>CM070722.1:35432628-37832628 GCA_036346275.1 Otatea glauca
TTGACGAAGAGATGAGTAAAGCCCGGGCGCTTTCTTGAAGGACTCGACGGATCGATTCCCTACGCGCAAGCGGCCATGTGATGGGGATCGTCTGCGCAAGGCTTTATTTGGCGAATCGTCTGCGGCGAAAATTGACATCCCAGCGGTCGCGTACAATCTGCTCGGCGTCGGACACGGCGGTCGGCGATAGAAGCCTTGTCGAAAGGCCTTTCCTACGAGGGACGGGCGCGCATGGTGACCGCGGACTCCGCCATGGATATCGAGCCAACTTGCTTCCCTTGGTCGGCGAGCGCACCTGCGGAGGACGGAGGACTCCTTTTGTAAGTCCGTGATCGGGACGAAGGATTCGCTCGACTAGCGGTAGCGGACCTCGGTCGGGTCGGCGGGAAAGCGTCCGTCCGTCAGAACGGTTGATGAAAGATTTCCTCGGTCGAGTTCCGGTTGTTAGCGCGGCTAACCCGTCGAACCCTCGCATGACCTTAGCCAGTGATTAGAGCGGTATGCTCGATAGATCGAGGAGGCCAGGTCGGCCAGGTCAAGCGGGCGGAAAGGCTGGTCATGACGAAGATCCCAGTGGGGCGGCCCTTTCTTTGGAGCAAGATTAGCTGGTGATCGGCCTCACCGTTGTAGCGTCTGTATGTATGGTGGAGCTCGAAACCCTTGAAACGCTCTTGAGTCTGCGCTTCTTGACGGTATGCGACCATGCGGGCGTCTCGGGGCTCTGCGACCTTCGCTGACACGATCGGCGACAAGCTTGGAGTCCCGTGGACATAAGTCGGCGGCGCGTAGGTGTCGGCGGCGTCGGAGCCGTTGACAAGAGCCTCCGTATTGGCGATATTGTTGAGTGCGCCTCGAAACAACCTAATGGCGTGTTGGCGGTTCGGCGGGAAAATGATGGCGACTCCGCGCGCGCCGTTCTTGGTGTAGGACCCGCCGAAATACATCGTCCGTACTGGGGTCTTGAACGCGGTGGCGCTGAGCAGTCCACTCGGCGACAAAGTCGGCGAACTGTGACGGATTGCCGATTCGAGGGCGTATGTTATCGCGTGCGCGTGAGCTCGGCGCCCATTTGGCTATCCTTCCGGCGTCGCGGTTGTGGACAATCTTAGAAGTGGCGGCGTGGTCACCACGGTAATGGCATCTTTGGTGAAGTAATGGACAAGCTTTCTTTTGGCGATGAGCAACTGCGTGAAGCGACACGCTTTTCTTGGTCACAGAGCCTTGGACTCGAAAGCGCCGGTGATAAAGTAGGTAGTACGTTGTACCTTGAGCTCACTGCCTTCTTCGCTCGTTCCACCACAAGGCCGCGCTAACGACTTGGGTAGTGGCGGCGATGTAGAAAAGCGTGGTTCACTGGTCTTGGGGCAACGGGGCCGGAGTGAGGACAAGAAGGCCTTCAAGCGGGTGAGGGCCTCACGAGCCTCACAGGCCCGGTGAAGCGGTCGGTTCTTAAGCGACTGTGTAAAGCGGCATTCGCTCGCCGAGGCGAGACAAGCGGCTTAAGGCTGCAAGGCATCGGTCGACCTTTGGATCCCTTTGAGGTTGCCAGCGGGCCCATCCTGCGATCGGCGAGATCTTCTCTGATTGGCCTCGATGCCCGCTCGGAGACAATGAAGGCGAGGAGCTTCCTTGGGGACCCGAAGGCGCACTTGCCGAGGTTGAGCTTTATCTGGAATCGTCGGAGATTCGCGAAGGTCTCCTCTAGATCGGTGATGAGTCGCCCGGCCTTCACGGTCTTCTAGCGATGTCGTCGGCGTGCGCCTCGATGTTGCGGCCGATCTGGTCGTTGAAACATGTTTGCATACATATTTGGTATGTGGCGCTGCATTTTCGGACCAAGCGGCATTGTTATGTGAGAATGAGCCAAGCGGGGTGATGAAGGAGGTCGCGAGCTGGTCGGACTCCTTCAACGCTATCCGGTGGTAGCTTTGGTAGGCGTCGAAAGGAGAGGACTCGCACCCCACGGTGGAGTCTATGACTTAGTCAATCGGGGCAAGGAGCGGGTCTTTGGGACACGTTTTGTTGAGACTCGTGTAGTCAATGCACATTCTCCATTGCCACTCTTCTTTTTACAAGTACAGAGGTTGGCCGACCACTCGGGGTGGCGTACCTCTTTTACGAACCCTGCAGCTAAAAGCTTGGCGATCTCCTCCCCTATGATCCTGCGCTTTTCGGTCGAGCGGTAGCGGCGTTGGGCGGCCGGCTTTGAGCACAGGTCGGATGCTCAAGGAGTGCTCGGCGACCTTCACGGGAATTCCGGCATGTCGGAGGATTTCACGCAAAGACATCGTTGTTGGCGCAGAGGAAGTCGGCGGCGCGCTTTCCTATTTAGCGGGGAGGCGGCTCGACCCTTACGGTCTTGTGCGATCCGGGGATCGCCAGTAACCTCCTCGTGTCTTGGCGGACTTGAAGGATCCCATACGACACTAGACTCGGGATGGACTGGAAGCTTCCCTCCGGAGGTTGTCCGGCTCGGCGAATAGCGATGGCCGCGTAAGCTCACAAGCTGCTTAAGCTCGCGATTGTAAGCTATTGGAAGGATGAAGCCAGTGATGACTCCTGTGGCGGGCATCTTCGATTTGGATAGGCGTGGTGAGGACGCCATGAACTTGCGCGTACGGCCTCCCAAGATAAGCGTGGTAGGGCAGGAAGTCCACGACCTCAAAGGTGAGGTCTCGGTCGAAATTTCCGGTCCTCCGAAGGTGACAGGCGGTCGACCTGCCGGCGGGTGGGCTTCTTGGCGAGGATAGCCGTGGAAAGGTGCCTTGCTCGATCGGAGACTTGAGAGAGGACCCCATGGCGTCGGCGTCTCAACATAGAGGATGTTGAGGCGGCTGCCGCTGAATCCATGAGCACCTTGGTGGCGCTTCTTCCCCGCGATAGGGTCGACCACGGCGGATACCTTCTGGCTGCGGGACATGGTCGGGGTGGTCGGTCCGTCGAAAGTGATCGGAGATTCGACCAGAAGGTATTGAGGCGGTGGTGGTGGTGTGGACCTCGCGGTAAGCGAGACTGAGCCGGCAGCATCGGCGTAGCGCCGAACCACCAAAGATCATGAAGCGGCCGTCGGGTTCGGGGAACTCGTCGTTCGCCTTTCTCCATGACCCCAGGGCGGCCGCTTCTTCCCTTTGCCCGCGGCGTTGTGGGGGTGCGGAGGAAGCGCCTCGGGACCTCCGCGATCTGCGTACTTGTGTTTGTGGGGAACCGTGGTTTGAGCGAGTTTGTCCATCAATTTTGAGTGGTCGGGCGCGACGGTGTCGTCACCTGCTGGCGGTCGGTCGGCAACTGCGACCACTTGGGCCTCGCGGACACACTTTCCATCGCTCCGTTTGTCGGAGCGGTCGGAAGGACGGCTCGGCAGAGCTCTTGCTTGGTTTGCCATCCTCAAAGATGGCTCCGGACCTCTCGCCGGGCGTGGTTGAGTGGCGATGTCGAAGTTCCTTGGTAGTTACGGGCTTGGCGACCTAGCTTATGCACCAAGGCCTTACGGGAGGTGCCATAAATGAATGCCCCACGACATCGGCGTCGGAGATGTCGGGAGCTCGTTACCTTTGGCGGGAGAATCGCGGGATGTAGTCCGGAGAGTTTCCCAGGCTGCTGTTTGCGACCCGCCGAGTCAGAGTTCCCAGGCGCTTGTAAGTGCCACGGAAGTTGCCGACAAAGAAGGGTTTCAAGTCGGCCCGATTTACGATGGTTTTCGCGGGCAAGTACTCGAGCCAGGCTCGGCCGAGTCATAAGGTAGATGGGGAGGTATTGGATGATAAAGAGATCATCAGTTACTCCCCGCCTGCATTTATCTTGGCCGGTAGTCTTGAAACCATCTGGCGGGGTTTGTGGCCGGTGTATTTGGCAATGTTGGTTGGTGCCACGAATCTGCGCGAAATCGCGCGGCGAATCCCTAGTAGAAGGCCCATGGTCGGACCATCAGGCTTGGGCCGGTGGTGACGGCGTCCGTATGTCCCTGTCTGTGAGTCGGCTTCATCCGCCTTTCTTCGTGCCTCGAGGGTGGCGCGAGCGTCGTGGCGTTCTGCGGGCGGCGCCGGGGTGCTCGAGGCTGGGCTTGCTCATGGTGCGCCGCCCTCTTGGCCGGCCAAGCCGAAGCGAGCGTGATGCGGGCGGCGGCGGTGGCTTCCGAATGGTAGGGGCGGAGAAGCGCATGTCTTTGCCGGCGACCGCTCTGACCGGAGGTTACGGTATGTGGCTTTGGCCTCGGGTCGTCGGCTCGGGAAGGCCTCGGAAGCGACATCGCGGCGCGACCACGTTCTAACTGCGTGGGGAAGAGCGAGGCCGTCGGACTCTTGCCCGACTTGTGGCGTGCTGGCGTGTCGCGCCACGCACGCCGTCAGCGTCTGCGAGGGCTCGGGCTCCTCCGCTCGGGTTGGCTGGAGGTGGTCGAGCTTCGACCGCCGCTCCTCGACTCTTGGCGTTGTCGTTGAAGCTCGGACGAGAGCTTGAGCACGTTCGGCGTGCTCGCGTTGGTATTCCTCCTCCTGCGCCTTAGTGCGGCGGATGGGGACCCATGGCCGAGGGTTATGATCAAGTCGGCCAGTGCACGCCATGTTACACTCGCGAGTGTCGTCCGTAGTGGGTTGCTCCGTGTCGGAGTGGAATCGTGGTGGAAGAATCTTCCGACAACTCATGGATAGAGGCGGCATGTGGCCGCCATTGCCAAGATGTGAGCTGCGGGGGTGCCATGGTCACGTGCCGAGCTCGTGGGAGCTATCGCCAGAAGTGGCGCGGCGCTCCTGGGTTCGGCCGGGGCATGTTGGGGTGCCTCAAGTCGGAGTTTGGCGGAGTCGTGGGAGATGGCGCTCGGGCTCCGACGAGGCGCTGAGCTCAATGGCGGGATAAGCATGAGCCCTCCGTCGAAGTGGCGGGAAGTCGAGGAGCGAAGCGGATCGAGCTTCCAGCCAATCGTCTTGCCTTGGTGAAAGATGCCATCAACGAGGCCAGCGGAATCGGAGATGTCGGTGAAGACGCCAAAGCCCCTACTGGCGCGCCAAGCGCCGGCGTTTGACGCAAACAAGTAAATTTGTAAGTCTAAAGGGCGCACGTTCCCACTCACAGAATGGTTAGACTCGAAAGCCCAAGATGTATCTTGGTTGGTGAATGTCCCTACTCGATTAGTGTGATGGTATGGTATTGTCTTTAGGGCGGATGATTACACAGTGTTTACAAGAGCGAGCTAAGAGCCTCAGCGCAAGAAAACTCGTTGCTCGTCCGTGTGTCCCCTTTTTTCCTCTTCTCTCTCTCCCTCCAGGGGTTCCTGCCTTCTTTTATACAATAAAAGGGGCGAGTTACATTGAAGTTAGGGAAGGCGAGGTGACCTATGCTAAGAGCTTGGTCCTTAGATTACGTCGATTGGTCACCATTAAATCTTGTCCACGTTGGGTCGGTAGTCTTGTTAGGCGGGCGATTAGTCGCTTCATTGGGAAATGGCATACACATACCTCGTGAGCCGACGAGTGTTGGCGTTGCTGCGTATAACGTTAGTCTTTGCCTCGGGAGGAGCGCGTTTTTGTGTTATGCGTGGTGGCCGATGGGATTGGAAGCTTGACTTGGCGGCTATTAAACCATCTTGGGAAGGGCCACTGCTCTCGTATAGTCACTTCGATCGACCCGTCAGTAGAACGCGTGGGTGGGCGATGAAGGCCGACCACGCGGCCATTGGCGAAGGTTGCCTTGGTTTGATCGGTCGGAGATCCGACCTGCGGTGGAGGTCGGGATCCCTGCTAGTCGAGGATGGGCGTCCTCGGCGGTCTGTAGGTGCTCTTGGTCGATGGCGGGCTCGAGGCGGCTGCTAGGCTCGAGTTATGCTTGAGGCACCGCTTTCGTTACGGGGCCGTTGGGTACCCTGGTATGAGTATTAAATCACTCGGTGAGCCACCCCGAGCAGCGGGGCGAAGCAGCATGGCGCAGCTCATCCAAGGGCTCAAGCGAGTCTTCGACGAGCTCGATCGCCATGGCCGGGCATGGGTGGACGAGCTCCCCACGATCCTTTAGTCTGTCAGCACCTCGACCACGGTAGGAACGCGACAACAAGCCCTTTCGGCTCGTCTTGGGCGAGGCTGTCCTACCATCCGAGTCGCTCGCGTTCGTTAGGGCGAGCTCGATCGACTGTGTCGACCTCGGCGAGCCGCCCCTCGACCTTGCCTTGGCGGAAGAAGTAAGGTGCGCTGGCGCCTCAGCGCTCAGGCCACTCGCAAGATCTCATGAGACATCTTGCCCGAGCTGTCCGACCGGGGGCTTCAGCGTCGGGGACTCGGTCTAAGACGGATCCAAGATCGCTCCCACACCAACAAGTTGTCCCGTGGGAGGGCCCTTGAGTCATCTCGGCCAAGCGTAGCGATAGCTTACCGTCTGGCGGTCCCGATGGCGAGGAGCTCACGAGCTCGTGGAGCGAGGCCAACTCCGGAAGTTCGTCGCCTAGCGCCTCCTCTCTCACCCATCGTTAAGTTAAGGTGCCTCTTTCTTTGTTGCTATGTTCGTTCCTGTGTTCTGAACTCTGGCGCCTCGGGGCGTGCTCAAGGCTTTTGTGTTGCCATCCCCTGGTCCGGCCCAGGTTCGTGGCCATAGTAAAGTTTTCTTCCGATTTTCGTGCTAATCTCTTTCGATTTGTAGAAGGGTTGATGTTCCGCCACGACCCTAAGTTGCAGATTCCTTCGGTCGAAGGTCGCGCCATCTTAAAGGCCCTCGGACGCGGTGTCTCGTCCGTCCCTTTTTTTTTAACCAAAGTAATTTCTTCTTAGAACGCCTCGGGCGGCCCGACCCCGCGGCGTGGCTATAAGGGCAACCATAAGGCCACGCGGCGGGCTCGGCCTCGGGGCGTCCATGCGTGTTCTTTCTTGCAGCGCCTGGGGTCACGTTCTCTAGGTTCGCCTCGGGGATGAACAACCCGGGCTTGGAGGATCGGGGGCCGAGGTAAGGCGATCGTTATCGGGGTAAGCCGGCCATCCCCGTCTTTGCCTACCATTGAGCGTTCTCGAGGGCGCCCGAGGCGATGACTTTCGGGCTCGGAGTCGCGATTTGGGATTCACCAGGGGATGACTGCTGTCGTTAAGCCGACCTTTCCCGGGCGGGTGGCGGGTTCGAATCTCTAAACCGCCTCTGAGGGGGTCTTGCCGAGCTCGATGCATTCGAGAGCTCGCCGAGTCGAACCAAGGCCTAAAATGCGGTCGGCTGAGCTATCCTGGGTCGACCGATCCGAGTTGTGCCCAAACACGAGTCTTGCCGGCGAGGCCTCGGTGGGGACCACGTTCTCGGGTTCGCCTCGGGGATGCGGCATCCCGAGCACGATGTATTCGGGCTCGGAGGCGCGAAGCGATCCTTATCGGAGTGGCGGCTATTCCCTGTGTTCCGAGGCGGTGAGCGTCCTCAAGAAGCACCGGGCGAAGACATTCCTGGACCGGAGGCGCAACCCCTAAGATTACCACGGGGATGATCTCGGTCGCAATAAGTCGCTTTGCGCAACAAGCCGACTAATTCCCGCGCCCAAATTATCGAGACATGTCAACCCGAGTCGTGCGGGCCGAGTGATTCGGCGAGGCCTCGGTTGAATCAACATCGGGCATCGAGACGACTCTGTCGGCCTAAACCGAGTAATTCGGGCGAAAGGCGGTAGGCCTCGTTCAGGGTCCGCGAGGAATGTGCTCGCCACACGCCACGTATCGAAAGATTCGACCCTTCAAGAAATAGCCCGTACAAAGTACGGTGGCGGCCTGAGCACTCCAAATAAGCTAAGTCCTCAAAGAAACACAACTCTATAAAGCAGCATAAAGTTGTTTTATCTTTACAAGGGAATCTTTCGCCCCGGACCCATCCGCTAACTTTAAAGTTTACAGAGACATGTCTCGGCGAGTTTTCCCGTTCGAGGTCGAAAACCCTCCGCCCTTGAAGACGATGACCTCGGCCGGCCTTGTCAACCCAGGCCACGGCCGCCTTGGATCTGGGCCAAGCGTCTTTCCCACCCGAGCCACTGCGCCGGCTTCTCCCAAGACTAGCATTCGGCCTCTGCCTCGGTAGCCTTGGTTTCCATTCCGGTGGCCCTCGTCTCCAACCCCCGCAACCGTCTTCTCGAGCTCGGTAGCTTTAGCCTCGAGCTCGGAGGAGGGCCCCTCGCCGGCGACCACGCCTCGGGCGAAGGTCGGAGATCTCGAGCTTGAGGCGCTGGATCTCCATCGGCCACGCGCTCGCGCGGTCCTGCGTCGAAGCGTCCTGCGCCTCTCGGCGGACTCGGGCAAGGGTCTCCTCCGCCTCCTCCCTCCCCTTGATGGCTTTGAGAGCGCTATGGCGTATACCTCCGGGCCACACGCCCTTCGGCCTCGGCGGCCGCGCGAGCTCGAGGGCTGGGCCTCCTTCAGCGCGAGACTTCCTCTTGGCCGCGCGACACGGTGGCTTCTAGCTCGGCGATGTCCCTCTGATTGATTTCGAGGACGCCGAATAAGGGCGGAAGGCGAGCACGTGTTCGCGCAATGTTGTACCCAGGAAACCGGTAGCGAGACCTGCGAAGGCAAAGAAAAACCCACCATGACCACTAAGAAAAGGAGGAAGGAGGAGGTGGCGCCACGATCGATCTTACCTCCACTAAGGTCCTCTAGCGAAGACAAGTCGACAATGCCATCGAATCTCGGGCGACGCTCACGGTTACATCCCGGCGGCCTCCGCCAGAGCGACGGACACACACCCGAAGGACCGGGGATCCGCTCGGCCCGCAGCAATGGCGGCCGGACCCTCGGGCCGGTGAGTGGCTCGACGGCCCCTCGCCGCCCTCGATGCGGGAAGGTCCTCGGCTGCGCTAAAGGTGGACGGCTCCACCGGCACGGCGACAACGCCGCCCTCGATCACAGGCGCGACAACCGAAAGCGCCCGGCCGGAGGCACCGGGTCGGACGATGGACCGGTGCCACGCACGACTGGTGTATGAGCCTGCGCGTAAATTATCAAAAGATGCTCAGTCGGCCCCACCACCACAAAGTTAAGAAATGGGGGGGGAACTTACCGCGCCGAACGGACGCGCGGCAACCTCGCCTTCTTTACCGGCCCCCCTGCGGGGGCGATTCGGCTCTCCGCTTTCCCGAGGACTCCACCCCCGGGGACGCCCCCATCGGGGGCGCAACGACGACGCCACCCTCGACTGCGGCCCCTTCGGCTACGGTGCTCCCGGCAGCAGCACCCCCAATCGCGACATCCTTGGTCGTGGCGCTTTCAACCAACCCTCCCTCGGCCGCTTCGTCCTCCTCCGAGGACGCGGCAAGCAGCATCTGTCGTGTCCTGGGTCGCGGCACGAGGCGGTAATCGTCCTCATAATCGTCCTCCCCAGCCTCGCCCTGGACCACAGGAAAGGTCGGTACCCCTCGGACGCTCAAACGCCGCGATGGGGTGGGATGACGAAAAAATGTACGGCCGTCAGACCGGCGTGACCGCTCCTCGCGCGGCGGAAGGGCTTCCCTCGGGAGCTTGTTGCGGAGCCGTTGCTCATTTGCGTACTGAGGCTCTTGCGGCGAAGCCGCCTCTTATTCTTGACAAAAGCGAGGGTTAGTGGGTGAACCAAAAAAGAAGAAAAAGAAAAAGGTGGCCTGATGGAACCAAGCTCGAACCGGGTACCTTCGAGCTCGGGGTCTAAACTCACCACGACCCGGTCACCCCACTCGACGTAGGGCTTCTTGGCGATTTGCTTTGGGGCGTCGAGAGCCGGCTTCTTGCCCCCCTTCTTGCCTTTGTTTGGGCCAGGAAACTGTAGCAACTGCTTCACCGTATCCCAGAGCTCTTTGGTTGCCTACGCGGGCTCACCACAATAAGCATCCGAGTCCGAGCACCCAAAGCAAAGACCAAAGTGAAAGGCTATTACTCGCTGCTACGCCCCAAGATGTTCTTGGGGACGTTGCCGCCGAGGTCGAAGGAGTTGGCGGCCTTCCCAAGATCTCTCGCATCCTCGAAGCGACCCATGCCGACCTCGGTCTTTGCGAGATCGAGAATAAAGCGTCAGGAGATAAGGGAACTCCGACCAAGGTCCGAAAGGATCTGAGATCGAACAACACTTACCCTCGTGACTTTCCCGGGTGGCGTCGCACCTCCCGGTGATCTCAAAGAAAGGGTGCAATCTCCTCCGTAGAGGGCAGCACCCGAGTCGCAGTAGTCGAACGACCGTCGCCTTTAAGGCCCGCATGGCGCATGTGTGGATGAAGGCGGCCACTTCCTGGTCGTCCACCGAGTCCTCAGGCTCAGGGGTCTCCCGCTTCCCTTCGACCGTGGCGCCGTTATAAGCAAGCCCACCTCCCTCGCCCTTCTTCAAATAAAACCATTTTTCCGCCCACGGCCCGAGCGAGTCCGGGTCGGGATTTGGAGGAAGGTACAAGGGAGTCCTGCCCGCCGGAAATAGAGGCACCCGACGACGGGTCTTTCATGCGGTGCGGGACAGGGAGTAAAAACGGAAGAAAAGCGAGGGGTAGGAGCACGCCCAAAACCCTCGCAAAGATGTGCAGCGGAAAGGAGAAGGAGGAGTTGGCACCAAGTTCACGAGCTCGATCTCGCCTTTGGCGAGGACCGCAGACTAAGAAGTCACTTTCCGGGTTCGCAGCCCAAAGAGCATGTCTCGCTCGTGCTCACGATCTCGTCATCCCGAGGTCGCGGCACTTTCTCCCCGGAAGGAAGCCGCCAGGAGAACGGGTCCAGAAGCCCCAAAGACTCCATCTCCCTCATCCGTTCTGCGGTGAGTGTGCTCCTCCCAAACTTCGCCATGGAGTCAAGGTCAAAGGGAGGGGAGGCGGGTCGCAATCAAGGGCTAGAAGGCGTTGACGTAGAGGGACAAGGAGGAAGATGGCAAAAGCACGAGAAACGGGAAGTGAAATCCTAAAGGTAAGACCCCTCTGGTTTTAAAAGATGCCTCATCTACCGGCGTCACCATCACCTCAAAAGGCGCGCTCGTAGCCGGCAGGCAGAAGCGAGACGTCAGGGGCCTTTCAAAACCCCCGTACGGGCGCGTCCCTCCACGCATCCGACAGACCCCATTCCTTCGACTTCTCCGTCCACGAGGCCCTCGGGCTTCCTGGGCCCGTCCGAGAAAACAAAATGGAGAAGTCCAAGTATGTGTCCCGATGGGGAATCCCTCTTCGAACAAGACATCAGACTCAAAAGCGCCTAGAGTCTCAGACTGCTTCTTGAGCCTCGGGGGCTGGTTGTCGGGGATCGGACAGCCTGGCGCTCGTCCCCCTGACCCCCTCTGTGCCTGGGGAACTGTTCCTAAGCCCAGGCAGAGACGTCTCCGATCTACCGGCCCGGGGCACCGAGCGGACTGTTACCAGTCGGGATCTGACCAAAGGTCCCAAGAGGCCACCGGGGACACTCTTCCCCGACCTGGCGGACCTTTCCGAGCTCTTCCCCGACCTGGCGGGCTGGGCTCCCGACCTCCGCAATGAGGCGGGTCCCCAACTCCGACTAAGCCGAGCTCCCGACCTCCGCGTGGTCGGGATCCCCTGACTCCGATCAAGCCAAGGCAACCCCCGCCAAGGGCCGCGTGTCAAAGCCTCCACGACCCAGCAGCCACGTGCCCCACGGATGGGGTCAATTGAAGTGACTATACGAGAGCAGGTGGCCACTTCCCAAGATGGTTTAATGGGCTGCTGAAGTCATGCTTCGATCCCATCGGCCGGTCACGTCAAGATGAAGACACGCCCTCCCAAGGCGGCACCAACGTCATGAGCAGCCGCGTCAACACTCGTCGGGATCACGAGGCGAGTGCGCCGTTTCCGGTGAAATACCTAACCGCCCGACCAGCGAGACTACCGGCCCGGCGTGGCGGGGCAGCGGTGACGATCGACGGGACGAAGGACCGAAGCTCTTAGTATAGGTCACCTCGCCCTTCCGGCTCTCGAGGTAACTGCGCCTTCCTGCCGTATAAAGGAGGCAGGAACCCCGGGGAAGAAGGGGGATTCTTCTCGTTAAGCCATGAACACTCTTGCGCTAGGGTCCAATAACTCTCGTTTGTAAACTTTGTACAGCCATCTACACTGAAGGCAATACGACACCACCACACGAACTGGAGTAGGGGGTTCGGCCCGAACCAGTATAAACCTCGTGTCCCCTGTTTGGTTGCGCAGGTTCCCCTGCTTAGTGCGCCCGCCGAGGGTGCCACCCGGACGAGCGAAGCTCTGGGCCTCGCCCTCCGTACGATCCTTCCCCCTCTTTCTTTGCGGTCGGCGGTACCGATCGTCGACACTTTCCTTTAGCACAACCAAGGCATAAGAAAAACTTCAGGTCTAAGAAAGACTTTATGTTATAGCCAGCAGAAATATTAATTATTCTTCTTATACTATTTAACTCAGGGTAACCCAGTCGATCTGCCAGATCTTAAATATATCTAGGTTTTTTTATCGCAACACAAACTTCAGGTTTTATATGTGCATAGTATAATCCGGAGGGGAATAAATGAAGCTTTTAACCACACATTTATTACACCCATTAAACTTAGTCATGAATAGGTATTCTGTACCATCCTCATTCACTATCTCCATATAGAAACGATTAAAGGAGTACGACTGGACTCAGGGTATAATATGACATTCTTCCAGTGCCAACTATGAGAGTATCGCTTCTGGCGGTAGTCATAATATTTTCAATTCACTTAGTGTGGTACAACTGTCTCATAGACAGATTTTCTTCTCCACCATCGGATTATACTTTGTTCTATATTAGAAGAATGATTTAATAATCAAACAATTGTTGCATCAGAAACAAATTATAGAATATAGAACAAACATAGCACAATTAATCAAATATCTAGAAAATATCAATTTATTCAATTTTTGAATGATAATCGCTCAACAGGAGCGTAGACCAAATGTTCATTCAGGAACTAGGGCCAAACTGATAAGGAGACTTATAAGGAATATGTGACATCGACTTAGCAAAGTGAAGGGATATTTAGGAGACTAATTCAGGTCTCCATATGAGATGTAGGTGCTCTCCTGGGACTCCTCGAACTCAATAATTTCAAGAATCATATCTTCACACTTCTCAACATCCGTATCAACAACAGGTTGAACGGTGAAGTATGACTTAATATTATTTCCCTAGATCATATTTAGTTTTCTAGTGGATGGAATGTAAAGGTCTACCACATACTTCGAGATGCAATAATTGCATGACCAATGGCCAGTGCATCCATATAAAAAAACAGGGTTATTCAGTGTTTGCAACGTTACTTCTGGAAGGCCCTGACCCTTTACCTTTACTTTTCCACTATAAATTGCCTCTTCCTCTATTTGATTTGTCATTCTTCCACTTATCCCATACATTCCATTGGCCCTTTCTGCGGCTTTGGCTATTGCTAGCCTGTTGAGCATTTGCATGTGCTTCAAGCATTGCAAAACTCCCATTAGGGAGTACCTGATGATTCTTCACCAGGAATTCATTATGCTTTTCTGCTTCTAGCAAAATGCATATAAACTCGAAGTACTTCTGATACTTGGCGACGATACTGTTACGGCAGTATACTCATATTGGGGTGGAATATGCATAATATCTTGTCGATCTTTTTAGCATTAGTAACTTTCTGGTTACATAATGTTAGATCAATGACAAGCTTGTGTATGATAAAAATTATATATTGCCGCATCCTTTAAAATCCTGAAAGCGCGGGAGGATCCATCGTGTTGTACTTCTGGCAACATAACGGATCTTTGCTGGGTATATATTTTTCCTTCAGGGAATCCAAAAGTGCCGGTTGGACATCTTCCATCAACTATTCGGTCTTCAGGTCCGTATGTAGATGGTGCCTCAGGAGGTGTAAAGCTGTACATCTAGCGACTTCGGGAAGAGCAGGGGTATCAGCTTCAGGCTGGAAAAACAGAAGCTCTAAATGATTGAGTTATCAAATTAATCTTAGTATTCATTGCCCGAGTAAGATAATTGTTGCCATTCAGGGCAAGCTTGATAAGTTCCCTCTTTGCGATGTCCATCATATCCTATTTCTATTTATGCAAAATGACCTTTACTACTGGTAAAATCATTATATTGCATGCTCACTCTTCAATCAGTAAAACTTGGTCTATATCTATTCAGTAGATAATTATCTAAAATTTCCCAGAATTTTCTCTAGCAATTTCATAGTTTTCTGCTAATTATTCAGCAATTTTCAGAATTACCATGTAACAGAAAAATAAATCTCAACATATATCAATATGGAATTATGCTAGGATAATAAATTCTGAGCTATGGAGCATTCAATATGCTATATGAAAATTTTCTAGCATTTTTCATAATTAAACATTTTCTGTTTAATTATGAGAGCACATTTTCTGTTTTTATTAACACGCACTATCGTAGACAGGATGGTTAACCTCTACTCACAGAGTAACATTGATATATTGCTAAATATTTGCTGTCATTTTTAGAACTTTTTTATGATTCTACTGTTATTTTATCTGGAGTCTATTACTCAACCTCTCCTTTAATTGTGCATCATATTTTAGAAATTGCTACCCACTTAAAGACCCACGAAAATAATAATATGCGTGAATCTGTTTATGCTATGAAAACTAAAATTTTGAAATATTGACGAGAAATTCCTATGTTATATGCATTTGCATTTATTTTGGATCCTAGAGCTAAAGTTCGAGGATTCTCTAATGTTCTCTCACTTCTAAGTGATGCTGTAGGTACTGATTATTCTAGTTATTTTTCAAATATCCGTGCTAACTTATCTGAAGTTTATGCTAACTATGATCATAAGTTTGCTGGAGTTCGCATGCAGCGACCTCAACCAGTACCCACAACATGTAAGAAGAAAACCGCGTGGGGAAAGATATGGGGTACCGGTGGCTCTTCCTCAAGGAGTTCTTCTACAACAACGACAAGTGCAGACACAACAAGTGATGGGGAGCTAGCTGCCTATCTCAACAGTGACACTGTCAACTACCAAGAGTAACAAGAGGAGGTCTTCAACATTTTGCAGTGGTGGCGCGGGCATAAGATAACATATTCGGTGCTTTCCATATTAGCACGAGATGTGTTAACAGTTCCTGTCTCCACGATTTCTTCGGAGTCTGCTTTTAGTCTATCCGGAAGAATAATCGAGGAGAGAAAAACAAATCTGACAAGTGAGATAGTGAAAATACTTCTCACTGTGAAAGATTGGGAACAAGCTGATCAACGGGCTCAACATACTACAGAAAATGCTGAGCTGGTGGAGACATTCGAAAATATTTATCTAGATAACAGTAAGAGTAATCTTCACTTTTTTCCTGTATCACTAAGCTATAGGCTGTACTCTTTTTTCTTTGTCAAGATTTTCTCTTGTTGAGTTTTTACTTGGCAAAGTTTTTAACGAGACAGCCAAACATCAATAAAGCTTATAATTTAATTTCAATTATTTGTTTCATTTTAAAATTTATCTCATATTTTAGCTTTTTCTTAATTTGTATATATTTTTAAAAAAATTCTAAATACTTCGAGTTTTTCTAATTATTCTAAATTTTTTCTATTTTTTCTGAATTTTTTCTTATTTTTCAGCATTTTTTCATTTGTTTTCTGATTTTTTTGAATTTTTATGACGTTAACGAACTACTGGGCCGACCCGTCCTGTTAGACCTATGAAGAATCGGACCGGTATAGCATAGCCTGTGAGGCCAACGGATCATACCTAGATTGATACCCTGACACATAAACCGACATGATACAGCCGTTTAATAGTCGCATCGAGTCGTACCGTGCCGCCCGTTTGACCCTTCCTCATGCGCACCGCCACCTCCGCTTCACCCCTCGCACGCTCCCCCTCCGTCTCCCACTGAACTACCACCTCACCTCACCCACACGGGACACGGCTCGCATGGCATACTCTTCTCCAGTAAACAACTAGACTAGAAACGCAAAAATAAAACTGAAAAGAGGAAAAGAAAAAGAAAAGATAGAAAAGGAACATCCCCAAGTCCAAGCCACAGCTCCCCCTCCCATGCCTGCTCCCTCGCAGCCGCCGCCGACGAGGAGGAGGGCCACCGGCCCCGCCGCCCCCGGCACGAGCCGCGGCCTCTTGCAGTGCCGCCGCTTTACGTCCTCAGGCGGTAACCGTCGAAGAGGTGCCTTCTGAGCTCCGGTCGCTGGTGGTGGGGGTGGTGGCGGCGGCAGCGGCGGTTGGCTCGTGGGCGGGCGGGGGATGGCGCCGGCGAGGAGGAAGCGCTCGGCTGCCGCGGCGGCCGCGGCGCAGTGGAAGGTGGGCGACCTCGTGCTCGCCAAGATGAAGGGTTTCCCGGCTTGGCCGGCCATGGTGAGTGGACGAACTCGCGGCTTTCTCTTCTCTCTGGTCTGTGGCCTCGTAGTGGCTTGGTTAACCTGGGGTTAGAGGATTCTTGGGGTGGCTTGCTTAGGGGTTTTGCTGGGCGCGATGGCCTGGCTTTTGGGGCTGCGGCGTGGCCATTTCGGCTAAATCTTAGGTTCTTGGATGGCCTCCTACCCCGATTTGGCGGTTTTAGCTGTTAACCTGTGCTAATTTTGTGGTTTTCTTGCTGCTTATCAGCGAGATTTGGTGTTTTGTAGGGTTTCGGGTATCATATTCTTAAGAAAGATTGGATCTTTTGAGTCAAAGAAGCCCTTTTTCTGTTACTTTCTGCTGAGCTTTCGAGATTAAGTTATAAGTTCTTCTGCAATTTGACCTAGCTAGTTTCCATTCCTGGTAATTTCTTCGTTTAGCTGCTAATTTCTTGTTGAGATTTGACGTTGCTGGCGATTTAGGGCGTAAAGAGTCTGGGGATCAGGGTAGGATTAGGGTGATATGTGATCTTGCCTCTGTTTGGATATGTCACCAAGAAGGGCTTTGGCAAAGTCTGCTCTTTGAAGTTTGCTAGTTACATATGTGGTTTTTATTCTTAGTGATTTGCTCTTTGAAGTTCATGTGTTACAAATGTGTGTGTGTGTGTGTTTTTTTTATTCTCAGTGATTTGCTCTTAGCATTTGCTCGTTTACAAGTACTGGTGTGAGGTTCTCTATGATTTGTCAACAGGTTATGAGTTTCCTTTGGTACTTTTCAATGTGGATTTTCTGATTGCCTGATAGGAAAGGAAGACAGGTGTTTTTATGGTTAAGCGTCACTTTATCATAATATTGTAATTCTTTTTTCTTTCCATCTTGGATTTGTCATCTATCAATTTGTTTTTTTGTCTATGGCGCCTGAACAATGGATATCAATATTTGGGATATATTATCTGTTTGCTTTTGTTGTTTTGGTATATACGTATGAGATAGTCAGATGTAAGCGAAGCACACCTCAAATGGTTCCTTACATGTTGAATCTGTTATGTTTGGATCTTGAAAGACAAGGATAAGGAACTAAAAGATGGCCCCCTCCTTATGTTGGATGGTGCACCACTGATTTAGTATGCTTGACAATGACGCTGATCCTTAGTTTGAATGTTTGATTTAGTTCTTCAGCAATTATGGATTTGGGTGATTATTGCCCTAAAACTTCTTTTGGTTCATTGGTTGTGTGACTGGCTGTTGGCTTTGGTCTATAAAATGTGAACAGCATGGTTATCACGGCGCCCCGGCGAGGCGAGTCGCCTCCGGGGCGCCTAGGCGACCAAAAGTTCAGATTTGAAGCTCAATTATAGTTCAAGTTTCCTATGTACAAAATCATAATCCAAGCTCACATATAGCAGGAGTGAGGAGTGATGTGTAGTACCTTGTATATAGCATCCATAGCACCTTCCATATGATCCAAATCATTGCTGTCCAAACATTAATGTAGAGTCCGAAATAACTCAATCCATCCAGCAGCTTGCTTTGATTTTCCCTATTACAAGTAGGAGATTTACATGTCAGCAAGATGAAACACTAGGTTGTTGGATACATGGAGTTCACATAAACTACAAAAATATCTTGAAAACAGAATTAAGAATGTTCCAAGGACAAAGACATTGAAAGTTTCAAACATAGATATAATGTTCCAAGGACAAGGACATTAAAACATAAATATAATGTTCCAAGGACAAGGACATTCAAACATCAATGTCTAAGTCTAAATCATCTTGACGATTATCATCACTTGGTCCACTCTCATGAGGAGAAGTAGGTGGCGTTTGGCCATAATCATCGTCGATGTCTAGATCATCGGCCACCAAAGGTTCATAGACTTCGTCCTCGTCTGAGCCTTGTTCTTCTCCTTGAGTTGTTGAGCTCAAATTTACACCACGTCGAGAGTACGTCTTGGCAATCCTAGGCAGATTATGACCCTGAAGCATTAGTGATGCACCGGTGGCTTCATCAACAGGAGCCCATGAAAGATTTTCTCCGTGGTGGACTTCTTCGGTACTCATTTCAACCCATTCATTGTTCCATTAGAACTCTTCTAAGATCAAAGGGTTGAAATTTGTCCCTTCCACACGCCTCTTTTGAAAACGTTCGGTGATCTTCCGGTTGTATTGAATGTAGACCAAATCGTTCAGTATTTGCTCCAACCAGTTTCTTTTTTTTGTATGGATCTGAAAATTAATCACTAATCAACAATAGAAAATACTTGGAATATATGAGCAACCTTGAAATAAATATAACTTAGTTGCTTACAAATTCGAAGATGCTCCAATTGCGCTCACAACCGTAGGCTGAACAACAAAGGCCGAGGATGCGTCTTGCAAACTTTTGAAGCTTTCTACCAAGGCCACCAAAAGCATCCCACCAATCAACTAAAACGTAAAACATTGTATCCATGTTAGAAACTTAGAATGTTTAAAATTGAATCAACTTATAATAGAAGTTTAATACTTACGAGGGCTCTTTGTTTTTTGTTGCATCACAATTGATTGCTTTCCAAATCTCTTTCTCATTTTCTCATAATTATCCGCTTGATCACTTATCTTTCTAAGCAAATTATCATCACAATTAACAATCTTTTCAAGCACATCATTGAATGCAATCCGGAGCCTCGAAGCATAGTCAATGTCTTTTTCTTTGATGTCGAAAAACTTGTTTGGGTTCAAAAACAATGCAGCCTCATGCAGCTTTTGCTCCATCTGATGCACCCATCGCCTCTCAATGATGTCCATTACCTTCTTTAGTACCCTTGGTTTGCTTCTAAAAGACTCTTATCTTATTCCTAGCATGATCCATACTTGTTGAAACCCCCGGCATGGCAGGCTTCTCATCCCCATCAACAATCCTCAGCACAAGCAACAAAGGCTGGGGTGCTCTTATGCAATCCTCCACAGCATGCCAAAAACGCAAGGAAAGCAAAATATCACAAACTTTCTTCCCCGCCTCCGTGTGAGCTAATTTGGCCCTAGTCCAATCCTCACTAACAAAGAGTAGTCTCAAATCATCCTTATGCTTATATAAACTCTGCAAAGTGAGAAAAGAAGTAGCAAACCGAGTGGCTGCGGGTCTCACTAAATCCCTCCCTCCTGTCTTCTCCCTCATTGCATCGAGAAGCCTCCCATGCCTATAGATGAATGTAGTCACATGCTTGGCTTGATTGATGGCCTTCTTTAACTCACTTATTTTTTCGATATCTTCCAATATAAGGTCCAAGCAATGTGTAGTACAAGGGGTCCAGAAGAGAGTGGGAAACCTCTCCATAAGAATTTTACCTGCAAAAGAAAAAGATTGAGTTTCAAGCAATTTGCAGCATAAGGTAGATTTTTTTGGCTAAAGAAAAAAACTTACCAGCAGCCTTGAAGTTAGCACCATTATCGGTGACCACTTGAACGACATTGTCAGGGCCTATCTCCACAATCTTCTTCTCAAGCAAATCAGCTAACATCCTTGCATCAGCCGATTGAGAAGATGCATCTACAGACTCCAAGAAGAAAGTCCCTTCATGACAATTGACAAGAAAATTTATCAAGTGTCTTCCTCTCCTATCAGTCCATCCATCTGACATTAGTGTACAACTGTATTGCCTCCAACCAGACTCTTGCTTCTCCCTTAATGCTTGGATTTCATTCCTTGCCTTAGCAAGCAATGGCACCTTTAACTCATGAAAACTAGGAGGCTTGTATCCATGCCCGTATTGTCCTACAGACTCCATCATAATTTCATAACTCCTAGAATTTGCAGCATTGAATGGTATGCCACACTGATAAAAGAAATTAGCAACATGCATATCCACCCTCTCTTTTTCTTCCTTGGTTCTCATACATTGCTCCATGGAGGTTTGGGACAATTGTTTGGAATGCCTTTCCTCAACCACCTCTTCGTCTTTTTTATCATGGAGGCAACTGATTTTGTTACTTTGGCCACCGGTTTGAACATAATAGCAGCTTGCTTCCTCTTGGCAGCTGTCCCAGAACTTGGATGACAAGACGATGCCTTCGAGGATACTTGTTGATTAACCTCAACCTCCTGAACATCATCACCTCCACCTCCACCTTCCTCTTCATCGTCATCCAAATTAACCATCTTGTTCCTTGCAGTTTTCTTCATGTAATCTTGCATCTCTCTCATTATTGCTATGGTGGTTTTGGGACTCGCCAACGGCGGTACTTGTTGTTTGATCAGCCATGTACGTATAAGTCCTATACAAAACAATGGCAGCCACCAGTAAGTAAAGACTAATCCATACCATAGTAACCATACAATATATTAGTTGTCAATCTGTCATCAGCTATTCAACCCATCATCCAGCAGCATCATTAGATTCATTATCAAGGACAAGATGACAAGGAGTATAACAACCAACATCAAACAAATGAGTAGCAACTAGCAAGAGTCAGATGCACCATTTTGATTTTGAGTTTCAAACGAGTAGCAACTAGCAACTACTAACTAGCAAGTCACACATTCAGTTCTGCCACTCAGACGTCTCCGTCGGTGGCTTCCTCCTCGCGCTCTGCCACGAGCCCACGACTACCGCCTCATGCGTGCCGAGCCGCCGACCGCGGGGTGCTCACTGCTCTACACTTTGTGGCCGTCCTCCGCGCCAAGATCACCTCCCCGCTGGCCCTCCGCGACGTCGCGCTCCGCGGCAAGAAGCTCATTGCGGTTCCTCTTCCTCTAGCGAGCGGACCACAATGCAGAGCGGCGGCCCGACGCGGAGTGCGGCGGCGGCGGCCGGGCGGCCGGGAGGTGGGCGTAATTCTTTGGCGGCGGCGCCTCTTAGGTTTCTCTAACGGTTGCGACCTTGAATGCTCGGTGCGATCGCGACCTCGTAGACTCGCAGCTATGAAGTACTTAGCTCCAACCAGCGCTAGTCGGTCGCCCAATGCCAGGCCGCCGCCTCGACGCCAGGCCACCCAGGCGGCCGCCTGGAAGGCGAAACGCTGGGCCTTGGCGCCTTTGGCCGGCCGAGAGGACGCCTAGGCGGCGCCGTGATAACAGTGGTGAACAGTAATCAATACATTTTGTAAGATGCGTAGAGGATGCAGGTTGTAGCTTTTCATGAAGAAATGGAGCTTCCCTAATGTTTTTCTTCATTTGATGCATCACTGGTTTATTTTATTTTTGATCGTCTTCAACATTTTTTCTTTTGAAACATACCCTTCTTGGAGGTTTTGGTTAATGAATTCCTCTAGAATTGCATCTAGCTGTAGCATAATAAGGACATGATGCAGATATTGATTTTGTTAAGGGGTTAAGTTTGTCAAGGGCTAACACATGAAATTGCATACTGTGTTTCATGATGGGTTTCTCTAATTAAAGAGACAAGGCTAGGCGAATCAGACGCATCTGTTTAGGAATTATGTCAATGCGTATGCTTTTGTATTGTGCTTACTGACTTCTCTAATTATTAGGATAGCACAACTCTAATTGTTTGGATGTCTGTGCCCCTTGTGTGATAGACAAGGATCTCATTTGTTCTGCTAGTCCACTACTGAGTATTCTATTTTTTGCTACTGTTTTTTCCTGCTCATCTCATTGGTTATTGTCTTGCGATGACCTTGCACTTTTTGTCTATTTCGTTGTGTTAATAACATGACTCGACAAATTTGGCTTCTTTACATTGATTGATAGTTACATCGATGCACAAGTATTCTCAAACCTTTTAATTATAGCACCATACTTGCCTCCGGATACAAGCTGTATTGAATGTATGTACTTGTTATATGTTGCATACCATGGTTATTAAAACGATAAGGCTAGGCGAGGCGACTCACTACCTTTTTACCACCAAAGCGCTTAAGGCGCGTGGCTAGGCGATGCCACACACACATACTAACATAGTATAGTAGCAAATTAAATAAAAACTAAATAGGAAATAATGGAGTAGTCCAGTAGTGCCACCTCCCTGACCTTCCTCTTTCTTGAATGATGCATTGTGCAACCTTTGATTATTGTGCCCCCTCCCTGATTGACCCACAGGACTGGCCAGTCTAGCCTCCTTAATATTTTCACTTTTTTCTCTTCAATTACCCTTCGTCCTTCTCTCACGCTTCTTCAACCTCAGCTCCTCAATATTCCAATCTAGCTAGCAAAAACAAAAAGGAAGGAATAAGGCACATAGCAAAAACAGAGAGGAAGGAATAAGAACTAGCAAAAACGGATAAGGAAGAAACATAGCAGAGCAAAGAGGGGAGAAGAAGAGAGTGTAGCGGAGGGAGGGAGGGAGGGAGGGAGAGGGAGAGGGAGAGGGAGAGAGGAAGCAAACCTAGAACTAGGATGGCGGTGTCGATCCGTGTTACGGTGGAATGTGGATGGCGACGGGGATGGCGGTGTTGAGCTTTGTTGATGTGGATGGAGACGGATCTGGAGACCAAGTTGAGGAGGGGAGGCCCGGATGGAGTGGGCGGCCTGGGGAGTGGCTGCAATGGCATCGGAGCCGACAGGGATGGGGATTGTGACGGCTAGGGTTGGAGGCTTGGAGCCCCCCTTCCTCCCTCTCTGGTTTGGTGACTCCCACTCTCTCCCTCGCTCTTCAATCACTTCTGCTTTGGGACTCCTCTTAGGCCACCCTTTCCCTCACTCCCACGCTCTGCTTTTCTTTCCCGCCCCCCTCCATGGTGCCCGCCTTGCCTCTAGGCGATGCCTAATTGCGCCATGGAGATGCCTTGCCCATAAGGCAGACGCCATATGGGTCTCTGGCAAGGTGAGGCCGTGATGTAACCCCCCTGACCGCCTAAACGACACTTAAACGATGTTTTAATAACCATGTTGCATACTTGTCTTCGGATTCAAGCTTGGTTAAGCATCTGTACTTGCTATATGTTGGTCATTCTTATATTGGAGTGTGTATTCTGCATGATTTTGGACAACAAACACCGACAATGAAATGTTCTTTGTAAATTTTATGGTAATTTGATTTGGATGATCTGATGATCTCCATTTCAGTAGTTTTTTGTTTTCTCTCCATTTTGTCCCCCAACCCCCAACAACCAATTTGTTTGCTAAGATGCTTGGTGCTTCTCTCCTATTCATTCACCTCTGTTATGGTCAGTTAGAACTCTAAACTATTACATTGACATCAATGCATATTTCCCTTCGTACCTATAGTCACCAAGGAGGCATGCTGTTAACTATGCCCGTATTCTCTTTTGCTGATGTAGACATTTCACTTCAGAGGAAGTAGGGTTCCCGGTTAAATGATTTTCCCTCACATTTTTGGGGGGTTTTACTTTTACCTTCTGCTGGGATAGCTCTCATGGAACTGCTCTATAGGCTTGTTCCTTCTCTTCATGTGTGCATGAGAGATGATACATTTGCATGGATGAACATGGATTTTACATCTTCAGAAATTATTTCATTTGTGACTTTGCATGCTGTTGCAGATAAGTGAGCCAGAGCAGTGGGACATGCCTTCTGTTAAAAAGAAGCTGCTGGTCTACTTCTATGGAACTAAACAGATGTAAGTGCTATTTTGACTGAACTATTTAATTTTATTTGAATTTATAACTATTTTTGTATCTACTAAACAGCTTCTGTTTAGAAACATCCTAGTATGTTACTGTTGTTTAGCTTATATTCCTAGAGTTTTTTTTGGAGGGTTTTTATTTTAAATTTTCCATTAATAATTGGATTATATACTTGTTACATGAACAGGTTCAAACATGCTGTATGTATTTCTAATTCAGGCTTTCTTGGGCGGTGATATCAATTCTAACTTTTTTATTTGCATACAACTTTTCTAAGTGAATTAGGTAGTTTATACAGCTGTAATTTACATATCAGATAGACATACTTCTTGGGATGTATAGCATGGAATATGGGTTAACATCTGACTGTCAAAATTCGTTTTTCTTTCTATAATTTGCATGCAAGCTATGTGTTCTCACCTCCTCTGCACTTTTGGAATCTAAGAAATAAGATAAACCTACCACACACACAGAAGTTTATATATGTCTTATTTACACGTAGCAGCTGTGCTTGTTGGTCTTTCATTTTAAATCATGAGAATAGTGCAATTACATTACCACAATTGAAGTCACCGATCCTAAGAAGTTCGTCATTGGTGGTGGCATCTTTACACTCCTGAAATCCTCATGCATGCTTTTGTTATACTGAACAAGAAGAATTGGGTAGCTAAAATTTCTTGAGAGTTTGGTAGAGTTGAATTTTGCTATTTAAAACATGTTGATCCAGAGATGATTGAGCATTGAGAAAAATATAATTAGTTGCCAGCACATAGTCCTCTCTGCGTCTGAGAAAGTCCTAATGCTAACAGGTTTGGTTGAAGTTGTCATTTGGACTACCAGTACAATGATGTAACCCTGTTCTTTGTTTGTAAAGATTGTCCCCACAATGGACCTGAATAGTATACATTAGTATAGTGATAAAGAGGCGTCGTTGTTTGGGACTAGGAAATGCAAACTTGGTTATATGGGGTGTATGTGGTGCAAGATCTTTTTTTGGCTGTAATAATTGTTATTATGTCGTTACCATTTTAGGTATCACTATTTCTTTCATACAAGGCGGTGAGGCTTATTGACTGTAGAGAATATGTCTGTGATAGGGTTTAATATATGTTGGTTTGTCGCATATTGTTTGTTAGGCCCTAGGTGCCCCTTTATATGTTGAGAAAATTGCTCTCATAGCACTCCCTAAAGTCGACTCGGCAAACATACCACTGGATTTTTCTAACTTGCTCCCATAGCACTAAAACATTCCCCGTCATTGCGCTGTCTAGCACCGGACCATTAGATTGAGCACCAACGGTCCAGACTGAATGTAGATAAGTTGCTGCTGTTAAATCTCGTCTCTCTCCCCTACTTCATCCTCCCAACGACACCCTTTGTCCTTCATTCCTTCCCATCCCTGACACGCTCGACGAGCATCTCCGGTGAAGTCGGTGAGCACCACTTGCAAGGAACCCCCTGCCGGCTCCCCAAACCAAGCACCGAGTGAACCCGATCTTGGAAGAGATGGTTTCTTGGTGAATTTAAGCGATTTTGTAAGATATAGTGTGGATTTAGGAATGATTCGATCAGAAATAGATGGGGACTTGGTTTTCCTCTCTCTGTGGGCGAAAACAGGTGGAGAACAGATGGAATGCACACCATCGCACCTCCTGGATATTGCTGCGCCTGAGGATGAACTCGGAAGAGACATGAAATCGATGGTTTAGAAGTAAAATTGATGGGCTTCTGTTGATATTTTAGAAGTTTTAGCTCTAGATTTGGGATTGCTTGCTGCTTGTGCTCTGTTGCGTCTGGTGTTGCCTCCCTGCTGTGCCTTTTTCCTGCTGCTGCTGTTGCTTGGCCACCCGTGTCTAGTGCTGTTCTCTGTTGCGCTTGCTTCTTGCCGATGTTGCTAGTCCGCCCACTTGTGCTGCCCCTGCTCTGCTGCGCTTGCTTACTGCTGCTGTTGCTCGGCCGTCTACGTCTGCTGCTGCTGCTGTGCTACCCCTGCTGTCGCCACTCGGCCGCCTGTGTACGCCGGCCTGGTCCCAAGCGCCCTGCATGCTGCCCGGTATGCCTCGTCCGGGACTCTCCTCGCTCTTGGGGCTTGGGCAGAGGCCGCTGCAGGTGCTAGGAGGACACAGAGGGGTCGAGGAGGGCGCAGATGTACGCGTACTTAGTGGAGGTGATGGCGGTGCCGATCACCTTGATGAGGAGCTAGAGGATTGGGGTCCTGATACCATGTTATGAATAGCACTTGTATTCAATATGAGGCCAATCGGCCAGAATATATACATGTACAAGAGTGTACAAAAGGAAAGCCTATATAAAGCAATATCTATACAAAGCTAGCAATCTCTATACAAGACAACTAGCAATCTCTTATATAAGGCAACTAGGATACTGTCTAACAAAAGAATGTGGGCGATTCCTACTTGGGACCTTTGTAAACGCCCAAGATGACGGAGTACTAGACAGGGAATAACGGAACAACTATTCGGTGCTATCAGAGCAAGCATGAATTTTTCAGTGGTATGTTTGGAAAACCACTGTAAAAGAGTGTTATGAGAGCAGTTTTCCCTTACATGTTCAAGGGAAAGCCTCACCTCTCAGGGTAGCTTTTGGAAGTCATAAGGCCCAATTGCACAGAATGGAGGTATTTGAAATTAATTGATCAAACCGTGTGAACATACTGCTAATATGGCCAAAAGTACATAGATTGACCTCATGGAAATAATATTGTAGATTTGTCATCAAAAGTAATAATATTATATTTTAAAATAATTTCTGCCACTATACTACTATAAATTTAATAGTGATTTTTGTTACATTCAAAACTATGGGATTGATCAAAACGACATCTATTTAGTAACAGAGGGTTGGCGGAGTATTGATTTCTCCGAACTAGAATAAAATAGTGACAGTGAGAACGAGGGTTAGAAAATACCTTTATCCTCATCTTTGTCCCCAAGGTACCTTGTGTGGGTTAGAAAATACTCCATAAGTGTCTTCGTTGTTGGTAAATGATATGAGATGGAGACAGGTGGCTTTCATTGGTTGCACCAGTAGTCACAGTTTATGGATTATGGACTGTATTTGACCCGATCCGCTTGGGAAATGCTGCATAATAACTGAAATTGAAATTCACTAATGAGGCTTGCTTAATTAGAAAATTGTTGAATTCCAGTCTTTTATTTATAATTTACTATTTAGAACTATACTGAGGATATTATAGAAAAACACGAAGGTGTCTATTTTTAGTTAGCTGTGCACAGAAAATGTTGTATGGAACTGGATTACCTTACCTATGAAGCCTGTATATTTATGTCTGACTTCTAGTTCTTTCTATTGTAGTGCTTTCTGCAACTATGCAGACCTTGAGGCATTCACTGAAGAGAAAAAGAGGTCTCTACTTGCTAAACGACAGGGTAAAGGTGCTGATTTTGTGAGAGCGGTTGTTGAGATAATCGATGCTTATGATTCTTTGAAGGAAGATAGTAACCATAAGATTGACTTGGATGCCAATGAAGTGAAACCAGGTGTAGAAAATCTTGATGATAATAATAGCAGCTTGGATACTGCAGGTCTAGTCAATAGCTCTAATATAGGTAGTGATAAAAAGCTAGAAGACCATTCCGTCACTGCAAGAGGTTATGACATGGTCAATTCTGATGAGCCTTCTGCCACTGTAATGGGGAGCGAGCGTTGCGTTGTAAATTCTGCTCCTGATGAGCCTACTGAAAATGTATCCATCCTTGATGAAATGAGGAATACCCCTTTGTCTACTAGTTCATTTTCAAAGAAGAAGCTAAGGGATGCACAGCCTCAAAATTGCTACACACGGAGTAGGGTTCCATCTCTGCGGAGGTTAAGAAGTTCATTAAGTTTTGAAACCAGAAAGGCTCAGGATTCTGGTAAGCTTTCGGCTGAAACCAGTTTGGCTTCTTTTGATTTGGTTTCTGATGACAATAAGGAAGATTCCACTCTTCATAAATACGTAGAGGATGACAAAGCTAACTCTGGTTCCCCTTCTACACCAGATGATGTTTGGTTGCATTCCAGTGGAGGCACTTTCAACCAACCTGGAACGCCTGGGGCCAGTAACAGCAATAAAAAATTGGATTCTACTGCTAAGGTAGATAGTACTTGTAACAGTGAAGCATCTCAAAATGGAGCTTCAGAGACAGAGTTTAAATCAAATTGTACATCAAGTCTTCCCATGAATACAGCAGTAATTTTCAAGAGAAAAAGAAAGCCAAACAGAAAGCGGGTTCCTCATTCTACAGATTGTATGGCACTAAATAAGGATGAAGAATTACAGGCTGAGTTAAGTGAAAGCCTTGCAGATTCTCCAAATTCAAAGAATGAAGTGAATAAGTCAGATGGAGATGAGCACTTGCCTTTGGTCAAAAGGGCAAGGGTTCGAATGGGAAGGCCTCAATTGGAGGATTCACCAGTTGATGAGATTGATTTTCCTTCTAACAAACCAGAGCTTGCAACATCTGCAGACAAATGTGATATGCATGGTACACCCGCACTACCTGGTGATGATTATACAGCTGATCGATCATCAGTGGTACATATTGTTTCAAATCAATCATCCAAATTAGACATGCCTATCCTGTCAGGGGAAGGTCAGCCTGTTTGGAAGAATAAAGAATACCAACCAAAGGTTTTAACATTGGATGTGGAAGCTGCTTTGCCTCCATCAAAACGCCTTCATCGTGCTTTAGAAGCTATGTCTGCTAATGTTGCTGAAGCCATTAATAGTCTGCCCAAAGAGAGAGCATCAAAGCAGTTGGTTCTAAGTGGTTTTGTGCTTTCTTCAGAAAACAACCATTCTAATAAATCTGCAGATGCAGTAGTCACAACCCCCAACAGATCTGCGATAGTTAAAAGCCCCAGACCATCCTTGAGCACGCAATTCGTGCATAGCCCAACAGGCAAAAGGCACACCTCTGAATCAAATTTACAAAATAACAATGTGCCTACTTCTGTTTCAGTTCCTTCAGAAACGAAAGATGATAATGATCATATCCTGGCAAAAGGCAATATTTGTGAAGAAACCTACATGAACAGCAAAAATACTGATTGTTCGTTGGTTTGTAATGAAGATAATGATGTCTGTGGGAAAGGTTCAGCCCTTACTATGAAGTTGAATGAGACTGCTCTTGATGTTACACAGACCATAGCTGTACCCGATCGCTTATCATCATCATTGGGGAAAGCTAGTGGTAATGAAGTCACCAAACCAATTAGCTGCAAGGAGGATACAAAACCAATTGGTTGCCCTGCTTGTGGTGTTGATAGATGTGCCGAGCCAGTTGACCAAATGAAGTTTCATCTCTCTGATAATAATGTGTTATGTGATTCTATACCACATGGTGAGACTGTTTTAGCTGAATCAGCAATCAATGTGGGTGATACAGCAAGCACCTCTTCATTGGCTACTAAATCTTCCAGTATTCAATCGGATGCAGACACCCGAACATTTGAAGTGTAAGCTCTAAATTTCATGTCAAAGTAAATCTTTGCTTATGTATGCATGGTCTATTTGTTTTCCTTGATATATTCCATAAAACTTAATGTCAATCATATTTCTGCGACAATTTTAGGCATGTGTTATTTCTGTTTCAGTCATATATCTTTTCCAAATTTGTGTTAGTATGTCTTTCTTTCAATGTAATGATGTAATGGATAGTTTTTTCGCCTGAATGTCTACTTCTGAAGTTGCACTTGCAAAATACTAGATTTCCTTGATGGGGTAAGACTTACGAGGATACAAACATGCGGCATGTTTACATTGGTACGGATATAGGACATTGATTATAAAAAACTAGGTACTCGAAGGGTGCGCTGCACATTTGGTGGGTTGGGAGCCGTTTGGTGGTGGGCATTGAAATGGCAGTGGTGCTTGGTCGTTATTAGGCATATCTATAATAACACACAAAATGCAGGCGCATATTGTGCTCCATTTCGTTTGAGCTTAATGCATACTCCCTAGTGTGGGCCGTTGGCTTAGGCTTGGATGAATTAGTTTTAGGTGGGATCCCTCGTATGTAACTTAACGATCTGCCTGGGGGTTATTGAAATTGTGCATCCATGTAATCCATGCTATCCCATGGCTTATGTGGGAAGTTTACAACTTTACATGATTGCGTCCAAACATGGGTTCGAACTAAATTCTCCCCCGTGTTTATTACAAATAAATATGAAAAAGAAAAATGCTTGTGTCTTGATACATGACTAGGATTAAACCCTCACATTGTTGTGGGAATTCCACTCCTTTGTGATTGGTATGGAAGTTTTTTGTATTATCAATGGTGGATGGAAATGCTTATGCAGACCCTACGAAATAAGTTGGTTGTTGTTTTGTGTGAGAGAGATCTAGAGAGAAGGGGTTGTTTAGTTTTAGTATTTCTTAGAAATATTTAGTAAGTGTTAAGGATATATATTGCCTTATATAGATGATTGCATATTATTGGCTTTCCATGTACATGATTGCCTATTATAGGTTTTCTATGTACATGATTGCCATATATATGCTTTTCTTTTATTCCTGCTTGTACAACCATATATACTGGCCATTGGCCTCATATTGAATACAACAAGTGCTATTCATAACATGGTATCAGAGCTAAGGTTCATACCCTAGCCTCATCTTCCGCTGTTGCTACCCCCAAGAGGAGAAATCTCCACTCCCGGGGGTGGCCACGTACTTGGATCCGAGCCTGAAGTTGGCTCTCATCGCCTCCGGTCTGCCGCATCTAGAGCTTCCATCGGCGAGTCGCTAGCCGGTGGCCTCCTCTTGGCCGCTGCTTCTCCCGACCGCCTTTACTCCAGCCACCGTGCGATGCGCCCTTCAGCGATGGCTCCTCGGCCGGTGCCTCGCTGCTGTGCGCCGGCGCCACCGGCATTGCTCGTCGCCTTTGGCCCTCTCCGTCCGGCCTCTGCCTTGCGACCCGCCTCTGCGTGACCTCGCCGCCCGCCCTTGCCGGCTCTTCGTGCTCGGTTGCCCTCGGCCGCCTCTGGCGCGCCGCTCGGTAGCTCGAGCTTGCGGTGGCCGGGCCCGACATCACCTGCCGCTTGATCCAATCGCATCGCCCGTGCCCAAGAGACACCCGAGAGTTATGCTCAGCCGGACTCCAATTTAACCCCATCCGGACTCCAACCAAATCACATAGCCAGTTTTAAATCCTTTTTTTGAGCTTCACGGCTCCGGCTTCTTGGTTTTTGGCTCCAGCTTCTGGTCTTTTGGGTTCCTACTCTTTGGCTTGCCCCGGCTTTTCGGCTCTACTTTAAGTTTCTTTATTTTTAGCTCCGTTGTGTCTATCCAAGTCCTTAGCATCTTGGTTCTGTCTAGTATCTTGGCTCTTTCGTTAGCTCAGCTCTTTATCGGAACAACTCATTTCGTCGACTTGGCTCGTTCTGTCGACTTTATTGACTCGGCTCCTTCGCCGACTTGGCTTATTCGTCGATTCGGCTCCTTCGTCGGCTTTCCACCGTCGACTCGGCTCCACTATCGACTCTTCTTCGTCAACTCGGCTCCTTCGTCGGCTTTCCACCGTTGGCTCGTTATTCAAGAGTTGGATGCTACGAGGACTACAAGACCAGGACTTTGGATTTTCCCTACTTTAGTGTCAACCTTCCAAATGTAATGCTATTGCATACACCTTACATTTGTGTGTGTGTGGGGGGGGGGGGGGTGTTAAGGATATATATTGCCTTATATAGATGATTGCATATTATTGGCTTTCCATGTACATGATTGCCTATTATAGGTTTTCCATGTACATAACTGCCTTATATATGCTTTCCTTTTATTCCTGCTTGTACAACTATATATACTGGTCATTGGCCTCATATTGAATACAAGTGTTATTCATAACAGTAAGATCTAGATTGTATATTTTATTATGAGTAGTACACATTTGTGTTCGTTGGATCTGAATCAGACTGTAAGAAGAAAATGTGGTGATGTGCACTCTCTTGTGCCATATTTTGAACTCTGCTTAATATAGAGATTAGATTTGCATTGTACCTAAAAGGGAAAGGCTTACACCAACCTGCAGATGATAATGTATACTGATATAATCTTCCAGATGTATGCCCTGTTTGAAACATGGGAAAATTGGTGGAAAGGAAGCATCCATCAATATGCATGGCCTTTGGATACTAAGTAGCTTGGGTTAATGTACATGTCTCAAAACATATTGGCAAACCATCATAATCTATTTCACCAGACAAAATTTAATGAAAAAAAATTGAATGCACTGTGGATGAGTGGTATCACTGGCACAGTTGATGTTTCCTTTCCTACAAAATTCCTATGTTCCATATGAACCCTTAGGCCTTGTTTGGATGGGCTGGGAATTTGAACTAAAATCCTAGCCTATCCATGTGGATGGGCGGGACTTTGGCCCATCTAAACAAGGCCTTAGTGTAATATCAAATTGATGTTTTTATCCATCAACATGCACTGCCTTTGGATACTTAATAGCTTGGGTTAATGTACGTCTCAAACATATTGGCAAAACTTCATAATCTATTTCGCCTGACCGAAAAAAAAACTAATGCGCTGTCGATGAGTGGTGTCACTCGCACACCATCTTGATTTGCTCATTGACTAGGAGCTTACTACTTTAATATTTCCTTTGTATGATGATTTCGGTTGGATTTCGTGAAGTCACGTGGGACATACAAGGAGAGATTCCTTGGTGTTTGCTTTTTGCTGATGATGTGGTGCTAATTGTTGAGAGTAGGGTAGGCGTTGATAGAAAAATTGAGTTGTAGAGGAAGACTTTAGAATCAAAGGGTTTTATACTTAGTAGGACTAAAACTAAGTATATGAGGTGTGTTTTCAGTGGTGCTATGGCAAGTGATGGAGATGTTAGTCTAGATTGAAAAGTAGCATCCAAGAAGGAAACATTTCGATATTTGGGATCGATGCTATAGTGACGACGAGATTGATGAAGATGTGAGCCACAGGATACGAGCGGGGTAGTTGAAATGGCGCCAAGCATCGGGTGTCCTGTGTGATAGAAACGTTCCTCAAAAGTTAAATGGTAAGTTCTATAGGACGGTGATTAGACCTGGGATGTTGTATGGAGTGGAATATTGGGCGACAAAAAGACATGTATAGAAGATGAGCGTAGCAGAGATGCGGATGCTGCGGTGGATCTATAGTCATACAAGGTGATATCGAATCCACAATGATATACGTGATAGGGTTGGGGTAGCATCAATTGAAGAAAAACTTGTCCAAAATCATCCGAGATGGTTTGGACATCTCCAACGGAGGCCTTCTGAGGCACCAGTGTATAGTGGAATTTTAAGTCGTCTCAAAAACATAAGATGAGGCACAGGTCGACCGAGATTGACATGGGAAGAAACAGTTAAAAGAGACTTAGAGATTAGAATGTTCCCAAAGATTTGACGTTGAAGTGCATGGAAGTTAGCAATCTACGTACCGGAACATGACCTAAGATTGAAGGTTTAGAGGGTTTTATTGACTTTGATTGGGTTTCTTTCGTAGCCTACCCAAACCTGTTTGGGACAAAAGGCTTGGTTGTTGTTGTCAGTTTGATTTTTGAAATTTCCTGTACAGATTTGATGCTTTTTCGAAATTTGCTGGTTATAGCTTCTTTGGTCATATCCTATAAATCTTTCCATTACATGTGGATGCCAATATATCTTTTATGGGTCATTTATCCTAGAGAATCCTTTCTTAAGAGTGGGAATTAGTTGGGACTGTTTCTACCTCCATATGCCTGTAATGCTCTATCCCTTAATCTATATGTTTGTTCTCTCTTGTTTTTAGAAGGAGATTGTTATAGGAACATGCCATTTAAAAGTCGGTGGAGAGCAATTTTTAGGGCCTCAATGGAAATGTCACTGTTATGCGGACGTCTCCAGTCTGAACAACCTCTATTACTAGAGCTCTAGATCCACTGGTTTACAGCAGGAATGCTTATTATTCAAGAAAGAAAGGAGTATGATGAGTTGATGCCCTATTAATGGCAAATAGTAATTAGACACTTGAAGTGATGATATAACTCTTTCACTTCAACTGAAATGTGAGGCATAAGTAAAATAATCCTTTGTACATTCTGAATACAAGATCTACAGTTTTTATGGAGAGGTGAATATATTCTAGATATGGTGCCCAAATGCACAGTTTCTCTTGTTTTGTCTGATCTTTTCTTTTGTTCTACCTTCCAAGTTAGTGGTTATATTTACAAGTCTTCTGGAAATGTGTGACGATACTTATTTTGTCTTGCAGGCATGCCATCTCAGCTTTGGCATTGAAAGAACTGAACCACAGAAACCTAAAGGATAAGAGCACTTCTCCAGATTCAATGCCCATGAAAGAACTTATCGCTGTTGCGCAAGCTAGAAGGTTCTCTCGATCAACTTCCTTTCTTGACAACTTTCTGAATGCCAAGTATATTCCTGAAACTTTAGTCAACACACCTCTCAAGGAAGGATCACAGTGGCAGTTGTCACCTTCAAATCGGATAATCCGGTCCACCTCTACAAATGATAGTGTTCATTCTAGGAGTCCTTTTGATAGTCTGCAACAGAAGGGCTTGAGCAAATTAGCAGGGCACAATGAGGCTAATGTAGCACGAAAGGCATTTGGAGCTTTCCTTGGAGCACTGACAAGAACAAAAGAAAATATAGCACGCGCAACACGTCTTGCTATTGATTGTGCTAAACATGGCATTGCTGGGGAGGTTAGACCATGCATATCCCTCTTTTGTTTTATTATTTTATTTTTCATAGGGAATACTGTTTTGTTGTGACTTCTAGATGTTCGTTTAGCATTTTGTAGCTATGCTTTTATTTAGGATTATAGCCATTTTCTTGCTTGTAGATTTATTTAACACTGTTGCTTTACTTGTTTTGTTGGTGGATTGACAAATATTTGGATTCATCTTGGTTTGCTTAGCCTGGTTATGATGCTATGAACAAACATTTCGCTTCTCAAGTATCGAGCTTGTTTACCAGATAACCGGTAGAAGAGAGCCAACTCTAATAGTTTTTTGTTTCTTTATGCTTTTGACATTGTATGACAACCTATAACGTCAACTCACCGAGTTGGAAAGAACCAGTGATAATGCTGGCAGACATCACTCTATAAACATGCATGGCGCCTTCAGCTTACCAAGAAAAGACAAACATAGTCTTTCACGCAACCAATTGCCATCTAGCAAATTTCCTGATGCTGTTTTTTTTGTTTCATTGTTTAGGCGATTGATATTATTGTTGAACATCTGGAAAAGGAATCAAATTTATATAAGAGGGTGGATCTTTTCTTTCTTGTTGATTCAATAACTCAATGCTCTCGCAATCAGAAAGGTAATTGTATGACCTTCCCATTTTTCTCCCAGTATTTTTGTATCGACGGTATTTTTCAGTACTGTAAGAAATTTTGCAGGTGTAGCTGGAGATGTATATCCCTCTCTCATTCAGGCGGTTCTACCTCGATTACTTTATGCTGCTGCACCTCCTGGAAATTCAGCATGGGAGAATCGAAGGCAGTGTCTTAAGGCAAGCACCTTCAATGGCCCGTTAGAACATATGCAATGTGCAATGCTCCTTTTTGCCCCTTACAAGTTTGTGATTTGATTGTTAGGTTTTAAAGCTTTGGCTTGAGAGGAAAACACTTCCAGAATACATCATTCGTCACCATATTAGAGAACTTGAGGCTATCAATGAGGCATCATTTGGAAGTTCTCGTCGTCCTTCAAGGACGGAAAGAGCTTTAAATGACCCGTTGCGTGACAATGAAGGAATGCTCGTTGATGAGTATGGGAGGTATGCTTGTCAAACTGAAAAATCCCCTTAGTAGTCTCCCTTTCTCATGTACCAGAAATTGGTTTTGTCGCATGTATTAGCGTGGCATGTTTATATTGTTCATATGTTTTTGTGTTTACGTAAGTAAGGTGATGACTAGACGAAATTGCCCATACATATAATGGGATCATCATGCATTAGCTTTTGGTACGCCAGGTTAGGGTATGCCTTATGCCTATATCCTTGTGTCCATATATGAAAGAGCCTAGTCCATGCTCCAAATATTGGAAGCAGGCAAAATTGCTGCAGAATTAGTGGAACTAATCTTCACTGTGCAATTTTGAGTAATTTTCTTAGAGCATTTTTATGCTTCAGGTGCTTTTGTTGGTCGGTTAAGCAGTGTGCTATGATGGATAAATGATGCCAACATCCAACTTGCAAATATTGGATAAAACCCACCAAGATTGAATTGAATCCTGCCTTCTTTTCAATGCTGTGGAGTAGCACATCCTTTTTGATAATATCTGAGACAAATCTATTACATAAAACATGTATTGCATGTGTTTAGGATCATGTATTTACTACATGCAGTGCAGAATCGTGGCTGACATTGATGTTGCTTGATCTCATGATTTGGTGCTAGGAGGTCCTTTGAATTTAACTCATCACATATCGCAAATCACAGTTACACTTGGTGTTTCCTCTAGTTTCTCCATGTTCATATATTTTATTATTTTCAACAGCAATGCTGGTTTTCACCTACCAAACTTAATTTGCACAAAAGTACTTGAAGATGAGGAAGGAAGCTCCTCTGAGGATAGGAGTTTCGAAGCTGTTACACCTGAACAGGATGGTCCAGGTAGTGACGAGAAGGAAGAATCTCAAATGCCTGTGGATAAGCATCGGCACATCCTTGAAGAAGTTGATGGCGAGCTTGAGATGGAGGATTTAGCTCCACCATCTGAAGTTGAAGATAGCACCACATGTCGACAAGAGCATAGTGATACCAAGATTACAACATCAGATCACCATCCTTCGGATAAGGGTCCTCCCCTCCCTGACGATAGGCCTCAATCACCGCCGCCATTGCCATCATCCCCTCCACCTGTGCCACCATCTCCACCTGCTCCCATTGCTCAGAGTACGCCGTTGCAGCCAACATTACAAATGACATCTGATCCAGTTGGGCCACATCCTCCAAGAGCTATCTCCTATGTATGCACATTTTGTTTCTGTGCAAGAAGACATGTATGTGTTATTATATTATGAACTTAACGAGTACCTTCTTTTTCCAGAATTTTCAAAGTCAACAGTCACATTCTATTGCGGAGCACCCTGGCAGCATGAATCCTTCTGTAGCACCATTGCAGCCTCCGCCATTCTGTAATTCGGGATACGGTGGCCATCCAAATCAGCTACCACCTCCACCACCAATTGCACCACTCAATCCTCCTGGACCCCATGGCAATTTCCCTGCACACTCAGCACCATATCATGGGAATAACTATCATCAACCCCCACCTGCATCAATACCTAATGAGGGATATCAATTGCAACCAACACCCCCTCCAACTCCTCTAAATCAATTCCCTTGTGTGCCAGCAGAACCCCAACAAAGACCACAACAGTGGGGTAATAACTGTTCATCCTGTCCTGAGAGAGATCAGTATAATGGACATGATCGAGATCATCACAGACATGATAGAAGACATCATGGGCATGATAGAGATAGACAGCGCCTCTTTGATGACAGAGGACATCACTTTGATGACAGAGGATATCGCTATGATGATAGAGCGCATTACTTCGATGATAGAGGGCATCATTTCGAAGGCAGAGGACATCACTTTGATGAGAGAGCTATTAGGGGACCGATGCACCATGAAGTCGCTGACAGGGGAAGATTTCCTCCTTTTCCACCAGGTACTATTCTTATTTAACATGGTCATATTGTGTGCCTTTCTTATTTAGCATGCTTTTCATGGTTTACAGTTCCCTTACATCGGGTTATGTTTTACTTTTCCATGAAATGAACTGTTGTTATATGATCACCCAATATCAAGTTGATTTGTTTTGCTCTTGATTATCATCCAGGACCACCTATGCCAGACCATTTTGATGCATCACCAGCGCCAATGTACTATGGACGGCCATCAGATCCTCCACCAGGTCCCTGCGCTGGGTGGTCTATGCCCCCTAGGATGTCTAATTATTCTCCCCCCAGACATTCTATGGAACCTCCGGTATCTCATGTAGCAGGAGGTATGTTACATTTTGCTCTGTTCTTGTTTCCTAATGTAAGTTGCATTCATCTGCCTCTACCATTACAATTCAATTTGTCTGGCGAATCCCATTTGATAACTTTTCCCTTTTCTGAAGTTGCTATTATTTTGCCATTATGGCAGAATCTTTTCAAGTTTAAATTGTGAAGTTTAAGTGATATTCAGGTGAGGAAAGACATGAAAGAGAGATAATATTGTTCATGCTGTGACCAGAATCTTTGCTTCCATTTTATATAGTTTGAAAACAGCTATGCTGAGCCTCATCAGTAATTTCTCCCACTTAATACCAAACTATTGTCGTACTGTATAAATTGCTTGGTGTAACATGCTGAAGTATGAAGCGAGAAGTTTGAAAACAAGGAACTTCCTTCACATCCCTCGGGTAATTATAAAGTTGAGGATACTAAATGCACCTCCTTTATTGCAGCGCATGGTAGCTGGAGACCAAGATAGCATTTTTCTATTTTTGAATGGTACGATATTTGTTCCATTCGTCTGATCGCTAGTCTACTAGTTCTCTTTTCTGATTCATCTGACATTCTGGCCTGTTTTCCAGGGTTGATGCATTTTTTTGTTGGCGTTTTTGACTGTATGTAAACTTGGAAGGATGGAACAGTTCATCTTCTCCATCCAAAAGGAGCCTGATACAATACCCCTCTAGAAAAGGGGGAGATGGTACCTGCCTCCTTGTACATATGTATCTTAGCATGTTTCTGCTGACAAAACGCAGAAGCAGAAGGCAGACCGACCTCATTGAGAGCTGTATTTGTAGGGATAGACTGTTATGTATCAATCTTAGCCATAGATTCTATTGTTAGCCTAACATTGTTCAATTTCATTGAGTGTCTTCATTGTGTTTGTCCATTCATGTATCCCTCGGGCCCTCTGACAACAGCTACTTCAGGTGACTTATTGAAACTGTTCGATTACAGAGTACATAAGCCAAAAAAATAAATACAAATAATTTTGCCGCAGTTCTTGTACCAGCTGCTACCGGCACTGCTCAGAAAACAGCATTCAAGTATTTCTTTGGTAGTTACTGCTTTGATATTCGCTTGTCAGCAGAATGTCAACGTACGTATGTAGTGTGAATGTTTAGAAACGAGTTGTGCAGTCAACTGAATTTGACCTTCGTGTTTACCTTTCTGTAAGAATTGCATCCTCAATCCTCGTTTACATGTAGATTATAGACTGTAATTTTTTCCCACCAAGTCGTCAGTGGAGTACTGATTATGTAAATTTGTGTGAAATGCATTCTTGTTTCGCTAATTGTTTGGTTGGTCATAATTATTGTAAACATGTTTATACGCAATGCTGAGGCATTTGCGTCGTAGCTAACCTCGGTAGTGTGACTTTGCACTGTTTGCAGTGCCTACGTACGTGTCCATTTTGAATATATGCTGCCATTACCTCAGTTTGGTACCTTAACTACTCTGGAAACTACTCGAATATAAAATCATGTATTAACCAACTTTCTGAAATTTTTTTCTTCAGTTGACCGAGTAAAACAAACCGGAATTTGCATGGTACGTACATACCTATTCTTTCAGACTTCGCGATCTGCATGACCCCGTTCAATTTTACAAGGCCACGAGAGAATAAAATCAGATTCGTTTTTACTGCGGGGAGTAGTTTTCATATCGGCACACGAAATTTTCGTAGTTAATCCTCAATGCAAATGTGGGCAGGCGTACATATGCAAATGTGCGGATTAGTTGAATATTGTGGATTTGTCTTATGGATCTGTGGTGATTCTGAACAACCTTCACCGAACAACACAACCAATTTGGATTTTGTTCGACGGTTGAACCCAAAATGATCAGAACAACCCGTGGAGACAGACATCAACATGACCAAACGATGGTTTTTGGAGGAATACATCGACCAAACCAGCAATCCGCAAAAACCTCGACTGCTTTTGACACTTCCCAAAAATTCTCCAATGACTAAGCATTCATGGGACACATATCTATCTTCCGTGTGTTCAATGCGATTTACTGAAAATAGTTTTAAATTAGAGATAGAGGATTTGCCATATGCTAGTGTTTACTCTTCCAAGTGAAAGCCATACAATTTTGTTTTACACTAACACTTAAATACAATTATATTACCCAGTTTCAGCAAGCCTTTATACACAAATTAAAGCAGATCATAGTAGGCCCGGCTACCCTTGTATACAATTTTCTAATATTTCGATACCATCATATTAGCGTTTTGATAAGTCCTCTGATATAAGTCGAACAATAATAACAAAAAAACAAATACTTTGTATCATAGTTATCAGTACCGTAACGGTACCAACTAGTATAGCTAGTATATATCATTTTGGCACCTAAACTAGTACAAAGTAGCCTTATGTACTGTACTGGTCTCGATACCAGTCAATACCGGCCATACCCGATTTTGATACCGATCAATACTGGTCATACTGATGGAACTGATAATATCGTCTATTGAACTATATGTTATATTTAGTAGTACTACTATGTATTTAGAGTAATATTATAAGTGAAATTTGGTGTACATATAATAAAACACGTGTATAATTATAAATATATATTATTTTATTAAATCCGAAATAGTACGCCGGTATGAACCAGTACCAAAATGTACCATTCCAAGTACCAAACCGGTATAGTATCCGATACGGTATTAACAAGTATACTTTGTATAACCAAGGAGCCACTGACCTCTGACCAACAGGAGATGCATACATGTAAACAAGATGGAGATGGCTGAACAAGCCTTGATGCATGCCATCGGTATGAAACACCTAATTTACAACCATGCACCGTGCATCGATCTCTGCTCACTCCTACTCTTCTAGTTACGCAAAATTGAAGCTGCATGCAACCGAGCACAGGATGACCCCAACTACTTAATTACGACCTAATTAGTTACACATCTTTATAAGAAGTGGCACGTAGCTAGCAAGAGAGGTCACAGTTAAGTACTAGCTAGATCATCTAGGTAGCTAGCCAATATATGGCCGCATCGGCGATTTACGCCGTGGTGGTCGCCGCTGCCCTCCTCTTCCTCCCTTCCCTCCTTGCGCCCGTCGCGGCGCAGGCGAAGGCGAAGGCGTTCTGCATCAGCCAGTTCGCCATCGCCAGCCAGGCCTGCTCCATCCTGCCGCCGAGCCCTCCCGAGGATGACCACCACCACCACCACCATGATGATGATGATGATGATGACCGCGACGACGACGATGATGACGACCACCATGGCGGCGACGATGGACGTGATGACCATGGCCGCCGCGGGCAGGCGGCGATCAGCATCTCGGCCCTGATGGCGAGCAACGGCAGCCATGGCGAGGGCGTGAACGGCACCAGCCGCCACGGCAACCGCACCCGCCGCGGGCGCGGCCACGGTCGGCGTGGCCGTTTGCGCGACGACCATGACAATGACCACGACCACGGCCATGATGACGACAACCATGGCGGGGACAATGACCACGACGACGATGATGACGACGACGACCACGACGACGACGACCATGAGCACCACGACGAGGAGCTCCGGGCGTACCGCGACTGCTGCCGGTGGCTGAAGGAGGTGCAGAAGGACTGCGTGTGCGAGGCGCTTCTGCGGCTGCCGCCGTTCCTCGTAAAGCCGCAGCACACGTACGTTGTCAGGGTCGGCAGGACGTGCCGAATCACCTACCGCTGCGGCGGCGTCTAGCCGCCGGCCGTACGGCTGCATGCATCCATTCGATCATGCGACTACTCACGATGTTTGGTTAACTGCACGTCCCTGTTTCATTTATGATTATATGTTTGGTTATTTGGTTCACATAGATTAGGTATGTATGATCGGGTGCTTGATTTATATGTGGTTGGAATATTGGCAGTCCAGTAGTTTTTTTAATTATGCCCTGAAAGTTTTCTCTGTGTGTTAATTTCGTTTGGGTGGATTAATTTATATATAGTATATATTGTCTTCGAATGAAAATTACGTCTTAATCTTTATTTTTACTAATTAGAGGCTCCTTTAGAAGACCTACATTATTTTTACTAATTGGAGGCTCCTTTATAAGGCGGCCTACATTAACTCAAAGAGGTAAAAGGCTAGAAATTCTCACATTAATTAATTAAAAAAGAAAAAATAGCTTGAAATTTCCTCATTAATCGGAGAAAAATAAAATATCTTAGCCATACATGTATAAGTATTGTGACTTTGAACTTAGCTCAAATGGGTAACCAATCCAAAAAGATAAGATGAAATTTTACATTTTTTTACTAATCGGAGGCTGCTTTAGAAGGCCTACATTAACTCAAAGTGGTAAAAGGCTAGAAATTCCCACATTAATCTAAAAAAGAAAAAATAGCTTGAATTTTCCTCATTAATCGGAGAAAAATAAAATATCTTAGCCATACATGTATATGTGTTGTGACTTTGACCTCAAATGGGTAAGCAATCCAAAAAGATATATAAGATGAAATTTTTCATAATTTAATTTTTCTAAAAGAATAATTTTACAATATGTCTGTAAATTCAAATTAAAATAGAATGATATCAATTGGAGGCTCCTTTAGAAGGCCTACATTAACTCTAAGAGGTAGAAGGCTAGAAATCCCCATATTAATCTAAGAAAGAAAAAAATAGCTTGAAATTCCCTCGTTAATCGGAGAAAAAGAAAATATCTTAGCCATCCAGATTTTTTTTGGATATAATCTATGGCTTATATTAAATATCATGACCATATATATTATACGTGTTCTATGCAAAGAGGAGTTCTGATAGAATATATGTTGCTTTTATGGCTAGAGATCCAGGTCGGACAACAAAACAATTGTGTCTGATACAGCACTCGGATGCACTCATATGCATGCATGTATCCATGCATAATTTGATTAGTGAATAACTACTAGCCAGCTACTTAGGCCATTGGAAGTTGGAAAGCAAGAAATTATTAACTATCTCAACAAACTAAAAACAACGACATTATACTTCTCTGAAAGTTAAATAGCACAAATCTTAATAGCACTAAAATTAGCAGCTGAGTAGTTGTGGTTTGATTTTTTTTTTTTGAGTTGGGTGGTCACTTCCGTCGTGAAAAGCTAACTTTTTAGAATCAGATGGTCACTTCAATCGCAAGAAACCTAAAAATTCTTACATTAATTGAAAGAAGAAGAGATACTCTTAAAAAGGTGAATGCATTCTGGTCACCTATTGACGCAATCCGCAACTCAATGTCATGTGTCTACAACCCATGCACACAACGAGTTTGAACATAAATATGGAAGTCGAACATAAAACAAAGCAAGTCAGAGTGAATCGTAAAAGGCTACCATACCAATACATTAACAAAATCATCGTATTTTTATGGTATTAAATGCAACCTTGATTTGGACCGGATGCATCCTATCTATACTCCTCCAATCAGCCGTACGCTATTGTTCATGAATCGATCAGTCGCAACCTATTCTTATGTCTCATGTACTCCTATGACAAAGGTCCTATGCAGTATATATTCTCTGCTTATTTCTCTTGATAGAAACTACCCCATGTATAACTTGGTGGCAGGTACCCATGCATGAGTGCACGACAAAGTTCCTGTTGTTCTTGAGAAATTGTATGGTCCATGTATATATCTTACTGTTATTTCAATCTAATATGCTATTCATTTTTAAATGCTGCTTTAATGTAAAATAACCAATTTAGCAATTTATTTGGAATAAGCCCAACATATAGATATAATAGAATTGCATTTTGTGCATAACTTGTTAAGTGTTTTATGTACTCACCCCTTGCAACAACAAATCATCAGTTGGAGAAGACTCTACATTGGCTTATGAGGAGTAACAGGAGGAGACAATCAATTAGGGTGCGAACCTTGTCAGTTGCCTATGGCAAATTGAAGGGTTACTACGAATAATTTATTTCTGCTGCAGTTTATCTATTTCTTAGTCTAAGCCATGTATGTTGTATTTATGTAAGGTTGACCTTAAGGTCGTTTAATATGTTATATTTAAACAAATGAAGTCTTTATTTATGTTTTCATTGTGTATGATTGTGATATTCATCTATGTTGAGACTGTTTGCACTAGCGTGATCCTGGACTAATGCAGAATACACAGAGGGTCCGGATTTGGATATTCGGGTCCCGACAGTAGCTATAACCCTATCTCATAGATCTTCCTTAATAAATATTGAACTGTGAACCATGATAACCCTAGAATATAGTTAGACAATACATAATGTCAACCTGGGTGTACGAGATTATATAGTGATCATGATTAGCCATGCTTTAGTAATGGAAACTGAATTAATCAAATTATGATGTTTCTTGAGAATTTAAAAAGGTTGGATATGACATTAAAGGTTGCTGATACTTTGTTAAAAATGAAAATAAAACTATGGTTTTGACGCGGACGATTATTGGCCATAGCCGAATGAAACGTGGGCTGGTGAGCTAGGTTGTGCGGTGAATTGGGCCAAGGCGCGGGGATTGGGCTGGCGTAGAGGGAAACTGCAGGATGGATTGGGCCGCAGGAAAAATAGGTCGACGGGATGGATTCAGCCTAAAGGAATTCCAACACTTTAATCAAGTTTTTTTTTATTTATCCGTTTGAAAGAGGCACATTGGATTTGTCATGATTCTCAATTTGATCTCAAATTGACACATATTTTTTGTCATTGAGAAAATGAGAGTGGTGTCCTCATGAAAAGGGTTAATGAGTACTTACAAGTGATTTCTACAAGTGGTATCAAGTTTTTTCCCTAGTGGTATCATTTTTTTAAGTGGTATCAAATTTCTACCAGTAGAATCTTACATGTTCTCTTTCAAGTAGTGTTTCATGAAAATTGGTTCTTACATGTTCTCTTTCAAGTAGTGGTATCAAATTTCTACCAGTAGAATCCAATTTGAATCTTTCAAGTAGTTTCAAAAATAAAAAAATCATGATGCTTGAAGCTTCTATGGACGTGTTCCTCGTTTTAACCTCTTGAGAAGGACTCATAATATGAGATATCTTGCAAATTAAAAAGCATTATGAGGATATTTCATCATTGAGGCTATTTGAATGTGTTTCAAATATCTTTTCCTTGCTTAAATCAAAATATGGTCTCAGTTCTAGTTGTTTTCATCTTTTAGGCCATATAGGGGGAGTTTTGTGAACTTTTTTGAAAAAGTTTAAATTCAAATCCCCAAATAGGTCATATGCATCTATTTCAATCTCTTTATGACCAAATTTGGATGAATTCATTGCCAAGCTCTGTAATTCGAAAAGACTCCATTTTGGCTTAGATTTGATTTGTCTTTTTGGTGTTTAATGCTAAAATGGGGAGAATTCTTATGAGCTTTAATCAATTCCCACATTTGGGTGTTTGAAATTGGAAGTTTGGTGCATGTCGTTCTCATTTAATGATTATTTTGTTAATGACATGTACATATATTGTTAAATAAATTAAAATTATTAAATGCATTGATTTATATCCAAATGTGCTTATAGATAATGGATCTATTATCAACCACCAAAAAGGGAGAGATTGTAAGTTCAAGCTCCATTAGATTGATTTTGGTGGTTAATGACAAAGCTAATTGTGAGACTAACTCTTTTGATAATTATGATTGTGAATAGTCTCATGTGGATGAAAAATGGAAATATCTAAGGTATGGATCCAATCTCAAATTGTTATATCTTGTTGCATGCCGTAGATTCAATATACAGGACGTTGTTGTCAAATCCGAATATGAGACTATCATATTTGTTTTGTATAACTTTTACTAGTCTCGTTTGGATGAAAAGTTGAAAAGAACAAAGGTATGTATCGAAAGTTATAATAATATATCTTGTTGCATTATTTGGACACATAATTCATTATGATTAATGACAAATCCAATTGTAAGACTAACACTCTTGTTGAGTTAAATGTTTAAGTAGTCTAAATTGAATGAAAGGATGGATATCAAAGGTATGCATCAAATCTAATGTTTTTGTATCATGTTGCATTCCCTAAACTCAAAATATAGGGTGAATTCCACTAAAGTTTAAATTTGAATATATGCATATTATTTCTATCTCATATATGTGTATGCACAAATTTAAGGGAAGTTCACTCTATATCATGATGTTTCACTAGTATTGATCTCTTTCCCTTTTCACACACATATTGAGGATCCATACTATGAAAGACATCCTTTGAGTATATGTAACTTGTGTAGTTGTAATATACTCATGTTGATTTAAATATGGGGTGAACTCCAAATAGTTTCAACTTGAATTCGTGCATATTGTTTCCAATTCACATATATGAATATGCACACATTTAGAGTTCATTCTATATCATGATGGTTTCAATAGTATTGACCCTTTTTCTTCTTCATTCTATATCCTGATGGTTTCAATAGTATTGATCATTTTCCTTCTTCCATATATATATTTTGAGGGTCTTTACTTTGAAACACATCTCAATGAGTATATGAAGCTTGTGTAGCAGTAATATACTCATATTGATTTAAAATTAAATTTGTCTGAATTTGAGTTGTCATCAATCACCAAAGAAATAGATTAAAAATTTAGGTCCTCCATTATGTGTTAATGGTGTGCCTTGTTGGTGATTGGTAACAACTGGATGTGTTATTTCAAGGATCTTCACCTTGAAAACACACTTATTGAGTATATGAAGCCTTTGTGGTTGAAATATAATCAAATCAATTTAAATTCAATTAAGTGGTAATTGGGTTGTTGCCAATCATCAAAGAAGTAGATCAAAGGATCTATGCTCTGTATTATGTGTTAATGGTGTGCTTTGATGATTTGGGACAACCGTATATATTGGACTAACATTTTTCATGAGTTGATGAAATAGGTTGAGTCCAATGATGAAAACTTTGGATGACATCATGTGTTTATGGTCGTCAAGTCAAAGATTTAGGATGAAGGATGTCATCAGGTGTTGATGAGCATCAAGAAAAGATCCCAAAGTGAAGGGAGTTCGTCATGTGTTGATGAATAAGATGAGAATCCGAACTTGGAGAAGAAAATGATAATCATCAAGTGGAAGCTCCAAGTGGTTGCGCGAGGCAAATGTATAACTAGCATAGGGCTAAGGATGTGTTCCTAGTTGTTTACCGGGCTCAGTGTTTGGTTGAGAGATCGGGTTGCTATTATAGATTGCCATACTATTAAGAGGGGTTGAGTCTTATAGCTTGAGTGTCATCATGTGTTGATGGCTCAATCCCGCTTACTCTAGCTTACCACTTGATTTGATTTTTGCATGGAGCAAATTATCGCGAATGCGTTTTGCAAATAGTTGTAGCTTATGCTTGCAATTTTATTGATGTGTTCTGTGCATGGAGCTTTGATTTGTAAATGTGTTTTTCAAATAGGAGAAACTCATGCTTGATGTTGTTTTGCAAAATGTGTTGTGCAAAATATTGAAGTTCGTGCAAGTGCTCTTCTTAGCATGTGACTAGAGTTTGCAAATGTATTTTACAAATTGCTAGAGATCATGTGTTGATCATCACATGGCTACGTTTGAGTTTATGCGTGTTCTTTGTGCTTTTATTTGTATGGATTTGTTATTTGCAAATGTGTTTTGTAAATAAGCTGATGTTTATGAATTTGGTTTTCGAGCATGTGACTAGGATTTGCAAATGTGTTTTGAAAATTATTTTGATCATGAGTTGTTCATCATATAGCTCAAGATTTAATCTTGTTGACTCTTGCTAGCTTGTTAGCACGCTCTTGATCAAGTCTATGTGTGGGATTTCGAGGAAATAAGATTTTAGACTTGAGTGGCTACATTAGAGTTTTTGTAATATTTGAAAATATCTATGGTTGCTTAAATCTTGAAAAAAGGTGAAAATTGTAGCCTTCTTGATAAGCTTTCCATAGAGTTCAAGATCTCCTAAATCGGAATTCGAAGTAAAAAGTTACGATTATTTTAGTTGCTGAAACAGTAGTACTACCGATTTTAGATGGCCGTAGTACCACCATAGCAGTACTACCGATTTTACACAATGGTAGTACCGCCCCAACGGTAGTACCGCTCCAGAAGGCCGGTAGTTATTTTCTAGGGAGGTGTTTCGGAGTTGTTTGGGGGGTCAAAATTGTTGGTACTACCGATTTTACACAGCGGTAGTACCGCTCCATAAGGCTGGTAGTTATTTTCCAGGGAGATGTTTCGGAGTTGTTTTGGGGTCAAAATTGTCGGTACTACTGATTTTACATGATGGTAGTACCGGGGTACTATTACAATAGCTAGTTTCAGTGCATTTAATGCGTAAAAACTATTTGTTACCTTTGAGGACAATACTACCGGTCCTACATGGGCGGTAGCATCGATTTTGCTCAGTTTTTATGGATTTTGCCCTAAACGGCTAGTTTCTTTATGAGGCTATAAAAGGGCCCGAGGTAGGAGGTTTTGGCTACTGTTCTTGCACCCATTTGAGGTATACACTTGAGAGTAAAGCCTCTAGAGCTCATCAAGCCATGTTTGAGTGATTTGAGAAGCTTTTGAGCTAGAGTTTTTTGTTTGATGACTCTTGGTGTTCTATTTTATTTCTCATGAGCAGTGCAAGCATATCCTCTCAATTGTGCATGTATTGCACCTTGTGAGCAAAGAGAGAAGGTCTCTAGTTGCATGTGTTGCATCTAGAGGAGGATTGAGTATTCTTGTGTATGTGTTGCACTTGGTGAGGATCAAGCAAGAGGCTTGACCTATTACTCTTGGTGTTTGTCGACTCCTAGACAGCTTGGAGGCGTCATTGGTTCAGTAACCTTCTCAAAAAAGATTGTGAGTAGGCCCGACAAGTTGTGAAGGTTGGAGCTCACCTATTCGGAGGGGGAAAGAGCTACCGCTAGTGGAATCGAGGTGCTTGGCATAATTCGTGGAGCCGGTCCAATTCATTTGGGCTTATCTCAATGTGAATTAGGGGAGACCGGTAAGTCTCCGAACACCATGGTAAAAAGATTGTGCGTCAATTGTGGTTTGCTTTCTATTGCTCATTTACATTCCTAGAATTAAATTGTTTGCTTGTCAACCTAGGATTGCAAACCTTGTTCATAGTCTTAGGTTGTTGGTGCACTTAGTTGAGACCAAACGATTTAGGCCTTAATTGGACAAAATCGTTTTGATTTACCTTCCGCATATAAACTAGGTTTTGGCCAAAGTGTTTTTAAGAGATAATTTTTAAAACAACCTATTCACCCCCCTCTAATCAGCATCCTCGATCTTACACAAGTGTACTAGACTCCTTCAATCAGTATGGATAATGAACTGTGTTGAAAATAGGCTCTCAATCTGTCAACAACCATTAGTATTGCCAGATATTCTTTCTCATACGTGGACAGTGGTTGATTTCTTGGCCTCAATGATTTACTAAGAAATGCTATGGGTGGCCACATGCATCAGTCTTATTCGTTGTTGAAGTCTGGAATCTGGATAAGGCTAACATTGGTGCATGCACCAATGCCTTCTTCAGGGTATCAAAAGCATCTTGTTCTTGTACTGTCCACATAAATGGTACATTCTTTTTGAGCAGGTTGGTCAATGGCTGACTAATGATCCCAAAACTTTTAATGAACTTCCTATAATACCCAGCTAATCCAAGAAATCCTTAAGAGTGTTTTGATGTTGGTTGGAACTGGCCACTGCTGCACCGCTTCTATTTTGCTATTATCAGTCTCCACCCCTTTGCACTGATTATGTGCCCAAGATATTCCAGACTTGGCTGTGCAAAAGATCACTTGCTCTTCTTTACAAACAAGTTGTGCTGATGAAAAATCTGGAACACTTGTTTCAGATGTCGGACATGTTCTTGCAAGGATTTGCTGTACACCAATATATCATCAACAAATACAAGAACACATTTCCTAATCAAGCTAATGAACATAGCATTCATAGCAGCTTGAAATGTTTCAGGGGCATTTGTGAGCCCAAATGGCATTACCTTAAACTCAAAATGGCCATGAATGTTGGTATTGATCTTCAATATCTCCTCTGTTTCTCTTCTGTTCAGAACTCTAGAAACGCAACAATGATCGAACGAAATTGGTTCTCTGAACTTCCAGCAATCACGACAATACACCTTGTTTGTTCTCTGAACTTCAGAAACAAACATGACAATAGAGCTTTCGCTGCGGTTCTGCCCTCCGATGAAAACGACAATACTCAGACGAAAAAACGACAGCAGAGCGAAAACAATCAACAAGAGGTTTTTGGTGCTGCCCTCAACCGCGCAGCTTTTCTGTGTATATTCTCCTTTTTATAGGGTTTTCTGATTACAAATATGATCGGATCATAACTACTAAAGACAAGCCGAGAACAACTCAAACTGAAACTACTGTGCCGGATTTGATACTACTCCTTATCCGGCAACCAACCTAACACAACTCATATAGATAACAACTAACTAACTAAGTCTGTATTACAACTAATATTCTCCCCCTTAGTCCTGACTTATCAAGCGATACTACTGACACCCAGCAGTTCTCGCATCTCATTGAATTTCACTCTCCCAAGAGCCTTCGTCAGTATATCTGCGCATTGAACTTTAGTGCTGACATGTTCAACCGAAATCAGTGCATTATCCACACACTCATGTATGAAGTGATATTTTGTGTCGATATGCTTACTTCTCCCATGGAAAACAGGATTCTTCATTAGTGCTATAGCAGACTTGTTGTCTACATGCGAAATTATTTCCTTCGGTGTATCACTAGTCAAATCTGCAAGCAAACTTCTCAACCAAACTACCTGACATGCAGCGGCAATGGCAGCCATAAATTCCGATTCACATGATGATAATGCGATAGTCTTTTGTTTTTGAGAGTTCCATGCGACAGGACTTTCGGAGAAATAAAATACCATGCCGGTGGTACTTCTTCGGTCATTAAGGTCGCTAGCTAGATTGCTGTCGCTGTATCCAATCAGTTCATTGTCTCCTCCCTTGCTGTATGCAATGCCGAAACCAACAGTGCCTTTGACACACCTCAGTATATGTTTTACTGCTTGCAAATGACTTTGTTTTGGCGTTTGCATATATCTGCTGTCTATTCCAACAGAGTAACACAAGTCTGGTCGTGTATGTGTTAAATACCTCAAGCATCCAATTAAGCGTCAATATTCTGTTGGATTTACAGATACTCCGGCCTCATCCTTTGTCAACTGCATTTTGGGTTCCATTGGAATTTACTTGGGTTGCAATCCCACATACCTGCCTGTTGCAGGATTCTCTTAGCCTATCCACTTTGCTTTAGGGTTATCTCTTTGCTGCTCTGCTGAACTTCAATTCCAAGGTAGTAAGAGAGAAGTCCTAAATCACTCATCTCAAATTCTTTCTTCATCTGTTCTTTAAATATCTGAATCTCTTTCTCACTTGCTCCTGTTACTATCATGTCGTCTACATATACACCAACAATCAACAAGCCATTCTCAGTGTTGTGTTTGTACACGCTTGTTCCTGAGGGCATTTGTGAAACCGAGCTCCTTCAAAGTTCTGTCCAACTTGATGTTCCATGCTCTTGGTTCTTGCCGTAAACCATAAAGAGCTTTGGATAATTTATATACCTTGTTTGCATTGTTAGCACTGATGAAACCCTCTGGTTGTGTTTTAATCTTCTTGGAGGTCCCCATTAAGAAATGTAGATTTGACGTCGAGATGATGTACTAACCACCTCTCTTGAGCTGCCAACGCTAGTAGTAGTCTTACTGTCTCTATTCTCGCAACCGGGGCAAAAAATTCTTCAAAATCTATTCCCTTTTGCTGCACGTAACCTTTAGCAGCTAATCTTGCTTTATGTTTCACAACTACTCCAGTTGCATCCTTCTTCAGTTTATAAATCCACTTTAGACCAATTGGCTTTACTTCACTTGGGCAGTTTGTCAATGTCCAGGTTTTATTCTTCTGTATTGAATCGATTTCTTGTTGCATTGCATCCTTCCAAGCCTTATCACCCACTGCCTCATGATAAGTTGTTGGTTCTTCTACTGCAGCTATATTCAACTCCTCAAACATCTGAAAACCCTCGGTCTCTTCATAAATTTCTGATAGTGATCTCATTTTCAACGGTACTGTTTCTGGAGAGAAAGTGAGAGGTGTACCAGCTGGACTTTGCTGCGGTGATGTCGTTGTAGAATCAGTTGGTGATGCAGGTGTATCTCCCAAACCTGAAGCCGACTGTGAAGGAGATCCGACTGGATCTAGTTCACCCTCATTAGATGTCTCTGAACCTGAGACTTGTTACGGTAGATTTTCAGCTGGTGAATCTCCGCCTTCAGCTACTGTTGGATAATGAACAGTGAATTCGATTGTGATCCGGTTTCCTTCTGCCAACCAATCCCAATTGCATCTCTTCTTCTCATAAAAAATTACATCACGGCTCACACATATCCTACTGCTTTCTGGGTCAAGAAGCCGATATGCCTTGCTTCCTTCCTCAATTCCTAAGTGCACCATTTTCTTGCTTCGATCATCCAGCTTGTGGGTTTGAGCTGCTGGTACTTTGGCATATGCCATTCATCCAAAAACCCTTAGCTGCTCAAGATTGGGTTTTCTACCCTTCCACATTTCATAAGGAGTGGCTCCTTTTACTGCTTTACTCGGTATACGATTCAGGAGGTAAACCGCATGCCTGACTGCTTCGCCCCACATTACACCGGGAATTTCCATTGTTTTCAGCAAACTTCTAGTGACATTTAGCACCGAACGATTTTGTCGTTCTACGACACCATTTTCCTGCGGTGTGTATGGTGCAGTGAGATGCCTTGAATTCCTTCTTCTGCACAAAAATCTGCGAATTGATGAGAAATAAACTCACCTCCTCGATCTATTCTGAGTGTTCTCAATTTGTGCCCGCTCTCCTTTTCAACGAGTGCTTTGAACCTTTTGAATGCAGCAAAGGCTTGATCTTTTGTTTTAATAAAATAAACCCACATGAAGCGGCTGCAATCATCTACAAGGAGTAAGAAATACTGGTTACCGGCTGTAGTTGATGGTGATATCGGTCCATAAAGGTCGGCATGAACTAACTCCAGCACTTCTTCTCCCCTGTACAGAGCTTGCAAAGGAAACGGTTGCCTGCACTGTTTTGCAAAATGCACCCTTCACACAGCTGAGTAATATGCTCAATCTTGGGCACTCCCCGTACCATATCTGCGACGACCATAGTCTTCATAGCCTGAAAATTCAAGTGGCCAAGTCGTACATGCCATAGCCATCCTGGTTCATCAATGCTAGCCAAGAGACTGATAAGCATGGCGACATTCAGCATGATTTTATACAGTCGGTTGCATGACCGCTTCACTCTCATGAGAAGCTTGCCTTCTTGGTCATGAATGCTCAGCATGTCTTGCTCCAGTACCACCCGACATCCTGCTTCCATGATCTGACCAAGGCTAAGTATATTGCTGCACAAGCTAGGTAGGTAGTATACCTCTCCAATAAGGCGATGCTCACTATTTCTGCATTCAAGTAATACTGATCCTTTTCCCATAATTTTCACCGTTGAGCCATCTCCAAAACGAACTTGCCCGACAATACTTTCGTCTAGTTCGATGAAAAATGACCGTTGCCCAGTCATATGGTTACTCGCTCCATTATCCAAGTACCACACACCCTTTTCCTTGTGGTCTGCGGTGAAGTTGCCTGGAACCACCTTATCTTCATTCAGCAAAATCACGTCTTCATCATGTAAGATCATGTTACTTCTGTGTTGCTTGCATACTGTCAGTAGGAGAGCTAGTTCATCTTCCTGTGCCTTGGTCAGATTAGCCTCTTCTTCCTTTCGCTTTGGCAAACGACATTCAGATGCATAATGCCCATACTTGTCACAATTAAAACACTTGATATGACTTTTGTCTTTGTATGAGCTATTGCTGCCATTTGTGTCTTGCTGGACTGCATTGAAGCTTCCTCTACCAGCTCTACCTTGGCCGCGCCCTCGGCCTCGCCACTTGCCACGTCCTTGGCTTCCATCCTTGCTGAAATTGGCAGATTTGTTGTTCGTATTTGCATCTCTGCCGTGCCCAGCCTTCTGGCGAGCTTGCCACTCGGATTGGGTGAGCAGCAAACACCCTTCTGTGCTCGGAGAGCTGCTGCCATCGCGTAAGCGAACTCGTTCTTCATATGCCTTGAGTCGCCCGATCGCTTCCTCAAAAGGCATAGAGTCTAAGTCCGAATACTGCTCAATTGAAGCCACCAATTGGAAGAACTTCTCCAGCACAGAATCAAGCAACTTCTTGACCAGGGCTGCATCTTCAAGAGTGGTGTCAAGACTACTAAATTTTGCAGCCATGCTACTCAATTTCCTGGCAAACTCGTCAACCGAATCTACTTCTTTCATGCGCAAAGCTTCAAACTCGCTCTTCAATGTTTGAAGCCGTGCCTTCTGCACTTGATCTGCGCCCAAAAACCTAATTTTCAGAACTTCCCAAACCTCCTTTGCTGTCTTCTTTTTGGCAACCTGAAGAAGTATGTCTTCAGGTATGCATTGAAACAGAAAAGCCTTCGCCTTCTTATCGATCTTTGCTTCCATGGCCACACCAGCCTACGGTTCAACAGCTTCCCAGACTCCCTGGGCGTCCATTATGGCCTCCATCTTGATTGCCCAAGTCGTATAACTGGAAGTTGTTAGCATCGGAAACGAAAACGGCATACCGTCGACTTCCTTTGTTTCTTGCTGTGAAGGAGGCGCCATCTGCTTGAACTGGTGAAATTTGGAAGCAACCTTGCTCTGATACCAAGTGTTGGTACTGATCTTCAATATCTCCTCTGTTTCTCTTGTGTTCAGAACTCCAGAAACGCAACAATGACTGAACAAAATTGGTTCTCTGAACTTCCAGCAATCACGACAATACACCTTGTTGGTTCGCTGAACTTCAGGAACAAACACGACAATAGAGCTTTCACTGCTGTTCTGCCCTTCGATGAAAACGACAATACTCAAACAAAAAAATGATAGCAGAGCGAAAACAATCAACAAGAGGTTTTTGGTGCTGCCCTCAACTAAACAGCTTTTCTGTGTATATTCTCCTTTTTATAGGGTTTTTTGATTACAGATATGATCGGATCATAACTACTAAAGACAAGCCGAGAACAACTCAAACTGAAACTATTGTGCTGGATTTGATACTACTCCTTATCCGGCAACCAACCTAACAGAACTCATAGATAACAACTAACTAACTAACTAAGTCTGGATTACAACTAATAATGAAGTTCAAAATGTTGCCTTCATTACATCAGCCTCTGCCATTCTGATTTGGTGATATCCTGAATGCAAATCCAGTTTTGTGAATGACTGAGCTCCAGCTAGTTCATATAATAATTCTTCCTCTACAGGCATAGGGAATTTGTCTTTAACAGTCATTGCATTGAGGTGTCTATAGTCCACACAAAATCTCTAGGACCCATCCTTTTTTAACAAGTAGTACTGGTGATCAAAAGGACTGTGACTTGCCTGAATAATTCCATTTTCTAAAATCTCCTTCACCTATTTTTCAATTTCATCCCTTTGTTAAGGGTTGTATCTGTAAGGCTTTGTATTGATTTGTTTCACTCCAGGTAGCAAAGTTATACTGTGATCGAAGGGTCTGTACCTCTTGAATCTCTTCTGGTACTATTTGATTTGTCTTGTCCTCAGTTACAGGACATAACTGCACCAATTGAACCAATGCCTTCTTAATTATATTGTTCAGTTGAGTTGAAGAGACTGCTCAATGCTTGCTGGTCTTATCGTTGACCCGTGACAAAGTGATCCTTCTACCACCAAAACTGTGTTGGAAATATGCCCAAGAGGCCAATCATGAAGATGATTATCATGTATTTATGCTTATGTTGTTCCTTTAATAATGTTATATTATATATCATCAAGTATGTGACTTGATCATGAAACTCTGTAATTTGATTATAACATTATTATAAATTGTCCCTTATATATTTATTGGGTAGGACACCAATAAATTTTATTAAAAAAAGTACATGAATTGATTGATAATCACGTTTCATGGATTATAGGTATGTGATACTATTCAGTCACGTGAATACATGTAAGTGTACATGCTATTGGACTTACCCACTTATGAAACACCTTTTGAGGATTTGATTAATGTCATAAATTGTTTCATACAATGATAATGATTGATCCTTAGACCTGAGATCAACACAGTTTCCTAGATGAGGATGGTATGCTTTGATGTTGTCTAACGTTGTCCATAACTGGATAATCATAAGGACAACACTCGGGTATACTTTGAATCATGCAGAGGGAAGTGTATGATCAAGATGGAATTTGTCCTCCTCATACTGAGGGAATGATATCAATAGGCACTCGATGAAACAAACTAAATAATGTGCATAGCCATGCCCGAACGATTAAAGTTGTTAATCGATCCATCTTGTTAGCTATTTCAGAGAATCGAGAAAATTGGTTTAACAGTACAAGGATGACAAACCTCAACCTTGGGTTAAACCATGATATCAAAGTGATAAAGGGATCGACATGTATTCATTGAAGGTTTGTCGGATAAATAACATTCATGCAATTTGGGTAGTTGTTATGTTCTGTTAGGAGCCATTTGCGACTAATAAATCGGAAAAAGAGTTTTTCGATTTATTGCCAACATAGCATGAATCTAAAGGGTCACACACAAGAATAGGTTTAAGACAAATTTATGAAATCTTCTCTCGTGACATACATGTCAATGCGAATGAACATGATATCTGGTTATTTATAAAAAGACTGCGAATATGCGTAAAAACATGAATTTTATGTTGAAAACACTGTAGCAATGTTGAATTTACTGCAGCAAGGAATGAAACACTGTAGCATGCCCGCAGCATTGTAGCAAATCGACCTGCTACAGCGACAGATGTCTTGGGTACTGTAGCAACCGACTTTACAGTAGAACCACGCGGTGGTTACTGTAGCAAAGCGGTTTGCTACAGTACCTTGCTATAAATATGCCCTCTGGGTTCAGAAAGGGTGAGAAAAAAGTGTGAAAGATTTGGAGAAAAATTGAGGGAGGTGAAAAGGTTTCACCTGAGCCAGAAAAATCATGAGGGTCATATCGTGCGGTACTAGTATACTGACGTACGGTGTCTGGCGCTTGTTCGTGTGGATACCTGAAGGTCACGGCTGCTACTGTCACAAAGATCCGACGTACCATTTCCGCTGCTACGTCCAGGCATTGAAGCTGTGAGCTTCGCGGAGAGCTTCTGCAAAAGTGTTGTATGTGCGCTCTCAGATCCACTGTACATATTTATTGTTTTTGGTATTTTTCAGATATTGGTTCTAATGAATGCGATCGATCCGAGAAAGGGAATAAATTTTTGAAATTTACTGGGTCTTTCCACCCTGATTTCCCAACAAACTGAACCTCATCTCTTTTTCTTTCTCGAATGAATCCGCATGTCTTATTTACAGCTTTGTACTCACGACAACTCATGTGATTCTTGGAGTGTGTATATACTGGCAAAACATGTCATTGTTAAAATGGAATACACAGAGCAATATAATACACACATGATAGTTGTTACAGGAAATGGAAAAAGAAACAACCCTTTACTGGTCCGAAAAACATGCAATACTACTTTCATGAAATTAAAACAACCACTACTTGTTGTAGATCTAAACAATAGGTAATACGTACTTAAAAAAAGAGTAAGCGATATAAAAGTATGTTAGTTAATTGCAAGGAAAATGTGTCCACTGATGGTAAGATAGCTTTTGCAAACTGAAAATCTTGTACATTGATCAGTAGGTTTTGTCATACAGAGACACTTTATTAGAATTGATAAATGGAACGTAATATATGTAGGTTGTACAGCTGGTTGAAGTTACATACTTTGTTCAAATTAAGGCAGAGAATTGGTTGGAGTACAGTCACTCATAAAGTCATAATTACGAACGACAACCGTTGGAACTTAAAAACACAGACCCTTTTTAGATTATTCTCTTGTTGGCATGTCTATCTCTTCCAAATAATCATTTCCTATGTACCTGGGGATAAAGGTGTAGCAGTATTATTTGACCACCTCTCGACAAATTCTTGGAAGCGAATCCAACATGAGTGGCAGGTGACAATTCACACTACAAGATCTAATCTAATCGAAACAATAGACATAATCAAGGGCAAAAAGAGGGTTCAAACCATACATAACGAAAGGTGATTCTTACTTCCACCGCATCTCATCCTTGTTATCACATTCTAATTATTTATTTAGCACCCCCAAAACTATAGCTAAGATCTTTGCATCGTATCTAAGATCACACTAGCTAGAATAACCTATTATCATATGAAATTTGAACATCTATAGGGAATAAAGAGAACTAAAGTAATTAAACAAATACAAATTGTAACGACCCTCCTTTTTGGTACAGAATACCAATAAGGATAATCTATGTGCATTCAGTACTAGTCCTATAATCAGTGACTAGTAGGCACATTTACAACAATTAATAACGCATCTGTAACATCCCAAAATTTTTAAATAATAAAAATAGAAATATAAAAATTATAAAATGAAATTGAATAGAATTTTTAATTAGAATGTCAAGAATGAATTAAAATATTATCTTCTATTTCAATATCTTGAAATTCAACCTTAATAAAAGGATGAGTTGCATAATAAAACTTCAAATAAAAACAATATGGAAATAAATTGGAAATATAAGTTCACTTTGAAATTTCATCCAATCTGAAATTTTTCTTGACTTTTTGGTTCTTAAGAAATCTTTTATTGTATTGATTTCATTTTCTCTTCATTGCAAAATGCAAAATATAATGAGAAATTAAATTTTAAGATTTAATTATAACTAATGATGCTTATTCTGAATTTTCTGAATCTCTTGACTTTTCTTGATTATTGCTCTAAAGGAGAAATCCTTTAATATAATCCTAAGTAATAGATAAAGAAAAGATTAAAATTCTACAACAATAAGATAAAAAAAGTTTTATTTAATCCTATAAAATCATCATAAATCTAATTCTAAATTTAAAAAGTCATATCAAAGCATTTAAACACGAAATGAAACTAATTAATGATTCTTGGTTACAAACAGTAAATATGTCAGAAATTAATCTCTCATAAATTCGATGTGAAAATTTTATATTATCTTCATTCTGAATCGGTCCATAAACAGTAAAAATATCAGGAAATAATGATTACATTTTGATAATTATAAAAATTCAAAAACAGAAAAGCTAAAAATCTGAAAATACTAATATCAGAATTTTAGTAAATAAAATATAAATAATTCAAGTTGAAAAGTTTACAGGAGACCAATATGGACATAAGGAACCTTCAAAAAACGTTTCACAAATATTTGATAAGTTATAAACTCCCAAATAAATTAAATACAGAAAACTGAAATCTGTGCACAGTACCTTGTCAGAATTTTTATAAATTCTACAAGCATCAAATCAATCTTAAAATTTAACAGTATGATCTAGCTTATCTCAAGTACACGAAGTAAATTCTTTATTAATTTATAGAGAAGATAGCTAATTGATTCTTTGATCCAAACTCAGCTTTGATCGCAGAAATGCTTGAAGTCCACCGTTCCTCTCGCTGGCGTGTGGGACCAATCAATCGAGCGGACCCATCTGTCAGCCAAAGACCCCTACCTTCATCTTCCTCTGGTCGCTGAAGCCCTAGAGCAAAGGAGAATTGGCTCCGCCTGTTGAAACCGCGGTTCCCTGTGCTTCGCGCCGCCCGAGACCACGTCATTGTCCTCTCCTTGCCATGCAGCCACCTCGCCCGCAATTCCCGCAAATCCGCCCATACCTTCTCCTGTGGAGCCACCACAATTCATTCGGCATGTTCATACCAGGTGGTCAGATGATCTACAGCGAACTGCTGTCTATAAATAGAGCTTCAGGGTCACAGAGAGCTGCTTGTCACTTCTCCTTTGCTACCATTTCCTCACTACCACCAAATAGCTCTTGATTTCTCCAATTCACTCGAAAGCCGAAGAACGCTAGAATCAGCCTGAACTCGAATTGAGATGGTATACATAGTCTTTATCTAATTCCTTCACCTGTTAGCATTAGTGTCTCATAAGGATCAAAGCCCCTCAATTTGTTTCAGGTTTCATCCACTGTAGCTTCGTCGCCTCTTTGACCCTTCTTCCCCAAGCACGACGCACGATGGCAAGACAACCCGATCAATTCCTTCAACTGTTAGCAGGTAAAATGGAACATGTTGGACCTCCTAACTCTTAACCTGGAACCGATCACGCTCGGCAAGCTCCCAATCGTTGGCGCGGCATGACCACCATGGTCACCGCTGCCTCCTCTCGATGGCGTACCAACTCCGGTCGCCACCGGTAGCCCTGAGACCTCCCCTAGATGCACACGGACCCACTGGTCCCTGTTGCGCCACCAATCCATCGTCTCCGGCATCCCTTCGCCGGCGACAAGTCGAGCCGAGGTGCTCCCCTGTTTGGTGTCGCCGACACACAGGCCCGCCATGTTAGCCTCTTCGCCTCTCATAGCCAACCCTGTGCTCACTGATCCGGAGGCCCCACTAGTCAGGCAGCTGGGTTTAAAGAAAACCCCAAGAAAATGGAAAGGCGCTTTCAAAGCATGAAGGCGTATTTTCCATTTCCACTGGATTTTCATAACCGAGGCAACTATTTTGGTTATAACTTTTGCATCTTTAAACCAAATAAGTTGAAATAAATTTCTATATTCATCTGAAATCATGTACATTCAAAATATGCAGAAATATTTGGAAAAAGATCAATGGTTAAATTTGAAATTCAAATTTTAAGGAAAGGATGAAAGATAGGCTATACATAGAAATGTTGGAATGAACTGAGAATTGAATAAAACCAATTTTAGTGAAATCCTTATATTTCTAGGAACCCAAATATATAAAAATACTTAAATATCATCTTTGTTTGAATCATTTTCTATTAAAGGTTGTTCTCAATGCATTAAATATTCAAAATGACCTTGTGCAAAAGAAATCTTAAATGAGCAAAAATTGATGTTTATATATATATATATGTCAGTATGACTCAAGAGTATGTCACAATGTTTAAATAATAGACTTGACTTTGAATTGTTTTATACATGCATATATTCCAAACTGACCATTTATGCTATTTTAGCAGCAAATAAAATGTCTCGTCTAAGCACTAAAATTTATAAAATCAGTTTAGTAATACTATAGAAAGGAAATACTTCAATATTCTGAACAAAGAACCTCATTTTGTCATGCTTTGCATATATATCTTGATAGCAAAATAACCTTGAGTATTACGTTTTCAGAAACGCTTAAGCCTTTTCGGCAGTTTGTAAAATATCTCGTCTAAATGCAAATTTTATGAAGAACAGCCTAGAAATGATCTTTGGGATATGTTCTACCATAATCTGGAAAAATATTCTTTGTACAACTCGCATTTCATCTAAATTCTGTTAGTGCAATAACCTCAAGTGTTATGGTCGCTATGTTGAACATAAGAAACCTTTAGCTAAAATACTTATATCATGAAAATTATTGTGTAACCATGCAAATTTAGCCAGTAGCTTTATTTTGCAGATCCCAACATGTATAAATTACCTTGCATGCAAAACTCATAAAGCTAAGTAGTCTACACATTACTAATCCAATTCTTTATAACAAGAACCATAATACCATATAAGCTATTTCAGTAATGAATAAAATATCTCGTCTAAATCCTAAAATTTATGAAATTAGCTTGGGAATGCTCCCCAATATATAGAAAACCATATTCTTTAGAAATAATCTTGTTTCATCATGTTCTGCATATAAATCGTGTCATCCAAATAACCCTAAGCATTATGATATAAGAAATCCGTACTACGAGTAAACAAACTTAGTAATAATAGAAAGATTAATACTTAAGATATTTGTTTTAACCAAAACCTTCTTAAAAACTAGGATATGTAACCAATAGCCGAACCTAACAGATCTAGTGTGTGTGTGTGTATATATTCAAAATGAATTCTTATGCAAAGTCAGTTAAAGATTAAGTACTATTCGTACATAACATATAACATGATAACTAATGTCTTAATTCTATTAATCCAAATAATTTTAGCATTTAGAATTCGCAAGACAACATAAATAATCTATAAAAGAATCTACGTCTGTTCTTTATAGCAAGTCTTTATTTGATATACTGTCGTCTTCTTTTTTGCCCTTATTGAAATTTGTTGCTCGCTATATTTCCATTGAACGACATGTGGAACTCGACGTCACTAATTCCGTCATCAACCACGCCAGTTGCAGCCGCGACTTCATCATAAATAATAATTAAGCAAGGCAAGCACCCCCTTTGATCATATTGATCCCAGTATTTAATTTTCATTATGTTTATCAAAATGTTTCATGCATGTGTTTATTTTCTGTAAATTCGCTATTTTGTGGTACTGGTAGATATACCTGTTATCTCATGAAACTTCCTTGATAAGTATGGACATGTGAACCTTGATAACCATATAAATGGGTTAGACAATACATAATGTCAACTTGGGTATATGCGATTATTAACTATGCTTAGCCATGCTTTAGAACCAACGTTATATATGATCAGATCAAAATTGTTTCTTGAGAAATTGAAAATGTTGGTTATGACATGATGTCGATTATGGATATTTTGACTAAAAACTCAAAATAAAACTATGGTTTAGATGCGGGCAATTATTGGCAATAGCCGGTTGTGCAAGGGTTGTAGGGAGAAGTATTGCTCGTGTCAGATTAAGGATCGAGCTATGGGTTGTTTTCAAGCCAAAAAATCCGTACATCCACAAGTGCTAGTGTGGGACAGTCTTAACCTATTAAGTTGCTTAGGTCTGGCTTTGCACATTGGTAGGCGGGAGATAGTACAACACTCCTTTTTAGGTTTGCTTGTGAGGGGCTTCTACACCGCGGTGTGGGTAAATGCATGTCGGTACAACGATATACGCCTTGTTATGGGAAGAAATTGTTTCTTGCAGAGATGGATTGCTAATATTATTGATCTATATACAGAGACGGACTATCATGTTTTACTTAATTATGTTTTTTCTTCCATAATAAGGGTTCAACGTCATTAGGCTGGTGGAAAGCTAGGTCTATGTAATGTAACGGTTATGTTATGATCATTCTGTGGCACACCTAAGGAAGTGTGCTAATAGCTTGCACAAAGAGCTGATCATTTCTTGTGGGTAAAGCTGTACACCTTTGCAGAGTGTAAATCTAATTAATTAGCCGCACCTACGGTGAAAGGCACTTGGTAACATCATCACATAGCTAAAAGTTTTACTATTTTCAAGATGGGATGATTTTCACCTGATGTGCCTTGTTTTGGCAAAGATTATGGTTATGCCACGAGTTGACATGATATTGGACATCTCGATGCGCACGTCATGGAGGACTGTGAGTTATTACTTATGCTTTACTTATTTCTTATCAGTCAAACTTGCTCTTACAAATTCCGTTTGAGAAATTGCATCTTGATTTACAATTTCAATTTCGCTTCATGCAAATTAACCGTAGAAGCCTTTCCTTTTGAAATGGCCTGCATATATTATAGGTTTTGCTAATGTCTTGCAGAGTACGTAAAGTACTCACCCTTGCTTATTATATTGTTTTAGGTGGAAAAGTTAACGAAGCTTCGAAGATTTCTTTTCGTCGTAGGATGCGGGAATTTCAATAAAGCAATCTTTCTAGGGATTATGCCTTGTCAGTTGCCTGAGGGATCGGATGGGCATACTACAAGACTTTGCTTCTTCTATGCTACATATATACTCTGAATTGTAAAATACAATGTATAATAGCTTCTTCTTTAACAAAATGTTGTATGGTTGTGGTTCCAATTGTTGAATATGTGTGTACTAGCTACTGATCATGGGACTAGTACTGTTTGCATATTAGATTTCCATTTTTGCATTTATGCGAAAATGGGGGTCATTTCAGCATCCATACTCAATATTACATATGATAATGGTAATTTATACAATAAGGTCTTACAAAGCATAGTATATTGCAGCGAATAGAAACAAAAGTCTTGTAGTATGCCCATCCAACTCTCAAACAACTGACAAGGTATAAACACTAGAAGATTGCATCATCGAAATTCCCATATCCTGCGGCGAAGTGTAATCTTCGGGAGCCTCATCTTTACTTAAACCAATAAATAAGCAAGGGTGAGTACTTTTGTACTCAGCAAGACTTAAGGTGTATCGCAAAAGTGCAATAAATGCAGGCTATGTCAAAGGAGGCTTCTAGGTTAATTTTCTTAAAGCGAATTTGAACATATAAAATCAAGTAGTAATTTGCAAACGGAATTTGTAAAAGCAAGTTTAATTGATATGAACATAACAAGTATGTAAGCATAAAGTAACAACTCACAGTCCTCCATGATTGTGAGTACCGCGCCATCTCATTGCCATTCCATGGCAAACAATCTAGAACAAACACTTTCCAACAAATTTTTTTAATTCATTTTTTTTAAAATAATAAAACATCTAACTATGTGATGACTTTACCAAGTGCCCTTTACCGCGGGCGTGGCTTTTCAAAAAGATTTAAACTCTGTAGAGGTGTACAGCTTTACCCACAAGAAATGATCAACTCTTTGTGCAACATTATTAGCACACTTCCTATGTTGTGCCGTAGAGAGATCATAACATAACCGTTACATTACCTAGACCTAACTTTGCATCAGCCCAGTGAAAACAAACCCTTACTATGGCGGCAGAAGATATTCATATATATAGTACTTCTCACACAGTTCACTCCTGTGGAGTCTCACTTCTCCCTATAGTAAGGCGTACACCATTATATCGGTAAACATTTGTTACATAATCACCTCGGTGTGGACGTCCCTTCGAGAAACCTCCATCCGAAAGCCCGTACTACTACAGCTTTCCAATGTGGAAAGCCAGTTCTAAGTAATTTAATAAGTCAAGGCTATCCCATACCAGCACTTGTGGATGTACGGTTAACTTAGCCTGAAAACAACACAGTAGTTCTGTTCTTAATCCGACCCGGGCGATAATCTCCCTCTACACTACGTGCAAGTTCCATGCACATTCGGCTATTGCTGTTAATCGCTCGCGCCAAAACTCTAGTTTTATTTTTATCTTTATCAAAATATCAACAATCTTTAATGTCATATCCAACCTTTTTAATCATATCCAACCTTTTTAAATTATAAAGAGCAACATGTTTCTTTACTAAAGCATGACTAAGCATGATCATTATGTAATCGCATATACTCATGTTGATATTATGTATTGTCTAACCTTATTCTAGGGTTATTAAGGTTCACAATTCAATATTTAATAAGGAAGTTCTATTAAACAGGGTCATAGCTACCAGTACCGCAATATAGCAAAATTACAGAAAATATGCGCATGCATAAATAGATTTGACAAAACAAAACAAAATTAAAACACTGGGATCAATATGATCAAAGGGGGATGCTTGCCTTGCTTTGTTGGTTCAGGAATCGACTTGGGGTTGAAGTCTTCAGTATCAGCTTCATGTACGTCAGTATCTACACGTGATTATTGTATCGTACAATAACAATAAGTAATGACGATAAGAGGCAAAAAGAAGTCAAATAAAACCAAATTCAAAGGTGAATTGGAATTGAAGGTTCTAATGATAAAAAGATTTTAAATACTGATTTCTTGTTACTTAGGTTCAATGATTTGTTTGATGGATTTTAGGATTTGTATTAAGGAGGTTTAGGCTTTTAATAGGATTTAGATGCAAAGCATGTTTAATTAGAATTATTTCTACAGAATAGGATGGTCTTGCCTTAGAGAGTATTTCTAAGCTGGTCCTAATGGTATTAGTATTTATTCGTGATATTGTATTTATTTCCTAATCTTAATTATTTTTAAATTATATGCTATAAGAGGTTAGATTTCGTTTTAGATTTGCAACTATAATTCACATAGATATGCAACTATTTTTGTAGCATTAATAGGTCTTGCCCCTAGAAGTGTCTTGAACTGGTTTTATATATTTTAACTTTTATTTGTAAAAGTTATTAGTTTTAGTTTTTATGTATATAGAAAATGAAATCTATATGAACTTAATTCAAACTAAAACCAAACATAAATCTTTTTGAAGGTTGAGATGATCTTGACTGTAACATCCAAAAATATGAAAATAATGTGAAGTGACTCAGCATGCCTTTTAATGCAATTTTGGGATTTCTACTAGATTTATTTGCAATAGAATTTATTTTCTTTATTCAAATCCCTTGTTCCCCAATTTTGAGCATTCTAAAGAAACTTATAAAAACTCCATTTAATCTACCATGATAAATAATTTCATAAAAAACTATAATATTTGAGTTGAATTAATATAAATTTTTCAAAATTTTGATACAACATAACAATGCCTTAAAAATTCAAATAGATTTCAAAAACAGAAATTTTCTAGGAATTTTAAATTTTAATCTACAATAGAAAAATGAGTGAATCTATGGAAAATAGAAACTACATTCGAAGCTCTGTACCCACAAATTTTTCCAGAATTTTGTAAATTACCTAAGGCTACTTTCGGATAGCCACAAAATGCCAAGCCGAGTTTTGGAATTCCAGAGTTGCTACATTATGCCGATGAGGTGCTCGATGGAATGCCTCGCGTCGCAGTCACTGCCGGTGGGCTGTGGAAGCCGGGGACACCTGTAACATCTCAGAAATTTCAAAATAAATAAAAATATAAAATTAAATAGGTAAAATGAAAAATCAAATTTGGTTTATAATGTTGTTTTGAATTTCCATCCTTCTCATCATTTCTTAGATTTTCAAGTCTTTAGAAAATAATTTTCAACATTAAACTATTAATTTATAAAACCATTTTGCAAATATAATTATTAAAGAAAGCTAATGTACAAAATAGATAAATTAAGAAATCATGTGCTATTATGATTTTAATTCTGATTTTTCACTATGTTCTCTGATTTCTTGCATTTTGGTCTTAATGGAAATTGTTTTCAGCATTTGATTCTTGATTTATAAACTTGAAAAAAATACATTTCATAATAAAAAAAATCTATAAAAATTATATTTAAATACAAGGACATTATTATAAACTCCTTGCAAAACCCTAATAATTTTTTAACAATTTAATATGGATAAGGGTTTTAAAACAGTAATTTGGACTAGCAATAGTAACCTTTAATGAATTAATTAAAATTTTACAGACCTTGTATTCATTTGAAAATTTTATCACATTATATAAAGGTATACAGTGATCTACATAAAAATTATAAAAATAATAAAGTCAATTTAGTACCTTTAAGAATTCAAAAATAGAAACTTCAGAAATTCTCAAAATGCAATGTCAGAATTTATATAAAATAAATATGAATGTAAATCATCTGAAATTTTTTTTAGTAATATCCTTAGGCCATTAGTAACTCCCAGAAAAATTTTCAAAAATTTGTAAGAAATATTGTTTCCTCATAAAATTCAAAAACTAAGAATGCAGAATCTGGGCAGCTGGATTGTATGAATTTTTAAAAATTGTAGACACATGATCTAAGTCTAAACTTTTTATAGAATGATAAGAATTGTCTTAGGATAATTCAAAAAAGTTTCAAAAATTCTGGACCAATCTAGCTATATCGAATCAGTGAGGGAACTCTACTTTGCCCAAAGTGCAAAAAAACCTTGTCTCTATGCCAACTGGGGCCCACATGTCATATGCTTCTTCCTCCTTAGACCAAGCATGAACCATCAGACCACATCCTCTGTATTTTTAGGGAAAAACCAAATTCAAACCCAAATACATTGCACCAACGCCACTTTGGGCACCAAAACGATTGCATCGGCCTTGCCCATGCCTTGGCACCCGCAAAAATCGGTCACAATCATCATGTTCATCTCCCCAACGCTGCAAAACCGAGCTCCCATTCACACCACTATAGCACCTCCATTCTCGCCTATTTAAGCAGCTCCAAGCACCCAAATCACTCCTCACACCTCCCTACATCCTCCTCCACCCCATCCCTGCACCAATTTTACCCGAGCCGCCCCCCAATCAAGTCATGGTCGAAATCCCCAAATCAACCAACTGCAGCCATACTCCGTAATCCTAGCCCCATTTTCCAATTAGTTTGGCATGAAGCTTCACCACTGACCCATGAACAAAACCCCTCATTCAATTTGAGCGATCCTTCACCCACAAGCCGTCTCCATGAGAGTCTCTTGCCGCCGGCCAACTCATCTGTTGTGCCGCCACCTCGGGTCACCCGAGCTCCAACCGAGACCACCTATGGCACTGATGTAACCTCGGGTTTCCATTTTTGGCATCACTTTCTTCCCTCGTGCTAGCCCTGACCACCGACCAAAGCCACCAGAGAAGGTCCACGGCGCCTGCAAGCTAACAGTTCGACCTCCTCTGTTCTGTTCGATCCTCTGGTCTAATTTTCTTCTTCTGATCAGTGGCCCCCACATCCAAAGGTAATTGGTATTAGTAATTTCAATTAGCCCTCTTGGTTATATGGCAGTGGAACCAACTAAAACAGTACCTCAAATAAGAACTCTAGTGCTAGCAAGTAGCAAAAATCTTCTCTGCTAGTAATTAAGGTTGTTAGTGTTGGCAAATAGTAATTTCAGGTTCTGTTAACTAATAAATATAGGTGTTACGAACTGTACATTTAAAAATTTAACTCATTGTGTCACCAAAACATGTGCTTTGTAGTACCCATGTAACAAAGGAAAAAGGACCCTTGTAAAAATGATAATAATAATATAACATTTATGGTCCTCTGTTAAAATTTTAGTATAAATGACATCCACAAATAAATGTTAAAACTAGTGAGATTGAGATCAGCTTCAAAAATACCCTCGAGGTTAGGACCCTCTGATGCTTTAATGATACGACAATTTCCAAAGGTCAGGACCCTCTGATACTATTCAGGTAATGGTATTCGGATGAATATTGAACTTGGACCCTACTAAGAACCTATCTCATAATATGAACTTAAGAATTCATAACATTAGTAAATAAATTTAAAAATTGAGAAACTAATAACTAAAATATTTATCACTAGAACCTTCTTTTAATCAAAAATTTTATTTTATATTTAACTTCATTTCGCCTCTTATTATTGCTTTATTTCTCGGCCAACTGCTCATTTCAAAATTTTGATATCATTTGATGAACTACTCTCTTGCAAACAAAATCTGCTCTATGCTGAAAATAAAACCTAGTGTAGAGGCTTGATTCCTTGGATAAACCTTGCATGTAAATTATTTCCATACACTAAAGTCTTGCGAGTACATATGTGTACTCACCCTTACTTATTTTTCAATGTTTAGACGAAGGTATTGATGAGTTACCCAATGATACTTACTTCGCACCGGAGTCTGACGACTACATGGACAGGTGAACTAGGGCTCTTCCTAGTCAGTTGCCTCTGGATTTTGGATGGGCATACCACTGCACCCACTTTTGTTTTATGTATTCATTCCGCTGCAATTTACTTTTGTGTGTAATATTTGGCCGATCGGCCGTGTACTTGTAATATTAAGTAGGTGTAATAGCTCTCTAGTCTATTATTATGCTATGTCGATGTTTAGAAATGTGTGTATGTGTGATGGTACTTCTCGTATGCGGGATATGTGGGCGCTAGGCTTTGATCTTGGGAACTAGCGTCGGCCACATATCCGGGTACCAGGAATTGTCTTCAACCGTCCAACGTATGGACACGTGCGATCATTGTTCCTTGTCTACTGCGATGCACACCACTCGGTGGGTGTGGGCAATATCAAGGTTCTGAGACGGTTGGCGTGCGCTACGCTGGGATGGGTTGGTTTCAATCCTGGTATGGTTATTCAGAAAAGAATCGAAAATCTCTTGGGCGTGTAAGTGTATACAGTACAACCGGGTGGCCCTTGTATGGTTGAGTACGGGTCATCCGGTTAACATCCGTGCACGGGACTATTGGTGACAGTGAGCATACAATTAAGTGGAGTATGGGTGTCACTTCTAGTCCAACGCACGAGGGAGGTTCGATTCATAATTCCGGGTGCCCACATTGACGTTAGGAATGTTTCGACACTAGTCCTATAAGATCTAACATTTAATTGTGATATTTTATTTATATTTATTTATATTTCAAATCCGTATGTGCATGTTACATAAAGACATATTTAAATTAGGGGGTTAAGTGCAAACTATAACTAATCATGATGATTTTTATAGTATTAAATGACCTGGTCTTATAGAGCATTTAAGAGCTAGTTTTTCATGTATTAACATCTATTCATAACAGTTATTCATGTTTCAACTTTTTGTACATAGAAAGTATAGCTAATTAGGAACTTGGTTTAAACTAAGTAAAATATTAAATATTTTTGCAGGATTAGATGATCTAGTTATATGGAGTACTTACAAAGTGGTTTTATATTATTCTTCTTTATTTGTGTGTTTTAACTATATTATATTCATATATGTATTAAGAGCAATGTTATATACAAACTTGTTTCAAAATAATTCAAATATGAAATGTTTTTGCATGATAGGGGTACCATGGTATCAACAGAGCTTAGGAATTGGTTCCATAGTGTAACATCCCGAAAAACAAAGTAATATAAAAATAAATATTTTAAATTTAAAAATATTTATTTATGAGTTTTATTGGCTTTATTGGTTCTTATTTGAATTTCTTTGGATTTTTGTATTGTATGGAAATCCAACAAATAGAATTAGTAAATGGAAAATGGTAAAAAGGTAAAATGGTAAAGTAAAAGTTAGAAAAATCTACCATGGTAACTCTAAGCATGCAGTGGATGAATTCAGCCAACAAATAATATTTTTATGTACAGAAATATGAATAAATGAGTTGAAAAGACATCTCTTTTGACCAAAAATAGTGCAAGTCAGAATTTCTAGAAAAACTTAGAAAACTTTTCAGGAGCCATAAAAATTACCATGACATCCTGAGAGCGTTTCCTACTTCTGGTAAAAATTTAAGGAATTTATCATGTCATTTAAACCATCTAAAAATTCAAAAATAGAGGCTTTGAAAATCTGAAAATTAACATGTCAGAATTTTTGTATACTAATTACAACATATTTTGACTTGAAAATTTTATAGACACATTATTAACCCAAAAAAGATATTACAAAAAGTTTCAAAAATATATAATAAAATTTGCACTCTTAAGTAAATCAAAATCCGAAATCAAAATTCTGAGCAGTGCACAGTGTCAGAATTTTTATTAATTAACCATACGGTATTTTCGTTCCAAAATTTTACTGGAAGCTAACCACTCCGATTAGACCATGGTAAAAAAGTTTCGTAATTTTTCAACTCGGTTGATGGCCATTTCGATGACCAGTACTGAAGCCATTTCACCTCCTGTGCTTTGGGGACACCTCACCAAAGTCTAGAATTTTCCTTCACATGACTGTGTTCAGCCATTTGATTCATCCTCTCACCCAAGCCAGCACGTCCCCAAGCCTTCCATCGTAAGCTACTAAGCCTCACCCATTTAAGTGAAGCTGCCAGAATATTGCTCACGCCAAAACTACAAACTCATAGTAAGCCAAACACAATAGCTCACCAGCCTCAATCTTCCCAGAGCACGTAAGCATTTCAGGACCAAGCCACACAATCCCTCAATCGAGTAAGAGCTAGAGCTCAAGACTCAAGCACTATAAGGCCATCAGGAGCTCGAAGGCAAGGAGACCACCAAGAGAAAGGGCCCTTCACCGAGAGTGCTCCTGAACCCAGCGCTTCAGCCGCAGCCTTCCTCCTCGCCATTTTTGTCAGACAACCCGAAAAGGAAGGAAACCTCAATTCGACTACCCGGTGGAAATTTCTTTAATCCCTCCGACTTAGAGCTTCACTGTGACCTCCTAAGCTCATCCAACTCATTAATTTCAGCTCGTCCCTGCCGATCAATCGCTGCCGCGTGCGCCTTTCTTCCCCACGGCCGGCGCTCGGTGGCGGCCCAGCTCGGCGCTTCTCCGGATGAATCGACCCCCAAAATGGTACTCCCTAGCCTCACTGATGCTCACCCCGTTACCGATTCGGCCAGAGACTCACTTCTTCTCCTTCTCCGGCAATCTTCCACCATTGCCGCCGCACCCCTCACGGTGGCAGCTCGCTCCAACCATTGCTGGAAGTGATCGACCCCACCATCAGATGCGCGATGGTCCATTGAAGCTCACCGTGCCCTCGCCTTCGCCGGAGCCCCGCCGAAACGCCGTCGCTGTCGTGCTCTAGACGCCTCCCCTGTTTTCCCTCACTAACGCCATGGGCCCCAAAGGTCAGTGACTGCTGGCTAAGCCCATCGCGCACAGTAGGGATGCGCTTTCCAGTTGAGAAGGTGTAATTCTATTTTCCAGTGAATTCTTTAAATCGGTCCAAAATGCAAACAATCATATCTTGTGCATTTCAACTCTGATTTAAGTGAAATAAGTTTCTAAAATCATCTAAAATCTTGTAGTTCCATAATATGCAAAAACATTTTGAAAAACAGTACTGGGTTAATTTGAAATTCAAATTTAAATAAAAGGGCTCAATGTATGCTACATATTAAAATGTTGTAGATAAACTTAGAATTTAATGAAAACAATTTTATTAGAATCTTTATACATATAGGAACTCAAATATATAAAAATATTTGTATTTTACCTTTGTTTAAATCATTTCCCATTAAAGGTTATCCTCAATAGAATAAATAATCAAAAAGGAATAATTGTATAAAGGAAATTCTAAAATAAATGAAATTGATTTGTAAAAACTTAGATGTCAGTGGGCTAATTTAATATGCTTAAATGATTAAGGTATAAACTTGCTTTAGATTTGATGTATGAATAATAAAAGGGTCAAATGAAAAAGATATATGAAGATAAATGTGTGCATATAATAATTAGTAGCAATATATGTATATGCATATGAAAAGTACCTAATAGGTGTACCAAGATGTGAATTGGTATAATAATGAGTAATTTACCACTGTTAAAATGTTTTAACGAAATATCCTATATATATATACAAGTGTGATTTGCGTCAAGACATAAGCCTTGTATATGTAGAAAAGAATGGGTACATGCATAATTAATGAAAAGAAAAGTCATGGAAATAAATTGGGTTCTAAATATCTAATGTGATCAAACTAAATGATTCAACAAGAATCATTATAACAAAGTTATGAATAACACTTAACCAAATAATTGAATTTCCAATACTTGTATAATTCGAATAGTTATAACTTTCTCAAACAAACTTCAAATTTGACAAAACCAAATCCTATAACCTTGAAAAATAATGCCCTTGCTGATTATGCAAAAATATCTTATGATTGTGCTAATCTGAATTAAGTCCATATTAGGCCCTAATGATCACTTATATGGAAAATGTATCGAATAGAAGCCAAATATCACGGAATTAGTTTTAAAACAATCTTAGGATCCTACCCTGTTAATACCTGGAAAATGGATAGATTATCTTATAAGGTGCAGTCGCAAAATTATGTTGAAAACTGAATCTTTGTCGTGTAAAGTTAGAAACACTTAAGCCTTTTCAGTGGCTTATAAAATATCTCGTCTAAATGCAAACATTTATGAAAATATCATAGAAATGCTCTAAAAGATGCATGCTACTATGTTCTGAAGAAAGAATGTCGTTTTGTTAAGGTTTGCATATAAAATGAACTAGCAACATAGCCCTAAGTGTGATGTTATCTGGATAATGGAAACACTTAAGCATTTTCAATAGCTTGTGGAATAGCTCGTCTAAATGAGAATGTTATGAGGGATAGTGTAGAAATGATGTTAAGAGTATGTACTATCATATTCTAGGAAAATATTTAACTTACAAGCTGTTCTTCATCTAGTTTTCGTTAGTATAATAACCCTAAGTGATAATCATTCACTACACTTCTAATCTGATTCCTTATAGCACAACCTTATAATACCATATAGGCTTTTTCAACAATGAGTATAATGTCTCGTCTAAACACTAAACAGTGTGAGATCAGCCTAGAAATGTTCTACAAAGTATATTCTATCCTTCTCCGAAGAAATAATCTTGTTTCATCATGTTTTGCATATAAATCTTGTCACCCAAATAACACTAAGTATTATGATTCATGAACTTCATAATATGAATAAGCAAACTTTGTAATAATGAAGAAATCTGTAATTAATATATTTGTACCACCAGAACCTTCTTGGAAACCATAAATAAGTCCAAAAACCTAACTTAGCAAATGTACCTTATTCAAAATCGTTCATTGTGTAATATCGCTTCAGATTAAGTACTATTCACACAACCCCTTTTAGCTAGTGTTTTAATTCTGTTAATCTAAATAATTTTAGCATCTATAATTCGAATTCATAAATACAAGAATTCATAATTTTAGCCTCTTGAATTCGTAACTCAAGAATAGATAACCTATAGAAGAAATCATGTTTTGTTCGTCGTAAAAGCCATTATCTTTTTTATGTGTAATTATCTAAATCGTGAGGCCTTGAAATCATATAACTCAACCCTAAGATATGCCTATTTTCCTTAGTGAATCTTTATTTGGTTTTCTGTCTGTTTTCTTTTTGCCCTTATTAAAGTTGGTTATTTGCTATATTTTCGGTTGATCGACGTGTAGAATTCGACGTCCCTTCCTCCATCGATGCCTCCGTCAGCCGTGGCCTCGTCTTCATCGTAAACAATAAATAAGCAAGGCAAGAGCCCCTTTGACCATATTGATCCCAGTATTTTATATTCCTTTTGTTCATCAAATTGTTTCGTGCATGCGTTTACTTTCTGTAAATTCGCTATTTTGTGGTACTGGTAGATATACCTGTTGTCTCATGAAACTCCTTAATAATTATGCACATGTGAACCTTGATAACCATAGAATAGGGCTAGACATTACTTAATACCAAATTGGGTATATGCGATCATGTTATCCTTGCTTAGCTATGCTTTAGCTTCTTGTGGGGCAAATGATCATGATTAAAATTGTTTCCTGAAATGTTTTATCTGGAACCTAAATGGTCCTTTTTGGGAAAATGGTTGCTGGTAGTTTGCTAAAAACCCCAAAATAAAACTATGGTTTGACGCGGGCAATTATTGGCAATAGCCGGATGTGCAGAGGGATTTGCACGTAGTATAGGGTGAAGTATCGCCCGTGTCGGATTAAGGACCGAGCAAATGGGATGTTGTAGATCCATATTTTTCGTGCAACCACGAGGGCTTGTATGGGCGGGTCTTAGCCTATTAAGTTGTTTAGATGTGGCTTTGCATCTAAGGAAGGCAGGAGATTGCACAGGCATTCCGGTCAGATCTGTCTGTAGGGGTTTCTACATACCAATGCAACGGTGTACGTCTTGCCCTGGACAGAGACGTGGTGTTGTGTGTGATAAATGTGGATCCACGACTTGGGTGAGTGTCTCTGTTTTCAGGGCGAGGGTTAACGTCTCGGGCTGGTGTAAAGCCACGTCTAGATAATGTAACGGCTCTGTATGATCTCCTTGTCGACACACCAAAGGAAGTGTGTTAATTGATCTGGCAAAAAGGTTGATCATTCCTTGTGGGTAAAGTTGTACACCTCTGCAGAGAGTAAGATCTAATTGATTAGCCGCGCCCGCGGTTATGGGCACTTGGGGAAAATCCTCCCAATGTTAGAGTCTTTGGTATTTTCTATAATGGGTTTGGTCTGAACTTGTTTTCGCAACTGTTGCTTTAAGTCAAAGAGCTCACATTGTTGGACCTTGTGGTTTGGATTATTCGAACTCACGTCATGGAGGACTGTGAGTATTACTTACTGTTGTATCTATTTTATTATCAATCAACTTGCTCTTATAAATTCTGTTTGCAAATGATAACTTGTTTTACAATTCAATTCTGCCTTATGCAAATTAAGTGTATTAGCCTTTCCTTTGAAATGGCCTGCATATACTATAGGTTTTACTCAAGTCTTGCTGAGTACGTAAAGTACTCACCCTTGCTTAATTATTATTTTAGGTGGATGAGTTAGCGAGGCTTCGAGTCTTTTTTCGTCGCAGGTTGCGGGGTCTTCTTCGTCATGTTCTATCTGGAGTTTATGCCTTGTCAGTTGCCTGCGGGTTGGATGGGCAAACTACAAGATATCGCTTCTTTTGCTGCTTTATTCTCTGAGTTGTAGCTTCTTTTTGTATATTAGTTTCCGCTGTAATTATATATTGTTTGGTTGTGATTCCAATTGTTGTAAACATGTGAGTGCTAGCTACTGATCCAGGGAATAGCACAGTAATCACATGGAGGTTCCTGTTCATCAGAACGGGGTCTCACACATAGTATTTTGGACTTATTTTCAATAATTATAGTTATTTAAATCTAAAAGGCATTGGAACTAATCTATTTGTGATTTCAATGTAAACTAACTTCAAATCTAAATATTTTTACAGAAATGAGTTACTTATGGTTTCAGAAATTTTATAAAATTTATTTCATAATTTTATGGGTTAGAGTCTATACATTTCCAATATTGACAGGTATATTTATATCTTATATTCATTTTTTTTGCACAGGGATCCTCAATTAAATATTTTTACACAAAAAGGGATACTATGGTCTTATAAAGGCTTAGGAACTGGTTTTACTCTATTATATACACTAAATATATCTATTTGGACTTTCTATGCATTGAAAAGTGATTTATTTATAAATTTAATTCAAACAAGGTTAAAATTTAAATATTTTTGTATAAATAGGATTCTTAGGGTCTCAGGAGAATTAAAAATTTATTTCATATTTTTAGGAGTTATAGTTTTCATATTTGCAATAGTGACCATATTATGTTTATTGAAATTTTAAATTCAAATATTATAAAATGAAACTAAAAAATTAAATATTTTTATATATTATAAATCTAAATGATTTTAAAAAAATTTAGAAACTTTTTTCACTAGATTTGGAGATAAGATGCAAAAGTTATTCAAGTTTGAATTAGTTCAGGTGAAGAAATTCAATAAAAATAAGAAATACGCTTTCTAGTATTGAAAGCACCTTTCTGAGTTTAAGTTGTTTTTGAATTAAATCCATGCAATAACAAACGGGCCTGTGTGGCAATGAGTGCGTGAGGGTGAGAGGCCGACCTGCGGGGCCTGTGCGTCATAAAGCCAAAATAGGACGCTCGGTTCGATGGCCGCTGGCGGCAAGCAAAGGGCAGAGGCCAGCGACCTTTGACCGTGTCAAGACCAGCGGGTCCTAGCGCACCCTGCGGTGGTCTTCGACGCAGTCAGCGGTGAACAGAGCATGGTCTGCGATGGCGAGGGGCGACGGAAATGCCGGTGGTGAGCCGCAAAGGCAAATGATTGGTGTTCAAGCTTGGCAAAGCACTATGTGAGCATCAGTGGGTCAAGGGGGCTCCGTTTGACCTTTCATTGGCACCGAAAATTGACAGAGTCGGCTCGTCGCCATGTGGTCGGAGTTGGGGAAGGAGGTTGGCGTGGTGGTGGTGCTACGGTGGACGAAGGTTGCAATTGTTTGAGGGGTTTAGTTCATGGGATGGTTACGAAGTTTGCTTCGGCTTGAATCGAGTTACAACGCACTGAGATGGCTCAATTTTGCTTCTCCCCTTTTTGGGTAGCTGCGGCACTGGAGGGCTTTGGGTGGTAAATTTGAGCAACGCTGTAAGGAGGAAGGAGGGGCGATGCAAGAGACCAAGTGAGCTCTAGGCCACTTAAATAGGCGAAATGAGGCAGTGTTACTGAGCTTGAACCCCATGGGAACTCAGCAGCAAACCGCGGTGGGTTTCTTGGCTTTGGTAGCGCAAATGCTAGGGGTAAGCCTGCCGTGGCAGGGATTTGATGGGCGTGGCAGGGCATGAGCAGGTATGCAACGCTGCAATGCTGTGAGCTGTGCCGTGGCTGCGTTTGGTTGGTGCCTCCCTTGCCGCGGTAGAGGAACAGAGGAGCTCGGTTTGGATAAGGAGGCTGGCTCGTTGGGGAAGAAGGCGAGCCACGGAGGTTGCCTAGTGAGCCAAGAAGGCGAGCCACGGAGGTTGCCTAGTGAGCCACGGAGAGAGAGAATGATGTTCATCCCGCCTGAACAAAGATAAGTTTCACATTACATGGCCCAACAAATCATGTCTGATTTTTTTGAACATTTTTGAGGTTAATCATTAAGAAATTTTTATAATTAATAAAAAAATTTAACTCAAAATTTTGAGTGTGCAAGTTTTTTAAAATTCTGACAATCCTACTGTTCAAATTTTCCTTTTTCTAATTTTGATTTTTTCTGAGCGTAATAATTTTGCTCAAAAATTTTCAAAACTTTTTATGAGGGTTAATAATGGTATAAGGATACTACTGTAAAATTTTTAGATTATGGACCCTTATATTTATTTTATAAAAATTCTGACATTTTATTTATTGAATTTTCTAGATTTCAGTTTCTGAATTTTAGCGGCAACAAATAATGTTTATTATTTTTGATAATTTTAATGTAGAATAATTTATACCTTTATATAACATGATAAAATTTTCAGATTAATATAAGGTCCGTACATTTTTAATAAATTCTGACAATGTTACTATTGCTAGTCCAAAGTTACTGTTTTTAATCCCTTATCTATATAAACGAGTTCACAAATTCTTGGGGTTTTGCAAGGGGTTTCTAATGATGGATATATATTTAAATATAATTTTTATAGATTTTGTTTTTATGTAATTTCTTTTTCTATAGTTTATAATAACTCAAGAATCAAATGCTAAAAACAATTTCTTTAAGATCAAAATGCAAGAAATCAGTGAAAATAATGGAAACTCAGAACTAAAATCATAATGCCACATGAATTCTTATTTTGTCTATTTGTAACTTTGGCTCTCTTTAAGCATCTATTTGAAAATGGTTTTATAAATCAACAATTCAATATTGAAAATGTTTTTCTTTAAGGTAAAAATTCAAGAAAAGCATAGAAAAAAATATAGATTCAGATTGTAATCATAATTCAATTTAAATTTTATATTTTATTTAGTTTTGTATTTTTTTCGGGATGTTACACAAATCATGAAAGAGAAGCGAAAGATAAAAGCTGATGGTCACTTTCACCATGTGAGAGAAGCCAAAGTGATAAAGGAGTATTTTAAGTTTGTTTTAGGTGATATTTGAGAGGTGGGTGTAACTACCCTCGGGAGTAGAATGTATTATATATATGTGTATGTGTGTGTGTGTGAAAATGATTCTATACTCCCGAGAGTATGTACTCCCACCTTGCATATACCGTTTAAACAAAAAATTTATACCCCTTTATCCTTTTGAGCATACTCTAGTAGTGTGTGTGTATCACCTTAGTGCCTATATGCAGCACTCCTATTTTAATTTCTAGAACTTATTTCTCATTATGCTTTGGTACACTGTTTCCTATAGTTTTTATTTTCTTACTGAAGTATGGCTGGTCTTGATCAATTTCCATCTATATTATCCCAAAAAGAACATCATATATCATTCACTTCTTTTGGGGAAAAAAGAGAAAATCTTCCATGTGATTACATATACAGAGACGAATTTGTACGTGTTTACATTACTACAGAAAAGACTATCACAGACGGTTCAAAAGGGTCACCACAAACAGTTTTCTGAACCGTCTGTAAGCATGGTCAGTGATACGGTTCTTGATACAAACCGTCTATGATAATAGGCTATCACAGAAGGTTTGTATCAAGAACCGTATGTGATTCACATTTGTTTCTTCCTCTCTTGGAAGAACTTCTATGATTAGTATTTGCTGTTGGCAATTTTCTTCTCCTCTGATATTTCTGCAACGATATTTGCAAGGCACAATCAGTTATAGATATTGTAGTTGAATATCTAAACATCCGAGTTGCTTCTAGGCATAGCTTGTTTTATGATCAAGATCATCTTAAAGTTTGAACCTTTGTAGCACTTTCATCTACTTTCTTATTCTAATGTTGATGGATTCCAAGGTAAAATCCAATTCCATCCACAGTTTGTTCTGAAAGTTGTTATGCTCTAATTTATCTTTCACTTCATCCTTATCCCCGAATGAGAATAACATAGGCCAGCCTATTTTCACTCTGATCTTGTGCAAAAATATAATCATTTTGATGGTTCTCTATTTGATGAACTCCATATTTGATGAACTCCTTCCCTTAGGGCTCTGAATTTCTCCCTCAAGAGATTATCTTCGATTTGCCCAAGGGAAGGAGTTCATCTAATATAGTGTTCATGAAATAGAAAATCATCAAAATGATCCTGTTCCTGCACAAGATCAGAGTGAAAATAGGTTGTCCATGGTATTCTCAATCGGGGATGAGGATAAAGTGAAGATAAATCAGAGCATGACAACTTTCATGACAAATTGTGAGTAGAATTGGATTTTATCTTGAAATCCATCAACATTATATGATGATCATCCACAGAATGGGGAGGAAGAAGAGTAGAGAACAAGAAAGAACACAGAAAATAGATGGGGAATTGGTATTCAGATTTCTCTTCTTCGTCCCGAACTAGACGTCCGCAGCGTAAACCCCTTCTCTAATTCTATTACATGTGGACCCCTCCAAACACAGTTAACTCCCACACACAAGTATTCAAAACTGAGCCATCACAACAGAATAAAATAGAAGCCTTAAGAAAAACACCCAGCCTCTTCCGCCTTGCTGCATCGCGCCCGCTTCTTCAGTTTACTTGCCGTGCCCTGTTCACCATCCAGCACACAACACATTAGAATAAGAAAGTAAATGAAAGTGCTACAAATGTTCATACTTTAAGACAATCCTTATCATCAGACAAGCTGTGCCTCTTAGCATCTCGAATGTTTAGATATTCAATTACAAAATCTATAACTGGTTGTGCCTTGTAAATGTCATTGCAGAAATATCTAAGGAAAAGAAAATTTACAACAACAAATACTAATCATGGAAGTTCTTCTAAGAGAGGAAGAAACAAATGTGGATCAAGATGAGCAAATATTAAGGATAATTCATCACACGAATGAAATGTTTATGATTTATGAAGTTTATCTTAGGCATGCATATCAATAAACAAAGGGTATTTTCAAGTGACAATACATTGAGAAGATATGATAGTACAAAGATCAACAAGCATACATTTAGAAAAACCATTATTTGATAGATCAAGACAAGTTGACCTTAGGGCTCAGTAAGAAGGCGAAGGGCAGTGAAAGAGACTAGATTTTGCAGTCACTAGGACAAAGCTTATCACTAAGCAAACAAAGGAAAACGTGAAAAAGAAGTATCTTATATATATCTACAAATTCAGTGTGATCATTTATAATTTCATCCATAAAGATAAACACCTCAACCCTCAGTTCCGATGCACAGTTGTAAAGCTCTACTGAACAAAATATACCCTTTTTTCATAGTTACAACACCTTGGTTGATTGAAAAAATTTAGGATAAGAAGTGGCACAACAACATTACATATGAGTTTATCTAAACATCAGAGGACATTCAAAATATTCTATTAACTTCCATTGTAAAATATGTCAAAATAATTAACAATTATGGAAGAACATGTGGTGTTCCTCTCATATGTACAAAATTGTTTATTAAACTTACATTGTTGGTCCTTATTGTTAGTCCTTACATTAACTTACACTGGGCGAAGCCAAAAAAGTAAAATGAGACTACATTGTTTATTCCTTAATAATTGAATATAAGAAACAATAGACATATTTGAATTTCAAATGATGAAATAGTTAAAAGCTTGACATACAGTTATCTAATAGTGGTTTGGCAAAATGTAACGTATATTTTGGCCTACTACCTTTATTTTCCAATGAACTCATCTAATTTTAATGCCTATTTAATAAAGTGTGAATTGAGTCGAGTATTTTTTGTTCATTTTGAAAGCAAACAGTTGGAATTTGAATCACAACTACCAACGTACAATTGTATGTGTAACATCCTGCCAATCCAATAAAAATTGTAAAGACATGATATCCACATCCAAATAAAGACATGATATCCACATCCAAATTTGAATCTAATAAAAATTGTAACCTTGTAACATCCTGCCAATCCAATAAAAATAAGAAATCAAGTAAATATTTAAACCAAATTTTATTTTTGCATTGTTTTGGTTTTTCCTGAATTTTCTCTGAGTTTTCTTGATTTCCTGTGATTATTACTTAAAGGGAAAACCCCTTTTTATAATCAACCAAACATTTCATATGTAATAAGAAAAGATTTGTAAAACAAAAAAATAATAAAAATCCCTGTAAAATTTGTGGAGCTATCCGAAACACAAAAATATAATTTTAAAGTCATGTCAAAGTATTAAAAGATGAAAAGAAAGGTAATTTAATGAATCATGACTAGCAATAGTAAAAATGTCAGAAATTAAATTATCATAATTTCGATGTGAAAATTTTTATATTATCTTCACCCTGGATAGAGTCATATGCAGTAAAAATATCAGAATATAATATTTAGGTTTGATATTTATAAAAATTCAAAAACTGAAAAGCTAAAAATCTGGAAACTTCAATGTCAGAATTTTATTAAGTAAACTATCAAGAATCTGAAGATGAAAATTTTACAGGAGGTTAATGTATCCATATGGAATCTTCAATTCCAAGTTTTGTAATAAGATATATGTACCTAAGTAAATATAAAATAGAATGCATAAATTTGTGCACAGTGCATTGTCAGAATTTTTGTAAATTTTGCAGACGTCCAATAGGTCTGAAATTTTTATGGTAGATTCTAAGATATCCCTAGTACATTTAGTAAATTCCTCATTAATTTACCGATTAGATAGGAAATGGATTCAGTGAACCCAATTCAACATTCTTGCAGTCAAAACCGGAGTTCTCCTCCTCTCTCGCCGCCATGGCCCAATTCAACATGCGGTCCCACTCACACCCCGCCATCGCCTTCTCCTCTCCCTCTCCTCTCCGTCGAGCTCCCTGCGTGGTGAGATCACCGACGGTCAGAGCATCGCCATCACGCATTTGCACACCGTCCGAGGAAACTGCCTCATTAACACTTCGCCATGCATTGTCCTCGCCCAGAAATTCCGCGAATCGGCTCATCCCTTCTCCTGTTCTGGCATCGCAAAACTCAGCTGAGTTCACACCCTGTGTAAGCTTCTCTATAGCGTCTCCCTGGCCTATAAATACCGAAGCAAGATCGCCAAAGACCGTGCTTCAAAACCCCTCTTGTTTCATCCAGTTTCATCCACCGAGCACTGCCAATTTCGCAATTTCCCAAATCAGCCGAAGAACCCTAGTTTTTTGATCGTGCTCGATTGAAGGTGGTACAAGCAACCATTCTTCAATTACTTTCTGTTATAGCATTCCCAGCTCACAAGCATAAAAACCCTCTATCATTTTCAGGAAATTCTGACCGGAGCCTCGCCGCCACCAAGCCTCCTTCTTCTCCAAAACCAGCGATCGGTGGTGAGCTAATCCGTCACTTCTCTCACTTCCTAATCGATAAAAATGGAATATCTAGGTCCCATAGATGCTTTAGGTGGAACCGATTCCGTCGGAGAAGCTCTCTGACGCTGGCACGGCTCGTCGCCTCCTCCGCCGCCGCATATCCACGGTGGTGAGGTGGTTCGGCTAGCCGTCGATAGGAATGGGTTCCGTCCTTAGGTGCGAAAAAGGGTGCTGATGCTAACCGTGCCCTCGGTCGGACCGAGAAGTCACTGGATCCTCACCGCTAGCGAGCTCTGGCTCAAGCTCTGTCTCGGCCGAATGACATGCGGGCCCGATTTGTCAGTGGCTCACCGCAATCTTGCCTTGGGTCGCTGACGGATGGGTCTGGAGTGTCAGCGGCTGCGACGGATTTGAACGCGCGATGCTGGCGCGAAGCAAAAGACGCTTTCAGCGCAGCGAAAGCGTATTTTGCTATTTTCATTAGATTTTAGAATCGGTTAAAAATTCAAACTTGAATATCTTTTGCATCTGAAGTCCAAATGAGATAAAACCAATTTCTAAATTCATCTAAAATCAAGTAATTCCAGAATATATAAAAATATTTTGAAAATCTACTCTGGAAAAATATTTTAATACAGAGGTGTATAGTGGTTATGAAAATAGACTAAATGTAGAAACTTTGCAAATAAAGTTGAATTTGTATGGAACCAATTTTGTTATGATCCTCAATCTGCTAGGAACCCATGCATATAAAAATATTTGGTTAACTAGTTGTTTTAGGTCTTTTCTATTGAAGGCTAATATTATTAGTTTGATTATGCAATAATAAATAAACTAATAAGAAAAGAATTTCAGAAGGTTGCTAAACATATTTCTTTTCAGCATGATAGCAGTATGATGTTAGGCTAGATAAAAACATTGGATAGATAATGGATTATGCAAATAGATTGTGTTCTAGTATAAAGAGCATGAATGAGCATGTGTGTGTGTGTGTGTATATATATATATATAAATGGGTATGTGTTCATATAAGAACATGCATGCCTCTAATAATTTTACATGGAGATTTAGTAACTAACCTAGTATGTTATGCATCCATAATTGTAACAACCCCCATTTTCACATAAATGCAAAAATGGAAATCTAATGCGCATACAGTACTAGTCCCATGATCAGTGGCTAGTACGCACATTTTCAACAATTGGAATCACATCTATACATCATTTTATTCAAGCGGAAGCTATTTGTACAATATATTCTTACAACTCAGAGTATATAAATATAGCAACAAAGGAAGCAAAGTCTTGTAGTGTTCCCATCCAATTCCTCAGGTGACTGACAAGGTATAATCCCTAGAAAGGTCGCTTTACTGAAAATCCCGCATCCTGCGACGATAAGAGATCTTTCGAAGCTTCACTATCCTTTTCCACCTAAAACAACATATAAGCAAGGGTGAGTACTTTACGTACTCCGCAAGACTTTAGCAAATCCTATACTATATGCAGGCCATTTCAAAGGAAAGGCTTCTACGGTTAATTTGCATAAAGCGAAATTGAATTTATAAATCAAGTTGTCGTTTGCAAACGGAATTTAATAAACCAAGTTTGACTGATAAAAAATAAGTAAAGCATAAGTAATACTCACAGCCCTTCGCGAGCATTGAATCATTCAATGATCCAATAATCCAATCCTGTCATATCATTTCCTTGCCAACACGTGGCATAACCATAATATTTGCCAAAACAAGGCATATTAGAAGAAATCATCCCATTTTGAAAATAGTAAAACATTTAGCTATGTGATGACGTTACCAAGTGCCTTTGACCGTAGGCATGGCTAATTAATTAGATTTACACTCTGCAGAGGCGTACAGCTTTACCCACAAGAAATGATCAACCTTTTCGCCAGATCAATTAACACACTTCCTTTGGTGTGTCGGCAAGGAGATCATAACATAACTGTTACATTACCTAGTCCTAGCTTTGCACCAGCCCGATGACGTTAAATCCTTGTTATGGAGAAGAAATATGACAGTGTATCCCTGTCATATAAAGTGGTAATACAAGCAGTAAATCCCTGCGATAAGGGTTTCTTCCCATACCAAGGCGTACACCGTTATACCGATATGCATTTACCCACAACGAAGTGTGAAAGCCCCTCATAAGCAAACCTAGAAAGGATTGCTCATACTATCTCCCGCCTACCAATGTGCAAAGCCAAACCTAAGCAACTTAATAGGTTAAGGCTGCCCCATATCAGCACTCGTGGTTGCACGATTTTCTTGGCTTAAAAACAACCCATAGCTCGGTCCTTAATTCGACACGGGCAATGCTCCACCCTACACTACGTACAAGTCTAGCCCTTGCACAACCGGCTATTGCCAATAATTGCCCGCATCTAAACCATAGTTTTATTTTGGGGTTTTTAGTCAAAATACCAACAATTGACATCATGTCATAACCAACCATTTTCAGTTCTCAAGAATCAATTTTGATCTGATCATATTCAACGTTGGTTCTAAAGCATGGCTAAGCATGATTAATAATCGCATATACCCAAGTTGACATTATGTATTGTCTAACCCATTTCTATGGTTATCAAGGTTCACTCATTCATACTTATCAAGGAAGTTTCATGAGACAACAGGTATATCTACCAATACCATAAAATAGCATATTTACAGAAAATAAACGCATGCATGAAACATTTTGATAAACACAATGAAATTTAAATACTGGGATCAATATGATCAAAGGGGGTGCTTGCCTTGCTTAATCGTTGTTTACGACGAAGTCGCGGTCGAAGCCTGTGTTGTCGATGACGGAATTAATGATGTCGGGTTCTACACGTCGTTCAATGGAAATATAGCGAAACAACAATTTCAATAAGGGCAAAAAGAAAACAAACAGTAAATCAAATAAAACATGCTATAAGAAACAGACGCATATTCTTTTATAGATTATTTATTCTTATTTTTCTTGTATTTATAACTTCGAATTATAGATGCTAAAATTATTTAAAGTAGAAAGATTTATCTTATGGTGATATCGTAAAATAGTATGTTGTTAATAGGATTCAGATGCAAAGCAATGTATTTAAAGACTTTTGAATTAGACATTTATCACTAAATTTCTGGCTGCCATTTTATCAGGCATAACACATTAAGTTATTTACCCCATTTTCATGAACTAATTGCTAGAAGCAAGCATGGTCCCATATAAACACATACTTATATATATACATATATACCTATTATGCTCTTCATACTAAATCACGTCCTATTTGCTTAAATCATTATTTGTTCAATATTTTTACCTAGCCTAACATTATTCCACCATTACGCTGAAAATAAATATGTTTAATAAACTTTCAAAAATTCTTTCCTTATCAATTTAGTTATTATTGCATAGTTACTAATAATGTTAGACTTCAATAGAAAAGACATAAAACAACTAGTTACCCAAATATTTTTATAGAAACGGGTGCATAGCAGAATAAGGATCATAATAAAATTGGTTCCAAATAAATTTAACTTTGTTTGCAAAGTTTCTATATTTAATCTATTTTTATATCTACTATTCATCTTTGTATTAAAATATTTTTCCAGAATAGGTCTTCAAAATATTTTTGCATATTCTGGAAGCTCTTAATTTTAGATGAATTTATAAATTGGTTTCATCTCATTTGGATTTCAAATGCGAAAGATATTCAAGTTTGAATCTAAGTCGGTTCTAAAAAATCAGGAAAATAAGGAATGCGCTTTCAATGCTTTGAAAGCGGCTTTTTATTTTTCGCGGTTTTATTTAAATCTCAGCCAACTGACATGTGGGGCCTATAGGTCAGCGATAGGAAGTGGCTGAGGCGCGCTGGCTGACAGGTGGGGCCCTCGCGTCATACACCTGAGAACAGGGGCTCACCTCCGCGGCTCGTCGCCGGTGAAGCAGCTTAGGGGAGGTTCAGCCGGCGGTGCAGTGAGCATCAGGGAGGTGAGATGCATCCAGGGGAGGTACCAATTTGGCCGAAAGCGAGCCAAGGCGAGCTGTCACCGAGAGGAGGCGGTGGCGGCAAAGGGGGCTCGCCAGAGAAGATGAACCAAGGTGGTTTAGTTAGAATCGGTAGCAATTTAAGCACCAAGGGGTACTGGAGGTTCCATTTTTACGGTTAGTGGGGTCGGAGGCTTACCGGATCACCCTGCCACCATTCGCTGTGGTCGGGGAAGATGGGCAGCAGTGGCGACGAGCTTCTGGGTGAAGACTCTTCAAGATTTTTGAGGGCTTTTGGTTATTGTATCTTGATGATGCTATGACATGAAGGAATTGGCAAATGGTTGAATGTATCGGCTTGATTTGAGTTCGACCTGATCCTAGGGTTCTTCGATCCTCAGTGGAAATTGGAGAAATCAAGGTGTTTCAAATGAAGAGAAGTGGATGGAAGGAGAGGGGAAGTGATGCGCGGCTTCTTGCGATCCCAGGACGGGTTTTATAGCCGGTCATTTGCTGTAGAGAAGCCGATTACATGGTGTGAACTCGGCGGAAGAATTGCGGCAGCTAGAATAGGAGAAGGCATGGGCGGAATTGCGGAAAATTCGGGCAGGGCAGCTGCGTGGCAAGGAGAGGACAATGACGGTTTCCTCGGGCGGCGCGAATCACAGTGAATGGCGGTTACAAAGGACGGCGCGAGTTAGCTTCTTCACTTCGGGGCTTCAGCGCGCCGACGAAGACGAAGGCTGAGGCCTTCGGCTGGCGTGTGGGCCAAACAGTGAAATGGGGTCCACAAGTCAGCGAAAGGCGAGGTGACCTCAAGCAATTTCAGTGATCAGAACCGAGTTTGGTTCACTGAATCAGTTAACTATCTTGTTACAAAATTAATGAGAAATTTACTGCATGTACTAGAGGTAGATTATAATCTACCATAATAATTTCAGGCCTATTGAACGCATTTATGATTTATAAAAATTCTGACAACCTACTGTGCACATAATTGTGTTATCTGTTTTTTGAATTTTATAGAAGTCTATATATTATCAAAACTTTTTTACAATTTTTATATGAATTCCTCTATTCCACATAAGTATTAAGTAAAAACTTGGATTTAATATATTTTATATTTTATTTATAAAAATTCTGACAATCCGATTCTTATATTTTCAGCAATTCTGTTTTTGAATTGTTATAAATATCAAACCTAAAGATTATCTTCTAATATTTTTACTGCAGATGAATCTATCCAGGGAGAAGATAATATAAAAATTTCACATCGAATTTATGGCAATTTAATTCTGACATAATTACTATTACTAGTCATGATTCATTAATTAGGCATTTATTGTATATAATGATTACTTGGCTTAAAAAAATTCAGAAGAAGGACTATTGAGGTCTATCAAGATTAGGCAGGGATTTTTATAAATTTTATTAACATAATCTTTTATTATTGTTATTCATCTATTACTTATAAAGGTTTTCCATTAAAACAAAAATCAAGGAAAATCCAGAAAAATTTAGAAAATGCAGAAAAAGCATTAATAAATATAATTAAATTATAAAATTTAATTTATCACTTTTTAATTTTCAGGATGTTACAATAATAGAATGGCAGCCAGAAGTTTGGTAATGAACAATTAATTCAAAAATCTATAAATACATTGCTTTGAATCTGAATCCTTTTAACCACATACTACTTTATGCTACCTCTATAAGACAGATCTTTCTTCTTTAAATAATTTTAACATTTAGAATTCATTAAAATAAAATGAATAATTCATATGAAGAAATAAATACTTGATATCATTTAGTCCAAAAATAGTAAAGGTAAACATAAACAAAAAGGAGACAGTATAACCACATAAACACGAATCATAATCTTACTAATAACCACTCCTATTTTTGTGAGTAAGTTTTTAGTTGGATTTTCTATCTGTCTTCTTTTTGCCCTTATTTTAGTTTGCTATTTATTGTATGTTATTCTTGATGATCGACGGGTAGATTCTGACGAGCCTGAATTACTAGACGACGACCTTGCCGACGACCCGGACTTTATACCTGACAACAACCAGCAAGGCAAGCACCCCCTTGATCATTTTGATCCTATTACTTCAAATATTTACTTTCAATGATTGCAAAACTATTATGCATGCGCATACTTGTCATAAAAATGCTATATTGGAATATTGGTAGATATACCTGATATTTCATGGAACTTCCTTGATAAGTATGGACATGTGAACCTTGATAACCATAGAAAAAAGGGTAGACACTACATAATGTCAACTTGGGTAATATATGATTAATAATCACGCTTAGCCATGCCCATTTAGCAACGAAGTAGATGTGATTAAATCAAACTGCTTCTTGGAAATTTGAAAATGTTGGATTTACTATGGCTGATTGTGGATATTTTGACTAAAAACTCAAAATAAAACTATGGTTTAGATGCGGGCAATTATTAGCAATAGCCGGTTGTGTAAGAGTTAGACTTATACGTAGTATAGGGAGGAGTATTGCCTGTGTCGGATTAAGGATCGAGCTATGGGTTGTTTTTAAGCCAAGAAAATTGTACAACCATAAGTGCTGGTATGGGACTGTCTTAACCTATCAAGTTGCTTAGGTCTAGCTTTGCACATTGGTAAGCGGGAATTAGTATGAGCAATCCTTTCTAGGTTTGCTTACGAGGGGCTTCCACACTTCGTTGTGGGTAAATGCATATTGGTATAATGGTGCACGCCTTGGTATGGGAAGAAACATTTATCGCAGGGTTTTACTGCTTCTATCGCAGGGAATTACTGCTCGAGTTACACCTTAAAATGACAGGGAATCACTGTCATGTTTCTTCTCCATATCAAGGATTCAACGTCATCGGGCTGGTGCAAAGCTAGGTCTAGACAATGTAACGGTTATGTCATGATCACCATGCCGACACCCCAAAGGAAGAGTGTCAACTGGCCTGGCAAAAATGGCTGATCATTTCTTGTGGGAAAAGCTATACACCTCTGCAAAGTGTAAATCTAATTAATTAGCCGCGCCTACGGTTAAAGGCACTTGGTAAAGTCATCACATGGATAGAGTTTTAATATTTCTAAAATGATTTGGTGAGGAAATGGTGTTCTGAAATATACTTCATGTCAAGGGATGACATGGGAATGGATTGAATCAGTCGGGCAGACTGCAATACATCCTTATCACTGTATTCATACTTGGTTATTACAATAGATGCTCTTTTACAAATTCTGGTTGCAATCTAGTATATGATTATGCTTTAATTTGCCAATGCAAAATAAGTGTCGAAACCTTTCCATTGCTATAACCTGCATTTACTTATAATTGCATCTGTGATACACTATAAGACTTGCTGAGTACACAATGTACTCAATCTTGCTATCAATGTTGTTTTTAGGTGATGATATCGAATACTCCGATGATCATTACGACCATTCAGGATTCGGGGGTTATGACGACGATCTTTTCTAGGGCTTTACCTTGTCTGTTGCCTGAGGGTGTATGGGCATACTACAAGAGAAACAAAGTTTCCGCTGCTGGTTTTCAAATTTTTAGCTTGTAATATTATTATGTAATCTCATACGCTTGGCGTATGTAATGTTATTGTGTATGGATGTGGTTTCAATTTGTAATTCTGTGCGTACTAGCCACTGATCATGGGACTAGTACAGTATGCACAGTGAACCCATTGTTGGTATTCAATATAAAAAATGGGGGCCTTACAAACCTCCCATCCAATTTGACAAGTAATGGAATAGCTTATGATTTACAATCCAATCCAATTTGCTATCCACATCGATATAGTTTATGACTTATGAAGTTTACCTTAGGGCTCGGGGAGGAGGCGCGTGGGCTCAGTGGAGGCGGCGTCGAGTTTGTACCACGAATCGTTTGTGCAGTATCACATACGGTTTTTAGTAAAAACCGTCTACGATATCCTATTATTATATACGGTTTGTACCACGAATCGTTTGTGTAGTATCACATACGGTTTTTAGTAAAAACCGTCTATGATATGCAGTCATATCACAGACCGTCTGTGACATCAGCTTATCACAGATGGTTCTTAGCATATCCTGTAATTTTGACGGTCGTGCTAGCAAAACAGTTTGTGATTACCTTTAACACAGATGGGTTTTGAAAACCGTCTGTGATGAAGCGTCTAATATATATGCGCCTTTATGTAGTGTTATTTTATATATTGAAGTTGAACTGACACACAAAGTACTACCCAGCCTCATCATGTTGTGCAACAATACTGCAAACATTTCTTAGGCATTGAGTTCATTCTTTATGTAAAACAAAGTAATATTCCATGGCCATCGCAAAAAAAGATACTAATATTCCATGGAGGTGAAGCATAAGTAATTGACATATATATCACACAACCATAAAATAAACACAACAAAATATATATTAACGCAAATGCCTTTTTCGATTATTATTATCGTCATATGAGTTTTTATTATGCGGAAAACAGAGAAATATCCTTAATTAATACTACAAGCTTAAGCTAATGACACTTTGTATCTCCCTCTCCCATGCATGATCTGTTGATCTAAGCACCAGTACCAAGCACCACAAAGCCAAAGCCAGTAGTAAGCCACCATGCAATAAGCATGGCCATCCACCACACCTAGACTGCCTCATCCGCCGCTTCAGCTGCAGCCCCCGCGACGCCGGTATCGCCTCCAGCACCGCCATTGTTGCCAGCACCGGCAGCTCCATTGCCGTGCACGTCGTCGGTACCTCCGTCGTTCTCCTCATCCACCGTTTCCAGCACCAGCCTCTCCAATGCTGGCAGGATGGCGGCACCGTTGCCGACGTCGGCCGCTGCAGCAGGAACAGCAAGCGTGGCCTCGAGGTCGAGGAAGAGCCTCACTATCTCCTCGCACGGCTCCCAGACGACCGTCTCCCAGGTCTCCTTGTGGCACACGCCCTCGGCCAATTGCACGAACACGGCGGTAACGTCGACGCGGCGAACGTCCCAGCCGTCGAGCGTGCTGAGGCGGTTGATCTTCTGAATCTGCGCGAGGGCCAGTTGGAAGGTGTTGGCCTTGATCTCGCGCAACGCGCGCTCGAGCATGTCATCTAGCTCGGCCATGCTGGCGGCGCCCTCGCGCTCCGCGCTCAGGTACGGGTGCATCTCGGGTAGGCCGATAGCGCGGCGCACGCCGCGGGTGTAGTCCGCGGCTGCGTCGAACGCCGTGCGCGCCTCGTCCACCAGGCCGCGCCGCACCATTTCATCCACGCGCAACGCGGTGTACCACTCAAGCAGCTCCGGCGCGGCGTTAATCCAGAGGAAGAGGCAGTCGTGGGCCGCGCGGAAGTCGGCGCCGTTGCCTTCCACCAGCGCCTCGATGTACGAGTTGGACCCGCCGACCACGATGGGGAGCCGGCCCCCCGAGATGACGCGGGCGACGGCCTGGGCCGCCTCGCGGCGGAAGTCCTCCGCGGTAAAGTCGGCGTCAGGGTGCACGCCACCGAGTAGGTGGTGAGGCACGCCGGCGCGCTCCACTTCAGTGATCTTGTTGGTGAGTATGGGCATGCCATCATACACCTGGATTTTGTCGGAGTTGATAACCTCGCCGCCGAAGCGTTCGGCGAGGGCGATCGCAAGCTTGGACTTTCCGGTGGCCGTGGCGCCCAGCACAAAGACGACCTTCGGCTTGGGGGAGGCGGGCTGCACGTTGAAACCCGCGGACTCCATCGATTAGTACGTAGCTGCTCATGGGAGAAGAGGAGGCAAGAGCCATGGTTACTTTGTGACGGCACAAGGATAGAAGAAATGCATGGTGGTGTGTATACTTTAACATACGACAAATTTTTAGCAATTTCTTTTGATAAAACACATACAAACAACAGGATGTGATTCTGGCTATAGCTAGCTAGCTCTCGTTCACGGAACAATTATAAATGTGGTTACCCTTGCAAATTGGCATACATAAAAAAGAGTATCTATGCACACGTAAACAGTAGATTAATCGATTAAACATCTAAAAAAACATAGTCAAGTATCTTCTATTTAGCAACAGATCGAGAATCGTTCTTGCACAAACCCACCACCCCTTGGTACATATCTTTAGGCCCTCGCCATTCCACTAAGTAATTCTTCACTGTGAACTCTCTCTATGTTCCCAACCTTGTAGCTTCAACGTATAGACAGACACCTTACAGTTTTAAACCCGTCATCTATAGTGGGCTTATAGATCTATATGTAGCATGTAGCTACCACTACTACAAAATCAGTGATCATTGTCGTCATATCACTGCCGGTTCATCAAAAACCGGTAGTAATAATATTATCACTGTCGGGGCTTTTTTCTGATGAACTGGCAGTAATAAATCCCTTATTACTGCCGGTTCGTGTCCGAACCGACAGTAATACTATCACTGCCGGTTCGTGTCCGAACCGACAGTAATACTATCACTGCCGGTTTTTAGAAGAACCGACAGTGCTGATATTTTTCGAAAAATCATAACTTTTTCATATGGAGTCGGATGGAGATAAAATTTATATGAAAATTATAGCTCTTGACGAGATCTACAACTTTATAATTGACAATTTTTTTTCATTTGAAGTAATTTAAATATCCAAATAATGGTATCACTGCCGGTTGGTGGTTCGTATTCCCAACCGGCAGTAATAATGCTATCAACCATTTTTCGAAAAATCATAACTTTTCCATACAGAGTCGGATGGAGATAAAATTTATATCAAAATTGTAGCTCTCGACAAGATCTACAACCTTGTAGTTGACAACTTTTTTATTTGAAGTATTTTAAATATCCAAATAATGGTATCACTGCCGGTTGGTGGTTCGTATTCCCAACCGGCAGTAACAATGCTATCAAACATTTTTCGAAAAATCATAACTTTTTCATACGGAGTCAGATGGAGATAAAATTTATATAAAAATTGTAACTCTCGACGAGATCTACAACTTTGTAGTTGACAACCTTTTCATTTGAAGTAGTGTAAATATCCAAATAATGGTATCACTGCCGGTTGGCGGTTCGTATTCCCAACCGGCAGTAATAATGCTATTAACTATTTTTCGAAAAATCATAACTTCTCCATACGGAGTCGGATGGAGATAAAATTTATATGAAAATTGTAGCTCTCGATGAGATCTACAACTTTGTAGTTGACAACCTTTCCATTTGAATTCATTTAGATATCCAAATAATCATCAAAAGTTTCGGAGACAAAGGAACAAAAGGAAAATATATCCTATACTGGTTGAGGAATGAGTGATAGGTGAGATGGTAAGGTGGGCTCACGCGAGGCAGCAGATCGCGAGTTCGAGTCCTAACAACCGCACGCGTGCGTATTTCGCGCGAAATCGCGTGACTTGTGACTTACGAACCGGACTATCACTGCCGGTTCGCATACAAACCGGCAGTGATACCGACATAACTGTCCAGTTTGGAACCGGCAGTGATATGGTGTTCTGTAGTAGTGTAGTGAACTATCACATGGTAATACCAATGATTAGATATGTTATAGCGGTTTAAAATGAACCAGATCTCCCGCCGTTTCTACTAAGATCAAGGCGATGAGCCTTTCCGCTAGTAACATGCATGCCATGCTGCGTCCTCAAGCATCAAACCTATCCCCAATCCTTGAGATCAAGGTGGCGAGGAATTCCTAGACCTTACAAGAGCCTCCACAACTTAGATCTGAAACACTTATTATTCAGAGATCAAACAATCCCAAATGCATGCACACCTTTGAAATGGTAATGTAGGGACACAAATTAAACCTAGATCCGAAGCTATCAAATGGCACATCTGGTAGAACATTTCAAAATATACCTAGCTTCTGCGATTTTTTTTAGAGAAAGTTTGTATGAGTTTAAGGCAACAAAAGAAACAAAAGTTGTATTCAGACAAAAAAAAAACTCTCAAGAAACAAATCGCATCAACAAAAACATATTTGTGCATGACAACTAGCAAATCTGTATCTACCATGAATCTCACGTATATATACATCACAAATTAAACTCTCTAAGCAAGGATAAATTATAAGAAATGATCTCAAGCACATGAGAATTAGAACAAGCTAGCCTTGAAGCTAGATTGGCCGCTGTATGTTTACCAGGTGAGCAGATGATCGAGCTAGCCGCCGGCCGGAATCAGACGCTGGTAGCCAGAGTTCTCAACTCAGAGCTAGGTGGGATATATATAGGTTCTGCGAGCCGTTCTGGGGTAAGGATGATTGAGATGAGCCGGCGGCCTCTTGTGTTTATGCTGGCATCAGGCCTTCATCTCAAAGCCTTTCCATTAATTGTAAGTACACATATATACGATGTGCTATATATTTTTAGTGTACATTAATTAAAATTCATTTTAGGCAAACCTACACGTATGTAGTACTACTATACATGGATAAATAATCTTCCTTTGAACATGCACACAAATATGGGCACTATCACTTTTGCCTGTGGTACATATCCATATGCATTAATGACATGCGTTACGATATATCTAGCTTACAGCTAGAGTTGCCAAAGATTTCCTGGAAACGTGAAAATTTGCCGGTTGTGCATGCATCACGCCCTCCTCCCACTTGCAACAAATTTTCCAGTAACATTTTATCCATTAATTCTCTACCATTTTATCCATTTCCTATCATGGATCGACGCATATATGCCTCACGGTACTCCTTCCTGGCAGGCATTGCACGCGGCTTGTGCATTTTCGATCTCTAATTTATTTTTTTTGAATTCTAGTCGAACCCTAGATCTAAAAGACACACCACGGAAAGACATATAGAACAAGTTCATCGAGGTGGACCCATCCAAATACCCATTCGATCGATCGCTTCCTGTCTAAATGCCATAAACAATATGTTGTTTACTGAAATTGGATGTGATCATTAACTTAATCCAAGTAGTGTTGTTTATCATGCTTTCCTGCAGTTCAATACACATAACCCTAAACATTATGGCCAGCCTCAATGTCAGCGCCACCACGGCTTTCTATATGATCTATAGTCCGAGGGCGTTTGCATATTGAGTTTCATACGCTAACGTTCATCTAAAATCTTAAGTTGATAAGGAAAAATAGACAATATACTTCAACACTTCTCACACTTAGGCTGCACTAGGCCTAAGATGTAGTGGACTAGGAGTGGACCATTAGGCAGGTCTTGAACTTAGGACCCTAGCTTGGCTCTAATACCATGCATATTGAGTTTCATGCACCAAAAGCTTAAGCTAATGAGGAAAAAGTGGGCAATATACTATAACATGATTGCTAGTTGTAACTAGTGCCAGTTCGATTGCAACAACTACAGAAAGGCCTATATAAGATGCCTCATCACATACAGTTTTTAAAAATTGTTTGTGTTAAAGCTAATCTAGATGGTTTTGCTAGCACGACCATCAAAGTTATAGGATATACTAAGAACCGTCTATGATATTAGCTAATCACAAATGATTTTTTAATAAAACCATCTATGATAACACTTCCTTATTATATATATCGTTCTAGGGTTTGTGCCCGTCGCACTCCTCATGCAAACGAAATCCTACAGTCGACCTCGGTCTCCTTCCTGTGCCCCTCACCGCTGCCCGTCCTCGACACCATTGTCCTTAGTCCGCGCAACTCCTCCCCGAGCCCACCGCATGCCTCCTCATCGAGCACGTCGCCGCCTCCTCCCCCAAGCCCGTCACCGTCTCCTCCCCAAGCCCTAAGGTCTCTTTGAGCCCTCGGTTATATATGGTTTGAACATTATTCATCATTTATTCTTTCATTGTATCGTTCCTAAGATTGTTTGGGCCTCATTCATGTATGAATCCTGTATACTAATTGTCAACAAGCAAAAGATGAGCCACCCGTCGACGAGGCCTATGCATCAACATTATTTAACTATGTAGGCAAACAACCTGCAGAGCTGCTTTATTTTCAATCGATAAATCAGTGGGTATAAAAATTAGATGTTTAGTTATATTGTTCCTACTAATGCTTTTCCCTTAATGCATGACAATGCCTCTTTCATTGAGGGATGGGTGTGAATTTAGGCTTTGTTCACTTAATTAAAAAATTATCCTCTCGGTCGCTTGAATTATAATATATGAATGGCGTCCATTTTAGATATACAATAGCCACTACTTAAAATATGTGACTTCGACATTGGCCTAGGTAGTTAAATGCAAACGTGAACGATATTGCAATTACATTCTTTCTTAGGGCCATTGATGTACATGTTTTGTGCCATATTTCATGGTAAAATCCTCTTGATCCCTGACTAAGCTTTCTATTTACGCATTTAGTAACCAAAGCATCTCTTCAGTGTTTAAAATCCAAAGGTTGATATTTTAATTGAATTCAATCTGATAGATATCATTTCAAAGGTGATGTGGCATAATGTGGAATATGTTTGGCCTATTAACTTCAACCCTTTTCGATCTGGCCTAGAAATTAAGCACTACCTTCAATTGCATCTATGCATGATTAGAGGAAGTTTTTTACAACATTAAAACCTCACATTAATGTTGAATGTATATGTTTAACTTATTGAGAGAGAGAGAGAGAGAAATTTGGATGTTCATATGAAATTATTCAATTTTCAAATAGTAAACCAATTATAGAAAGCATCACAAAAAATTAGGTGCAAGGATAGAATAAAATAAAACCATGGACATTGCTACATCTGTCATGATTCATCATATATTTATTTATGTCCTACTGACTGCAAATTGCACACATAAAACGGACTCTACAAACAAGATATACGATATGGAAAAGTTGTTGGATGTTAAACAGAAACTTGAGGTGGAGATAGAACAACTGAAGGGAAATCTGATATAATGGAGTAGAATAGAAGTGAAGAAGATTCTGAGTTAACAAAAAAGATTTATAAGACAAAACAAAAACAGAAAGACATAGATGATAAATCGTAAGATATTAAATCTCTTAATAATTACTCATCATTAAGGAGCGCGAATCAAATGCAGAGTTGGAAGAAGTTAAAACTGAACTTATAGAGGTAATATAAAGGTTTCTAAAACCATCAAATAGAGCTAATATTGTAACATCCCGAATATTTCAAAAATAGGATTTTTTAAAAAAAATTGAAGATGGAATTGAATAAATGTTTTAATTGGAATCAAGATTTTTATTTTAAATATTGTCTTTTTCCTCATTTTTTTTTAAATTTTAAGACTTAAGAAAAGGATAAGATGCTATAATAAAACTTTTTCTTCTAAAATGAACAAACTAAGAAAATGAGTTTGAAATATAAACTTATTTTGAATGTCCATCATTTCATAATTTTTGTTGAATTCTGGTTCTTAAGAAAATATTTTATATAAATTGTTATATATATATAATATTATATATATAATATTATATATATATTTTTTATATATAAACTAAAATAGTAATCACTATTGCGGATAAAAGCAAAAAGATGCAAAACCTGTTTCAAAACACTTCTAAGGTCATAACCTACTAACGCTATAAAAATGGTTGCATGATCATGTAAAGTGCAGCCGCAAATCTAAAATGAAATCTAACCGTTTATAACGTGAACTTTAGAAATATATGTGGTTAGGCAATGAGTAAAACATTTCGGATAAGCATTAATACTAATAAAATCAGCTTAGAAATACTTCCTAAAGCAAGACCATCCTATTCTGTCGAAATCATTCTATTATAACATGCTTTGCATCTGAATCCTATTAGAAGCATAACCCTGCGTATTATAAACCCTAAAAACCGTAATATAAATAAACAAATTTAAGTAATAGGAAATCATTAATTAAAATATTTGTATCACTGGAACCTTCTTAAAACCATGAATATATAACCAATAGCCTAAACTTAATAGACCTAACATGTACAAATCACTTTTTATGCAAAAACATCTAGGGTTAAGTACTATCCATACATAACATCTTGACTAATATCTTAATCCTATTAATCTAAATAATTTTAGCCTCTTGAATTCAAAAATATTCTTATACATGATTATAATTTTAGCCTATAGAATTCGAGAAATAAAAGTAGCATATACATGAGAAGAGCCAAATAATGAACAAAGAACTAATGAAACCATCATGCACAAAGTGATAACTCTGAAAACCTAAACCACTCTATTCTCCTTTGGTAAGTTTCATTTGGTTTTTACATCTGATTTCTTTTTGCCCTTAATGACAATTTGTTGTTTTCCATTTGCCATGCTTCTTATTGAATAACGAATAGACACCGACGGTTCTGTACTCGTTGATGACTACAACACCTACGACTCAGACTACATACCGGACGACGATCAGCAAGGCAAGCACCCTCCATTGATCATGTTGATCCCATTATTTTATGGTGTTTATATTGTTTTATCAAACTATATATGCATACATGTATGTTTGTATTCAACTTGCTATGTTGTGGGTATCAGTAGATACTTCCTATTTGAATGCATTACCTTTACCTTGACACTTGATTACATGCTATTGTAACTTAGCTTATGGTGTAGACATTACTTAATGTCACTACAGGTAATAATAGCAAAGTACTACATACATATGCTTAGTCGTGCTCACTTAGAAGTCGCTTAAATGTTGAGCTATACTTCTATTCAAGCTTGAGCAATTTTAAAAGGTATGAGCTAAGTTATGGTCTTCATGTATTTTGATAAAAATCCAACCCAAAAACTTATGGTTTAGACGCGGGCGAGTTACTATTTAAACTTGAGGCATGAGGAGGGACCTAGTGCGTAGTTAGGGGGAGAATCTCGCATGGGTTAGTTAAGGACTGAACTTGATGTTATCACCTAAGTGAAATAGTGCAACCACATGTGCTAGTATGGGATAGCCTAAGCCTAGTAGATTAGCTAAAGTTTAACCTTGTATTTTGGTAGGCCGAAGTAGTAAGGGCACTCCGGGGTACGGTGTCGCTCGTAGGTGCTCCCTTCACCGAGGTGTTGGGGTTAAAACATTCAATACAATGGTGTATGCCTTGCCATGGGGAAAGGACGCGATGGGGTGTAAACCATCGTTAGTACTATGTGTGCGGGTCTAGATTTCCAGACTATGGCAAGGGTTTGTCATCATCAGGGCTGGTGCAAGGCTAGGCTTTAGCTAGTTGAATAGTTTCGTCACAATCTAGCAAATCGGGTACTGTAGGTATCGCGAGGCATGGTTGACATGATTGCTAGAATGTGTCATGTGGGTAAAGTGTACACTCTTTGCAGAGATTTAAATCTAATTAATTAGCCGTGCTTGCGGTCATGAGCAACTCAAGGTAGTAATGTCAAGTATAGTGTTGTTTTTGCGAAATCTTTAGAAACGGTGTTGTATTGGGTTGATAAATTTGTGAGCCAAGGTTGGCTGTGTTTTATTCTCTGATCATGGACAAGGAGGGCTATGAAATGATGGTATTAAACTTTACTTACTGTTATTAGATTCTTATCAAATGCCCTTTTAAATTTCATTACCATTTGATGATCTACTCTTTTGAAAACGAAAATCTGTTTTATGCTGAAATTGAAACTTAGTGTAGTGGCTTGATATCCTTGTACTAACCTTGCATGTATTGTATTCCCATACACTAAACTCTTGCGATTACATACGTGTACTCACCATTGCTTAATTCATAACATATAGACGAAGGTACAGAACAAATCCCCGACGACTCTTACTTTGCACTGGGGTCCGATGATTACTTGGATGGATGAACTAGGGCTCATTCCTAGTCGTTGCCTCTGGGTTATGGATGCGCATACCGCTGTCTTACTTTTGCTTTATGCTTAATTTCTACTGCGAATTACTTTTGTGTGTAATATTTGGCCGGTCGGCCACATACTTGTAATATTAAGTAGTTGTAATAGTTTCTAGTCTATGTTTATGCTATGTCAAATGCTTAGACATGTGTGTATGTGTAATGGTACATCTCGAATGCGGGATATGTGGGCGCTAGACGTTGATCGTGGGAACTAGCACCGGTCACATATCCGGGTACCCGGAAATGCTCTCAACCATCTGACACATGGACATGAGCAACCATCGTTCCTTGACTATTGCGACGCACACCCCTCGGTGGGTGTGGGCGATGCCAAGGTTCTGGGACGACCGGCATGTGTTATGCTCGGAAGGGTTGGTTTCAATCCCGGTATGGTTATTCAGAAAAGAATTGGAACCTCTTGGTCTCGTAAGTGTGCACGGTGCTACTAGGTGGCTCATATTTGTTTGAGTGAGAGCCATATGGTTCACACTCCGTATACGGGACTATTGGTGGCAGTGGGCATACACTTAAGTGGAGTATGGGTGCCACCTCTATGTCCAACGCACGGTTGAGATTCGATTCATATTTCTGTGTGCCCACAAGAGGTAGTATCAGAGCCCATACGACTGTAGGAATAGCCTTAGTTAGCATGGTCGAAAGAAATACGGACAAAGCTTTCTCTCAAAAGATTATTTTCTGTAAGAACAACTTATTTGTGAAAATGTAGAATGTTGTTCTCATCCACTCTATAGTTATTTCCTTCTCATCGTACCTTTCAAATAGTTTGTGCTCACCCTAGATTCAAAACTTGGTTTTCCGAGAAAATGACACCATTTGAGAAAGGATAAAAACTCTGTTCCACTCCTTATGCCATTCAAAATGTTGAAAACTACGTTTTCGAGGTCTTTACGCCAATATGTATTGAAGGAGGATCCAAAACTTAAAAATCAGTTAGGATTAGCATGGGGCTTCCCTAATCTCTGCACCGTCTCTTTTAGAGGTGAAAATTTTTACAATCTTACCTTTCTTCAAAAGCCTAGATACGCAGAGCATAGATGTAGGGTTAAGGAAAAGTTAGGATGTTGTTTGGCTGACTTATAGATATCTAAAAATACCAAAAAAATTCTGTATGTGACTATACTGAGACAAGACCAAATCCACAAAATTTCGTAGACTTTCGAACTAGGGAACGGGGGTTAGAAATTCAAGAAAAAGGATAGTAGGCGCGAAGTAGAAATTCTGGACAACACCTCACATTTTCAATTTTATAGGATGTTCTGGCCAGGTAAAATTTTTGAAAATTTTACCATAGGTAGATCACTTCTCCAGGAAGCTACAAAAAAATTCACATTTTGTCAGCCCTGTAGCAATGCCTAAAAATTTTATGAACCTACTGGACAGAACCGTTAGTATTGCTGATTTCCTGTTTTATCGCCTCTGCTTTACTTGGCTTACTTCATTCCATATAAGTTCATGCTAACTTAAACTTTTCCTCTTCTTAGATGGCACATCGCTGGGAGCCATGCTACTACACCCGGGCTATAGTTGAGGGCTCTGTACAGCAGACCCTTCGGGACATGATGCGCCACGCCGGTTTTACCGAGCAGCCGGAGTATCTCATCTCCTGTTCAGCCATTAGCTTGGCCTTCAAGATATTTATCATGGAAGTGACCATCCATGGGCGTCATGAAGGGGAGCCAACCCGACATTACCATAGGATGGCACCGAACCCACTTTCAGCAATGCATGACGGGGCGTACGTTGCCATCGTTCGTCTCCATCACGACCTTCCCGACAAGACACATGGCCATATCTTTGAAACCAAAGAATCCCCACCACTCTCTCCACCTCACCGCTTTGCCTGGATCATATAAAGTGATTTTAAGATAAAAGCAGAGAGAACCTATATTTTTTAGAAAGAATGGAAACCCCAAAATGAGATCCCAACGTCATCAAGCCAATCCATGAAGAACCAATATCACTAGACCAAATACGCTAGGTTTGTAGTTAGAAAGGAACTATAGACCCCCTGTGCATTGGTTTTGAATATGTGATCTTTTGTACTTTGAAATTCTATTGTAAGATCTTTTTGCACTGCTCCTTGAGTTATTCTCGTAAATGTTGAACCATTAGGTTGAAATTTACGATGTGATAACCCTTAATTAATAAGAAAATTTAATTAAGAAATTTTTAAGGAATGAAACATTGCCTTTTAAATTGACTAACAATTTCCTAATCCAAGTAAAGACCATTCTTAAAATAATATTTTAATGAATGAAATGATGCCTTATAATCTGGTTAACCCCTATCTAACCATCTTTCCCCGATTCCAACATTTCAACGAACATTGTTGCAGGATGCCTGTGTCCCAATCTGACAATACACTCACTAGAAGTAATAAATAATAAGATTCTCAGTGTTCTCAAATTGACCTTCTTGCCCTACCTCAACCCAATCCTTGAGTATCTCTGCCCTATTGTCAACCTAAATATTTATCTCCCACCTATGCTAAAGAGGTAAGCCTAGAATGCTATTTATTCACAACTAACCCCATCAACCCTCGTTGAAACATACAAATTAGCCGTTGTAATTGAATACCCTCCTTGATGTAAACATTAGGCTCTTCCTGAAAAATTATAGTTGCTATACATCCTTTCTTTTCTAACATATTCCGTACCTCTCCTTAAACCAGCTTATCCTTGCCAATGATTCTTGATATAAATTGGTTATCCGATCAAAAGAGATATGTAGAATATGTTAATATCCTTCATCTACTTACGCGAAATTCGAATAGAAATCTTCTTTATTCTTGGCACATCAACTCGAAATCAAAAGAAGAAGGTCCAATGAAGCAACTATACTAAAGACGAAGTAACAAGAAAACGATAAGATGACCTCAAGGAAGAATTCCCTAAACCCGTTAGTCCTTGCAAATCTCGAGGACGAGATTTTTGTAAGGGGGGTAGATTGTAACATCTTGAAAATTTCCAAAATAGGAAAAATAAAAATGTAAAATTTGATGATGGAATTGAATAAAATTTTTAATTGGAATCAAAATTTATATTTTAAATATTGTCTTTTTTTTCTCATTTTTTGAATTTCAAGACTTAAGAAAAGGATAAGATGCTATAATAAAAAAATTTCTTCTAAAATGAAAAAACTAATAAAATGAGTTTGAAATATAACCTTATTTTGAATTTCCATCTTTTCAGAATTTTTCTTGAGTTCTGGTTCTTAAGAAAATATTATATATAAATTGTTTTCTTCTTCTCTACAATACAAAACCCAAAATCCCATAAAAATAAAATCTGGAAAAATTTATATAAATCCCAAATCATCTCTAGAGCATCCCTAAAAATACTCAAAGAAATTTGAACCAATTTCTTGTTGAAAAGAAATCAAAAACAGTATAATGTTGCAATAAACAGCACTCATGTCAGAATTATTTAATTTTGCACAGGACTTATATTATCTTGAAAAATCTGCCACATCGTATACAACACTAGGGTAACTTGCAAAAAATTTTTTAAAAATAATAAATTTTATTTTACCATTCTATAAAATCAAAAACTGAATTAATTTAAAAACAATATTATTAATGTCAGAATTTTATAAATAAAATAAATATAACTGATAATCATCTAAAATTTTTATGGTATATTCCAATAATAATTAAGGTTATACAGAAAAAGTTTGAAATAAAATAAATCTAATTTGACGTATAGGAAAAATGAAAATCAAAATCCTGATGCAGCAGTATTGTCATAATTTTAATAATTGTTTCAGACAGGATCTTCAGCTGAAAATTTTACAGTGAGGTAAAAACTGTCTCCAGATCAGTCACGAAGAAAAGTTTCAAAAATCTTAGACAAGAATTGACATATCAATTAATGCAAAGAACATGCACTGCCCAGAGTTGGCCAAAATCGATTTCTCCTTTAGTTACACTGACAGCGGGTCCTCGACCTGATCAATCCCACCTGGCAGCGTCGCAGCACTGCTTCTCAGCCTTGTCTTCCTTCTCAGCCCAACGCTGCTTCCTCACTTCTGCCCAAATTTTGCCGAAGCAGCAAACTCCCTCACCTCATCGCTGCCACGGCAGGCGTTCGCCCCTTGACTTGCTGCCACGGCACGAGTTTGTGCGTTAACCATCTTCCTCCCTGTCCAGCTCCCTCAGCCGAGTTGTCACCCAAATGCTGCCGCAGCAATGGAATCACCATTGAAACCCTGGCACGACGAACTCGGCACAGATTTTGACCAGCACCGTGCGAATGCAACCGATTTTTGCGGCAGAAGAAGCACGCCATGTGGCTCGCCGGCCCAGCCATGCCCATGCCAAGACTCTCCCGCTCCGTCGCATGCCCATGCACATGCCCTGACCACGCCATACCCTGCCACGGCATCTCCTCTCTTGAATGCCCTGCCATGGATGGCTCTGACTGGCCGCCAAAATTCGTCGCCTGATTCAAACACTGAAGTCACTAACTTGGCCGCTTACTTAAGCCCCTGAACGCCTCTTACACAGCACACATCACCCAGCTTCACCTCCACTATCACCCTTCTGCCTAGGCTTTGCGCAACTGTGCCCATCTTCTCCATTATCGGCGAACACCAGAGAAAGATGGTCAAACGCAATCAAGCAAATAAGTAAGCCATCTTCAAATAAATTTGTCCCGGAGCATCCTCTTGACCCCTAGAACTCATGACCCTCTTCGATTTCAGCTGAAAACGATCGAAGCTCCGCCGCACCAGTCTCATCTTCCTCAACTCCGTCCAACCGGTGGCGGAGCTCCCCGGTGAATTTTAAAACCCTTCAACCGGAAAAATGGGACTTATATAACTCCATGATGCTAACCCTGTTACCCATTCAAGCTCAGAAGCAGTCGTCTTCGACCACGGCCAAAATCTGCCATTTTCGCCGCTCTGCTTCGGTGGTCGCCCTGTTCCGGCCATCGCCGGCTACAGACGAGCCTCCCCATAGGTGTGCAAGTCTCTCCTCTGGCTCATCGACCAACCTTCCGTCGGACTTCGGCCTCCTCTCACCGCCGGCAGCCACCCCTGAAGATCCCTCTGTTTTGAGTCACTGGTCGGCGGGCCCCGGTCACCAGTGACGTAATAAAGCCAGTTAAAGCAGTAAAGGCGACTTCCAAATACAAAGGCGTATTTCCAATTTTTTTTGTGAATTACCAAAACATTAAGTATTCAAACATTTATAAATTTTTCGATTTAACTCCAACTACAGTAAACTAAATTTATAAATTCATGTTAATTCATTTAGTTTTTAAATATGCAAAAATAATTATTATTGAATCAACGTTTGGAATATTTTGAATCAAAGTTGTATAAAACCCTATTATTGATACTATTGAAAATATGAAAACCATAACCCATAAAAATAGGAAATTATTTTCATATGCTCCTGAGACCCTAAGAAACTCATTTGTGCAAAAAATATTTAATATTTGCACTCAATTTGAATTGTTTGGATTAAAACTTGAATAAACCCTAATATGGTTATTATTGCAAATATACAAACCATAACTCCTTAAATCATGAAAAAAATAGAATGTTGCTGGGGTTATGATAATTCCAAATATGCAAAAATATTTAGATTTGAATCTAGTTTGATTTAAAATTGAAAATAGATTATTTTCCAATACATTGAAATCAAAATGGTTATAACCGAAGCATATAAATTTAAATAATGGTAAAACTAATTCCTAGGTCTGAGTAAAACCATAATACCCCTGTTTATGTAAAAAAAATACTTCATACTTGTTTAAGTTTAAATAAAGTTTGTAAATGATCTTGCTTTAAATATATATGTATACGATTAATATATAAATAAAATCCATAAATAAGAGAAAATACTAAATAAAGGCTCTAAAGGACTAGATTGCTTAATACAATAAAAATCATTGTAATAAGTTTTAGTTTGCACTTAAACTCATGGCTAAGATATGCCTTCATGTAATATATACTTAAGAAGTCAAAATATAAACAAACCAATATAAATAAAATGTCACAAGTTAAAAGATAAATCAAGTAGGGCTGATATCAAAATACCCCTAAGGTCAAGATCAGACTAGTTTGTAAAAAGATATAATTTAAAATGAGGTCATCAAAGACTTCATTTTCCATGTGTATATAAACTAAAACATTAATAACTATTGCGGATAAAAGCAAAAAGATGCAAAACCAATTTCAAAACACTTATGAGGTCATAACCTACTAACGCCCAAGACATCATGCTTTCCAACAGCATGATCAGGCCTCATAGAACTGCCTATTAAAGGTTGCTGCTTTACTTGGAGCAACATGCAAGAAGACCCTTTGTTGCAACAGCTGGACTGATTTTTTACTTCTTCGGATTGGACCTCCCTCTACCCCAATACCACAGTAGTCGCGCTAGTAAAGAACACCTCTGATCACTTCCCTTGCCTCATAAGCATTGAAACAAACATCCCTAGGACTAACCTGTTCAGATTTGAGAACTTTTGGGTCAGTCACCTAGGCTTCTTAGACCGGTTCAAAGATCTTGGAATACACAGGTCCACAACTTTGATGCAGCTAAAACCCTCACTGCAAAGTTCAAGAATCTCAGGAGACAACTCAAAGACTTGAGCAAACAATGTTATCTCACCTATCAAGACTCATCACAAACAGCAATGCTGTCATTCTCCTCCTAGATGAACCGGAAGAAAGAAGGAATCTATTATGCACAGAGTATAATTTCAGGCTAATTATAAAAAATCATTTGGCTCGCTTATTACATTACAAACAGCTTTATTGGAGGAAAAGAAACACCATTCGCTGGATGAAAATGGGGGATGAGAACACAATTTTTTTTCACTCAGTGGCAATAGAGAGATTCAGGAGAAACAAGGTCACCCACCTTAGCACTGATGACGACAATTCTATTTCAGATCACTATGCTAAGGCAGTAGTCCTTTTGGAGACCTATAAGAATAGGATGTGCATCTCGAACCAACCAACTACGCATTGTCATCTCTCTGAGTTGATCACCGCAGCAAATAACCTAGATCCTTTGGTGGTTCCATTCACAAAAGTGGAGATTGACAACACAGTCCAATCTCTCTTGATAGATAAAGTTCCAGGACTAGATGGCTTTAACGGAATGTTCATTAAGAAATGCTGGCACATCATCACGAACGATTTCTACTCTCTATGCAATCAGTTCTTCACAATGGACCTCAATGTTCAGAGCATAAACATCTCCTTCATAGTGCTGGTCCCAAAGAAACCTTCACCTCAAACCTTTAATGACTACAGGACGATCTCCCTGCTAAACTCTAGTTTGAAACTAATCACAAAGCTCCTAGTAAACAGGTTACATAATATCATCCTATAGCTTGTCCACCAAAACCAATATGGATTTCTCGAGATTAGAACCATCCAAGATCGTCTAGCCTGGACCTTTGAATATATTCACCAGTACCACCAGAGTACTAGACAGATTGTTATCATTAAACAGACTTTGAAAAGTCTTTTGACACAATCGAGCATTCTGTCATTATAGCCATGATGAGGCAAAAAGGTTTTCCTTAGAGATGGATTAAGTGGATTGAGCAGATTCTATCATCGGCCTATTCCTCTATCCTTCTAAATGGAGTATCAGGCAAGCAATTCTAGTGCAAAAGAGGAGTAAGACAAGGGGATCCCTTATCCCCACTTCTCTTTGTTCTAGCGGTTAATCTACTTCAAGCCATAGTAAATAAAGCTGCTCAAAGTGGAATCATCCAGCTTCCTGTTTCAATACAAGGTGCTCCGGATTACCCCATAGTGCAATACGCAAATGAAACCTTACTGATCATGCCAGCCTATGCTAGACAACTCATTTGCATGTAGAATCTCTTAAGTACTTTTACGGCTTCCACTGGTCTTAAAGTCAATTACCACAAATCCTCTATGTATCCCATCAATGTGGATGCAGATAGCTTCTCCATTCTAGCAAATACTTTCGGTTGCTCCAAAGGACAAATGTTGTTCACCTACCTTGGGTTACCGCTAGAAACATCTAGACTAAAGATCAAGGACTTTACCCCTCTCATTGACCACATTGAACGCTGCCTCACAAGCAGTGCAACCTTTCTGTCCTATGGAGGAAGGCTAACTATGGTAAACTCTGTCATGTCCCTCCTTCTGACTTACTACATGTGCACTCTCAAATTACCCATAACAGTAATTATACACATAGATAGAGCCCGGAGACACTACTTGTGGAGAAGATTGGATGATCTTCAAAAGAGAACCTCATCGTTGGCAGCATGGGGTAAGGTTTGTGCCCCGAAGGACAAGGGAGCCCTAGGTGTTTTAAATCTAAACATACAAAACCAGGCTCTTCTGTTCAAGCATCTCCATAGTTTTTATAATAAAAGGGACACCTCGTTGGTTCATCTTCAATGGAGTAGTACCTACTGGAACAATGTCCCTCAGTCTTCCACAACGACTGGATACTTTTGGTGGAGGGACATTATGAAAATGGTCGACCAATTCCGTGGTATTGCAACCATGTCTACTGGTTCAGGAACAACGGTAAGTTTTTGGAAAGATCTATGGAACAACTATCTGCCAAGTATCAAGTTCCTGACTCTGTTCACCTATGCTAAGAATGTTGATATATCAGTATCCTCATTCATAAGTGAAGTCAACTGGGTAAACCATTCCAGCCTACCTCTTTCAAAACAAGCTTTTGCAAAACTTCAAGAGCTAATAACACTCTTACAAGAATTAACATCTCCTCCACAACAAATGATCAGTGGACATACATCTGGGGACAATCTGAGTATACGGCACAAAAATACTACAGGCATATGTCCCAGGCCATTTCTATATCAGTTCTCATCAAAATGAATTTGGAACACCAGGTGTGTTCCCAAGCTAAAAGTCTTCGTCTGGCTCCTCTTACAGGACCGTTTGAATACCAAAATAATGCTGGTCAGGAGGGGATGGTATACTGGACATGACACTCAATGCAACCTTTGCCCTCAAATGGGGTAGGAAACGGCCACACATCTTTTCTTTGCCTGCCCTTTCAGCAAGGAATGCTGGAATATTCTTAACATTGAATGGGACCTCTCGATGAACATCTTTTAGATGATCCAAAATGCTAAACAGACCTTTGCTCATCCACTCTTCATGGAAATTTTCATCTTGGGATCATGGCACATTTCGAAGCAACGTAACATAAAAATCTTTAACCCTATTGATGAGTCATTGAAAGACTGGAAAGAGGGCTTCATAGCTGACGTCAGGTTGCACGTCGATAGGATCAAACCATCTATCAGACCCCTTATTACATCTTGGATTAATTCCTTGTAACCAGCTATCCCTGTGTATATATATTTCTCTTCTTTTCCTTTATTTTCTTTCAATATTTGTTTCCCTCACCTCTCAACTTAACTTCTATTCTTCAATTTAATTTTTTTAGTAGGAGTCTCTCCTACTGGTTTTTGATAAAAAAAGAGTTCATGATAAAGCTTTTACATTACTGGTTATAATAATCGTCGCCCTATAATCTGCCTCTCAAGGTGCAGAGCGCACTCCCATCTCAATAGCTCATAGTTGTGTTGGTAAGCTTTTGAGTCAACATAAAAGCCCCTTCAAGCATGGATGCCCCATCCACTGCCCATACTAGCCCAATTTCCACCTGTCACTACAACCTGCGGCTAAATTGCTAGAACACAATAACTTATTGGTTTGTCCCATTCCAAATATGTGGTTGTATGAATGTACTTGGGTCAATAGGCACAATACGTCGATCCTTAGTAACCTATGCGAGATACCACATACCCCTTGTGCATCTGCACCATTCCCAACAACCACTCGCCTAAGCCTAAAACATGTTTTCCACTTTTGTTTGTACTCAAAAATATCAGAGGTACCTCCTCTGAACCATATCACAAGTTCTCCCCCGTAATTATTTTGATCATCATCGAAGCTAACAGCCTAATATTGGTACAAGCATGTGGCTAAGCATCTAGCGATCATTTCTACTCTACAATTCCACTTTTAATAATTAAGGATAGTGGATAGTGTTACTAGGGTGACAATGGTGAGGTTATCAATTTGTCAAGGTAGGAGGATACAACTGGATTTATATACCATCCTTACCAACATAGCAATTTTTACAAAAATTACACCCATGCATAATAGTTTTAAACACAATATACATAACAGTGAAATATGGGTTCAAATATGGTCAAATGAGGTGCTTGCCTTGCTCGTTGAACACTTGATCACCTTCTGATTCGATGGGGGAAGTCTCTGGGACGTTAGTGTCTACACGCATAATATAGTAAAGTAAAAATAAGAGCCAAATGAATACAAATAGAGACCAAATTCAAATATTTTTCATATTAAGAAACAGTAAGATTTTCAAAAAAATAGAAACTGGTTTAACTCAATTTGGAGTTTTTATGTAAAAGTTATAAGCATTTGAATTTAAATCGGCTGGAAAATTGTAAAAAGAAAAGAAGGGGGTGACATCGAAGGTATAATCTCAGAGATTACATATTCTAATAGAGAAGGCGTATTCCCTTCATGTCAAGATTTCTCATTTAAAGAAAATGATTTTTATTTTGGAGATACTAACAGGTGGGGCCTACATGTTGGGATTTTATTATTTTTTTGGAAAAGACTGACAAGTGGGGTCCACATGTTAGTGACTCATCTAAATACCGGTTTTAAATATAAACCACGTCATTATTCCTAATCGGGCCCACATGTCATTGACTCATATGTTTTAAGCTAGATTAATTAAACTAACTTAATCCTAATTACGTTCTATACCGACAAGTGGGACCCACTTGCCATAGAGACAGAATAGGGAGAAAGCTGGGCACCATGGCCAAGCTCACTTCCATGCCCAGCTTACTTCCGAGCTTGCCAGCAGCGTGGTATCAGCGAAAAGAATGGAGCAAGGCTGGTGAAGGACCATGTGGAGGTCCATCCTTGCTTGTGATGAGTATTTGACTTTATATGATCTAGGATAGCTTAGATTTGAGTTTGTATTTAAATGTGATCTTCATGTGTTGGAAGGACCAAATTTTTATGATCTTCATGTGTTGGCCGGACCAAATTTTTATGATCTGTGTTGGCCAGACCAAATTTTTATGATCTTCATGTGTAGGCCGGACCAAATTTTTATGATCTTCATGTGTTGGCCGGACCAAATTTTTATGATCTTCATGTGTTGGCCGGACCAAAATTTTATGATCTTCATGTGTATGACGGACCAAATCGCGATGGTTCTCATGTGTACTACGGACCAAATCGCGATGGTTCTCATGTGTACTACGGACCAAATCGCGATGGTTCCCATGTGTACTACGGACCAATTTTTCCAGCGTGCAGTAATATGCATTTTTGAGGGTCTTCCCGTGCTCGAAAAATTATGTGTTCTACATGAAAGTTGTAGATAATTTCGAAACATAACTTTTTCATGTTGACAAGATTTTCAGTAGAACAACATATAAAATCATAACAAATTGAGAAGATCCTGCTGTATTGAAAACAGCTAGTCTGCATTTGGTTGAAATGCTTTGGTCCATTTTTGGTCTTTTCTAACCCCAACTCGTGATCGAATTGTTGTGATGGGTTCATGGTGGAACCAAGAAAGGATTTCTTGTCTTTGTGAATGTAGAACTTCATTTGGTGGTCATGGTGAGGCGAAGGGAGGCTGGAACTAGGCATGGGATGGCCGGAGGTTCAAGTTGGCCGGAAGTTCGCCGGAAGATGGTCGGAGATGAAGTCGGTGCAGTTCCAAGAGACAAGAGATTAGTGGAGAAGCTAGCTTATCACTACTTGGATCAAGGAGAGCTGTAGGGTTGCAGTTCTGGAAGATAAAGTAGTGGATAAAGTGTAGCTTCTTTGTCAGTGTACTAAGAAAGTACCGAGTGTAGTTGAGAGTTGTTGAGAGTGATGTAAGGATCAAATCCTGGCTCTTGGAAGTTGGCTTAGGATTGAAGCAAGACATCCAAGGGTGGGAATTGATCCAGTCACTATAAATAGAGGGTAGGGCGCCTCCCTCTTTGAAGGTTCCGAGGTTTTCGCTGCTCATTTGAGTTTTGCCCACTTTGTTGTGAGGCTTTGTAAACCTCCCTTCCAGAAATGAGTTGTTCTTCATTTATGTTCTAGTTTCATTTCCCTTACGCATTTACATTACGCACTTAAATTTTGCTATCTAAATTCCGCATTTACTTACTTGCAATTTACTTTACGTAATTTGGATTTGCCTCATCTCCTTCTACATGCTATTGAATCTTTGTTGAAATTCATGGTTGATGAACTCTTCTCTTGATTTGATGCTTTCAATCATTTAGGCAATCCTTCTGTTCTTGTTGCAAGTTGTAAATCTGTGTGTTCTTGAAGTGTGTAAAACGTGTGACTTGCAGTTCTTTAGTTTTGATTTGCTTCTGGTTCTTGTTGCAAAGAACGAGGGATTGATTGGATGAATTTTCACTCAGAGCATATCCAAATTCTCTAAGCAACCCTGGTTCAAGTTCTGCAAAGAAACTGATCTTTTGTTCCTTCATGATGAATTCTTAATTGATCGAGTTTTGGTGTTTACTCTTGTGCTATCTTGCTTGCTGTGATGTATGAGAAGGCATTCAAAGTCTATCTTGATCATTAGAATCTCACAAGCAAGCCAAGATCACAGATTGGCTTTTGGAGTCGTGTTGTTTTCAGAACACTGCTTGTGTTTTTCTAGTCTCTGTTCTTTACAAGCAGTATTGAGTCTTTTGACTAGCATTTGCCCAAGAGGTGGGAAAATTTATTTTGGGACCATTCACCCCCCCTGTGGTCGCCATCTCGGTCTTTCAATTGGTATCAGAGCCTGTGTTGCTCTTTCATAGATCTTGACCGGTCTTAAGAGCCATGGCGATGGACAAGTATTCCACCAAGCCACCCATTTTCTCTGGAGTCGATTTTCCATTCTGGAAGTCGCGCATGGAGTCATACATCACTGCTCAGGGCTTCCTGATATGGCAGAAGGTGAAACTCCCATATGAGGTTCATGTCGATGAAAACGTCACGGCCGGCAATATGGCTGACGTTGAGGCGAACGCTAAGGCAAGGAACATCCTCATACAGGGTCTTAGCCGAAGTGAGTATGACAGGATTTCTCACCTTCGTTCTGCTCATGAGATTTGGGTAATCCTCGATGCTTACCATGAGGACACTACCCAAATCAAGACAGTTCGACAGGACCAATTCAAGCGTGAGTTCAACAAGTTTGAACAAAGATTTGGTGAGAGTCTTGACGAGTGCTTTGGTCGGTTTACGAAGATTTTGAGCGACCTCCGAGCAGTCGGTTGCATATACCCTGACTCGGATAATGCTCGATATTTTTTGACCGCACTCGATCTTCGTGTTTGGGAAATGAAAGTGACCACCATCAAGGACACCATCGACCTGTCGACCTTGACTCTTGACGGGTTGTATTCCCGCCTCAAGACTCATGAGATCGACGTCGTCTCGCGGAAGACGAAATCTCAGTCGATGGCCTTGGTCACTGATCCCATTGGATCTTCCTCTTCTGACTCTTCTTGTGGTTTCTCTCTCTCCACCCTTTGCGAGCTAAGCAATGACCAACTGAAAAAATTTTCAGAAAATGAGCTTGCTCTTCTTGCTCGCAAGTTTTCTCATGCCTACAAGAGGGTAAGAGAGAGAAAAAGAGGTGGCGTGATCACCTGCTTCGAGTGTGGTGGCCCCAACCACATTCGAGCAAACTGCCCCAAGCTGGAGACGGGCAAGAGCGAACAAGGCGGTTCGGGCAAGAATGATTACACCGACAAGAATCGCAACAAGAAGGCCCCAGCTCGTGAGCCGGCGAAGAAGAAGTACCACAACTTCGCCAAGAACAAGAAGCTCTTTCACCGGGTCCTCGCCGCGCTGGACGACATCGAGCTCTCCGACACTGAGAACTGAAGCGATGCAAGCGAGGACGATCCGCAAGAGAAGGTGAAGAGCGCGACGACTTCTCGGCATGTGCTTCATGGCGGCGCCATTGAAGTGAGCGACTCGAGTGTCTGACAAATGACACGGATCGTACCCACCTACGATGAGTTAAATTATGCCTTCTGTAAATTAGGCAAGTTTCATGCTAAGGCTAGGTCGAGGTGTTTGGAGTTAGAGAAGGAGGTAGATAGCTTTGTCTCGGGAGTTAGCTTTACTTAAATCATGTTCCTCCCGAGACTCTGATAGCTGTACTCTCTGTGATGCTTTGCTTGTGGAGTTGGAGAACCTAAGAAAGTTGCATGATAGTGTGCTTGTTGATCTTGAGAATCAAGTTGAAGAATGCTAGTTCATACCTTTGATATTCCTGCGATGCTAGCTTTTCTCCTGCTCACTCAAATGCTTCTTGTGACAATTGCCCTAAAGCTGCCATGAAATTGATGCCATGAGCTCACACCTTAGAAAGCTTTCTGCTAGAAATGATGAACTTGAATTGCATGCTTCTAAGGATCCATCGACTCATGTGAGAGTTGTAGGCAACTAAAACTTGATAATAATGCTTTGAATGTCAAGTGTGATCAACTTGCTAAGGACTTACTAGTTAAGTCAAAATTGGTTACTGCTTGTGTGTTGGGGTTAAGGATGATATGGATAAAATCCATGTTGAGCTTAGAAAGAAGTTAGAAGACCAAACTCTTAGGATTAGAAATGCCCTTGCGTTTCTTGTGAGGCCCTCAAGATTGAGGCAGCCGTGCTAAGGAACAAAAAGCACGTCTTTGAGAGATCTTCTCTTCTAGTTCTCATTCTTCCTTTCCTTCCCCTGTTCTTCATGTGCCTCGTTCTTCCGGGAGTGTGAGTATCTCATGAGCACTCTCGAGAAGTTTGTTGGAGGCAAAAAGAAGCTCAATCTTATTCTAGACCAATCCAAGATTAGTAGATTCAATCAAGGTCTAGGATTTGATCTCTTGGAGCACGCTAGGGCGCATCCTCCCACCATTGTGCGTGGCTCCAAGAGTGGTGAGATTGTGGTAGCTCCCAGAGTGAGTACCACCGTGTTTAGGTCTGCTGGGGTTGTCCATAGGACTTCTGACCAGAAGGGTGTTACTCCTGTTGCTTCTGTCTCTAGCAAGGCGAAGTACACATGCATCTTCTGTAAGAAGGATGGTCACCTAGTAGATTTTTGCTTCAGGCGCGCCAAGATCACTCGGCGTAAGCGTGTTGCTGCTCTTAGGGGTATTCAGGGTCATCCTCAGACTTTGAGTGCTCCTAAGGCACACACTGCTTCTAGACAGGTTAGAGAGTCGCCTGTTTTTAGGAAGCGTCCAGGACTTGGTTTTCATGCTAGTTCTTCGAGTTTTAGTCCTGGAGCTGTTCGTAGTCAGTCTTTCCGCCGTCCTCTTGATATTCCTCGTTTTTCCCATCGAGGTAGATATCGGTGGCGTGAGGTGTTTTCGGTAGGAGATCCAGCAGACCTTCTTGGGATGGTCGGCTTTTGCACCACTGGCGTGCCAACCCGCTTTGACTCTAGATTATCTACGAGTTGCTCCCGATTGTGTGAGAGTTGAGCGTCAGAGGGACACTCGAGTCGATCTTCTTCTCGTGGTCGGTACTACGAGGTGTCGTATGGTTGATATTGGGTTCCTAAGTCTTCACTCTATCCCGATCGAGTCATCTTTCTCTCTTGTGTCTTGATCAGTTAAATCGGATGGGGAAGGGCGATGTTTGGATTGTTGACTCGGTTGTTCTCGTCATATGACCGGAGATTCTCGTTGGTTCTCTTCCCTAGTCCGAGCCCTTGGTGATGAGTTAATCACTTTTGGGGATGCATCTTCAGGTAGAGTCATTGCTAAAGGTACCATCTGCATTAACCAAAATTTTATTCTTAAAGATGTTGCCTTAGTAAGTAAGTCGCAATACAACCGCTCTCTGTTTCTCGACTTATCAATGACTCTTTCGAGGTAAGCTTCAAGAGTAATGCTGTAGAATCCTTGATTCATCGGGAGGGTTAGTTTATGGATTTCTAGATTTGGGAGAGTCTTTTGTGCTGATTTTTCCGCTTCTTCCGGAGACTCTCTTCGATGTTTGATTGCTTCTAAGTCCGTGATCTCTCCTTCGGCATAGGAGACTTGGTCACATTGGTTTTGATCATTTGACCCGAGTTAGCGACCACGATCTCATTCGGGTTTGCCCAAACTCAAGATGGTCAAAGACTTAGTTTGCTCTCCTTGCCGACATGGCAAGATGGTTCTCGCTTCTCATCCTCCGATCCACCGTAGTGATGGTGATGCACCGGGACAGCTTTTACATATGGACCTTTGTTGGTCGGCTAGAGTGCATCAGCAGGAGGGAAGTGGTATGTTCTTGTCATCGTTGATGATTTTTCTAGATACTCTTGGGTATTCTTCATGGCCTCGAAGGATGAGACTTTTCTCACTTGGGGTTTGGTCAAGAGGTTGTCCATTGAGCTCCCAGTGCATTATGAGCTATCTGCAGTGATAATGGCACTGAGTTCAAGAATTCCTACTTTGAGAGTTTTTGTGTAGAGTCCGGTTTAGAGCATCAGTTCTCTTCTCCCTCGCCTCGTGAGAATGGCGTAGTGGAAAGGAAGAACAGGACCACTGGTTGAGATGGCGGGACGATGCTAGATGAGTCTGAGACTCCTAGGAAGTTTTAATGAGGCTATAGCTCTTGCTTGCTATGTTTCTAATCGCGTGTTTTTGAGAGCACATTTGCATCGCACTTCTTATGAGTTGAGGTATGGGCGAAAACCCAGTGTGTCTCATTTTCGCATTTTCGGTTGCAAGTGTTTTATCTTGAAGTCTGGTAAACTAGATAAGTTTGAGTCTCGCTCTTCTGATGGTATCTTTCTAGGTTACTCGTCTTCTTCTCGTAGCTATAGGGTCTGGAGTGTTGATGCGCATAGGATCTTAGAGACCTGTGATGAGGCTAGCCCAGGAGCTAGACCTGATGTTTCAAGCTCTTCTTATCCCTCCGAGACCATCTCTGAAGAAGATGAGGATGATGGAAATGATGATGTTCCACCGGATCCAGTCCCCTCTCCACCTGAGGTGCCTCCTGTTTCCATTTCTGCACCTCAGGGAGACCAGCCCTTGCCTTCCGACTCTCCTTCAGCGAGTGGCTCTGTTCCTACCTCTTCTATTCAAGAGGTAGAGGCTACTCATTCTTTGGACCTCCCGTCATATTCAGAGACATCATCCTCCTGATCAGATGATTGGCGATTTGTTCGAGCGTGTCACACGCTCAAGAACAGGTATGTCCTCCTTCTGTCTTCACTCTGCCTTCGTTGCCTCCTTTGAGCCGAAGGATGTTTCTCATGCATTATCCGATGAGTCGTGGATTAATGCTATGCATGAGGAACTTGAGAACTTTGAGAGGAACAAGGTATGGCGGCTTGTCGAGCCCCATCCGGTCATAATGTCATTGGGACCAAGTGGGTGTTCAAAAACAAGCAGAGTGAGGATGGGGTTGTCATTCGCAACAAGGCTAGGCTAGTTGCACAGGGCTTTTCTCAAGTTGAGGGTCTTGACTTTGAGGAGATCTTTGCCCCTGTAGCTAGGCTAGAGGCTATTAGGATCCTGCTTGCATTTTCTACATCCTGGGGCTTCAAGCTCTATCAAATGGATGTCAAGAGTGCATTCCTCAATGGCTATATTGAGGAAGAGGTTTATGTCAAGCAACCTCCAGGATTCGAGAACCCCAAGTTTCCGAGTCATGTATACAAGCTTTCCAAAGCTCTGTATGGACTCAAGTAGGCCCCCAGAGCATGGTATGAGAGGCTCAAGTCTTATCTTCTCAGCCATGACTTTAAAATGGGCATAGTAGACAAAACTCTGTTCATCAGACACCATGAGTCTCATTTTCTTCTTGTCCAGATTTATGTGGACGATATCATTTTGGTGGCTCGTCTCATTCGCTTGTGTCTCGGTTTTACGAGGTGATGAGCACAGAGTTTGAGATGAGTATGATGGGCGAGTTGAGCTACTTTCTTGGCTTCCAAATCAAGCGGACTCGGAGGGTACTTTCTTGCATCAAGGCAAATATACCCGTGACCTCCGAGGCGCCGATATGTCTGATGGGAAGCCGGTGATGACTCCTATGGCCACCACTGCTGTCCTCGAGCCCGATGAGGATGGTGAGCCTGCTGATCAAAAGGAGTTTCGGAGCATGATCGGCTCCCTCTTGTACCTCACTGCTTCGAGGCCGGACATACATTTCGCTGTGTGTCTGTGCGCTCGATTTCAAGCTTCTCCTCGCGCCTCTCACCGCCAAGCGGTCAAGCGCATCTTCAGGTACCTTCGTGCTACCACTGATTATGGTATTTGGTACTCTTCTTCTTCTTGTCTATCTCTTAGAGCCTTTTCCGATGCCGACTTTGCTGGCTGTAGGATAGATAGGAAGAGCACTTCTGGCACTTGCCAATTCATTGGCACTTCTCTTGTTTCTTGGTCATGTAGGAAGCGATGCAGGGTTGCTGATCCACCGAGGCCGAGTATGTTGTTGCTGACCGATTCTTTGTAGCAGTGCTCTGGATGAGATCGACCTTGCGGGACTATGGGTTAGAGATAGAGAGTGTGCCACTTTTTCGTGACAACATACGCTATTTGCATTGCTAAAAACCCAGTGCAACATTCTCGGACCAAGCACATTGACATTAGATATTACTTCCTTAGAGACCATGTGGAGAAGGGAGATATCGCGCTTGATTTGTAGAGAGTGACCTCCGGTTAGCGATATCTTCACCAAGCCTTTGGATAGCTCCGGTTTGTTGCCTTGAGGAGTGAGCTTGGAGTCGTGAGCCCATACGGCTTATCTTGAGGGGAGTGGTTTGTATATTATGTACTATATATTCTCTTCGGCATTTCCTTTCTTCTTACGGGTGACTTTGGGCTTGTTTTCTTGAGTTGAGTTCACTCACTTAGTCTTCGGCATGCCTTGTATGGACATCTTATCTTGTGCTTTAGGTTGCTATCATGCGTGATTAGTTGTTCTCTCTTCTCTCTAGGTTGAGTTCCTCACAATCTTATAAGTCTAGCGGTGTTGGGCCTCCAGGTAGACAGAGTCATGTGCACTCCTTAGTTGGGATCTAGAGTCGACTTCCTATGTCACCTTTGGGAAGATAAGAGCAAGTCTAAGCCGTAGTGAGTCTCTTCTATCTTTTCTACACTCAATAGCCACCCAGTTTGCGTTTTCTCGACTTCTTCTCCTCATTCTATTTTTCTGGTTGTTATTGAGTTCAATTGGGTTTTCTTTATGCCTAATCTTGATAATAACTCAACTTTAACCAGATTTGAGCTTAAAATTGATTCATATGTTGAGGGGGAGTTTTGGGAATCTGTTCATGCATTGCATTTAGACTGCATTTTACATTTTATGAGCTTTGTCTATTATGCATTTGACTCAATCTTCGTGAAATACATCATGCTATATCTTTTGAAGAAAATCACTAGCTTAGATATGTCCAAGTTCATTTATCAAGCTAAGGTTAATTAAAATCTGAAAAACTTAAAAGCTTTAAATGAAAATTTGATAAAACATGTTGCTTTTACTTACTAAGTTTCTTCTTTAGGGGCTTTTACCATAAATTGTGAAATTTTGGATTTCTCTAGAGTCCCTATAGCAACTTGGGTGAAATTTGCTTGATCCATATTTGAGTCCTTCAGAATTGCTCATATGTGCTAAATTGAAAATTAAAAAAAATTGACTCTTTTGTGCAAAATTGATCTCAGCACTTTATATTCTCGAGACTGCCTCCCATTGCATTTGGGATGAACTTGAAATATATTGTGTATGACCAAGATCATTCTCTTAAGAGTTACTCTTGAGATGATCGAAAATGGCTTGAGTCAATCAACAAAAAAAAATGCAAATATCAAACACATAAGTGGGTAAAGAATGCAAATAATGTTAAACATTTGCACCCCGCTATGTTTTTCGAAGTCTTAAAGAAAATTTGCATAAATTGAAAAATGGGCTCGAAGGACCTTATATGCACTTCAAAATTCCCCAAAGTGTTGAGTAGGTTGAACTCTAGGTTTTCCATTTTGACCCTTGAGTGGTTTTGCTTCTAGTTTTGAAACTTTGCTAAGTTTTGCACTTGTCAAATCTTGATAAAAAAGATACATTTTAAAACCTAGCTTATGAGCAAAATTTGTTATTTGCACTTGGACATGTCTTAGTTTGGTCATAATCTGAGATTGATAAGCTTGGTGTCATATCTTGTCATTATGATCATTTGGATAATCTTCAAAGCTCCCTTAGGTTGCATTTCATGCATACATAAAAAGGGGGAGAAATTTTCATTTTGATGCCTATATTGCCAAAAGGGGGAGAAATCGTAGAAAAAGCATCATTAAAAATGTGAAAGCTTATTTGGTTCTTATGATCTTTGTAAAAATTTTGCTAATTCTTATAGATCATAATTACATAATCACATTTGGCGCTTATGATTGGATTTTAGAGTTTTTTGTGGAAAACTTGCTCTTTACTTGATTTAGCTCTAAAATGTGTCTTACCAACTTGGTCATGTTCTCAGTCTATTCTCTCTGGACCATGTGTGTTTTTGCAATCAAATTGCTTTTTTCTTATCTTACTCAAACTCAAATTTATGCCTTTCATAAGGTTTGTCAATATACTCATCAAGGGGGAGATTGAAGTACCATGTGGAGGTCCATCCTTGCTTGTGATGAGTATTTGACTTTATATGATCTAGGATAGCTTAGATTTGAGTTTGTATTTAAATGTGATCTTCATGTGTTGGTCGGACCAAATTTTTATGATCTTCATGTGTTGGCCGGACCAAATTTTTATGATCTTCATGTGTTGGCCAGACCAAATTTTTATGATCTTCATGTGTAGGCCGGACCAAATTTTTATGATCTTCATGTGTTGGCCGGACCAAATTTTTATGATCTTCATGTGTATGCGGACCAAATCGCAATGGTTCTCATGTGTACTACGGACCAAATCGCGATGGTTCTCATGTGTACTACGGACCAAATCGCGATGGTTCTCATGTGTACTACGGACCAAATCGCGATGGTTCTCATGTGTACTACGGACCAAATCGCGATGGTTCCCATGTGTACTACGGACCAATTTTTCCAGCGTGCAGTAATATGCATTTTTGAGGGTCTTACCGTGCTCGAAAAATTATGTGTTCTACATGAAAGTTGTAGATAATTTCGAAACACAACTTTTTCATGTTGACAAGATTTTCAGTAGAATAACATATAAAATCATAACAAATTGAGAAGATCCTGCTGTATTGAAAACAACTAGTCTGCATTTGGTTGAAATGCTTTGGTCCGTTTTTGGTCTTTTCTAACCCCAACTCGTGGTCGAATTGTTGTGATGGGTTCATGGTGGAACCAAGAAGGGATTTCTTGTCTTTGTGAATGTAGGACTTCATTTGGTGGTCATGGTGAGGCGAAGGGAGGCTGGAACTAGGTATGGGATGGCCGGAGGTTCAAGTTGGCCGGAAGTTCGCCGGAAGATGGCCGGAGATGAAGTCGGTGCAGTTCCAAGAGACAAGAGATTGGTGGAGAAGCTAGCTTATCACTACTTGGATCAAGGAGAGCTGTAGGGTTGCGTTACGGAAGATAAAGTAGTGGATAAAGTGTAGCTTCTTTGTCAGTGTACTAAGAAAGTACACGAGTGTAGTTGAGAGTTGTTGAGAGTGATGTGTAAGGATCAAATCCTGGCTCTTGGAAGTTGGCTTAGGATTGAAGCAAGACATCCAAGGGTGGGAATTGATCCTGTGTCACTATAAATAGAAGGTAGGGCAGCCTCCTCTTTGAAGGTTCCGAGGTTTTCTTTGCTCATTTGAGTTTTGCCCACTTTGTTGTGAGGCTTTGTAAACCTCCTTTCGAAATGAATTGTTCTTCATTTATGTCCTAGTTTCATTTCCTTACGCATTTACATTACGCACTTAAATTCGCTATCTAAATTCGCATTTACTTACTTGCAATTTACTTTACGTAATTTGGATTTGCCTCATCTCCTTCTACATGCTATTGAATCTTTGTTGAAATTCGTGGTTGATGAACTCTTCTCTTGATTCGATGCTTTCAATCATTTAGGCAATCCTTCTGTTCTTGTTGCAAGTTGTAAATCTGTGTGTTCTTGAAGTGTGTAAAACGTGTGACTTGCAGTTCTTTAGTTTTGATTTGCTTCTAGTTCTTGTTGCAAAGAATGAGGGATTGATTGGATGAATTTTCACTCAGAGCATATCCAAATTCTCTAAGCAACCCTGGTTCAAGTTCTGCAAAGAAACTGATCTTTTGTTCCTTCATGATGAATTCTTAATTGATCGAGTTTTGGTGTTTACTCTTGTGCTATCTTGCTTGCTGTGATGTATGAGAAGGCATTCAAAGTCTATCTTGATCATTAGAATCTCACAAGCAAGCCAAGATCACAGATTGGCTTTTGGAGTCGTGCTGTTTTCAGAACACTGCTTGTGTTTTTCTAGTCTCTGTTCTTTACAAGCAGTATTGAGTCTTTTGACTAGCATTTGTCCAAGAGGTGGGAAAATTTATTTTGGGACCATTCACCCCCCCTCTGGTCGCCATCGCGGTCTTTCAGCTGGGGAGGGATGGAGCGAGTCAAGGTGAAGCTCTGGGGGTGATGGTGGCTCTGGTGGTGGCTGGAGGCTATGGCACGACGGAGTTGAGCAGCGAGTGTTCTTGGGTTAGTGAAGGGCTATGCGAAGGAGAGGAAATGGAGGCAACTGGGTCATCACATTAGAACTAGGGGCCTCAGGCGAAGCTATAGGGGTCGGCTAGGGGACCAATGATCATCGAAGGCGAGCTAACGGTACGAAAAGTGGCAGCACAGAATAAAGCAGCAAAGGCGATGGTGCAAAGAACAATTTTAGGGATGAATAAGTAGAAGGCTAGTTTCGAGAGCTCACCATGATTACCAGGATGAGGCCAGAGGCGACGGAGGTTGTCTGGAGCGGCTGGACGGTGGTGGTAGCAAGATTCACTGTGGCAGCTAAGCACAGAGGGAGACGGCTATAATGGAGCACATAGTGAGGTGCAGGGGACCACAAAGATGCTATAAATGACCATGTTCATGGCAAAGGCTCACCAGAGATGGTTCTATGCACTAGCGAAGCAACAACCAAAAATGGAGAAGAAGACATGAATCTGACGCTACACTACACAATTGGTCACATCAACTGAGGGCTTTTCAAGAGGGAGGACAAGGATGCAAAATGACATGGATGTCAAGGGTAGAGCTCACTGGGAGAAGGCTGTGGCTTCAGCGTGCACAGCGGAGCACATGCTAGAGCCTGAAAGTGGCACTTGTGTTTTGGGTGACTCGGTGAGGAAGAAGGGCTGCAACCAGGGAAAATGGATTCACCGTTGCATGCTGAAGAGGAATGGCAAGGTGGGGGAGCTCAAATAGGAGGGGAATGTCAATTCCTTTCGTCGTCTTCCTCTCGGCCAAGCTTACAATTCCCTGATTTCTCATGCACGACAGTAGCTCACAGCGACCTGACAGTGGCATCAGAAAGGGACAGTACAGTTTGCAGGCGGGTGATGTGACGAGGTGGAGTAGGGAGAGCTTTTGGCTTCGGCCATGGTAGCGAGTCCCATGAAAAAGAAGGCCTACTCATGGGGCCAAGCTGTCATCGATGGGGGCAGAGGGGCACAGGGAGAAGGTGGCTTGCATTGGGGCATCTTCGTGCGGGCAAGGCGACTCAGGAAGGCTGACGTGCGAGCCTAGGTTGTCAGAGAGAGAGAGAGAGAGAGGAAAAAGGCTGAAGGAGAAAAAGCCTAAGATGAAGTACATGTTCTCGTGGGAAAGATGGGTTTTTGGGCCACCCGCTTTCTATTATTGGATTTTAAAATATTTTTTCCTAAAGGCTTTAATTACATATAGAAAAGTTTGAATTTTTAGAAATTGCAAACCAACTTCAAAAATTATGAAATTTTTTGGAGAGGTACTTTAGATCATTTAGAACTCAAATAAAATATTTTCAGACTTTACAAAATTTTGAAATAATTTTCAAAATTCAAAAAATGGCTAGAAAGTGTCAAAAGTATTTTCTTTAATTGAGAAAAATCTGAAAATTCAAGGTAAATGCAGGAGAATATTTTGGAAACTCAATGAATAATTTGTAGGCAACTGGGATGTTACATAATCCTATCACCGCTCCACATGGGCCTTCATATTATCGGGTTGGGGTATTACATTCACCCCCTTAAGGCTGACGCCCTCGGCAGTACACGTATACATAGCAGATGGCCAGAATCACCCCTCGATATATGTACATGTGTCCAGTGATAGCATATATGCTATGCCATGTGTCCACTCCAGGCTCACATACACCATACACATAGTCCAAGGCTTGCTGATTCTCCTCGAAATGTGGCAATCCAGATATCTGACTCCTATGTTTCTCTATTTTATGCCAGCTGATCCTGTATTGTTTTCACGCCAATTGAGAGTCATTGGTACCTTAGTACTGTTTGTCTCATGATATGTATCATCCTTATCAGACATATCGTTAGTTTTAGACAAGTCTTTCGTAGGCCAGTAGTGCTACTCATCCGAGTTTTCATCCCCTGTCCACATCTCCAGCCAACCTTATGCATCTTTTTTCAGAGCAAAGTAGAATCCACTACCATCAGCCATTGGATTTATATTTGGTTATGGCAAGCCGACAACCCACCATGGATTGGATCTTCTAAATGCCATTGCAAATAAATTAGTGTAGAATGTACATTGACATGTTACTCAGATAAATGAGGAGGATTTGTTATTTATACTTCGAAATGGTTAGATAAAAAATGTGTTAATCCTGTTGAGACCTTGTCAATTGATGGTGAATTCTTGGTCTTAGGCAAATGTTCTATTAAAACCATATAGTCAAACTGGTACGGTTGCATATTGCTAATGTAGAAGAGGATGATATGCTGTTCTTAGCAGCATTCTTTGATATGCAATGTTTTCATATTATCCAACATACTTAGCCTCCTCCAAAAAAAGACATCATTAGTCCATGTTAGCAGGTAGGTTTCATTAAAAATAGATTGATTGATTCTAATCTGCATATTGTTGTAGGGAGTGTCTAGCCTTCATCCGGATATTTTGTTTCTTACAAATATCCAAATTGTATAGTTAGGATATTAGTATGAAAACAGGCACATAATTGCAAATTGGAAAAAAAAAAGATCATAGAAGAGATCACAACTGATTCTAGAGAGCCAAAGCTCTTGCCTTACAGCCACAATTCTGCAATTTCAGGTGTGTATCGTTAGTTTATTCCCTTCTCTAATTTTATGCGCTTCTCTCATTTTCTTTTTGTAATCTGTTCTTTCTGTAGTAGTTAAGGAATGAAAAATGATGTCAAAGAACTATGCAAAATTAGCTAACCCTTCCCTATTTTAATTTGCAGGTTTCTTGGTAAGAGAAGACAACCATCTAATCTGTATGCAATATTTTGCTTACTAAAGGTAATCATCGCTGACATGCTCATGTGCACTTCAATGCAGCAGCCATCGCCACAATTTCAAAAAGAAAAGCATAGAATCACCTCTTTTGATTGATTTTATTGGAATGGTCGTTTGTAAATAATTAGGTATACAACTACAATTTGTAGAACTAATTATTATTAACTATTCATATTATCCAATAGTATCTTATTTGAATGACATGGCACCTAGCACGGTGTGGCGCTGCTTGTAACATCCCAATTTTTGCTTTTAATGTCTTTTTGTGCAATTTATTATTTATGGGATTTTTTTGGAATTTATCTGCAATTTAATATTATTTTGGATTTACTCTTCTTTCCAAAAAGTATTTAATTTGGATAAAGTTCAAGTGATCATTTGTCAAAAATATTTTATTTGAATTCTATATGCTCAAAAGTATTTTACAGAATTTTCTAAGAATTTTCCAAATTTATTTACTATTTATTTGAGCCATTTGTATTTTCTATAATTATTTTAAAAGATTAATCATTTGAAAAATCGGATTTTGGCTTTCGGCCCAAACCCTAGCCGCTGACCTGTTTTCTTATGTCCTAGCCCAGTTCTTCACACCGACCCAGTTGTCGCTGCACAGCCCTCTTGCCTCAGCCTTGCCTGCCCTGAGCCATGGTGAGGCGATAGGTGGGGCCCACATGTCAGGCCGCTCGCTCCATCTCTGACCTAGAATCTCGCTGCGAGCCATGTCTACCATGGATACTCCCTCTGTCCCATGCTCGTCTCGGCCTCTTGATGCCTTATAAGGCGAGCACTGTGTTCGCCTTGACCCAGTGAGCCAAAACCCTAACCTAATTTTCCTAGAGCCGCCGCCGTTTCACCGAGATTCGGAGGAATGCATAAGTGCCACCAATAGGAAGAGGAGCTCGATTCGTCATCGCCGTTGAGCCTCGATGTGCTTGGTCAGTGCTGATGAGTTCACCTTGGCTTGATTTGTCACGTGTGCTCCTTGTCGTGGTCGGAACAACACAGGAGACCACTATCGCCATGCACGCCTGAACCACCGCTGCTTCTTTCGTTGTTGCTGCCGCTAGAGTGGTCCCACCGCCGTCATTGACAATCATCAGGCCCAAAGCGCCGCTGACCGACGTGGCAGTGTCCCGGAGATGACGCGTGTCTCTATGACGTCAACCAATGTCAGCAAGGTCTTACATGTGGGGCCCACATGTCAACCTCATTAGCCTTTTTTCTTTTCAAAAATAATTCGAACGAAATTAAAAAATAATCGATGACGTCAGAATTCAATCTTTCTTTAGAAAAATTATTCCAAAATTTCAGAAAATCTTTTATTTTTTCTTTACTTTTAATCTTTTGAGAATCCGTTCTCCTTCATACGAGCTCCGATCGAGGCGATTCAAATTTCTGAAAAAATTTAAATTGGAGCTCTACTTTTTGGTGAATTTTATTTGATTTTTAGAGTTAGTTTTGCCTCTATTTTATATTTATTTTGGTATTTGCCTTTCGTTTCGCATACACATTGAAGTGTTGAGAGTGCGAGGGTGAAGAGTTGTCTCAAGCTCAAGGTCCAAATCAAGATCAAACGTTGTTCCAAGGCAAGTTGTTCTTTGATCATATTGAACCCAGTTTTACTAATGCTATATTATTTTAATCTATTGTATGTTATTTTATGCTTAGATCTATTTTCAATTAATTTAGGAATTAGCTATTCAATCCATTAGATTATACCTACCTTGTCATTTTTAAGCTATATTTATTATCACCCTAGGATGGATAATTATTAGTTGCTTACTAATAGATACCAATGTGGGTTAATTAGATCGTGTGTAGTTTGCTTAGCCATGCCATGTACAACTGATATTTTTTAGAAGTGCAAATTCAATTTGACTAATGGAATATGGAACATGTTTATGAAAGGGTGTGTCATGTGTTGTCACATAATGATGTTGTTGATGGTATGTGTTGCATGATAATCAACTAGGGTGGTAAATGATCTAGATTGGGGCAAATGGTAGGAGGCTGTGTGCTAGGGTGGGTCTGTGTGACATTTGGGTTGATGTAAACTGGAAGTCTTTGCCTCGGTCAACTAAGAACTTAACCTTGCAAGCCATTGAACTGGGCTAATCATACAACCACATGTCTATTATAGGCCAGACCTAGCCCAGTAAGTTATCGAGTCTTAACATATGATATCTTAGGAGGATGACCAAACTGTGTGTGCGGTTGGGGAGGGTATGTGTGTAGTGGCCTCACACCTTAAACAATGATTGTTCCCAATCCAATGATAAGTCCCTCTAATTCTTCTTCTCTATTTGAGGAAAGGGTAGTGAGGCTAGGATTATCGAGAGAGTCTATGTTCAGATAGAGTTTCCGAAAGGTTTTGTTATGATTTACTTAGCACACATCAATGGGTACGTGTCAATGCATGTTGGGACCCGAATATGCAAATCCGGTTCATTTGGAATAAGTCATAAAATTTAGATTAGGCAGTGTACTAGTTTGCTTTGAGAAATACCTGAAAGCTTTATTATTATTGTTATTTATTTACTGTCATTCCAATCTAATTATTGTACTTAATTGAAAATGCTACTTTATTGCAAAATAATTATGATAGCTATTCATTTGGAATAAGTCTTGCATATAGTTATAATAGACTTGCATTCTGTGCATATCTTGTTGAGTGCTTTATGTACTCACTCTTACAACAACAAAATCATTAGTTGAAAAGGAGTCTACACCTACTTTATAAGAGGAGTATTAGCAGTAGGAGAGTTCCTAGAGGGCGAACCTTGTCAGTTACCTATGGCATATTGATGGGCTATCTACGAAGTTTTCGTTCCGCTGCTGATTTATTTCTTAGAGTTTAAACCCTGTGTGGCATAATAATGTAAAGTTGATCATAAGACCAATCAACTATCTTTTATTCAATAAATAGTCTTTATTTATGTTTCCGATGTGTATGATTGTGATATTTTATCTATGTTGCCACTGTGTGAGCTAGTATGATCCTAAACTAGTGCAGTATACACAGAGGGTCCGAATTTGCATATTCGAATCCCGACATCGCTCTTCCACAGCCAGTTGTTTGAATGAAGGCTATTTTGCTAGATACTCTATAGTCGCAAGTTCACCATTGGTACGTGTGGGCTGAGTAGCCTAATCCCCTCACTTAAACAGGGTATAAGTACAACATAGATGACGATCTGTCGCAGGTGGACCAGATCGCTCCACGTTTCGCAATCAACACAACCGTTGGATCCATCGTGGACGGTCTCGATCGAGCTAGATGTCACTCGGCGGGTGATGCTGCGTGTGCCCACTGACTCACCTGGTTGACGCCAACGTTGACTGCTTGTTGGTGTACTGTGCTCATGCACCGGGTTCACAGTGGACCAGTGGGGGATTCATGGACCGAGTGAATGAACCAGAGACACGTGTCAGCCCAGGATTGGATGAGCTCAATGCTGATGCCATGCTGATGTCATAAATAGATTTTCTAGTATAAGAATAATTCGGTTAATTCGGTATGTTACAATTTTCTGATTTTCTCTTTTATTCAAATCTTTCGAGAGCCTGTTCTCCCACATACGAGCTCCGATTGAGGTCATTCAAATTTCTCAAAATTTGTAAAATTGAGATATATTTAATGGTGAATTCTATTTTATTTTTGGAGTCTGGTTGCTCTCTATTTTTATATTTATTTGGTATTCTCTCTCGTTACGTGTAGACGTCGAAGTGCTTGGAGCATCCATGGAGGATACATTTACTCAAGATCAAGTTCCAGAGCAAGAGTAAGAAATTTTCCAAGGCAAGTTGTGCTTTGATCATGTTGAACCCAGTTTAAAAAGTTGCTATATTGTTTTACTTTATGCATGTTATTTTATGTGTACAATTGTTTCAAAATAGTTCGGGTTTTAGTTAATCTACCCAATTGATATATGCCCTATCTTGTCATTTGTATGCCATGATTAATTATCACCCTAGGATGGTTCATTACTAGTTGGTTAATATTAATAATCAACATGAGTTGGCTATACCGTGTTAGCATGCTTAGCCATATGCCACGTACAACACATGTCTTCGGAATATCAAAAGTTAATCTTGACTAATGGAATATGGAACATGTTTATGGAATTGGTGTGTCAGGTGTTGTCACACAATGATGTTGAGTTGTAGTGACGAGGACGTCATGCAATGATGTTGACTTGTTGATAGCCCGTGGTGCTTGATAATCAACTGGGATGGTAATCATTTAGATTGGGGCAAATGGCAAGGAGCAGTTTGCCAAGGTGGGTCGGAAGGGCAGAGGGTATGTGGAAGTCTTGCCCTAGTCATCTAAAGGACTTAACCTGAGTCAAACATGCAACCACATGTTTGGAATGGGACGGACCTAGCTAATTAATTTGCAATTTCTTAGCTTTGGTACTACCAGTAGTGGTGTGATGTTCGACCTTTTTATGAACTCACATGGCGCAAGAGGGGACCCTGAGTGTGGTAGCTAGTCCTATCAGTGTTGAAACCTTAGCGGGTGGTACTGAGTTAAGTCAGAGCATTGAAAGGCTTTATCATGATATCGTTGTGACACCCAAAGGAAGTGTATTAATATCAATTGCACAAAAAGATGTTCATGTCGTGTGGGTAAAGTGTATAACCTCTGCAGAGTGTAAAATCAATTCGGATAGCCACGTTCGCGATATTGAGCAATACTCGAGAATTACAGTCAAGGGTTAGATTTTTATAAAATGAAAACCTGGGTTGGGATGGCAGGCTGCCATTGGAAGGTTTGGAACTTGGCTTAGAGCTGAATGCCATATTTACTTGAGAAATGTTGAAAGTTATTATTTATTGTTATTTATTTTTACAGTCATTTAAATCCACTTATTGTATTCATTTATAAATTCTGCTTTACTACAAAATAATCATATTAGCCATTCCATTGGTATAAGCCTTGCATATAGTTATGTTAGAATTGCATTCTGTGCACAACTTGTTGAGTACTTTAAGTACTCACCCTTGCCAACAACAAATCACCAGTTGAGGAGTCTACACCAGTCCTGGAGAAGGAGTACCAGGAGGACACGAATGTTTAGGGTGCGAGCCTTGTCTGTTGCCTGTGGTAAACTAAAGGTCATTTACGTCTTTCTTTCCGCTACAATGTCTTAGTCTAGCCCTGCGTGGCTTAATCATGTAAATTGATCATAAGGTCTTTCAACAAGTTATATTTAATATATGGAATCTTTTATTATGTTCCATTGTATGATTGGGATATTCTTCTATGTTGAGACTGTGTGCACTTGTGTGATTCTGGACTAGTGCAATATACATAGAGGGTCCGAATTTGCAAATCTGGGTCCTGAAATGCAATTGGCAACATGATAGCATGAGCATGCTACCAGGCGTTGTTGGAATCCAACGGCAATATGACAATGTGTTTTCCCAGTGTTCTAAATAGCCAGCTATAGCTGTACTATAGCTTTTTTACCCTAAACACGAAGCTACAGGCCAATATTCCACTATATTAGCTACAAGCGCTATAGCTAGCAATAGCTCTGCTATTTGATATAGCTTGTAACTAGCGATACTCCATTACCCTACATTGGGTCAAAATATTGGGCCCATTTTGAAATTCAACATTACTAAAGGCCCAAATGCATCTTTTATAAGCTTGAATTATGAGGAAACCCAGTAAAAGACCTCATCTCACCCTTTTTCAATAATCCAATATCCATATTTCTCAGTGATTAAGTAATTATTGTTAAGAACACTATGATATAGTTATGATTTATGATCTTTTGGACATGTATTAGTATGTTTGTTGATTCTAGATTTGACTCATATTCTTACTATAAAAATATTGGTACCTACTAAAGTAGCATGTTTTAATGATTTGTTTAGAGGTGAATTATATTATATACATATTTAATTTTGAAATCTTTTAATACTAAAAATATGATGAAGGATAGCTTCTGCGATAGCTAGCGATAGCTACCATAGCTTTCGTAGGACCTTGCCACGAAGCTATGAAAATCGTGATTTAAAACCTTGATCCAATCCGAGGTTTAAAGCAATGAGTTGGGAAAAAGTTGGATAAAGACAAAAGTCACTATCATACATGACGTAAGATACCAATAGAAGAGCAACTAAATTACATTAGTCTATTATTCTCTTTTATAAATGGCCATATCTCATGAATCGAGTGTCCAATTTGCATCCCGTTTCCACCATTGTGTTTTATTTGATGAGCTTAACAAATCATATCCCATATTAAATATATTTTAGAGATATTATAATAAAGTTACTCAAGTAGCAACTTGCATGGTTAGCAACCAATTCTTACTCAATATGGGAGGTAATTACGTGTTATTGATAACAACTATATATTACTAGCAACTCTACATATTACCTTGCTACTGACAACTTTATATATTGTTAACTAGTAACCCTCTGCTGTGTGGTGACAAGAACTAACGATTTATGCAGGCAACTACCAACTCTAAATGTTACTATCTAACAATTAGATAATAGTTGCCTCCCCAAGTAGTAATTGTTTCCTTCCCATCTATTAACCCATAATTATTGAATATATAATATGTAAGGATACTATATACAAAGTTGTCAACAAGTAATAGTGGTCTAGGAAGAAATGCAAAGCTAACACCGTAGTTGGTTGCATAATTTAATATTAGTTGCTATAAAGTAACAAATTGTTCTACCTAGCAATGCAGGGTTAACAACTAGTAATATGCAAAGTTGCTAGAAAGTAATAAGTAAAGTTGCTACTAAGTAACATGTAGAGTTACTATGTAACATCCCATAAAATTCAAAAATATGAAAAATGAAAAGTTTGAAATTTAAAAATGGAATTGAATGAAAATTTTTAATTTGGAATTAATATTTTTATTTTAAACAATATCTTTTCCTTTTTTCTTGCATTCTAATTTTTAAGAAAAGAAAGATTTCATTTATTAAAACAATTTCTTCCAAAACAAACAAAACATAAAAATTAATTTGAGGTGTGATACTGAATTTGTAATTTTATTTCCTGAGTTTTCTGAATTGTTGATTTTTCTTGAGTTTTGCTTTAAAAGAAAAGTCTCAAAAATTGAAATGGTAAATGGTAAAAGTAAAAAGATAAAAATCCAAAACCAATAAAATTTGTAAAAATCTCAGATAAATCCCAGATCCATCCAGGATCCTGATTATGCAATTTGCACTGATCTGGATCAATAAAATATTAAAAGAATAAAAGTAATCATGAGGAGATAACCCAAATCTGAACCTACAAGATTTCTTCAGAAGCAATCTTAACTTAACTTGGGTTAAAAATTTTGCCATGCCGACATGGTTATCTTATATATGTCTGGTAAAAATATCAAGAGTTTATCTAATAATTTATTATTTTTAGAAATTCAAAAATAGACAATCAGAAAAGCTGAAAATGGTAATATCAGAATTATTAAAATTAGAATATCAAATATAAAAATATGAAAATTTAATGGAAGGTATTTAATGCCATTTCAGATCTTCATAAAGAGTTTCATAAAATAATAAAATGATTTTAATCCTAAATTAAATAAAATTCAGAATCAACAGAAAATAACAACTATATATTGTCAGATTTTTATAAATATTTTTATCAATAATTTTTATTTAAAAATTTTACTGGAAGCTTTTCTATGCCTTTCGGACCTACGAAAAAAGTTTCACAAAATTCTGAATTGGTTAACAGCCTGATCCATTCTATTTACCCCGTGCTAACCAGAAATTTCATCGGAGCTGATCCCTTGACTCATTGCCGTGTGGGCCCAACTTGCTAGCTTTTTCCTTGCCGACTTCTCTCTCCCTCTGTAAACCGTGCCCCACTCGTTAGTTCTTTCCCGTTTCTTCTACTCTCTTCGCCCTCTCTCGCTCTCGCGCGCTGAAGCAAAGCCAGCACCGCCTTTAGCTCTTTTGTCTCCGTCTCGCCGCAACTCGCAGCCCAAGGCGCCGACCTGCCATCCCTTGGACAGCCTGCAGCCGTGGCCGAGAAAGCGATCGCAACACCAGCCAAGCCGCCAATTCTTCTTCAGTGTTCAAACTCTGTTGAAACCGCCTTAGCCATCTATTTAAACCAATCACGGTTGCTTTAGTTCCTTTCTTGGCATCTCTCAGCCTTGCTGCAAACCGTAGCCACCCAATCATCGCCCTCCGGTGAAACGCCCTTCTCCTTCGCCATTTTCGCAGAAAAACAGAGAAAGAGGTGAAATTGGCAATAAGCTATTGTAGTGAATCATAGCCCAATTACCCGCACCCAAAGCAACTACAAGACACCAGGAACCCATCCACGCCCCTACTTCAAACCTTTCTTCCCCGGCGAGCCGCTGCGCTGAGATTCTTCCTCCGCCACCACCCCGCATGGTGAGAGCCCGATTCACTCACTCTTTCTCATGAAAAAGTAGCAAAACGTAATCACTAGCACTCGCTGATGCTCATGCGCACCTCATATTTCACTAGGTTACTTCAAAATCGAGCTTCTTAACCATCGGCCATGGCGCTGCCGCCGCCCCCCTCACGGTGGCGCGATGACTCCGATCGTCTCCGGCCGAACCAACACCCCTATGTTATGCGCAAGAGCGAGCTGATTCTCACCAAGCTACCGATTCCGTTGCTCCGGCCAAACCTTGCCACCAGCGAACCTCGGAAGTGCCTCCCTCTGCTCTCGGTCGCTGCCAAATGGGTCCCATTCGTCAGCCTCCATCCTGCACTAGTCGCTAACCTCGTGACCCCACTCACCAGCCACTCGCACCACTCTGTCATATGGGCCCGGTTTGTCAGCCTGTTAACACAGCCGCAACCCAAGAGTGGAAAGCGTAATTTTGGCTCAAAAGCGTACTTTCCTTTTTAGGCTAATTTCCTAATTTTCAAAATTTACAAAGCCCTAGATTATTCAAATGGTCACATCTTTTGCATTTCAAACCCAAATGAAATGAAAAAAATTTATAAAATCATATTAAATCCAGTAGATTTATAATATGCAATAATATTTTGAAAATGATCACTGGGTGAATTTGAAATTCAAATTTAAATAAAAGGCCTAGAGGTATACTAGATATAAAAATGTTGCAAATGAACTCCAATTTGAATGAAACCAATTTTGTTAAAAACCTTAAGTCCTCAGGAACCTAAATATGCAAAATTATTTAGATTTTGATTTGATTTACATCATTTTCTAAAGTAAATTGTTTCCAATGTGTTAAATATTCAAATATGAATATCTTTTGCAAAAATGGTTCAATTCATGTCAAATCAGTTTCAGTGTGTTAAAAAGTTATTAATCTACTTAGATATGTAAAAAAATTTAGAATTGAATTTATATTGAATTAAATTCGAAGATAGATTACTTTCCAATGTATAGAAATCAAAATAAATATAGCTTAAAGCATACAAGTTCAAATGACAGTAAAATGATTCCTAAGAATTTAGTAAAATCATAATGCCCCTGTTATACAAGAATATTCCATGTTGGTGCAGATTTGGATTAAGTATACATTAAACCTTAATGTTTACTTATATGAAGAACATCTTGGATAAAAGCAAAATACTGTGAAACCAACTCTAAAACACCCTTAATAATGTCCCATGCTAATGCCAGAAAGATGAGTGAGTAATCACATAAGGATCAATCGCAAACCAAGTACTAAAACTGAACCTTTATCGTGTAAACTATAAGACTAATTAAGCATTTTCAACAGCCCGTGGAATATATCGTCTTAATGCAAATTTTATCAAGATCAGTTTAGAAACAATATTTAAGATATGTACTACCATAATCTAGAAAAAAATTTTATTTTCAACTTACTTTGCATCTGAATCCAGCTAACCCAATACCCTTAAGTAATATGGTTGTCATAACCCTTAATATCATATAAGATTTTTCAGCAATGAATATGACATCTCGTCTAAACACTAAAATATATGAAATTAGCTTAGAAATGTTCTTCAAAGTATAGACTATAATATTCTGAAGAAATAATCTTATTTCATTATGTTTTGCATATAAATCCTATTAGCCAAATAACCTTAAGTATTATGTTTTATGGACTCAATTATATGAATAAGCAAACTTTGAAACAATGAACAAATATGTAATTTGTATTACCAGAACCTTCTTAAAAACCACTAATGTATAATCAGTAATATAACTTATCAGATCCAATATATTTGAAACCACTTATTACGCAAAATCAATTAAAAAGAATTAAGTGTTATTCGTTTATAGCTTTCAGCTCAATTGTCTAATATGTTAATTCTATTAATCCAAATAATTTTAGCATCTATAATTCAAAGTTATAAATGAAAGAATTCATAATTTTAGTATCTTGAATTCGTAATTCAAGAATAGATAATCTATCAAAGAAACCATGCTTTCTTTATCATAAGTCATTAACAATATGTTTGTATAATTATCTAAATCATAAGATCTTGAAAATCATTCAATCCAAACCCTAAAACATTCCTGTTTTCTGCAATGAGTCTTTATTTGGTTTTCTGTCTATTTTCTTTTTGCCCTTATTAAAGTTGGATATTTGTTATATTTCCGATTAAACGACGTGTAGAATCCGACGTCGCTATTTCCATCATTGCCTCCGTCAGTCGTGGCTTCGTCTTCATCGTAAGCAATAAATAAGCAAGGCAAGCACCCCCTTTGATCATATTGATCCCAGTTTTATAAATGTTTTCATTAAATGTTTTACTGCATACTTTATGTTTATTAAAGTCTGCTATTTTATGGGTAATTGTAGATGTACCTGTAGTTTTATGGAACTTCCTTGATAAGTATGAAATCGTGATCCTTGATAGCCCTGAATAACTTAGACAATAATTGATGTCAATTTGGGTTACTCACACTTAGTATCATGCTTAGCCATGCTTAAAACAACATAAAACTTTGACCTGATTAAAAATGTTGCATATGACATTTAATGGGTATGACCATCTTATGGTTGGTATTTTGATCAAAAATAAAAATAAAACTATGATTTTGATGCGGGCAATTATTGGCAATAGCCGGGTGTACAAGGGACTTGTACGTAGTGTAAGGGGAGACTATTGTCCGTGTCGGATTAAGGACCGAACTACGTGTTCGTTAAACCCAAGAATTACCGTACAACCACAAGTGCTGGTATGGGACAGCCTTAAACCAATTAAGTTATTTGGTTTAACTTTGCACATTGGTAGGCCAGAGTAGTACGAGCTTCTTCAGTGACTGGTTGCTCGGAGGGGCGCCCACACCGAGATGTTAGGAGTCACGTTTGCTGATACAACGGTGTACGCCATACTATGGATATACTTATTCATTACTGTGCAGTGACTGCACAAACATTTACACCATAGTACGGGTTTATCGACACCGGGCTGGTGCAAAGTTAATCCAGGTAATGTAAAGGTTTTCGTCATGAACATTCTGGCCACTACGCCAAAGGTGCGTGAAATATGCGACAAAAGAAAAAGGTCATGACTTGTGGGTAAAGATGTACACCTCTGCAGAGTGTAAAACTTTTCGAAAAGCCATTCCCGCGGTTATGGGAATCTTGGTGCGCCAGCACTAGTTAGATGTTTCTTATTTTCATAAAATCTGGTTTCTACCGTGTGTCGGTAATTTTTATTGTGTGTCAGTGGAAATGGTTCGTGGATATGGTCATGATACCCAGGTACATGAGATTTATTTATGCTTATATTCTGTTACTTTTCGAATTAAATTGCTTTTACTTAAATTCCGTTTTGCAATCTACTATTCTGTATTTACTTTTCAAATTGGCTTTATGCAAATTAACCGTAGTAGCCTTTCCTTTGAAATGGCTTGCATATATCATAGGTTTTGTAAAAGTCTTGTGGAGTACGAAAGTACTCACCCTTGCTTAATTGTTGTTTTTAGGTGAAGAATCAGATTAGTCCGATGCAACATATTTATCGCAGGATTCAGGATATTGACGATGAAGCTTTTCTAGGAATTATGCCTTGTCAGTTGCCTGAGGGTTGGATGGGCACACTACAAGAATCTTAACCCTTTCCGCTGCATTTCACTCTGAATTGTAAGATCTTATTATGTAAATTACCGTTATCATTTTAAAGAGTGTGGATGTGATATCAATTGTTGTAAATGTGCGTGCTAGCCACTGATCATGGGACTAGTACTGTATGCACATGAGATTTTTATTTTTGCATTTATGTGAAAATGGGGGTCATTACATACTATATAGCAACAAGTAAAGTTGTTAATAAGTAACTTGTAGAGTTGATAGCAACTATAGCAAATAACATATACAGCTAGCAACTAATTTTAGCAAGTAACATGTAGATCTAGCAACTAATTAATGTAGAGTTGGTAGCAATAAGTAAATTTGTTAGCAGGTAATATGTAGAGTTCATAGCAACTAATGTAGTAAGTAACATATAGATCTAGCAACTGAAGAATCTAGACCCTCCATTTTGTGTTAATGGCGAGTTTTGGTAATTAGTGACAATTGCATTGTAGGACTCTTATTTTTTATGAGTTGGTGAAATAGGTTAGGTCCCATGATGATGGAAGATTTAGATGGCTTCATGTGTTGAGAATCATCAAGTCAAGTAGATGGAATCACCAGTTGGTGCTTAAGTCAAGAACCCAGACATGGAGAGGAGATGTGTGTCATCAACCAAATAGCTCCAAGTGGATGCACGTGGCAAAGATATAACTAGCATAGGCTAAGGATATGTTTCTTAGTCATTTTATATGTCTTAGTGATTAGATAGGACACCGGATTGCTAGTGTAGATCACCAAACTATTAAGAGTGGTCTTGACTAGTAGCTTGAGTGTGTCATATGTTGATAGCTCATTATGTTTGCTCTAGCTTTGCTTGGCATGTTTTCAGTATTTGGGAATGTGTTTTGTAAATAGTCGAGGCTCATGCATTATATCCTTGTAGCATGTGACAAGAGTTTGTGAATGTATTTTGCAAACGATCAATTAAAATTTTCAAATGTGTTTTGCAATTTATTCAGGATCATGTTTTACTCTTGTTTGCACTATAGTAGGTTTTGCGAATTTGTTTTGCAAATTCAATGAAGTATATGCATTCATGATCTTACTAGTAATTATGCACCGGTTAGACAGTCGTGTGTAGGTTGGCTAACCGGGCATTAGCTGCTGGTCTGACTAGCCAAATTAGGATTAACCTAATTTGGTGTTTTGGGGAAACTAACAGAACATATGATTCTGAGCTTTTCTATGAAATGCTTGGAGCGGCTGATCAGCTATGTGTTAGCAGCATAATTACTGGATTCGCTGTATACCCCTGTGAATCGTGAACCAGATACATCGAACCCGAAACAATTTAGGGTATGGGGTTTGTGTCCTTAGTGGAAATTCGAAGACAAAGTGGCAAACCTCGAACCCGAATTCCGCACCACGACTTGGACGAACCGCATTTCTAGTAACTATGGTTAGTAGTCTGACTAGTACCGTAGTCGAACCGAGCATTTGTTGACGGTTGCTCTTTAAGGAGCAATTTGAACTGCTCTTTGTGAGCGATCAAGTCACCCTAGCGATCTGACTATCGCATGTTCGGGCAGTCTGACCGTCGCTCTCTGTAACAGCAAGTTTTCTAGGCGTTATAGGGCACGCTGGTCAAACCGGCCATTAATTGATGGTCAAACCGGTCTACGCTAATTTCTTCAGGAACTTCACCCAAACAAAGTAACATGTAGAGCTAGCAATTAATGTAGCAAGTAACATGTATAGATGTTAGCAACTAATGTAACAAGTAACATGTAGAGCTAGTAAGTAATATATAGGTAGAGTTAGCAAACAATGTAGAGTTGCAAGCAACTAATGCAGTAAGTGATATGTAGAGTTGCCAGCAACTCATATAGCAAGTAATATGTAAAGCTAGCAATTAATGTAAAGTTGCTAGCGACTAATGCAACAAGTAATACCCTAATTTTTTGAGCTTTCGAAAAGTTTGAAAATAAAAAAGAACCATTTGGATTTTTCTTAAATTAAATAAAGCTTCATTTGAATTTTCTATTAAGGAAAACATTTAATTTGACTCATATATGCATCAAATATAAGAAATTTTCTGTATTTTTTGAGATTTTTCTGAATTTATTTGCTATTTATTTGAATTTCTAGCATTTTCTTAATTTGGAAATCATTTTCTTTTTTCAAAAAGCCTCCTAGGCAGAATTTATCCTTGGTCGGTTTCCTTCTTGGGCTACCAGCCTATCCGCCGCCCAGCTCCGTAGCTTGCTCCTGCCCGACCTGCCCGCACGTACCTTGGCCCAACTTCCCGCTGCCCAGCCCAGCGCACAGTCACCGCAAACCCTAGTGCCACCTGGAGTCCTCCTCATGCACGTTATCGTTTTCACGGAGTCCCGATCAAGCCTACCTCCCGAGGCTATTTAAGCCCCAGGGAAGCCTGGATCTATGTTCCCCGTCTTCCACTGATCTTGTCGCCCACCTTGCCTTCGCCTACATCACCTTTTCCTCCGCATGAGCTCGTCAGAGAAGTTCAGAGCGCCGCCACCGCCATTGCTCTTCCTCCACATCGATCTCCTCCTCTGGTCTACTGCCCTTGCAGTTGCCCTCTTTGAGTTCCTCACGTCATCCTCTCAAAGATACCCCAAATCCCACACCCAATCTGTTGCTCTACACCATCGGCCGTGTCTTCTTCCTCCATACTAGTGAGTTTGTGCCACCGCCGAGTCACTGGAGGACAAAACTGAGCCTAAGCAGATGTGGTAGACGCGTCATCGTCCATGCATGCATTCGTGCCAACCTTTTCACGCATCCATCAGCCGTGTGTCACCCCGTTAGTCGCCACATCAGCGATGACATCAGCACCGATTGGACCCACCTGTCAGTCAAACTAAGCTGTGAACCTGATCCACCATGGGCCCACATGTCAGCCTAATACGCCTTTTCCAGATTTATTTTATTTTCGAAAATTCAGTCACTAATATCACCATGACGCAATAAAGTTGATTTTTCTTTATAAAAATAATTCCAAAAATTTCTAAAAATAATTTCTCACTCAATTTCTTTGAAATTAATCTTTTGGTGGCCCGTTCTCTTTCATACAAGCTTCGATTGAGGCGATTCAAATTTCTAAATTTTTATAAAATCGAGCTCTATATTCCATAACCATTTATTTTAATTTGGTATTTTTGAGTCTCTGTTTGTTGTTTATTTGTATTTGTTACTTTCTTTTTGGTAGATGTTGATCTCCATGGAGTGAGCGAAGGATTTGAAGATCCAGACTCAGCAACAGCGCAGATCAACAAGGCAAGTCATAGCCTTTGATCATGTTGAACCCATGTTTGTAAAAGTACTTTGTTTTATACAAGTTTCATGCTATTTATGTATCGATGATTATTTGTTGGGAATAGCTAAATACCTAATTGTTATTATGCCACCTTGATGATTGGAATGTCATGTATCCATTGTTACCCTAGATCGGAACATTATTAGTTGAACATAATTGTATTACCAACATTAATTGGGTTAGTGTAACTACGCTTAGACATGCTTGGTTGTACAATGGGTTCATACCACATGTTGAATATTGATAATCTTGACTTAATGAGATATGAAATTGTCGCGAGTAGCCACTATTATAAAATTTGTTTTGCCATGGTAAGGTATGACATTGGTCTTGGTTATATAAAATAGTTTCCTCTTGGGCAAGCGATCGTGCAGTAAATAGGGTGCAGTTAGCATATTTGGGATATGGATATCCTCGAGACTATTTAAGAACTTAACCTTGTGCATCATTGAACTGAGCTTAAACATACAACCACGTGTCTTGTATGGGACATACCTAGCTGATTAATTTGCAATGTCTTAACTTGAGTATTGCCGGTTGGTGGTGTGGGTTTCGGGATGGACGGGTATATTCACATAGCATAAGAGGGGGGCCTGAGTGTGATGGATGGAACCCTTTAGTGGTGAAACCATAGCGGACAGTTACTAGGTTTAGACGAAGCATTGTAAAGGTTTTGTCATGATTTCTCTGCCGCACACCAAAAGAAGTGTGTTAATAGCCTGGCAACAAGAGATGATCATGTCTTGTGGGTAAAGAAGTACAACCTCTACAGAGTGTAAAACTAATCGAATAGTCATGTCCGAGGTCATGGACATGCCTAGGAATTTCACATGAGATATAGAGTTTTTCATAAAATATTGAAAGGTGGAATTGTTGGGAAGTGAACAAGAAGTTTACTATTGAATTTGTTGCCTATAGTTAACACTGATGAGTTCAGTGGTTCGATGACTGTTTTAGAGAGTAAAGGGTGAAGCCTCACCGGTCTATTTATGTTGTCTACCATTGGTTTACTAGTTATTTATTATCTTTTCATAATGAATCTATTATTGTATTTAAATTCAAGCTATTGCTTTCTGCAAAAGAACCATATGACTATTCTTTGTCAAGCCTTGCATGAATATATTTGAATCATTTCCCTATGGTTTGCTGAGTACCTTTTGTACTCACGGCTATATACCGTTGTTGATCAATTATTGAGGAAGAACCAAGGAATACAGAGTTCTACGAGGAGTATTATGAACACTATGTGAGCTAGGAAGGCGTTTCCTCATACGGTTACCTGTGGCCTATTGAATGGCCTAAGTTATTTTCTTTCCACTACAATAGTTTATTTGTTTCTTAAAGCCCTTCAGCATAGTTGTCTAAACTCGACCATAAAGTCCGTTGTTATTATTTAATAATAATTTGCTACTTTCTTAGCTAATTCGTTGAATAGAATGGTATTTCATATATGTTACCACTGTGTGCACTAATGTGATCATAAACTAATGCAGTATACATAGAGAATTTCATATTTGTTAATCCAGGTCTCGACATAGCATGTAGAGTTGCTAGTTGCAAGCATCTAGATGGTAAAACCAATAATTACTAGCAGTTGGGAATTGCTAGTTGTTGGCATCTATAGTTGCTAGTAGCAGACACCTAGAGTTATTATTTAAGAAATAATTTTATCAAAATAAATCCAGAACATATTCAATATAGATCTTATTTTGTTAAACTCGTGATATAGATCACTACAGTTTTCAACGGAACGTAAAGCAGACACCTAGGAAAAGAGATATAGTAGTTTGCATTTTTGTAGATGATAAGTGGTACCCAAATACAATCAAATACATAATCTATCCTTTTGTACTATACTCCAATGCTTTTCTTACTCTGACACACTGATGAATACGATGGAAAGCATGGAAGAACGCCTGAAAAGATAAATAGAAGGCGAGTTGTATGCGGGGGTAGAGTAACCATGGTGGCCGTATGCTCGCACAATAGCGTGAGTAGTCGGAATTCATAGTTTATCTAGATCTATGTATCTCGTTCTTTACAACTCTAATCTCACGTGTATATATTTTTAAAGTTAGCTTTTTTCCTCACTGTAGAAGGCTCGATAGGCAACACGTGTCCCTTACGTACTCGAGGAGCATGGAAGCTTGTCAGCGCCATGGTAGGGCCAGCGCGCGGGCAAGCCTCGTTGCCATGGCTGGGTAGCGTGGAAGCCCTTTTGCCGTAGTGGGCCACGTTGCTCCCGTGGTCATCTCCCACACTCGCTTGCCCTGACGTGGCGTCGACAAGTTTTCACGCTCCCCGAGTGCGGTATGGAACACGTGTTGTCTACCGTGTCTTTCGTGGTAGGGAAATAGTCAAATTTACAAATACATGTACATGAGGGTTAGATTTAAAAAGAAAAGAGAAAGAGCTATAGATGGCTAGATATTAACACTAATTTCAAGCAGTCCTGCATTTGGTGTATATTCTTATCCTTAAAGCGGGTGGGATTGGCGAGAGCTCAGGCAAGCCACGTCGCCCCTCTCGCAACAACGTCCTCCGCAAAATTGGAAATTACATTCAGGTCCTTTTGTCGGTTTTTAATAAAAGACCCAAAAAATAAAATTACATTCGGGTCCCTCCGGGGTTTGCGTTCAGGTCCTCATACCGGTTTTTAGCGGAATCGACCCGAGAAAAAACAAAATTACGTTTAGATCCCGAAAAACGTTTGTTTGCTGGATTGATCCGAAAAAAGAAATTACGTTTATATCCCTCCGCGGTTTTTTTCAAACAAGTCCCCGTGTTTGCCGACGGCTCATAGCAATCCGTGGATTCAACGACGGAAAAAACGAAATTACGTTTAGGTCCTAAAAGATGTTTTTTTGTTGTATTGACCCGAAAAATGAAATTACGTTATATCCCTCCGCGTTTTTTTCAAAAAATCCGTGGATTCACCGACGGCTCATACATTTATGTTCTTAGACCCATTTTTCCAAAAAATAATCATCGAACCAAATTTCGCGTGTCGCAACGTCACGCAACTGAATTTCGCACGGCGCAGCGTAGTGCACCTTTCTAGTTACAATGATGCGTGATACGTCAGGATGGCCATAATACATTTTAGTGAGCAGAAAGTCAGGAGTACTTACAGCGTGCAGACAAAACGAGGCATCCAAAGACAACCATCAAGGTCAAGATGACATTCAGCTCGCCGCCGGTGACTCGATTACTAAACACTGGCTGGATGGAGTGGACGACCACCTCGATCGCCGTGGACCTCAGGATATATAGGTGCCTTTTGGAAACTTGATACGTTAACAATCTGTGAGAAATGGCAGTTAATTATACGTTTGGATACAATTTATGGTAGTAGATAAATACATGCATATCCCTCTCTAGTCTTTTATTAAACCCCCTTCCTCCCTCCCTCTCATCTTTTTCCTCGACATGCTCTCTTCTCACAACCTCACCAATGCCCAAATAAAGTCACCGTCGGTGCTCGGGCTTCCCTTTTTGCCTGCCTAGTCTTAAACAAAATGATCACTTTTCTAGCACCGTGTACGATATTTTTAGAAAATCTATATAAGCGTTGTATAGGAGATTTCCTCGAGATAGCACATGCTTGGTTCGTTTTTAAAAAAACCTGAATTTACTCATGTTTTGGATATTTTGAAATGTTTCATTAATGAGATATATAATTATATGTTACCGAAAGTTTGACCCATTCTTTCTATACCACTCATTGTGTCTCACACATGGATCTAGGATTTCGCAAAAATCTAATGATACGTAAGAATTAATACTTCCTGAATCCGAGTTACATTGACAAGAACAAGTTAATGGAATCTATAGGGCTTATTTTGTCTCGTCACACACGGACCAACAAGATATGATTATGACTAAACTAATTTTAATTATTATCTCTAAGTACTATATTTAATACATACATGTAGAGAATATAAAATAAAGTTAAATATATAAAAAAATATCACACTAATTTATCTTAGACTTTATACCATTCAAAATATACATCGCAGAGAGAAAACAATCACAAGACCTTTTAATAGAGACCATCGGCCAACCTCACACAGCCGTACGAGACACAATACCCTCCCTAGACCAGGTCTTGGTACACCATGGATGGAAGCTCTCCATAATGCAGTAGACACTCACACTATACAGGACCTCGCTTGAATCGAGAATCGAGATGCCTACGTAGACCAAGGCCTCGCTCATCCAGTGACGTTAGTTACAATGCGACCGGCCTGGACCATTTTTTATAGTCCGCAGTGCTGCTGCCTTCTCCCGGATGTCCATCCCCGTATCCAGCCATCTGATGAATCCTGGTGAAATGATGAGGTGAGGCGCTCTTCTTCCTTCTTGTTTTCTCTTGAATCCCTTCCTTTTTTTTAGCTCATTTTGTTCAATGATTCTTGTACTCCTGTTAGGTTTTGGCATAGCTGGTTAATTAGATCAGTATTAATTGTTTGAATTGATGGTGGTTCTCTTGTAAAATCTTCCTGAATGAGATTAATTATGGTCGGCCACCTTTGCCCTGCTTTCTAGGTGTAGATCTGTGGGATAATCTCTCTGAGTTCTGATGTATTGTCTAGTTGATGAAATTATATGCAGTTTCCTTGTTAAATTATTTTAACGTAATATGGCCCTGTAAATTACAGAGAAATTCTTATTATAAAAAAGATCTAAGTGTGATGGTTGCTAGACTAAAAGATTAAGAATTATGGGGTTTAAATTCCCACTCCTCTCCCTTTAAAATATTGTAAATTGAATATGTGCTAATTAACTTGTAGCCTTGTTACTTTAGATCTGAGCAGCACGTTACAAGGATCAATCTACCATTTGCTGTTAGAATCAAATAAAGGCTAATTAGTTCTTGCATGCACATGGTAGTATTAGTGCTTCAGTTTTGAAGTGACGCAATGGCTAATTAGTTCTTGCATGCACATGGTGGTATTAGTGCTTCAGTTTTGAAGTGATGCTATTAAAGATAAAGACTGTTTCCATTTTTCTTTTATGGTGTTATAATGCACTTGGAACGAGCCAAATTCAGGAGGTAGGGAGTTCATGTTGAATTGGACCAGAAATGATTCATTTACGTCCATTCCCATGGATGTTAATTTTGCAGCAATATTTGCCATGCTAATCACATGATCATGCACGGGAATAGACCAATCAAATTTCTTGGTCGTTAGTTCACTCATAAGACTCCCAACCACAGACTTGTCTGTAATGTCTGATTGGGAATATTCTTTTAGCTTCGTCATGAAATCCTTTGCATTATCAGTTTTAGGCAATGACGGCTTGACATTTTCAGCAATCGTCAAGCGCATCAAGTTCAAGCTTAGCCTGTTAGACCGTTCCCAAGCTTCATAAAGGGAACAATCCTCATCAGTACTTTCATCTGTAATGGCTGCAGGCTTTTCATCAAGAACTAATGCTAGATCTAAGTCCATTACACCCAGTTGAAATCGGATCTGTTCGGACCAGTCAACATAGTTCAGACCATTAAACTTGACAAGCCCAAAACCCTAACTCATTAAATTAATAGATGCTGCAAAATTTAATATGTTCACAGATTAATACTTTGAGTAAACAAATAGATTCATGCAATAACAAACTTTAAGTGTGCATCTAAAAACATCTTTGGATGAAATTTAGATACACGGCTGGAATCAATAATGATGCTAAAACAAACACCTTTAATAGATAATCAACTATACTCAAGCCAATGTGCATGCTATCTTTGGATAAACTAACAAATTGACGAAGCATATTGATTAACCTCTTTCATATCACCAATTGCAAGCAATGGTCCACCTTTGGGCGACCTCCTAGTGTTACAATTCGTGAACTCAATTGTCCATTATATTTTCCAATTAATAGCATCAAATAGAATATGAACAATTGAAATGCTCAACTAAATATCTATGATCCTTTTTAAGCAAGGCCACTTTGGTGACAAACATGCTTTCAATAATATAAATATTTAATTAGCATATAACTTTTAATTATGCTCATAAGAATAAACTGTGATCTTATGAACAAAAGAAAAATCCGTCTTTAAACATTACAGACAGATGCAAACATATTTCTTGCGAATTATCCAAATAACAATACTGGAGAAGAAATAACATTTTACTGCTCTAAATAACATTACTATGATGAATCACGCAATTGCATAAGGAAAAACTATAACCAAATGCAATTTCACTTATGCGCTTACACCATACAACAAAAGAACAATTATAATGGTGAATTAAAAGGCTAAAACCATGCTCTGATACCAAATGTAAGCAGAAATGCGGAAGCTATAAGATCATTTAGCATAATGTAATTCAACCGAATAGTAACTTTTATATGTGCAAAAGCACAAATCATCCTTTATATGTGCAAAAGCATAAACCCACCTTGAGACATGTTAGCAACACCTTGCATATCGAGTTTTTCTCTCCTCTCAAAACCCCCTACCTCCTGAATTTGGCTCGTTCCAGGTGCATTATAACACCATAAAAGAAAAATGGAACCTTCAAGAATGCAAAGCCCAATTAGTTCAGGAAGAAGGGAGATTAAAGAAAATAAGGGATCACTCTGTCCATCTCACGATGCATAAAGGTGCAAGTAGCAGCAAGGAAAAGCCAGAGAAGAAGGGTAAGGACAAGACTCCACATCAAGTTAGTGATGGCCAAATCCATAAAAAGCTGAGATGCCACTTCTGCAAGAAGGTTGGTCATTTCAAGAAGGATTGCCCCAAGAGAAAGAAATGGTTCGAACAAAAAGGTATACATTATGTTTCTGTATGCTTTGAATCAAATCTTGTTGAAGTACCTAGCCATACCTGGTGGTTAGATTCTGGTGCTACTACTCATGTTTCACATGTTACACAGGGATACCTTTCAATCCAACCCATAAGCGGATCTGAAAAGTTTTGGTACATGGGGAACGGAATGAAGACACGAATTGAAGGGATCGGGACTTATAGAATAATCCTTGATACCGGTCTACACTTAGATCTGAAAGAGTGTCTTTTTGTTCCTGAGTGTACTAGAAATTTAGTATCTATGGGAAAGTTGGATATAACAAGTTTTAAGTTTATGGTTGGAGACGGTATATTTTCATTATATAAGAATAAGTACTATTATGGTTTTGGTACTTTAATTGATGGTTTATACCGCTTCAATCTTAATGCTGTTTTTTCTGAATCCCTGTTTCATGTTGAACATATTATTGGTAACAAACGTAGTGCACATAATGAGCGTTCTGCTTTCTTGTGGCATAAAAGATTGGGTCACATATCCAAAGAAAGAGTTTTGAGGTTAGTGAAAAGTGAAATTTTACCTCAGTTGAATTTTGTTGACTGGAATGTGTGTGTGGATTGCATCAAGGGCAAGCAAACCTCACATATATCAAAGCACCCAGCTACAAGAAGTAATGAACTGTTACAGTTAATACACACTGATATTTGTGGTCCATTTGATGTTTCTTCTTGGGGCGGTGAAAAATATTTTATCACCTTTATTGATGACTTTTCACGTTATTGTTACCTATACTTGCTGCATGAAAAGTCTCAAGCTGCGAGCATCCTAGAGGTGTTCGTTAATGAGGTGGAAAGACAGCTCGATAGGAAAGTCAAGGTGGTGAGGTCGGATAGAGGTGGTGAATATTTTGGAAAGTTTGATGAAAGTGGACAATGTCCAGGTCCATTTGCAAAGTTTCTTGAAAGCCGAGGTATTTGTGCACAGTATACAATGCCCGGAACACCTCAACAAAATGGGGTGGCTGAAAGGCGGAATCGTACTCTCATGGAAATGGTTAGGAGCATGTTAAGTTATAGTGATGTGCCCTTATCTTTGTGGATGCATGCATTAAGGACTGCTGTGTACTTACTGAATAGGGTTCCTAGTAAGTCAGTTCCTAAGACTCCTTATGAACTGTGGACGGGAAGGAAACCTAGTTTGAGGCACCTGCATGTTTGGGGCTGCCCAACAGAAGTAAGAATATACAATCCGCATGAAAAGAAGCTCGATGAAAAGACCATTAGTGGTTACTTCATCGGCTATCCTAAAAATCAAAAGGGCATGATTTTCTTGTCCTAACCATAGTACAAGAATAGTTGAGTCCTGAAATGCTCGGTTCATTGAGAATGGTGAAATCGGTGGGAGTGGTGATCCACGAAATGTGGATATCAAAGAAATTCAGTCCAACCCTACTCCTAGCATTGTTGTATCACCGTTACACAACACTGCAGAAAATACAACTATTGAACCAGCTACTAATGTGCAAGTCACAACTGAAAAGGAAATTCCACATGAAAGGATATTACGAAGGTCTGTACGGAATAAAAGACCAGCTATTTCAGATGATTATGTGGTTTATTCACTTGAACATGAATGTGACTTGAGTATCGAAAATGACCCAGTCTCATTTAAGCAAGCCATAGAATGTGATAATTCTAAAAAGTGGTTTGATGCCATGAAAGAAGAGTTGAGATCAATGGATGACAATAAAGTTTGGGAACTAGTCGAGTTGCCGCAAAGTTCAAAACAAGTCGGGTATAAATGGGTCTTTAAGACCAAACGCGACTCAAAAGGCAACATTGAAAGATATAAGGCTAGACTTGTCGCCAAGGGTTACACTCAAAAAGAAGGTATTGACTACAAGGAGACCTTCTCTCCAGTTTCAAAGAAGGACTCTTTGAGAATTATTTTGGCTCTGGTGGCACATTATGATTTGGAGCTTCACCAGATGGATGTGAAAACCGCTTTTCTGAATGGTGATTTGGATGAAGAAGTGTATATGAACCAACTCAAGGATTCATGGTTCCGGAAAAGAAAATTTGGTGTGTAAATTAAAGAAGTCAATATATGGGTTGAAACAAGCTTCCCGACAATGGTATATAAAGTTCAATGATACCATTTTGAAGTATGGTTTTGTAGAGAATACCGTTGATCGGTGTATCTACATGAAGGTCAGTGGGAGCAAGTTTATTATTTTAGTCCTATATGTTGATGACATTCTGCTTGCTACTAATGATAAATCTTTGTTGCATGATGTAAAGAAATTTCTCTCCAATAATTTTGAAATGAAGGATATGGGTGAGGCATCCTATGTGATTGGAATAGAAATATTCCGTGATAGAAATTATAGATTATTGGGATTGTCTCAAAAAGGTTACATTAACAAAATATTGGAGAGATTTAGAATGGAAAATTGCTCATGAATTGTTCCAATTCGTAAAAGGGACAAATTTAGTGAAATGCAATGTCCAAAAATGATTTGGAAAGGAAGGAAATGGAATCTATTCCATACGCATCGATTGTTGGGAGCTTAATGTATGCTTCGATATGCACTCGACTGGATATCGACTTCTTTGTTGGAATGCTTGGTCGGTATCAAAGTAATCTGGAATGGATCATTGGAAAGTCGCGAAGAAGGTTCTTGGTATTTACAAGGCACCAAGGATCATATGCTCACATACAAGAGATCGAGCCATCTTGAGGTGATTGGCTACTCAGATTCAGATTATGCCGGGATGTGTAGACTCAAGGAAGTCTACATTCGGCTTTTTGTTCCTTTATTTGGAGGAGCAATTTCATGGAAGAGTGGAAAGCAATCTGTCATTGCTACTTCCACTATGGAGGTGAATTTGTGGCATGCTTTGAGGCCACTATTCAATCACTCGTGGTCATGAATTTTTGTCTGGCCTTCATATTGTTGATAATATTGAAAAGCCCTTAAGAATTTATTGTGACAATTCCGCTGCAGTCTTCTTCTCCAAAAATGACAAGTACTCGAAAGGAGCAAAACATATGGATTTGAAGTACTTAACGGTAAAAGAAGAAGTGCAAAAGCAAAAGGTATCAATCGAGCATATTGGTACAGATCTGATGATAGCAGATCCGCTAACTAAGGGACTACCGCCCAAGACTTTTAGTGGCCATGTTGAAAGTATGGGCATTACAGATAAATCCATGTTAGCATGATGAGTATATATATACATGATTTTGAGTTGCTCGTATTTTTTATGAACTTATGAATTCAATAAAAGTATTGTTTTGTTGGCTATCCATATTATCGTGTATACAATTATGTTAGTGATGGATAACAATGAAAGTTTCCCATTATTAGTTTGAATTATGTTGATTGTGATACATGGAAGGGATCTTGTCCTTTGTATGACTTATGCATCGCCATGATTCGTCACCACAATTCAATTTAACGATGACTTAATAGATTCGATGAAAGGTGTACATCTAAAAGTTTATCGAATCTTTAAGTTTTTACAAGGGCCAAGTGGGAGATTGTTAAATTATTTTAACGTAATATGGCCCTGTAAATTACAGAGAAATTCTTATTATAAAAAAAGGTCTAAGTGTGATGGTTGCTAGACTAAAAGATTAAGAATTATGGGGTTTAAATTCCCACTCCTCTCCCTTTAAAATATTGTAAATTGAATATGTGCTAATTAACTTGTAGCCTTGTTACTTTAGATCCGAAAAGACGTTACAAGGATCAATCTACCATTTGTCGTTAGAATCAAATAAAGGCTAATTAGTTCTTGCATGCACATGGTAGTATTAGTGCTTCAGTTTTGAAGTGACACAATGGCTAATTAGTTCTTGCATGCACATGGTGGTATTAGTGCTTCAGTTTTGAAGTGATGCTATTAAAGATAAAGACTGTTTCTATTGGAATTTTATGGCATGGTCAAGGCATCCTCTATATAAGCATGGTTGGTCTAACAGTACAATAGTGTGTGTATTAGAGATATTGCTATTGATCTCTCAGCAAAGGAACAAGAAAGAGAAATAGCAAATAAAAGGAAAGTGTTAGCACATACATACAAATCAAAGGTTCATAGTTCTTTAATCATCAAAAGAACAATATTAGTAGGAAGGAAGAGAGGAGAGAAAAACTCGATATGCAAGGTGTTGCTAACATGTCTCAAGGTGGGTTTGTGCTTTTGCACATATAAAGGATGATTTGTGCTTTTGCACATATAAAAGTTACTATTCGGTTGAATTACATTATGCTAAATGATCTTATAGCTTCCGCATTTCTGCTTACATTCCTATCCTAGGATTAAGTTCTTACGTGGTTTCCGCTGCCCTTGATTTGTTCTTTCATACTCTCTTCGTTCATAAATATAAGGCGTATTTTAACTTTGCACCAGGATTAAGGTTGGGTTGGGGTGAAATTGAGAAACTGATGAGTGAAAATGACTTAGATACCCCACTTAATTGTCTTGAAAGATGAGAGATAATAATTTGTGTGTGGTGGTAATGAATAAATGCATGTAGTTGAGAGAGAATAAATAGGGATATAGTAGAAAAAGCCTCGTTAAATCTACATGCAAGCCTTATATTTCTGAACAAAATCATTCAAACTATATGCCTTATATTTCTGAATAGAGGGAGTAAGTTGTATTAATCATATAGCATGTTCCTTGTTTGCTCCGAGTGCTGAATCATAGATCGATAAAAATCCCTTGAGGCAGCTTTGTCGATGTTGAATGCAGTCACTATGTACATGGAGTAACATGATTGCTTAGTGTATGTAGATTCCTAAACTATTTCCACATTCCAAAAGGATCCCTTTAGTTCATTGAGCACTTCTCTGAAGAAAAAGGAAGTTACTTATTTAAACAAAAAAGAAGTTAATTGAGCAATGAAGCAACTAAATCACTGTTTTTTCAGTTGAATTGATATTGTTAATTTAATTGATCATTATACAAAAAATAAGAGGTAAAAATGTACGTTTTAATTTATTATTATTTTTTTTGGAACCTTCATGATACATGTGTTAGGGGTAATGCCATCAGGCACCTTCTATTGAGTGGACTCAGCATTTAAAATCTCTGTATTTACACTATGGAAGTTGAATCTTTTTGGCCTAATATTTATCACCAGCACCAGCTATGGTTTTATTAATGTCAGAATTATATTCCTTATTGTTATGGAACTCCTAGAAATATAAGTAATGTGTTCAAAGCTGGTAAAATCAGATTATGTATATATATAAAAAAAATCAGATATCGACACCATAAAATGAAATTAGAAGATCTCTCGATGCATCGCATTTGGCATGCTATGCTAAAACTAATCATCGTCTTTTTTTTCTTACGCAGTTGACTATGTATCATTTCTTTCAATTGTAACGAAAAGAATTTGTCAGCATGGCATCGCTTAGTGCTGACATTTTACATGACATACTGAAGCGCCTCGATGGTGCAGCACTGGCAAGAGCAGCATGTGCCTGTGCTGACTTCCGGGCTATATCAAGGGAGGAAGAGTTATGGGAAAATGCGTGCCGATCTGTGTGGCCATCAACAAATCGTGATGATGTTAGGAGCTTAATTATTTCTGTTGGTGGATTTAGGAAGTTCTATGCAGATTGTTTCACCCTTATACTGAACAAGGATGTTCCTGCAGTTCAGACCAATGAAACTAACCTCTTCGCTGATCAATGGGCTGAGTCTGACTACTACTATGATGACATGGATGAGCTTGAAAATGCCTTGCCTTCAGATTTTGTATCTCTAATCGATGTACGGTACAAAGACAGTGCACTCTACTCGAAGGTCATATGGGGAATTCCCAACTCAGATGGCGCAAATGGCTGGTTCTACAACTGCCCATTCCGGATAGACTTGTTTCATCACTCACCTGAAAATAATGAGAACAATGATGGAGAGGTATCCCTGTCAACTGTCAATGACTTGCCATCGGTGCCCTCAATGGAGCAAGAAAGGAAAGATGGGAAACTTTGGAGAGAGCTGAATGATGGCATACAGTTGAGCTGGATCATCGTCAACCGAAAGATGAAGCGTGCCGTGAACCTGGCAATTTGGCACCCACTCGGCGGGCAGAGGCACTGGCCGACTGATACTGATTTCGTCCTACGGTTCGGGTCTGTCCTTCCAGCGAAGGAGGTCCTGCCATGCCAGGTAGCAGAATGCATTCTGCTACTGAAATTCCGTATGACAAGTATGGGGAGTGAAGAGACAGGGGAACCATCAACGCTTGCGTTGATGGAGTTGAGCATGCAGATCGAAGATATGAGTGGTGTCCACCTCAATGGGCGCTGCAGCCTCCTTGTCCTGAAGGAGGCGCTGAGTTGCTACCGAAGCAGGAACTATGACGAGGTGCTGGAGTCATGTCATTTGTACTCGAGGGCACAGAGTGAGCTCAAGGAGGAGAAGATACGCAGCGAATGCCGGTTTGACACACTATGCATCGTCAGCGGCATTACGGTATTCGCTGCCCTCTGTGCCATGTGCTTCAGAAAGTTTGAGAAGTTCTGACACTGGAGAGGTTGCCTTCCTCAATACAGTTAATTGCGCGTTACTATATGCATTGCAGCATTCTTGATTTTGGGGGTTTCAGAAATGTTGCACATTCTTAAGCGCTTGTAGACTAATCTACTTGTCTGATTTGAGTTTCACGTTGGCATTATAAACACGTCCAACTTATATTTCTTGTGGGTGTGTAAATCTACCTACATAACAAAGATTAGTTATATACTGTTCTCAGTTGTGCACCAGATTTGTTAAAGTTTATCATATGACACATTTCATGCCAGTAGATTTCAATTGTAGCTTTCACTCGGAAATTCGGCTGCTAGGTAGGTCTAATCATGATACATTCAGAATGTGAAGATGAACGGTGAAGATGAGACTAGTACTATTACACTATAGACAATGTGCATTGAAGGTAAAGAGGGATCTTTGATATATTATAGGGCATATTGTGTTTAATTAATGAGCTGGACTGACATGAATAGTATTGACACCTTTCAATGTGAACTCTCTGAACTCTAAAAACCTACATGCACAGTAGTTAACATGGCTATAACAGTAGAATAACACCAAGACTAATGAAAGAAGTCTGAACATCAATATGCATCATGCATCTTAGTCCCAATACAGGATGGCCTTCCAAAACCTCTCTAGGAATGCCCATTTGTACCAAATTGAGGGGGAAATAGTATACACATGGACGGACAATAACCAGAACAAACTCAATAATGTAGGGACGACCATTGGAAGTGCATAACGCAGACCGTGTACAAATAAAGAATACCCTACAAAACTTGGGAAAACAGCAGACATAGCCGCCAGTAATCGTCTCTCGAACGTGACCAAGATTGCTGGACAACATGGAATCTGATGTGCCATATGCATGACACCAATCATGGAAGAGAAAACTAGGAATGTCAGAAAAGCCATGCTTCAGAAAAGATCGACTTTTCTTTTCAGCAACTCTTGCTTCCACCTTGGCTGCTGGTGGAATTCCTCTTTAGTCATACCAAATGCAGTCTGGAATTCGCTGTCAGATAAATATGTCTGCACAAGCAACATAAAATTAATCTTTCAAACTCATTTGATGAGCAATTGAGCACACCTCCGCTCACACTCAAGCGGTTGATTTAAACGTGATGGGTAATTAGCAAAATCAACCGTAATGAAACAGCAAAATTTATCAGGTAGTAGTAACAAAGGCAGAACAGAGGTTGTGACTTTCTATAATAGCCACAAAACTACAAAAGAACCAATGGTTTATCTGCAATTTATTTGAAAATAAGCTTAATCATTGCACATTTTTAAGGATTAATCACTGTCCTTGATCGAGACCGACAATAACTTCATCGACTTCTGTTATTTGTATGAATTACTATCCAACATCCATAGAAATGGTCGTTATGAAATTATGAGTACACAATTCTTTTAATGAAAATAGATTATCTAATTTTGGTACTAAAGATCCTCTGTTTAAGATCATCTAATACATCTTTTAATGAAAGTAGATCATCTAATTTCAGTACTCAAGATCCTCTGTTTCAGATTATCTAATAAATCTCTTGATGAATGTAGATTATCTTGCTATAAGTTTACAACTTCTTGAACCAAACATGAATCTTTGGTTCATTTGGCCCCATGATCCATATCTTCCTCCTTTTCCTATGGTTGTTTCCAATCTTCTTCTTCTTTTCTAATGATGCACAGGCAATTAACTCACATGTTTCAAGATATATGATAAGGAACTAAGAAAGCCCATATAAATTCATCACTTAAAGTGTGATGAGTTAGGAAAGCCTCGACAAATCTGCATATACTAGATCAAAACAGGCTTCCATTTTCAAAAGTTTCATAAATACCAGGCCTGCCCGATAAGGCGATAACCCTGTCCATGACCAGATCAAACATGACTGGGTGCCTAATATTTGAATTTGATGTAAATGATCTTAAAACGAAAAGGCTAATGCTCAATTGAGTGGGCAGTTTACTCCAGGAATTTACTGAGAGTAATACACAAAGTTTATTTCTTAATATTTCTGCAGGATGGCATTAAAAAACATGTTTACTCGGAATAATGTCCACAAAAAATTGTGAGAGGAATTCATAGATCAATATAAGATAGTATCAAATTTAACTATATGTGCGTATTATTTGGGGATCTGTCAAGAGATGTTTCAAATTATACTCAGTTACCTTGTAGAAATATAAAATGCACAAGCAAAGGACTTCTAATTAACATGTCTTCTAGGATGAACAAACATTATCTAATGAAAATAACTTTTAATAAAATGCCTCAATATTTTATTTATTATTAAGAGAAGTGTTCAGCCCTTTTGCAAGGTAAAAGAGACAACATATAGTATTAACTTTGTTTGCAAGGAGGCAATAAAAATAACATACCTCTCTGTGTTTGTAATCTATCCCACGAACAGGGTCAGTAGACTTTGATATCAAACGGTCATAGCTAAAGGTTGTTTCACCTCCATTTTCATTAGCAATTTGTTACTGTGATACATCAGACTCTGTTCGTCCCCCTCAGATGACACTCCATCTCTTGGAGCATCTTTATCTGTATACAATTCTGAGGACCCTGCTAATTCAGACTGAGGAGAAGCATCAGATGGAGCTAATTCGGTCTTTTCATCATCTGCATCAACTGAAGTTGAGATTTGACATCAAGCTAAGGGAAAAACAATGTAACCACAAATTTCTGTGAGAGTCATAGTCATCTGCTATTCTTTCTGTTAGTCATAACTAGAACATAGTATCACTCCTCCATAATTTACAAAACAGTAACAGAAAAGAGGAAACACAGTTCACACACTATAATGCCCCAAGTCTTGGGGTTTTTTGCTTCTTGCGGAGAAAAACGAACAATATGCTACTGAAACATGTCTAGTAAAAGAAAATATGCAACAACAACAACAACCAAGCCTTTTGTCCCAAACAAGTTGGAATAGATTAGAAATGAAACTCAATCAAAAAGATCCATAAACCTTCGATCTTAGATCATGGTTCTAGTATATGAATCACTAACTTCTATGTACTACTATCTAACGCCAACTCTTAGGATACATTTTAATCCCTCAAGTCTCTTTTAACTGCTTCTTCCCACGTTAGTCTCGGTCGACCTCTGCATCTTTTTATGTTTTCGAGACGTCTTAAAAGAAAATATGCAGTGAGCCTAAAATATCTAATATTATTTAATAGCACAACATGAATGAAATTTGGATAACTACACATTTCAAATGTTATTGTTGTCCTTCAAAAGGTTCACAAGGGCCGAAGGAAATTGTAAGACAACCAGTCTCACCAGCAGCTGGCGATGACATATTGATGCGAGGACTTTGAGAAGATCCCTCACATGTCAAAACATTGGACAGTGCTGCAACAGCAGCTGCTCTTTGAGAACCTTGACCCGAACGAGATGGTGGCTGTGGGCTTTTAGGTTTTGACGATGGATTGAATGCAGAGGATAATGCAGCCAATGCTGAAGCGCGCTGAGTAGGTCCAACGTCACCTGAGCTTCTAGGCCTATCATTAGACTAAAAAGAGACAGCATTGATTGGGTTGTCAGATCAGCATTTTTTTATCCATAATATTTGTCTAAAAATGATTAACAATATCCAGAATATCCTGATAATTTGATAAGAAGAACAAATATTCCAAGGAAACATGACAACTTCCTTGCACCAAGTATCATATCTTAACAACTGTACACACAATTTATTTATAAGGGACGAAGACATCCTTGTTCTCCAGTCCTTTCTATTATTTGAAACTTTGAAATCTCCATAGAATCCTGTCTAGCCACCCGAGGTCCCTTATATGACTTCTATTGGACACTACCAACATAACTTAGTCAAGAGAAAAGGTGAAAACCAACTGCAGTTAGTTCCAAGGAGTCTTGAGTTCGTGTGGATTCAATTTCTAGTTTGAGCATGTCCTTCACTTTGAATAAGGGACTAGCATCAGGCAGGACACCCATCATCAGCACTATATGTACAACGAATGGCAACAACAGAAGAATGCACGCCTCAATGCTACCTGTTCTAATGAGAAATATCTGTGTTATATAATTGTTAGTCTTGCCCAAAAAACTGGGAGAGTGAGACAGACAGCAACACTCTGAAGAATCTCTCAGTGATGGAACGGAACAAAATTACGCTGAGCAGAAAGAAACAGAAACTAAAAACATAGGAAAGCTTTCGTATATGAAGTCAGTGTTGCACTGTTTGCCCTTAGGTTAAAACCTAAAATATCTGCTACCCCATACATACGGATAATAAATAGAACAAAATTAGAAGTACAAGGAAAAATAGTATGGACAATGGTAAATATCGGATAGCATACCACAGATCTTGTGTTATCCCAGGAGAAGTATGTACTAAAGAAGCAAGGTTCATTCCCTTCAATGACTTTATACGGAGGCACATCAGGAGAAAGACCTTTATAAGTCACTGCATGCTCTACGAATTTATGGGGGGAAAGCAGTTATCGCTATGAGTTGAACTATAGTTACCAGATTCGCAGCAAACCCTCGCGAATCGCGAATCGGATTCGTTAAATCCGAACTTGTTTAGGTTACAGGGTTCGTGTTCGCAATGGAAATTAAAAGAGAGAGTGGCGAACCACGAACCCGAATCCCGTGCCGCGAGTAAGACGAACTGCGTTTGTGGTAACTATGAGTTAAACAATAATGATATAAAAGAAAGCAGCAAAGTTAAAACTTCATGGCATACCTGCCCAATTTCAAATGCCTTCTGTTTCTCTCTCGTGTCCACACACTGACCCATCCAAACAACGACTTCCGCATGTGTATCATGTCTCATAATGTCTTCAGTCAACAAATCATCTTGTGAAAATTGAAAATTTCAGTAACCTGCAGATAAAGAAGCTTTTTAGAATTTTAAATCATAAATCACTGGAGCAGTGGAGCATGACAAATTTAGGGTCCAAAGAGTAGATGACAAACCTCCAGCTTCCCTGATAAATGGAGATCATGTTATCACAGATGAAACAAAAACAATAGAAATATAATTAGGCACTTATAGAATATAAAAAATAACTCAGAATTATAGCAACAAGATAAAAATGTGGAATTCTGTTTTGACTACAACTGACCATTCCTAAATGAGAAAGTGTACAAGTCAGGCTCTCTAACAACAACATCCTGTGTGACATTTCTGTTTGTGCAATTCTGCTTTCCACCGAGAGCAAACCAGAAAGCAGAGCTTTCAGTTCCCTCCTTGCAATATTTGACAGCAACACCAGGCTGTAAGGTTGGAAAACATCATAGTCATAATGAGCAATAGATTGCTGGGAATTAAATGAAATATCAAATGTTTTCAGTTTAGTCAGAGCAAAGTATTCTGGAGGATTTAACAAACAAGTTAGTTCTGTGATAGAAGTCATGTTGATATCGTTGCATATGCTCCAATAGTTTACCCACTGAGGTCAGCGTTTTTGAAAAGGATAACAACAAATAACGGATGCCCATGACAACAACTGTAAACAACCATCTTAGTTCAAACATCTCATTACTTTCATACATATTTGTTATGTAAATATAAGTCCTCTCTCAAAAAATAATTTTTAGAAATTTATGCAACTTCACACGCAAATGGTGTGTTTGTGCATATTGCTTTCCATTACTATTAGCCAATTGTGTGAAAAGGTACTTCACAATCAAATCAACAAAGATGTAACTAAGTATGGTTTGCATACTATAACACCTTGGCCCAAAATTCACTCAAAGCCCACTGCCCAGCCCACTGTGGGGTAGACCCACGCACACATAGCACCCTACTTACACTTTCATCCTCGTTTCGTGTAAAAGGGTTAACTAGAAGGTGCTACGTTTAGACCCAATAAGCATTAAATCCTATTACAACTCACTTTAGACAAGCAATGTGGAATTAATTCTACCACAACTCCACATGGGCCACCACACTAACGGCTAGGGTATTACATTCACCCCCAACTTAAGTGCTAACATCCACGGCAGCACATCGTATATACGGTAAACGCCCAAAACCACCCATCAGTTTAAGTCCATACGTCCAGTGCCAGCACACATACCATACCGTGTGTCCACTTTAGGACCATATGTGCCATGAGCCATAAGCCCTCGCCTATGTCTTGCATATGCTCGTGCAGCGAAGGTTGATGCTCTGATAACATCTGCAACACACTGGCCCAAAATCTGCTCAATACCCAGCCCACTTTGGTGCAGACCCATGTACACATAGCATCCCACTTATACTTTTATCCTCTCTTCGGTAAAAAGGTTAATCTAAAGTGCTACGTTTGAACCCAACAAGTATTATATACTATTATAACTCACTTTAGACATACAATGTAGGACTAATCCCACCACAACTCTACATGGGCTACCACACTAACAGGCTAGGGTATTACACATACACAATTGAAAAATCTTGTTCAGCTAGTAACGTTCAAAATATTGCAAAGTTTGTTAATCTGAATAAACCTTAAATCAACTAGTGGTGGAAATAAGACTGGTAATTGTAAATACAGCCAGCATGGTTACTTTTTATCTTAATGATCATTCTGTTATCAGCTTTCATTCAAAGCAAGATGTAGGCTTGTTTTGCTTCCTACATGTTCACCTCCAAGTTTAGTAAACGTTTCCAATTGATAGAGGCCATTTCATTTGTTTTAAGGCCCAGGAATTTTCGATTGGACGCTTTGGATACCTCGGTGCTCAGAATTAGAAATAGAAAGTGATATTACATGCGACAAATCTACAAAACAATTTGGGATAATGTTCCTAAATATTCTTGAGCTTCAAATTCAATAAATTAACAAGTGCTCGAGAATATCACATTTTTTTCTCTTGTTGACCAAAGAAATATGCACTAACTAGATGAAGTCATGAAGATGAATATCAAAGGTGGTTTCATTATTTTGTAGCCCACTGTTGTTGTTCATAAGAACTTGAGTTGCCAATCCATGTAAACATTGAATTTCCTTATTGCAAGACGAAACAATCCATGGAACTCAAGGATATTGACACATAAAAAATATTACTGATAAGATAAAAGGAGCAGCCATTTGAATTATTTAAGTTCTTTATAGCTCAGGTTTGTGGAAGCTATACAAACCAGAATGACACTGGCCATGTGTGCACTTTTAAATGAGTTGTCTCAGCAGAAAAACAAGGTCATTGCAAAGAATAAGAAGAATGTGGGTGCCATGTGTTATGATTAGCACTTGTTGGATTCAATATGTGGCCAATAGGCCAGAATATATAGATGCACAAGCGGGTACAAAAGGAAAATCTATATAAGGCAATACTAATACAAGGAAAATTTATATAAGGAAAACCTATGTATGGAGAGTCTATATAAGAAAATATCTATATCCTTAACACACACACACCCACAAATGCAAAGCGTACGCAATAGCATTGCATTTGGAATGGTTGACACTAAAATAGGGAAAATTGTAAGGACCCGAATCCACTGATTCGAACCCACTGTGTTTACCGCACTAGTCCCAGGATCAACGCTAGTGCACACAGCTTAACATTGGTACATATCACATCATACACAACGATAATAGAATAATAGTTCATTTATTGATATAGTTAAATGTATGATCTTATGACCAACTTACATTATTAAGCCACGCAGGGCAAGACTGAGGATATAAACTAATAATTAAGCAGCGGAAAGTAGAAACGTAGATAGCTCATCGATTCACCACAGGCAACCAACAAAGCTCGGACCCTAATGACTCGTGTCTTCTTGAACTTCATCTTCCAACACAGGTGTAGATTCTTCAACTGTTGATTATTGTTATTTGGCAAGGGTGAGTACTTAAAGCACTCAACAAGTTGTGCACTGAATGCAGTTCTATTTATCTATATGTAAGGCTTATTCCAAAGGATAGGCTATCATGGCTATTTTGCAATAAGCGACATTTATGCACAAATACAATAATAGATTGTAAAGAATGTAAAACGAATAGCAATAATAAATAAATTCAGTATTTCTCAAGCAAACCAAGTTTCCAATCCTAAATCAAGTTTCATCTTCCATATGGCATTCCGCCATCCCAACCATGTTGTCCAATTAATTAATCTAACCCTTAACTGTAATTCCCGAGCATTGCTCAATACCGCGAGCACGGCTATCCGAATAGTTTCACACTCTGCAGAGGTTATGCACTTTACCCACGTGATACAACCAAACACCACAAAGGCGAGAGATTATAACAAAGCCTTTACAATGCTCTATCTTAACCCGGCACTACCCGCTAAGGTTTCAACATCAGGGTCTCAGTAAACCACATCCGTGGCCCCTCTTGCGCCATGTGAATTACACCGACCGGGAACTCACACCGACCACGATAGTAACAACATTAAGACTTTGCAAATTACTCAGCTAGGCTGGCCCATACCAGACATGTGGTTGCATGATTGACTCAGGTCAAAGGCTTGCAAGGTTAAGTCCTTAATGTGATCAAGGCAAGACTTCCACATACCATCGCCCATCGGGCCCACCTTGGCCTCCTCGCCTTGCCACTTGCCCCAATCTAAGTGATTATCACCCGCTTGATTACCAAGCACCACGTGCCATCAACAATTCAACATCGCTGCGTGACATGACTCGCCACAACAACTCAATCTCATCGTGTGATCCCACATGACACACAAGTTCATAATATCGCTCCATATTCCATTAATCAAGATTAATTTATCAATGATGATGACACATGTGATGACGTGGCATGGCTAAGCAACTAATACGGTCTAAACCTCCAATGTTGATTATAGTCATTAATCAACTATATTAAACCAATCTAGGGTGACAATGGATCATGGCATACAATGACAAGGTAGGGTATAGATCAATCTGTATTTTAGCTAAGCCCAAACTAATTTGAAACAGTTGTATAATTGAATTATATGCAATAGTGTAAATCAAACATAGCAATTTTATAAACATGGGTTCAACATGATCAAAGCACAACTTGCCTTGGAATAGGTCCTGATCTTGATCTGAAGCTTGCTCTTGAGTTGCTTGATCTTCCTCCGGCGCCGCACAATTCAACGTCACGCTGCATCGAAAGAGAAAAGCAAATAAATGCCAAAACAGAGAGCAATTGAACTCCAAAAATCAAATAAAATTCACCATTAAATAGATCTCAATTTTACAAATTTTTAGAAACTGGAATCACTCAAATCCGAGTTACGATGCAAAAGATATAGCCTTTTGAAGTTTGAAATAAATATCAAATCGAAAATCGAAATTCGAAATTAACAGATTTATTTTTATTCGAAAGCGATTTATGACGCCGCGTGACGTCGGCGATGAATCGAGCCAATCGGGTGGCGACATCGTCGCGGCGTATGGATCGGGTCCATGACGCAGCGCAAGTCTACGGATGCCCGGCCCACGCGCCGATCTTCGTGCGCCACGCGCATCATCCGGTTGGCGCAACCCACAGTGACGATCCAGCCTTCCATCACCGATCCGACGGCTCACGCTTAGCGACGACGTGGCTTACCAAACACGTATTCCACGCGGCAAGAATCGACGTGTTCGATCCCTGATCCAACGGCCGCAAATGCTTACGAGATTCGACGACGAGCTCGGGCGCGTTCACCGAGACCGAGATGAAGACGAGCCCGACGGCGTTTGGCGAACAAAAGGCGGCGAAGACACTGAACCGGCGTCGCCTCGCGGCGATCCCTGATCTACCTCCACACGGGCGGAAGAACACCGGCCGCCACGAAACGGCGAAACGACGGCGGCGGTTGTCCACGGGTCCGGCGAGTCCGCGGCGAGCTCCACGCAGCGCTTTAGCGGCCAAAGCTAGGGGAAACGCGCGCGAAGGCGGTGATCCTCGGGTTCGATCGGTCCGCTTTTAAGGGCCTTTGAGTCCGCGGCGGCACGAACGCCGGCCGCGTCGAAAATCGGCGCCGGATTCGATCGGACACGGCGGCGCTCGCCGCCCCATCGCGACCGGCCCACGTGGCGCATCCGACGGCGCCACCCGCTAGGGTTTCCACCGACGCGACGCTTCTACCGTCCGATCCTCGATCAACGGTCACGATCGAGCCTCTAGAATCGGGCCGAAGGCTATAAGACGGCCGACGAAAGCAAGAATGGGCTTAGCCCAACACTGTTCAACTTCTTTTAAAAGGATTTTCTATTTAAAACAATTCCGTAAATTCATTTTATTTGTTTTAGGCAATAAAATAATCAGGAAAATTCCAAAAAAAATCTCAAAAATACTTTGAGACATTCTGGACTCAAATAAAATATTTTTGCCAAAACTTTTACTTTAACTTTGCACAGGTTTAAATACTTTTGAATAAAAAGCAATAAACTTGCAATAACATTTAATTCAAATAAATCCAGAAAAATCCAAATAAATTCCAGAAAATCACAAATGCACTTTTAAGCAATAAAATAATATTTGGCAGATTTTTGGGATGTTACAAAAATCCAAAGTCCTAGTCTTGAAGTAGTCATCGTAGCAATCAACTTTTGAAAAAATGAGCCAACGAAGGAGCTGAGTCGATGAAGAAAAGTGGCGAGTTGACATAGTGAGCCAGAAATCGGAGTCGACAGAATGAGCCGAGCCAAGAAAAAGAGCTGAGTTGACGTAATGAGTTAGAAAATCAAAGTCGGCGGAGTGAGCCGAGCCGAGCCGACGAAAGAACCAACATGCTAAGGACTTGAATGGATACAACGGAAACAATGACACTGCGAATAAAAGACTCAAAGAAGAGACGAGCCAACAAAAGAGGCAACCGATGAAGGAGCCGACCAAGAGCCTATGAAAGAGCTAAGCCGGCCGAGAGCCGATGAAGAAGCTTAGTCGACCGAGAGCCGATGAAGAAGCCAAGTCGACGAAAGAGCCCATCCGAGCTAACAAAAGAGGCAATGAAGAAGCCAAGTCGACGAAAGAGCCCATCTGAGCCAACAAAAAAGGTGATGAAGAAGCCAAGTCGACAAAAGAGCCCATCCGAAGCCAAAGCCGAGAGCTAGAGAAGCCGGAGCCATCAGGTGCAAGCCGACAAAGGAACCGAAGCCAAGCTAACGAAATGAGTCAAAAATCAGAGTAGCCGAAATCTAAAGCCGAAGCCGGGACAAGACCGATCCGAAGGGTCGATAGCAGAAGAGCCGAAGCCAGAGCCAGAGCCAGAACCAAAGTGCCGAGCCAAAGCCATATGCTCCGAGCTGAACTAGAAACAAAGCCAAGACCTAGCCAAGCCGAGCTGACGGAGCTGGAACCAAAAGCCAGACTTAAAACCAGATCCCGATCGGAAGCGAAATCTGATCGGTCCGGTCCTTGGCGCGACGGAGCAGAGGCTCGGTGGGTGTCCGACCAGGCATTCAGGAGGCCAGAGCAGAGTCGACTGTCGAGGGCGGCACGGTCGAGGCGTCACCGAATGGCGCGCCGCACGGTCACCGAGGAGGCTCGGGCAAGGTGCAGGCCGAGGACACAGCCGAAGCATGGCTGGTGACAAAGCCTACGTCACAGAGGTGGTCGCCCTCGGGAGTGGAGATTTCTTCTCCCGGGGGCAGCGGCGGCAAAAGAATAGGTGGCAGCTAGGGTGGCGTGAGTGCAACGTCGGTAAACCATGTTATGAATAGCACTTGTCGTATTCAATACGTGGCCAATAGGCCAAAATATATAGATGTACAAACTGGTACAAAAGGAAAGCCTATATAAGGTAATACTTCTACAAGGAAAACTTATATAAGGAAAACGTATATATGAAGAGTCTATATAAGACAATACCTATATCCTTAACACCATCAAATTGCAGTATCAAAAAATCTACTCAGTTTACATAAAAATAGGGATTAGGGACTAGTACTCGATATTTTGAATGTAGTAACTCAGAAGAACTGCAATCAATATACTTATGCCAACCTAGCTCTTCTATGTATCTCTATAAATAAAATACCAACAAAAATGGAGATAGCAACTTTTCACTTGTTTTTCCTATACTGGCGGTTGCGGGAACATGTTAATGAGCCGGACAACTTACCATCACTCAATGGATATCATCACAGTCTAGACTTTCCTTATTTTACTGATCCTTAGATTGGACTTCATACCAGTTGCATCCCGAGTGCACTGTAAACTACCATATTATGATATTCTACAATCTCACACTAAGATCATTCATTTACGCTATGAATATGTAATTAGTCACGACTCTAATTTTGAGTACATATAATCTTAGAAGTTAGGCATGCATATTCTTCCTTGTCGTTATGTAGGGCCATCTTGACAACATAAAAATAACCATCAGATACACTTACATACTTCAAGAAAAAAGAAAGTTCCATTATCACTTTAGATCTTCACAAGCGCAGATAGAAGCAGATATACCGAATCAACTTGAAGTGTTTTATTGTTATGAATTGATGTTCCAGAAACCCGAACAATAGCAATGCCATCACCAGAATATGTTTCATCCTTCAAGCCCTTTTCTTCTACAAATTTCTTGTATCCAGAGCTGATTCCATACTGCATGATTTGCCTAATATACTTAGCTGGTACCTTTCGAATTGACATTATAAATTGCTAGTGAGCCACGTAGACTGATGCATACTTAGTTAATTATAGAACAGCACTCATTTGTCATTAACACATTATATATAACATGAAAATGGTGAGGATCATACCTTCAGAATAAACATGGGCTGGAAAAGAGCAATAAATTGTGGTAGCTCTTTCCCTTGATAAATACGGCCCTACAATACCACATATAAGACATCAAACTCCTTCCTAGAAATATTTAACAGTGTCACAATAAAAATACAGTACCAGAACAGGTTTTCCTTTCAGTGAGTTCCAAATTGTATTAGCTATTTGCAAAGCCATCTCTCGATCTTCCTGTGTAAAATAAACCAAAGAGTAAATTCACTGACCCCAGCACAGTTGTATGAGTCCCCATAAATCCTTATGTCGTACGTATGAAATTTAGGGAGAAAAGGGTAAGGAAAAAATAATTCGACATAAAGGTTAAGAAGCAAGTATTAGTGAAAACACACAAAACATTGCATCAACAGGGCGATGTGATGGTCACCCACAAAAGTGACAAGGCATTAAAATATGGGAGAAGTTCCAAAATTGTATGGTGAACTATATTTGAAGCTTGGGAACATTGAAAGGACAATAACCGGTACGCTGTTCTTCCCAATCCAATAGGTAAGATAGAATTCTTCTCTCTTGTCACCAGAATGAGATATGTACAGAGGACAATATATCAGTCTCCACTGTAAAATTTTCCAAGCACCTCCTTTGGAAGAGCAGTCTTAGCACTGCCATTTACACACCAGACCTAAAATATGCACATATTGTTCTTATGATTATATTCCATTATTGCATTTTCCTAGTTTATATTGTAATTATTAAAAATATGCAACTTATAAATCTTGATGTAAGATCAACAAAACCTCAGTCTTTTCACCGCCTTCTAGCAAAGGAGGAACATCCTCATTTACTGAAGTGCTGCTTTTTGAGGCTCCCTTGACATCGACACCTTTTTGCTTCAACAGCGCTAGAGAAAAACCAAATCTTATCAAGAATGATCAAAGGGGTAAATTTTGTTACCCAATGAACAAGAACAGATATAATACCTGCAACTTTTCTATCGGGATCGGATTTTCAGACCCGAACCGTCTGTGTAAAACTGTGCTAATCCAGAAAAAGGTAACACACACAGTGGAAACAACGATGATAACACACCCGCATCACGAATCAAATATTAATACTTAAACAAAAGGTACCGGCCTTATGGCCAACCATTACAAAATAAACAGCCTCATGGCTTGAGTTCAATAAAGTAGCGGCGGAAACGAAATAACAGCAGCAGGATAAGCCTATCCATTTGCCCAACAGGCAATCGACTGGGGTACGCGTCCTAGTAATCTGGATCGCCTTCATCGTAACCACAAGCAAAGAACTCATAGTCACCTGCTTCTGTGCACTCCTTTGTGGAAGTGGGAATGTTGCAAGAGTGAGTACAAGATGTACTCCGCAAGTCTTGGAAACATAATGCATGATAAATATATGCAAGGCTAAACAATTGCAGGCTTAATATGGCTCATTTAGCATAAAGCAATGTTTAACTTTAAATATGACTAGTAATTTCACAAAGCATCATTTGACCAAATGTAGTTGTAATAATTGAACTTGATATGACAACTAAAATAGGTTCCAACCACCTGATTGGCTCCAACCACCAAATCACAACTCGAGAGTTCCATCCACTCACGGATTCCCAAACCATAACCCGAAAGTTCCATCCACTTACGGATTCCCAAACCATCATTTCTAATTAAAACAAAACCATAAAATCTACAATGTGAAAGCGTACCTCGCTCGCCCTTGATCGTGGGCATGGCTACTTAAGTAGTTTTAACTCTGCACGGTGTGTATAGCTTTACCCACAAGACATGATCGTCTCTTTGTGCAACATCATTAGCACACTTCCTTTGGTGTGCCGCAGAGAGATCATGACAAGACCTTTAAAATATACAACCCTGCTATTAATCTCGTCCGCTAAGGTTTCACCGCTGGAGGGTTCCATCCACCTAGTCAGAAGCCCCTCTTGCGACGTGTGGGAAAACCTGTTTCCATCCGACACCCACATTCCACCAACTGGCGAAGTCAATAACGAGACGCACAAATTAAGTAGCCAGGTCGCACTCATAGACTTGTGGTTGTACAGTAGTGCTCGGTCCATGGTAACACACGCTTCGGTCCTTAATTGATTAGGGTGGAACATTCACTTTACAAGACCTTGTGCTTCCTACACCCGACAAACATCCATCCCCCCAGTCTAATCCATTTTTTTACTTTATTTCATTTAAATAACTGCATCAATACCAATTGCCACATCTTCACAAACGAGTTTAGATAATGTTTGAAATGATTCCCATAATAGCATAATGCTGTAACATTTAAGCTGGACTAAACCAATTCTATTGTCCCATGCAACTCTAGTGGTTATCACCAAATAAAATAGCTAATGGCATCTAGGGTGACAATGGTTCGACATGATTAATGCCAATGAGGGTATAACAATTCTGGAGTTTAACTAGACCTTAAGACTATATTTAAAGTACATTACTTAAAAGTAAGCATGCATAATTTAAAACAACATAAGTATTTTATAAATTGGGATCAACATAGTCAAGGAATACTTGCCTTCATTGACCCCCACTGGTTCTACCTCCGACATCTGGTTTGGTTGAGCTTCGACGACATCGTCTACCGTCAAACGACAACAAATAAATAAAATAAATACAAAAAATTGAAAAATTGAAAATAATGGTACTATAAGGTAGATATTGAATTTATATAGATTTATAAATTTGAATCACTAGATTTGGAGCTCAAACGAAGGAGAACGGGCTCTCAGAAGTGGCTTGGATCAAGAAAATCAGGAAAAAGAAAAAGGGAGAGAGAAAGTGACACATGGCGCAATCTGATTGGTTGCAATTTCTGGATTTTCTAAAAAAGGAAAAAAGAAAATGAATTTCAGCTGACACGTGGGGCCCACGCGTCAGCGACTGGACCATGGTGAACCGGGTGCACCGAGACGGCTAGGAGGTGACACAGCAGACTCGCTAAGGTGGCATGACGCATGGCTGCTAGTGCAGCAGGTAGGGCTGACGTGACTGCCACATCATGGCTGACATGGCTGCCAGCGCGGCGCTGCTAATAGATGCCGCGCAGATGTGGCGCAGAGGTAGCAACGACGTGGTGCCAGCGCGGAGACACGTCGGCGACGGTCGGCTCGGGGCAGTGCCGACGCGGCAGCGGCGCGGGGTTGCCGGAGGTGGAGAAGATGAAGCGGCCGAGTGTGAGGGAGAGACGGATTGATACATCCCCCTTGCCTGCAGTTCGCCTGTGGCGTGAGATTTTCTTCGGATTCAAATGCAATGGGAAATCCAACAGAGGAAAGAAAAGAAGAACACAGAGAATTGGTTCAGAGGAAGCAAAACAGGATTTTCTTTGTCATATTCGTTCGCCTGTTTCCTTCCATTACACAAGTTTAAAACCCACACGGAAAGCCACCGCCTCGACCAATTTACCCTCCAAAACTGAAAACTCACCCGCCTAAACCAACTGCCAGTAACAATCAGCGCTTCCATTGACAATTCAACATTACCACTACAATAAATACGAAAATTAACCACAATGCTTCACCGCCCTTGGATTATCATAATCTTCATCCATCCGCTAATCCTCGCTGCTCGTTACACCTCCCCCTTCTGAAAACATTGCTTGTCCCAAGCAATTGCCGAAGGAAAACGCTAACGAAGAACACTCAAATTCTCCCAGGTTGTTGCCTCTGTCGGCATTCCAGTCCACCTGACCAGACCCTGAGTCACTGCCGCATTACCTTGCTTAACCAAACGCCTCTCCAATATCTGTTCTGGCTCGGTCATATGAGCATCAAGTTCAACCAACTTGGGCAAAGTAGTGAACACCGGAGAATAATCTGGGGTGGAGGGCTTCAGTTGTGACACATGGAAAACAGAGTGAATTTGGATCCTTGGTAGCAAATCCAACTTATAAGCAACTTGCCCAATCTTCTCTAATACTGTATAAGGCCCATAGAACCTGAACGCCAGCTTCGGAACTATTCTACTTACTAATGATTTCTGAATATATGGTTGCAACTTCAGCAAAACTTTTTCTCCCACCTGAAATTGTCGCTCCCTCCTTTTTTTGTCAGCTTGCATTTTCATTCTATTCTGAGCTCGATCCAACTATTGTTTGATCATCTCATTATACATGTCTCTATTGCACAACATCTCATTTACTTCATCAAATGTACTGACATTTTCTTGAGGCATCATACCATAATTTGGCTCACTTCCATATAATGCCTTGAAAGGAGAACATCCAAGTACCGTATGGAAATTCGTATTGTACCAAAACTCAGTGAGAGCCAGCCATGCCTTCCATCTGCCCGGAGTAGCCTGAATTGCGCACCTCAAATACATCTCCAAACATTGATTAACTCTCTCGCTTTGTCCACCGGTTTGCAGATGGTATGAGGTGCTAAATTGTAGCTTAGTATACATTGTTTTGAACAATTCTCTCCAAAATGTGCTTGTAAAATTTTTATCCCGATCTGAGGTGGTAGTAATCGGAACTCCATGCAACCTAACTACCTGATCCAAAAATAGTTTGGCTATTTGCTGTGCTGTAAAAGGGTACCTAAGGGCAAGAAAATGAGCATACATTGAAAACCGATCAACAATCACCATTATTACATTACAACCTTCTGACATAGGTAGCCCTTCAATAAAATCCATTGTTATGTCCTGTCAGGCTGCCGCTGGAATGGGCAAGGGTTGCAAAAGACCAGCTGGCCGCGATTTCTCTCCTTTTGCCTTTTGACAGACTTCACATTGTTTAATGAACTCCTCTACACTCTGCCTCATTCCCATCTAACAAAACATTTTCTTTATTCTTTGATATGTGGTATGTACCCCAGAGTGTCCCCCAATACCACTCGAGTGAAAGGCTTCATTCTCACCAATCCATATTCTTCCTTGAAAACGGATCAACCCTCGATGCAATTCAAACCCTTGTTCATCCGGACTATGAATTTCCAGGCTAGCCAAACGCTCTTGTGTTGTTTTATCAGTAATGTATGAGTTGATGACCTCCTAGATCCAAACCGGTTGTACTCCAGACACTGCTTGCAGCACCATCATTTGCCCATTCCGAGATAATGCATTTGCAACTACATTTTCTTTCCCTTTTTTGTAAACTATTCGGAACTGAAGTCACATTAAACGAGTCATGGCCTTTCTCTGCATGTCCGATTGTAATTGTTGTTCTTCGAGATAACACACACTTATGTGATCTGTTCTAATTACAAATTCATGTCATTGTAAATATGATCTCCACCTTTCCACTGCTAGCATCAAGGCCAAAAACTATTTTTCATAAATTGATAGACCTTGATGAACTGGACTCAATGCCTTACTAAAGAATGCCACAGGATGACCTTGTTGCATTAATACTACTCCAACACCATAGTCACATGCATTTGTTTCTATTTCAAAAGTTTGTTCAAAATTGGGTAACTTCAGGACCGAGGTAGTAGACATCGCATGTTTGAGCTTCAGGAATACCTCCTCAACCTGAGAATCCCATGAAAAAGCCTTTTTCTTCAACAGATTTATCAATGATTTGATTGTCATTCCGTAATTTCGAACAAATTTCTAATAATAACTAGTGAGTCCCAAGAATCCTCTTAACTCAGTCACATTTCTTGGTTTTGGCCAATCCCTCATGGCCTGAGTTTTTCGAGGATCTGTGGACACGCCTTGATCGGAGATTACATGCCCCAAATACTCCAATTGCTTCTAAGTGAAGGTACACTTTGATCTCTTGACAAATAACTGATGTGTTTTCAGCGTTTGCAGAATGAGAACCAAATGCTTCACATGCGACTCCAGATCCGGGTTGTACACTAATATGTCATCAATAAAAACTAGCACAAATTTCCTGAGATACAATGCCAAAACTGAGTTCATTACACATTGAAATGTTGCCAGTGCATTTGTTAAACCATATGGCATCACACGAAATTGGTAGTGTCCATGATGTGTCTTAAATGTTGTTTTCATTTCATCTGACACCTTCATACGGATTTGATGATATCCCGCTCGCAAATCTAGCTTGGAAAAGTATTTGGTACATGCTAATTCATCCAACAATTCATCGATGACCGGCATGGGAAACTTATTCTTGATTGTCAAGTCATTCAAACGTCGGTAATCCACACAGAAGCGCCACGATCCATCCTTTTTCTACACAAATAAAACCGGAGAGGCGAACAGACTAACACTTGGAGTGATTACTTCGGTTGAAAGCATTTCAGCCACTTGCCTCTTGATTTCATTTTTGTGCAATGGTGAGTAACGGTATGGCCTGGAGTTGATTGGAGTAGCACCATCAATCAAAGGAATAGCATGATCATACTCTCTTCTTGGAGGTAGTTCTTTGGGCTCAATAAATACCGTTGCATACTGCTCCAACACTGCCCTAACCACCTCTGGAATCATTTCATGAACGCCTTGTTTCTCTTGTTCAATTATTGCCATTGCCCATATATCATTTCCCCTTCTCCATTTGTCGAGTTGATCTACAGTTACCGGTGATATTCCTTCTTTCATATCCATTATGACTCCCTACAACTGAATCCGATGACCTTGATGCTCAAAATCCACTACCTAATCCCTCCAATGACATGTCATGGGACTATGATCTTTTAACCAATCCATGCCCAAAATTGTGTCATACGCGCCCAAATCCAACACTCTCAAATCCTTTCTAAAAGTATGACCCTGAGACCACCACTCAAGTTGTGGCACCCAACAATCACAATGTAATAATTCCCCATTTGCTACCTTGACCTGAATTGGTTTCGCTTGATGTGGAAGGCACCCAATTTTCCGAAGAAAACCAGCATGTCAAAACTATGTGAGCTACCAGAGTCCAATAAAAACAGCATCACTTGATTTCTGACCAATGCCAAAATGCGTATAGTATCTCCTGTCTCAGTACCAGATAATGCACTCAAAGACATTTGATATGTTTCTCCTTGGTCAGAATCAACTTTTTCTAATATGTCGAGCATTTCATCATATAAAATTTCACCCTGCTCTTCAACTGTAATGGCTTGCAGCTGTGCCTGATTCCCTTTTTTACATTGAAGCTCATGATTCTGTTCATATTTCTCCCCGCACTGATAACATAAACCATTAGCTCGTCTATACTCCCGAAGCTATCTTGCCTTCTATAGATCACCATTGCCCAATTTCAGATTAACTTGCTGTTTTCTGTTTTACCCATTCCTCCTCCATCTCGATTGCTTCCCCACTTCTGTTTCCATTTCTTCCCTCGATCAATTACATCTTGTTGCACCCGTGCTAGAAGAGCCACCCGATCAACCGTCTCCGGAACATGTCCTTGCACTGCTCCTCTCAATTCTAACTTTAACCCTTTTACAAAATGAGACACAAAGAGTTCTTCACTGTAATATGAATTATACATTAAAATTTCAAACATCAATTCAACAAACCGAGTCTTATATTCTACCATCGTGCCAGTTTGTTTAATTTCCACCAATTCACCTAACAATCTCCTATGGTCAAATGACCCGAATTTCAGTTCTACTGCCTGAATAAACTGATCCCAATCCCCTAATTCATTCCGAGTTTTATATACTTGCAACCACCTTGCTGCATTACCCTCCATGTGCATTGTCGCCGTACTTACCCACAATCCTTCTGGAATATTGAACACTTTAAAATAATCAGTGCACTTATCCCTCCATAGCCGAGGACTCTCCCCATCAAATTTAGGAAAAACTAGCTTTGGTAAAGGAGTTCTCATTTGTCCTCCACTTTCTCTTGATAATTGTGAATTCACCCCGGATGACTCTTGTTGGACACCTGTTGCATATCTGTTGTGCATATTACCTGCCGTTGGTGAAACTTCCTCCTCTATTCTTACCCATGGATCCAACAAAATTGGTGTGAGTATTGCCTTTCCTGTAGTCGAAGTCGACCCATCTCCATTCCTATTCCCATCCACAACTCTCCCCGTAGCAATCCAAGCCACCGCTTGCGCTATGGCTTCCAACTGCTTGGAGAACAACTGTTGATCTTTCGCGCTCTGCTATAATGCTTTTGATGTCAACTCAGTTCAAGTCAGCAATTGTTGTTGCGTTGTGTCGAACAGCTCTACCCGAGCGAACAAGAGATCCAGCCCTTCCTTGATCGCCACCAATCTCTCCTCCGATCGGCCTTCCATTTCCACCATCGCCTGCAGCATGAACTGCGTCTGCACTGATGGTTTTGGGGGCGCCGTGATGTGTGATTCCAACCGAGCCAACCAGATATCTTGGAATTTTACAGGGATCAATCAGAACCGAATTGCTCGATTCCGAGTTCCCCAACCCTCTTCTGGAATTTCACAGCTCAAGATCGGATCGAACGTGAATCTGATACCAATTGATACACCCCCTTGCCTGCAGTTTGCCTGTGGCATGAGATTTGCTTCAGATTCAAATGGAATGGGAAATCCAACAGAGGAAAGAAAAGAAGAACATAGAGAATAGGTTCAGAGGAATCAAAAGAGGATTTTCTTTGTCATATTCGTTCGCCTATTTCCTTCCATTACGCAGGTTTAAAACCCACACGGCAAGCCACCGCCTAGACCAATTTACCCTCCAAAAACGAAAACTCACCCGCCTAAACCAACTACTAGTAACAATCATCGCTTACATTAACAATTCAACATTACCGCTACAGTAAATACGACAATTAACCACAATGCTTCACCGGCCTTGGATTATCATAATCTTCGTCCATCCGCTAATCCTCGCTGCTCGTTACACGGATCTGGCTCGGGGCTTAGGGCAAAAGGTTGTGGCGATGCAAGGAACTCAACGGGACCAATGGCGGCGGTTGGGGCTCACCAACGACGAAGTTTGACAGCGGGGAAACCTCACGAGATGGCGGCGCTAGGGTTGAGCTTCAAGCAACGCAACCGTGCGGCGAAACTCGAAGATAGCAGAGGGGAAAGATGTGGCGGCATTTATAGGCGCGGAAGCCGAGGTCTCTAGACCAGATACGACTCGAATTCGACGTGAATGGTGAGAAAATCTCAACGGCGATTGCAGAGACGGCCGACGGAGGGAGTCCAGCTCAGGGACGACGGGACACCAGTCACTGACAGGCGGGGCCCAGCGGCCAGCGGGCCGCGCGAGGCGGGCCAGGCCGTGCGGTTGGGCCATGGAAAAGTGAAGTAGAGGCGACGATCCAGGAAGAAGGGAGCCGGGCCAGGCGGGGGAAAAACAAGGTTGGTCAAGAAAAAAAGATTGGGCCGAGCAGGAAAACGGTCCGCGTTGGAAAAAGATAAAAGAAATGATTTTTCATTTTAAAAAATTCACAAAATCGATAAATGCCAAAATAAATAGCAAATAAATGTGGAAAACTTCCAGAAAATTCTCAAAAATACTTTTAAGCATTTAGAACCCAGATAAATTGTTTTGATCTCAATTAGACTTTGAATTTTGTTTAAATTGATTTGCTTGCATTAGAAAGAAAATTTTAAAATTCACAAAAAAATAGAAAATGCGGAAAATTTTAATTGGCTCAAAATTTTGGAATGTTACATTTTCCACGGCCTTCCTCCACCCTGGCATTACCGGCTGCATTAATTACTGGCCACGATTCAAACTTAGACTTGAATTTATGATTCTCATAGCCTTGAATCACTTGAGTTATTCTTGTGTCTTTGGCCTACTTTGATTAACAATGAATTCCTACAAGGGAAAAAATTAGATAGGATTACATCTTTGAACAAGGCAACAAAATGAGGATGATTGTTTGTGGGTTTACCTCAACTGCCGCACTTGCAGCTTTCCTATCCTCCACTTGTGTTACTCGACCAACCCATACAAATAATTCAGCCGCACAGTCAAGTAAAAAACACTTACTGTTCTCCAAAATTGGTTGTGTCAGAACAGTGTCTTCTAACTTTAATTAACCATTATTGATACTGCAAGCATATAACTGTATGGGAAAAAAATTCGAGATATAAAATTGAAGTTAAGCCACTGAAAATCTGTAAAAAAAACATAGCAATATAGCATACATAGGGGCAATCAGGCCTAAAAATATAGTAAGGCTTCATGGACCAACTAGAAATGTGCTGGCCATCCAGTCCACATGTCACAACAATACCAAAAAACCTATCAAACCTGTGTGTAAAGAAGCTTTTGAAAATGCCTTTATCCTTCAACTAGACAAGGAAGATCACTTAATTTTGCAAGAAATTCAAGTGCGGTCTTTTAAAAATAAAATTATGTTAAACTTTGACCTATTAACAATAATGATCTATTTCCATAGTCCAATATTGGCTTTTTATATTCTGAAGTTTCTGTTTTCGACTAATCTGTACTGGATTGTCAAAATAATTCCATGCAAAATAATTCCATGATCTCTTCTGTGACACTAAGCTGTAAATTCCTACTGGGTGTAGGTAATTATATATCGTTATTTTCATTTTCACTCATAAAAAATGTGTTCATTAGAAAGCTAAAAAAGATTATTGCCACCCATATACTATATAACGAATTTTTTTCTTTAATATTTATTTTTATTCTTTTTTTCAAAACTAGGCGTCCGGGGTGAAAAATTGCAAGTTTGGGCTCCCGTCGCCCGTACATGGGGCGATCGCCCCATGTACGGGCGATCAGTGCCACTCTAACGGCAACCGACGGACGGCGGCGCACCTATCGCCCTATGCACGGGCGATCGCCTGCACTGCGGCGACAATGGACCAACCAAATTTTTTATTTAGTATTTTTTGTAATTATTTTATGCCTTTTAAATATGAACCCCATAACTTTTGATAGGAGTGTCCAAATGAAATGAAACTTTTTTCTAAATTTAAGTTTTGGAATGAGGAGTTTGATTCTAAAATAAAAATCTATGTATTGTTTGCGGAAAAATAATTTTATTTGAGTTCGAATGCTACGCTGTAATTATGGATTGTGAACGAATTACTTTGTGTATTGATCCATAAATCATGAAATAAAATAGAATAAGTTAGTACAACCTTATGCACTTCATTTCTGCAAAAATATCTAAATATGATTGCATTTTGAATCAAAGTTGGTTAATTTAAACCCTTTATAGCATTCATGTTTCAAGTAGTTAGAATAATATCTAAAGGACCTCAAAATTTGACAGAACCAGTTTTGTTGCATTATTGGGCTTGCATAGGTTACAATTATGTAAAAATATTTAGATGTCACTTTAGGCTGCACTATTTTATTGATGTCCGAACATGCAATCGGTAAAACATCAAAATGGCCGTATCTTTCGCAAACGAGGGTCAAACTCGATGAAACCAAATCTGATGAACTTAAAATGCTATAACCTATCTTGATGGACAAAAATAACATCATTTGGGACAACTGGAATAGTAGGATATATCGGAGCCCTCCGGAAATGGAATCGGTTCCCTCTCTAAGGCTAGTTGAGGACAGTGAGCATACACTTGAAGGGTAGGTCGCATTCTTTATTACGGCTTAAAACTGAAAGGAGTACCACGAACAAGAAAAACCAAAGTTAACACCAGACGTCTACTGAGTGCTTCGAGGCCACTTCCCATTCGCCCATGCCTCCGACGGGGCTTCTCTGGCACGCCGCGCTCTCTCTTGTTTCCTCTCTCTCTCGGCCTCCTTCTCCTTCGCTTCCCTCCTACATGCCTCCTCGCGTGCGACATCGCGTTGTTCTTGAAGCCGCCGCGTGAACTCGTCCTGCCGGTTGGCTTGGTCAAGAAGCCGTTGGTCCTCGGGGTTGATCTCCGTATAAAACCACTGCTCAAATTTACACAGTGGCGGAGGTGACTGCATGAAACGTAAATTAGCAAAGTTTCATTCACAAATGTTATGTAACCCGTACGATTGTTACCATGCGGCGATCCTTCATGCTCTTCTCCGGCGGATCGAAGGCGTAGTTGCGGCACTTCCAATACCTCCTCTTCCAAGTTGAAATTTCCCAAGAGCGGACAAACCTGCAAAGATCTCCGCACATACACATGGGTGCTACAGCTCCACGAGGTAGGAAGAGATCTTGGTATGCTAAATTGCGCGGGCATGCACTTGTTTCTTCCTTTGCTTTCCCCTTTCCCTTTGGATTTGCACGCCTCGGCATTTTCGATTGATCCTGAATTTTTTTCCTCCCTCCTCTATTCTTTGCGAGACCGCTTATGAGAATGAATGTTATAAAGGGCAGATATCGCCAGGGTATGGAGCGATCGCCTCATATTAGGGTGATCGCCCCATATTAAGACAACTAGTAAGACACCTTCAACTATACCCACCAGCGGAAGGCATCTGGTGCCTTTCATTACCCAGTTGTAAATCTCCGCCAGGTTCATTGTCATAATTCCATAACGCGAGCCACCCTCGTCATGCAGAAGGGACCATTTCTCCAAAGCCTCGTGCCGTATCCAGTTGGTGAAACTCTTTATGCTGGTCCCCGGCCTACGCCGAATGTTTAGGGCGTCTGTCGGGAGCGCACACAAAGCTGTGGGGTCTTCTCCTTGCTCATGGTACACCATCGGGTTCCTTGATGAACCAGCGGTATCTCTTGGATTCATTGACTGCTTCTTCGTTAGTTCATCCAACGTCCTCCAAAGCGCGTCGAACTTCTTCCGTTGGTTCTGTTTACACAGCTGCTTGAACATGTTCATAAGCTCCTTGTTCCTGAACTGACAGAAAAAATTAGCACCCATGTGCCTCATGCACCACCTGCTCTTCAGGTCCGGCCACTTTGCTGCTCCCACGACGGCGAACCCTTGTTGCAAATCCACGATAGCCCTTAGCAGCCCTGCATGTCGGTCATGGATGGCACAAACATCAGGCCTGTCCAGAACAACTACCAGCTTCACTCTTTCAAGGAACCAGTACCATCTCTCCGTGTTTTCTCCCTCCACGAAGGCCAATGCAACCGGTAGAACCTGGTTGTTGGCGTCTACCGCGATCGCAGTTAGAATCTGGCCCTTATACTTCCCCGTGAGGAATGTGACTTCCATGCAAATGACCGGGCGACAGTGCCGGAATGCATTTATGCATGCGCCCAGGGCGAAGAATGCACGCTGCAAGACCCACTTACTCGCGCACACACCACCCGCAGGAAACTCCGCAAGGTCGACGGATGTACCGGGGTCCCTACTTGCTATTGCCCTCAGCAGGTGGGGAATATTCTCGTAGGAAGCCTCGTACGTCCCGAACCGCATTTCCAGAGCTGTCTTTTTCGCTCTCCATGCCTTTCCGTAGCTAATCTTGTATCAAACTTCTCCTCCACTACCGTGATAATAGATCGAGGCTGCAAAGCGGATTGTCCACGATCTGACCATAAAACACATTTGCCACCCAAGTGGACGACAGATTGCGGTGTCCCTGCTCCGCTTCTTCCAACACGCAATTGTGTTCCATCACTATGAAGCATTTCTAGTAGTCCTTCCACTTCCCCTTGTATGCATGCACCCGCCATGGGCACGAATCAACTACGACTTCACGTCGTACTCCTTCTTCATCGACTTCACTACCCGAATTGCCGCCGAGAGACATTGCCCAAGATTTCACCGCATCCATCACAGCCTCCTTGTCTTTATATATGGCCCTCCGTCACCTCGTTCTCACGATACTCCCATGCATCGTTGTTCCTTCATTCGTTGTTAGGTCTTCGAATCGTAATTGGTCCACGCACAGGATAGGCACCTCAAGAGCGTTGTCCTCCTCGTCGAGTGCTCACCATCGTGGACTTCCTCATCCGCACGGCCATCCTCTTCCATCAGTCAACTATGTCCTCCACCTCCTCCACCTCATCGGCCACCCGCGCCTCCACCTGCCTCCTCGCGCCTCCGATCCCTTCGCTACCGCTTGATCTCGTGCTCCTCGTCTCCATGGTCCTCGCCGCCTTCCTCTTCGCATCCTCAGACATTTGACGTCGCCTCCCGTAATGTCCACCCCGACATCACGAACTTGCGACACCGATGGAGCTACTGGGTAGCATTGTACCAACAACATGAGCAGCCAACCCCGCTCTACAGCAAAACCAATATAACTCCTCCATATTGATGTCGAGTTAATAGGAATCAACTCTCCGTAAAAGCAGTCTTGCGCACGGCTCACTCTCGCTCGACCATAACCAACGATGCTGGGATCCAAATCGAACATGCGAGACATCCACTCCAACAAACCCTCAGATGTCCTATCGCTAGGTCTCGCATATGCCTGTCGACTCTTGAAAATGATGATAAATCCACCCCATCCGCCCCCTGTGCTATCTCCCCATCTCCATAAAATATTTGAAAATACAATTTCTCCGACATGCTGCAACGTCCGACGGAAAAATATTACTCTAAAATAAAATATACAAAACGTACATTGATCGTACTATAAAATATGACTATAAATAAGTGATTCGACTATAAATAAGTAATTCGACTTGCCTACCATATGGCCTAACATTATATTTCTGTCACATTACATTAACCCTACCAAATTAAAGTTTTAAATATTGCCTACTATTTTCACTGTATTCACTTTCTATATACTGAATACTACAATAAATTTGTAACGTACTAAATACTATACAATCATGAAATTTCTAAAAACTAAATACTACATTAAAATTCTAAATATGAACTGCGATATTAAATTTCTAAACAACACTATCTGAGAAATTCTAAACGCTACAAAATCCTAAATTTTCTAAACACTACAATAAATTTCTAATACTACAATAAATTTGTAACGTACTAAATACTATACAATCCTGAAATTTCTAGAAACTAAATACTACATTAAAATTCTAAATATGAACTGCGATATTAAATTTCTAAACAACACTATCCGAGAAATTCTAAACGCTACACAATCCTAAATTTTCTAAACACTACAATAAATTTCTAATACTACAATAAATTTGTAATGTACTAAATACTATATAATCCTGAAATTTCTAAAAACTAAGTACTACATTAAAGTTCTAAATATGAATTGCGATATTAAATTTCTAAACAACACTATCCGAGAAATTCTAAACGCTACACAATCTTAAATTTCCTAAATATTAAATGCTACATTAAAATTCTAATAACACACAGTCCTACAAAATTATCTAAACACTACAAAATCCTAAAATTTGTAAATAATAAATGGTACATTTAACTTCTACAACTAAACAATCATAAATTTTTTTATAAAAAATACCTTCGCAGAAATGACGAATCGACTTTTTTTCCCTTTTCTTCTTCTTTCTCTTCTTCTTCTTTCTCTTCTTTTCTTCTTCTTCTTCTTCTTCTTCTTCTTCTTTCTCTTCTTCTTCCTTTTCTTCTGTCTCGGTTGAGGCGGCAGCGCTCGATTTAAAGCCTCCCTGTCGCCCTCGGGGTGGACGATCGCCCCTGTCTCGGGCGACAGGGGGGCCCACCTCCATTTGGCCGCTTTCTGTCCGTTAAAGGACCGTTGTGCAGTGGCCTATCGCCCGTGTATGGGGCGATCGCCCCATACACGGTTTATGGGCGTCTATTTATATAATTTTTCACCCCGGACGCCTAGTTTTGAAAAAAAGAATAAAAATAAATATTAAAGAAAAAAATTCCTATATAATGGCACGATAAAAGAAGGTATGTCCGAATGGTTGCTGGGCTTGCAGAAAGGCCCATTCTACGTGAAGAAACACGAATTTTTTTTTCTTTAATATTTTTTTAATCTTTTTTTTTAAACTATGCGTCGAGGCAAAAAAATTACAAAATTAGGCGCCGATCGCCCGTATATGGGGCGATCGCCCCATATACAGGTGATCGCCCCACATACGGGCGATTAGTACTACTTTAAACGCTCGATTTTTTCTTTGTCTGCAGTTAATTTCTAAAAAAATCATAACTTTTTCATATGTTGTCGGATGGATATAAACTTTATATGAAAATTGTAGCTCTCGACGGGATCTACAACTTTTGTATACAAACTTTTTCAATTTGAGTCCATTTAGACAGTCAAAAATGGGATAGAACGTTCAGATCTAAAAACGGATCTATTTTTAGATCTGAACATTTTATCTCGTTTTTGGCTATCTAAATGGACTCAAATTGAAAAAGTTTGTATACAAAAGTTGTAGATCCCGTCGAGAGCTACAATTTTCATATAAAGTTTATCTCCATCTGACATCATATGAAAAAGTTATGATTTTTTTTAAAAATTAACCGCAAACAGAGTAAAAATCGCGCGTCTAAAATAGTACTAATCGCCCGTATGTGGGGCGATCGCCCGTATATGGGGCGATCGCCCCATATACGAGCGACCGGAGCCCAATTTTGTAATTTTTTTACCCCGACGCCTAGTTTTGAAAAAAAGATTAAAAAAAATATTAAAGGAAAAAAAATTCGAAGAAACACGATGATAAAATATAACTACAAATAAGGGATGAAACTAAACACAGATTTATTGAAATAGGAAGCATTCATCTTGCCATTAACAGATACATTTATATAAAAGATAATGTAAGAAAGTCACAGGACTGAAGGTATCAAACAATTATTCCCATGAAACTTGGAAAAGGTTACATCAGATTGGAGGCTCTAAATTCAAATCTGAGGATCAATAACTTCTCAAGAAATTTGGATGCCGGGTATGTCCAAAGGGCACCCACGTAGCATGGTCCCAGATAGTATAACAATGTTTAGTTTTTTATAAAATAGTAACAAATAAGTGAATAAATCATTTCATTATCTAGTGGTCCGTATGACAACTAATATTTTCTGTTTCTTTTATATGTAGATTCATGATAAAAAGAAGAAACAAACTAAAAAACAAAAAATAGAAAGCTGAAAAATGTCAGAAATCCTAAAAAATGAATGTATATGATCAACTTCTACATACTGCACAACAAATTCAGTTTTTTTAAAAATAACACTAAACAAATATAATTTTCATTAAAAAAATTAGGGAAATTTTTTCATATTTTTTATGTTTCCAATGTTAGAAGCACTTATAAACTAGACTGTTATGTTTCCAATTTTAGAAGTTCTTATAAACTATGTTGCGTCAGTGGCTCGGCGCATGGTGAACCGAGTTCACCGAGTGGGAAGAGTGACGACGTGGCATGGCACGATGATGTGGGCGCCATGCGGCGGCTAGGGTTGAGGTGGCATGCCAGCGAGGCGACGACGTGGCTGCCACGTGGCTCATGTGCGGCACGGTCGACGCGACTACTGCATGGGCGCACGGGCGCAAGGTGGCGCCGAGATGGCACTAAGGTGGCTGGCGCGTGGCGCCACGCTGCGACGAGTCAGCTGCGGTCGGCACGAAGGCGGAGCGACGATGACGCAGGCCCACCGGAGCAGAGGAAGAAGCGGCTAGGGAGCAAAACCGCAACGGATCTGTACCGGGCTAGGGGTAAAACGTAGCACCGGGCTAGGGGTAAAACGTAGCAGGCAATGCGACGGACTCAATGGGACCAACGGCGGCAGTGCTTGCTCACTGGCGGCGAAGATTGAAAGTGATGAATCCCAGCAGCGCGCGGAGAAGCAGATCAGCTAGGGTTTGAGCCTTAGGCGACAAAATCGAGCGGCGAGACACGGAAAAAGAGAAGGGAGGATGACGGCCTTAAATAGTCGCGCACGTCGAGGTATCTGGTTCGGATACAGTGTGAACGACATTGGAAATCGCCGCGGCGGTTGCACGCGACGAGCGGTGGTGGAGTTCGTGCGGTAGACGGGCAGCCGCACGCTGACAGGCGGGACCCGGCGGTCAGCGGCACGAGGCGAGGCGGACCGGGCCGCGCGAAGGAGCGATGGACTGGGGAGAAGCAAGCTGGGCGGAAGGAATGCGGGCCAAAGGAAAATGGGGCGAAGCGGAGGGAAAACGGGCCAGAACAATGAAGTCGGCTCGCGCTGAGAAATAAGAATTAAAATCATTTTTTTAGAATTGCCAGAAAATCGAAAAAAAGGCCAAATAAATTAGAAAAAATTCTCAAAAATTCTTTTAAGCATTTGGAACCCAAATAAATTGATTCGAACTCCTTACAACTTATAAAATTTGTTTAAATTGATTTTCTTGCATTAGGAAAATTATTTAAATTTACATAAATTTTGAAAACTAAGTAAAATTTAAAATGGCTTAGAATTTTGAAATGTTACATTGTGTGTCCACTATACCTAAGAAAATCATCTCATGTCAAACGGAATCAATAGAAAAATGAATTTAGATAATTTGATAACTCCAAGAATTTTGCTTCGCCGAGATGGAAAATCCCAACTCTATGAGTACATACAATAGTAGAAACGATTATTATCTGTATACTTCTCTATGTTATCTAAAGACAAACTAAAGGCAACTTCTACAATATATATCATTTTAAGGTTGTCTCTATGAGATTTTTTAATTTTTTAATTATGGTGTAAAAAATTATTTATTATAAACACAGTAACTTACATAATGATATTTTACTGTGTCTATATAGTGAAGACAGCTATACTCTCTCACTTTCCTCTAGTTCTATTTATGAGAAGAAAAAAATGACAAAACATATATAACTACTGACAGCGTTATACATGGCCTAAATCAACACCCAAGTCCAACAGCTCAATTGCGTTGGGCAGACGGTCCAAATCGCCACCTCATTCACTCCATTATCCAATCATCACCATCGTTCTGACGCAGTCGTCGTTGGAGATTCCTCACGCCAAACTGCTGCCCGCGGCAAGGCCAAGGCTGCGTGACAGTGTGAGGAACCGAGCCGGAGCGCTGCGGAGCCACCTGCCGAATTCGCCATGAGGCCGCGGCCACCTCTTCCTCTCCTCCTTCCCTCCCTCCTGCTCCTCGTCCTCCTCCCGTCGCCGGCGGCTGCGGTGGTGTCGCCGCGGCGGGGCCCTGCCGCGTGGGAGGCGCTCCGCGCGTCGTCCGGCCGCAGGGCGGCGTCTCCCGCGGAGCAGGAGGGGGCGGCCGCCGGGGTGCTCCGCAGGCTCCTCCCTTCCCACGCCCGCAGCTTCCGCTTCCAGATCGACTCCAAGGTCGGAGCACGTCAATTCCAAATCGGGAGACGAAGCCTCATAGTTAGTATTACTTGGATAAAATTAGTGACTGTTTTGCTTTGATCACTCCAGGGCGGCGTCTGCGGCGAATCGAGCTGCTTCAAGGTAAGTAATGTCGATGGCTCGGGCAAAGGCGGAGCAGAGATTCTGTAAGCTTCTCTTTTTTCCCACTTGTTTTCTCTCAACAAAATTGTACTAGCCTGCTTTGCGGTGTACATTTAGAGAGATGTCTAGCTAGCTTCCTTTCTACTTTTTTTTCCTTTTTTTGTGCGAGGAGTCTAGTTAGTTACTTGCTAATTGCTATGATACTGTAGGCTCGGGTTAGGAGTAGTTTTGATATCGCCTTTTAAAAAAAAGGAGTGATCTTGAGATGATCTCCACCTTGATGCCATACTGCATGCTTGACCGCTAGTTGATATATCGATGAGCTTGAGTTAGTGAACTATGCTTTATCAAGTACCTTATTCGAATGCCTGGTTGATTTTCTCTGTGTAAAGTATTTATTGCTATGATCATTCGTTGTCTGGCTTTCTTTAGGCGTGATGCTTTGTTCAAAAATCAAAACATTGTGCATGGAGTGGAAGTTTATTAACATGGATCTACCAAATTGAAAACTTAATATGGTTTAGTTGCAAAGATGAATGCAATAACCTCTTCACGGTGTACAGGATCCAGGGTACCACAGCTGTTGAGCTTGCATCTGGTCTCCATTGGTATCTTAAGTACTGGTGTGGCGCACACATTTCTTGGGATAAGACTGGTGGTACACAACTGGCATCAATTCCTTCGCCTGGGTCTCTGCCGCGAGTGAAGGGGAAAGGAGTGAAGATTGAGCGCCCTGTTCCGTGGAATTACTATCAGAATGTTGTCACCTCCAGCTGTGAGTTTTTTCTGGTTTAGATTTATTTTTCTGTTTTCATAATCTTCATTCTGCTCTGTAGTTGCTCACTCTTCAAATTCCAGCTCGAAATCCTTAATTATACTCAGACCTCATATGTTGATTTGCTGATATCGTTCTATCATCTATTGCGCTCTCAAAAATAGTTTCTCCCTTTTGTTGACTTGTGAATTCCTTGGTCATCTAGGTCTACTGCAAAACAAATGCATGGTGCAATTTTTAAGATACTATCATGACTGCATCTTTGTATTCATGCGATATAAATCTACTATTGCTAACACACATGTCAAATTGAAGTTTTGTTATTCTATCTACTACATTTCAATCGTACTAAATTTTGTACTAAGAATTTCTGATTTATTGACTCTGCCCATTTCATAGATGTTATATTGAATATTTAAACGTATTTCTTAATTTCGAAAGAAATATCTCTGAAATCTTGCCAGCTGACATTATTCTTTGTGTGGATTCCAATTTTTCTCTGATAAAATTAATATAGCATGTATGTAGACTCCTTTGTCTGGTGGGATTGGAAAAGATGGGAGAAAGAAATTGACTGGATGGCACTCCAAGGAATTAACTTGCCTTTAGCATTTACCGGGCAGGAAGCCATTTGGCAAAAGGTTTTTAAGGTAGTGTGACAGACACACCTACAACTCTGAAATGTTTTGTCAAGTTTTGGAGCCTAGTTTTGTTGAAATATTTCAATTATTGTTTAGTACTGCAACTGCAAATAATTCAGGATAATTTTGATATTGGGCCATATTATTAGACCTGAGCAAAAGCTGGACCAGTGAAAAGTTCAGTTTCATTCAGGCCTCCTGGCCTGGGCCTGGCTCAGTCCAATAGGATGTAGTGCCTCTTTTTTGCTTATTAGCAGGAATTAATTCTACAATACAAATACTATTTACATTTCAGAAGGCTAGAATCATAATGTCATACAGTAGAATAATTAATAGGATAATGGACATAATTTAATAATTTATCCTGATTTAGTTCTGTATCTGGCACTCCATTTGGAAATTGATATAGCAATTTGATGAGCGCAAATGTTTTTCACCCGCCTTATATAATCTTACATCTACTATTTTCCCAGACGATAAAAAAATTTACATGTATTGAACTATTCAACTTTTATTGTTGCTGACCAGTTTGGAACCTTCTTCAATCAGCACAGACCCAAAAGTTATCTTCTGTTAGATCTCACCATTGTTTTTCTTTTTACCGTTCATGTCATTTAGGAATTACATTGTGATTTGCAGTTTATTATTAACCTTTTGTTGCATTCAAACCATTGTTGATTATTGAATTCTTTTCCAGAGTTATAATGTCACAGACAGGGATTTAGATGATTTTTTCGGTGGACCAGCTTTCCTTGCTTGGGCTAGAATGGGGAACTTGCATGGGTAAGTTAATAATAAATTTAATAGAGATTACTTAATTGGCAAATAGTTGCGACACAAATAGCAAAATAATTATAAATAAATAAGGATGTGTTGTCTCTGCTATAGCTTTTTGGTTATTAGTTCATATAGGATGGTTATTTGCCTTATGTGTAACAAAAGAGGACTTCACAACATTATGTTTCAATGTGTCCACATGGTGGCATCACCGTTCTCATATCAATATCCTGTTGAGATGTTCACAGTTTCGACCTTTGGTTCTAGGGAATTCTCTTCATTTTGCTAAATTGGGTAAAAACATACCAGCTAAGCTTATTCTTCCTTCTTGAATCTTTTCTGTTTGAATAATTGTCCTCGAATGACAGAGAATTCTTCTTTCTGGCTTCTTTTTTTTCTTAGAAATTCATTTTGACCACATTATAGCACTGCCCGGAACATTGAATTAGTATTTCTGTAGTAACACGTTGTATGCTAAATATGATTATTTGGAGATAGGATCACTTGGTTGGTGGCATATATTTGTCTATTTTGTTGGCATGCCATAAAAAGCAGTGCATTTATATATATATATTTTTAAAAAAAATCTTAGATGGGGTGGGCCACTTTCGCAAAATTGGCTGGATCAACAACTGGCACTGCAGAAGAAAATACTCCTCCGTATGGTTGAGCTTGGAATGGTCCCAGGTATGATTTTATTCGACAGTCCAGCACTGCAGTTCTCTAGTCATTTTTTTTATAATTCTAGACAAACTTTGGACATGTGTCATCAGATCTTTTCTGCTTTTCCTGTTATCTTTCAGGTTTTCTCAAATTTGTTGTTCTCTCCATCTACTTTTACATCAAGCATTCTTGAGCTTCAGTTGACATATCAATGTACCTTATACTAGTGATATGCTGTTAGTAATTTAGTATAATGCACACCCCGTTAAAAAAACTTATTATAATGCACACAGTATTTGCTCCAGGTTATATATTTAACATACAATATATTGCCATTTTTCAGTTCTGCCATCGTTCTCAGGAAATGTGCCAGCCGTGTTTAAAAAATTGTTTCCATCGGCGAACATAACCAGACTTGGTGATTGGTAATATACTATCCTGTGTTATCCTGTTGATTTTGTCTGGCATTTTATGCTAGTTTAGGCACTACTAAATTTTTTATTTTTTTCCCTTTGCATTGTTGTAGTTGAAGTTAATATTTTTTTTCATCATTATATAGCTACTTTTCGTCATCACATCAAAATATCTATTTTGTAACTATGTTTAGTATGGAACCTGAAGTCCAAATTTAGTGCTGATGTATTCATGCTGTCTCTTGCAAAGTAACTTTAGTGTTAACATGTAGTTTTAGAACATCTGGAACAGATAAAGAATTTCAGACTTTCAGTTATGAACTTGCTTTTTTAATTGACTTAGTTAGCATAATGCGGGGCTATGGACACATTTGTCTATGAACTGCTTAGTTAAGGGGCAACAATGCATACATGATAGCTTGGCGCTATAAGGTTCTTGTATCCTTATTGTTGGGAGGAAACGGGAAAGTCAGATTCAACTTCTTCACACTACAGTCTGAAGGTCTGTCAGTACTCGTTGTATGATTTTCAACAATAAAATATCAGTTGATTAGAATTTCAGTAAGCGAACTTCTGCCTAACAGTAACAGGTGCCTATATTGATTGTCTAAATGATAATTTTTCTGCTTCAGCCCATGAATGCTCGTGTTTACACATTCCTCTGCTTCAGGAACACTGTTGATGGTGATCCTAGGTGGTGCTGCACTTATCTTCTTGATCCTTCTGATGCATTGTTTATTGATGTGGGGCAGGCTTTTATCAGGCAACAAATAAAAGGTGAGCATTTCTTTACATGCAAAGATATTGAACTTCGTTCCTTCCAATTCAATGCGGCTGTTCTTCCCCGGATAGCTTCACAAAGTTACTGAATGAATTAATAACAATGCACTTTTGATGTATGTCTTCATAACCTGTATATGGAGTTTTTATCTTTTTCATCTTTTTGGATATATGCAGAATATGGTGATGTCACCAACATCTATAATTGGTAACTCTTACTAATCTGCTTCTTTGAAATATTTCATTGGAGTGTTGCATGAATGCTTTATGTTCTTGCATGTTGTATTACTAGGCTCAAATATCATATACTACAGTTCAGTGGAAATGGTCTATTTTCATTATCATTTATGGAGATGATCCACCGATTGTTTAGAAAAAAAAAATAATATACATAAGACTGTTATGAAGCTTTGTGCAGGAAACATTGAATGCAGAATAATTGAACATATAAGATACTTAATTTGAAGTTGGTTTCATGGCGAGGGATAGAACCTGAATGTTAAAGATGTGAAGGGGGAAAAAATTGATCGCAGCAATCCAACACCAGGAGTTGCTCCTAAATTGTAAATAATGAAGCGGTGTCTTTTCCTTGGAAGATGTATAAGGAGAAGATTCACAGTATTATGATGGATTCAACCACTGTTATTAAGTCGTCGCCTAGGTGTCCAGTCGCCGGAGGAAGACCGCCATGGCCGGCCGCCTCGCCTGGCTGGGCTTGGTGTGGAGAGGGACGAGATCCCCCGCGGCCTCGAGCGTCTCCGGCCGCACCACCATCGCCTCCTCTGTCGTCGCTGCAAGATCCGGTGTTCCCGCCTCGGCTCCGGATCCGCCGTCCCACATCTGGCTGCCGCCGTTCCCGATCTACAGCGGCCTAGGTGGGGGCGGAGGAGAGGGGAGAGGAGTCGGCAGCCGTAGGGGGAGGGGAGCAAAGAGGTCGCCGACGGCAGAGAGAGGAGAGGAGTCGGCGACGGCTGGGATGGACAGAGGGCGGCGGTTGGGTTGGAGAGGCGCGTGTGAATGGAGAGGGAGGATGGGGGGCAGGGAGGCGAAAGTCGGGGTGGCTGGTGGTTTGCTGCGGTCGGCCGCTGGTAGTGCAGCACTGCAGCTAGTGCTAGCGCAATGCGCCAAATGGGCCGGCGCCAAATTGATGGGAGGTCGGCGCTGGGAATGGGTCGGGCCAGGATTCCAGCTCTTGGACCGGGAACTAGCATTTGACTGCTAGTGTTGATGGCTTGATGCTGTGCTGCTACTGCTACCTTGAACATTTTTTTGGTCGCCTAATCCTCGCCTAGGCGTCCAGGCGCCCCGGAGGCGACTCGCCTCGCCTCGCCGGGTCGCCGTGATAACCATGGATTCAACTGAAATAATTTGTGTTTCCTCGTACTGTGGATGAGATAAACAGTATGAAATTTAATTTTAGATGGATTTTCCAATTCAAATTGATCTTAATGCTGATTTAACTAGATAGCTGCAATTCAAGTACCAATAAAAGCATAAGAAAGTTATGTGGGCTTGTTATTTGTTTATTGGATTAAATACTATCACAAGTAGGTTACTTTTTGTTTGTCTTGGGTGTGTATTGTTCCGTTTGTATGACCATGAGTTCCATAACCAGCACTTTCCTTTCTCCTGGTTTGGTCCTTGCTATCCAGGGTAAGATTTGTTGTTGATCCTGTTCAGAATTCTGAAATAATATCCAGATAATTCCCATTAAGATGCTGATTGTGGATAGAGCACAATTCTATATTTTTATTGTTGGTGCAAATGCCATTCTGTTCAAGTGTCATTGGTTGATGTGGTGTTCAGTGTTCACGTGTTTGGCATTCTGTCTATTTTTGTTCCTTGCTCATTTGGCTGCTTTTACTTTATAGTTTATACAGCATGCATTTTGCGTACTTTACAATTGAGATTATTGCTTTCAGTGACACGTTCAATGAGAATACACCACCCACAAATGAATCAGCATATATTTCATCACTTGGTTATGCCATCTATGAAGCAATGTCAAGAGGTAACAAGGATGCAGTGTGGTTAATGCAGGTGTGTATGCACTCTTTTTTGACCTTTGAAGCATGAAAGATTATATATTTAATAATCTTGTCGTAACAATAGTCCTTAATGTTAAGGATATAAATATTGTCTTATATAGACTCTTCATATATAGGTTTTTCTTGTATAAGTTTTCCTAGTATAGGTATTGTCTTATATAGGCTTTATTTTTATTCCTGCTTGTACAACTATATACACTAGCCACTGGCCTCATAATGAATACAACAAGTGCTATTCATAACATAGTATCAGAACCTTAGGTTTAGGGTTAGGGTTTACCAACGTTGCAACCCTAGCCTCCGACCGTCTTCCGCCGCCGCCGCTGCCCCCGAGAGGAGCAGCCTCCACTCCCGGGGGCGGACACCTCATCACCGATGACTCCTCCGTGGCCGCCGCTCGTCCTTGGTTGCTGCTTGTCCATGGCTGCCGCTCGTCCGTGGCTCCTCCTGGCCTTCACCTTGCTCGGCCTATCGCCGCCTCGGCTTCCGCCCGGCTCTACGATCGTACGCCGCTTCATCTTCTGTTGCTGGGTCAACGCTCTGTCTGCCTTGCCCGGACGGCCGCCACACCTCCGCTCCACGCCGATCGTGATGCGTGCCGCCGCCGCTTGTCCTCAGTGGCCCCGTCCTCCGCGCCAGTCACCGCGACCTTGCTGCCCGCGCCGCCATCAACCTAGGCCGTCTCGGCCTCCGCTGCGCTTGGGCTTCTGTCGCCTTGGCCGCCCGATGCGCTGTCACCACAACCGCCAGCTCTGGCCGTCTCCTTCGGACGCTGCCTCGGTGATGGGCCCGCGCGCCTGCCCGACACCCGCCATTCCGCCTCCCAACCGAGACATCGCCCGTGACCGAGCCTTCCTCCCGATCGGACTTCAATCCGATATTCCGATCTCAACCAGATTTAATCCATGTGCCTCGGTCCGACTCCAGCTTCTCAGCTCCAGCTTTCGGTTTTGGCTCAGCTTCACTTCGGCTCCAGTGGCTCGGCTTCACTTCGGCTTTGCTCTCGTGTCATTGCTTCCGTTGCGTCCATCCAAGTCCTTAGCATCTTGGCTCTTTCGTCAGCTTGGCTCTTTTATTGGCTCGACTCTTTTCGTCGACTCGGCTCGTTCTGTCGGCTTCATCGACTCGGCTCCTTCGCTGGCTTTTCTTCGTCGACTTGGTTTCTTCGTTGGTTTTTCTTCGTCGATTCAACTCCTTCGTCGGCTTTTCTTCATCGACTCAGCTCCTTCGTCGGCTTTCCACTGTCGACTCGGCTCCTTCGTCGGTTTTCCACCGTCGGCTCATTTTTTCAAGAGTTGGATGCTGCGACTACTTCAAGAACAGGACTTTGGATTTTTCCTATTTTAGTGTCAACCCTTCCAAATGCAATGCTATTACATACACCTTGCATTTGTGGGTGTCTTACATAGACTCTCCATATAAAGGTTTTCCTTGTATAAGTTTTCCTAGTATATGTATTGCCTTATATAGGCTTTTCTTTTATTCCTGCTTGTATAATTATATATACTGGCCATTGGCCTTATGATGAATACAACAAATGCTATTCATAACACTTAAGATGGTAATAATTTATGTCAGTGGGAAGGGGAGGAGAGTCATTTGGCAAAATAAATAAGTAAAGATGAAAAATGTAAACAAATATACTCTGCAGCCAAACAATGTCGACAGATTATAGTTGAAATATTTGGAGTGTTCATATTCATATTGGCTCCTGTCCCAGTTTGTAGATTTTTTTTAAGAAAACCACACTGTTTTACCGTGTTGTCCTATATCAGTGGAGATTCATTTGCTCTAAGCCACACTTTTTAGCATATATGTTCCATGAACACACACAATTTGCGATTCTGAAACACTACTATAATCTCTAAACCTTCTTTACTTGATTCAGGGTTGGTTATTCTACTCAGATGCAGCTTTCTGGAAGGAGCCTCAAATGAAGGTAAGCTCTTATCACGATTTAAAAAAAAAATTATTGTGAGCACTCATAGAAATGAGGTAACTTGTAGAATAATGGTTAATGCATATTTCATTCCTTATTTTTAAAAAAAACAAAACAAAAGTTTATGCATACATTTGAAGTTCTAATGAAAGCAAGTTATTGTGGTGTTCATATAAATATGAGCACCTATTTGCATGTAGGTAGCAAAAACACCTTGTTTTTGGTATGTAAAGTTGCTGCCTATCCTTTACATGTAGATAAACATTGTTCCTTTTGATTTTCAGGCACTACTTCATTCTGTTCCAATTGGTAAGATGATAGTCCTTGATTTATTTGCTGATGTCAAGCCCATATGGAAAATGTCCTCTCAATTCTATGGCGTACCATATATCTGGTATGTTTCATTTATTTTTGTTTTTCTTTTTTCCTTAAGTTCCAAACTTTCTTATACTTCTTAGATATCAATATTAGTATGAAACATATGCATGAAAGTTCTCATTTCAAGTTAACTAATATATTAATTGCTTAAACTAGGTGCATGTTACACAACTTTGGTGGCAATATTGAAATGTATGGCATACTTGACTCAATTTCATCTGGCCCTATCGATGCGCGTACAAGCTACAATTCAACAATGGTACCTTTCATTTCTTATGGAACCTTCATAGATTTTAGAGTTCAATATGTAAGTTAAAATTATCTATTATCTGCTGCATCAAAGTTGAGGTGAATCTATCTCTTAATTTACTTGGTTGCTGGAATTCAGGGTTCTTTACCATTGATCTGACATTGCAGATTTATATAATGGATGGTTCAGGACTTACATCTGACCCTTCCTCTTTCTTTAGGTTGGCGTTGGCATGTGCATGGAGGGAATAGAGCATAATCCAGTTGTTTATGAACTCATGTCTGAAATGGCATTCCGTAGACAAAATGTTGAAGTTGAGGTAAATATCAGAAATATATGCCTGGCATGTTATGAAGTATAGTTTATTCCTCTTATGTCATCCCGTTTCTTCATTTCTGTATATACTGCCCTTCTAGACAGTTTTCAACTATATAGAAGGCAAATGATAATTAATTTGTTACTTCATAAAGTTTTTCACTTGGAGAGTTAAATGATAATTAATCTGGTGAATAGGTAGCTTCTGCTAAAATTATTATTGTTTTCCTCTTGTAGTTTCAGACTTTCAGTAAGACCATTGGAATAATTGATATTTCCTATATCTCGAGTCAAATGTTGACAGCTGCAGTATCAGAGAAAGTTCATCAAGGATATCAACTTCGTAGTTTGAATTTTTAACTGTTTCTTGGTAGAAATCTTTTACACAGTCATGTTAACACGAGGTGAATCTCGTACATGCTGTTGTACAAATCAGTGTGAATGTGTATATTTCTTTTCTTTTGTGACCAGCTTGCCATGGTTTGCTCAGTGTTACTGCTTTGAATATGTTTATGTTTTTACATTTATTGAAGTTGTTGACTACCTCTTTTACTTTGATAGGTTGATTATCTAATATTTGTTCTTAATCTTCCAGGATTGGTTAAAAACATACTCCTATAGACGATATGGTCAATCAAATGTTGAAATAGAGAGAGCTTGGGCAATCCTTTATCATACAATATACAATTGCACTGATGGAATTGCGGTTTGATTTCATACAGATGCTCCTTTGTTGCAACTGTGCAGTGCTTGTTGACAGACTCATATCTTCATTCATATGTTGATTGCAGGATCATAATAAGGACTACATAGTTGAATTTCCAGACATAAGTCCAAATTCATTCAGCTCTCAGCTTTCCAAACGAAAGGGTATCTCAGTTGTGAGGAAACATAAGAGGTTCTTCTTAAGTGAGATATCTGCAATCCTACCACAGCCACATCTATGGTATTCCACAAAGGAGGCCATCAAAGCCCTTGAACTATTTCTTAAAGCAGGAAATGATATTTCAAAAAGTCTAACATATAGGTATGCTTCGTATTTATGCCTTGGTTCTACTAGTATATTGATGGCATGCATCCCACTTTTGATATCAGTTTAGATTTTTGTTCAGCTATTGTCAACTCTATTCCTAAAATAATGATATGTTCCAGCCCTCAAGCCCCAAACAAAATTCTAGTAGCAACAAACAAAATTCTGAACTGTGTTTTTAGACAACCAGCTGTTTTGAAAATTAAATATTGTGGCTGTTTTCACCTCGTTATGCTGATATATGCAATTCATACCAACTACGTACACAAAAGAAACACAATGTTTTATTTAAAAAAAATTGCTGGAAACAGGCAAAACCTAGCCAGTTCCTAGGAGAGTCACTGGAAAGTGGCAAAGAAGGTTTTCCTGAATGGTGTTCCACCTGGTAACAGATGGTTACCAGGAGTAACAGGAAGTCTTGAACCATATGACCTCTGCAATCTAGTTTAGGTGCGGGATCCAAAGTTCCAAACCCCTGCCTCCCAATCTCAGAAAAAGCAAATAAAATGTGCCATTTTATCTTATTTTCAGGCCTATTTGATCTGCTACACCTTTTCCACAGCGTGCTTGCATCTGCATCTTAGTTTGTTACTCAGTCATGTCAAAAAAATCAAGGCATAAGTGGGGTCAATCCACATATACTTGGTTTGCAATAGAAAAAGTCGGAAACTTGGTTGGGGCTCTCTTCTGGCCTTCTGGGTGAAATGCTCATGTGCCACTGTGAGTTTGTATGTGGAGTACTCATGGTAAAAAAAGTCAAGAAAAGGGTGGCAGATAGGCAGAGTACAATAGTGTTGAACACAAAAGCAAGCTACATGTTAGAATTTTCAGTTATGATGCTCAACTGCTTAGTACATAAAACAAATTCTTCTGCGTAGCCATGATTTTTCTTTAATTGAGTATTAATGGTAAGTGTTATCGCAGGTACGACCTTGTTGACCTAACAAGGCAGTCACTGTCAAAATTAGCAAATGAAGTGTACCTTGATGCTATGAGTTCTTACCAAAAGAAAGATTCAAATGGTTTAAATTTTCACACAAAGAAATTTCTCGAACTCATTTTGGATATTGATACACTACTAGCTTCTGATGATAATTTTCTGCTGGGCCCTTGGTTGGAGAGTGCAAAAAGCCTTGCTACGACTGAAGATGAACGAAAGCAGGTGAGTTTCATACTCATCATCTAGTATTTGGATCCTGAATCGAGCTTTTTGGTTATTTTGAACTGAACTGAACTTTTTTATCAGTACGAGTGGAATGCTAGAACACAGGTGACAATGTGGTATGACAACACAAAGACCGAGCAGAGTAAATTACATGACTATGGTAATATATAGCACTTTCCTCTTGAAGTAGATGCTGGCTATCTGTATGATAGTCCACCCCTGCGTTACTAACTATGCTGGCTATCTGTATGATAGTCCACCCCTGCGTTACTAACTCCGCACTTTCTTTTTAACATCTTTTTACCAGCCAATAAATTTTGGAGTGGGCTGCTGAAGAGTTACTATCTTCCAAGGGCATCGAAATACTTCACTCGCTTGTCAAGAAGCCTGGAGGAGAACCGGAGTTTTCAGCTAGATGAATGGAGAAAAGATTGGATTTCATATTCTAACGAATGGCAGTCCGGGAAGGAGCTGTATGCTGTAAAACCCACGGGTGATGCTTTGGCAATTTCCAGGTCACTCTTTCGAAAATACTTCAGCTAGTTGTGGCCAGAACTTTGAGGTGTCAAAATAGGCATGAGAAATGGACCTGAATTTACAAAGCAGTAGTTTCACTCTTGATTCCGCAAATAGTCCCAAATAAGGTTCAATTGTAAATACCATTTGCGTTGGGTACTGTACATCAATCCCTGTAATCGTATTGTAATAAATCAAACTAGGCACGTATGCGCGGTGCCGCGCCGCGCAGGGGGCGCTGCCGCGTAAAGAAGATTTCTGGCCGAAGAAAAGAATCGCATAAAAAATCCAAGAATGTTGGAGGATGTTCTAGTAAAAAAACCTATGTAAATGTAATTTTTGAGGAAGAAAAGAACTGCAAAAAAATGTATAAGAAGTTTGGAGGGTCTTTTTGTTAAAATTTTTTGGAATTTTTAGGGCTTTTTCGTAACAAAAAGTCTTTACGTAGGAAAAGGGAACAAATTTCGGAAGTTTTTTTTGGGTCTCATCGCATAAAAATGCACGTACATGTAGAAAAGCAATATGCTCTAGTAGGGAAAGAACTTGTAAGTTGTGTCTTATCTGAGAAAGATGCACCTATATGTAATTACAAATAAATTTTAGAAAAAAACTTGTAAGTTGTGAGGGCCTTATCATGGAAAAATGCACCTATATGTAATTAGAAACAAATTTTAGAAGTTTTTGAGGGAAACAAATTCTAGAAGTTTTTGAGGTCGTATAACTTTTAAAATATATTTTTAGGGCATTAGCGTCTAAAATCTGTACCTAGCTGTAAAAAAATAATTTGCATTAAAAGGGGAAAAAATTTGGATTTTTTGGGTTGTACGACAACCTGAATGAGTTCGTTAAGTTGTTGGCCTTTGCACTACTATATATGCTCAACCAGAAAACCAGAGGATCGACAGAAATAATTTGCAGATTGACATGTTGATTTACAACGATATAACTGAGCTGTCATGATACACACACAATTCAGGAGCTCAACTAAAAAACACAAGCCTCTGCCTGTCTTTCTTCGTGTCCTTCTTAACAGGGTTTCCTCTTCTTTTTTTTTCAAAATACCTAACTAAAGAGCTATCTGAGCCAACATAGTATACACAAGATTCGGTATCTTTTCTGTGCACCTGCAGAATAAAACTCCATGGCAACAAGATCTCCTAAATTTCTCTATTCATCTGTGGCTATCTATGAATCATAAAACAATGAGAAATTAAATAATGATATTCATACATTCATATATCTTGTGTATTAATTGAGCAAATAATATAATGTCATTAACCAGCAGAGACAATAAGGGATCTGGAACATTCGAACGGTTAAGCAATTCCTTTGATAGAGCATCAGCTTGCTCCTTGGTTGGAACCCGGAACAAATAAAAGCCAATCAGTACACACTAACAGGCAAAGACTTATAGGTCACGAAAAGTAGGTTAAGAAAAGGGCAAACCCAAAAAAACGTTTACAGGAATAACAGAAAGGTCCACAAGAAACTTTTGTTCCCTACTGAATCAGAAGCAAAATATTATTCGTAGTCCAAGCAATAAGAAGGTTTTTGTTTTTCCAGCAAAGATGAGCAAGCGTTAGGAATCTGTATAACTCTGATCCATCCAAAGCACAAAAACCTCACTCTAATGAATTGCTCCAAAAAGAATTATAGAATTTCGAATCATAGATACAACAAACCAGCGTAGGCAATGCACTAAAATTAAACTACTATAAGTTGACTTGCTGCATAGGTACTTATCTTTATGCATAATAGCAGAATATGAAAATTAGAGAGATGGGATAAAATATGTAAAGTATAATTGGAGAGGTATCTTAGCGGGTTAGCTTTTAATTCCCAGCAAACATGCTCCACAAGAATGATCAGCTAATTTGGAGCACGTTACGTATAACATAAGAGAACAAGAAAGCGAGTACATAACCGGTTAGTTATCAGTATGAAAAAAACCTTATCGATTAGCATCTAATATATAATAGGTCAGCACATTGTTCTTCAAATCTGCATACATTTCTTCAAGAATTGTAGAAAGCAAGAGGATAGCAATTGGATTGGCATTAAAAAAGGTTAGTTATTCACAATTCAGTTTAATATTTTTTATGTCTTGTAGAAAGAAGAGATTTTTCTATTTGGTAGCACCATACCTTACTGTAGTGAAGTGTGTGCGAGCCTCACCTGTGTGCAGTAAAAACAAACAGAAAACTGTACAACTCACTATTTTTAGTGAGAGGTTGGAGATTTTCTTAATTTACTCTTTAGGATTCAGCCTCATCAAGTTGATCTACCAGTCAAACAACCTTAGATTTGCGAGTTCAGAACCTACTATTGAGATTTAGAAATAAAAGTCTAGTAAATACTTTTGATAATTCTGACAATTCCTGAAATATGCTGCCTGCCTTGTTCCAGAAAAGCCTGTGAACAATTTGACCAACAGCTAGAAGCAAAGGTCCATACATAAGAGTAAAACAGAAGGTATCACAATCAGTATATGCTTGTTCCCCTAGATACTACATGCAAGCATCTGCACTGTAATACAAAGAGTAATTGGTACAAATAAATAGCACATAAGCACTAATAATGCTTCCTCCAAACTCATGAACAGAAGCTGCAATCTGTCATATACTACACTACATCACAAAACATACATACTGCTCATCAGTTTTATCAAGAGTGGGCAACATAAGGCACATCAGTGTAACCTTTTCTTACTAAAGAGGATCCTTCTAGGCTCCCAGCACTGCATGTACAAATAGCACCTTTTTTTATCAAAGTAGCAATTATCTCACGCCAACACCAACAGCATTTACAATCCAAGAGAATTGAAGCACAGATTTCATAAAGAGAAGTCGAATGTATTGAGAACCTTAGACAGACATAGAGTTGCATTGCACAACGAACACATCTGGAATAGAATATCACTCCAGGTATGTCATTGCAACAACATGGTAAGCACCAGCAGGTAGCAGCAAGGGGAGCTTTTTAGGCTTACTTTGCTGGGCCACTGTCATTGCAACAACCTCTCAGTTCTACTTTCCCTGCACTGAACTAAATTTAGCGAATAAAAAGAAAACAAAAGATCATATAATCATCGCATACAAAGTTCTCATTAGCACATAACAATATTCATGATCAGCTAGCTCAAGCTGACATGGTACAACATTTGGTGTTGCTATTGAAATTGAAGGACAGTAAGGATAAGACCGGGGTAGCATTGGAATAAAAATCGCGCAGAGCACTAACAGGAAAGTGATCTAAAACAAGGAACTTGTATATAGAATATCAGAAAGTGTAATCGAAATGCTTTCTTATAGTCCTATACGAAACATCCATGGAATTCATTGCGAAATACATAAATCCGAAGACAATGCTTGGTTGGTATCATTTTTTTGCATCTAGAATAAACAAGTGAAATCATGGCAGTGCAACCCTCAATGTAAAAGCAAACTGTGGTTTCAACTTATAGCTATGGAACAACCAAGTTGTGAAACATCTACCCAATTTATACAACGAAATTAATGAGGCAACACGCCGAACAGATGCGTCGGCAGCCAGAGCACCAGCTAATTAGGGTTCACCTGTAGCTCGCGGGAGTGGGCCATCGGCGTGGAGGCGACGAGGCCGGGCTCGGGGAGGAGGCAGCGTGGGTAGCTCCAGGCAGAGGCGACGGGGCCGAGCTCGGGGAGGCGGCGGCATGGGGAGCTCTGAACTTAATTCACAAAAGCTTCTTAGGTTGTATGGAGGAGCTAGCGAGAGACGCAACCGCGGCCAAAAAAACGCGCTCGCCAGGACTCGATCCCCGGCGAGGCACGCTAGTGGAGGAGGCGAGCAGCGGTCGCCGGGCGACGCATGAGAGCGGATGGGAGCAAGAGGCGCGACCGCGGGCAAAAAAAAAGCGCTCGCTAGGACTCGATCGCGCGACCCCTCGATACGAAGCGAGCGCTCTTACTAGCCGCGCTATGGCATGTTAGGGCAAATCGATCTGGAAAAAATACTTGAGGTTGGCAAGCGTGTGAGCCACGCGAGCAACGTGGCTGAACGCCGAGCCAGCTGTACGCACGGATGACCCGTTTCCTATTGACACGCGCGACGCGGCGGCCGGGCGCGCGGCCACGAGGCCCACGAGGTCCCGAAGGCGACGTGGACGCTGTGGGAGGCGGCGAAATCTCCCAGCTTTATATACGGTAATACTAACCAACCATACGTGACGTGTCACGCCGCGGGCGCCGCTCCTCACACGAGCAAATGGAGAAAACGTGCGAATGACGCTCTCTACAGGAGCAAATCGAGGAAACACGCGAAAATGATCTAAAAAGAATTTTGCGTTTTCCGCAAAAGGGCTTAAACTTGATGCTAGAAAAATGTAGAAAGGACCTAAATGCAATGTATTTTTTTTTCCAAAAAAAAGACTTAAACGGTTCTTTTTCCCTAAATGGACCTAATCGCAATTCCGATTTTCAGTAAAAGGACCCAAGCGCGATACTTAAAAATGCATAAAGGACCTAAACGTAATATATTTTCTTTTTTTAAAAAAATGACCTAATCGTAAAAAATTTTTTGAAAAAAGGACCCGAATGCAAAAAAAAATGCCTGCTCGGCTCGAGCCGACTCTTTCACGGCTCAAATGCATCTGGGATCGGCATTTCCACCATCTTTAGCAGATGGAGGATATTCCGCCACCAAAACTGTCCACCTTTCCATTACAAATGTAATGAAGTTGCATTTCTATCACAACTCCAGAGGTTTGTATTTGTTCTTTTTTTTTTCAGTTTCTGCCTACTTTGCTCCTTTATGTTGCAGTGTTTTTTGCGACTAGCTCTCTGATGGATCTAGATTCTGCAATTTAAGCCCTCTAATACAGGCAGGATGCAGAATTACAAGAAATCCAAAAAACCAACTGCTTTATGATCCATTTGGTTTCCTGTTCAAAAGTGTAATACCACTGTCACCATTTCTCCCTTTTTTGATCATGTAAGTTGTGAACTTCTTCAGTATCCTTTTGTGAATCGACTTTTAAACTTGTAAGTTCTGTTTGTAAAATCTGATTTGTCTGTGCATGAACGCACGCTGATATGCAGCTATAAGCTTTTGCAAAGCAATCTGAAGCTGAACCTTCTCGTTTCATCTCTTGTTAGCAGAAACAAAAGTGCAGTTAAATTAATAGCAGAGACCAAAAGGCACATTTGCAGTGTGTACACTTCTGCTTTCCTCGTGTTGAGAAATTATTTTGCGGTGTGCACATTTATGCTTTCGCTGTGTTGAGACATACATGCAATATTTATAGCCGCTAACACTAAACTGATCACCTCTGCGGTCATCCAAAGCAACTCTCCGCCTCGGCATCCTTCCTACTACCGCCTTTGGAATCATCACTTTTCTAACCTTTTCTATCTCGTTTTTTTCAAATCTAGTCCACTCGAAAACGCATTTGCAGATTTAGTCCTCATCCCCAACCACGGGACCGGAGCTTCTGAGATTGTGGCAGCCTACCTCCCGCGCTCACCTGCCCGCTGTCACAGCTCGCCGGCTCACCGATCGCGGTGAGAAAGGGGCTAAATTTGTTAATGCTTTTCATGGAGATGCTAGATATGAAAAAAAAAAGGCTAGAAGAGCTCAAGCTTCACCGCCTTCAAATTCCTCCATGCTTATCCGTACCAACCAGAAGCAACCACTATTGCATAATGCTAATCGGGGCAAATACTTTCTGATTTATCCAATTTTCGTGAGAATTTCGGTCATTGCGATGGGTGTGGAGAGAAATTCATACCGGCAAATAATGTCAGATTATCTATTTTTCGTGAAAGTACAAAATAATTCTATACTTATGCTCTAAGTATGTTGAAATTATTTTTGCGGTGTGCATATTTATGCTTTCCTTGTATCGAGACATGCAATATTTAGCCATGTACACGAAACTCATCCCCTTCATGGTCATCCAAAGCAGCTCCCCTCCTCTGCGGCCTTGCCACCCTTCCTACCAGGGGCGGAGCTGGGCCTCGGGTCACCGGGACAATGGCCCGAGGCCTAGCCCAAGTGCGCCCCAGTTCGGCCCAGTAGCGAAAGCATGAGTGCACGAGCAGCATGATCCAAAGCTAGAGGAAGGAGCGACGCCCTAGCCAGCCTCCACTCGCGAGTCAAGACTCGCGCCATCGCCCCCACACCCTCACCGGCGCTCCCGCCCACCTGCCCGCTGCCCCGCCCGCCGCCCCACCCGCCGGCCGTCGCCTGGCCTGGAGCCCTAGCTGCTGCAGCTCTGCGAGGCTTCGGTACCGCGCCACCGCTGCAGCTCCGCGAGGCTTCGGTGCCACGCCTCTGCTGCAAGAAGGGGCTGAAACCGCCGCAACCCGCACGCAAGTAAGCAAGGATTTGGCAAGGTATATAACCTAGCTATTTTTTTTCCTTTAGGGCTGACAGTGATTGATGGATCTCAAGGAAATTAGACATTGCACATATATACAACTTGGCATATTGTGATATATTAAGGAACTAAGAATCTACATGGCTGAGAATGTTACAAAGGATGGATCATAAAAGGCTGACCTTTGTAATCCTAGCTTGCTGTTGGCTGCAAAATGCTTCTTTGTTTTTTTTCACAAACTCCTTTAGCTCTTCTCCATCCGTAGCTTCCATCAGTGGCGGAGTTAGGATTTGGGTAAGCCTCGTGCCAAAAATAAGCGACTATTACTAATGTCAAAGACTAAGTACATTGAGGTATAACAAAAAGTACAGCACAAATACACAACTAAAATAAATTTGAATTACATGCTTAACATTTCAAAAAAATGGATAAAATATGTCAAAACAATATAGCGTAATGGAGTGGTACAAAAGTTAATACCTAATTAACGAAGATTTGGTGCATCTGAGACTATCATATCTTCATCAACAATAGAACAAGAACCTAAACCTGCAAAAGATGAAATTGCACATGCAAATTAGACACACAAAGCTATGAAGGTAACTATTAAGGCAAATTGCATAAGAAGAATGTAACATACCACTAGCGTGAAGACCACGAGGTAGTTGTTGCTTACGAGACCTCATAATTTGAAAACGTTGTAAAATCTTGTTATCTTCAATGCTTGCAAATACAACTCGATAATGTAGCATACCATACTATCATTCATCCATTCGTCATTCATCTTATTACGTAACTCAGTCTTGACAATGTTCATAGCTAAGAAAACTCTCTACTGTTGCGGTTGCAACGGGCAAAATCAAGGCAAATTCAATTAGGCGATATACCAATGGAAAAATTGTGTGTCTATCGGTCTGAACCATCTTTGTAGCAAGATTACCAAGGTCATTACAACTTAAAAAATCTAGATCAGCTCTCACATCAGCAATAAATGTCTCAAGTTGATCCTTAAGTACTATAAAATCGTAGTGGGAGAAATTGGCGGCATACATCTTAGCAAGTTCAATTAGTTTATCTTCATCAAAGTTGGAAAAAGAATTATTTGGATCAAGACAAGCAATACATCTCGATAACTGAGTACATATTTCAGAAAAGCGATTGTTTAACTTGACAATAATTTGATCAAGCACTACATTAAATATTTCATTATTGAAATGATGGTAGTAAGTTACCAATTGGCTGCCACGACCCCTCGAGCGGCCCCTGGTTGTTATTGTATGCAACATATTTGGCACAATGATGTTATGTTGGAGACAAAAGGTCTTTACCTCCTGAAAGAGTTCATCCCAACCATGTTGCCTTATGTCATTAATTTTTTGCAATGTGACCCCAACCAATCCTATAACACGAACAATGTTCTAATCTTTCTTTTGCAAGCAATGTGATAGATCATTAGTTTTGCCAATTATTATGATCATAAGATGTAATATAAGCAAAAATTCAAAGCTTTCCATTTGTCGCAACAAACCTGAAGTTGTGGTTTTTTTGTGTTGTATTAGTGGCATCATCACATACATTCTCTAATACCTCAAGAACCGCATCCCACATCAAGAGAAGATGACATAAGGTTTTGTGATGTGAGCCCCACCGAATATCCCTAGGTCTTGCAAGGTTAGTTTCTTGGTTTTTCCACTCTTCCTGTAAAAATTTCACAGCTTTCCAATCTGCTCACAAGATTATCATGGTGTTTTTGGGCTAATTGATCATGTCTCTTACAAGAAGCACTAACAGTGTTGACAATTAAAGTTATGTAGTTAAAGAAATCCAAGAATGAAGAACAACACTTGCTGTGAAGATGGTTCAGACCGATAGATACACAATTTTTCCATTGGTATATCGCCTCATTGATTTTGCCTTGATTTTGCCCGTTGCAACCGCAACAGTAGAGAGAGCTTTCTTAGCTATGAACATTGTCAAGACTGAGTTGCGTAACAAGATGAATGATAGTATTGTATGCTACATTAGCGAGATGTATTTGCAAGCATTGAAGATAACAAGATTTTACAACATTTTCAAAGTACGAGGTCTCGTAAGCAACAATTACCTCATGGTCTTCATGCTAGTGGTATGTTACATTCTTTTTATGCAATTTGCCTTAATAGTTACCTTCGTAGTTTTGTGTGCCTAATTTGCATGTGCAATTTCATGTTTTGCAGGTTCAAGTTCTTGTTCTTTTGTTGATGAAGATATGATAGTATCAGATGCACCAAACCTTTGTTAATTAGGTATTAACTTTTGTACCACTCCATTACGCTATATTGTTTTGACATATTTTATCTATTTTGTTGAAATGTTAAGCATGGAATTCAAATTTATTTTAGTTATGTATAACCTCAATATCTTTAGTCTTTGACATTAGTAATAGTGGATTATTTTTGGCACGAGGCTTACCCAAGTCCTAGCTCTGCCACTGCTTCCTACTAGCTACACAGCCACTACCTTCCTCCTCCTCCACTATGATCCGTCCAAACCCCGACACCACCACAATCACATCACGCGACCGTGGCAACACATCCACGGTCGCCCACCCCACGACCACGCTCTACCCCATCACTCCCAACAGACATTGTTGAGTTGTTACGCGCCTCGTATGTGCCAGTATCTCTGTTTCATGTCTCCACCTGGGGCCAGGTGTCCGTGCCCGACGCCGTCATCGTCGACATGCGATCGGTAGCTTGGGTGCCATATGGCTCTGTGTCTCGATGGACGGACAGTACATCGTTGCCGGCGGTGAGCAGCTGTGGGTGGAAGTGTCGCACACCACTGTGGCACGTGTCCTTCAATACCGGCATCAAAAGCCAAGCTTGCCTTCCACCACACCCCCAGATATTCAACATCCAAGAACTAGATGTCATCACCGCACCAGTACATACATACAGTTATTGCTTATGATGATGCGTATAGTGGTGGATACTAGGGCCTAGATGTCCGATGGGAACGTTCCCATCATGCACTCCCGAAAGTAGTGCAACAAATTTCTTCTACGCATGCAACAATTCATGGCAGCACTTGCAACATTGCAAAAACACACAAGCAACATCGAGGAAAGATTTAAGAAAATCACTCTCTCAATAACTTAGACATATTTGAGTAGTATTGGATGCCTAAATTAGTATTGGCCAACCTATTTGAAAAAATAGTGTAAAGGCATTCAAAAACAACAAATGCATATCTGAAAAACGATGTTACAACCCTACAACATTTTAGAGATGCACATGCAACAATAAAAAATACCCAGTGCAACATCTCAAAATAACCTGTTTTGCAATCCATTGCAACAAAAAAGGGCAACAAAATAAATACACTTTTGCAACAAGAAAGAATTCTTCTGCAAAGAATAAACCATCACCTACAAAAAAAACATTTGCTACTAGATCTGAGAAATACAAATTGCAACAAACAAAAATGCTTCTTGCAACATTGGAGGAAGCGAGCTACAACAGGGGATCAGATAATTGCTAGCTAATTACCAAGCAAGGCGAAGAGGACGACCACGGCCTCCTCACTCTCCATCTCCACCACCACCTCCCCCCATCTGTCCCCTCCATCTCCACCGCCCACACCCCAATGGCAACAACGAAGAGGACGACCTCCCCCTTCCTAGCATGTTCCCTCCTCGCGAAGGTTGCGACTCTGAGCACCCTCCCCTCCACCCGGAACACGAGCACCTTTGACTCCAGCACCAGCCACCGCCTTCCTTCGCCGTCGGTGGGGCGCCACGCCAGCTTATCGCCAGAGAGCGTGGCCTCCACCACGACGATGTCTACCTGCACAGGCTTCGGTCCCACGCTCTGACTTGGGGTTCTGCCATGGATAGATGGATGGATGGATGGATGGATGGATGGGGTAAGGCAAAGGAGCTAGCTAGGAAGTATGGGACTAGCAACCCATCGGAGACGGGGAAGAAAGGTGTTGCGTAGAAAGACAATGGGAGTAGCTTCTGTTTGTGAGCTATGAATGAAGCCTTTGATATTTTGCATTTGTCTTTACTATGTGTGGAAGTCTAAGGGGTAATTTTAGTGGGCTGAATAAAATGTGGCCCAAGCGTCCGAAGCATCGGATGTACGTATAGTATCATTATCGGCAGCGACGAGCGCCTGAACGTTCAATTCGGGCACTATCTTCGGACATCATTATTTGCCATTGGATTTAACGCGACTTGTTTCAGCCGTCCGATCGCCTTCTTGCCCCTTGCAACATCACGCATCACACTGAGGCAAAACTCTTTCTTCTCTTATTGCTTTCTTCTCTTTCCTCCCCTGAGCTCGATTTCTTCAGCCTCTCCTGCGAGATTTGAAGTTTCTTCCCCAAATCATCCTGATGGCTTATGTAATAAAAAAACTCAAGTTCCCACCATCAAATCATCCACTTGCAAGGCCTCTGAAAGTTCAAAGCTCCATTAAGTTGGTTTTGGTGTTAATGACAAATCTAGTATTGAGACTAACTCTTTTGATAATCATAATATTGATTAGTTTCAATTGTTAATTAATGACAAATCTTTTATAAGACTAACTCTTTTGTTGAGCTTAACTCTCATTAGTCTCTTTTGGATAAAAAGATGGAAATATCAAAGGTATGCATTCGAGTTCATATTATCATATCTTGTTGCATTCTTTGGATATAATATTCATAATTATATTGATAAATTCAAATATGAGACTAACTCTTTTATTGAGTATATCTTTGATTAGTCTCATCTCATTGAAAAATGAAAAACCCAAGGTATGCACTTGTATTCATTTTACGATATCTTAATGCATATTTTGGATTCAAGTAAAATGATGAACTCTACCATTATTTAGACCTCAAGATGTGCATTAATGTTTCAACTCCATATATACATGAATGCACACATTTAGGGGGAGTTCATACTTAAATCTTGAAGTTTCAAAGTATTGATCTAATTCATCTTTCTATATCAAGGATCATTACTTTGAAACAACCCCTTGAGTATATTTAACTTGTGTAGTTGTAGTATACTCATGGCAATATAGGATAAACTCCAAAGCAATCAAAAATTGAATATGTGCATATTGATTCAAGTTCAATTATTTGCATGCACACATCTAACGAAATTTATTCTATAATTAATGGTCTTAAGAGTATTGATCCCTTTCTACCACTCCATATAAACTGGATCATTACTTTTAGATTCCATCGAATTGAGTGTATGAAACTTGTGTAGTTAATATATACTCATGACAATTTAAATACAATTTAAATTGTGTTCGGTTGCCATTCAATCAACAAAGAACTAGTCATGTGTTGATGGTTCACTTTGTTGATCCTAGGGCAATCAAAAGTTCTTGAGTATATGAAGCATTAGTTGCATTAGTATACCCAAGACACAATTAATCTTTCAATCATTTGTCTTTGGGTTGTGGTCAATCATCAAAGGAAAAGATCAAAGGATCTTGGGAGCATCCATTATGTGTTAATGGAGTGTAATGATGATTGAGACAACCATGTATTTTGGATTAACACTTTCAATGAGTTTGAAATAGGTTAAGTTCAAGGTTGAGATGGATAAATGGGACAAGGACGTCATCATGAGTTGATGAGCGTCAAGAGAGGATCCCAAAGCTAAGACAAGGGGAGTTCATCATGTGTTGATGAACAAGACGAAGATCCCGACTTGGAGAGAAGATGGAAACCATAAAAGCTCCAAGTGGATGTGCTAGAGGCAAAGGTATAACTAACTAGGGCTAAGGATGTGTTCCTAGTCTTTTACCGGTCTCGGTGTTTGGATGGGAGACCGGGTTGCTAGTTAGGTGCTGTACTATTAAGAGGGGTTAAGTATTTTAGCTTGAGCTTCATCATGTGTTGATGAACTCAATCCGGTTCACTCTAGCTCACTCTCTATTTGGTTCTTGCATGAGCTAAGTATTTGCATGTGTTGCAAATAAGAGAGCTCATGCTCGCTTCTTATTGAATCTTAATCGATCTGGTTTTTGCATGGAGCTATGGATTTGCATGTGTTGAAAAAGGGAGATAGCTCATGTAATTTGGTTTATGTGGTTTTTATTTGGAGCTAAGTTTTGCATGTGTTGCAAAATGTGAGAGCTCATGCATCAGTGTTTTAGCTTGTGATTTGATCATGTGTTCATCATCACAAGGTTAAGTGTAACATCCTATTTTTGGTTCTTTTGTTAAAAATTAATTTAAATTAATTAATTCAAGGATTTGGGTTTTCTTTGGAATTTTAGTTAACCTGGCATTCCTTTCCATCCAAAAATGGAATTTATTCCATTCGCGTCCGGAAATTCCATTTCATCCTGAAATCCAAAATTCAAATCCAATTCCAAAATTCTATAAAAATTCTAAAACCAATTTTATTAGGTTAAAAATATTATAAAGTATTTTTGAGATTTTTCCCAGAATTTTTAGAACTATTTTTCTATTTTTCCCAAACCTATTTAATTTTTAGCATTATATTAATTACTGTAAGAAAAATAACAATATAATATTCTCCAAAAATATTTATTCGTGCTTTATTTTCTAAAATGGTTGTTTACAAAAATTCCCAAATTTATTATGATTTAATTGCTATTTTTCCGAATTTAATCCAAATTTTCAGTGGAAAATTAAGTGTTTTCTGTATTTATTTATTTTTGCGGTTACTGTTCATTTAAATCCGCTTCGCTTCAGCTTCCTGCCCATCGCTACAGTGAACCCGTCAGCTACAGTGCAACGTCGCTACAGTTCCCGGCCCGATCCGCAATTAAAGTCCACTGTTTGTTCATTTAACTCCGGCGATCTTAGTTACTATTCCAGTGAAAACTTCGACGAGCGTTTCCTGACGATCCGCTGGTCCGATTGTCCTATAAATTAAACCCCATGTTTCCCTTCTTGTTTCACACATCCTCAGCTTAGAGTTGTTCCAATCCATCCACCAGATCTCCCTGTGCAAGCCATTATTTTCGAACTCCGACGAACTTTCGGTGAGCTCTCCCGGCTGCTCCCGACCTCCATTTGTCCTTAAATTTTTACTGGAGCTTCCTCTGAGTGCCCTTTACATATGATAAAATCATATTTTCAAAATTCTCATAGGAGCTCTGTCGGCAACCATTTCTTCTCTAAGCCCGGCGAAAGGTCAAATTTTGAATTCAAAATATCCGATCTCTGTCATCTTAAGTCCAATTGACCTCATTCTTCTTCCTAAATTCATATAAATTCGTCCTCTATCTTCCAGTATTTTTATTATAATTTTTAGTTTTTATTTATTTTATTTTATTCATTTCGTGCACCGTTTTGCGCGTAGTCGAAGAAGCGGTCGTCGTCGCCGACGAAGGAGAAGACCTCGAACAGCAAATAGCGCACTTCGTCGATGAAGGCAATTCTCCTTGACGCACGTTGATCCCATTGTTTATAACTGTTTTATAAAAAGTTTGCAACTTGCATGGCTATTTACATAAACCGATGATGTTAAAATATAGAATGTTAGTTATGACCATTTCGAAATAACATCCTTGCTGTTTGATTACCATGCCTTTGTAACCTTAAGATTTAATCATGAAATCATGTATTATGTGATTAACCTTGTTTCGTACGATGGACTGTGCTTAGGATTGACGTTGATCAAAATGCCTATGGTGGGATAAATTCTAAAATGTTGTTGAAATGTATTTTATCGAAACTGTAGCAAGGTGATTGCTGCTGTTATTGTAAAATAAAAATAAAATAAAAATGGTTTAGATTGGGACGAAATGGTTTGTCGGGCGAGTGCGGATGGAGCACTGGTTCTGTTTTGTGAAAGCCGCCCTAATCAATTTAAGGACCGATGCTTATGACTGTCCATTCTAAGCATTATCGTGCAACCACAAGTCTATAATGGGTACGACCTGGCTGAATAATTTGTAGAAACCTAACTTAGACTCGCCAGTTGGTGGAATGTGGGTGCAGGATGGAGGCAAGTCGTATTCCTCACATGGCGCAAGAGGGGGCTTCTGTACTGGGTGGATGGAACCCTAACAGCGGTGAAACCTCAGCGGGTGGGTCGGGTTAGGCGTATACATTGTAAAGGCCTTGTCATGATCTCTCTGCCGGCACACCAATGGAAGTGTGTTCGTAGCGCTTGGCATTAAAGAGATGATCATGTCTTGTGGGTAAATCTATTCGAATAGTCGTGCCTACGGTCAAAGGCAAAGCAAAGGATGCTTTCATACTGGTAGACTTGGTTTTGGTTTTCAAAATAACCGATGCTTTGGGATTCGGGAGTGGTTAGAACTCTCGAATGTTTTTTTGGCGGATTAGCCAATCAGGTAGATGGAACCTGTTTTGAATCATGACAGATGGAGTCATGTGATGGTTTAATAAGATCTTTCAAAATAGGCGGTTAGAGCTTGTATACTAGTGTTGGTAGTTGGAACCTTCACTAGAGTTAGAAATAATTTCAATTGTACAAATAATTGTTAAAACTGCTTTGTGAAAATTATTATTAATAATATTTGTTAAATCTGGCTTTGTGCAAAAGAACCCTATTAAGCCTTCCTTGGAAAGCCCTTCATGATGCATTTTCCTAGACTTGCGGAGTATGTTTGTACTCACATGCTATACAAAATTTTGTCATCAGAGAATTACCAAGATGCGGTCGAAGACAATGAGTTCTATGGTGAGGAGTTCGTGGGCGATCGCCAAGAAAACTAAGCGCGCGCTCCTAGTAAATGCTTTGTGGTGTCTTTTGGGTTTTATCTTGTTGCTTTTTTTGTTTCCGCTGCTGAGAACTCTGGTCATGTGACCAGGAGATGTAATAAATAGCCATGTGGCTGGTAATTTATATTTATGCTATTTTTTTCTCTTTGTTCTGTTTTGGTTATGATCATCACTGCTTCACTATGTGTACTAGCAACTGATCTGGGACTAGTACAGAAATACACAGGAGATTCCGGATGGTAAATCTGGGGTCTCACACTAAGTAAAGTTTATGATTTTTCTATTTGCAAATGTGTTTTGCAAATAATCTAGAGGTTATGGTTTTGATCCTAGAGCATGTGTTGGCATTTGCAAATATGTTTTGCAAAGTGTCGGGATCATGTGTTGACCCTTACATGGCTAGAGGATTGATCTCATGGGTTCTCGGTTTATTTGCACATGCGTTTTGCAAATTATTTTAATCATGTGTTGATCATCACATGGCTCAAAGATATAATCTTGATTGCTCTTATTTGCAAGATTTATATTTGCAAATGTGTTTTGCAAAATATTGGTGCTCATGTGTTTGACATTGGAGCATGTGATTAGATTTTGCAAATGTGTTTTGCAAAATTGCCTTGATCATGATTTGATCATCACATGGCTCAATATTTGATCTTATTGACTCTTGCTAGCTTGTAGCCATGCTATTTGATCAAGTTATGTGAGGGATTTCAAAAAATCAGATTTTAGACTTGAATGACTACATTAGAGTTTTGTTTTGGTGATATTTAAAAATATCTATGGTTGCTTAAATCCTGAAAATGAGTGGAGATTGTAGCCCTCGGGATAAGCTTCGCATAGAATCAAAAATCACTTAAATCGGAGTTCGGAGTAAAAAGTTATGAGGTTTTTGGTGGCAGAGGGGACGGTATGACCGGACCGCCCGCCGGTATGACCGGGAGCATTTCGGCCTAAAAATTCCAGAGGAGAGGTATTTTGGCCTAAGGGCAACTTTTAGGGTCCGGTATGACCGGACCCCCTCCGGTATGACCGGGTTTTCGAGTATGTGACTAGTTTTACTAGCCGTTGGACAGAGGTCGGTCATACCGCCCTAAGCGATGACCGGGCCTCCTGGGCATTTCTGTCCATTTTGCCCCCCAACGGCTAGTTTTTCTTGTGGAGGCTATATAAGGAGCATTGGGGGCTGGCATTTGGTTGTGGTTGGCTTTGTTGAGCATTTGGGTGAGGTTGTGCATGTGTTGCACACTCATATTTGGTTTTTGAGCTAAGAGTGAGCACTAATTGTATGTATTGCAATTAGGAGGGGATAGAGAGCCTCTTGTGCATGTGTGGCACTTGAGGGAAGCCTTGTGCATGTGTTGCACTCGGTGATCACCATTGTATATGTGTTGTACTTGGTGGAGCTCAAGCTAGAGGGCTTGACTTGTTACTCTTGGTGTTTGCCGACACCTAGACGGCGTGTGGAGGTGTCGTGCACGGTGACCTTCTCAAGGAGATTGTGAGAAGACCCGGCAAAGTTGTGAAGGTCGGAGCTCGCCTACCCGGAGGGGGAAAGAGCTACCACTAGTGGAATCGAGGCGGGTGCTCAATTCGTGGAGCCGGTCCAAAGTGGTTTGGGCTTGCCTCAACGTGGATTAGGGGAGACCGGTAAGTCTCCGAACACCACGGTAAAACATCGGTGTGTCTCTTTATGTTTGCTTGCAATTCTCTGTTTACATTGTTGCAATTTACATTCCTAGAATTAAATTGCTTGATTGTTTTTAGGATTGTATATTCTTGAGTAGAGACATAATTAGCTAGTGCACTTAGTAAGCCTAATTGATTTTGGCTCTTATTTGTCAAAACCTTAGTTTATCGCTTCCGCATTGATTATTGTTTAGGTTTTGACATAGAGATCAATAGAGCGTATATTTAGTGAGAAGAATTTTTAAAACCGCCTATTCACCCCCCTCTAGTCGGCATCCTCGATCTTACAGCCTCCCCCACCGATCGCTGCAACAGATGTGATTAATTGAGAGCTCCAACAACCTTGTCCCAGTCTGATGTCACCCTATATGGCGAGTACTTCCAGTAGCAACTACGGATGGCTTTAGGAGATTGCCCGATGGATCCTTCTGCAAATTCGATTGTTGTTGGTGTTTCTTCAAGCTACGATCTGGTATGTGCTACCCTAGAAAAACCTCTGATTATTACGTACCACATATAAAACTTACAAGCAACTCAATGCAACAAAAAAATGTGTTTTTTGATTGATGACCCCTGCAACAATTTGTTTCTTTTGATGCAACAAAAAATATAAGTGTTCCCAACATTTTTGTTTAAGAAAGTGCAGAGTTTTGTACATATCAAGATGAGTCAATGAGAGATGCACATGACGATGACTATATTACAGTGGAGGTTGCAGAAGAACAAATTGCTGATCAGGACGAAGACAATGTGTGCTATCAACCAATTGTTCATTTTTTGGGATGATGTTTGATACCCTAGAAGAGGTTAAAACAGTGTACAATGAGTATGCATATATGTAAGATCGAGGATGCCGACTAGAGGGGGTGAATAGGCGGCTATAAAAATTTCTTCTACGATTAATTAAATTCTCGCTTAAATACCCTTATGTCAAAACCTAAATGATAATAGATGCGAAAGCGATAAACTAAGGTTTTAACAAATTACAGCCAAAATCAACTAGGCTCGCTAAGTGCACTAACTAATTATGTCTCTAATAATAAATTGCAATCCTAAAGACAAGCAAGCAATTTAATTCTAGGAATGTAAATTGCAACAATGTAAATAGAGAATTGAGGGCATGCACAAGGAGACACGATACTTTTTATCATGGTGTTCGGAGACTTACCGGTCTCCCCTAATCCACATTGAGGCAAGCCCAAACCGCTTTGAACCGGCTCCACGAATTGAGCACCCGCCTAGATTCCACTAGTGGTAGCTCTTTCCCCCTCCGGGTAGGTGAGCTCCGACCTTCACAACTTTATTGGGCCTTCTGATAATCTCCTTGAGAAGGTCACCGTGCACGACGCCTCCGCACGCCATCTAGGTGTCGGCAAACACTAAGAGTAATAGGTCAAGCCTCATGCTTGATCCTCACCAAGTGCAACACATGCACAAGAATACTCAATCCTTCTCTAGGTGCAACACATGCAACTAGAGGCTACTCTCCTTGCTCACAAAGTGCAACACATGCACAATGTAGGGGAGAGGCTCACACTAGCTCAAGAGAGTGCAAATCAACACCAAAGAGATTCTTCACAAGAAACTCTAAATCAATTTCTCCTCAAATCACTCAAATATGGCTCTATGAGCTCTTGGGGTTTTGCTCTCACAAGAATACCTCAAATGGGTGCTAGAGCAACACCAAAACCCTCCTAGCTCGCCCTCTTTTATAGCCCCTCAAGAAAACTAGCTGTTGGGGGGTAAAATAGCCAAAAATCAGTAATTTTCGGTACTACCGCCATGTAAAGGGCGGTAGTACCAGCCTCAACGGTAACGGATAGTTCTGGGCATTAAAAGCACTAAAAATAGCCATTGCTACAGTACCCTGGTAGTACCGACATTTTTTGCCCCAAAAACTCAAAAACATGGTTTTGGAAAATAACTACCAGCCTTATGGAGCGGTATTACCGCTGGGGCGCTACTATCGCCATGTAAAAGTCGGTAGTACTGAAAATCGGTAGTACCACTGTGTAATTCGCGGTAGTACCACTGATTCAGCAAGAAAAACGGTCATAACTTTTTACTCCAAACTCCTATTTAGGTGATCTTGGGCTCTATGCGAAGCTTATCAAGAGGGCTACAATCTGCAGCCATTTTCCTGATTTAAGCAACCATAGATATTTTTAAATATCACAAAAATAAAAACTCTAATGATCACATTATTCAAACTCAGAGAAAAACACACTTCTGTAAAATAACTACCGCACAAGTGCCACGGTACTACCGGACCTGTGGTAGTACCGGCTTTAACACAGCGGTAGTGCCGGTCTGAGGAAATTTTCCAAGAAACACATTCTCTGGAAAATAACTACCGCACTCAAGAGCGGTACTACCGGACTTCGGTAGCACTGGCCTCACCACGGCGGTAGTGCTGGTCACAGATCCAAAAGCAAGATTTCATACCGAAATCTTCTTTTCAAATTTCAACCAAAAACCAACAAGATCAATTCTTGAGCCATGTGATGATCAACGCATGATTACGACACTTTGAAAAATATATTTGCAAATGCTAATCGCATTCTCCAAGATCAAATGCATGAATACTAATATTTTGCAAAACAACATCAAGCATGAGCTACGACTATTTGCAAAACACATTCGCAAATATTCGCTCCATGCAAAAACCACATAAGTCAAATTACATGAGTTATCTCCCTTTTGCAACACATGCAAATCCATAGCTCCATGTAAAAACCAAATTGATTAAGATTCAATAAGAAGCAAGTATGAGCTCCCTTATTTGCAACACATGCAAATACTTAGCTCATGCAAAAACCAAATAAAAGAGTGAGCTAGAGTGAACCGGATTGAGTTCATCAACATATGATGAAGCTCAAGCTAAATGACTCAACCCCTCTTAATAGTACGATAACTTATACTAGCAACTCGATCTCCCATCCAAACACCGAGACTGGTAAAAGACTAGGAACACATCCTTAGCCCTAGCTAGTTATACCTTTGCCTCTAGCAATCCCACTTGGAGCTTTTTATGATCCCCATCATCTTCTCTCCAAGCCGAGTCCTCTCTTCTTGTTCATCAACACATAATGAACTCCCTCTCTTCTTCTTCACTTCGGGATAACCTCTTAAAGCTCATCAATACATGATTACTTTTTCTTCCCGATTCTTTATTTTTTTGGATTCAACCTACTTCAAAGCTCATGGAAGATTGTTAGTCCAACAAACACGGTTGTCTCAATCATCACTTGCACTCCATCAATACATAATGGAAGCCCCCAAGATCGATTGAGCATAACCCAAATCAATTTGAATGATTAATTGTATCTTGAGTACTTCGATGCAACTGATGCTTCATTATACTCAAGAACTTTTCGTTTATCCTTAATCAACAAAAAAATACTATCAACACATTATGAAGCGTTCTTTGATTGATTGAAGAACAACCGAACTCAATTTAAATTTCATTTAAATTGATATAAGTATATATAACTACACAAGTTTCATATACTCAATTTGATGGAAAGTAATGATCCAAATATTATATGAAGTGGTGGAAAGGGATCAATACATTTTAGTCCATCAACTATAGAATAAACTCCATTGAATATGTGCATATAAATAATTAAACTTTGGAATCAATATGCACATAATCATTCTTATATAGCATTTGAGTTTATCTTATATTAACTTGAGTATACTTGCAACTACACAAGTTATATATACTCAAAAGGTTGTTTCAAAGTCTTGATCCTTTATATTATTTAGCAAGAAGACATAGATCAATACTATTGAAACATTAAGGTAAATTATGAACTCTCCCTAGATGTATGCATTCATGCCATGTATGAAATTTGAAACATAATGCACATCTTAAATGTATAATCAATAGAAGAGTTCATCCTTTTACTTCAATTCTAAGTATGCATTAAGATAATAGAGTGAATACGAGTGCATACCTTGAGTTTTCCATTTTTCATCCAAATTTGAGACTAATAAGAATAAAGCTCAACAAAAGAGTTAGTCTCATAAAAAGATGTATCATTAATTAACAATTGAGACTAATCAATATTATGATTATCAAAAGAGTTAGTCTCAATATTAGATTTGTCATTAGCACCAAAACCAAACTAATGGAGCTTGAACTTTTAGACGCCACCGCCACCGAGTCGCCAAAGTCCCGATCCGGTCTTTGCTTGTGTGTTATCCGCGTGGCGCCTCGTGTTTCGCCAAGTTGCGTCACGTCGGCGCCACCTCAGTCCCGAGAGCTGACGCTGTGGCTACATCGATCGTGCTGCGTCATCCGCCGCGTGGCAGCCACGTCGGCTGCCACGTCCGTCCTAAGTCGCTGCATGGTCCGCCACATTAGTATGACCTGCCGTGTCATCAAAAGCCTCCTCGGTGCACCCGGTCCTTATGCACCGAGTCTATGACACCAGTGGCCCACATGTCAGCCAAATTTCTTTTTGTTTTTATCTTTTTTAGAAATCCCGAAAACCCCACCAATCAGATGGTGCCACGTGGCAAGCACTATTCACCCTCTCTCCTTTTTCTATTTTATCTGATTTTCTGATCCGAGAAATTTCCAGGAGCCCATTCAAGCTTTGATTTCAGTGATTCAAATTTCTAAATTCAAACTCTACCTTCCAGTAACATAATTTTCAATTTTTGAATTTTTTTTGTATTCCTTTTGTTTATTTGTCCTCATTTCGCGTGTAGACGACGTCATCGAAGCTCAACCAATTCTTCAGTCGGAGTTAGAACCAGCAGGAGGCAGTGAAGGCAAGTCTTCCTTGACCATGTTGATCCCAAATTTCTAAAATGGTTATGTTGTTTTAAATTATGGATGCTTACTTTTATGCAATGTATTTTAAATATAGTCTTAAGGTCTAGTTAAATACCAGAATTTGTGATACCCTCATTGGCATTAATCATATTGAACCATTGTCACCCTAGATGATATTAGCTATTTTATTTGGTGATAACCAGTAGAGTAGCATGGGACGGTAGAATTTCTTAGTCCATCTTAAACATTTCAGTATTATGTTAGTATGGGACCATTTCAAACATTATTTAAACTCATTTGTGGAGTTGCGGCAATTGGTATTGCTATTGTTATTTAAATGAAATAAAGTGAAAAAATGGTTTAGACCGGGGCGGATAGATGTTTGGCGGGTGCAGTAAGCATGAGACCTTGTAAAGTGAATATTCCGCCCTAGTCAAATAAGGACTGAAGCGTGTGTTAACATAGACCGAGCACTACCATACAACCACAAGTCTATATGGGTACGACTTAGCTAATTAATTTGTGTGTCTCGTTATTAGCTTCGCTAATTGGTGGAATGTGTGCCAGATGGAAGCAGGCGCAAGAGGGGGCTTCTGACTGGGTGGATTGAACCCTTCAGCGGTGAAACCTTAGTGGGCGAGGTTAACGGCGAGGTTGTACATTGTAAAAGCCTTGTCATGATCTCTCTATCGACACACCAAAAGAAGTGTGTTAATTGCCATATTAATTACATGGCAATAAGAGGCGATCATGTCTTGTGGGTAAAGCTGTATACATTCTGCAGAATTAAAACTACTTAAGTAGTCGTGCTCACGGTTGAGGACAGGCGAGGTACGCTTGCACATTGTAGAATTTTTATGGTTTTGTTTTAAATAAAAATGATGGTTTGAAAATCCGTGAGTGGATGGAACTCTCGGGTTGTGGTTAGACGGTTGGAGCCAGTTAGATGGTTGGAACATGTTTTAGTTGTCATATTAAGTTCAATTATTACAATTACATCTGGTCAAATGATGCTTTATGAAATTATTAGTGGTATTTAAAGTTAAACTTTTCTTTATGCTAAATGAGCCATATTAAACCTTCATTTGTTTAGTCTTGCATATAGTTATCATGCATTATGTTTCCAAGACTTGCGGAGTACATTTTGTACTCACCCTTGCAACATCCCAACTTTCCACAGAGGAGTGCGCAGAAGCAGAAGGTGACTACGAGTTCTTTGCTTGTGGTTACGATGAAGGCGATCCGGATTACTAGGACACGTACCCTAGTCGATTGCCTGTTGGGCAAATGGATGGGCTTATCCTACTGTTGTTATTTCATTTCTGCTACTACTTTATTGAACTCAAGCTATGAGGCTGCTTATTTGTAATGGTTGGCCATAAGGCTGATACCTTTTTGATTAATTAATATTATTTGAAACAAATTCCTAAATTCATATAAAATCATGTAATTTTATAATATGCAAAAATATTGTTTTTCACCTCAGTATAAATTATTTGAAATAAAATTTACATAAACCCTATTATGGGCATTACTGAAAATACAAAGACCATAACCCATAAAATCATGGAATAAATTTCTAAATACTTCTGAGATCATAATAAACTCATTTGTGCAAAAATATTTAATTTTCAAAATCATCTTGAATTATTTGGATCAAAACTTAAGGAAAATCTTGATATGGTTACTACTAAAAAAGTTTACAAAATATTACTCCTAAAATCATGAAATTAATTCTGGAAAATTCTAATACCTAAAGTGCTCCATTTCTGCAAAAACATTTAGATTTGAGTTTAGTTTTATTCAAATTTGAAAATAGATTGCTTTTCATGCATAGAAAATAAAAATAGTTAAAACTTGGATCAAATAAACTCAAATCTTGGTAAAACCAATTCCTTGGTCTTAGTGATACTCTAAAACCCCTGTATATGCAAAAACATTTCATGCTTAATTAGGTTTGGAATAAATTTATCATAAGCCATAGGTGCTAGGCTCATATGTTAAATGAATAGCCAAATAGCTCAAATGGATGTTTATATATAGAAAACCCATTCAAATGAACTAAGACTCTAGAACAACTAAAATAAATAATGCTTAACTCAGTTTTAACTAAGTCCTTAAAATAGCTTGTACTTAGCCCCTTAGCCGAAATATGCCTTCATAAGATATATATCAATATGAGAGTTTAAAATATATAAATAAAATGTCATAAATTATCAGATAGATCATGTAAGGCTAATCTCAAAATATCCCTAACGTCAAAATCATATTAGTCGACAAAAAGTTCTAATTTGAATCAAGTTCATAAAAGACTTCATCTTTCATATACGTATAAACTATCGCGGCTAAGGACAAAATGATGCAAAACCAGTTTTAAAACACTTCTATGGTCGTACCCTACTAATCATGTAAAGTGCAGTCGCAAATCTAAAACGAAGTTTGATTCCTTAACGTAAACTTTAAAACCATATATGTTATTTCAACAATGAACAAAACATCTCGGCTAAACACTAATATTAATAAAAATCAGCCTAGAAATGCTCTCTAGGGCAAAGACTATCCTATTCCAGAGGAATAATCTCATTATAACTTGCTTTGTATCTGAATCCTGTTGAAAATATAACCCTAAGTATTATGAACATTAAAGTCCGTAATAAGAATGAACGAACTTAAGAAATTAGTAGTTAAGGTGTTTGTTTGTATCACAAGAACCTTCCTAAAGCCATGAATGTATAACCAGTAGCCTAAACTTAATGAACCTAACATATACAAATCACTTTTTGTGCAAAAACATATAGGGCTAAGTACTATCCATACATAACATCTTGGCTAATGACCAAATCACATTAAGTCTAAATAATTTTAGCCTCTTGAATTCGTAAATATCCACATACATGATTATAATTTTAGCTTCTAGAATTCGAGAAATAAAAGTAACATGTACACAAAAGAACCAAAACTTAAACAAAGAACTAATGAAACTATCATGCACAAAGTAATAACTTCGAAAACCTACACCACCCTATTCTTCTTTGGTAAGTTTCATTTGGTTTTTATATCTGGTTTCTTTCTGCCCTTATTAACAATTTGTCATTTGCTATTTGTCACGATTCTCATTATATAACGCGTAAACGCCGCCGCTTCAGAATCCGTCGACGACGACCTCACCTACGACCCCGATTACTTACCGAACGACGAGCAACAAGGCAAGCACCCTCCTTTGATCATGTTGATCCCATTATTTTACGGTGTTTATGTTGTTTTATCAAACTATATGCACGCGCGTATGTTTACGTTAAACTTGCTATGTTGTGGGTATCGGTAGTTACTTCCTGTTGAATCCATTACCGTTACCTTGTCACTTGATCACCTGCTATTGTAACCTTAGCTTATGGTGTAGACATTACTTAGTGTCATTTTGGGTATTAAATGTGAAATATCTCATGTACATGCTTAGACATGCTTATTAGAATGTCTTTTAAATGTTGGGATACATTTCCATCCAAACTTGAGCAATTTGTAAAGGTACGGAGCGAGGTATGGTTTCCGTGTATTTTGGTAAAAATCCAACCCAAAACTTATGGTTTAGACATGGGCGAGTTATTGCATAAACTTGAGGCGTTAGGAGGGACCTTGCGCGTAGTTAGGGGGAGATTCTTGCCCAAATCAGTTAAGGACCGAACTTGATGCTATCACCTAAGTGATTTGGTGCAACCACATGTGCTAGTATGGGATAGCCTTAGCTTAGTAAATTAGCTGGGGTTTAGCCTTGCATTTTGGTAGGCCAAAGTAGTAAGGGTACTCTGGGGTACGATGTCGCTTGTAGGTGCTTCCTTCACCGAGGTGTTGGGGCCAAAGCATTCCAATACAACAGTGTATGCCTTGCCATGGGGAGAGGACGCGATAGTGCGTAAATCAACGTTAGTACTATGTGTGCGGGTCCGGATCTCTGGACCATGGTAAGGTTTTGTCATCACCGGGGCTGGTGCAAGACTAAGCTTTAGCTAGTTGAACGGTTTTGTCACAATCTAGCAAATCGGGTACGGTACGTATCGCGAGGCATAGTTGACATGATTGCTAGAATGTGTTATGTGGGTAAAGTGTACACTCTCTACAAAGATTTAAATCTAATTAATTAGCCGTGCTCGCGGTCATGAGCAACTTGGGAGAATAATGTCAAGTATAGTCTTGTTTTCTTGAAAACTTTTGGAAACGGTGTTGGAAAGGGTTGGTAAACTTGTGAGCCAATGATGGTTGTGTTTACTCGTTGTTCACAGCCAAGGAGGGCTATGAAATGATGGTATTGAACTTTACTTACTATTATTAGCTTCATATCAAATGCTCTTTACAATTCCGTTACCGTTTGATGAAACATTCGCTTGCAAATAAAATCTGCTTTGTGCTGAAAATGGGACTTAGTGTAGTGGCTTATTATCCTTGATCTAACCTTGCATTTACTGCATTTCCATACACTAAAGTCCTGCGAGTACATACATGTACTCACTGTTGCTTAATCTATAATATATAGACGAAGGTACGGAAGATTACCTCGACGAATCGTACTTTGCACCGGGGTTCGACGACTATTTGGATGGATGAACTAGGGCTCTTCATAATTTGTTTCCTATGGGTTTTTGGATGGGCATACAGCTGTCCTACTTTTTCTTTCTACTTAATTTCCGTTGCAATTTACTTATGAGTGTAATATTTGGTCGGTCGGCCACATACTTGTAATATTAACTAGCTGTAATAGCTTTCTAGTCTATGTTTTACTACGTCAAATGCTTAGACATGTGTGTATGTGTTATGATGCATCTCGAATGTGGGATATGTGGGCACTAGGCGTTGTTCTTGGGAACTAGTGCTAGATACATATCCGGGTACCCAGAGTTGTTCTCAACCGTTCGATGCATGCACACGTGCGACCGTCGTTCCTTGACTATTGCGACACGCTCCCCTCGGTGAGTGTTGGCGATACCAAGGTTCTGAGATGGATGACGTGTGCTATACTTGAATGGGTTGAATCCAATCTTGGTACGGTTATTCGGAATGGAATCGAAACTCCCTTGGTCGCGTAAATGTGTACGTTGCAATTATGTAGCTCATATTTGTTTGAGTGAGGGCCATCTAGTTAATACTCCATGCACGACACTTTTGGGTAGGGGTGGGCATTATTTAAACGAAACCAAAAATCGAACCGAATAAACCGAAAAATTCAGTATTCGGTGTTCGGTTCGATATTTTTCGCTACTATTCGGTGTACAGTATTCAATTCGGTTTTTGTGATCTGGAAACCGATTAACCGAATAGTCTGAATAGCGTAGGCGAGAGACAAAAAATACCCGATCTCGAACTCCCGTTTCCCTATTCGGCGGCTTGACCACTTGAGGCTTCCCCCACCGCCCAACCCGATTCATCCCTATTCGGTGGCTTCCCAAGCTCCCAACCCTAGGTCACGGGCTCGCGACGTCTCTCCGTCCAACCCCGCGGCTCCAACTCTGCCCTACCCTCCGCTGCTCCACCGTTTCGGCATTCTGCCCTCCGGTCCTCCGAGGCTCCGCGCGGCTGCGCCGATCTCTGCCCTCCGCGACTCCGCCATTCCGCCCTCCCTCAGTGCCGCCTCCCTCGGTGCCGACGCCGTCCCCAAGAACCACCACGCCGATGCTGGCCCCACGCATGGCCTCCCTCCTCCTGACCTCTACGCAGCTGCGCTTCCTCCGGAGTCCAGTCGGTGAGGTAAAACTCCAAGTTGCTCCTCATAACTCTATCAGATCTGAGTTGTTGTGAACCTGATTCATGGAGTCATTGAGACTTGAGAGACTATACTGGAGCAATACATGTATGGGTCTGTGTATAGTGTAGATGAGATTTTGTGTTGATGAATGAGTGAAATTGAGATTCTGATCAGCAGTTTTGCTTCCTCTTTGAGTTTCAATTTCTGATATATAATGTGTATGGTTGTTTTGTGCATCCTTCTGTGATGAAATGGTTTAGGGTTCTCTGTGAATCTTGAACTGAAACATCCTATTTGTTATAAGTTCTCTGCGAATCTTGAACTGAAACTTGAACTCGAATTGAAACTTATAAACTGCCCTGGTCAATTTCTTTGGGCTTCAGGGTTTTTCGGTTAACCGAAAACCGAATTAACCGAACCGATTTGGTTCGGTTTTCAGCACTGGTCGGTTTCGGTTCGGTTATGAGAGTCCAGAAACCAAAAATTTTAAAAACCGAAATAACCGAATGCCCAGGCCTACTTTTGGGTGGCAGCACTTAAGTGGAGTGTGGGTATCAACTCTAAGTCCAACGCACGAGCGAGGATCGATTCATATTTTTGGGTGCCCACACCAGCCTCTGACCGGCCTCCGTTTGCCACTTCAGCCTTCGGCTCCCCCACATGCCCGCTCAGCGTGCTATTCTCTGCCTCTCGGAAGACCGCCTCACCGACCCTCCGGCGCCCCACGGCCATCCGGCTCGCTCACGCTGGCTGACTCCAGCCAGCCGGCGCCGCTGCCTCCCGATCGGTCGTCCATCGAGCTCCCGCCTACGCCCGTGAAGAAGACCCGTGGAGAAGCACCAGAGACCGACCAAAGCTTATCCAGTGGACTCCAAACAAATCCCATTAGGGATTTTAAACTTTTTTCCAAGTGTACCAAGATGTGCAGAAAAATTGCTACGCACACCTAGAGCGCACCAGAAAGTTTTTTTTAAGAATCTACCATATTTTTATCTGCAATTTTATTCTCCACCATGTCATCCACTAAATTTGATATTGAGAAGTTTGATGGCAAGATCATTTTCTTTATATGGTAGATTCAGATCAGAGCTGTTCTTCAATATGTAGGTGTGAGGAAAGAATTGCTTTTTACCTCGGTGACTATTTCAATGCCAACAAAAGTGGGATTTTATTGCAATTCTGATTATTTGGCGGTATTCATGCACTTTTAGACTTTTATGCTTATTATTTTGTGCTCATATTATTGGAGGATTTCACTGCAAATTCAGGCTTTTATGCCTATTATTAGCGACATTCATTTATGCGGCATTAATCATGGGCATTTTCTTCGATATTTCATCGTCTATTTATCATTGGTAGATTCTTGGTGATTTATTCAATGTTTCGTCATCGATTTATCATTGGCGATTTATTCGATGTTTCATCGTCGGTATTATTTAATATTTCATCACTACTTTGAAAAAAAAAATCAGTTGAGGAGACAACTGAATTGGTGTATCATCACTGTTATTTTGGTGTTTTATTCACCGTTTAGATACGTTGACCATTATAGAGGTTTTGGCAACGTTTATTTGGAATTTGATGACACCTTGGTGGTAGCATTATACTCTTCGAAGTTTTTCTAGTGAAGGTTTTGCTTTAATGTTAGTTTGAGATGAAGGTTTAAAGTGCAATAGGAGTTTATTTCTGCGTGGATACTACAACGTTGTTTTGTTGTCTTTGCTCAATATGAGAGGTCTATTGCAATTTATACTCCATTGATGGCACGAAAATTTTTTCTTCATATTGATATTTTTGCAGGAACAGTTTCAACCATGTTATGGTTTTTTAGTAGGCAGTTTGCCGAATTTTATTTTCCAGGTGGAGTATGTTAAAAATCTATGTTATGTGCTCTTCGCTATCTACTTAGCACCACAGGCGATGTCTTGGCTTATGTCGTTTGATGATTGAGAGTTTGTTTCAGGAGGTTAGTTGTACAGACTCAGACTTTACTGGGGTTATGAATTGTTGAAGGCCCAGATTTTTTTGTCTGCTTTGTTGATAGCTATGTATTTGGGTTGACTGTTCCAGTCTTTCTCTTGACCTACTCGTGGTTTGCTCAATCTCGCTTTATGAGAAGTATTTGGATAAGACTGTTCCAGTCTTTTATACCCTTTGTGGTATTTCGCACTTCAAGTGTTTGGATTGACTGTTCCAGTTTTCTTCGTTCATTAGTTATTTGGACTTTTAACGCACTTGTATTCATAGTGCTTTATTTACCCTTTGGGGGTTTCGGAAACAATTTCATTATAAATTTTGAGTTGAGTGGAGGTTTGTTGGAGATAACTCAATATCTCAACTTACCATATTTTTTGGTTTGAAAGAATGTGGAGGTCTATCCCTATTGGTGATGAGTATTTGATTGTATTTGAGCTAGTTTTGCTTAGGTTTGAGTTTGTTTTGAACTCTATTTTGAATTTAAAGCAATTTGAGGGCTGTTAGGCCAAGGGCGGCACTACCAGCCTGGTGTTGGCGGTACTGTCGGCCCTGTGGTACTACCGATCAGGAAAGCGGTAGTTATTTTCCAGAGAGAGGTGTTTTCTCTATGAGAGTGAGCAGCACTATCGGCTACTGGGGAGCAGTAGTGCTGACCAGCAGTACTACCAGCCCCTAGTAGGTGGTAGTGCCGACTTTGTCTGTGAGGCTGAGACTAAACTTTGGTTTTGTGATGTTTATTGCATATCAATTTGGACATTGCTACGTGATGGGGTTTTCTTGTTTTTGGTGGTTGCAGGACGACGGTGCTAGGTCATGGTGAGGCGGAGGATGATCGGGACTAGGCGAGGTGCGCTAGAGGTCCAGACGGTTAAGGATCGCCGGAAGATGATCGGAGACGGAGTCGCTGCGAACTTAGAATACAAGGAATAGATGAGATTCTAACTTGAAGCTACTCGGATCAAGGAGGACCGTTGGATCGGGGTCTAGGTGATAGAGTAGTGGGTCTAGTTATGCTTTGAAAAGCATGCAAAAACCCGGTATGGTTGTTGGGTTTCGAGTTAGCCATATATGGTTGTGTGCGTGAGTCAATCATAGCCCTTGATATGTTACTTAGGGTTGAAGGAACTCATCTAAGGGTGGAGGATGGCTCAAGAGTAGTATAAATAGAGGGGTAGGGGTAGCTCTCCCCTCTTTGAAGGTTTTGAGGTTTTTGTGCTCCTTTGTGCTTTGCCCACTTTGTTGTGAGGCTTTGTAAACCTCTCTTCCAAGAATGAAATATTTATTTCCTCAAGTCTGAATTTATTTTTTGCATTTATATTATATCTTAAATTCAGCATTTAAATTTCGCACTTGCATTCTTGCAATTTACATTCCCATAAGTAGGATTCGCCTCCTCTCCATCTACTTGCTTATGATTCTTATGCCGAGGATGTATGATTGATAGATGAATCTTCTTCAGATCATACCCTAATCGTCTAGGCAAATCTTGTGTGTTCTTTGCAAGAAACCGATCTTTTGTTCTTAAGAGAATCATTCTTGTAAGATCGTGTTTTTGAGGTTCTTCTCTGGTGTTCTAGCTTGCTATGACATGTGAGAACCATCTTGATCATCAAGAACTCATGAGCAAGCTAAGGGCTATGTTTTTGTTCTTGAATCCATTCTTGTGCACTCTTCCTTCAATTGGAAAAAGGTCAGAATTTTGACATCAATCCTTGCGATTGAATGTTGGAATAGGTTCCTGACATCCATAGAAAGGTGTCTACAAAGTTTCACAGGGTCTGGATTAGCCGATCAAAAGATTCATCGATTTTCATCTTGAAGTCGTGCTGATTTACTATTCACTGTGCTGATTTTACTATATCGCGACACTACCACTACAGTACTCGGTAGTGTTAGGGTACTGTTCATCCGGTAGTACCGGGCTTATTTGCGGTGGTGCCGCCCTGGCTGAAAAATTCTGGAATTGTAGTTTCTCCGCTTCGCTTTGATGAAGTGAGGTTCTTAGTTGGTTTTTTGAGGGGAAAGTTTAAATTTGTGATCATTCACCCCTTTTGATCGCCATTTCGATCCTTCATAATTTTATCAAAATAGGTTGTTAGTCCAAGTCTTCTACAACTAAGACTCTTTTGGCTATATAAGCTAACCTTCTGTATATGTAATTATTGAAGCATTACAGTGTATTGTTTCCCGTGATTTTTTCACATAAGGGTTTTTTCACGTTAAATTGTGTCTCCAGTTATTTTGTCGTGCTGCTATCTATAATAAGGTAGATTGTTTGCTATTTTTTTCTCGCAAGAGTTTTTTTTACGTTAAATTTTGTCTCCGGCTATTTTACCGTGCTTTTCTCCCTAACATCTACACTTTGCCATTAGCGTATTTTGGTTGTTTTGAGTTACCCACAGACCATACAGAACAAGACCGTGTGCGTAGGGCTGTAAACGAGCCGAGCTCGAGCGAGCCTGGCCCTCCAGGCTCGAGCTCGGTAAGGCTCGGCTCGAGCTCGAGCTCGAGCTCGGGTTCGAGCCTAAACCCAGGCTCGAGCTCGGGTTCGAGCCTCGACCCAAGCTCGAGTTTTGCTCGGTCCAAGCTCAAGTAAGCTCGAGCTCGGCTCGAGTAAGCTCGGTAAGCTTGATAAGCTCGAGTAAGCTCAGTAAGCTTGAGTAAGCTCGGTAAGTCTGGTAAGCTCGGTAGGCTCGGTAACAAGCTCGATTAAGCTCGGTTCGAGGAAGCTCGGTAACAAGCTCGAGAAAGCTCGATTTAAGGAAGCTCGGTCCAGGCTCGAGTAGGCTCGCGAACTATTCGAGCTTGGCTCGATTAAGCTCGCGAGCTCGAGTTCAGCTTGTTCGGAGCTCGAGCCTCTCACGAGCCGAGCTTGAGTAGCTTCCGAGCCTCGAGCTTTTTTTACAGCCCTACGTGTGCGCAGCTTAAATATTAGGTGATTGTACATAATAGTGGGAAATGTACGACATGGACTAAATAGTAAATAGCAGCCATGGAACCCAATGCTCGTAGCTATGTTTTCATAGACAGTCGCCTCCTCTCTAGGATCACTGTTATTTTGGAACTGTTACGGCGGTAGCGCCGCTTGTTAATTTGTTTGGAGTCGCGGAGTAGCGGGAAACCTGTGACGTTTAACATGGGTAGTATATATATTCCGTGTTTTGGCTGGTTTCTTTTTCTTATGTCTTATTCAGTCATATGAACGTGCTTATCAATCGCACGCTAATCCTCTGTATTAAACTAAAAGCGACTAACAATTCCAGCAAGATCATGAGCAGAGTAGACACATATCACCCTACGAGTACAAATCAACGCGATCACATGACTTATAGAACCTGTTCCCAAACATTTTTCGTCAACAGACTCACGAAAGAAAACACCGCAAAACTGAGCAATTGACATCACATAATAATCCTACTATACTTGGAAGAATCCCTGGATGGGGAGGCCATCCACGTGTCGCCGGAGCCGGCTCGGCTCGCGGCTCGAGCCGCGAGCCGAGCCGAAAAATATTTACGGATAGGTCCTTTTTTTACAAAAAAAATATATATATCACACTTAAGTCCTTTATGCGTTTTTAATGCTTACGCTCGGGTCCTTTTCCACAGAATCAAAATTACGTCCAAGTCCTTTTCAGTCAGGAAAAAAACCGTATGGATCCTTCTTCCCGAAAAAAAACATATATTTCTCCCCGCTTTTTTTTACCATTAAGTTTAAGCCTTTTTCCCGAAAAAAAAACTCAACTTTCTTGTGTGTAAGGTGGCGCCCGCGGCGTGGCACGCCGCGTCCAAGATGCTAGTATCAACAATAACAAACGCTTTTTTGGCCAATTATAAAGACATGAGCCCAATTATGACACGTGTAGTTACCATGCTTAGTAGTTACCAATTCCGACCAACATATAGAAACAAGCGTTCACATATTTCAGTACTGTACGTACATAATAGAACAGACTACCACTCCTGAATAAATTGTATATCATCAAGTGCTTGGCTCCAACCATGCTTAAGCCCATCAACTTTCCGAATGAGAGCTTCACGATTATCAGAGATAGCTTTAGACGATCTTCACAATCGATCTTTCTTGCATTGGCTCGGACTTAGATCAATCCAATTAACGTCGTCGACTTCAATGTTCCATCTCTGTTTAATTAATCTAATCAGAGCACCTGTTGCGATTTCTTCAACATCATGCATTTCTATGGCTCTGCAACCCTGCATATAGGGCTAGCAAAAAAAGCTTGTTAGGACTTGAATCAAAATTTCTTTGATCATAGTTTTTAATGGGTTCAAAATTGGAATGAGTCTATTTCGAGCGAAAAAAATTAATAAGGCTCTGCCCGATAGTGGTTCATTAGCTCGAATTTGAAATAACCACTTAAATGTTAAATAAAATGATTACACGTCAAACTATCTCAATTTCGAAAGAACACACGATAATAGATTGTTAAGCTCGATAGCCCGTCCTTCCTGCACTCGTAGTACTTCACAGCCCTTTCCAGCCAGGAACAGGCACTGAAGTCTTAGCACAGGCAAAATAACCTCCACCAGTCGATCACGAATCGTACTTAGGGTATGTTTGAGGATACTATAGCTTTTCTAAAAAACTGCTTTTTGGCTTTCTATGCTAAAAAAACGGATGTAACTTTCTATAACAAGCCATTTGATAAACAACTAATTTTCCTTAACAATAAGCTGCAAAAGCAGATCCTGACCAACTGTCAGCTTTTGACTTTTGCTAGTTATATTTAGCTTCTAGCTTATGCCAAAAGTCGCTTAAAAACTAAACTATTTACGAGGGCCTTACTAGCTTTTTGAAAGTTAAAGTTGACTTTAAGCCCTCTAAACACGCCCTTAGCTTCATATGCCCCTATCTTCTTAAGAATTCCTCCGAGATTAACTTTGCGGGAAATACGAATTACATTACCCAGATTTTTTTTCCGTAAAATGCGTTATACTCTAACGATTAAACGAACGACAAAGATAAAAGAAATGTACTCAAAGATTATCAGTATAGATCTATGATGCTAATCTATCGTCAAAAGCACTACGCCTTTTCCCTACTTACCATGTCCTCTAACTGCGTATGCAAGGAAAAAGGAAACAAAACAAAACAATCAAAGATGCAAACTTATATTTACATCTCCGCCTACACAACAACTAGTATAGTGCCCTGTCTTCCGGTTTTCTTTTCCTAGCACGTAATATATGATCTTTTTCTTTTCTAGAACGTTTGTTTCCTTTTCCTTAATTCCAGGATATTTGTTTTCTTTTTCTTGAGATGATGCTGGAGGTGGGGGGAGATCTGTTGTGGGTCACAGGGATGAGTTAGACACATTAAACAATGGCCATCGGATGTGAGTGGGTAAAGCTGAGGAAAGATCTGAGAGGTTAATTTTGATGGAGGCAAGTTTCTGGGGACGTTTTGCTAGGTGCATGAAGGTTTGGTCATTTCTAGTGGTGTGCATTATTTAGGGTGGACGTAGAGAATAATGCTTAGGTGCATTATAAAGGGGTATAGATACAGGGTATTTAACAGATTAGCTGTAGCACGTGGGTTAACAAATTAATTTATCAACTAAACCACAAATGTATCCTGTACCACCACCCACATACATGTTCCTTCTTCAGCCATGGGCACGCTGCAGTACTTTGTGCCGTCGATCCACGACGGCACAGCACCTGCGACGGCAAGGGCACCCTATCAAACTGGGAGAAGGATCCAGGCAGTCCCTTTAAGCACGGACCATTCGATCCAAACAATAGTAGAAAATTAGCATAGTATTCTCAAAAATCCAAATCATAATTTTTCGATTGGATAATCCATAAAAAACTAATTAAATTGCAGTCCCACGGAATCCTTCTCCATCAAACTGCCCCTCCTAGCACTGACATCGCAGCAGCCACCCACTTCGCCAAGATGCCCTAACTACACAGACCTAGCCTTTGCCTATTAACAGGCCCAGGCCCATGGGCAATGTTCCAGAACCATCCGTGCAGGAGTCCATAACAAAAAACATCAAAATAATAAGATTCACCCAACACTGAGCTACAGTGTTCGATGCTCTTTTTATTGGTTTGCTTATGCTCAACCATGAATTACATAATCAAGTAATCAACAATGCACGATGTACCGTATGCCACAAGTTTCTTCATCCAAAATAACTTATGCAGCAAACTATTCTCACTTCCCAACGCGGGTATGAGTTTGTTTGGAAGAGTTATAGCTTTTCTGAAAAGTTGTTTTTTTTGTTTTCTTTGCTGAAAAATAGCTATAGCTTTTTATAAGATATCGTTTGACAAACAGCTAATTTTCCTCAACAATAAGCTGCAAAAGCAGATCCCGCTCAACTTTTGGCTTTTGTTAGTTATACGTAGCTTCTAACTCGTACCAAAAGCCATTTAAAAGTTTAGCAATTCAGAGAGACTTAACAACTTTTTAGAAATTGAAGCTAGCTTAAACCGTCTATGTATTGCGTACATGGACATGTTACATGTAGTCTCAGGCTACACTCCAGTCCAAAGGCTATGGACCAGACAGGTAAGCATTTTCACGCAACGCAGCTCATTCATGGATCATGGCATGCTTTTGTTTTGTTGGTCCTGCCAATTATTATTATTATTATTATTATTATTATTATTATTATTATTATTATTATTATTATACAGAGAGGCTTATGATTCTAACATCTCTTCCCCTGACGCGTTGGAAATGTATCATTGATCAGAGGCAATTAGTTACTGCCTTACTGTGCGATGAAAATGGTTAAACGTAACCACTGCTATGATATTCCTCTGCAGAAGCTGATGTGGCTGCTTCCTGAATAGGTCGAGATTGACAGCAGCAGGGTTGAGCCCATCAGCATTGCAGCATGTGATGCATTGTTCCCTTGTTCAGTACATTCTACGTACAAGCAAATTTTACTGCAAGTCTATGTAGTTATGTACTGCTCAAGAAAAGTTAGATTCATCATCTCAAAGAGAAAGAAAAGAAAGAAAGAAAGAAAGAGGAGAGAAGAGCTAGATCCAGTGTGGTGATTGGATGCAACATGGTCATTGGTTCTTGAAGCGAAAAAGGTTTGCTTTTTCTCTCTTCTGGGAAGGAAGGGGAGAACTATGCCATTTTCGGATTCTGTTTTACTGAATCTCAAAGCGAATGCTCACATGACAATTATGCCATCTGACTTTTCCATGCTTTTTTCTATGCCTTTTCCCCCCGTTGTTTTCTCTGAATGATGTGAGCTTTTGCGGTCACATTGGTTTTTATATACTTTTTCTAAAACAAATAGAACTCACTTCCAAATAACAAAGTGTGATCTAGAAAAAGAAATAAGAATTAGTGGACACCGATTTTACTAGAACATATTTTCTGATAAGATGACTATGAAATGGGAAAAAACGATTTTACTATTTGTAAGTTGCCTGATGTTTTGTTAAGCCTGGGTCAATTTTTGTGACCATTAGATTTGTACGAAGATTGATGTGCTATATGGTGATGTTAATCTAGTGGGTACGAAATAAGACTTATGCCTAGGAGAAATTCCAGGCACCATACAGATAAACAACCCAAAAAAGTATTGACCATCTCCAATGCGAGAGATGCTTAAACAGGTGCTTAGAAATTCAGAGAATATATCACATAATTAAGCTCCTGCTTAAGAACTTAACCCTTCAATACAAACAACTTTTTCTTGTACGTAGGTGGTTATATTCTCGTACAAACTTACACGCACTCATTTAGCATCAACATCTGATTATGCATCAATGTTTAAGTTTTGACACATTTTCTATCTAATTGGAAAGAAAACTATAACTAGACAACTGCCAACTGCAAGCATTGGTCCCACTTCCATCACCTAACCTTGCTGTGGCATGAAGAGTGTAATACCTAGTCCGGTAGTGCGATGACTCGTGTGTTGTAACGCGGTGGGATTAGTCTCATATGAAGAGTAGAGTTGAGATAGGTTTGGGCTAACATATGTTGTTTGTTGGGTTCAAACATAGCACATTTAGATTAACCCTTTTACACGAAGTGAAGATAAAAATATAAATAGGGTACTATGTTTGTATAGATCAGCCCTCATGTTGGTTGGGTTTTTGAGCGGAAGGGTGTATTTATCAAAGCAAATGCTTAGATTAGCAAGACGCAAGGAATACGGTACAAAAACAATTTTTAAAACAGAAGGACGCGAGCTTAATTATGATTTGAGCCATCCAAGTGATTATCAAGAACGCTTCATCCACCATTTTCTCATCAGAAGTGATGGTCTAAATTACCTCAGGAGATTATACACGCAAGAACAAAAGTATGTTCCACATGTAGATTCGCAACAGCTAGGCAAAATTAAAGTTTTTCCAAGCGATCGATGTGAGTGCGTGACAGTCATGATGATGCCAAACGCGTCCAAAGAGGCGTCGCGAGTGTGTGGTCCGGGCGTTGCCATGGCCGAATCTGAAAGGATCCATGCGTCCGTCCATCCTTGCCTCGCCACACCTCGCTACTGTAGCAGCTAAGCAAAGAAACAAATTGAAGAAAGCAAACAAAGGTAAAAGTGGTGGTGTAGCCCTACAATCCAACGCCCCACAGCTTTGCCCCCCCCCCCCCTCCCCCACTATGAAATTAACTAATACAAACCTGAAACCTTATTCCCCTAAAAAAATAATACAACCTCGCCCTTTCAAAACATAGTTTTTTTAAAAAAAAATATGATCCTTTTAAAGCATAATAAGACACTGTCAAAACACAATTACGCAACTACCTGTTTTTTATACCATGGATCCCATTCTGTCGATATATATCAAGTGAATAAGTCGAATAAAGAGGTGTATGTGTACTATTTGGTTATGGAGATCGACAAAAGAGAATATTAAAAGTACATAGTAACTTTTTTCCGACTATCGTGTGCTCTTTGCCTGGGCTTGTGCAGTCCACTGCCTCACATCTTTCCTTCAATTCCATGGCTATTAGTTTCCTGCTCTTTGTCTGGGCAACCCTAACCTATAATCCTATATAGAAAGATGATATATATGTTCTATCTGCCCTTCGTTGCGATTAGATCTTTGCTTGCTTTTCGCTCATCATCTTTGTGATTGCCTTGGATTTCATTTTTGTTCATCAGGTTTGAATACTTGTTGTGTTAGTCGCTAGCAGCCTAGCACCACGAATGTAGCGTCAGTGTGTGCGAACTAGATAAAACACATGGTGGTGTGTCGTGAATTTGAGAGCTACCTAGACAAAAGAAAAAACTCATAGTCTTCTAGAAAAAAGAGATACTCCCTTTGGTCACAAAAGAAAGTCTTCTTGGGTTACATGCGGTTAAACATTATAAATCTTGGCTATAAATTTCTTTTTAAATATTTAGAATGGATATGTGAAAACGATATGTCTAAATTCGTCTGAAAAATGCTTTCATAATTAATATAACTTTAGTAGGTTCTATAAAAAAATATATATTACAATAGAAACGAGCGGTTAAAACTGTATTTTTGAAACCATGGCAGTATCTAAAATGACTTTCTTTCGTTCGTACCATGAGGGAGAGAGTAGAGAGCGCTCGGTAACAAGCAAATCCACCGTCAAGAAGAACTAACTGTTCGAGGGCTATCGTAGATTTGAGCTAGAAATGTAGCGCGGACGACTATTTCCCCGACCGATGTTGCTAATTCCAGTACCAGATTTCCGGGGAGACAGAGAAGGGAGGGAGAGGGAGAGGGAGAGGCTAAAACAAAATAGAGAAGGAACGTCGCCGACTGGCTTTATTAGCTAGGGGAGCGTCACTAACGCAAGCAAGCAAGCATCCGAGATTGCGTAGACAGCAAAGCAAGAAGGCCCCAACCAAGCCTCCCCCAACCCGCGAGCGAGCGTACCAAGACCAACCAACGCCCGAAAGCCTCCAAAGCAGGCAGGCAGGCAGGCAGCCGTACCGTACCCGCGAGAGAAGCGACGGACAGCGCCGTGGCAATCGCAACGGCATCCTGCTGTATTCCTGTGCTGTGCTGTGCTGCCATACTATCGGCCGTACCACCACTCCCCCTTCCTTCCTCCTCTCCGCCGCCTCCCCGAAAAGCGAAGCGAGAGTGTGCAACCACCGCCAAAACCCAAACCCTAACCGCCGCCCCCGCCCTCCCGGCCTACCCTTCCGTGCCGTGCCACGCGCGCCAGATCGGCGGCCGCCGGGGCCGGATCCGTCGCGGCGGATGCTGTAGCGCTGGGCGCGGGGGGTGGTTCGGTGCTCGGATGCGGCCGATCTGACGCGGCGGCGAGGGGATGTCGTCCGCGCCGGCGGCGGGGGCGGCGTTCGACCGGTACCGGCGCGGCGGCGCGGCGGCGGCAGGCGGCAACACGGTGCGTTGCGTGGGTGGTGGCTTCCTTGCGCGCGCGGTGTGGGGGTGTTAATGGCTGGGCTGGGTTTGGGATTTGGTGTGGTTTTGGTACCAGATGCTGTTGGGTATCTCGGTTTCGTGTACCGGTGCGCTCTAGAATCCGGAAGGTCTGAGCTGCGATGCTCTACAGAGTGGTCTTGCTTGCAGGGGTTGCTGCTTCGCTGGTAATGCTATTAATAGGTTCGCTTGGATTGATCGCATTGGAGGCGCCGTGTAGAGTTTATACCTTTTTGGGCTCCCAGGAGCTTCGACTTTCCTGATTGCTGGTCATGCTGGCTGGTTTCTGGCTATGCAGCTTAGATTTGGATTCGGAGGACGTGAGTTTACCATTGGGGCTTGGCATGGATTGGACATGGACCTGCATTTATGGAGGTTTTGTTGCTTGCTCAATATGATGGGGGCATTTGTCAGTCTGATTCTGGCTTGAGATGAATTTCGGTTTTGTTTAAATGGTGTTAAGAGAAGTTATGGTGGGACAAAGTGATGTATGTTGAATTGGGGCAGAGTGAATAAAGGAGTTGAGGGCGTGATATGTGTATAACCTTGAATAAGTTAAATTGAACAGCTTCAATTACTCTTAACGCTTAACAAAACAAGAGGGAAGAAAATGGCGTAGTGTCACACTAGATTCCATCTGGCTCACTCACCTCATTTGTATCAGGAAGTTCGAAATTCAATATTACCATGGCTTGATGATCAGCACACATCTAACCATTGCACAATGTAACCCTAGTAACCAAAACCTACTGCATTAATTATCTGAGGTCTTAGCGGTAAGTACAATGATTTGATCAAAATATTAATTTGGAAAAACCTTGCACTTGTTTATACTCACCACATTTAGCATAGAGTAATACGCTTTCAGTTAGCGCTAGAAGTGCTTGATTGAAATCTATATAATGCAGTTTTTTAGTCTATTTACTATTTGCTGTTTGTCTACATTTCTGATGTCATAATCGCATGCTAATCAGGTTTTCAAGAGTGGACCTCTCTTCATATCATCCAAAGGTATTCTCCCCCACACACACATCAATGTTGTTTCACCCAGTTTATATGATGCAAACCTGCAAGGTCAAGAAGTTAAACCTTTTCCATTTGCCTTAGTGCTGTTGTTTGGCTACTCAGATTCTATAGCTAAGTGGGACGGCCAGAATGTTCTGTAGTTTCCCTAGTAGGACCATAAATTGAAGTATTTTACTGATAATTACATCACATGTGCACGCAGGAACTTTAAAAATTCTAGAATTATCTAGAAAAAAAGCTTTTTATCAAATATCAGTAAGACATGCCAGTTTCATGCATGTGTAAAGTGAAGGAATCATCAATGCTGATACCAAGAAAAATTAGTTTCGATACTTCTGATATCAGTAATGAGCATGAATGGTTCTATGTGCCCTGTCACCAACTTATGTGGGAAATAGAGATCTGTTATCACGTACGGAGCTCCAAATCAAACTAGTTTGTTAGATTGCCTTGTGTGCAGAGCTGCAAGTCAACCACCAAATCAGCTAACCATTTATTCCTTTGTATATCTGAATCATGATTCGATCAAATTGATTTCCAGGAATCATGATTCAGGTGAACAAGCAAAATAACCTTTTTTTTTATTTGAATTGAATTACTTGTTGTGAGAATCTGATGTTTGGATTTCATTTCAGTGATGTCCCACACGGCTAGTTATAATGTTCTTTTGTAATTTTTACTTCTGGTAACACCTCTTGTTTTTGTTGTGAAAGTTAACTCTTCTATATGTACTTTTCAGGAATTGGATGGAAATCATGGAAAAAACGCTGGTTCATCCTCACACGAACATCATTAGTTTTCTTCAAGAGTGATCCTGTTGGTGTCTCTATCCTTTTTTGTTTCCTTCATGTGGGAAGTGCAATACTTAGCTGGTTGGAAACCTCTATATTACTTATTGCATGATTGCTATTACTATGATGACTCGTAACGTTTGAACTGTTTCCTGCAAAAGTGCAACTGCAATAAATGTGAAGTTAAATGACATGGACTCTTGAAACTGCTAGATATGGTTCTTCTTTTTGATCTAATAGGTAGTGTTACTCGGACACCCGTGTCCAAAAAAAATTGTCGAATCGGACACCTCGAATCCGAGTCGGATTCTGACACCCGGGCCCGATTCCGAATAGCATTTCTCGTGTCCAATTTTTTTTTGCCGAATCGGACACCTGAATCCGAGTCGGATTCCGACACCTAAGTTCGTGTCCAAGTAACACTGCTAATAGGTTAAAACATTTCCTACCTGGATACGTTTCGTCTGCATTGCTTCCTTCCTGTTCACAACTAATTTCGATAGCTCCATTTGGTTTCAGTTTTCATTTCATCTTTTGCATGCATACCGAAACTGTGATCATGCATTAGTATTCAACATTTAGGTTTAGTGATGATAGCAGACCGATTACACTTTATGCTTCTGTCGAATAGATTTCTCTTATGTTATTTCGGATCCAATAGTTATGTACATTCATTGCATAAAAAAAATCCAATCGTTCGAGAATGGTAATATGTGATTCTCAGCTGTGTCAAGCAACTTGTTCTTTCCCTACTCAATTAAAAAGTTTGGTTGAACTATTTTATGTCCATTTCCTTTCTCTTTTTATTTCACTTGTCCAATTTATATCTTGTGTTAGCACCAATTATTTCTGACTTCTTGACATACCTTTTGCTGGGATTGTAGAATACCTTGCCCCAGAGAGGTGGTGAAGTTAATGTTACTCTAGGTGGGATTGACTTGAATAATTCCGGGAGGTATTTATCTCATTCTAGTGATTTTGTTTTCTTTCTTTCCTTTTGGGATATTCTATGTCAATAATACTGCATTAAAAGCACTTTTCATTTGCAGCGTGGTAGTCAGAGAAGACAAGAAATTGCTGACTGTCCTTTTCCCAGATGGTCGTGATGGTCGCGCTTTCACCCTTAAGGTATGATGGTTTTTCCTTTTCCAACTTAATAATTATACGTCCTAAGCAAAAGTGAGAGGTTATATAATAGAATATATGTTCATGTTCCTGAGAGGTTATATAATAGAACATATGTTCATGTTCCTTTTTATCTTTGAAATTTTACCTTTGCTTAACACAGGCAGAAACTTCTGAAGATTTATTTGAGTGGAAAACAGCATTAGAAGAAGCTCTTTCACAGGCTCCAAATGCTGCCCTTGTGATGGGACATAACGGAATATTTCGTAATGACACGACTGACACATATGAAGGAGCTATTCCAAACTGTTGGTCTCCTTATGTTGTTTCATTTTTTTCCTTCTCAAGTTTGGAACCCTCTTTGTCGTTCGACCATACCTTCCCCAATTGTTTGCAGGGAGGGAGAAGAGGCCAATCAAGTCATTAGTTGTTGGGAGGCCAATTCTGCTTGCACTTGAGGATATTGATGGCAGCCCATCTTTTCTGGAAAAAGCTCTGCGCTTTCTTGAGAAACATGGTGGGGGCAAAAATAATGTTAACTAGCACCAATTTTAGACCTGGAGACTTTGTCTCTTGCTAGTTAGATATCTTTATAACACTCATTTTAATTGGTTACATAAAACTTTTCTTGCAGGGATAAAAGTGGAAGGAATTTTGCGTCAGGCTGCCGATGTAGAGGAGGTTGACCGGAGGCTGCAGGAATATGAACAAGGTTTTTGCCATTTCTTAATTTATTTTTTGATTTGTATGGTTCATCGGTGGTATTGGCAGCTCTCTTGGGTTGGTGTCTTTGTATTGATCATCTTGTGTGCAATTTAAATGCTGTACTTGTTTCTATTCCATACCAGGAAGGACCGAGTTTGCACCGGATGAGGATGCTCACACTATCGGTGACTGTGTAAAGGTACCTCAGTCATTGTTAGTTATCAGAAAACTTTTGGTCCGTCACAGAGCACAAATAGTTCCTTTCCTCAACTGTATTCATGGAATCATCTCTGCAGCATGTTCTCCGAGAGCTGCCATCTTCTCCAGTGCCTGCTTCTTGCTGTACAGCATTATTGGAAGCTTTTCGTAAGTGTTATGGTCTGTTTAAGCTAAATGCACTTGCTCTGTTACGTGGTATGTCAAGTAAAATCTGTTGGCCATCAATTTCGTTGGGGATTGCCTCCCCATCCCCTTTCATGTTTAGTTAATGATGATAAGTTTATTGCCACAAATTTTCTCCAATTTGAAATGCCCCCGCTACTGATCTTTCTACCCAAATATAACAGGAAACCACAGCCGATGTTAAAACAACAGTAGTCATTGTGTCATCGACATGTGTGCTTGGCAGTTGGCACCATCCTCTGTGCCACCACCAACACGCCAAACAGTTTCTATCTATTTGACATGACTCAGGATTACACATTCGATGTTAAATGAAATGCCCTTAGTTTGTAAAGACCATCATCGGGAAAGGAATTTCTTGTAGGCAGCATATCCGTCATCATGAAGGCTAAACCTCAGTATATATTCATTAGGTTGATTAAAAACGGAAAAAGTCTGTATAACACCATAAACTTTGCGCAAAAGTCCGTCCAACACCATAAACTTTGAAACCGGTTATCTTAGCACCCTGAACTTTCAGTTCTGTTCGTTTTACACCCTAAGCTGGTTTAGTAGGGGAAAAAGTCCATATAATACCCAGAACTTTGCTCAAAAGTCTGTCTGACACCCCAAACTTTAAAACCGGTTATCTAGCACCCCAAACTTTTCAATCCCATTCGTTTAACATCCTAAGATTTTAACCTGTTTCGGGGTGTTAAATAGTTAAAAAAATTTCCCCACTTTTTTTTTACCTCCCACAATTTTTCCATCCCCTCCCCCATTCCCACTTGTTGGGATTAGTGATATATAGTGGAAAAAGTGCATGTAAAGTGCATAAAATACAAAGGTACGTACCATTTTCACTCCTATATATATAATTTTATTCCACATGATATGCAAATACTGCCCAGAGTTTATCGCTATAGCCCACTGTTATTAAGTTGTCGCGTCGCCTAGACGTCCAGGAGGAAGACCGCCATGGCCAGTCGCCTCGCCTGGCCGGGGCACCGCCATCGCCTCCCGCTGCCATCACTGCAGGATCTGGCGTTCCCGCCTCGACCGAGACCAGATCCGGCGATCATGGCGTCGGGGACTACCGGATCCGGCATCTCCACGTTGCTGCCGTCCCCCATCTAGCCGCCGCTTCGTCCAGGCTCTAGCCCATTGCCTTCGCCTCTACGCTGGCCGCCGCTGCTCTACGTCGCCACTACTGCCGCCGCCGCAGCCGCCGCTGAAGCAGCTGACTGGAGGTGGGAGAGGAGCGGGATAGGGAGGGGCAGCGGGTTGCCTAGGCGGATTCGGAGGGCTCGCCCGTGGAGAAGCAATCGCCCGAAACCCTCTCTTGCCTGTGAAGCACTCGCCCGCGTGTGAAGAAGCACGTGAAGAAGCGATGACCAGAAGACGCGCATTTGCTTCAAGATCGAACTCCCAAATAGATCGGGAGTTCTATTTGATTTTTGATTTCGGGTCCGGTCCAGAGAGAGCAGCTCTAGCTTCTCCTGTTTTGCCCGTTCGGCTTCTGTTGGCTTCAGCGGCTTCGGTTCCAGAGCGCTTCAACTTCTGTCGCCTAACTGTTTGGTATTTGGTCGCCTAACTGTCGACTAGGCGTCCAGGCGCCCCGGAGGCGACTCGCCTCGCTGGGGCGCCGTGATAACCATGCTATAGCCTATAGCTAATGACATGCATAGGATACAAAACTAAATCCCTTTTGTGTATCTATTCATATAAAAGAACATGCTTACTTACAATTATGATTCTGTCTTGCTCCATTTGGGATAGCCTGTGGATAGTGAGGCGGTGGGGGACAATAGGCTTGTGAATTATGTAGTTATTTTGCTCCAAGATTTTGTAGGCTTTTATCTGGTGCCTGGCATGTTCCCCTGCATGGCCTCTGATTATCTGTTGATACAGCCTAAGTTCTAACAGATAGTTGATATGTATTTTTCTCATTAGATATTATTATTTTACAGAACTTTTGCAGAAATCAAAGCAATTGTTATCAATCTACCTAGGATTCTTCACACTTTCCCGTATGCCTTTGCTGTTTTTTATTCGGCTGATTGTCTTTATTCTGTTTTACTTGCCTAGGGTTGGAAACTAAGGAAGTTCGGATAAATGCTATGCGTTCAGCTATATCAGAGACATTTCCTGAGCCTAATCGGCGGTTGCTACAGAGGTAAGTTTCGCAGTGTCCTCGTAGCAATGTATATGTTTTTAATATTGGATAACATCTAAATGCTTTTTCTGGGAAGTTCTATTGCCCTCATTTGACTTCTCTTGGTATGCCAGTTTATTCTAAATGCTTTGTATTAGGTATCTGTGAAATCATGTTTGCTACTGATTCAACCTGAGCATGTTACCACTGGCTTGCAGATGTTACTTGCACACACGATAATAATATCCCTAACTAATAATACGGACTATTTTCATTGCTCTCTAACTGCTCCGTTTTTATTCCTTCACCTTCCTGAGTTGCATTTCACCAACTGGGAAATTACACGCACGCGCGCGCGTTGTTTAAAACCCCACCCGAATAAAACATATACTAACTTGGTTATTTGGTCTTGGTCTAAGTGGTCTTTATCAATGTCTGTTGTTTGTTTGATCAATTAGTGTAAAAACACTTATTGCAAAATACTCTTTCCTTATGGAGATTTTTGTTTGCAGAATTTTGAAAATGATGTACACTGTTGCTTCTCATACTGCTGAGAATCGAATGACGGCATCAGCAGTTGCTGCCTGTATGGCCCCTCTCTTGTTGCGGCCGCTTCTGGCTGGTGAATGTGAGATGGATGAGGTATTTGATATGGATGGTGACGATTCTGCTCAGCTTCTTGCTGCTGCAAATGCCGCTAACAGCGCTCAAGGCATTGTCACAACTCTCTTAGAGGAATATGAGAGTATATTTGATGTAAGATTTGTTGATGCTGCAAGTTCTTTTGCCTGCATATCTTTAGGTGGCTTTGCTCTTTTCTGAGAGTTATTGTAGGCACTAGTTTTCTGTGAATAATCTGTTGATTTTATCACTCCCTATTGGAATGCTAATTGTCCATGCTGCACATATTAGTTATTTCTACCGGTATGTACAATAACAAATGATATGTGAGGCAGCTAATGAAAGTCTGAAACACTTCGTGATCTACAGTAGCATCGTCTCTTTGTCACTCGATTTTCTACCGGATGTTGTGTTTTATTTCTTTGCACATGTCTTTCTATTGATTATTCATATTTATCATTTTTACAGGATGAACACCTTCTCAGATGTTCCTTGTCACCTGAGCCTCAAATTGAAGATAGTGGTAGTGAAGCATCAACAGATGATGTAAATATGGGTGCCAAGGGTGATGCATTTCATGATGCAGAAAATGATGTAGATCAAGAAATGGATGATGACAATGGTGCAGAACGTATACTTAGTGGAAAATTGAGTGAGAGCAGTGGATATGCTGGCAGTGACCTCTATGACTACAAGGTTTTGATATGCTTCCTGCCTTTTAAGTTTCTCATCTGTATTTGTGCTTGGTGTTATCCTGTTATTACTAAACATATACATATTGCCTTGTTTGGTTTTAAGACTAATTCCAATGGAACATTAAATAGCAGTTCTGGTTTGACAATCTATATGAGGCCTTGTTTGGGGGAGCTTTAAACCAGCTTCAGCTTTTGAAAAGCCAGTAAGTTCCCCTAAACAGCTCAGCTTTTAAGTGGCTTTTGGCATAAGTTAGAAGCCGTATATAACTAGCAAAAGCCAAAAGCTGGGCTGAATCTGCTTTTGCAGCTTATTGCTGAGGGAAATTAGCTATTTGTCAAACGGTCTCTTATAAAAAGCTACAACCGCTTTTTAGCCCGAAAAGCCAAAAAGTAGCTTTTCAGAAAAGCTGCAGCTCCCCCAAATAGGCCCTGAGTAGTGTGTATTTTAGTGACCTGATGGCACTTTTGTAGCTGCAAACTGTGAATGTTTAATGTAAGTGTGTTAGTTTACTGGAGGACAAAAGATGATGGATATTGAGTGGCCTATTATGGGCCCTACTAGTATTGATCAATATAGGTACGAATGCCTTGGACAAAATACTGGTTGGTTTTTGTTGTTACTTATCAGTATCTAGTATGTATGCAATTTAGTCATACCAGTTCAAGGATATACTAGTAAATTTCCTGTTCCGTGTAAGATATGGATCCATTATGCTTTGAAAATTACCATGTGGTGTTGATGGTGATAGCACAACATGCCCAGGGGCTAACATCTTTTGGTAAAAGCCTCAATCTATATATGTTGTTGCAGTTTGCTATAGATAGCATTGTTTTCATAATTTCATGTAAGAACTTGTCTTGAAGTTTTGATATTTGGAATTCTAAGTTTTGTTATAGCATGCTCATTTGTGTGGTTCCCTTTCTAGTTCAAGTTTCACCTATGCTGAGAGGCAATTCCTAATCTTAATGCTCTATCTCTCAGTATCCAAATCTTCATGCTGTATTTGCTTTGTTACTTATTGTACCTCTCCTGATCGAATGACAGGTCGTTCATGCTGATGATTCAGATGCTGAGCGCTCTGTAGATGATAAGGCATTAGCAGCAAAGACAGACTTAAGCAAATGTCCAAAAAATCGTTCAACTGAAAATGGTTATGCAAAAGTGGAAACATCGCTCAGTGAAAAGAACCCTTCTAACCCAACATCCGGTCACGAGACTCCATTGTCTATGGGAGAGGTCCTTTCTTCTTTGGATCCTGGAATTTCCTTACCTAATCGCGGTGCTGAATATTCTGCAGACAGACACTCAGCCAAAATAAATGGACCTCACCCACATGTGAAACGCAGTAACTTTTGGGGGAGGAATAATGTAAGAAAGAATTCTAGTTAAGTTTTACTTCTTTTGCCTTTCGTGGAGCCAATGAGTATGCATAATGCACTGCCTGGCTACCTTTTTTTGCCCATTGAATTATGGTTTCCTCATTGTTCTTGAAGTCGCTTTTGTAATTATCAGAAGTATCATTCAGCATTCTGATTTATACACATGGTTCATGTAGGCAAGAAAAAGCCAACATTCAGAATCTGTTGACTCATCTGGTGAAGAAGAGTAAGTTCTTTGTTCTTTGCCACTAAAGCACCAATATTATGTGTTTACCGTACTGTTTCATTGCGTGTGGCTGTTGATAGTTGTGATTGTGAGCAGATGTATTGCACTTAGGTCATTGTATTGTGCATCATCTATGATTGTTCTGGTTCCTGTAGCATTTATCTATAGTTCCTGTTTGTTTAAAAATTAATTTCATTGTATTGGAAATTCAGTACTTGACTATGATCATTGCAGATTAGACCTGTGTAGAAATTTCAACTTTTGTTAGTTTCCTGACTAATTGACTGCTACTACTGTGGGTGATATATGAACAAGCACACTTATTTCATTGCTTGCTGTTCTTTTCTTAGATGCACATAACCAGAGATCAATTTTTTTAATTTTATTTTTTGCTATGCAAATAAACCTTTCAGGTTAGCTATTCAAAGGCTTGAGATTGCAAAGAATGATCTGCAGAACAGAATTGCCAAAGAGGTAGGGGCAAAAACTGCACATATACTAACTAATTTTTGTCTGTCATCTTGCTGTAAGCTAATGGAAAGTGTCTCAGGCTAGGGGTAATGCAATCCTACAAGCGAGTTTGGAAAGAAGAAAGCAAGCACTACATGAACGCCGTTTGGCTCTGGAACAGGATGTATGTATTCCCTTGCCTTGTCAAATTTGTTTGTTCATCATATGTGCCATTATGTTTTATTTTAGGGAAAAAGTACCATTGTGATCCCCCCAACTCCAGGGTTAGGTCCAGTTTACCTTCAATTTTCTAGGTCACTACTTTGGTACCTCAACTCTGGGAGCGGTTACCTACAAGCAGGGTTCCAAATCTCAGAATTTTTTAAAATGCACTCCCGTTGGTTTGCTAGAAAATGACTGGTTTCCTTTTTATTTTCCAGCTGACTTTATTTTATTTTGCCTTTGTTTTTTTTTTAAATTTGTATGTTTTCTACATAGTGAATCATCACCAATGCCTATATTCCTTCAAAATAGCATGCAAAGTTGCAAACACTCCCTGAGATTTTAGAAATCCCGGTCCTCACCAGGATTTCCGGCAACCAGCAAAATCAAGTTCCATCTGGGAGTTGGAACCCCTCCCTACAGACAGACTAGGTGATAGGTGGCGTTGCTTGTCAGTAATGTGTAGGCTAGATAGGCTTGGGTAATTTACTGTTGGAAGGCTTGAGTTGGAAACACCCCCAAAGTTGAGGAATCATAATAAGATAGTGCCTGCACAAAATTCAGGGCATAAACTTAGTCCAAAGTTGACGGGCCAAAATGGTACTTTCCTTATAATTGTTTTGGTGCAGTTACTGTTGAACAGGTTCGGATATACTAGGTGGTGGCTGATTGTTTTGACAGTAGTTTCCGCAATTGTTTACATCTATAGGTGTCCAGGTTGCAAGAGCAGCTACAAGCTGAGAGGGATCTTCGAGCTGCATTGGAGGTTGGGTTGAGCATGTCTTCCGGACAGTTTTCAAGTTCATGTGCTATGGACTCGAAGGTACCTTTAATGATTGCTCTACTTGTTGGACTTATTTTATTAAGTCTCATTGTCGTCCTTGTTTTCCTTAAGACAAAGGCAGAGCTTGAGGAGATTGCTCTCGCTGAAGCTGATGTTGCTAGGTTAAAACAGAAGGTTGCGGAGCTCCATCTCCAACTCAATCAACAGCACCAACACCAATATGGCCCTTTGGGAGATGCAAATAATCGTTATAACCATGTTCCTGGTCATTTTTCACAGCAGTAAGATACCAATCGTTTACCACTTTTTTCTGTTTTTGGTCTCCATTTATGATATTGATAGATCTGTGGTTATGGCATCGTTTGATTTTCTTCAGCTGTTGCAATTTGGTGACATGTTAATAGTTCTATTTAATCCAAGTAGAGTCATTTTTAAGCAGTGCAGAATTATGCTGCAGCTGGTTGTAATTCGGATTTGATTGTAGGCATTATTTCACTGGAAAGAATGTTTGTGCAGTCATAATTAATAATTCAATGCATTGGATATGTTATATTTCCCTAATTTACTTATCATATTTTGACACTATTTTATTGGTACCAGAAACTTTGTTCAACCAGGATTTGACATGAACCTTGCCTTTTGCAATCAAGAGAAGCAGAGAAATGAGGTTTGTTAGGAAATTTCCCCTCTACACTTCCTGTTCTTATTGATGATACTGAAACTTGTTGAAATTCCAATCTCAACAACTTGGCCCGTGCACATGCATAATTCAATTCACTCTTATAGTGCTCTATAAATAAATTACTAATTTTCAGTTTGAAACAATACTGGCATTGCTCATGTACTCATGTCTGGTAACTCTGGTTATATAGTGGACCAGCTGGTAAGCAAAAACTAAGCGATGGAAAACAAAATATCTAAGGATTAGATTGTGTTTGTCTAAGTTTTGTATTGCTGGTTCTAGATTCCATTGTTATGAATAATATCAATACTCAGCCCAGTTTCTATCCAAAATTTGCCTGAGCATTTAAGTTTTATGCTTGTTATTAGTTTATACTGAACTGCCACAACTTTGCAGTATCTTGGTATAAGTGGCCTAACCGTTAGTCTGGAACAGGGTACAAAAACTGGCTGCTGGTTATCGGTTTTACCAGTGGGTACTGGACTACTGGTAGCACTGCACCTACTGTTGGTGACATGCTGTTTTGGACCATTCTTACATGTTTGGTGTTAGAAATTGTAAAAAATTTCAAAGAAAATTCAGAGAAAATTGAGAGGGGACCAGAATCTGACTGGTAACCGCCTGGGTCCAGTAAAATTTTGAAATCTGGTTTTTTTGTAACCATGGTCTGGAAGCAGTTACAACTTACAATGGTTGACTTTCAATGTATTTAAGCTCTGAGTTTGCTCCTGGGCAAAATTTTAACCAAATATTGTTACTACCCATATGTACTACCTTGTTTTGACTTGTAACTTATAGACAATTGCTATTCTACATTATAACATTTTTAAGAGTTGACGTCACAAGGACAATAAGAAAATGAACCCGTTTGTGTTATGAGTGGCTTCCCCATTGAAATCTGATGTAAAGTTGGCACTGCATCCACCGATACCAACATGTGTCATTTTGGCAGGAGAGCTCAGTGGATGCACCACAATGGAGGAACATCAAGCAGCATGTGCTACCTTATGGTTCTTCAAGGCCACTCACCCGCAAGCTTTCCTTGGATGCGTCTTCAAGTGATTCAAGAGGCATGGATGCATCAACAAGCATGTCAACAGAGAGCACTTCTATGTCCATCAATGTCCCAAAGGTAGCTGAGGTTGGGGAAATCAGAGTGCTTTATAGTTATATACACCATAAAAAGAAGATTATTCATATTTGTTGTATGACAGGGTGTTGAATATGGGAGGCAACCAATGGTGGCATCCTCCACTTTGATAGAACTAACAACTAGGCTAGATTTCTTCAAAGAGCGGAGATCACAACTAATGGAACAACTCCATAGTCTCGATTTAGGACATGGATCTGCTTCACAGGGTTTTCCATACAAGCAACCTTCTCCTTGGAACAGTCCAAGGTAGGATCTTCATTCAACCCCATGATGATTGTACATTCTTGGTAGAGATTCTTTACCCTCCTCCATCATTTGTAGAAACTGCTGGTGAGAATGTAAATTTATTTTTGTCTTTAATATGGGTTCATCGTCCTGTTGCTGCATGAGGTAGCTACTTAAATGGAGTGTGATGTTGTAGTCTCCTATATGTAATGTGTCAAGGGGGTGTTACGTTTAAACAAGTTTCTGGTGTTGTCGCAGTGTATATGTATTTTTGTGTGGCTGCTCATATAAACTGGATAGGCCGACTACTTGTATGGTCGTTTGATTCATACCTAGTACAAAAAGTTGAGGAAAACAGAGGATGAAATGAGAATCCAGCTTGAGTGTATAAATAATCTGCTGAAGGAATCAAGCTGTGTTTTGATCCTTGCAAGTAATTTCCAGTACCTGCTACATGATTCTATGCTGTATCTTGGTATCCACATCAACCTGAGCAAATGTTCTGATACTCTCTGCTTGTGGGATTTTATGAGCCGGCTGCCGTTCATCAGTTGTAACTTGTATTACATGATCAGTTAAAATCATATGAATTAGTGTTACATGATCAGTTAAAATCAGAAACAACTAGGGGTTTAGCTATTTCTATGCTTTATGATTGGCATTAAAAAAAAAGGTTGTTTGCATCCCTAGTCCCAACTCCCGACTATGTTACGCAAGGTTTCCCAAAAATATCATTTTGCTCTGGACACCAGCGATTCAGATACAAAGAAAATGACGAGGAACACAGAATCATATAATTCTGTTGGACATTGGAGTTCGGAAGGCTTTAAGTCAGTTAAATAAGATTAGTAGCTTTTAAATACCAGATCAACAAAAGAATGGTGATATGTTACTTAGGTAAAACATTTACATCCCTGAACTTGTCATTACAAATTTCTCTGCAAGTGAATCTTCAGGTGTGCCAAATGCACACGGCAAAAAAAAGTATCTTCAAGTCAGCATCTACACTACCATTAGTGAGTTCTATATGCATGTATATATCTACTCAGGCATAGCTTGGCATTGCTGCACTGTGCTACACTGGCCGATGTAACAAAGCAGCTGTAGAAGGCCGTCTCTATTTCATGGGAAAAAAAAAAGACGTTCAACCTGATTATTGAAATGCACCGGTGTCTCAAACGGAGCCTTATTTCTACATGAGAGCCAGCTGAATTCCTCGGAGTCTGCAAGCAGGGGCTTGATCATCGTGATGGTTTCTGCTGATGCTGTTTCTCGCAGTCTTGTGACTGATGATGTACAAGTAGAGAAATCAAACCCTGGTGCAATGTGAGCAGCACGATATTTCGGCAGTTCAACATTGAAATCCACGTCAGAGGTTATGGTAGCTCTCGAGTCTCGATGTGATTTCAGCTCTCTACCTTGTCTTCTTGGAACGCTTTGTGTACAAAATCTTTGAAGCGTCTGGAATACTGTTTTGGATCTACTGCTGAAATAGATGTTGGGTCATACTGGAAAGACTTGTACGCATGCTCAAGCTTTTTGCTAATATCATAATCTTGAAGTATGTCTATAATCCCAAAATACAATATAACATCGTAGAACTCCCCAGTAGGATCTCCAATAAGCTGTGATTCACAATCACTCTTTCGTACAGTTAGTTCAGCTCTTGTTGGCATGTTTGACCCCAGTTTTACCTTGGATAACCTGTCCACCCAAAGAGTCTTAGTTATGTTAACGTTAGAACTTAGAAGGCATGAATACAGCCAAATCATTTCTATCATACGCAAATTCAAGGGAAAAGGGGCTAAAACAGCATCATATAAGTATCATATATCTACAGCACTATCTCCATCTTTCATGAGTGGTTATGTAGTACTACCTACTGTTACGCTATTCAAGAGCATGTACAATTAGATCCAACTCAGCCAACAAATATGAAGGGAATGGACAAATGGTAGGATTCAAACCAATATGGTCTCCATGTAACTTTTAGTGGGATCTATGGGGATATACCAGTGAGACACGTCCGGGTCTTATAATAAGGCACAGGAGAACCAAAGGGTACAGATGGTAGCGCATTAAACATTACATTAGGATCAAGACCAACATCATGGAAGCATGAGCCGTCTCAATATGATGGGTCAGATTATAATAGTGTGTGCATGCTTGACAAGGACAACTATCGGGAACAACAGAAAAAGTAATGGGCTTTAACTAAGTGAAGTAAAATGAAGTATCTTATTTTACCAGTTTGGATCTGTGTCTCCTCTAGACAGGTGAGGTGATGATGCTCTGCTGCTATCACTATCAAAGGAACCTTCAACCAACACACTATGTAAGGTATACAATAGCCATGTCAAAATTGTTAAAATTGTTTTAAGTTTTCGACCAACCTCCACTTGCTAGTTTATCTCTTTTATCTCTGAAATGTACTCCCACCAAGAGACTGTAATCCATAATGTTTTCCTGCTCGAGAAACTCGCAGTCCCTGTCAACTTGTCTGCTTCAACAAATCAACTTCTAAATTAACAACACGGAGTAGAAAATGTGATGACTTCTCATTGGCACTAACCTCACTTACCTTTGGAAATCTTGGTACAAGTGTTTCTGCAATCGAAAGATAAAGTTGAGATCGAGGTCTTTCAAAGTAGTGTACTCATTGATTTCTGTCTGTGGCTTGTCAGTTGTACGTCCAAGGGATGAGCCTTTCAGATCAAATCGCCTATGTATAGAGAAATCAGAACAGAACAGATTTCCCATGATGACAAAACGAACCTGGTTAATATAGCAAACTGACGATCAGGCATAATATATAAGCTTAGGAAGAAAAGATTTATCAGTAAAGTAGCTGTGGCATGATAGCCAAATATATACTTGATTCTGACCTTCTTTTGGTTAGCTCCAGCTAACTTGACACAATGCAGACCAAAGAACTTGGTGACTAGAGTGTTCTCGAACGCCCGGACATGATTGTAGTAAGCTCGAAGCATCTTCAGAAATATCTACATGATAACAAGTGTTCCATTCCGTTCACGAAAAAAAAGGTGCTCCGTACATTCAGTATAAAACAGTTGGTTGTCTCTGAAGATCAGAAAGATTTGGACAAAGAGAACTACAAGGCACGAACCTTTACTTCAGATTTCTTCATCGTCTTTATCATGTACTGATCATTGCTCGTGAGATAAAAGAAGCTTCCACTCTTACCAGGGGATGAGAGCTCCCGGAGAGCCTGATCTCCACAAAGGGATAACATATAGTCTGCTGCATCAACCTTGAACAATTTGCGCAGTGTCCTATGATTCAGTTCAGGGCAAATAGTGTATTGAATTATTGATGGGCATGCCTAAACCATAATGCAGGCCTACAAATAAATTAGACATTGGAGTGATGACCAACCGGAACACTTGCGGGCAGTAATCCTTCCATTTGAAATCACAAGAATTGTGTGGAGGGGTGTATTTTGAGCCTTCTGGAGGGAACCTTGTCCATACTTTCTCCTTCGGGTCAAAAGCTGATGACTTGAGATCAAGCGTAATCGGACCTTGCTTTCCTACTGCATGTCTGTTGCCCAGACAAGATAATTAGTGCAAGAACAAAATTTATCTTCAAATGTTAGAAAGACATGCATTCTAGTGTGAGAGTATATATTTCTACTAAGAGCAAAAAATACTTAATTGCCAAGATATGCTTTTGCCCAAAGTAGCTCCCTATTTCTTACTGTGTTACTCTATATTAGAGATGGCCAGATGGGCCGTGTCACCTGGGCTGGCTAGCGGCACGAGACTATGGGTACGGCCCAAGCAGGCGGACTAAGCTTGGGCCATAGCCTCGGCCCGATGTGCCGGCACAGCACGGCACGGCCTGTTTAGGCCTGTTTATTCGGATTTTGGAAATTCTAACCATTTGCAGCCAATTTTTCTAACTTTTTTTTCCGATTTTTTTGAATTTTTGGCGCCAAATGGCTCGGCCTCAGCACGGCCCGGCCCATCGGCCCACGAGTGCCCGGCGAGCATGGCACGACATGAGAGCCACCTAGGCTATGCTTGGGCCATGGCCTCGGCACGTGGGCCGGCCCGGCCGCTGGCTAGAGGTGCTTTGGCGGCCCATGCCTAAATGGGCCGTGCCGTGGTTGGTGGCCCGTTTGGGCATCACTACTTTATGACTTCATGTCAGGAGTTCGAGATGATGACAACAATCCAGCAAATGTCATATTGCTGTTGAAAAATTCGCAACAGAAGGGTGAATCTCTTGTACCATTATGATCAACAAGCCTTGTTACTTGAAATGCCATGTATGATGACTTTCCAAGCGTAAGTTGTCCAAACGAAAATCATATGGTTGAGATCAATTTAGGCCAGAAGCTCAGCGGCTGTGAGCACCTCAACTTTCCACCTGCCTCCATTCCCACCTTCGATTTTCGATTGAAAGGCCTACACGGTGTTATCACTCCGTGCTATTTGAATGGAATGGCAGAGGCAGATCATACGAATCCTCTCTTCTAAGTCATCACATTCCAATCACCCGCCATTATTTCAGCTTTGGACCATTACAAGAATACATATTAGGTGGTGGATTGTCTGACGTTTCATGCTTCCTATGCATGCAAACAATTTTTGCAATCTGTATCCACAGCAGGAGGGGAAAATCAAACCATTCGTCATTCGTCATTGAAAAAGCTAAAAACTTTTAGATAACCATGGGAACAGGATGATCTAATCTCCTGTAACAAAACGTTAACTCCCTAACCAAATGCAAATTTATCATTAGCATACATTACCTAAAATTAAATAATCTTTCAACGACATGGACAGTTCACGCATCCACGACAAGGCTGGATGGAGGGATGGCCAGGAAGGTAACCAAGAACCATTGGAACAGGAGACGAGGCCAAGAAATGCACCTGATGCCGAGCTGGAGGTTGAGCATAAGCTCGTAGTTCTTGTGCCCCTTGGCGATGGTCTCGCCCTGCCGCCGCGCCCCGCGCGACCTGCCGCCGGCGTGAGGCCCCGTCGCCGGCGACGGCGGCGGCAGCCCCCTCCCTTCGCCGGCGTCCTCCACCCTCACCGTCGCGGCGCGCCCCCACCTCCTCCTCCCTCGCAGTCGACCTTGCACCGGCACCTCCGCCTCGTCCCCTCCGCCTCCTCCACAATGCCGCACGTGGTGCCCCCATCCAGAGAGCCCCCCACCCCCACAAACTCGGATCTTTTCAAAGTTCTCTCTCTCCTCCCACCCGGAAGTTTTGCTCGGCCTGGACGCCGAGCTCGCGCGCCCGTTCACTGCCCTCCGAGCCGAGGTGTACTCTCCCGGATTCGTCTCCCCCACATGACGTATCAGCAACGAGGCACGTCACGTCGTCACCTTCTTTCTATAACTTTCTATGTCACACGTAAGACAAGGATTCAATGCGACTGCAATTTTAACAGTTCTCTAGCAAAAAAAAAAAAAAAACTTTAACGGTTTCGACCATTGATAAAAAATCAATTCAGACCTTCTATGATACTATTTAACAAAATAGCGTAGCAACATGATCTTGTAGTTGACGAGTCGATCCGTGGTCCAATCTTGTACCGTGATCTAAGCAATTCGCTGCCACGATTGAAAGATGTTGATGAGCGGCAACTTCTTAAGTTAAAGTTGCCATCGTAACGGCATAAGAACATATCCCACTTAATTCACGGCAAGTACAGCGATTTTATAATGACCAGCTATGGTATGCAATCAACTTTGTGGTGCATTTATGCAATTGTTTTCCATTTGTGCACCAAATTAATATAAAACATTCTCTAAAATTTTCTAGATATACTTTCAATTTACTCTATCCATGTATAAAGTTTAATTCATTCCATGTTAATAGTAAGAAAAATGAGAAAAATCTCACAAATGATAAATCAAAAGATAAAGAAACATGCTACTATTCACAACATTCTTATCCATTTTCACTCTTCTAATACAGTTCGAAGTTGAAGTTGAAAATTTAAAGGGTACTGCTAGAACACTATAAAGTACGTCATCAAATTTTTGTATAGCATACTATTAATACTGTTATATTCGTGTGAGTAAATTGTATAATTTGTGTATAGCATACTGTTAGCTAGTAATGGTACAATCGTATGGGTAAATTGTAGAGATTATGCATTTGAACGGATGCGCTTATACCATCCTCTGTATAAAAACTTTGTGTGATTCTAAGGTTAAAAAACTATTGAATACATAAGCATTCCTTGAATTCCAATCCTCTTGGGGCCTCACAACACATTTATTAGTGGTAGAATGTGAGCATTATGCAGAACATTCCTGAATAAATTCTTTGTATCCATGACATTTTTTAACCATTTGTTTTAGAACTGTAAATTGTGTAGATCCCACTTAGCTTTCTTTCTTTTTTGTTCCCACATTTTCTTGTTATCTTATACCCCTCTGTTGATTTTTATAAGACATATTTGCTTTGCAATCTTGTTGCAAATTATGAGGCTTGTATGTGTAGTTAATGCTATTTTCTCTCTTTCACCCTTATTTATTTCATTCTCTTTAGTAAGCATTATGCATAACTAACAACACAAACTATTCCCTCTCATCCTTCCAAATCACTTAATGTTAGTCATTTTCTTTGGCGACTTTTTCAATCTTAGACTTTTTTTTAATCTATATGCTTGTCAAAATCCGACTTATAAAATCAGTAGAGTTACTACTTGACACGTACGAATTCAAGATGGGCAGCATTTTCACTTTCTCAACTTCACACAGGATAAGTGACATAATATAAGCAGAGTACACATAAACTATATGGTCACAAATATAAGCTCCAAAATGAAATGAATTTTGAATTTTTTGCTTTTGTAGCCCCTTGTCAACTTTTTTTGGGGGCAAAAATAGCCCCCATGCAAGGAAATTTCATTTTTGACCCTGTACGAGTGCGAAAGACCAAGCAGGTGACGCATGTCACCTGCTGCGGTCTAGTTGCTTGGAAGGCAAGTCGACATATCACGGCAGGCGGCGGGGCCCATATCGTTGCTGAGCTCCCGCAACTCGAAAGGAGATACTGAGCTTGGCGTGCTCGACAAGACGTTGCTCCTGTTGCACTGTCGTAGCTCGGCAGGTACTGCCGCACTGCCCTACCGCGGCAGCCTGCCTCCTCCCGCGTTATCGCACTTCCTTTCGCTCTCGCCCGACCTGTCATGGCACCGCCCACCTTCTGAGCTCCCCTGGAGCGATAGGGGACACATGTCGCCTGCGATGCCTTCCGAGCTCACTAAGGGGGTATTTTTGTAATTTCGAATGAAAGGGACCATATTTGTCAAAAATAAAGTTTCTGGGGCTAGAAAATGGATCACTTCAAGAATTTTCCATGAGATAATGTGCAGTTGTGCACAGTAAAGTCTCATCCACTTCAATTCTAATGATCTACATTCTGGTTGGATGGTCTAGGAAGATACTTTCAAATTGCCGAACCAGATACTTTAGTCATTAAAAGAACTATACTTCATCCACTGAAGTTCTGTGTAAAATTGCTGAATTAAATCTTTGTACCCCTTCCTCAGTTCCTTCTGTTCAAAACTTCACATGCATTAGATGGAGTTGCATCACATAACCTGCAGCTTGAAGCCATGAACATTAGCTGCCTGATTTGTCCTTCTCATTGCCATCAAACCTGTCACACAAAATGCGCAACTTTGATCCTTTTTGTGTTTTTGGCTTAAAGCAGGTTGCCATCATCACAAGCTGGCCTGAAAGCAGACCAAATGCTGATGCCTCAGCTGCCACTGAGTGGGTCCAGCTCACCATTGCATGATCAACTTAGAGTTGGCAAAATAGCAAAGAATGGTCATTCTCAATATATAATCACCAGATTATGTTCCATCTGGAAATTAACTGAGACATAATGAACCACATTGTTTTCTTACATCTCACATTCAGAAACACCATCATCATACCTTGCTTTTCAAAGCAACCAGAGAAACCAAAGAAAAAATTCGAGAGGGACACATCGAATTTATTTCAGAGGACACAGCAAAAATGAGTTGATTAATCACTATGGATTTTGGACCCATATTAGCCTGTAAGTGCAGAACAAAATCAATAAATGAAGAATTTCCTCTCAATGTGTCGAAGCTTTCGAGACAGTTAAAAATGAATGGTGCCCATGTTATCCTCAGGCAAAGAGCATTTACAACCCCTGACTGGCTTGTGCACTTGTGGTAGTTACATGTTTCTATGTGTGATTTGAATCTATAAGTTACATCTACTCTTGTAAATATTAGTGATTTTCGTGTGTATGTACGTAGCTACTTATATTTACTGAAAGACAATAAATTCCTGGAAGGCGATCGAGGGGTCAGAAAGTGCTCCAACAACTCGATTATCCTGATGCCATCTACCGAAGCTGCTGAAATCCCAGTCTCATGCAGGCAACGGGCAATATACAATGTTTGTATAATACATGCCATGCTGCACTGTGCTCAGCTTGATTTTTGGCCTTGCAAAGTTCATTTTCACTTTCAAGACTGAATCATCTGCTGGAAGGTCTCAATATGCTTTCAGTTGTCTAATCTGTCTTCTTGAAATGTTTTGTATATGACGTTGGAAATATAGGTATATTAATGATGAATTTATTTCGAAAATAAGCTATGGCGATAACTGAAGATAGAACAGTGGAAACAAATAAACTAGACACAAGCAATATACTAATTGCAATGTCTATCTTATGCATATTAATAGATCTATCTCATGCATATTAATAGATAAACAGAACATAGTTACGGTTTGCGTGCGTTACCGAGATGACGCGAAGAGGTGGCCGAACCGGTAGTTGATGTCGATGAAGAATAGCAGACGATGTAGTCGAAGCAGATCGACGGTGAAGAAAACAACGAGCAGTCGCGTGAAGACGCTTCCCAAAAACGTGATTCGCCCTCTCCCGGTGCAGGATCTTAAGGACGGACGTTTCGGAGACCTGCTCTCCCAACAGTCGGTGCACGACGACGAAGGGACGAGGAAGACAGAGAAAACACAGTACGAAGGAAGGCAAAAGGTTCGAGAGACATCTGATCTCTGTTCTGCGTATATATAACAGAGAGAGAATCGTGGAGCACGATACGAGTCGGTTACGAATACCACGTAAAATCCGCTCAACGATTCGAGTCAGTTACAGATTCATTCGCGCAGTTAATACCACATTAACGTAACTGTGTTGACTACTTAGTCCCACACTGCAAAAGAGAAGTGCGCCTGCGCAATCCATCAGACTCGATTTCGCTGCATCATTCACGCGTATGTCGTGTACATGCCCCGCGTGGCGTGGCGAGGCGAGCAAGCGCGCACGTATGTTCTCTTCTTCTTCTCATGCTCAAGCATGGTGGAGGAACCTCCCCTTATAAGGTGGTCTTCATCCACCTCCACTAGTAATGTGGGACTATTGTATTTTCACCTCTCTTCCACCTAATGGGCCTTTGGGATTTTCCAAGAATTATTTTTTAATTAATAAGCCTAACCCAAATAATTTCAACAATCCCCACCAGATCCCAGAGGTCCCATAGGTCTTTGCCTGTTCCAAAGTACTGTTTTATACCAGCTTTCGGTGACAATGGACTATGCCTTGAATTGCACCTAGACTTCAAGCTACATTCATCTGCAACTTGAATAATGGACTATGCCTTGAATTGCAAGTTTTGCGCAGACAAGTTTCACTTAAAGCCCTGACTGATACTAGGCTGCCGACAGTCTACCCCTTGGGTGGAGCATATGTCATACTCCTTCCTCTTCATGAGCTTAGAGAGTAACCACGTCTCACGGACTGCGACCAACAGTCGGACTCATATAGGTGTGTTCTTTCAAGAATGCTCTGTGAGACAACATCTTTGTTTGTGTAAAAACCAATAGAACACATTAAGACCATAGTCAACATGCCTCATAGATTTTAAGAGTACAACATCTTTCACGGCTGAGCAGAAGAAAAGCGACGGTGCCAAGTTGCTGCAGGCAAAGAGAAGTGAAAATAGAGGTTGATCAGTAAACTAATGATCCTAATGAAGCTCTGGATTGAATCAATTCGAAAGATTGCTGCCGGATTGACCCAATTTGCCGAGTTCCCCTTTTTGGGTGCTTGCGGCAAAACGAGAAAGAATCGCTTCGGCGCGGGGCTCTCAGTTCAGAAGATAGGCAGAGAAGAGGAGAGGAGGCGTATTGCAACGTGGAGAGAACGCTTATAGCCAAAGGGAAGCGATGGCATTTGGCGTTCGAGTGCACGACCTCGGTCGCTCGATTCTGTGCTGAGCGGTGAAGTGGCGTGGCTCCTCCGGCACAGGGCGACGAAGGATGGTCAAGGCCAGCGCGGATGAGCTGAGACACTACGTGGATGCTGAGGATCGCTTGGACGGTGGAGTGGTTGCGGCACAGGGCGGCGAAGGATCGAGAACGCGAGCTCGTCTCGGCCGGGAGAGAGGAAGGGAAGGAGGGAAGTGAAGCCTGCGACTGATAAATGGGACCGGGGACCACCAACAGTAACAGCACGGATTCTCCATGGCTTGCCAACGAACGGGTATGGTACAGTGACCGCGGCCCACATGGCAGCGACTGAGCACGAGATGAAGAGATAAGCTGCTCTCAGACAGCTAGTACATGCATTAATTCTCCCATCAATTCACTGTCAAATTTTCTAAAACTTTTTGATCGTGGTCTCTTGGCAGTTTTGTATCTCCTAGTAAAAATCCTAGATGAAATTACCCTATATAGAATTTGCATAAATTCTGACACTGTGTACTGCTCAGAATTTTCATTTCGGATTTTAATTTATTCAAAGGTCCAATTTATACGATTTATTTTTGAAACTTTTTTTCAAGGTTCAGCTCATACTAGGGGTAATGTCATAAAATTTTAAATTTAATACCTTGAGTATTTATTTTATAAAAATTCTGACATTCCATTTTCCAAATTTTCAAGGTCTCTGTATTTGAATTTTTAGAAGGCTTATATGAACTTATTAATTTACGAAAAATTTACCAACAGTAGCTTCTACACTCAGGGCATTATAGTAATTTTATTATACCTATATAAGCTTCAACTATTTTCTATTTATTCTGACCCTACTGTTTCTAGTCAAAGTAGTTACTATATGATCTATTTACTCATATTCCTGTGCATGAAATTTTCATTTGATGACTATGCTGATTTACCAGCATAGCTAAAGTCCCATGGTAAATGTTTCTAGCTTTTTACAACTATTTGGTTAAGTGTTGATTATGACTTTATTGTAATGATTCTTGCCGGATAAAATAGTTTGATTACATTAGATATTTAGAATCTAGTTTCTTATCATGACTTTGCTCTTCATTATATATACATATATATTTATATATTCTTTTACATGGAGAAAGCTTATGATCTTTATGCAGATTAAATTTGTACCTATATAATACTTTATTGCTTTATTCAAAGACATTTCAGCAATAATAATTCAGTTTCATAACTCATTCTAAAATTTATATATGTATGTATATACTACTGCTACTGATTATTATATGCACACATGTAATTCATTTGGATCATTTACTATTCATAAAGCAAGTTTAAATCGAGTTCATTCCTAAATCAATTCAGCATATTAAGGTAGCCTACTGACATTTTTATATATTGAAATCACTTCCATTCATTTTAGATTTCATTTGCACAAAGTATACTCTTTTGAATATTTAGTGCATCAAACAAAGTTGAAACTTAAATATTTTTATATATTTGAGTTTCTGGAAGCATAAGGATTTCATTAAAATTGGTTTCATTCAATTCTAAGTTTTACAACATTTTTATATGTATCATATCTTCAGGCCTTTTATTCAAATTTGAATTCCAAATTCACCCAGTGATCATTTTCAAAATATTATTGCATATTCTAAATCTAATAGGTTTTAGATGATTTTAGAAATTTGTTTCATTTCATTTGGAGTTATAATGCAAAATATATAGCTATTTGAATCAACTCGGGTTTGGAAAATTAACTAAATTAGCAAAATACGCTTTCACTTTTGGAAAACGGATTTCGCTACTGCACTCGCTGGCTCAACAGAATTGGCCCACGGACACTGACAGTCCGGGCCCGCGAGTCAACGAGCGTGAAGCAGAGCGCCGGCTAGGGCATCACGCTTGCGACGAACTAACTCCGGTAAAGTAGAATGGACAGCACTACAAGCATTAGCCCGACAGTGCGCGCTTTGTGGTGTTACCCATTCAGCCGAAGGTTGCTGAAAGGGTGGCCGCCACCGCGAGGGTGCAGTGGCGCTAATGGCGGTGAGCCGCGTCGGAGTTTAGAAGATCCTTAGGGTTGATCGGTCCCAGTTTGAGCTTTAGGGGGCTGATAAAGTTCCATTTTACCTGCTAGGGGCCGAGGATATGGGTTGGGTAAGCTTGCCACCGATCTCCTGAGCCGAGGAAGGAGGACAGCAGGGAAGGCGATGCTACGGTTGGTAAGACCTGAAACCATTTGAGGGGTTTTGATCCTTGTGAGGCACAGAAGCTATCATGAGAAAAATTGGAAAAAGGTTTAGAGTACTGCTTCAATTTGATCTCGATCCAATATTGGGGTTCTTCACGTGTAGGGGAAGAAGGAAATTAGCAACAGTTCAGTAAATGGGAGTGAAAGAAACGACAGGGGAAGTGAAGAGTAGCTCCTAGCGATCACAGAGGTGGGTTTTATAGGTGGTGAATCGCTGTTGAGCAAGGTATCAAATTTCGGTTTCGGAATGAATTTCGTCCTTGGTCGGATAACGAAATTTCGGCAAAATTTTCAAATTTTGGAATTATTTCAGACGAAATTTGAATTTGAAAATTCAAATCCGGTCCAATCCGGAAAAAAAAAACCGAAATTCGGCGAAAAAACCCGAAATTTCGGGCAAAATTCTTGAAATTTTGTGTTTTTGTACTGGTTGAAAAGTGGTCTAAACGTTATCGAAAAATTTTAAAATTTTTATTGGAGGTTCCTGACACAATTATGATGTTCTCAAAAAAACTTTCAGCTTATTATCTGAAAGACCATGTGGAGGTTTATCCCTGATGGTGATGAGTAATTGACTGTGGTTTAGCCTGTTGTGCTTGAATTTGAGTTTGATCCGAGTGGTCAGGTCTTTGGTTGGTCGGAGACCAGTTGTCTGACCCAGAGTGGTCAGGTCTTTGGTTGGTCGGAGACCAGTTGTCTCACCCAGAGTGGTCAGGTCTTTGGTTGGTCGGAGACCAGTTGTCTGACCCCGAGTGGTCTGAGCTTTGGCTGGTTGGAGACCACCATCCGACCCGAGTGGTTCGAGTGTGGCTGGTTGAAACGATACCGTCCGACCCGAGTGGTCGGGACGGAGACCAGTGGTCAGACCCCGAGTGGTCGGGACGGAGACCAGTGGTCAGACCTCGAGTGGTCGGGAAGAAGACCAGTGGTCAGACCCCGAGTGGTCAGGACGAAGACCAGTGGTCAGACCTCGAGTGGTCGGGATGGAGACCAGTGGTCAGGTCTGTGGTCGGGATGGAGACCAGTGGTCAGACCATGTGTGGTCGTGGTTTTCCGCCGATGAAGTGTATATCTTTCGTTGAGATGGATATGTGTTGTTGGACATTGCTATGTGATGTGGTTTCCTTGTCTATGATGGTTGCAGGACTTTGGAGCTAGGTCATGGTGAGGCGAAGGGGATCAGGACTAGGCTGGGAGAGCTGAGGTCCAGATGATCAGGGTGTCGCCAAAGATGACTGAGGCCAGGGAGTAGCTGCAAGCCAAGAAGACAAAGGAATGGATGAGATGCTAACTTGGAGCTGCTCTGATCGAGGAGGACCGTTGGATCGCGGTCAGGAAGAGAGAGTAGCGGGTCAAGTTGGTATGCTTTGAACAGTGCAAAATCCGTTGTGTTGTTGGGTTTGGTCACCCATGCATAGCTGTGTGAGTGGGTAAAATCTCAGCCCTTGATGGAGTGCTCTAGGGTTTAGAGGCTCATCCAAGGGTGGTAGGTGTTCTAGCTGCTACTAGACAGGAGAGGGTGTCTCCCCCGGGACGTGGTGAGCAGTGAGGAAAGTCTACGTGAGTAGTTGAGAGTTGTTGAGAGTGATGTGTAAGGATCAAATCCGGCTCTTGGATGTTGGCTTAGGATTGAAGCAAGATATCCAAGGGTGGGAATTGATCGTGTCACTATAAATAGAGGGTAGGGGCAGCCTTCCTCTCTGAAGGTTCCGAGGTTTTCTTTGCTCGCTTGAGTTTTGCCCACTTTGTTGTGAGGCTTTGTAAACCTCCTTCCGTAAATGAAATGTTCTTCACTTATATTCTTGTTTCATTTCTCTTACGTATTTACATTACGCACTTAAATTCTGTTATCTAAATTCCGCATTTACTTACTTGCAATTTTCTTTACGTAATTTGGATTTGCCTCATCTCCTTCTACATGCTTTTGAGTCCTTTTTGAAATTCATGATTGATGAACTCTTCTCTGGATTCGGTGCTTTCAATCATTTAGGCAATCCTTGCGTTCTTGTTGCAAGTTGTAAATCTGTGTTCTTAAAGTGCGTAAACGTGTGACTTGCAGTTCGTTAGTCTTGATTGGCTTCTGGTTCTTATTGCCAAGGATGAAAGATTTTGGATGAATCTTCTATAGATCATATCCCAATCATCTAGGCAATCTACAACCTCTTCTATTCAGTTTTGGAAGAAACCAATTTCTGTGCCTAGTTTTCAGATAGTGTTTCTATCTGTTTGAAGGGTTGTTTCTTCGTGTACTTACTTGCTGTGATTTGTGGAGAGTTATCCAAGGATATTCTGACTATCAACTCCCACCAGCAAGTTAGGGTGAAGTCTGTGTTCGTGACTCTGTTTTGGGTGTTGCATTTGTTAAATCGAAAAGGACGGAACCTTGGTATCAATTCCTTCGATTGATGATGAAATAGGTTCTGACATCCTTAGGGAGGTGCACACCAAGTTTCACTGCTTTTGGATCACCGATCAAAAGTTACATCGATTTGTTTTTAAGATCGTCTTGATTTTCTTCGCTCATCCGACCCCGCATCTGTTCATCCGACCTCGTAGGTCGGGCGCATCGCTCATTGGTCGGGGCACTATCCATCCGAACACCGCTCACCCGAGATCGCTCATCCGACCTCGTAGGTCGGGCGTCATCGCTCATCGGTCGGGAACACTATTCGCCCGAGTACTGTTCATCCGACCTCTTGTAGGTCGGGCGTACTGTTCATCGGTCGGGAGTACTGTTCATCCGAACACTATTCACCCGAGTACTGTTCATCCGACCTCTGTAGGTCGGGCGTACTGTTCATCGGTCGGGAGTACTGTTCATCCGAACACTATTTCACCCGAGTACTGTTCATCCGACCTCTGCGATCGGAGTCTTGCTTAACCGCCTCCGCGATGGGAGTCTGCTCATCCGGTCGGGCATCGTTCACCCGAACATCGCTCATCCGACCACTTCGGTCGGGAGTTTCGCTCACCCGACCACTTCCGGCCGGGAGTATGCTCATCCGACCACTTGTGTCGGGAGTATTATTCATCCGACCAATACTAACGACACATTCGCAAGATCGTTCATCCGACGAGCTACTCGACCAAAGGCGCTTTTTATCGCTCACCCTATCTTAAGCGGTCTGAGCCTCTGCTTTGAAATTGCCCGATCGATGGTTCGATTCTTTCTTTTCGGTCTTTTGGTGGATTGAATTCTAGGGGAGAATTTATTGAAAATTTTATTTGGCTCCTATTCACCCCTCTAGTCGCCTTTTCGATCTTTCAATTGGTATCGAGCGGTTCGCTCTTTCTAGATCTTGACCGGTCTCAAGAGCCATGGCGATGGACAAGTATTCCACCAAGCCACGCATTTTCTCCGAGTCGATTTTCCATTTCGAAGTCACGCATGGAGTCATACATCATCGCCTGGGGCTTTCGATATGGCGTAAGGTGAAACTCCCATATGAGGTTCTCGCCGATGAAAACGCCACGGCCGGCAATATGGTCGACGTTGAGGCGAACGCTAAGGCAAGGAACATCCTCATACTGTGGTCTTAGCCGAAGTGAGTATGACAGGATTTCTCACCTTCGTTCTGCTCATGAGATTTGGGTAACCCTCGATGCTTACCATGAGGGCACTACCCAAATCAAGACGGTTCGACAGGACCAATTCAAGCGTGAGTTCAACAAGTTTGAACAACATGCTGGTGAGAGTCTTGACGAGTGCTTTGGTCGGTTTACGAAGATTTTGAGCGACCTCCGAGCAGTCGGTTGCATATACCCTGACTCGGATAATGCTCGACATTTTTTGACCGCACTCGATCTTCGTGTTTGGGAAATGAAAGTGATCACCATCAAGGACACCACCGACCTGTCGACCTTGACTCTTGACGGGTTGTATTCCCGCCTCAAGACTCATGAGATCGACGTCGTCTCGCGGAAGACGAAATCTCAGTCGATGGCCTTGGTCACCGATCCCATTGGATCTTCCTCTTCGACTCTTCTTGTGGTTTCTCTCTCCACCCTTTGCGAGCTAAGCGATGATCAATCTGGAAAATTTTAAAATGAGCTTGCTCTTCTTGCTCGCAAGTTTTCTCATGCCTACAAGAGGGTAAGAGAGAGAAAAGAGGTGGCGTGATCACCGCTTCGAGTGTGGTGGCCCCAACCACATTCGACCAAACCGCCCTAAGCCGAGAAGGGCAAGAGCGAACAAGGCGATTCGGGCAAGAACGATCACACCGACAAGAACCGCAACAAGAAGGCCCCAGCTCGTGAGCCGGCGAAGAAGAAGTACCGCAACTTTGCCAAGAACAAGAAGCTCTTTCACCGGGTCCTCGCCGCACTGGACGACATCGAGCTCTCTGACACGGAGAACTGGAGTGATGCAAGCGAGGACGATCCGCAAGAGAAGGTGAAGGGCAAAGATGACTTCTCAAGATGTGCTTCATGGCAGCGCCATTGAAGCAAGCGACTCCATTGACAAATGACTCGGACGAGGTACCCACCTACGACGAATTAAATGCTGCCTTCTGTAAATTAGGCAAGTTTCATGCTAAGGCTAGGTCGAGGTGTTCTGAGTTAGAAAAGGAAGTAGGTACCTTGACTCGGGAGTTAGCTTCACTTAGATCTTCTCCTCCCGAGTCACCGATGATCTGTACTTTGTGTGATGCTTTGCTTGTGGAGTTAGAGAACCTAAGGACTATGCATGATAGTGTGTTGTCTGAACTAGATAGTCTTAGGTTGAAGAATGCTAGCAATAAATCTGCTGATACTCATTCTGTAGATGCTAGTTTTCTTCATGCTCACTCTACTCCTTCTTGTGCTAATTGCCCTAAATTGCTTGTCAAATTGATGCCATGAGTTCACACCTTAAGAAGCTTTCGCTAGAAATGATGAACTTGAATTGCATGCTTCTAAGGACCCAATACTCATGTGAGGGTCAGAGGCAACTAAAACTTGACAATAATGCTTTGAATGTCAAGTGTGATCAACTTGCTAAGGACTTACTAGATAAGTCAAAAAGCTGTTGCCTCTTTGTGTGTTGGGGTTAAGGATGACTTGGATAAAATCCATGTCGAGCTTAGAAAGAAATTAGAAGACCAAGCCAATAGGATTAGAGATGCTTCTTGCGTTTCTTGTGAGTCCTCAAGATTGAGGCAGCCGTGCTAAGGGAACAAAAACACGTCTTTGAGAGATCTTCTCTTTCGGTTCTTCTTCTTTCTCTCCTTCCCCTGTTCTTCTTGTGCTTCTCTCCTCCGAGATTGCCAGATCTTATGAGCACTCTCGAGAAGTTTGTTGGAGGCAAGAAGAAGCTCAATCTTATTCTAGACCAATCCAAAATTAGTAGATTCAATCAAGGTCTAGGATTTGATCCCTTGGAGCACGCCGGCGCATCCTCCCACCATTGTGCGCGGCCCAAGAGTGGTGAGATTGTGGTAGCTCCCTGAGTGAGCACCACCGTGTTTAGGTCTGCTGGGTTGTCCATAGGACTTCGACCGAGAAGGGTGTTACTCCTGCTGCTTCGCCTCTAGCAAGGCTGGTACACATGCACCTTCCGTAAGAAGGATGGTCACCTAGTAGATTTCGCTTGAGCACGCCAAGATCACTCGGCGTGAGCGTGTTGTCGCTCTTAGGGTATTCGTGGTCATCCCTGCACTTTGAGTGCTCCTAAGGCACACACCGCTTCTAGACAAAGTTAGAGAGTCGCTGCTTTTGGGCGCGTCCGTAACTTGGTTTTCATGCTAGTTCTTCGAGTTTTAGTCCCGAGCTGTTCGTAGTCGGGCTTTTCCGCCGTCCTCTTGATATTCCTCGCTTTTCCCATCGAGGTAGATATCGTGGCGTGAGGTGTTTTCGGTAGGATATCCAGCGACCTTATCGGGATGGTCCGGCTTTTGCACCACGGCGTACAACCCGCTTTGACTCCTAGATTATCTACCGAGTTGCTCCCGATCGTGTGAGAGTTGAGCGTCAGAGAGACACTCGAGTCCGCCTTCTTCGTGATCGGTACTGAGGCATCGTGTGGCTCAAGATTGGGTTCCCAGATCTTCTCTCTATCCCAAGATCGAGTCATCTTTCCTCTTGTGTCAATTCCTTGTGTCATGTCTATGCAATAATGCTTTTAAGTGCCTTTTGCCTTTTTCATGGCATGAGTCGCTGAGGCTAGCTTGAGGATATGATCACCGCCTAGTGGAGTGGATTTGGGTCATCTTGTGGACTTGTCCTTTCTTAGTTCGATTCTTAGTCCATGAGTTGTCCCGAGGCATCATCTTCGCCATGCATAAGTAGTGGACCTCGTTTTCCTCGAGGTACCCACTCACGGCAAGAGTTGCGAGTAAGTATGTTGGTCATGTTGATCCTTACTAATCTCATCTAGGATCGCTTTGTCGCTTTTCAATGTTGGCACTCGATGTGAATTCGAGTTGGCCTTTGCGGCTTGTTTCTAGAGGATTGGATCTTCCGCATGACCATCATGAGCATCATGCTAACCTCGCATGTACTTTCAACTTTGTTTGCCTCGTGTTTCGCTCCACAAGTGTTGAGCTTCATGATAACAAAGATTGGGGTCTTTCACTTCCATGGTGAGCTATCTCATACCCTCATGTCGGTTATATTTGTGATCATCATTTCCATGACATGTTGTGATTGCTCTTGCTCCCATGTGTATTATATGTACTTTGCTAGGTCTTGTTAGTTTTGTCTATCTTGTTTTGTGCCATAGCATGTTTTCCCCAACCATCTTTGTGCTTCATGTATTATATCCTAAATTCATGAGCTCTTTCCCAGCATGTGATTTTCTTGTTTTTATCTTGTCCATGATTTTGTTCATTTGGTATGAGCATTTGTATTAACTATGGGCACGTGCTATATATCATTTACTTTATTTTGTCATGAGTAGTATCTAGGTTATATGACCTGATTTTCTATTACATCCATGATTAGCCTTGTTTAGACTTTGTTTGTCGACTTTGTGCTACATGTGAGTGCCTTTCATGAGATTAGGGTTATATGATCTAGCTGCCACAGTATGACTTATGTTGTTCATGATCACCTTTATTGTCCTTCATGCTTATATGCTTCATACCTATTTTGCATGAGCTTGTGTTCTTCATTCATGGCATGTATTCATCATCATGCATAGAGTGTTGCCATAAGTAGCTTCTCATCTTTGTGTCCATGGTCACCATTTACTTTCATGTCGCTCGTGTCCTCATGACCTTTTGTTTGGTCTTCTTTTGACGGGCCTTTTCGAAGATGTAAATATTGTTATTGAGACTATGGATAAATGGATCTTGATGTTGCTAATTGGTTTGTTTTATGCATGATCCTCTTTGGTTGTCTTTATTTATCTTGCTCATGTTATATCTAGTAGCATGTTGTTGTGCTTCATTATGGTATTTCTTCATTTACATGGTCATTGCCATGTTTAGGGTAGTATCTTGATCCATGTATTTCTAGGCTTGCACATGATCCCTGCTAGCATTTTGTTGCTGTGATACACCTTGCTTAGCTTCTTATGCCAGTATGACAGTGCTATGATGCACCTTGCTGTTGTTTATCATGTGGATATGTTTTCACTGTTGTCTATGGATATATGGATCTTGATGCTATCTTTAGCTTGGTTGTGAACATGATCTTACATTACCTTCTGCATCATGTTCATGCTCTAGATGATCATTTGCCACACTTTTCATGTATCTTGTCCATTCGTGCCTAGGAAACTGGATCGCTAACCTTGATTTCAAAGCATAGATTTGTTGGATGCATGTGTAGGCCTTCGGTGAGGAGACCATCATCCTAGGAACATCTCTTCCTCTCGCTTTTAGGATCCACTTGTGTCCTTTGCCACTACTTGTTCTACACTGCGCAGAGGTAAGTACCTCTGAAAATGTTGATGATAATGATGGATCTCTTAGGAGGTTGTGGTTCTTTTGTAGGTAGAGTTTGTGTCCTTTTTGTCTAGAGTCTTTTGGTTGGACTTCTAGCATAATTAGGTTGCTTTTACCTTGAGCCGCCTTGCTCCTTAGAGACCATGTGGTTTTCGATCTTATCTCTTTTCCTCTAGCTTTCTACCTATCTCTTGTGAGGAGAGAGTTTTAGAGTGTGTCTTGGGGATTTGAGCTTGGGTTTATGAGCTCATATAGCTTATCTTGAGGGGGAGCTGGTTTGTATATTATGTACTATATATTCTCTTCCAAATTCTCCTTTCTTCTTCTGGGTGACTTTGGGCTTGTTTTCTTAAGTTGAGTTCACTCACTTAGCATGTCTTCCATGGACCTCTTATCTTATGCTTTAGGTTGCTATCATGCGTGATTAGCTGTTCTCTCTTCTCTCTAGGTTGAGTTCCCTCACAGTCTTATAAGTCTAGCAGGTTTTGGGCCTCCTGGGTAGACAGGGTCTGTGTGCACTCCTTAGTTGGGATCTAGAGTCAGCTTCCATATGTTAGTCTCTAGGGAAGATAAGAGCCAGTCTGAGCAGTAGTGAGTCTCTTCTATCTTATCTATGCTCAATAGCCATCCAGTCTTGCAATTTCTCGACTTCTTCTCCCCATTCTGTTTTTTTCTTGTTTTTATTGAGTTCATTTGGGTCTTCTTTATGCCTAATCTTGATAATAACTCAACTTTAACCAGATTTGAGCCTAAAATTGATTCAACTGTTGAGGGGGAGTTTGGGAATCTGTTCATGCATTGCATTTAGACTGCATTTTTCTGTTTTATGAGCTTTGTCTATTATGCAATTGATTCAATCTTTCATGTAATGCACCTTGCTACATCTTTGAAGAAAATCACTAGCTTAGGTCTATCCAAGTTTATCTATGATACTAAGCTTGTTAAAATCTGAAAATTGAAAATCTTAAATGAAAACATGTTGCTTTTTCTTGTTAAAGTTTCTTCTCTAGAGGTTTTTACCATGAATTGTGAATTTATGGAGTCCTTTAAAGTCCCTATAGCAACTTGGGTGAAACTTGCTTGATCCATATTTTAGTCCTTCAAAATTGCTCATATATGCTAAAATAAGAAAAACTTGACTCTTTTTGTGCAAAATTGAACTCAACACTATATATTCTCGAGACTGCCTCCCATTGCACTTGGGATGAACTTGGAATATATAGTGTATGACCAAGATCATTCTCTTAAGAGTTACTCTTGGGGTGATCGAACATGGCTTGAGTCAACCATTAAGAAATGCAAATAACAAAAACATAAGTGGGTAAAGAATGCAAATAATGTCAAACATTTGCACCCGCTATGTCTTTCAAAATATCAAAGAAGAAGAATTTGCATGAATTGAAAAATGAACTCAAGGACTCTATATGTACTTCAAGATTCCCCAAAGTGTTGAGTAGGTTGAACTCTAGGTTTTCCATTTGATCCTATGAGTGGTGCTGGCTTCTAGCTTTGAAACTTTTGCTAAGTTTTGCACTTGTTCAAATCTTGCTAAAATAAAATCTTGTAAACCAAGCTTGTGAGCCAAATGAATTTGTTCTTGCAGACATCCTAGTTCACCATTTTCTAAATTGACTAGCTTGGTGTCATATCTTGTCATTGTGATCACTTGGATAATTCTCAAAGCTCACTTAGGATGCATTTCATGCATACATATATAAAGGAGAGAAAACAAACAAAAAAAGAGAGAGAAAATTCCATTTTGATGCCTATATTGCCAAAAGGGGAGAAAATGTAGAAAAGGCATCATTTAAAATGTAGAAAAGGGAGATAAAATGTGAAAGCTTGCTATCTCTTATGATCTTTGTAAATCTTTGCTATCTCTTATGGATCATATCACATTTGGCACTTATGATTGATTTTTAGAGCTTTTGTAGAAAACTTGCTCTTTTCATGATCTTGCTCTAAAATCTTATCGCCAACTTGGTCATGATTTTATATCTTTCTCTCTGACCAAGTTTGGTTTTGCAATCAAATTGCTTTACAAACTCAAATTTATGCCTTTTGAGTGTTTGTCAATATACTCATCAAGGGGAGATTGAAAGACCATGTGGAGGTTTATCCTCGATGGTGATGAGTAATTGACCGTGGTTTAGCCTTGTGCTTGAATTTGAGTTTGATCCGAGTGGTCAGGTCTTTGGTTGGTCGGAGACCAGTTGTCTGACCCAGAGTGGTCAGGTCTTTGGTTGGTCGGAGACCAGTTGTCTCACCCAGAGTGGTCAGGTCTTTGGTTGGTCGGAGACCGCTTGTCCGACCCGAGTGGTCCGAGCTTTGGTGGTTGGAGACCACCATCCGACCCCGAGTGGTTCGAGTGTGGCTGGTTGGAAACGGTCGTCCGACCCCGAGTGGTCGGACGGAGACCGATGGTCGACCCGAGTGGTCGGACGAAGACCGCTGGTCGACCTCGAGTGGTCGGGAAGAAGACCAGTGGTCAGACCCCGAGTGGTCAGGACGAAGACCAGTGGTCAGACCTCGAGTGGTCGGGATGGAGACCAGTGGTCAGGTCTGTGGTCGGGATGGAGACCAGTGGTCAGACCATGTGTGGTCGTGGTTTCTTTGGCGCTGAAGTGTATATCTTTCTGTTGAGATGGATATGTGTTGTTGGACATTGCTATGTGATGTGGTTTCCTTGTCTATGATGGTTGCAGGACTTTGGAGCTAGGTCATGGTGAGGCGAAGGGGATCAGGACTAGGCCGAGAGCCGAGGTCCGGATGATCGTGGTGTCGCCAAAGATGATCGAGGCCGTGGAGTAGCCGCAAGCCAAGAAGACAAAGGAATGGATGAGATGCTAACTTGGAGCTGCTCGACGAGGAGGACCGTTGGATCGCGGTCGGGAAGAGAGAGAAGGGTCAAGTTGGTATGCTTTGAACAGCGTGCAAAATCCGTTGTGTTGTTGGGTTTGGTCACCCATGCATAGCTGTGTGAGTGGGTAAAATCTCACCCTTGATGGAGTGCTCTAGGGTTTAGAGGCTCATCCAAGGGTGGTAGGTGTTCCTAGCTCGCTACTAGACAGGAGAGGGTGTCTCCCGGGACGTGGTGAGCAGTGAGGAAAGTCTACGTGAGTAGTTGAGAGTTGTTGAGAGGATGGTGTAAGGATCAAACTCGGCTCTTGGATGTTGGCTTAGGATTGAAGCAAGATATCCAAGGGTGGGAATTGATCCCAGTCACTATAAATAGAGGGTAGGGAAGCCTTTCCTCTCTCAAGGTTCCGAGTTTTTTGCTGCTCGTTTGAGTTTTGCCCACTTTGTTGTGAGGCTTTGTAAACCTCCCTTTCAGAAATGAAATGTTCTTCACTTATATTCTTGTTTCATTTCTCTTACGTATTTACATTACGCACTTAAATTCTGTTATCTAAATTCCGCATTTACTTACTTGCAATTTTCTTTACGTAATTTGGATTTGCCTCATCTCCTTCTACATGCTTTTGAGTCCTTTTGAAATTCATGATTGATGAACTCTTCTCCGGATTCGTGCTTTCAATCATTTAGGCAATCCTTGCGTTCTTGTTGCAAGTTGTAAATCTGTGTTCTTAAAGTGCGTAAACGTGTGACTTGCAGTTCGTTAGTCTTGATTGGCTTCTGGTTCTTATTGCCAAGGATGAAAGATTGCTGGATGAATCTTCTATAGATCATATCCCAATCATCTAGGCAATCTACAACCTCTTCTATTCAGCTTTTGGAAGAAACCAATTTCGTGCCTAGTTTTCGATAGTGTTTCTATCTGCTTGAAGGGTTGTTTCTTCGTGTACTTACTTGCTGTGATTTGTGGAGAGTTATCCAAGGATATTCGACCATCAACTCCCACCAGCAAGTTAGGGGTGAAGTCGTGTTCGTGACTCGCTTTTGGATGTTGCATTTGTTAAATCGAAAAGGACGGAACCTTGGTATCAATTCCTTCGATTGATGGTGAAATAGGTTCTCGACATCCTTAGGAGGTGCACACCAAGTTTCATCTGTTTTGGATCACCGATCAAAAGTTACATCGATTTGTTTTTAAGATCGTGCTGATTTTATCGTTCATCCGACCCCTGATCGCTCATCCGACCTCGTAGGTCGGGCGCATCGCTCATTGGTCGGGGGCACTATCCATCCGAACACCGCTCACCCGAGCATCGCTCATCCGACCTCGTAGGTCGGGCGCATCGCTCATCGGTCGGGAACACTATTCGCCCGAAAATCGCTCATCCGACATCCGTAGGTCGGGCGCATCGCTCATCGGTCGGAGTACTGCTCATCCGAACACTATTCACCCGAGATCGCTCATCCGACCTCGTAGGTCGGCGCGATCGCTCATCGGTCGGAGTCTCGCCCATTCGAACACTATTTCACCCCAAGATCTTATTCATCCGACCTCCGCAATGGAGTATCTTGTTTAACCGACCTCCGCGATCGGAGTATCGCGTTCATCCGGTGGCATCTGTTCACCCGAACATCGCTCATCCGACCACTTCCGGCCGGGAGTTGCATTCACCCGACCACTTCGATCGGAGTATCATTCATCCGACCACTTGGTCGGGAGTATGCATTCATCCGACCAAGACTAACGACCGATTAGCGATCGTTCATCCGACCAAGCTACTCGACCAGTGCAGTTTTTACTGTTCACCCTATCTTAACTGGTCGGAGCCTCTGTTTTGAAATTGCCTGATCGATGGTTCAGTTCTTTCTTTCTGGTCTTTTGGTGGATTGAATTCTAGGGGGAGAATTTATTCGAAAATTTTATTTGGCTCCTATTCACCCCCCTCTAGTCGCCTTTTCGATCTTTCATTATCACATATGAAGAATTTTTAAAAATTCGGAGAGTGATACTGTCCTGATAAAACACTAACCGACAAGTTTGATCGGAATGGAAAATGGTACAAATCAAGTTACAAACCGTTGAAATTTTTTGTGCAAGGTTATGATACATAAATAATGTTCTAATAAAAAATTAAACTGATTATCACATGTGAGGAATTTTTAAAAATTCTGAGAGTGGCGCTGTCCTGATAGAACACTGACCGACAAGTTTGATCCGAATGAAAAATAGTACAAATGAAGTTAGAAAATGTTGAAATTTTTTTCGAAAGGTTATGATGTATCTATAATTCTCTCATAAAATTTTCAGATGATGATCAAATTGTATGAATTTTTGAAAATTCGAACAGTACTACTGCCATGTTAAAAGGCTTACCGGCAAACTTGAACAAAATGAAAAATTATGTAAACCATAAATTTTTTTGAAAATTTTAAAGAATGGTGATAATGAAGTTCTTAATATCCCATAAAAATTGTGATTCATGATCACACTCCAGTGAATTTATAAAATTCCATAAAAATTGTGATTCATGATCACAGTCCAGTGAATTTATAAAATTCTTACAAAGCACAGTACCTTTTATATTCTTTTGTTTTTTATTTTTGAAATATAATATAACAAACGAAGTTCAATACTTACATAGATTTTATTGACCAAACAAAAAATTTTGAATTTTTTTTAAAAATTTATATAATGGTACTGAGTCAATTATTAATCTCTCAAAAAAAATTTAGATCATAATCACACTCAAGAAAATTTATAAAATTCTGACAATATAATTGTCCCAATTATGTTCATTCTGTTTTTGATTTTTTTAAAGATAACAAATGAAGTTAAATTATTTTGAAATTATTTATGTATGATCCTAAACTACTAAGGATAGTACCATAAAATTTTCAAAATATTATAAAGCTTGTACAATTCTATAAAAATCTGACAGTGTTTCTGCCAAAATTTTAAAATGATTAAAAAATTAGGTGATTAACACATATCGCGGATTAAAAAATCTGACAGTGTTTCTGCCAAATATCACAGACGATTCTATTTGAAAACCGTGTGTGATCAACACATATCACAGACGGTTCTATATACAAACCGTCTGTGATTAACACATATCGCGGATGGTTCTAGATAAAAACCGTATGTGATATGTGTTTTCAAAGTCGGTTCGGAAACCGTCTGTGATTAACACATATCGCGGATGGTTCTAGATAAAAACCGTATGTGATATGTGTTTTCACAGTCGGTTCGGAAACCGTCTGTGATATGTGTCGTATTATCATTGACACATGCTTATAGACAGTTCAGAAAAACGTCTGTGATGACGTTTTCGAACCATCTGTAATAGCCTTCACTGTAGTAGTGTATGCAGTATATACCGATGAGGATTGAAGACTGTGTAGCGGCCCCCATTTTCACATAAATGTAAAAATGGAAATCTAATGTGCATACAGTACTAGTCCCATGATCAGTGGCTAGTACGCATATTTTCAACAATTGAAATCACAGCCATACATCATTTTATTAACGCGGAAGCTATTTGTACAATATATTCTTACAACTCAGAGTATATATATATATATATATATATACACAGAAGAAGCAAAGTCTTGTAGTGTGCCCATCCAATCCCTAAGGCATTTGACAAGGCATAATCCCTAGAAAGGTCACTTTATTGAAATTCCCGCGTCCTGCGACGAAAAGAGATCTTTCGAAGCTTTGCTATCTTTTTCCACCTAAAACAACATAATAAGCAAGGGTGAGTACTTTACGTACTCCACAAGACTTTAGCAAATCCTATAATATATGCAGGCCATTTCAAAGGAAAGGCTTCTACGGTTAATTTGCATAAAGCGAAATTGAATTTGTAAATCAAGTTGTCATTTGCAAACGGAATTTAATAAAGCAAGTTTGACTGATAAGAAATAAGTAAAGCATAAGTAATACTCACAGCCCTTCACGAGCATTAAATAATTCAATGATCTAATAATCCAATTCTGACATATCCATTCCTTGCCAACATGTGGCATAACCATAATCTTTGCCAAAACAAGGCACATCAGGTGAAAATCATTCCATTTTGAAAGTAGTAAACTTCTAGCCATGTGATGACGTTACCAAGTGCCTTTGACCGTAGGCGCGGCTAATTAATTATATTTTCACTTTGCAAAGGTGTACAGCTTTACCCACAAGAAATGACTGACTCTTTGTGCAATCGATAATTAGCACACTTCCTTTGGTGTGCCGCAGAGAGTCATGACATAATCGTTACATTACATAGACCTAGCTTTGCACTAGCCCAATGACGTTGAATCCTTGTTATGGAAGAAGAAACATAATTAAGTAAAACATGACAATCCATCTCTGTATGTAGATCAATAACATTGGCAGTCTATCTCTGTATGTAGATCAATAACATTGGCATGGCTAAGCATGGCTAATATTAGCATATACCCAAGTTGACATTATGTATCGTCTAACCCGTTTATATGGTTATCAAGGTTCACATGCCCATACTTATCAAGGAAGTTTCATGAGATAACAGGTATATCTACCAATACCACAAAGTAGCGTATTTACAGAAAATAAATGCATGCATGAAATATTTTGATAAACACAATGAAAATTAGATACTGGGATCAATATTATCAAAGGGGGTGCTTGCCTTGCTTAATTGTTGTTTATGTCGAAGTCGCGGCTGCAACTGGCGTGGTTGATGACGGAATTAGTGACGTCGGGTTCTACACGTCGTTCAATGGAAATATAGCGAACAACAAATTTCAATAAGGGCAAAAAGAAGATAGACAGTATATCAAATAAAGACTTGCTATAAAGAACGGATGCAGATTCTTTTATAGATTATTTATTCTTGTTTCACGAATTCAAGAGGCTAAAATTATGTATTCTTGTATTTATAACTTCGAATTCTAGATGCTAAAATTATTTGGATTAATAGGATTAAAACATTAGTCACCTTGTTAAGTGTTATGCATGATTAGCACTTAATCTTTAATTGACTTTTATATATACTATATTTGTTAGGTTGAGCTGTTGGTTTACATATTCTGGTTTTTAAGAAGGTTTTGGTTAAAACAAATATCTTAACCATTGATTTCTTATTTATTATTAAAGCTCGTTTATTCATATTACGGATTATGGAGATCATAAAACTTTGGGTTATTTGGATGACAGGATTTATATGCAGAACATGATAAAACAAGATTATTTCTTTGTAATAAGGTTCTGTATATGTTGGGGAGCTATCCTAAGCTGATTTCATAATTTTTAGGATTTAGACGAGATGCTTTATTCATTGCTGAAATAGCTTAAATGGCATTAAGGTTTCTGATGACCATAACACTTAAGGGTATTGAGCTAGCAATATTCAGATGCAAAGCAAGTTGTAAAAAGAATATTTTTCTAGATTATGGTAGACCAGATCTCAATGATCATTTCAGGGCTGTTCTTAATAAAATTCGTATTTAGATGAGTTGTTTTATGAGTTGCCGAAAAGGCATAAGCGTTTCTGAAAACATAATACTTAAGGTTATTTTGCTATCAAGAAATGTATGCAAAGCATGACTAAATGAGGTTCTTTCATCAGAAGATTGAAGTATTTTCTTTGTATAGTATTACTAAACTAATTTTTTAAATTTTAGTGCTTAGACGAGATATTTTACTTGCTGCTAAAATAGCATAAATGATCATTCTGGAATATATGCATGTAAATATCTTTTACACTAGGGTCTCATTCTTATTTGTAAAATAATTCAAAGTCTAGTTTAAAACTTAAATATTTTAGCATATTCAATTAATCTACTGACATATTAGTATATAGAAAACAACTTTGTTTATTTTAGATTTCTTTTGCACAATTTATGCATTCTTGAACATATAATATATTGAGAACAACTTTTAATAGAAAATGATTCAAACAAAAATGATATTTAAATATTTTTATATATTTGGGTTCCTGGAAGTCTAAGGATTCCAATAAAATTAGTTTCATTCAATTTTTAGTTCATTTGCATCAGTTATATATATTGTAACATCCCGAATTAAAGAAAATGAATAAAGTGAAATTTCATAAATCTTTTTGCACATTTGAATTTTCATTTGAGCTTATCTTTGGATTTATTCAATTATTCCAAGATTTGAGTTTTGGAGTTTAATGACTTTTAAATACCTAAAACAAACACATCAAAGAAACTCAAGGAAACTTTAAACAACTTGTTACAGAAAATAATTTTGTAAAATACTAGAGCCCAAATGATGAATAAATATAATTTTTACAAATTTTTTTCATACCATTTAAATAGCTCAAAAAATTCAAAAATAGTATGAAAATCAGTCAACTTTAGAGAATTACTGTTTTTAAACTACAAGAGATAATCAAGTGAAACTAAAGAAAATGGAAAGTAGACTCCCTGTTCTACCAACACAAAAAGTTTCAAAATTTTGGAATCAACCTAGCTCTCTCAATCAGCTTGCCTAATACCTAACCTTGAAATTGCCATAAATGGAATCCATCTACCAAATAATCTGATGCAATCGATGAATGCAGCTTCTCAGTCTCTGGCAGTGGGCTCCACGCGGCCCTTGACCCACCGGTCAGCCTCTCCTCCCTTCCTCCCTCTCCTGGTCTCCGCCCGAAACTGCTGCCACGGCACCGGGCTGTCTCGTCTTCACACTGCCGCGGCAGAGCCTTGCTGCCACGCGATTGCCACTGGCCAGCCTCGCGAGCTCCGCCCCCTTGCCCATACCTCCATCACCTACTGCCATTACCAGGCCATAAAGATCAGCAGCCAACTCCTTTGATTTCTTCGCTTGCCGGTCTTGCTTCCTCCGCCCTGAGCATCACCGAGCTCGAGCAAATCGGGCAAGCCCCGTCCAGAGCTGCCGGCAGTGAGGTGAGCCTCCTGCCCTTTTCCTTCGCCCCGAGATGGACCCCTAGCTGTCCTAATCCGCGCGCATTACTCCTCTACAGCCCGCCTTCGCCGGAACGTTGTCGCGCCAGAGACCTTCGTTCTCCGCTCCGGTCGCACAGTGGTAGCCCGCTCCGACCGCCCTCCGCTGCACCGGGGTAGCCAGCCTGCTTCATCTTCACCCCTGGAAGTTCATCCGTCGCCCAGCCGAGCTCGAGCGCTTCTTCTTCCTCCTCTCCGGCCAACGCCTCCGCCGAGCTTCACCCCTTTCCGTTGCCAGCACGCTCCGCCACCTCATCACCGCCGCCGATCGGTCCATCAGGTTCACCATGACCTCCTCTCTCTCATGGTGCTACCGATTCGGCCGCTCCGGCAGTTGCTCGCCGCCGACGAGTTCGGAGCTGCGCGCCTCTGTACTCCCTCAATGACAAGCGGGGTCCATCCGTCAGCCTCTTCCTCTGAGTGCCTCACGCAGTTGCTGACGAGGGGGCCCCGGTGTCAGGGGGTAAACAGTTTTTAAATGCTTGCCATTTTGGGAAGGCGCATTCTCGGAAGAAAAACGTACTTTCCTTATTCGGAAAGTTTTCAATTTCAGTGATTTATTTGACCCTAACCAATTCAAATGCTCATATCTTCTGCTAGGAATGTCCAAATGAAGTGATAACAGTTTCTAAATTTAAGTTTTGAAATGATGAATTAGAACTGAAATAAAAGTTTATATGTTACTTGCAGTTTAAATCTTTAAATAGAGTTTGAATGTTAGGCTCTAAATAGGTGTTATGAAGCAACTATATAGTCTCTTGTTCCATAAATCATGAAATAAATACCATAAGTTACAGCAACCCTATGCACACTATTTCTGCAAAACAATTATGTTTTAATGTATTTTTAATCAAAAAATTGATTGTTTAAAACCCTTACTAACATTCAAGATTCAACTGGTTAGAATAATGTTCAAATGAGCTCAACATTTGATGAAACCAATTTAGATACATTGCTGGGATTTCATAGGTCATAAATGGTCAAAAAAATTTAGATTTTGATTTAGTTTAATCTAATTTCTAGTCACTCAAACATTCAATCGACAAAATGATCAATTGTTCATAACTCTCTCAAATGAACCTCAAATTTGACGAAATCAAATGATATAACCTTAAAATAGCATATACTAGCTTGCTGTATAGAAATGACATGGTTTTGAATAATTTTGAGTTAGGCCATGTTAAGCCCTAATGATCATATAAGCTTTTCGGCAACCCATAAAATATATTGTATAAATGGGAAATAATGAAAGAATAGCTTAGTAACATCCTATAGTATTTATTCCACCATAATATTGGAAAATATTTCATTTATAACCTGCGTAGCATATAAAACTTGTCGCCGCAAACACCTTAAATGACCACAAACTGCACCAAAACTATAATGCTTAAGCCTTTTCGGCAATCCGTAAAGTATCTCATCCAAATGCAAATTTAAAGTAAAATAATTTAGAATCAGAGTTTAGTATATATACTACCATATTCTGCAAAAATATCTTAATTACAACTTGCTTTGCATCTGAATCCTACTAAAGCAAAATCCTTCAAAGACTACAAACTGCACTAAGACTAACACATAAGCACTTTCACCATCTTGAAAAACAACTCGGCTAAACCTAAATTTTGGGGGAATCAACCCAAAATCATAAACCAGTATGTGGAAAACCAAAATATGGAAAAACATTTTAATTTCAACTTACTTATCATAGAAAACTTGTTAGAGCAAAAACCCTAAATGATAACGTTGTTAAAGTCACTTGTATGGATGAATAAAATCGGAAGACTTAAACCAAATCATCGGCAATGCAAGAAATTGTCGCATAACCAAGTAGTATCAGCAAATAACCTAAAATTTATGATTCATCATGTAGGAATCATTCCCATGCATGAACACTTGAAGCTAAATACTAATCAAGCGAAACCCTTTTAACAAATGTTACTTTTATTAATCTAAATAATTTTAGCATCTATAATTTGAAGTTATACATGCAAAGATACATAATTTTAGCCTCTTGAATTCGTAAATAGCCTTATCTATGATTATAACCTTAGCTTCTTATAATAGAGGATGAAAGTAACTCATTCAAGAAAATATCTCACATAAACAAAGTGCTAATGGAATCATTATGAAAGTGATAAATCAAGAACTCACAATCACCATATTCTTCTTGGTAAGTTTTTATTTGGTATTTACATGTGATTTCGTTTTGCCCCATTTGATACGGTGTTATTTGCTTTTGTCTCGGTTTTATTATTCGACGCATAGACGACGATATTTCGGATTCAGTTATTAACGACGTCGACTACGACCCGAATTATAATCCAGAAGAAGAGCAACCAGGCAAGCACCCTCCTTTGATCATTTTTATCCCATATTTGCAAATTTATGTTGTTTTATCAAACTATATGCATGCGTGTATGTTTTAAACTTGCTATGTTGTGGGTAATGGCAGCTAAATCCACTTGTATGCATTACCTTTACCTTGTCATTTGAACACTTGCCATTGTAACCTAGTATTGGATTAGACAATACTTAATGTCACTTGGGTAAAACTTGCAAACTTACCATATGTATTGCTTAGTCATGCTCATTAGAACAACTTTCAAACTGATGGGAGATGTTTTAGCTACTTTGAGCAACTTTGTTTAAATGGATGGAACCACGGTATGGTTTCCACTTAATTTGATAAAAATCCAACTCAAACTTATGATTTAGATCCGGGCGAGTTATTACTTAACTTGAGGCGTGAAAAGGACCTCACGCGTAGTTAGGGGGAGATTCTCGCTCGGGTCAGTTAAGGACCGAACTTGATGCTATCACCTAAGTGTTTTGGTGCAACCACATGTGCTAGTATAGGATAGCCTAAACTCACTAGATTAGTTAGAGTTTAGCCTTGCATTTTGGTAGGCCAAAGTAATATGGACGATCCGATGGATTGGTGTCGTTCTAGGTGCTCCCTTCACCGAGGTGTTGGGGCCCAAGCATTCCAATACAACGGTGCATGCCTTGCCATGGGGAGAGTTCGCGACGGGGCACCATCGGTTCAGGATCTCCGGAACTATGGCAAGGGTTTAACATCACTGTCGCTGGTGCAAGGCTAAGCTTTAGCTAGTTGAACAGTTTCGTTACAGTCTAGCAAATCAGGTACGGTACGTATCGCGAGGCATGGTTGTCATGATTGCTAGAATGTATCATGTGGGTAAAGTGTACACTCTCTGCAGAGATTAAAATCTAATTAATTAGCCGTGCTCGCAGTCATGAGCAACTTGAAAAAATAATGTCAAGTATAGTCTTTGTTTTTGCCAAAACGTTTGTGAACGGTGTTGGGTTGGTATGGAAAACTTTGAGAGCCAATGGTGGCCGATTTTACTTGTTATTCATAGCCAAGGAGGGCTGTGAATGTTGTATATGAATGCTAATTACTGTTATTTAACTTCCTATTAAATGCTCTTTACAATTCTGTCACCGTTTTATGCAATATTCACTTGCTAAACAAAATCTGCTTTTTGCTGAAATGAGACTAGTGTAGAAACTTGTAATCCTTGTTCTAGCTTTCATTTACAATATTTCCATACACTAAAGTCTTGCGAGTACATACGTGTACTCATGGTTGCTTAATCAATATAATATAGAAGACGAAATGGAAGAATGCCCCGACAACGCTTATTATACTCCAGGGACCGACGATCATGTTGACGGATGAACTTGGGTTTTTCCCAAGTCGGTGGTTGCCTTTGGGTAGGGATGGGCATACCGCTGTCCCGCTTTTGTTATATGTGTTATTTCCGCTGCACTTTACTTATGGACTTGTAATATTTTGCTGGTCGGCCACTACTTGTAATATTAAGTAGTTGTACTAGTTCTAGTTTATGTTTATGCTATAACAACTACTTAGTCTTGTGTGTATGTGTTGCGATACATCTCGGATGCGGGATATGTGGGTGCTAGGCGTTGATCTTGGGAACTAGCACTAGACACATATCCGAGTACCTGGAATTGTTTTCAACTATCTAATGCATAAACTCGAGCGGTCGTCGTTCTTTGACTATTGCTCGCGCTCCCCTTGGACAGTGTGGGCGATACCAAGGTTCTAAGACGGACGGCGAGTACTATGCTTGGATGAGTTGCTTTCAATCCCGGTATGGTTGTTCGGAATGGAATCGAAACTCTCTTGGTTGCGTAAGTGTGTACGGTGCAACTAGGTGACTCATATTTGCTTGAGTGGGGGCCATCTGGTTAATACTCCGTGTACGGGACTTTTGGGTGACAGTGATCATACACTTAAGTGGAGTATGGGTGTCACATCTGAGTCCAACGCACGAGTAAGGATCGATTCGTGTTTCCAGGTGCCCACATATATAGCCTATCTTTTATCCTTTTCTTTAAATTTGAATTTCAAATTTGTCCAGAGCTCTTATCCAAAATATTTTTACATATTCTGAGAGTAATTGATTTTAGATGAATATAGAAATTTGTTTCATCTTATTTGGATTAAATTTGCAAAAGTTATTTAGAAATGAAGTTGGTTCGGTTTAGGAAATCCAAAGAAAATCAGAAATACACCTTCCTTATACTGAAAGCAGTTTTCCATTTTCATGGGATTTCTTAAAATCTGGCCGGCTGACAGATGGGGCTGACCGGTTAGTGAGTGGGAGTGGCTGTGAGAGCGAAGAGGCTGACAAGAGGGGACCAGCGGTCAGTGACAAAAGGACAGAGGCTCACCTTCGCGGCTAATCACCGGCGAAGCAGCTCGGGGGAGGTTTCGACCGCCGGTGCAGGGAGCTTCAGGGAGCTGAGGCGCACCCGTGGATGGTACTGATTCGGCTGAAGGCGGACTGAGATGAGCTGCCACCAAAGAGGGGCGACGGCGGCAATGGTGACTCGTCGAAGAAGAAGACGAACGTAATTCAGCTTGAATGGGTAATGGCATGATGTAATGACCCCCATTTTCACATAAATGCGAAAATAGAAATCTCATGTGCAAACAGTACTAGTCCCATGATCAGTAGCTAATACGCACATTTACAACAATTGGAATCACAACCATACATCATATTAATAAAGCGGAAGCTAATTTACACAATAGTCTTACTATTCAGAGTTTATAGCAGCAAAGAAGCAAAGTCTTGTAGTGTGCCCATCCAATCCCTCAGGCAACTGACAAGGCATAATCCCTAGAAAACTTTTAGCGCTATCTTTCCCGATTCCTGCGACAAATATGTTTCATCGAGCTAATCTGATTCTTCACCTAAAAACAACAATTAAGCAAGGGTGAGTACTTTCGTACTCCGCAAGACTTTTGCAAAGCCTATGATATATGCAAGCCATTTCAAAGGAAGTGCTAGTATGGTTAGTTTGCATAAAGCCAATTTGGAATGTAAATATAGAATAGTAGATTGCGAAATGGAATTTAAGTAAAAGTAATTTAATACTGAAATATCAATATGTAGAGTACGAAATAATGAAATCACGAACCTGGGTATCATGACCATATCCAAGAACCATTTCTACTGTCACAGTAGAAATTACCGACACATGGTAGAATCCAGTTTTATAAAAATAAAAACCATCTAACTAGTGCTGCCGCACCAAGATTCCCATAACCGCGGGAACGGCTTTTCGAAAAGTTTCACACTCTGCAGAATTGTACATCTTTACCCACAAGTCATGACCTTTTCCTTTTGCCGCATATTTCACGCACCTTTGGCGTAGTGGCCAGAATGTTCATGACGGAAACCTTTACATTACCTAAATTAACTTTGCACCAGCCCGGTGTCAATAAACCCGTACTATGGTGTAAATGTTTGTACAGTCACTGCACAGTAATGAATAAGCATATCCATAGTATGGCGTACACCGTTGTATCAGCAAACGTGACTCCCAACACCTCGGTGTGGCGCGCCCGAGCAACCACCACCAAGAAGCTCGTACTACTCCGGCCTACCAATGTGCAAAGTTAATCTAGATAACTTAATTGGTTTAAGGCTGTCCCATACCAACACTTGTGGTTTGTACGGTAATTCTTGGGTTTAACGAACACGTAGTTCGGTCCTTAATCCGATACGGGCAATAATCTCCACCCTACACTATGTACAAGTCCCTTGTACACCCGGCTATTGCCAATAATTGCCCGCATCAAAACCATAGTTTTATTTTCCTTTTTGATCAAAATATCAACCATAAGATGGTCATACCCTTTTGAAAGTCATATCCAACATTTTTAATCGTATCCAAGCTTTATGTTTCTTTAAGCACGGCTAAGCATGTCACTAAATGTGATTAACCCAAATTGACATCATGTACTGTCTATGCTATTCTAGGGTTATCAAGGTTCACAAATCCATACTTATCAAGGAAGTTCTATGTGACAATAGGTACGACTACCAATACCCAAAATATAGCAGACTTTAATAAAAGTAAAGTATGCAGTAAAACATTTAATGAAAATATTTATAAAACTGGGATAAATATGATCAAAGGGGGGGTGCTTGCCTTGCTTATTTATTGCTTACGACGAAGACGAAGCCACGGCTGACGGAGGCAATGATGGAAATAGCGACGCCGGATTCTACACGTCGTTCAATCGGAAACATAGAAAATATCCAACTTCAATAAGGGCAAAAAGAAAACAGACAGAAAACCAAATAAAGACTCATTGCAGAAAACAGGAATGTTTTAGGGTTTGGATTGAATGATTTTCAAGATCTTATGATTTAGATAATTATACAAACATATTGTTAATGACTTATGATAAAGAAAGCATGGTTTCTTTGATAGATTATCTATTTTTGAATTACGAGTTCAAGAGGCTAAAATTATGAATTCTTGCATTTATAACTTCAAATTATAGATGCTAAAATTATTTGGTTTAATAAGATTAAGATATTAGACAACATGTTACATGCTATGCATGAATGGTTCTTGACTACAAACAATTTGCATGAGAAGGCTTCATATAAGTTAGATCTGTTGAGTTAGGCTACTAATTATGTACTCAAGGTTTTTGAGAAGGTTCTGGTGATACAAATATCTGAATTACATATTTGTTCATTATTACAAAGTTTGCTTACTCATATAATTGAGTTCATAAAACATAATTCTTAAGGTTATTTGGCTATTAGGATTTATATGCAAAACATGATGAAATAAGATTATTTCTTTAGAATATTATAGTATATACTTTGAAGAACATTTCTAAGCTAATTTCATACATTTTAGTGTTCAGATGAGACGTCATATTCATTGCTAAAAAAGCTTATATGATATTAAGAGTTACGATGATCATATTATTTAAGGTTATTGAGTTAACTGGATTCAGATGCAAAGCAAGTTGAAAATAAAATATTTTTTAAATTATGGTAGTACATATCTTAAATATCATTTCTAAACTGATCTTCATAAGATTTGCATTAAGACGAGTTATTCTACGGTCAGTTGAAAATGCTTAATTAGTTTTATAGTTTACATGATAAAGGTTCAGTTTCCGATTTTAGTTTGCTACTACACCTTACAGAATAATTTATCTATTTTTATAGTATTATCAGGGGATGACCCTAAAAGTGTTTTAAAGTTATTTTTGCAATATTTTGCTTTTATCTGAGATGTCTTCAATATAAGTAAACATTAAGACTTAATATGTACTTGATTCAATAATGCACAAACATGAGGTATTCTTGCATAACATGGGTATTATGGTTTTATTAAAGATCTAGGAATCACTTTACCATTATTTGAACTTGTATGCTTTAAGTTATATTTATTTCAACTTCTATACATTGGAAAGTAATCTATCTTCAAATTTAATTCGAAATAGATTCAATTCTAAATGTTTTTGCATATCTCAGTAGATTACTAACTTTTAAACACACAGAGACTGATTTGACATGAATTGATTCATTTTTGCAAAAGATATTTATATTTGAATATTTATCATATTGGAAACAACTTACATTAGAATATGATGTAAATCAAGTCAAAATATAAATAATTTTGCATATTTGGGTTTCTGAGGAGATAAGGTTTCTAACGAAATTGATTTTATTCAAATTGGAGTCCATTTGTAGAAATTCTTTATATGACATTCTTTTGATCCCTTTCTTTAAGTTGAATTTAAAATTTAAATATAGTTCATTTTTAAAATATTTTTGTATATTATGAATATAAATGATTTTTCATGAATTTATAAATTTATTTCATCTCATTTGGTTGGATAGTTCAAAAGTTATGAGTATTTGAATATATTACGGTTTGAAAAATACTGAAAATAGAAAAATTACCATAAATGGAAATTACGCCTTAGAGCTCCGAATACGCTTTCTGATTTGGGCAGCTCTGGACTGATGTACTGACATACCGGGCCCAGGCGACAGAGAAAGAAGCTCGAGCTGAGCGGCAGACAAAAGGGCCCACCTGTCGGCGACCCGAGGCAGAGGAGACGGTGGCGAAGCTCACCGGCGGCGAAGGAAGTCCGGAGCGGCGGAATCGGTTACGCCATGATCATCAGCTCGACGGTGCACACACGGGGACAGTACCGATTCAGCCGGTGGAGGTCGGGAAGGTGCTCGCCACCTGCGAGGGGCGGCGGCGGTCACGGCCGGTTGGCGGCGAGGCAAAAATAGGAGCTCTTGCGGCGAAATAACACCGGTGTGAGCATCAATAGGATTAGGGGGTTCGGATTTGGGCTTTTGCTCGAAAGATTGGGTACTGGAGGTGTGTTTTCACCGAGCGAGTGTGGCGGTGGAATGATAAGCACGGCGTGCGGCTCGCCGGAGAAGAAGAGGTGTTGGCCTAGTGCTGGGATGAGCTCACGGTGTCAAGGCGAAGTATTCTGAGGAGAAATGGTTTGCGGCGTTTGAATTGGTGATTTCCCCTTTTCGAGTGTTCGCCGGAGCTGGGGAAGAAAAGGATGGCTAACGGCGTTGCAGTGGTTTTAGTGTAGTCTTGCGGGTTCCAGAAGTGCGCGCGAGTGTTATCAGAAGCTCGGTGATGTTTATATAAGCAGTGAGGTCGGTTCGGCACGGGTTTGAACACGGCAAGGAACGGCGGCGAGAACACGTGCGAGGCTGGGCTGCCGTGGCGGCAAATTTTTGGGGAAATGGCTGCCGTGACAGCCTATTGACAAGATGGGCAAGTTGGCGACCACTTGCCTGTCCAGAGCGTGCCGTGGCAGGGAAAACCGGGGTAAAACCTCGTCGCGACAAAGAATCGGCAAGAGGCGGCAGAGAGAAATTCAGAGTATTTGGAGATATAAATTCTGGCAAGTTGGGGTATGGAAGAGGCCAGCTTGCAGCGGTGTCAGAGACGACGTGCAGGCGACCTCGGGCATTGGATTGCGGCGAGAAGATGACAAATTGAAAGGCGGCGGCGCTGGCTCTCGGCTGACTCGCGCGAGAGAAACAGAGAGAGGAGGAGAAAAACAAAGAAGAAGAAGGCTGGCGAGTGGGGCAAGGGTCCACATGGCAGTCAGGGGTGGTGAGGGAAGTCGGCAAGGGTCAGCTCAGGCCGTCGGGCCCACATGGCAGCGAACGAAGGGAGAAAAGATCGGCTAGGTTCTGGACAGCACAGGAGAACAATAAAGGTTTGGGTCAGAATACCGGCTTAAGATTTTCTGGAACTTTTTGTATAGGTCTGCCAGGAGTATTTAATGGTCTAGTAAAATTTTTAGATAAAAATTATTTATAAAAATATTTATATAAATCTGACAATGCATGGTTGTCATTTTTTGTTGATTCTGAATTTTATTTAATTTAAGATTAAAATCAGTTTATTATTTTATGAAACTTTTTATGAATATCTGGAACGGAATTATTGACATGATATAAAATTTCAAAATTTTATGTTTTATATTTTAATTTTAATAATTCTGGATTTACCATTTTCAGCTTTTCTCATTGTATGTTTTTGAATTTCTAAAAATACTAAATGATGGGATAAACTCTTGATATTTTTACCAGACACAGATAAGATAAGCATGTCAGCATGGTTAAAATTTCAACTCTGTTTAAGTTAAGATAACTTCTGAAGAAATCTTATGGATTCAGATTTTGATTATCTTCTCATGATTACAACATCTTTTCTTTCTTTCATGTATTCAGATTACTTTTGACAGCATAACAAGGTCTATGACAGTTTCTAATATTTTAATATTATTTTTGCAGATTTTTATTGCTATTGGGTTTTTATCTTTTTACTTTTACCATTTTACCATTTCAATTTATGAGACTTTTCTTTTAAAGCAAAAACTCAAGAAAAATCAATAATTAAGAAAAATCAGGAAATTAAAATAAAAATTAAATATTACATCGCAAACTTATTTTCATATTTTGTTTGTCTTGAAAGAAATAGTTTTAGTGAAGGAAATATTCCTTTTCTTTAAGATTAGAATGCAAGAAGAGAGGTAATGATATTATTTAAAATCAAAATTTCTATTTCAATTGAAATTCTTATTCAATTCCATTCCTAATTCCCAAACTTTTTATTTTTCATATTTTTGAATTTTATGGGATGTTACACATGAGCATAAGGAGATGTTAGGGGTTCCATTTTGCTAATTGGTGAGGTCGAAAACTCACCAGAGAGCTCCGCCACCGAGCGCCGGTTCTGGGGAAGAGGCTTCCATGGTGGTGGCGAGCAGCAGATGGAAATTCTCAGAAATTATTTAGGGCTTTTGATTAGACGGATACATAGATGCTAAGGCTTCGCGGAATTGGAAAAAGGTTGAGTGTATTGGCAGAATTTAGTCTCGGCTCAACTCTAGGGTTCTTCAACTGATTCTAAAAACGAGAGAAATTGAAGGTTGTCCACGGTTGTGGGTGAATGAAATGAGAGGGGAAGTGAAGGGCACTATAAGGCGATCACAGAGCGGCTTTTATAGCCGAAGATTTGCTGTAGAGAAGCTCGAATCGCATGTGTGAATACTTCGGGGTTTTGTAACGCTGGAACAGGGATCGGTATGGGCGACACAGTGGAAATTGAGGGAAGGGCGGCACTTGGTGGCGGCGTGGCATGGTCTTGATGAGGCGGTTTCCTCGGGCGTTGCGGAAGAGCAGAGGCGGCGCGAACTACAGCTTCAGCGACGAAGCTCTGCTTCGGGGCGCCATCGAGCCAAGGAAGAAGAAGCTCAGAGGAGAGGCTGTCGCGTGGGCCGCACAGTGCATCGGGGTCCACAGGTAAGCGATGGAAGAATGATGCGAAGCAAAATTCAATGCTTGACTAAGAACAGAAGGGAGTTGGGTTCAAAGAATCAGTTACCCATATAGTCGAAAAATTAATGAAAAATTTACTGTGTGTAATAGAGATAAGGAAGATTATCCTATAAAATTTTTAGCTTCAGATATTATGTGTATAATTTATAAAAATTCTGACAAGCTACTGTGCACAGATTTCAATTTTCTGTATTTAATTTATATTGGAGTCTATAACTTGTTAAATATTTATGAACCTTTTTTAGAGGTTCTAAATGGTCATATTGGTCTTCTGTAAAATTTTTAACTTCATATTCGTTATATTTTATTTAATAAAATTCTGACAATGACATTTCCAGATTTCCAGATTTTCAGCTTTTCTGTTTTTTTATTTTTATAAATAATAAATATAATCATTATTTCTTGATTTTTTAATATTGATGGATATATCCAGGATGAAGATAATTTATAAAATTTCACATCGAATTTATGAAAATTTAATTTCTGACATATTTACTATTGTTAGTCATGATTCATTAATTACCTTTCTTTTGGTCTTTTAATACTCTGACATGACTTTTAAATTATATTTTATGGTTCTGGATAGCTCCATGAATTTTACAGGTATTTTTCTTATTTTTTATTTTACAAATCTTTTCTTATTACTTATCACATGTTTGATTATTTATTAAAAAGGAATTCTCCTTTCAAACAATAATCCAAGAAATCCAAGAAAAGTCAATAAAATCCAGATAATTCATAAAAAGCATCAATAACAATAATTAAATATTTAAAGTTTAATTCCTCATTATGTTTTGCATTTTGTATTGAGGGGAAACAGAAATCAATACAATAAATGATTTCTTAAGAACCAGAATTCGAGAAGAAAATTCAGATTTGAATGAAATTTCAAAGTGAACTTATATTTCCAATTTATTTTCATATTTTGTTTGATTTGAAGTTTTATTTTGTAACTCATCCTTTTGTTAGGGTTGGATTTCAGGATATTGAAATAGAGGATAATATTTTAATTCATTCTTGATATTTTAATTAAAAATTCTATTCAATTTCATTTTCTAATTTTTATATTTCTATTTTATTATTTAGAATTTTTGGGATGTTACAGACTGACTGACTGAGGAGGAATGACCGAATGAGGGTATATTCATATATATGTATTGAGGACCGAAGAGAAATATTGATTGAGGCCTGTGTGTTTACTGTTTTGGTGTGCTACTAGCCACTGATAAGTGCTCTCAATTATGTTGCTATACTAGGTTAGGATGTGTGTATAGCGTCGCCTCGTCGCTTGCCTCAAACGCTTTGACGATAAAAAGGTGGTGAGTCGACTTGTCTTGTCTTACCATTTTAATAACCTTGTCCATTACCTACTTGGTCCGAAAGAAAGTGATCCCTGTCCCATCTTGAAAGTCGAGGTGTTTCAGGCTTGTCGCCAGTGATGTCAATGGCACCTTTAACCAATGTGAATAACCAAGTCAGCATTTGAGTGTGTTTATCAACTGTCAGATTAGCAGGCATCTCTCTCTTACCTCTAAAATGTACAGCCACCAAAAGACTGTAATTCATAATATTCTCCTGCTCCAGAAATTCAGTCTTTGTTCACTTGCCTGCATCACAATATTTAACATCTACATTAGCGCAAGGGATTAAGATATCATGGTTAGCTACTGGTGCTTAGGTCTATAACAATTTGAAAATTAGGCATAACATGTTCAGACCTTTGGAATTCTTAATTGGAACTTGTGTTTGTAACCGAAAGATAAAGTTAAGATCAAGGTCTTTCAGAGTTGTATACTCATCAATTTTTTATGGAACCTTTGGATCTCTACTATGCTATATCCTTGGAACCTTTGAATTCTTGGAACCTTTGGATTAAGATATCTTGGTTATTTATATACTCAAATTGCATCTCTACTATGCTATATTGTTTATGTTTTTCTTATTACGTTGTATGTTGAAGCATTGAGCTAAAGTTACACTTACGATGTACTTTTGTGAAGCTGTGGTGTGTGTATAAATTGACGTTAGTTTTTAGGCTGTTAACATGGAATGTAACCTGAGGCACGATAAAATCCTAGTAAATCATGGTTCTGCCACTGTACGTACGAACGACTTTTTACTGAGTTGATCGGGCCCTTTAATTTGCTTTCTGAATCAACGACTTACTACATGACATACCGTCCATCGACGTTGATCGAGCGATGCTTAGGTTGGCTGCTCCGACATCGATCCTCGCCGTCGCTGCACGTCATCGTCTCCGAAGTCCTCGAGTGATCATGGCAGCTGTGAGACTGAAGTCTCTGATCGGCTGTGCCGCTCATGCGTACAGATTCACAGGGCCGTAATTGTCATTTCGGGAGCCTTGTGCCAAATTTAAAATTAGCTTGTGCACTTAATAAAAGTTAATTATCAAAATAATTATTTGATATCACAGTTGTAGCATAATTTTTTCTTATTGTACAAAGGATTATGTGATACATCGCTTAAAAAACAAATTTCATATATGACCTTTACTTGGAAAGCACTATTCTTCTAGTATTATTTAAAACAAAATCTCTATTTATCCTTGTAATTAGTCTTTTGTAAATTAAATCAATTTCGGCTATTGTTTAGTCTTTTCTAAGTCATTATAGAACATAAGTAGAACTTCAACTTCAATCTATGTAAGCTCTTGTTTTTTTGCATGTGCAATGGTCACCGGAATTGTCAACAAGATTCTATATACAACAATTGCATTACGGAAATAATTTAGCAGTTTCAAAAACTTTAATATATCAACAAGGCACATAATTTTACTTAGGAATGAATTTTTACAGTAAATTTTTTTGAAAATAAAATGAAAAGAATAAAAGAACTACTCATGTATTAGTTCTTACTCTTACTAATATAAAATTTAACAAGTAGTAACAAAAAATAAGTAAAAAATAGGGCTTTTAATTTTAGGGGTCCTGTGCAGTAGCCATGCTGCACCTGGCTCCTGTCCGAGCCCGTAGATTCAAAAAGGGTGTGTTTGTTGGTGGGATGAGGTTGAATGGAATGGAATAATTGTCATGTACCATTTAGTTTCATTATTGTTTTGGATGAATAGAATTGTTCAACATCTATAAAGTATATTTCTCAAATTTGTATCCTACTGTCCAGGATGAAAGATTTTATTCAAGCAACCAAACATATTAATGATTTTTTTATTAAACCATCTCATACATATATCACTTATACAAGCAACCAAACACATACAAAACGATCGATGTGAGGACATTCTCTGAAGTATTCAAAAACACACCCACACATTTTCGGCTACAGAAATCGCGAGAGTAAGGAGATGCGTAATGCATCCAGCTAGATACATACATGCATGCATATGTCACTACTACAGAACAGCCAATCCTTGCCGGCATATCACTGCCGGTTAGGACCAAGTCGGCAGTGATAACGTATCTCTACCGGTTCGAAAGTTAAGTTGGGGGGAGAACTTATCACTGCCGGTTCATGCGACCAACCGGCAGTAAAAAGCAAGATATCACTGCCGGTTTGAGACAACAACCGGCAGAGATATATCTCTGCCGGGTCGTTCTTAAACCGGTAGTGATACTTGCATTTTCACTGCCGGTTAAAGCGAGAACCGCAGTGATATTATCTTCCCGCGCAATATGTTTTTCGCAAGATTCAAAGCTTATCACCGCCGGTTCGCAGAACCGCAAAGTGATAAGTCTTTATATAATCGAGACCCCGCCTCCCGGCCGATCGAGCAAAGACAGAGAGGCGCCTGTCTTTGCTCGATTTGTAGATTGCAACGATCTGCGAAAAAATTGTTAAAATTTGTATTGTACTTCTTTTCGAGGTTAGTAATTTGATCTCTATTTTTGTAAATAATAAAAAGTTGCCACGTGGATTTTTACATAATTAAAAAAGGTGTATTTTCAAATGTTGAAATAATAAAAACTTGTTAGATGGATATTTACCTAATAAAAAAATGTTGATATATTTTAATGCACTCAAAGTATATCCTAAGTACTTACAATTTTTTCCAAATTTGTAAATAATAAGGAATTGCAAGATGGATATTGACGCAATGAAAAAAAGATTGATATATTTTGATATAGTCTAAATATATCCTAACTATTTACAATTATTTTCATTTTTTACAATACTAAAAAATTGCTATATGGATATTTACATAACGGAAAAAGGTTGATGTATTTTAATATAGTCAAAATTGCTACATATGTTTTTAAATCTAATCGTTTACAATTATTTGTTATTTGCAATTATATGCGTATGTAATGTTTGATTTAATTAATTGTAGATGGACCGAAGGTGGATGTATGACACGGACCGTTGTGGGGCAGAGTTTTTTAATGGTGTGAGTTATTTTCTAAACGTGGCTGCGGCGCACAAGTCGAAGAATCTAGCGGACTACATGTGTTGTCCATGCGTTGATCGCAAAAATCGAAGTGTTTTCTACCATAGAGTCGATACGCACACTTGCTTCAAGAGGTTTCAAGGTGGCTATACCGTTGGACCAAGCACGCGAAGATGACATTGTACATGAAGGGCAACACATTATTGAAGATGACGGAGACAACGGTATGACGGCAGTTGAAGATACGCTTGTCGGCGTACCACGACGACGATCCGGATCAAATGTTGCGTGATGGGAGGAGACTTCACGAGTGAAAGAGAGTTTCAAAAGTTCCAACATATGGTACAGACTCACGACACCATTGTACCCAGCCGCAAGGAGGAGCACAAAAATTGCGCACCGTGCTTACACTCTCCGCAGCTTGAAGGCAAGCAATGGTTGGTCCGATAAGAGCTTCACCGAGCTCTTATGTCTCTTGGGGATTTGCTTCGGAGGGTAACGTGTTGCCTACAAGTACGCATCGGGCCAAGCGGGTTGTCCGCCGTTGTGATTGGAAGTACAAAGGATACACGCATGTCCAAACGATTGCATGTTGTATCGCAATGAGTTTGCGGACTTGGATGGCTGTGCTGTTTGCAAAGCAAAGCGGTATAATGGCAACGATGATGACATCGATAATGAAGATGTCGGGGTGAAGCGTAAGAAGATGAGATCTCCCCGTAAGGTGGTGTGGTATTTTCCTATAATTCCCCGTCTGAATCGATTGTTTGCGAACAAAAGGCATGCCCAATTGCTACGATGGCACGCCGAAGAGCGTAAGAACGATGGAATGCTCAGACACCCTGCTGACTCTATGCAATGGAGGAACATCGACAGAAAATATAAGAAGCATTTTGCATATGATGTAAGGAATATAAGGTTCGGGTTGAGTACGGATGGGATGAATCCTTTCGGTAACATGAGCAGTCGTCATAGCACTTGGCCGGTAACTCTATGTATCTACAACCTTCCTCCTTGGCTTTGTATGAAGCGGAAGTACATTATGATGCCACTACTGATCCAAGGGCCCAGGCAACCTGGCAACGATATTGATGTGTATCTCAAACCATTGGTTGAAGATCTTCTAATCTTGTGGAACGATGGATTTCAAAACAGTGAGCAATTTGAATTTTTTTTATTTTGAAATATTAAAACTATGAAAACAGTGAGCAATCTGGATTTTTATAATTTTACAACTTTGTCAAAACTTAGGGGACATATTTAAATCAAATATTACATGTCCTGAAGTATTCCTCCAAAAATTTGCAGAAAATTTGGATAAAAATTGATAGGATTTAAAAACTCCCAAAGCAATCATCCTTTGAAAACTTTGACATAATTGACTGGAGCTTATCACTACCGGTTGTCTCGTTAAGCCGGCAGTGAAGTGCTTTATCACTGCCGGTTTGTAGTATTAACCCGACAGTGATAATCAAGTATTACTGCCGGTTTTTGTTTTGAACCGGCAGTGATAATATATTATTACTGTCGGGTTGAGCTTGAACCGGCAGTGATAAAAACTTTCACTGCCGGGTTGAGCTTGAACCGGCAGTGATAATTCAACTATCACTGCCGGTTCTCTTTATTATCCGGCAGTGATAGTGTATCACTGCCGGTTTTTGTGGTGACCCGGCAGTGATACTCTAACCCTATAAATTCGAACGCCGCGCCACTCAGCCCCTCATTTCCACTTCAACCTGACGCCGCCACTTCGTCTCCTCGCATCGCCCCGCCGTCGCCCCGCATCGCCCCGGCCGTCGTCTCGACCTCACCGCCCGGACCTCACCGCCCCGCCGTCGCTTCAAATCGGAGGTGACTTTCTTTTCATTTTTTTCGCTTCAAATCGGAGGTGACTAGATCCGAATGCCATGGCCGTCGGCGTCCTGGCGTCCTCCCGCCGGCCGTTGGGGTGCGTCGATGGCAAGGAATGGGCGGCAACGGCTTCATCGCGGTGAGACGTCGGCGAACTGCTTCGCGGGCATCCAATGCGAGTGGCATGGTGTTTGGACTCTGGAATCAGACGCGTGCGTGGCTTTAATTAGGTTAAGATTGGAGTTTGGTGTCTGGAATCACATGCGATTAGTTTTTCATTAGCCTTCGGACTGGAGTTTGAGCGACGAGCTCATGTAAGTAGCCTAAGGTCCCGAGGCTTAAAGTCGTTTTAACTTATGAAAACCAAGAAACTCTTCTAAACAGATTCAGCTTTTAAGCAACTTTTGATATAAATAGGGAAAATTTGGCTGAGGGTGGTTGCTGGGTAGGTCGATGTGTGTATGTGCATGTGATTTAGGTAGATCAATCAACATGGGGTAACAAATTGTTTAATCCAATCCCACCAGATTCATATGTAGGACTTCCAATTACACCGAGAATTACACTCATCACGCTTTAGGCTTGTCAACTAACTGTCTTTGTCCACTTCTAAAAAGTAACTTTGCCTATGCCGCAGCTCAGTTAGGCTTCAAGTCATCCTTTTTATTCTAGCATTAGCATTAATATGGTTTATAGAAAAAAATAGCATCACCATTAATCTAGTATGGGGTGTAGTTCACACCGTGATCAAAGTTCCCTCAAGCCTCAACCCCAAACTCGCGTTCAACGAAAGATGTATATGTGTATGTATCCTGGGATATGTAAACATCCTTTCACGGGATTAACTTTAATGTCAATACTCGTTTGTATGCTCATCAGTCCCGGTGCTCGTAAGAGCAGCTACGCGTCCACAGGGATTCCCGAAGAGCATGGACTGCGTTTTCCTGTGGATGACATCAAAGAACCGACACCGTGCAAGCTACATTTGGCCGCACATGGCATTACCATAAAGGTGGTGAGGCGTGGCTTGGCCATGCCAGAGTCACGGACTTTGCATCGTCGCCCGACATCGCAGGATTCGCCAGGGTCGAAGTGGACAGTGTCATCCGCCAATACCGAAAAATGGAGGTAGAGATCCCTGGCGAGGATGGAAACAAAAAGCTAGGAGAAAACGTGAATGGCTTCCTCGCGTGGCGCAAGAGCTTGATTAAGTTTGGCTCGGACGATGAGGGCGACAACAATGATGATCAGCCGCACTCTCCACACAGAGACCTTCCGCCCTTCTCGCTGCCAACCAGGAAAAGTCCAACTCCTCCGTCGGCACCAACCAGAAAAAGCCCGACTCCTCCGCCAAAAACTGTAAAGAATCGAACAACGGGAACATCTCGGCAGTCGGCACCGTCTTCGAAGAAATCTCAACCATCTGTGAACCCAGGACAACCACAAAAGAAACTATCAGCTGACATGACTGAGGAAGAGCGGAAAAAGCATGTAAGCGCATGCGTAGCATCTCACTTTAAAAAGGTGCCATCAAGTAAGAAGACTAAAGTTGATGCTGACGCACAAAAGTTTTTCTTGAGTATGGCAAAAGTGCAAAAGACGGGGCAGGCTTCTGAACCTTGCAAAATATCGGACTACGAGCGCATATCCAGAAAGCAATACTTGCAGGCGGCTAGTGCCGACACGTTAAAGCGGGATGCTCAAGCAGATGATGTTCAACTAGATGCTCGCGGAAGGTCTCGGTGGAAGTTCGTTATGGGAAAACCGCCGTTGAACCAGCTCATTTCGACAACCTTACAACTCAATCTGCGCAAGCGCCCATCGCTGGTACATGCAGCAGATCCAACGATGGTATGGAGGCGTTCCCGATCGGATACAGAGCAAGATTTTCACAATGGGGATAACATCTGCCGGGTTCTTTTCACGGAGTCAGTATATGTTGTACCAAAGAAGATGCCCGGACGTGAACATACTTAGACTATGGACTTTGTAAGTCCGTCCGTATATCGTTGAGCATTTGCATCGCTTAATTGCATCTCTAACTTCTTTCTTATGTAGAATGGAGGTACAGACATGTAGAAGAAATAACAATGACAATCTAGCATTCCTAGATCCGGGCTCACAACGAGAAACTTGTGAACGACAATCCACATTCGTTGAAGACTATTTATTTAATACTTTTTGAAGTCGCAATACAAAACCTCCGTACTTTTACCCTATAACTTCAAGTACGTATCTCCTGACTTCTAATATCGTTTTACTATTTTTGCGTAACACGTACGATGTGGGAGTAATTGACTACGTTGACATATATGTGCAGGTTTCACTGGGTCCTCCTCGTCATCCAGTTAGATACTAGCAGGATTTTTGTCTTGGACTCCAGGAGAAAACAAACTAATATGTACCAAGACCTTTGGGACATGCTGAACAGGTAAACTCGATCGTTGCGTTATTACTCTAGCAAAATTCCATTCTATTGCATTTAAGTTTAATTACTATTCAAAATCATTCACAGGGCTTTCGCGCGGTACTGCAAGAAAAGTGTTCGGTATCGTCCATACAGGAAAAATTTTGAAATAATAAATGACTTTCCATGCATGAAGCAGGAACCCGGAAACAATTTATGTGCATTCTATGTATGTACAAATATGCATTCAATTGTCACAGAGAGTGTCGGCTATAACGAAGCCATGGTACGTAATTACACTTTGATGCCCTTTTTTATTTAACAAATATCATCATTAAGTAACTTCCTTTTTTGTTCAAAAACAGCGCTCCAAACTGAGAACCAATAAGTTATTCGATGTAAATTATAGCAATTTAAGAACAGATCGCGGATTCATTCATGATGAGATCATCAATCCAAACGGCGAGTTCCACGAGTAGCCTCATCGCCTCATTCCTACGGCCTAGACGCGTGACATGTCTACTTCGACTCTTTGTAAAATCAAAGCTTAACGGGATGACATGTAGTTGAGCTACATTTGTAAATAAATCATTGTAAAAACAAATTATGTGATGCGTAATTTAATATATTTGAATTATGATTTTAACGATGCTTAGTCGATACATGCATATATTTGAATTATGATTTGAACGATGCTTTATATACTACATATGGACACTGTAAACAATTATATAAAAATATATATATATTGTACAAAAAATATGCAAGCTTGTCATCGCGGTTCTTGGAGAAAACCGGCGGTGATATGTGTCTATCACCGCCGGATTATGGTACAACCTTAAGAAGCTAGTACAATATCACCGCCGTTTTATATATAACCAGATGATATTATCATCACCGCCATTGTAGATAGAACCGGCAGTGATAATCCTTATCACTGCCGGATTTTGGTTTGATCCGGCAGTGATAGTCCAGTATCACTGCCGGTTGTAGGTAGAACCGGCAGTGATAATCCTTATCACCGTCGGTTCTCGAGCGGCAGTGATAATCGAGTATCACTGCCGACCAATCACTGCCGGCGCCAATGACCGGCAGTGATGGGGTTTTGGAACCGGCAGTGATGTGCTGTTCTGCAGTAGTGTGTGATGACCCCTATTTTTACATAAATGCAAAAATAGAAATCTAATGTGCATTCCGTACTAGTCCCATGATCAGTAGCTAGTACGCACATACACGACAATTGGAATCACAACCATACAACAAAATTAATAAGCGAAAGCAAATATACAAAGCAAGCTTACAACTCAGAGATTACAGCAGCAAAAGAAGCAAAATCCTGCAGTGTGCCCATCCAACCCGCAGGCAACTGACCAGGCATAAACTCTAGAAAGAACACGATGAAGATAATCTCGCAACTTGCTACGAAAGAGGATAACTTCGAAGCTTTGCTAACTTATCCACCTAAAAACAACATATAAGCAAGGGTGAGTACTTTCGTACTCCGCAAGACTTGAGCAAAACCTATAATATATACAGGCCATTTCAAAGGAGGCTACTACAGTTAATTTGCATAAAGCAGAATTGATAGTGTAAAATCAAGTTATTTGCAAACGGAATTTAGAAGAGCAAGTTGACTGATATGAAATAAGTAAAGCATAAGTAATACTCACAACCCTTCGTGAGCATCAAATAATCCAGAAATGGAATCCAACAATGTCGATCGTTTGACATGAAACAAAAGCTGCTAAAACAAGCTCAAACCATAACCCATTTTTAGAAGATACCAAAACATTTAACTAGTGCCAGGTCACCAAGTTTCCCATGACCGAGGGGACGGCTAATCGATTAGATTTACACTCTGCAGAGGTGTACAACTTTACCCACAAGTTATGACCTTTTCTTTTTACCGCATGTTTCACGCACCTTTGGCATGTGGCCAGAATATTCATGACGAAAACCTTTACATTATCTAAGTTAACTTTGCACCAGCACCGGGACGATAAAACCCATGCTATGCTGGAAGAACTCAGAGCATAGAAATGTTGGAACTTCCCATAGACCTCGGTGTGGGCACCCCGTAGAGCAAACCTCGAAAGGAGAGCCCGTACTACTTCAGCCTACCAATGTGCAAAGTTAAACTAGATAACTTAATTGGTTTAAGGATGCCCCATAACAACACTTGTGGTTGTACGGATTATCTTGGATCATAAAACACAAAGTTCGGTCCTTAATCCGACACGGGCGATACTCCACCCTACACTACGTGCAAATCCCTCTGCACCTCCGACTATTGCCAATAATCACCTCAAAACCATAGTTTTATTTTGGGTTTTTAATTAAATTACCCATAACCAACAGCTTTATTCCCAACAATTTCCATTTCTCAAGAAACAAATTTTGATCTGATCATCATCCTCATGTTCTAAAAGCATGGTTAAGCATGGATTATTATGAAATCGCATATACCCATGATAACATTAAATAATGTCTAAGCTTAATCTATGGTTATCAAGGTTCACAAGTCCATACTTATCAAGGAAGTTTCATGAGACAACAGGTATAACTACCAGTACCACAAAATAGCAATTTTACAAAAAAGTAAACGCATGCATGAAACATTTTAATAAACACAATGCAAATTAAATAATGGGATCTAGATGGTCAAAGGAGGGTGCTTGCCTTGCTTATTTATTGCTTACGACGAAGACGAGGCCACGGCTGACGGAGGCATCGACGGGGAAAGGGATGTCGAATTCTACACGTCGATCAACCAAAAATATAGCGAATAACCAACTTTAACAAGGGCAAAAAGAAAACAGTTAGGAAATCAAATAAAGATTCATTGCAGAAAATAGGAATGCTTTAGGGTTTGGATTGAATGATTTTCAAGATCTCAAGATTTAGGTAAATACACATTCATATTATTAATGACTTTTATGACGAACAAAGCAAGGTTTATTTTATGGATTATCTATTCTTGATTTACGAATTCAAGAGGCTAAAATATGAATTCTAGTATTTATGATTTAGAATTATAGATGCTAAAATTATTTGGATTAAAAGAAGTAAAACACAAATAAAAGGGTTATGCGAATAGCACTTAATTCTTTAAGTGGATTTGCATAAGAGTGACTTTGAATATGTTAGATCTATTGAGCTAGGTTACTGGATTTAGTTATGGTTTTTAACAAGGTTGTGGTGATACAAATTTAATAGCCACAACTTCTTTAATACAAAGTTCATTTATTCCTATTATGAAGTTCATAAAGCATAACACTTAGGGTTATTTGGCTAATAGGACTTATATGCAAAACATGATGAAGTAAGATTATTTCTTTGGAATTGGATAGCATATACTTTGAAGAACATTTCTAAGCTGATCTTCATACTTTTTGCACTTAGACGAGGTATTCTACGGGTTGTTGAAAATGCTTAAGTGTTACTATAACTACACGATAAAGATTTAATTTTTGATATGAGTTTGCGACTATGCCTTATAAGATAATCTACCTATTTTTCAAGTGTTAACAGGGTATGACACTAAGAGTGTTTTGAAATTGGTTTCTCGATATCTGGTTGTTATCCGAAATGTTTTCTATATAAGAGGTCATTAGGGTTTAACATGATCCTATTTCAACCTAGTACAAACATAAGACAATTTTGTACAAACAGCAAGAGTATTATTTTTCAAGGTTATAGGATTTGACTTTGACAAATTCGGTGTTCATTTGTGAAAGTTATAGCTATTCAAATTATACAAGTATTAACACTTCGACTATTAACCATTTACTGTTTTCTATGGGAAGCCTTAAATATTATTATACATCTGGAATCCTTGTAATGCTAGGAGCACAACAAAACTGGTTTAGCGATTATTTGAATTCATTTGATCTATATATTAACTATTTGACTCTATATGCATATGTGTATACATTTTATACTTAGATTATTTCATATTCTTCAAGATAGTTCAAAACAAGTTCATTTCTTAAATATTTTGGCAAACTCAAGTATCCTACTGTCACACTAATATTTAGAAATCAACTCTTACTTATTTCCTTTTTCTTTTATTCAAGTTATGCTTATTTGGATTTCTAATGTATTGAATACAATCTTTAATAGAAAGTAATTCAAACACAAATGAAATTTAAATATTTTTAGATATTTGAACTTCTGGAAGCATAAGGATTTCATCAAAATTGGTTTCATTTAATTCCAAGTTTGTTTGCAGAAATTTGATATAAAGCATATCTTTAGCCCTTTCTTTCAAATTTGAATTTCAATTTCACCCAATGAACATTTTCAAAATATTATTGCATATTCTGAAAGTAACTGATTTTACATGAATATAGAAATTTATTTCATCCAATTTGGAGTTATAATGCAAAATCTATAAGTATTTGAATTAACTCGGTTTCCGGAAATTAAAACGAAATTCGGAAATACGCTTTCACAGAAGAGAAAACATCTTTACCCTTTTGAACTGGAGTCGCTCCCGCGGCTGACAGGACGGCCCCACCGCGCAGTGAGCCAAAAGCTGGGGCGGCACTAGGGCATGGCGGCGGCGGAGCTACGGCGAAGGGGAGGGCATCTAGAGCACAAGCTCGGTAAAGCTCACCTTCTAGTGGGTCTCAACGCCGACAGCGATGGCCGGAGAAGCGTGCCACCGAAGGCCTAATTGGAAGAAGAGGCGGCTCGTCGGAGAAGAAAATGAGTGAGCTACGGCCCGAATGGGCAACAGCTTGAGCATCAGTGAGGTCAGGGGGTCCCGTTTTACCGGTTTGTTGGGACGGAGCTTGGCCGAGTAGCTCTACCACCGTGCGCCGGCCGTGGGGAAGAAGGGCGCACGCGGCGACGGTTGAGCAGTGAAGAAGAGCTGAAGTTTTGTTGTTGTGTAGGTTCAAAGATGCTCTTGGAAGCTCTAGATGGAAGGAATTGGGATGAACTGCGCCGAATCGACTCAATTTGGTGTTTTCCCCCTTTCGGGTTTTCAGTAAAAACGGAGAAGAACCGAGCGTTTGGCTTAGGTGTTTGGCTCAAAGAGAAGATGAAGAAACGGGGGCCTCAGTGCGACACAGGACACAGGATTAGTATTTATAGCCGTTTCCCACACGAAGAAGAAGTTGCGGCGGTTCTGTGCGGGAAACGGCGATGTGTCCGAGATCTTTCTGGCGCAGGGGACATGGAATGACCAAGTATGATGCGGGAAGGCCAAGGCGGATGTGATGCTCTGAATCTGGCGGGGGCAGGCGCGAGACCGGGCGAAGGATCGGGAGAAGATCAGAACACGCGCGCCTCTGCGGGGAAAGATCGGAGGAAAAAACGGCATTTGACGACTGACAGATGGGGTCAGGGACCACCGGGCAGCGAGAGGGAAAGGTTTTCCCGTTACTTTTGTGAACGGTTACGGTAAAGGGCTGGCCCACATGTCAGAGGTGGAAAAACGAGATAAGGAGATAAAGTTCAGGACAGCGCCATGTTCGGCATTAACACGGCTATCAAATCGAGTTGAAAAATTATAAAACTTTTTGACTCAGGTCTCCTGGTAGTTTTTAGCTTGCAGTAAAATTTTTGGGTCAAAATATCCTATAGTAAATTTACAATAATTCTGACACTGGGTACTGCTCAAAACCTTCATTTCAGATTTTGATTTATTAAAGGATGAAAATTACATTATTTATTTATTAAACTTTTATTAAGAGCCCTATTTATCTTAAGTATGCTCCCATAAAATTTCAAGTTAAAATAATATGTATTTATTTTCTAATAATTCTGACATTCCATTATGCAGATTTTTAAGGTCTCTATTTTTGAATTTTAAAAGGACTTAAATGACATTTTTAATTTCTGATATTTTTACCAGAGGTAAATTATACTCAGGGAGTACTATGGTAATTTTTATGGCTCCAGATAAGTTTCGAGTATTTTACATGAAATCTGACTTGTACTATTTCTAGTCAAAAAGAGATATTTATTTATTTTTCTATGCATAAAAATTTTTACTTCTTGATTTTACTGACTTACCAGCATGGTTAGGGTCCCATGGTAATTTTTCCAAAATTTTACTTTTACCTTTTTATCTTTTTACCATTATCCATTCTTTAATTCTAGTTGTTTGATTTTTCATCCAATACAAAAAATCCAAGAGATCCCAACTAAATTCCATTAATGTCAGGAAAATCAGAAATAATTATATTCAAATTTAAAATATTAATTTTTATATTATTGCATTTTTCGGGATGTTACAGCATGATATCAAAGTTCTCAACGCATCATCTGGTATATCATCTGGTAAGTGGTATCTAGCTAGCTAGCTGTTGAGGTCATAAGCCGTACGTTGATCAAATTGGTCGTCAATATATATATATGCCGTTCCACCCGCGATCAAACAGGGTACACAAATAAATTAAATTAAGAAGAAGAAATTAAAGACCGTCACAAAAGAAAAGAATTAAAGAACAAGAAAGATCATATAGTAAGTACAATACGTCCATGTATTCCTCATAAAAGGAATGTATGCTTCTATAATTCTTCCACGTAGATTGTAACTTGCAAGTAAATGAAGGGCTGATGCTTGATCTTACTCTGCGGTCCTCTTCTAAGAAGCACAGATCGATGCACTTGCGTTCTATAGATCGATCTTCTGAAATCTTGGTAGTAAGTAAACCAAGCATCTCTATCTTCTTGAATGACAACAAAAATACATTTTAGGGTTTATGCCCAAATACAATTTGTATATATATATATTTTTTGTAAACTTTTCACATGTATTCTTCGTAAAAGGCATAAAATTCTTTACAAAAAAATTAGTGCGAAATCCGGTCGAAAACTATGCAAACCGGTCCAAAATGACGAAATTTCGGTCGAAATCACCGAGATTTCACCGAAATTTATCAAAATCACTGTAGTGAACTCTAATTTTCAATTTCTTTTTCATTTCGCTAGGATTTTGAATCACATCCCTGGCTGAAATCCGAGATTTCACAAAACTTTGCCCAAATTTTGAATCCTGGTTCACACACGCCGATCGAGTTGCAAACAAAAGGATGCGGTGATTAAGTCGTGAAACAAGAGGACGCGAGAGCAAATGTTGGGCTCGATTCAACTAGGCTGCGGTTACTCTTTGATGAGAGAGACTCCATGGCTGGATCGGAGGTTTTGGGCTTTGGTCGTTTGGTTTACAGTGTTGTTTGCAACAGAAATATCTTTCTCTTTTTGAGATCGAGTTTCGGGCGCTGACTAGGCGAAACCATGGCACGCGTGACTCAACCACCGGGCACCAACACCGGCCCGGCCGTTGCCATCGATCACGCACTAAACACCGGGCATCGCACGTACAAATCCTCCTCGCGCGCGCCACCTCCTTTATTTCGCGCCACCTGCACTGACCTATCAACTTCTCACAGTACGTCGACCAGGTAAAACGCACAGGCGCGAGCGCGCGCGTGCGAAGCAATGGCCTCTTGCCGGCGGGACGGCGCCGTGAAGGCAGGAGCTATCTGCATCCTGCTTCTCCTGCCGGCCGTCGGGCTCCTGTCCGTGGCTGGGCAGGCGCCCGAACCCGAGGAGCCCGCGACGATCGAGCAAGAGGGCGGCGGTCAGGGCAACGGCACCCGCGGCGGTGGCGGAGCGCGAGGCGGTGGCGGCGCCGTTCGGAAGCTGGCGAGCAGCATCGACTGCCAGATCTGCGAGGCGACGTGCCGGGTGAAGTGCCTCATCAACAACCTCTTCCAGTGGGGCGGATGCTACCAGCGCTGCAAGACCGACAACTGCAACGACTGGTGCAGGTAGCTCAATCCAGCTAACGCGCGGATGCCATGGACGGTTGAGGACTACGTCTCTCTATAATTTTATGTAGCACCTATGGATATGTCGTTGTCGTCTCAATTAATCTTATGACCTATTTCTACTAGTATATATGCTTTATGATTAATTGACGAGTACGTAGTACTGCTAGTAGATTAGCAGTAGTACTAATTTTGGAATAAATGAAAAACTATGTGTTCGAACATCTATCGATCGGTGAATGATTCCAGTAATGCAAGCATATAGAGAGTTCCCTGTTTGGAGAAGTGCATGCCTCGCTTAATATAGGCCGGGCCGGCTCATTGTGCTTCGGGCTTAAACTTTGCAGGGCCGCGACGGCCCGTCGTGCTATGCTAGGCCAGCCCAGCTCGCTTTCGACGAGCCCAGGCATGATCCATCTGCGTTTCGTACCTTCTTCGTGCGTACTGGCCCATTTACACTATTACGACGAGAGGAAAGGACTCGAAGTTGCTTACAGTAGCGTGCGTACGCGGTGCTACAGTATGCAGCGAATGTATAGCCCAGCCGGCATTGACGTAGGAGATTATGGAAGATATTGATCAGTGCACGTTACGATCATATATATGATAAAAAAATAAACTAAGATGTCAGCTTCTAGATTAAGTATCCAATGGCACCATGTTTTTGTGCCAATAATTACTCGGTGACACATACTAACACGAGACATGCTAATGCTGAAGACAGTTCAAATCGACAACGATAGATTATCACATGTGCATGATTAAAACAAATGATACAACATTTTGCATTTTGTATGTCTGCGACTCTGTGTACTTGTAGTCGTATGTACTCGATCCTCCATCGTCTCTTTTTTTCTCTTGGAATGTAGTGATTAACGCGTGGATACGACATGGCAGTGCATGCACATACGTATGCATGAGTACATTGCACCATCACGTACTCTCTCTCTCTCTCTCTCTCAAAAGTCCAAAGTCGGCCTGGCCCGTCTTCCCCGCCTTTGGACTGCTTGTTCTGGAAGCCGGAGCTAAAAAGAGCCTTGAAAGCTGGAGCTGCACTAAAAAGTCTGGAGCCGAAAAGCCACTGGATGCCAAAGAAACGATTGAAATCCCCTCTGGAATGTAAATCAAATTCGGGTTGGCTCGGTTGCCTAGGACTTTCACAGGCGTAGGCTCTGCTCTGAAGTCTGGAGAGATGCGTTTCAAGTCCAGGAGCTGAAGAGCTTCAACCGGTCACGGTGCTTCACGGGTGCGTGAAAAAAACACGAGCAGGAGCTCGGGTGCCTGCGGGCGGAGGAGCGATGGTGCCGATGCTCGCCGGAGGGCGGCGGCGACCGTGGCCAGCGCTGGAGGCACAGAGCGGAGTCGGCAGCTGGGCCAACGGGCGCCTAAGAGCGCGACAGCCCCGGAGACCAGTGACACGTCGGGCGAGCTGCGTCGAGGTGGAGCGACCGCGCAATAGGACCGGTGGCCGACACCAGATGGCGAAGAGGCCTGACGCTGGAAGGGCGATCAGCCGGGCAGCGTTTGAGTGTTGGGCGGAGCCGACGGCGTCTGATGCGGTCGGGAGCACGCCGGCGACGCTCGAGGCGACGGGCGAGGCGGCCCGGCGTGGCCCCCCGGCTGCGTGCCTGATCGTGTGCCTTGTCCCCGACCGCATGCCCTGCCCGATGCCGGCGAGCTGTGCAGGCTTTATCGACCCGAACAAGGCTCATCTTGCTGTGCCATGCCGGGCCACCTAGCCTGCCCGGTTGGCAGGCCTAGCACGGCCGAGCAAACATGTCGGGCTGGCATGACTCGATCTAAACAGTATTGTGTCGGGTCTTAGATCAGGTTGGATTGAATGTGCCTCGTGCTGGTCTGAAATGGTTCGGCCCAGATACCCACCTTAATACAACCATGCATGTCGTGTACTTATTCTTTCAGCTCGAGTGACTATTCTACAAGCAAGATACGACTACTCGACTAGTATATTACAACGAGATTTAATCGCAAGAACCGTACTTAGACCAACTACTCAAGCGAGCTGCAGGTTGTGTATATATAATACAGTGGTCGTTCAACAACAGCTAGCTGCTAGCTACTGCCGATGTCACAAGGTTCTATTTATGGTTCCTGTACCCATCCTGTCGGACTTTTCAACGGCTAAACTACTGCTCCTCCTGACTAAAAAAAAATGTCGTTTTAATATAAATATAGTCAAATTTTTGAAATTTTAACTATCAATATCTTTTTAAATATTTAAATTAGATACATAAAAATCATATGTGTAGATTTATCTAAAAAGTACTTTCATAATATTATAATTTTTTGAATTTTATAAATATATTATAATAGAAATTAGTAGTCAAACCTATATTTAAAGACCGTATCAATATCCAAAATAATAATTATTTGTGACCGCAAGAGTACTATATATATGCAGGGGCATATAGCTGCGTATGCAGCGCGCATACGCACATAAATATATCTGAATTTCTCCTAAAAATATATATTTAATGATCCAAGCACTCCAAAGTCTAAAGCTTACGAACCACTGCTTGAACTTAAAGATCACGCCAAGAAAAGGTCATAAACAATCAAGTCACATGGATGCATGGATGTCGCGACAAAGGGATTACCACTAAACCTTAAGCAGTTGACTAGACCTTGCGGCTCTGAGATAAGATATGCATACGAGATTAATTTGGGCGGCTCCATGCACGTTTTCTCAGTGTCTCTGAAAAGGGAAATATAAATCTTGGTGTTTTTCTTGCCCTTCTCCAACGGCGCCCGACTTGGTGTCCCCATCAGTAATCGATCAGTATATATGCACAAGATGCGGTATAGATACTGATTTGTCCCTGAAGGGTTAACTAATTTAAAGCTGCTTAATTAATACCGTGCCAACATCTAAATTTTAGACCTTTAGATCAAAGTATCAAACCATCCATCAAAACACAATCCCACCTCCCTTCACATCTTACGGATCTCACCCCAGATCCAATGCTCCAAAATTTGGATATTTTTTTGCTAAGAAAACATCCGGGTAATGTTTATCAAAACCCTTTCTAAAATTCTCTATATTCTTGAAGAGAGCGAGTACATATTACTCACGAGCAGCAATGCAACGAGTCTAGATCAGGGGAAAAATTATCGGCGATAAGAGTTCCGATAAACCTGATTTTCCTGTTTATCAGTGAGATCCGGTAAAATTAATTATCGGTCAAATTTATCGGAATTTTTTGAACGCGCGCCTCCCGACGGCCCAAAATTGGCCCCCGGCCCGCCACCTATTCCCTCTCAGCCTCTCACTCAGTCTCAGTCAATATACTATGCATGTGTACATGAGCTTATATGATTTTTTGTATTGAGTGTATTAAGTATGTGCTATAAACGTGTGATATTATCTTATTTATCTATTATATATGTGTTATTTTTTGTGTCAAATAGTTTGCATACAATCTACGTGATTTTCTAGATAAATTGAGCCAAATTTTTTTCAATTTTTGACCGAAAAATTTTGTCTATCGCCGATAGAATTCCGATAAATCCGATAATCTTATTTATCGCTGACCTCCGGTATTTTTCTGCTACCGGTAAGTAAAACCCTAGTCTAGATGCAAGGATATAATAAGGCCATGTTTGTTTAAGCCTTTTCTTCAGCTTAAAAGCCAAAAAGTTGAAAGCTGAAACAAAGAGATGTTTTCTAACTGAGTTTTTTCAAAGCCATAGGCCTTATATAACTAAAAGCCAAAAGAGCTATCAGATATATTTTTTTGGTTTATTGAGAGTTGGTTTTAGATAAATACCAATGAAGTTAAAGTAAAATTATTCACCTTTACAGCGTATATAAAAACGAACTTCTTTTAAACTGCTTAACTAAAAAAACTAGGTCTAAACAAACATAACCTAAGTTTGATAGGTACACACCGTACACTATTAAACTACGTACACCGTTTCAGGCTATCATAAGTTTGTTTTGCACCCTCGAAGAAGAAGAGAAAATAGCTTCGCTGGTGCTGCACACGTAAACCACACCTTAATTTAATTAGCTGATATTACTCTAGTTAGTACTCTTCTTTATAAAGTGCCAATTCATCATGTATGTATGTGCATGAACAGCACCATTTTGGAGACCCATATGCAGGGTTCAAAAAGCCGACGAAAACCGACCTTGCCGAGCAGGTTCGGCAACAAAACCGACCGGTAAACAGTGGAGTTCAAATATAAATTTAAAATTTTTGAAGAAATTTAGCAAAAGTGTTAAAAAAAATTGAATTTTTTTTGTGAGGTCCTGAGGTAACTCTAATAATGTTATAAAATTTTTAGATGATTATCAAACTTGTGAATTTTTTAAAAATTCTGACAGTGATAATGTCACAATATATGATATTCAGTTCTTTATTCTCTAGGGGCACAAAATGAAGTCTAATATTTCTTAAACTTTTTTTGTGATGTTATAACGTAATTAAAATTATGTTGTAAAATTTTTATATGATTATCAGATATGTGTATTTTTTAAAAATTCTGAAAGTGCTATTATCGTTGTATATGCTCTTCTGTTTTTGATTTTATATAGGTACTAAATGAAGTATAATATTTATGAAAATTTTATTAAATAAAACTTTGACACTATTTATGGTTACATTAAAATTTTATAATATAAAAATTCATTTAAATATTTATAAAAATCTGAGAGTGTCTTTGTTCCTTTTCATTAATTACTGTTTTGGATTTTTTAGAAGTAATAAATGATTTAAAAATTGTTTAAGTTTCTCTGAGGTGTTTGATAGATTAATTGGGATTTTATTTATTTTTTTCAATTTTTTTGCAATTTTCCCTTGCATTTTCATAATTTTTCCTTCTGTCGTCAGTTTTCGACGATAATCGACCGGTTTTTGACCTTTTCGACCGGTTTTTGGTTTTTTTGAATCGGTTTGACCACCTGTTTCACTTTCATAAACCGATCGGTTTTTACCGAATTTTGATCGGTTTTCACGAAAAACCGGTGCCGACCAGATACCGATTTTCGAATGCAAAACGAAAATGTGAACCCTGCTCATAGATTCCTCGTTGGGCCACGTATACCTAATCCTCTTTTCTTTGCTTTTTCTCTTGTAGACTAAGCATTTGTTTGCCGTTTCAATTATTTTTTTCATCTAACCATGTGAAGAATCCGGAGACCAGCAGGAGGGCATCGATTCTTTTGATCGTGATGTTTAGCCAAACTATGGAGTAATTAGTTTTGACGAAAAAACGCCGTTGATCAGTGTTATCGACACACTGCATGCTGATGTCGGCGGTCGACATGGACAAAGAAGCGAGCAAGCGCACAAAACGCCGTCGACTTTGACCGGCGACGAGAAGGCTGGCCTAGCTAGCTTGTGTTCCATGCACTGCACGCACACGACGTCCATATTAATATATGCAACCCGGAAGGAGTGCAAGTGTACAACCCCCGTCCATCACCAGTAAACCCTAGTAGCTACTGTCCTCTCTAGCTTGCTAGCTTGCCATGGGCAGTGGCCGCGTGCTGACGATGATCCCCTGCTGCTTCTGCCTCTCGATGTCGCGACGGCGGAGCTCGGCGAGGCTGGTGCTGTGGGGCGGGGAGGCGCGGGTGGCCAGGCACGGGAAGCTGGCGGGGCAGGTCATGCTCGACTTCACGGACAGCGTCGTGTGCTGCGCCGACGGGTTCTACCTCGGCCGCCCCGCGCCGGTGCTCGCCATCGAGGACCGGCTCGTCGCCGGGAGGACCTACCTCGTGCTCCCCGTGGACCGCCTGCCGCAGGGCTACGACGCGCTCAACGCGGCGTCCCTCGCCGCGCTGTCCTACGACAGGGCCGGCCCGGCGGGGTCCATCGCGGGGGGGCCAAAGAGCCCGTTCGAGTACGTCAAAGGAGACGACGGGCGGACGGTGATCAAGATCACGCCGGAGTTCATCGTGAGGGCCATCACCGCGATGTCAGGCTGCGGCGGTGGTGAGGCGACCGGTGAGGAGGGGGCCAGCGCGTGCGGGGCGCTGTGCAGCACGCCGGAGCTGAGGAAGCACTACGAGCAGCTGGTAGGCTCGGCGAGGGGGCGGCCGTGGTCGCCGCGGCTGGAGACGATCAAGGAGCGCAAGGCGAGGGGCGTGGCGGCGGTGAGCCCCGGGAGGCTGTCACCTGTGGCGGTGAGGCTGCTAGGGCTGGACAAAGGTGAAAGGTAGCTAGAACCTAGGTAGGTATAGATACCGGCCGTGCAAATTCAAGAACCTTCGATCAATTTCATGCCGCTTTGTTCGGTTCACCTCGTCGATTGCTTGTTTTGTTTTGTTGGGCTGAAGCAATTTGGTGGATTAGGACAAAGCGACTGGCGAATGATTTCGTTTTCGAAGAGTTCTTAGTTCGTTCACTAGTGTTCGGTTTAACTAGGTGTTTGATGATTTGTGCGAATTAATCTTGTTTACTTTGTTGGAGGAATTAAACTGTATAGATATCTCGACTACATGAAATGCCATGAAAGCGTGCAATCAAACTCTAAAGGCGCACGCTCGCTCTAACAATTGATTTTAGGGCAATTCGGACCCTTAATTAAATCTGCCAAATTATGTCGCTCTGCTCCTTCAAATCAAAGATAGACGTTCTCTTTCGCATACCTTACCGATAAATTAGTTTAGCGCCTGGCCTGTGTTCGCGTGCCGCCGGAGAGGACGGCTGGCCGTACATGCGCTACGGGAGGAGCGATCGAGCACGCGCTGCCTGAAGCCGGCCGGCGTTCGGCGCGGGTGAATTGACCGATCGCCGCGTCTTCCCCTCTCTGCTGCTCGGGATTAATCAGTCGTACGAGACAAAAGCTAGTACCAGGAAGCTTTGGTTTCTTTTCTTTTTTTCATTTGATTTTTTTTTCAAGTTTAATCGATCTCGTTCGAACGAATTGCAAATCTGATCTTTTTCTGACCGAGGAAGCACCTATAGTCACTTACCGTGTTTCTCTACCATATATATCATATGGACCTGCCAAGCTTTTCTACTACGATGGATGATACGTGTTATCTATAACTACTTCTACGATTAAAAAAAACTAGATTAACAACTTTATCTGAATAAAAAGCTAGCTAAATACAAAAAAAAAAGGTGCAAGTGCCTAATTTGGCAAAGGCTTCATCGAACAGCGGAGGTGGTAGCATTCTGGAAAAAGTCGTACCACATCCAAACTGTTACGACGACATACGTACGGCACTCCACTTCCAACATCGCATGGATGAATTGAGCCGAACAATAAATACGCGCGAGATGGATGTGTGCGTTAACATGGCATGGCTGGATGAGGATCAAGGTATGTACAATAAGATCATGTTAGTTGGTTTTTAGTCTATACACATTAGTTTTGGTCTATGTGGAGGAGTGAGAAAAGAGAAGAGAGCTAGCTCTTATTTAGTAACCAGCTTTGCACGAGAGCATAGGTAGATCATTTATGTACAAGAGAGAAAAGATAGTTATTGCACAACATCTAGAGACAACATTTAAAGACAGTTATTGTACAAGTTGGCTTTTAGTTTACTATTAGTCAGTAGTTAGCTTTGCTATTGTATTTGCCCTAAAAGCAGCAAATTTTGACAAGTATTTTCCACAACAACTATACCGGCACCATTTTCATATGACCGATTTAGATTTTTTTTTTGGGGGTGATACTGTAGTAGTCGAAGTAAGAAAGGCTGACCACACGCCGCATTGCAGACACGAGCATTTGAAATTTGTAAACAGAGGGTAATTTCCAGCATTTAATTTCACTCTCAGATATTAAGCCAAATGAGCTAGTGGAAAGTGAACTTTGAAGAAAGTTGAGGGCGATACATACGGACGACTCTGGTTATTGAGATATGCATCACCATGCGTGTGCGTCGGCCAGCAAGTCTTGGTTTGTCGTAGAGATGACTTCAATTCAGCGCTGCCGTGCTTAATTACCTTGCTAGCTGCATAACATTAATTGTATGTCTTTGTTCAAACGACCAACAACTGGCAAGTGACGGGTCATTAATCCCTTGTGGCGTTAATTAGGCCGGAAGCTAGCTGTCGTCATTTTTGGTTTGTGTCGTCCATTGCGTTTTCCTGATGCATCGGCGTCGTGATCGACTCGATTCGACATGGACGTACGTACGGCATGAGTGCGATTTTAATTCACACGTGGCTGATTTAAGCTTTGAAGCCCTATATAAATATTTTCTGTATCTTTACTCATTTCAAAGGATGCTGGTGGAGATGGTTCGTCCGTGTCTCCTACTCCACCTCAGCTTCTTTCTACCTCAAATAATCTTTAACAAAAACGAAAAATAATATACCAACAAATAAATTATATCGCCCTAAATATTCTCTAAAACATTAATATACCAACAAACAAATTATACCTCACTAAAAATTCTCTTAACAGAAAAAACATAAAAAAAATAGCGATGTAGTTTTGAGCATGCGGAGCGGAGGCATGACGCGACCGAGCGGGGAGGCCGAGCTGATGGAATGTACTGGGGCATGCCTACCCGACAATATTAACTCAATGTTCAGAGGGTAATGTGATTTTTTTTATCCGTAACACAAAGCATGAGCATTCCGCTCGTTAATATAAAAGTCATTAACTTAAATTTAACATGTTAACTGCAAATATGATTTTAAGAATCTTAACCCTCCATCCATATTGATCCCCTAAAATTGCTTTAACTCAGTTATGGGATGGAGATCCAGCGCATGTCTATGAGGACTATAATTTAAACAGTTGTACGTGGACCGTTGGATAAAAAGTGATACAAATCTTTCAAAATATTGTACATAGCACACAATATTAGACGATCGGGCGTTCGTCGGCTCAATTAGACTCTGTTAAGAACCAGAGACTACTTAAAGTTGTAATCTCGTAGTGACCCACCGGAGGTAAACACCATTATCTATGCTAATCGCCAAAAAGCCCTCTCCGTCGTCCTCCTGCCACACCGAGGCTCCCTCACCGTCGCCGTCGCTCGCCGGGATGGCCACACCCTCTTGCCTGCCCTCTCTGTCACGCGCCACGCCCTCCTGCAACGGCCACGTCGAGCATCGCGCCTCCATCGACGACTGTCGATGACTTCCTCCTCCGACGGCTATCTCGGGCAACCTCCTTGGCATTATCCACTCTTGAGCTCCTGCCTTCGACGAGGCCACGCTGCTGCTTTGGGTGGCCTCTGCAATGGCTCCCGGACAATATCGGGTTCCGTGTCTTCGCCTCCTCCATCGACGGTTCCAACTCCGGTCCCTTGACCGGCTCGGCGTGCCGTGTGCTATGAGAAACTGCATATCAGAAGTACAAAACGCCCCTCAGCCGCGCCGGAGCTATCACTGCTGCTATCTCTTCTGCCAACGGGTACAACCTTTTCTTTATGCTCACCAATTGCTCGATGAAATGATTCAGTGGTTGCAGTGATTTGCTTTTTTTTTCTAACTTGAATCATTTGTTCTTCTATCTTTTGTTTGTGAAACTGAAATGTATGCATTCTATGGTCATGTGAGACTAGTACTCCAGGAGAAGGAAGTTGTCTGCTGTTGGATAAGAATGACTCATATTGTTCTAGCTAGCTGTTTTTGTCTCTGCATTTTGTGCATTTTCAACAGTTGCTTCAGTTGTGAGATTCGACCCTATCCCTGGCCAAATTTTAAGCATGGGATCATAAACAACTCACAGCTTGCAGACTTCATCAACATACAAGAACGAGCTCCTCTCGGTGATATTATCAATTTCTATACGCACATGCCTGACGTATCACGTGTTAAGGGTATTTATGGTATTTTTTAGTATTCTAAAATTTAGTCTTATGTGTGTCTTATGTAATATATATATATATATATATATATATACACCCTCTTGGTCTATAGCAATACTACTAACATTTTACATTTATTCTTCTCTACTTCTAACATAGTATCAGAGCTCTAGTAATACGGTGCCAAGTAATACTACAACCATGATGGCCGAGAGGGAGGGATGTGTGGCCGGCTACGGGGATTTTGTGCACATGCTTAATTAAATTGCATGAGAAAAGAGGTGGCGGCCAAGTGCGCGCATAATATTGTGTGCGCGTGTTTTGGGAGGAATGCATGCAGCCGAAAGACATGAGAAGGAACAGCATGGGCAGGCAATGTATGCCGTGATGCAAGAGGATCATACGTCACAAGTCATGCATGTGGAGCTGTTAGCGGCAAAAGATGTGACAAAAGATCTATCGGCTTCAACACACAAAGAATACCGGGGGTTCAATGCGTACCAACCGATTTGATTCTGCAATCGATAAGATGGATAGAAAAATATGCTCAAAGCCGATCTGGTGTAACAATCGGCAAAGATCTAAACAGCCAAAAAGCCGATTAAATCTAGGGTAACAGTAAGACCAAACAGTCGATTAGGGTTGAATAGATGGCATATAAAGGTAGACTTTCCCGAAAAAGGCGATGCGCAACAAAATTGGAGAAAACCAAACCTGATTAGCGTAATTGATAAAGATCAATAATCGGCAATGCGCAACTTTATTGATCGAGATCGGATTACAAGAAAGATTCTAAAATGGGTATTTCTCCAATGTATTTGCTTTTGAAATTTTTTGAAATTTCTAGGATGATGAGTTTAACCAGTTTACTAATTAGTTCAAACAAGTTTGAACTGAAATTCAAACTAGAGTTTCCTTTTTTGATGATAGTTCGATTGTAGGTATGTGCTGACATGTGATCTAAATTCGTTCAAATCTTTGAGTTTGAGTATAATTTTTGAAAGGTACGTGTTTCATGAATTGTTATAGATGGGTATATACATTAAAACTGAAAGTTTCAAAAAATATACCCGAATTTGACTTGAATTCGCGCATTTGAAATCATGGTGCTCAAGCCCCATGGTGCCCCATTTTGCCATCCTATATACATACATATATATATGTGTACATATATATGTGTGTGTATACGTGTACACACGTATATGTATGTGTGCATATATGTATATATATGTGTATACATAGTACATACACATACCTTTAGACATATACATATACATCTCTACTGCTTCTAATTACGACTTAGTGGCAACGGTCCGTTCTCCAAACTCTCTCTTTCCTTCTATTCGCTCAGCCCGCCCCCACCCCCCTTTCCTTCATTAGCTCGCGCCTTTCCTTTCCTTCTGCTTTCACCGCCCCTACCCAATCCGGATTCCTTCTATTTTATAGAAATATTACTGATCACATCTCCTTAAAATGGAAGGATTGTATTCATATCTCTTATAAATGAAAGGGTTTCCTCATCGTATCCCACTTGGATGGAATGACATACTCACCATATCCCATAACATGAAAATCCTATTTCATTGTATCTCATTCGGATGGAAATGCAGAGATTAAAAGGCAAGAATTGCATAATCAAATCACGTTCCAATCCCGGAGTTCACAAGGCACCGTATCATAGAGGCTGAGCACTCACATGCCTGGCTGTCTTCTCCTCTACCTATAAAAGGCCACCTTCATCTCTATCATAGAGGACATACGAAGAGACGCATGAAGAAACAGAGGAGAGGAAGGCTCATACACACACAGGAGAAAGAGAGAAAGAAGCAATACAACAGATTCAAGGGGACGCAAGAAACGATATAGAAAGAGGCCATAGCTATGGCTCCTTCTCCCTTTTTTTTAAGACAGCTAAAGTTGTGATTAAATTATGAGGATAGAAAATAAAATTTAAAGTTACAAGGTGCAGAAGACTGCACTCGAGACAAAAGGGGAGAAGAAAAAAAAGAAAAAAGACCAAATTCTTTAAAGTTGTCATTGTACTATCATGTTGAGGCTTTTTAAAATTATAATAGCATGAATGATTAACTGATAATTTGAAGCACTCTTAAGTAACTAACAAGTTCGCTTCATACATGTCTTTCTCATCAACCAACTTGGTTGTTGCTTTGAAAAACTTTTCTTAATAAGGTTGTGTTTGAGAATTTTCGTAGAAACGCACGGGCACTTAACTAGTATATACACATATACATATATACAGTATCGCTAATTTGTGCTTGCACGCTGATTAGGCTATTCTACGCGCGAGTAACCCTGTGTAGCTGAACAAGCCAGTATGAACGCAAACGTTTACTGTGAACGCATACGTGTGCCAACTAATAAATGTGCTTCGTAGTTTGTACATTAATATGTTTTTTCTTTAATTTAGCTATAATTTTTTACAAATAGCTCCGATTCACAAACGGTTTTCACCAGTAACTTACTGACGACAAGAGCAACACATTGATATAAGTCTCGACACATAAATCAGATTTTACTATCCGTATACATAGATGTTACTATCGGTATACATAAATTTTACTACCATACTAGAGCTTTAGCAGCATGTACGGTAGTAAAATGTTATGATATATTCGGTAAAATGGTAGTAAAAACTCATTCGTGCAGCATTTATTAGCGAGATTTATATCATTATCTTGCTCTCGTCGTAAGCTATTGGTGAAAACCGTTCGTGCATCAGAGCTGTCAATAAAATGTTATAGCCAAATCAAAGAATACGCATATTCATGTACAAACTAGAAAACACGTTAGAGAAGACATTTTTACTAGTCGATCATGCGTCGCTTGTAATGTGTTTCGTAGTTTGTATATGAATCTGTTTTTTCTTTGATTTAGCTATAACTTTTTATTGATAGCTCCAATTCACAAACTGTTTTCATCAGTAGCTTACTAACGACGAGAGCAACACTGATATAAGTCTCGGTGCATAAAACAGATCTTACTATCCATATATATAAATGTTACTATCGGTATACATAGATTTTGCTATCACACAGTAGTAAATTGATGTACATTTGGCAGTAAAATTTGATTTATGCGATGTTTATTAGCAAGACTTATATCATGTTGTTCCTCTCATCGTTAGTAATCTAATGGTGAAATTTGTTCGTGAATCGGAGCTGCGAATAAAAAGTTATGGTTAAAACAAATAAAAATCATATTCATGTATAACTAGAAAATGCATATTTGCATCTCTCGGCCACAGACATGCATGCAAAATTTCGTAGTTTGTGTATGAGTATGTATTTTCTTTGATTTAGCCATAACTTTTTATCGACAGCTCCGATTTACAAACCGTTTTCACCAGTAGCTTACTGACGACGAGAGCAACACATTGATACAAGTCTCGGCGCATAAAATAGATTTGACTATTCATATACAGAGATGTTACTATCGGTATACACATATTTTACTATAATACAGTAGTAAAATGATGTACATTTGGCAGTAAAATCTGATTTATATAACGCTTATTAGCGAGACTTATATCATGTTGTTCCTCTCGCCATTAGTAATCTAATGGTGAAATTCGTTCGTGAATCGGAGTTGCGAATAAAAAGTTATGACTAAAACAAATAAAAATCAGATTCATGTGTGTGTATGTGTGTGTATATATATATATATATATATATATATATGCGCGCGCCGAGTGAATGAAATGTTGAGCAGCCGTTGGTACCTTGATTACGAATGCAAGTATGTAATGCCTCATTTTTTTTCTTGGAGAACGCACGGGCACAAGACTTGTCCGATTTTGGCTGAAGCCTCCCTACATATGCTGTCGTACTCACCGGCCGTCATGCTAACTTGGTGGCGCTGTCCTCCATGCCTGGAGCCGCTGCCTTCTTTTTCAGCCATTGCGCTGCTCTAGCGCAGCTGATCTCCGTGCCCGGCAGTCTGACGTCCTCGGTGGGCAAGTGACAAGCGGATAGAGCTCCCGTGCAGTCGTCACATTACTGCCATCTAAGCAGTCATCAGTCGCGAGCACCGTACGGTTAAAGCAAACAATGATTCTCTGTATCAGATCTCTTTTCGTGGCAAGCGCAGTAGGGTAAAACCTACTGAAGTGACGACCTCGCACGATAGATGGACAGGTGGCGAGTGCAAGGCTGTGGCGCTATCCCCTGATTTTGGTTAGGCTTGTCCGATTATTTCTTAGATCTTCACTTATTGCTGCTTTGTTGTGATCAAGTAAGCAATGCTTCTATCAATTTTATATCCATGTCTACGTAGTGTATAAGGTCTTGATATTTTCTGATATCAATCCGTAATTACACCAGTGATCTGTATAAATTTTGGTGCCAATGAATTATAATAAATTTCCCCACTAAGACGTACGTTTGAAACAGTGATTAAAAAAGGTCGAAGTGATCATTGGTATTGGTTACAAGTTACTCTGCAAAATGCAAGGACAAGAAGAAGCAACCATACATGAGGTGGAATCGAGCCAAATTCTCATTTTTTCGAGCTTTTTCCGAAATTGACATAGTTTGATTTAATATCATTTTATTTATAGTTTAGAGGTATTTTTAGAATCGAGCCAACGGGCCGAGCCGAGCCAGATCAAAATCCAATTTCATTCGAAATTGACTTATTTCAATGTTTAATCAATAAACAAGTGTAATTGAAACAATTTTGAACCGAGCCAACGAGCCCTACCACCGAGCTTTTTTTCTAGCCCTCTGGTGTCTGGCTTGCTGAAGCATACTAGCAAGGCTTGATATATGCATAGGTCCAATTTTGATTGGCAATGCATTATTTCTGCAGGTTGGTATTTGTTTCAGCTTCCAAGATGTCCTTCAAGAATGTGTGTAACAAAGGATTTGTACCAGATAGCAACCACTATCCAGATAGCTACCAATGTTTCTCCTTTTTCCTTTTTTTTTTTTTGGCCATGATTCATGAGCACGGATGGATGCAAGAATGTGGAGTAGTTACATGTCTTACGTTCTAAACTAAAGAAATGTTGTATCCATATACTGATCTTCACATTTTTCAGTCTTTCAGCGTCTCGCTACTCGACATTTATATTGCAACACGTACACCAATTTCCAGATCAACACCCTCAACCAGTGGCTCACCTAGAGCTCTTTTCGGATCATTTCGAACTGAAGGTTATTCACAGACTTCATGCTCTACGGTTTATGTCCAGAACCTTTCTTTTCAATGGTGTGTCCAGTGGATCCTATCGATTTTAATGTTTTTTTCTTTTTCAAAATTTGCTAGGTCCAAATTAAACTGACGGTCTCAAGATGTAAAAATGATTACCTGATGTTGTTCTACCAAAGAAATGTCATGCATCATACGAACTTCTCTGTTTTGCTCATTTGTAGTGGTCAAACCCATGTACATTGAGAGACCATATGGTAGTCTATCCATATTTGTAATGAGTAATTGACTGGATTTTGAGTTTTTGGTGTTCAGGTTTGAGTTTGCTTTGAGCTTGTTTTGACTTTGAGCAATTTGGTTAGAGAGGTCGTGAGCACTGTAGACCTCCCTGGGAGAGGTCGTAAGGCCTGTAGACCTCCCTATGAGAGGTCGTGACCTCCCTAGGAGAGATCGTGACCACTATAGAAGTGGTCGTGAGGCCTATAGACCTCCCTAAGAGAGGTCGTTACCACTATAAGAGTAATCGTGACATCTCTAAGAGAGGTCGTGAGACCTATAGACCTCCTTATGAGAGGTCGTGACCACTATGAGAGTGGTCATGAGCCACTGTGATCTCTCTGTAAGTGATCTTAAGCGTGATCACTGTTAGAGTGGTCTAGATCACTATAGAAGTGATCGTGTGTGGTCTAGACCTCTGTACCAGAGGTCGTGGGTGGTCTAGACCTCTGTTTGAGAAGTCATTTGTGGTCTAGACCTTTGTACCAGTGGTCTTATGTGGTCACAGTGAGTCAAGGACAAGAATGTCACAGCTAGCGGTGGTCGCAGGCTATATGATACAAGGAGGGATTTTCTAATATGATTTTGGAAATTGCTATGTGATGGTTTTCTTATCTATATGAAGGTCATGGTGAGGCGAAGGTGAGACTGATACTAGGCTAGGAGAGCTGAGGTCCAGAATGGTCAAAGGACGCTGGAAGATGACTGAGGCCTAGAAGTGGTTACAAGCCAGGAAGACAATGAACTAAAGTGATGGACATAACAGGTAACGGCATGGGCCGGGATTAGGCTCAGGGAGGAGTCTAGATCCAGAACGGTCAAGAAAGCTAAAGCTATCATGGTGCTAATGGGTATAGTCAAAACCCGTGTTGTTGGGTTTCGGATTAGCCATGTATGAGAGGGGAGTGAATCTACATCCTTGATGAGGTTTCTTGAGGATCAAGAAGATCTTCTAAGGGTGGAGATTACTCTCAGGGTGCTATAAATTGGGGGGGGGAGGAGTGCCTCTCCCTGTGTCTAGACGTGTGTGTCTTGTGAAGGATTTTGATATCCTTATGCTCTTTGAGCTCTGTCCACCTGGTTGTGAGGCTTTGTAAACCATCCTTCCAAGAAATAGAAAAAGTTCTAGCGCACGAATCTTGTTCATGTTTGTGTTTACTTTCTAGTTTTGCTATTCTTTGTTTGCAATCATCTCCTTCTACATTCTCTTGGTTCTTTTTTATCTTTCTTATTTGATCTAGAGCCAAGGATGAGTTATTGATGGATGGTGTGTTTTTCCGGAACACATATCAGTCATCTAGGCCTTCAGGAACTTCTTTCTTTAAGTTCTTGATCTAGCTTGCTTGGACGTGTGGGAGTTGCTCCAAGATCATTTTGATCATTTATACCCCACGAGCAAGATATGTTCAAGTTTCCAGCCGATCATAGGTCTTTTATTTTGTTCTTGTGTTTGTTGTTTGCCGTTTAGCTAAGAATATTGGACCTCTATCCAGAACTTCCCTGGTTGTGCACTTTAGTTAGTGATTTAGGGAAAGAGACCAGAATACTCTTTGCCCAGTACTGGAGTAGTTGTTCCTTTCTGTTGGCTTTTCAGATGAGATGCAGAATACAAACGAAACTTTAGGCAAAATAAATTCTGGCTTTTACCTCTTTGTCTTACATCTATTGCCATTCCATTTTGCATGTTACTGAGTGTTTTGGTCTGAGCTAGACCCTTGCAATTTGAAGGTTTTGTCAGACCACTCTGATCTGACTATAGAGGGGAAGTTTTAATTTGGTTCTTATTCACCCCCATCTAGTCGCCATTTCAGTCCTTCAAAAGCATTTGTGACTTGTATGTATTGTTGTATGTTGGCCATGCTTTTGCTCTAGCTTAAAAGATAAAAAGCCAAAGCTTCAACAAAAGGTGGCTTTTTAACTGGGTTTTTATAAGACATAAGCCTTCATATAACTAAAAGCCAAAAGCTATTGAATAGGTGCTTTTTTGATTTATGGAGGGTTGATTTTAGACTAATTCCACTAAAGTTAGGGTAAAGTTACTCACATCTACCATGTATACAAACAGACAGCTTGTAAGCTATTTAAGCTAAAAAACTGATTTTAAATTATAAGTCAAAAAGACTAAACTTAAACAAACAGGACCTTAGTGTGAAACAAAAAAAGAGAGTCAAATATCATGGTCTATTTTACTTTTCTTGTGGCGTGGGTTCCTGTTTCTTAAAAACATAGTTTGATGATAGGGAGAATAATATTTAAAACACAATATAATTATGACAAGCAAATATCTTCAAACAAACATAATGTATCTTTTTTAATTATTCTTTTTTCCTCATGACATGGATTCTTGCAATATTAGTTATGTTTTGTTTTTGGGTCATGCATGGTGCATTATTATGTGCTGTTTTATTTCGGTGTATCACCATGTCATCAAGCAATGTGGTTCCTTTTAGATATGCCTTAAACCATTGGCGCTCAAATCTTTGGAACATGCTACTTATGTACATCTATTTATAGTTTTTCAAACTGAAACTAGGCACACAAGTTCAGTAAATCATTAAAGGAAATGGAAAGCTGTTTTGTCATTATTATTTTGAATGGAATTGGAAGTGAAGCCTGTTACTTCATCTATTTACTATCACTTTTGAATTGAAATGATGTCAACATAGCCGCCCCTGCCCCATGGTTCTAAAGAGTTCGGATTATTATCGGTAATATTATTTTTAAGCAAGAGATATTAAGAAAACGTGTATTGCACGTGCAAGCTTACTAGTTGTAATTAATTGTTGACATTAGGTGGAGGTCAAGATATATGTATCGCATGCATGCAAATATGCAATAATTCAAGTAGTATAACACTACTCGATGTACATATTCTCCGAAAGAAGTATTAAGTTATATGCTCGGATTATCTAAAAACTTAAACTGACGAGTAAAAGTAGACAATTTACTTCAACACTCCCCTTGAATAGAAGTATTGAGTTCTATGCACCAGCTAGCTCATCAAAAAACTTAAGCTCATCAGTAAAAGTTGACCATAAACACTTCCCTCAGTTGAATAGAAGTATTGAGTTACATACACCGGTCAGTTCATCCAAAAACTAAACTCCCTCCTTAACCACTTTATCCAAAAGCTTAAATTAATGAGTAAATACGGGCAATATACTTTAACACTTCTCGTGTCTAGGCTCCTCTGGGCCCAAGATATGGACTTGAAGAGGGCCGCAATTATTATTTTTTAAATGTTGCATTACCTTGACTTTGAACTTTGGACCTCTAGACTCTGATACCATATTGAGTTAAATACACTGTCAATTCACCTAAAAACTTAAAACTAATTAGCAAGGGTGGACAACATACTTCAACAACAAAAACAGCAGGTACAAATAACTTGTTTTTTTAACGTGCAAGTCACCTTAGGACATGTCGTTGCATACGTCGATCCACACAACGACACGGTTGTTACTTGGTGTTTGACAATAGAACAACGAGAGAATTGATTATGCAGATTTGTTGGCTCCAACTCTTCTATCGACGACGATAAGCATTCCCATCCGATCCATATATGCGTGCATCAATGATCAGATAACGAGCTCTCGTGTGAACTGAGCGCGCGCGCGCGCGCACCGCGCCGGCCGCCGGCCACTTAGTTATTTTGAAGCTTAAAGCACGTGTTTGCTCATGCCTGCTGCCGATGATATAAGACGTTGTCTCGGTACGTGCTTGGTCACCTTCCAGAGAACGGTAGCAGGTTGGAAACTTTCTTCTTTCTTTTCCTTTTTGTTAGGGCAGAGTTCCCGAGCTCACTCGAGCCGATGACAACTTCAACGAGGCAGGGTGTGCTACGGTAACCTACGGCAACTTCGCTGAGGTGCGGCACGTCAAGGTGTCCACCCTGGTTCGGGAATCAGGAGGGTAACACGCCTCAGGATAGGGTTCCAATGAAGTTTTTAGGGGACTGTCCTCCTCCGTTCGGACCGTTAGATCGAGGCGACAAACGGTACTCCGAAAAGATCTCAATCGTCGCTTTTTATCCAATAGTTCATGTGCAACCGTAAAAATTGTAGTCACAAAGGGATTGCACTGGATCTCTTTCCTCGGTATCATTGGGCACTCCTCGTGGGAGGATTCAAGGTCGAATTCAACGCTAGCTCAAGCCCGGTTCCATAACCAGGGCGAGCCGATTGATCTACACCCACAAGGCGGGAAGGTCAGCGACGTCACAAACCTCGGTAGTGGCGGGACCCACTCGGCCTAAGATTTACAAAAGTGCTCCTAGTCATGTTAGGTCCTGAGGTGGAGATGTAACTTCAAGCACCTCCCCACTCCCAATGTATACCTCATATTATAGGGGAAAGAATCCCCAGCCTCTTAGTGACGCCACGTCAGTGCGCCTATGCTCACGCCCAATCACTGCACTGCTTCTCGCGTGGCTATCCATTCGCGGCCTAGTGCCCATCCACCCATCCGCGTTTCCCCTTCGATGGACCTTAAAGTGTCGTGGGATCGGGCCTCGCGGAGCCCTCGAGGAGCGCCCCCCCCCCCCCGCGGCCCGCATTCCTCGACTGTCTCCTCGCGTCCTCCGCCCACCCACCGCTGCCTCCTTCGCACCTCGCTTCTTCTTTGCATCGCCTCCTCCCCTCACATCCCATCCCATCCATCGGTGGCGCAGCTCGGCATTCAATCGCACCATCACCGCCTCTAAATTGCGCCGCCGCCGCCATGGCGGCCACCTGGATCCATCGGATGTGACTCTGGATCGCTCTGCCGCCTAGATCCGCCGATTTGGCCGTCCCTGGAGCTGCCAGCCACCTCCCTGGCTCACTCTTGATTCCTCCTACCTTCTATCACTAATGGCTTGCCCCGCTGCCGCTTTTGCTATCGGATCTGGATCGCGTCGCCACCTAAATCCGCCCGATTTGGCGGTCCCTAGAGCCGCCAGCCACCTCCTAGGCTCACTCTTCATTCCCCCTACCTCCTACTACTCCTAGCTAGCCTCGCAGCTGCCCGTGCTATCGGATCACTGCCAAAACTAGGGGGTTTTCTGTCAAATCCACCAGATCTAGTCATCTTCTCTTGTATTGGTGGCTTTCTCGGAATCGGCGTTGTCACCTCCCTCTGCACTGACTTTCGCAATTTGGCTAAGCTCGGCTACCCCAACCGTCGCAGTCGTACCATGACTACCACGGTCGTGAGATGACCATGGCCTACGCCTTTGCCAACACCGCATCGAACGCAGCATCGCGCCTTGGAATTTCATGCCTACCTGGAGCCGACCACTATCGTCCTCACCCTAGCTCCACTTAATGGGATAAATGTTTGCCACATGCTGAGTTTAGCTACAATAACAGTGATCAAGCAAGTTTGCAAATGTCGCCATTTGAAGCTTTATATGGTCGAGCTTGTCGAACTCTGTTGGTCTTTGGACCAGATATTCTTAAGGAAGACGAAGAGCGGATCGCAATGATCAGAGAAAGACTCAAAATTGCCTAGTCAAGGCAGAAAAGTTATACTGATAATCGTCGCCGTGAATTAAGTTTTGAGCCTGATGATTTTGTGTATCTCAGAGTTACCCCTCTCAAAAGAGTAAAAAGGTTTCATACCAAAGGGAAGCTTGCCCCAAGATATGTTAGTCCATTTAAAATCTTGAGCCACAGAGGAGAGTTTGCCTACTAGTTAGAATTGCTGCAGTCATTGGCAGGAGTGCATGATATGTTCCATGTATCCCAGCTGAAGAAGTGTCTCCGTGTGCCCGCAGAGCAGACACTATTGGAGTCAATTGAACTACAAGAAAATCTTACTTACGAGGAGCAACCAATTAAGATTTTGGATATAGCTAATCATAAGACTAGGAATAAGTCAGTACGTTTCTGCAGAGTGCAGTGAAGCAATCATTCAGAAGGCGAAGCTACGTGTGAGTGTGAAGAGAATCTGAAGTTAGAATTTTCAGACCTATTCTTTAGTTAGCCCTGAATCTCGGGATTGAGATTCTGTTAAGGAGGAGGTTTGTAGTATCCCAATTTTTGCATTTTATAGATTTAATATGTATTTTAAATTTTTGTGATTTTTCTAGAATTTATTTAATTTAATTTGGATTTATTCGAATTAAGCCTATTGTTAAATTTTATTTAAAAATCTAGAAAGTTCAAATAATATTTTGCTAGAAATATTATATTTGAGTTCCAAATGCCTAAAATATTTTCTAGAATTTTTCTAGATTTTTCGAGTATTTTTGCTATTTTATTTGACTTTATTGAATTTTAGGATTTATTTTTATTCACAAAAGCTTTAAAAATGTGAGTGGATAGTGTTGGGCCGAGCCCAAGCGGGCCCAGCTCAACTTTCGCTCCGCAGCCCGCGTCGGCATGCCTCGCCAAACCCTAGAACGTGGGACACCAGATTCAATCCAACGGTCGCCTTTCTTCCGCGTCGCTCGAAGTTGTGGATCGTTCGATCTGGTCTGCGCGAATGGTTGCGATGATGCCACGTCATCCGCCAAATCCAGAATAGTTTTGCTGCTGCACCGTCGTATCCCCGAGAATCTCGGATTCCATGTCCGGCCGTTGCACACCTCCCGAGCCGCCTATTTATTACGCCACCACCTCCACCGAACTCCTCACCCGAGCCGCACGAGCTCGTCGAAGTAGAAGCTTGTGCCGTTGTCGGTTTGCCACCGTTTTCACCGTCGTCGAGTGTTGTTGGTCGTGTTTGAGCTCGGATCCGAAACCATCACGTTGAGCTGCACCGGATCGGGGTGAAAACATCGCCGGAGGAGCATGAAAACACCATCGGCCACGTCATCATCTTCAAGTCCGGTGAGCTGCACCGCCAATACATCTACGTCGCCTCGTGAGCTTTGAGGACCGTTGGATCTTGGTAGGGTGTGCTGGATGTCCGCCATGTGTCGAGCACTGGGGCAGATGCGTAGTCGTTCCGCGTCGTGAAGCGCTAGCCGTCCGATCAGAAGTGTAAGGTGTAGATTACGCCACGTGTCGCACGCTGGGGTAGCCACATCGCCATGTCGCTTCAGTTCCGCCACGTAGCTGTAGTCGTCCGAATCGATTTGCACAAATGCAATGGCGCCAGATGTCATCACTGTAGTTAGCCGAAAGTCCAGAGCTCATCGCTAATCTCGACCGCTCGATTTGAAACGGATGGGCGGGATTTCACCTTGTGCCGCGCCAACCATGTCGTGCCACGTGTCGCAATCCAGGTGAGCCGCGTGTGCTGCTGACGCCAGCCCTTGCGTCAGCAGGTGCATGGGCACAGTGGCGCTCGTCCACAGTGGATCGAGTCCATGTGCCAGGGATGCGTGGCAATCGCTGATTGGGCCATGTGTCTACTGAAGTCACAGTGATGTCATAAAGCCCTTTTTCAGTAGAAAAATAATTCAATAAATTCGGATTTTCTATTTTCAGCCTTTATCTTTTATTTCAAACTTTGAATAGCTCGTTCTCCCTCGTACGAACTTTGATTGAGGTGATTCCAGTTTATAAAAAAATTTAAAATTAATTCAAATATATACTTGTTTCAATTAAATTGGGATTAGCTATTCATCCAAATTGAATTATGCCTACCTTGTCATTTGTATGTTATATTTCATTTGTCAACCTAGTATGGATCTTTATTAATTGGTAGCTATTAATTACCAATATGGGTTAATTAGAACGCAAATAGTTTGCTTAGCCATGCAACGAGTTATTGATATCATTTTATGTTTAAGGTTAATCTTGCGTAATGAGATATGGAACATGTTTATGAATATGTGTGTCAGGTATTGTCACACAATGTTGTTGATGGCACGTGGTGCTTGGTAATCAACTGGGGTGGTAAAATGATTTAGGGCCTGTTTGTTTTAGCATTGGATTCTCTAAAAGCTAATGCTGGATTGTGGTTGTAGAGAAGCTGATTCTCCAAAAGCTGGAATCCAAAAGCACATATGAAGTGGATTGTGGATTCTAGTGTATATGGGTGGGCTGGATTGTGAGAATCGGATTCTAGAATCGAACTGTTTGTTTTTTTATTCTGCTTTTGAGGCCAGAATCCAGAATCAAAAGTTAAAACAAACAGGCCCTTAGAGTGAGGCAAGTGGCAAGAGTTATGGTTTTATGGTGGGCCAATGTGGTATTTGGACGGTCGCATTGTTTTTTATAATGGTAATTGATGGTAATGGTGAAATTTTGGTTAGTCTTGCCTTGGTCAATTAAGGACTTAACTTTGCAAGCATTTGAACTGAGTCATTCATACAATCACATGTCTGGTATGGGACAGACCTAGCTGATTAATTTGTTATGTCTAGGCTTTGGTATTGTCGTGGTGGTGTGGGTTCCAGGTGTACAGGTAGACTCACATGGCGCAAGAGGGGGGCCATGAATGTGGTAACCAGTCCCATCAGTGTTAAAACCTCAGCGGGCAGTACTGAATTTAGATATAGCATTGGAAAGGCTTTGTTATAATCACTCATCTTTGTAGTGTATGACTGTATCTTGTGGGTAAAGTGTCTAACCTCTACAGAGTGTCAAACCTATTCAAATAATCGTGCTCACGGTATTAAGCATTGCTCGGTGATTACGGTCAAGGGTTAGATTTTAATAAAATAAATGTGGGAATGGAGGCTGTATGTCTATAGAAATATGGAAATTGGTTTAAGGTTGTTATTTGAAAAATTACTGAGAAATTTATTTATTGTTATTATTTGCTTTATTGTCTTTTCAATCTATTTATGCTATTCTCCTATACATGCTGCTTTAATGTAAAATAACCATGTTAGTCATTCTTTTGGAATAAGCCATGTATATAGTATGATAGACTTGCATTCTGTGCACAACTTATCGAGTGCTTTATGTACTCACCCCTTGCAACAACACATCACTAGTTGGAGAAGAGGCTACGCCTGCTTACGAGTAGTAGTATCCGGAGTAGACATCCGGTTAGGGTGAGAACCTTGTCGGTTGCCAGTGGCAGATTGAAGGGTTTCTACGAATAAATTTATTTTCGCTATTGTTTCATTTATTTTTTAGTCTTAGCCTTGTGTGGCGTACTCATGTAAGGTGGACCATAAGGTCGTTTAACAAGTTATATTTAATTTGATGAAGTCTTATTTAGGTTATTGTTGAGTATGATTATGATATTCATCTATGTTGAGCCTATGTGCACTAGCGTGATCCTGGACTAGTGCAGAATACACAGAGGATCTGGATTTGCATATTCGGGTCCCGACAAAAAGTCACTGCAAAAATTAATGGAGAATGATATCACAGTGCTTAAAGGCATGCCTCTTATAAAATTGTTGTGTTGGTTAATATAAGATCGTGATTTCTTTAAAAAGTATTGGTGGCATAGGTTAATAAGATCATGCTTTTATGGAAGTGCAATTACCTGGCTCTCTCATCCCTTCTATTCCCCTGGACAGAAATCTGTTTGATGTTAGGAACATGCATTTCTTCTTTTAGCTAAATATAACGGCCAATGATACCTTCCAATTAAACCCATCTAGCAAACTATTTTTGAAAGAACCACATAGGTAGGTTTATTATTCTATTTTTAATTCTGGTAGATATGCAACATCTTGCTCATTGTATGAAATACATCTCCTTAGGTTGTCTGCTAAAATTATGCTCTGCTCTGATGTTTACGGAGACTTCTGTGTTGCTGCCTTTAATGTTCAGGGGTATGGCTTATCTCCATTAGTGCAAACTAGACCCTATCATCCACCGTGACCCAGAGCTAAAGTAAGGCGTGGAAATGAAGAAATTAGTAGGCCTGATGTTCCCTTCTTGCATTATTGGGATACAAATCGCATTCAGGTGCTAACATATACCCTTGATATTTTCAGGTATATCTGCCTTCTGATTGTAACAGATGCTAAAGAATTCAAGTGTATATTGTCTGTAGCCTTTGCACTTCCAAAGATAGTAGTGTTCGATGTCAAAATGTGCATTAGTTACTAATGATGTTCCATGTTTCTGCCTTCGATGTTCAGGGGTATGACTTATCTCCAGCAGTGCAAACCAGACCCCATCATCCACTGCAACCTAGAGCCAAAGTATCCCTTCTTGCATTATTGGGATACAAATTACATTCAAATGATATCTTTTACGTTGTCCCGTATTTTACTATTTGAATCCTGCTAAGGTGCCAGAAATATCTTCCTGGATAATGGAGGCCAACTGAAAGTCGGGAGATTCGGTCTGACGAGGCTGTCGAAGATCGCTCCTACCAAAGTGAAATTGATCAAGCGCGAGTCCCTTGCTGACGGATTCAATAAGCCCATTTTCAGTAAAATCAAGTGCGAGAGAACAGCATGAGATTATGGTTTTCTTGTTCATTTTCCCAGGTAATGGCCTTTACTGACAAGCTACTTGCTCTTGTGTTTAGGCCACTACACTAAGCCTGACCTGTACATAAACGAAATATTCGACTCAAGTGTTGATGCTTTTGCGTTTGGTTTCATCCTCTATGAGGTCGGTAGCTTTCCATACCCAATGTAGTTACTATACACGAAGCAAAGAATATTTTCTGGTTTCAGACTTGGCAAATCATTCCTATGATGAATTTTGGGAGACCTTCCATTCCTACGACCACTCATTCTTAATGGTCTAATCAGATGGTTGAAGGATCACCCCCAAATCATGTGAAGACATCAGTGGATTCAGTCCACATAATTTGGTACGATTGGATCCGGCCATCACTGAAAAACAAGCTCAAGGGCTATTCTTCATACTTCAAAGAGTGAGTTGTCAAAAACAAGGGCCCTTCATGAAACGTCCTGTGTATCACTGTCTTCACTTCAGTTCAGTAGTATGTGCTTTTTTTTTGCAAAATCTGCACTGATACAATGCATTAAGTAACTCTTCTTCCTTTGGTTTTCACAGGCTCATTGAAGAATGCTGGGACCCTTAGGCCATGGCAAGGCCGTCATTTTCAGAAATAATCATCCGCCTCGACAAGATATACGTCTGATTTCATCCTCATTCGAAGCATTTGGCTAAATCAGTTGCAAGGATCATTACTCTTGCTTTGTACCTCGGCATGGCCTTCTTTGAAAGACTCGAAATGCTTGCCGAGCCTATAGCCACATTAAGGCTCCTGTAGTATGAAGGTGGACAAAAAATAGGTCAGCCCTTCGAATCAAATGGCACTTATCCCACAAGAAAACATAACAAATTATGTCGTTTGAGGTCCTTTTTATTATCAGGTCAGGTATCTGATCCTACGATCGGCGTATACAGAGTAGGAGCATATTCTAATTTTGGGCTGATTACCCTCTTAGCAATTGATGATGTGGTCGGCCTTCAAGTAATGTATACCTTACCTTATAGGGGAAAGAATCCCTGGCTCCTCAGCACTCCCACGCTAGCTCGCTCGCCTTCTCCGCCGATCAGCACCTGACTCTGTTGGATCGACGCTGCTCTGACCTGTGCGATGGTGCTCCGTTGGATGGAGGCCGCACCAACCCGTGCGATGATTCTTTATAGCCAGGTAGGGTTTCTACCTGTGCTCTGCCTTCGCTGCTTGTTAGCCTTCTTATGCCGGAAAGAAACTTCGGCCCTCACATGTGTTTAAAGCAATTGTATTGTTATTTCTGTTTTTTGGAATATGACATAGAACTGGGAGAGTTTTTAGTTCTGATGTGCTTCCTTTGGTTATGCATAATGTGGCATGGAACATGTGCAAGATTGCAGGTGTTACCACACCTCTGCTTTTCTTCCCATCTCATGGTTTCAGCTCAGCACAGGTGCTATTCTTCTGCGCTAATTCATGGCTAGATGATTCTTTTTTTAATGTCAATGAGATACCATGGAAGAAAAAAAGGTTTGAATGCCTTTGTACCTGGTACAGCCATGAAAACTAAAGAAGAATGATTTCTTTTTTCAATGCAAATGTTAACAACCTTGTTTTGTTATGTTAGTTTTCTCAAGTCAAGACTGATGGATTGATCCGCCATATTTTCCCTTTCACAATTACAGGATTCTAATTCGTATGTGCCTATGTGGTACCACTCATTGCATGTTTTTGCTTTGGTTATACATAACAGCCTATTGAGAGGAAGTAGCAATATACAGGTTTTACTGAACAAGACAAGGTTTTACATAACAGCCTTTTGCGCCCTTCTGAGTTCAGGTTTTACTGAACAAGACAAGGTACGCCCAAACGGAACATGATTGATCATGTCTTGCAATGCAGTTTACTTTAGTTGTTTATACCTCCTTCTGTGCACTCCTGAATTCATTCGTTTGATCTCTGACTGCAACAATGTAACTGTTTTGCAGATATTAGTATGACTTCTGTCTTACATGATGCTATATAATTTGTTTGGGATTTTTTTTAAAAAAAATCTTTCTGCTGTTTACACCAGTCCCCTTGTTGTTTCTAATGTTTTGTTGAGGAAAATGTGAAGACAAAGCATCCTCAGTTGCTGTATGAGTCAAAGTTATACAATGTTATCTGTAATCTTGTTGTTGTTTTCAGTCTTCCACGTTTTCGGTATTAGTAGTAGTAGCAGTTTTCAGTTATGCTGGTTTGTTAGCTTTGCAGATTTGTTTCCATTTGGGTGTTATCGTATTGCGTCTGGAGTCCAGATAAGGTAGCAGATAAAAGCAAAAGATCTGTTTCAGTTTGAGTCCAATTTTGTTGTATCAAACAGATTTGATCTGTTATCTGTCTATATAAGAAATACAGAAAATCTGGTGGTGGTAGCGCCAGGCAAAAGGAAAATTAGTCTCTTCTCTGTTTTGTTGCTCTGCGCAAGTTTTACCAGAGCAATTTAATGTTCATACTCCGGCAAGACTGATTGCGATTTGGTTTTGTCATTAGCCTGAGAAGTATTCTGTTTTCAGTGCTACTGCGACAAAACAGATTGCTGTTTTTTCAGCTTTGTGCGCAGGTTCCAGTGTTGTTTCTGCAGGAGTTTTGGTTATTGTTCAGGAGCTTTGCTGAGAAGAATCCAATAATTGGTATCAGAGCCTGAAATGTGAAGAACATGTCTCAGACAGCTTCTCCTGAGAACTCTTCTGGTGCGCCTCTGTTGGATGGAGTTCCGATTCAAGTAAGAACAGCAGCAACAAGAACAAGCATTCCGATCCAATATCTGATGTTGAGCGATACAAACTATGGTTTGTGGGCAGTAAAGATGAAGATTATTCTAAGGACTCTTGGAGTGTGGGCAGCAATTGAAGGAGATAACCCAGTTGATGAAGAAAAAGATCAAGAGGCTCTAGCTGCAATATCACAATCTGTGCCTGATGATGTGCTAATGGCGATTGCACACAAGGCAACAACAAGGGAGGCTTGGGATACTCTCAGAGAGATGAGTGTCGGGGAAGACCACGTCAAGAAATCCCGTGTACAAGTGCTCAAGAGGCAATTTAATCGGATGAACATGGAAGAAGATGAAAACATTAAAAAGTTTTCACTTCGACTCGCCACTTTGGTAAGTGAAATTCGATCTCTCGGTATAAAGATGTCGGAAGAAGTAGTAGTAGAGAAATTGTTCAGCACTGTTCCTGATAGGTTCATGCAAATGGTTGGAACAATTGAACAATGGGGTGATGTTTCATCCATGTCTTTGTCTGAAGCCGTCGAGCGTCTGCATGCTTTTGAGGAAAGCACCAAGGGAAGAAGACAGAAGGAAGATGGAGATCGTTTGATGATGGTTGCAAAAGGAAAGAAGCCTGCTGATGACACCAGCAACAACCTGGCGAGCAATAGTAATGTTGGGTTCAGAAGCAACTTCAGAAGAGGAGGACGCGGTAGAAGCCGTAGAAGAGGTCGCAATGGACGCGACTGTGATGTTAAGAGAACCATTCTGCAAATTTGATAAGTCGAAAATCAAATGCTACAACTGTGATGAGTTCGGGCATTTTGCCTCAGAATGCAAGAAACCGTAGAAGGCAATAGCGTATTTCGTGAAGAAGAAGGCTGATAGTGAACCAGTTCTTTTGATGATTGAAAGTTGTGAAGAGAAACAGGTTACAGAACATGTGATGCTCAAGGAGGAAGGCTTGAAACCGAAGCTAGGAGAAGGTATGAAGAATGCTGAAAATATCTGGTGCCTTGACACTGGTGCGAGTAATCACATGTCGGGGAATCAAGACATCTTTTGTTATCTTGATACCTCTGTTCGTGGCTCGGTGAAATTCGGTGATGGCTCATATGTTGATATACACGGCCGCAGCACTGCTTTGCTCGAAGGAAAAACAGCCGAACATCATGTTCTGACCCATGTCTATTATATTCCTATGCTTCGCAGCAACATAGTTAGTCTTGGGTAGCTTGATGAGCAAGGTTTCAAAACCGTGATACATGAAGGGACTATGAGCATTTATGATGAAGATGGGCATCTATTCACGAAAATACAGAGGCTAGAAAATCGGCTATTTGTGTTGAATCTGGCCTGCACATAGCCAATTTGTCTCATAGCAATGAAAGGAGATAAAGAATGGCCATGCAAGCTTCCGAACTTTGAGTTCAATGTCATGGTTGGGAATGATTGAAGGCATGCCAAGTATAAATCATATACAGTAGGTCTGGGAAGCATGTTTGGCAGGAAAGCAACGGAGGCTACCGTTTTCGAGGAGTACAGATTATCGAACTTTAGAGCCACTTGAACTAGTTCATGCGGACTTGTGTGGACTGTGGACCCATATCACCGGCAACACCAAGAGGCAAAAGGTACTTTTTGATGGTCGATGATTATTCTCGTTATATGTGGGCTATCTTACTCAGTTCGAAAGATTAAGCATTTAAAGCCTTCATGCTTGTAAAGACAAGATCTGAACTTGAATCGAGAACAAAGATGAAAGGACTTTGGACAGATCACAGTGGCGAAATTGTTTTCTTCAGAGTTCAACTAGTATTGTGAGGATCAAGGTATTGTGCATTACATGACAGCACCTTATTTTCCACAGCAAAATGGGGTAGCCGAGAGGAGAAATCAAACAATTGTGTCGACAACAAGAAGTATGCTTAAGAGCAAGAATGTTCCAGGAAGATTTTGGGGAGAGGTCGTGTCTACATCAGTATATCTTCTAAACCGAGCAGCTATAAGAAGTGTAGAAGGTAAAACGCCATATGAAGCATGGTACCGAAGAAAGCCTAAGGTATTTCATCTTCGTACTTTTGGTTGCATTATACATGTCAAGAATGTGAAACCACATCTCAAGAAGCTAGAAGATCGAAGTATTTTGATGGTGTTTCTTGGCTATGAGTCAGGGGCTAAAGCATATCTAGCATATGACCCAATTAAGAACAAGGTACATGTTACTCGAGAATCGAGATGCAGTGTTTCAAGAAGATAAAGCTTGGCATTGGGATGATGCAGATTAGGATAGTCCAGTACAGGATGGCAGAGATGTCTTCACTGTTGAAGTGGATACCAATGCAGAAGGAGGTGCGTTGCAGGAGCAGTTGGCAGGAGATGAATATATGTGTTTTCTGTGAGAGGTGCTTCAATGTTTTTACTTTTCACACTTGCACAAATATTAAAGCATGAATGAATGGTAGATGGTGATTACTTACCCCTTCGTTTGCTTCAATATTTATGCAACTTGTATTAGAAAGGAAAGCATTGAAGCACTGCTCGTTTTCTTTTTGTCTGCTTGGTTTTACTTTATCCAATCGCTTGTTTTTTAACATATGAATCAACTGACATTTCCTTTGATTCTGCAGCTGGAATTTCAAATGTTAAGTGGTATGGTGTGGAGGATGTTGGCCCAGCCTCGAGAGAGAACTCACATATATTTCACCGCGGAAGATGAACACACAATACAAAGAGACGCAAGAAAGTTTTTGTGCTACGCTAACTCCCTGCAGTGTTTTCTTCCTTCTTCTGTTTATTCTCTCTCATTCTCGCATTCCAACTATTAGCCAAAGACTCAACTTAAATAGCTAATACATGCACCACACGGAATATAAGCTAACAGACTCCCTAATCTATCGCCAAAGCTAATACACGCGCATGCAACCTAATAACTTGATCCTGGATACAATGCATATCCATGCAACTAACTAATACTAACAAACTAATCACCTATCTAACTCAACTAGGCTACCATGCACACGACACACCGTGCACAACAAGATTAATCTAACAATCTCCCCTTAATCTTGTTGTCACCTCTTCGACATCCGATCTCCTGACGCATCTTCAAGGAGTTCCGCCTTCTTCTTGCTGGCCATACCACCGGTGACACACCTCGCCGGTGAGTACGACCTTTTGCCTCAGCTCCAATTGTTTTTTCACCAGTGACACAACTTGACGGCAACGCAGGCTCGTATCTGATATCATATTGAGTTGCATGCACCAGTCAGTTCACCCAAAAGCTTAAGATGATAAGGAAGGACAGGCAATTCATTTATACTTCAACACTCCCCCTCATGTGTAGGCTCCCTTAGGCCTAAGATATGGAACAGAAGTGGGCTGCAATTATTCTTCTTTAATTGCGCTAACCGGGTCAAACTTAAGACCTCTTAGCTCTGATACTAAACGACATCTACTCGGACAACCCAGGCGATTTATTGTTCGCAATCTGGCAACGACAAAACAACTTTGCTGGGACTCCTAACTTTTAGCATCGCATGATCCACTGACCCAACGAATAAACTAACTTACTAACTACATGCTAAACAATAACAAACTTTACGTGTCAAGATTAATATCTAACAGAGGATGATTACAATGTTTTGGTAATGGGCTTACTAGGACCGAGCCTTCAAGATCTATTCTGTTTTTTGTAACAAGAAGCTGCCTCGAATAATTGTTTTGATGTTTGCTGATCCAATGGTATATTATACAATTAAGGTTGAACTCATTTCCTATTTTCTTTGTTCAAATCCCACAGGTTATTGTTTCTCCATGGAAGCATTAGTTTGGTACATCTAATCTAGCTGGGAATACATGATATGTATATATACATGAGTGGTGTGTATTGTTATTACCAGTTCCATGCCATACATATACATAATCTAGTATGCAGGATTTCTTCCAGTCAGATTGCATGGATCTAACTTAATTAATTAAGAGGTGTTATTTGGGCTTTTATTTCTTGAATTATCAACCATTATTGCAAATCACGTGTTGATATTTGTCACTTGCCATTATGCAGCATGAAGACAGTGATAGATCGATATGGCAAAACCAAGGACGAGCGGCACATCATCGCAGGTCCCAACTCGGAGCTTAAGGTTTGTTCTAGACAATTTATATTTTCTGAAGTTTTTGCATATTTAAGTGAGTGAGATTATATCTACCTCAAAACAGTTTAGATCGTAACAGCATCTGGCACTGAATTAAAACAGAAGTGCTTTTATGGCAAAGATGCTTTGCTACTAACTAATTACTGTTTGTTTTCTTTTAGATCATACATTTTATTTTACGATATATATGTTCCAACTCCCAAGAATAGCACGCCATCTTGTTTGTTTTTTCCCATTTAAAATAAACTGTTGTAATTACATTGACACTGCAGCTTTGCACCAAATATATACTCCTTGAGTAAGAGTGATACATTAGCTCAGTGTTCTTCAAATATTTCGAGGGACATGCATGTATTTTATGGTTTTAATGTTGGGGAAAATGCTATCTATCATGCTGATATCAAAGAAAAATTAGAGTTTGATAGAATTGATTTCACTATCTAGGTCAGCTTTAGATATATATGTCCATAAAAATTGTATTATATTCGATATTCAAAGCTTTCTCCACTGGAAATAGCTAGAAAAGGCAGAAAAACTAAATTGCATCCTGATGTCATATATCATGTTCGAACATCATTTGTATTATGTCTCAAGTTATAGACTTATAGGTTGTTAATATGTAATGTTGGTTATGCTAACAGTGTGAACAAAATAGCAGGCATGAAATGCTTGATATATGATTTTTTAAAGATTAAAAGATAGACACACATCTGTGCACACCATCACGTACACACGTGATACACCCCCAACAACACATATATAGATTGGAGAGGTCAGGGATAAATCTGTGACCTCGTAGAGTGTGTGCACGTGTTGTCACACTGAGACGCACTTATATGTGTAAAAGTGGGTATCGGGATTTGAACCCTACTCGACACTCTCATCAAGAGGTGGTTCCATCTTTGATTGTTAACATAAGATATACATACATCTCTGAGCTAGATTGCTACTGCTCGGAGCATACACAATGCTTGCTGGCATATGAATTTTACAGGAATGGTTCTCTCTATGACATCCTTCACCTGTCGAATGTATACAACACAACATTATCTTGGAATAACCGCGTCAAGATTGCACTAGGATCTGCAAGGGCACTAGAGTAAGGGAGGCAGATTCATCAAGTAGCCCTTTTGTTCTAGAACTGAATATGTGTTACTTTTCAGGTATCTGCACGAAACTTGCTCGCCGTCTATCATCCACAAGGATTTCAAGTCATCTAACGTAGTATTGGATATCGAATTTAACCCCCATCTCTCATTCTGGGTTTGCAGACCTCATTCCTAACCACGAACTCCAAGTAATAATCCTACACATTGTATCCATTCAGTTGATAGGATAACCTTCTGGTTATCTGCACCTTTACATATCCCACAATATTCACCTTACGATTGTCAGACATATTAAATTTTTCTCGAGTATTTTGCTAATTTGAACATATGTTATTATGTAATACAGTTAATTATTACCTATGGAACGCAGTTGCAGTACAAAAGGAAGTCAATCAAAAGAACAATTATATATTTGTTCGATGTTTTTCTTTAGGCTCCGGTCATCAATAAAATTAACATTTTAAAATTATACTGTATATGACAAAATTTTGAAAAGCTTCCATACAATCCTTTTTTCCTCTCTCCAAATCGATACGATATCCTATTATTACGGGTTTAGTTATAGCGCCCACATCAATTAAAATATAGTTTCCGCCCTTTCTTCTACTGAACCAATGGTGACCACCCACCAATAAGAGTGAAGGACCTAACCAAGGACGCATCTCCTAGACCAGCTCAATGCCTGATGAAGGCCGCATCTCCTGGATCAGCTCAAGGACTAGAGCCTTTCTGTTCTGCCACACGTCATACAACTAATATAATATCAAATAGTCCGTATCCAGTCTATCTATGGTTATGGATTTTGTATTTCCTTAGGTCTCATATTATGTTTGTCAACACATGCTAACATGTCACAAATGATTACATTATGTTCCCCTACTATCCTTGCATCTATAAATCGTTTAGCTGGTTTGTACATCAATACATACCCTCTATTGTATATAAATCCTTCTACTACGACATAGATACTATTTGTTTTCTTATTCTATCTATTCATCTTCTGCTCTCTATCGTAAGGCATATCAAAATATGGTGTGATCCTCTCGTATCGTTAAACACATCTTAGCCTCCTAAGCATTCAAACACATCATAGTTGGTCCGGCGCAGCGTAGTGTGCTATCCTACCTAGTAATGTATATGCCTGCTGCATATGCAGCCACCCTGTGCGACCGTGCCTGAAACTGCGGTGTTGTTGCCAAGAACAACACGGAAGGACGCCCCTATATGGCATGTGTCGATACCTTTGTTTTTCTTAGAAACAGAGGGTGTTTTCTACCTTGTTCCATTTATTAATGCAATCAGTTTTCAAGCACTAATTCATGATCCGGCACAAGTTTGCATTTAAGAAAAAAGCAGAACACAAGGATAGGTTACGGCAGCATCACCTGCATATGCATAGCCTACCACAATCTTTTAAACAACTCTCATCACAGACACCACAGAACCTTGAATTTTTTTTTATTTAATATTTATTTTTATTCTTTTTTTCAAAACTATGCGTCCGAATGAAAAAATGACAAAAATGCCCCCCGTCGACCGTGTATGGGGCGATCGCCCCATACACGGGCGATAGCCCTGCCACCGTTAACGCCCGTTAGCAGCGCCGCTTGTGGGGCCCCCCATCGCCCTCTCAGAGGCGATCGCCCCTCTGAGGCGACAGGACCAGCCTTGAGTTTTTTTAGTTTTGTTTTGTAATTACTATATGCTTTTTAATATAAACCTCGTAACTTTTGTTAGGAGTGTCCAAATTAAATGAAACTTGTTTCTAAATTTAAATTTTGGAATGAAGAATTAGAGTGTAAAATAAAAATCCATGTGTTGTTTGCAGAATTTTTTTATTTGAGTTGAATGCTAGGCTCTAGCGTGGATTGTGAAGGAATTATAATGTGTGTTGATCCATAATTCATGAAATAAATAGAATAAGTTACTACAACCTTATGCACTTCATTTTGCAAAAATATCTAAATATGATTGCATTTTGAATAAAAGATGGCTAGTTTAAACCCTTTATAACAATCATTGTTCAAGCGGTTAGAATAATATCTGAACGACCTCAAAACTTGTGAGAACCAGTTTTGTTGCATTCTTGGGCTTGCATAGGTCACAATTATGTAAAAATATTTAGATGTCACTTTAGGCTGCACTATTTTATTGTTGTCAGAACATGCAATCGGTAAAACATGAAAATTGCCGTATCTTCGCAAACGATGGTAAAACTCGATGAAATCGAGATATGACGAATGAAAATGCTATAACCTATCTCGATGGAGAAAATAACATCATTTGGGACACAGGAGCAAGTAGGACACATACTAGCCCTCCGGACGGTGAGCATACTCTTGAAGGTTGGGCGCCTTTGTTTATTACGACTTAAAACTAAAAGGAGTACCACGAACAAGGAAAACCAAAGTTAACACAGACGTCTATTGAGTGCTTGAGGCCACTTCCCATTCGCCCATGCCTCGTGAGCTTCTCGCACGTCGCGCCTCTCTCGTTTCCTCTCTCTCTCGCCTCCTTCTCCTCCGCTTCCTTCCTACATGCCTCCTCGCGTGCGATATCGCATTGTTCTTGAAACCGCGCGTGAACTCATCCTGCCGGTTGGCTTGGTCAAGCCGTTGGTCCTCGGGGTTGATCTCGTATCAAACCACTGCTCAAATTCACACGATGGCGGAGGTGACTGCATGAAGCGTAAATTAGCAAAGTTTCATTCACAAATATTATGTAACCCGCACGATTGTTACCATGCGGCGATCCTTGAGCTCTTCTCGGCGGATCGAAGGCGTAGTTGCGGCACTTCAATACCTCCTCTTCCAAGTTGAAATTTCCCAAGAGCGGACAAGCTGCAAAGATCTCCGCACATACACATGGGAGATGAGCGGACGGCGAGGATTGATGCGTCTCGGCGGTGCGGCAATGACGTGCGAGCACGGCAAGTGCAAGCAGCGTGGTTTCGCGCAGAGCACTCGCAATCACCGCCGGGTATGCACGGATGGAAGTCCTCTCCGGTGGGCACCCTGCGACCTCGGTCACGCGATTGCACGTGGTATCTCCGTTCCACGCCACTCTCCGGTGTAACCCGATGTGTCTGCGCCTTTCTTGTTTTCTTGGACATGTAGGTAGACACAACAGTTGAGTAAGACAATCGATTGTCCGACATACATGCTGCGGAGGTCTTGTATCGCTCAATGAAATATCTCTGTGTCCCTAATAAGACACCTTCAACTATACCCACCAGTGGAAGGCATCTGGTGCCTTTCATTACCCTGTTGTAAATCTCCGCGAGTTCGTTGTCATGATCCCATAACGCGAGCCGCCCTCGTCGTCGTGAAGGACCATTTCTCCAAAGGCTCATGTCGTATCCAATCGGTGAAACTCTTTATGCTGGTACCCGGCCTACGCCGGAGGTTTGGGGGGTCTGTCGGCAGCGCACATAAGGCTGTGGGGTCCTCTCCTTGCTCATGGTACACCATCGGGTTCCTTGATGAACTAGCGGTACCTCCGGGATCCATTGATTGCTTCTTCGTTAGTTAGCCCAACGTCTTCCAAAGCGTCGAACTTCCTCCGTTGGTTCTGTTTGCACAGCGCTTGAACATGTTCATAAGCTCCTTATTCTGAATCGAGCGGAAAAAATTGGCACCCATGTGCCTCATGCACCACCTGCTCCTCGGATCCGCCACTTTGTCTGCTCCCACGACGGCGGACCCTTGTTGCATATCCACGATCGCCCTTAGCAGCCTCGCATGTCGGTCATGGATGACACAAACATCGAACTGTCGAGAACAAGCGCCACTTCACTCTTTCAAGGAACCGATACCAGCTCTCGTGTTTTCCCCCTCCACGAATGCCAACGCAACCGGTAGAACACGGTTGTTGGCATCCACCGCGATCGCGATTAGAATCGCCCTTGTACTTCCCGTGAGAATGTGCCATCCATGCAAAGGACCGGCGGCGGTCTTAACGCATTTATGCATGCGCCAGGCGAAGAATGCACGTTGCAATACCCACTCGGCACGCACCACCCCGAGGAACTCCGCAAGGTCGATGGATGTACCTGGGGTTCCTTTGTGCGATTGCCACGAGCAAGTGGGAATATTCTCGTCTGAAGCCTCGTCGTCCCGAACCGTATTTCCAGAGCTGTCCTTTTGCTCTCCATGCCTTTGCGTAGCTAATCTTGTCTTGAAACCTCTCCTCCACTACCGTGATAATAGATCGAGGTGCGGATGGGGATTGTCCACGATCGACCATAAAACACATTTGCCACCCAAGTGGACGACAGATTGCGGTGTCCCGCTCCGCTTCTTCCGGCTTCGCGATTATGCTCCATCACTATGGAGCATTTCCGATAGTCCGTCCACTTCCTGGTATGCATGCACCGCCATGGGCACGAATCAACTACGCACTTCACGTCGTAGTCCTTCTTCTTGGACTTCACAACCCCGAATTGCCGGAGAGACATTGCCCGATGCTTCACCGCATCCATCACAGCCTCCTTGTCTTTATATCGGCCCCTGCGTCACCTCGTTCTCACGATACTCCCATGCATCAATGTTCCCTTCATTCATTGTTAGGTCTTGAAATTGTAATTGGTCCACGCACGAGGATAGGCACCCAGGCGTTGTCCTCCTCGTCGGAGTGCTCACCATCGAGGACTTCCTCATCCGCACGGTCCTCCTCTTCCATCAAGTCAACAATGTCCTCCACCTCCTCCCCTCGTCGGCCACCTCGCGCCTCCACCGCTGTCTCCTCTGCGCCCCGGTCCCTTCGTCACCGCTAGTCTCGTGCTCCTCGTCTCGGGCTCCTCGCCGCCTTCCTCTTCGCATCCTTCTACATTTGATGTCCCTCCGCCGTAATGTCCACCCGACATCACGAACTTGCGACACCGATGGAGCTACTGGGTAGCATCTGTTGCCAACAACATGAGCGGCCAACCCGCTCTACAGCAAAACCAACATAACTCCTCCATGTGGACGTCGAGTTAACAGAATCAACTCTCCGTAAAAGCGGTCTTGCGCTCGGCTCACTCTGCTCGACCCAGAGCCGAACGATCTGGGCATCAAACCGAACATCCGAGACATCCACTCCAACAAACCCTGTATGTCCTATCGCTCGATGCGCATATGCCCGTCACGACTCTTGAAAATGATGATAGATCCACCCCATCCGCCCCTGTGCTATCTCCCCATCTCCATAAAATATTTGGAAATACAATTTCTCCGACATCTTCGCAACGTCCGACGGAAAAATATTACTCTAAAATACAATACAGTCCTGAAATTTCTAAAAACTAAATAGTACATTAAAGTTCTAAATATGAACTGCGACATTAAATTTCTAAACAACACTATTCGACAAATTGTAAACGCTACACAATCCTAAATTTTCTAAACACTACAATAAATTTCTAAGACTAAAATAAATTTGTAACGTACTTAATACTATACTGATCTGAAATTTCTAAAAACTAAATAGTACATTAAAGTTCTAAATATGAATCATGACATTAAATTTCTAAACAACACTATCCGAGAAAATGTAAACGCTACACAATCCTAAATTTTCTAAACACTACAATAAATTTCTAATACTACACTAAATTTGTAACGTACTTAATACTATACAGTCTTCAAATTTCTAAAACTAAATACTACATTAAAGTTCTAAATATGAATCATGACATTAAATTTCTAAACAACACTATCCAGAAAATGTAAACGCTACACAATCCTAAATTTTCTAAACACTACAATAAATTTCTAATACTACACTAAATTTGTAACGTACTTAATACTATCAGTCCTCAAATTTCTAAAACTAAATACTACATTAAAGTTCTAAACGCTACACAATCCTAAATTGATTTGGATATTACATGCTACATTAGAATTCTAATGACAAAAACAGTCCTACATATTTTCTAAACACTACAAAATCGTAAAATTCCTAAATAATAGATTTATAAAATTTGTAAAAATACCTTTGTAAACGCACGAATCGACTTTTTTTCCTTTTCTTCTTCTTTCTTCTTCTTCTTTTTTCTTCTTCTTTTTCTTCTTCTTTTTCTTCTTCTTTCTCTTTCTCTTTTCTCTTCGTTTATACGCCTCATTTGGCTGCTGCGCGAGCGGCGAGGGCTTTAAAGCCGCTTTGTCGCCTCGCTCGGCGATCGCCCTGTCTCGGGCGACAGAGGGCCTCACACAGACGGCGTCGGAGACAGAGGCAGCGCAGAGGCATATCGCCGTGTATAGGCGATCGCCCCATACAGCGACAGGGTGCTAGTTTTGTAATTTTTAAAATCGGACGCATAGTTTTGAAAAAAAGAATAAAAAAAAATATTAAATAAAAAAAAATTCCAGAACCTTAGCCTGTTGCATGGGCCACCGATGTTTAAACAGGCCGGCCTTTTGTCAGAAATAAAGCGCTCGATTTTATTATACTCGGGCCATCATATTTTTTCTGTAGGCTTGCCACGCCATGGGCTTTGATGATTGATCCTTCGGGACAAGGCTACGTATCAGCGAGGGCAGGTTCGGCTTGGCCCGTGGATGCTTTGTGCTAGGCAGGCGGGTTGATGGACCGGGAATTTTTTTTCTCTAATATTTATTTTTATTCTTTTTTTTCAAAACTATGCGTCCGAATGAAAATTTTGCAAAATTATACGCCCGTCGCCCGTGTATGGGGCGATTACCCTATACACGGGTGATTTGTCCCTGCGCCGTTTGCTGCCGTCGGCCACCGTTGGTGTGGGCCCCCCTGTCGCTCGAGGCAGAGGCATGAGGGTTGCAAAGCGATTTTTTTAGTATTTTTTGTAATTACTATATGCCTTTTTAATATGAACCACATAACTTTTGCTAGGAGTATCCAAATGAAATGAAACTTGTTTCTAAATTTAAATTTTGGAATGAGGAATTAGATTGTAAAATAAAAATCTATGTGTTGTTTGCAGAAAAATAATTTTATTTGAGTTCGAATGCTAGGCTCTAACTATGGATTGTGAAGGAATTACAATGTGTGTTGATCCATAAATCATGAAATAAATAGAATAAGTTACTACAACCTTATGCACTTAATTTTGCAAAAATATCTAAATATGATTGCATTTTGAATCAAAGATGGCTAGTTTAAACCCTTTATAGCATTCATTGTTCAAGTAGTTAGAATAATGTCTAAAGGACCTCAAAACTTGTGAGAACCAGTTTTGTTGCATTCTTGGGCTTGCATAGGTTACACTTATGTAAAAATATTTAGATGTCACTTTAGGTTGCACTATTTTATTCTTTGTCCGAGCGTGCAATCGGTAAAACATCAAAATGGCCGTATCTTTCGCAAAGCGAGGGTCATACTCGATGAAATCAAATCGATGAACTTAAAATGCTATAACCTATCTTGATGGATAAAAATAACATCATTTGGGACAACTAGAGCGAGAGGACATATCTGAGCCCTCGGACGGTGAGCATACACTTGGGTAGGCCGCTCTTTATTACGACTTAAAAGCGAAAGGAGTACCACGAACAAGGAAAACCAAAGTTAACACGGATGTCTCTGAGTGCTTGAGGCCACTTCCCATTCGCCCATGCCTCGCTGGGCTCTCCGCACGCCGCGCCTCTCTCGTTTCCTCTCTCTCGGCCTCCTTCTCCTCCGTTTCCTTCCTACATGCCTCCTCGCGTGCGACATCGCGTTGTTCTTGAAGCGCGCGTGAACTCGTCGGCCGGTTGGCTTGGTCAAGAAGCCGTTGGTCCTCGGGGTTGATCTCCGTATCAAACCATCGCTCAAATTCACACGATGGCGGAGGTGATCGCATAAAAGCGTAAATTAGCAAAGTTTCATTCACAAATATTATGTAACCCGTCACGATTGTTACCATGCGGCGATCCTTGAGCTCTTCTCCGCGGATCGAAGGCGCGATTGCGGCACTTCAATACCTCCTCTTCCAAGTTGAAATTTCCCAAGAGCGGACAAGCCTGCAAAGATCTCCGCACATACACATGGGTGCTACAGCTCCACGAGGTAGGAAGAGATCTTGGTACGCTAAATTGCGCGGGCATGCACTTGCTTCTTCCTTTACCTTCCCCTTTCCCTTTGCACTTGCACACCTCGGCATTTTCGATTGATCCTGATTTTTTCCTCCCTCCTCTATTCTTTGCGAGACCGCTTGTGAGAACGAATGTTATAAAGGGCAGATATCGCCAGGGTATGGAGCGATCGCCTCATATTAGGGCGATCGCCCCAGCGGCGTTGGTGTGTTGTCACGTCGTGTGGCATAGGCAAGCAATGCATACATGGATTTGCACAATTTAAAGTGATAAGACTGTCATGTTACTAACTCGGACAGTTATACAATATGCTATTGAACGTAAAGGCATTACAAAAATACGTCCGTACAACAAGTCAATCACGGCCACGCTTCCTGATCTGGCCCGTGGGGTAGGTGAGTGGCGAACAGACGTCCCTCCTAGGCGGCCTGCGGCGCGGCGTGAGAAGTGGCGTGGCGGCGACGAGGCGTGTCCTGTGGCGGCGCTCAGAGCCGAGAGGGTCGAGGTAGTTGGTCGAAAGGTACTCCTCCGGTCGAACTCGTCGTCCACGGTCGCCGAAACCCCCGAGGTCCTTGCGGGCGCGAGGCGGCGAGGAGCCTCCGCAGCCCACTTGCCCCCTCTGCTGCTGCGTGGGGCGTAGCGAGGGCGGCGGGGTAGGGCGAGACGCGGAAGGAGCCTCCGCAGCCCACTTGTCCTCCCTGCGGTGCGTGGGGCGTGGCGAGGCACCGAGGGGTAGGGCGAGTCTTTGGGCGCGAGGGCGTGGTGTCTTGCGTCCGCCGACGCGTCTCCGCGCCCGGCGGTAGTGCGAGCCAACCGCCTCATCCTATCGAGGACCGAGCCCAAGCCGTCTCGGACTCGGCGGTGGTCACTGTATGCCCCGTAGGTGCGTCAACATGGACAAGCATCCACCTCAACCTCCCGATGAGCTGAGCACGCATGTAACGTTAGATTGTTATTACGTAATTTACATGAAAAAGGCGTGCCCATGTAGCTTCGATTGCGACACTTACAGGCGTTGTCCCTGCGGGACATCGTGAAGAATGCGTGTCCGCTACCGATGCTGTCGTGCGACATACGATCTTGGTGTGTACCCACCGAGGCGGGTGCGCTGGGCGAACCACTCCATGTACTCATCGTACATGTCGGTCGTCTGGCCGGGTCTCGGTGACCCTCTCGTCGAGTCGCGGCGTCCTTTGCCACGACCCATGGCTGCATACGGGCGCGAATCGAGTGCCCACTGCGGCACCCATCCGGTCATCTGCAATGCAAAAGCGATAAGTACACACCACATTCATTTCGCAAAGATGCGGAGTTGTAGGATCGGGGCAAGTACACATGAGCGCCACGCACGACAACGTGTGACGGGCGGCAAAAAGGATCGAGCAGCCGAACGCGCGCGACACTCGGTCGCGGGAGTACTCCTCACACAAAGTCAAAGACGAGAACCTTACGGGTGAGCGGAAGGCCTCATCTCGCGTGCAAAGCACGGAGACCCGTGAGGTGCTCGGGCGTGGGCGTCGTCTGCGGTGTATGGCGTCCATCATGCGTCCTCGTCGTGGAGGCGGTCGAACTCCGAGCGAACTCGGTAGGACCTCCTCACTGTCGGTGCGCGCGTACCTCCGTGTGAGGAAGTAAGAAATGGCGGAGGTTATTCAAGTGCGTTAGTGGGGAAAAAGATACGAGGAGCATACGCGCGTCGGACCCAGAGTGGCCCATGGTGGGCGATCCACCGGTCGTCTCCGTAAAGGTCACGGAAGTGCGGTGTCGTGTCAACAACGAGCTCGCTTGATGGAGAAGCGCCCCGGGACCACTGGCGGAGGAGTAGAACGCAACCCGACATCGTCGCGTCGTGCTCGCCCCGAGAGACGGCGTCGGACAGACCTCTGTACGTCGCCGCTAGCACAGCTGAGGCCCACGACCACTGCATCATCTGTTTACAAGGGGGTTAGGCGTGCTCGCCGAGACGAGATTTGAACCGAGTGTGTTACCTCATCTACCGGGTGTCGGCGATGTCTTTGGCGTACTCGATGAGGTGACGGTCCACCGTGTTCCGTGGGAGGGCGGAACATCACCCAACCGAACAACAAGGAGGTATGCCTCCGGATGGCGGGCCACGCCCGCCTCCTCGCGTCTGGGTGGAGAAGCTGAGCCTGTAGCGTTCGCAACAAACATTATCAGCAACTTAGCGCTTCTCTTTTAATTCTCAAAGAAATAGGTACTCACCGTGAACTGAAGCAGCCACGCCTTCGTCGGTCCGTGGCGCTCACCCTCCCTGAGGGCGGTAGGGGCTGCCGGGGTGCCGCCGCGCCGCGCGAAACGCGCGGACAACTCGGCATGCCACGTGGCGAGGCGTCGTGCGACGATCGCCGGACCCGCCGCAGGAGGCCTAAGAGGTAAGACACGTCTGCGGCGTCGAGCCATCTCTCCGCACGGAAGGTGGGCGTGTCGTCCCGGTCTCCACCGGTCCACGAGTGTGGCCAGCCAGGACGGTCGTACCCAAACGCGGGACCTCCTTGCCCGTTAGCAGGCGATCACCTCCTCCACCATCCTACAAAGAGGAAGTAAGCCACCGCTCGCAACCTGCATGTAGTGCATTGCGTCGTTAGAATTGCATTCACAGGTAAGTACATGTACGTAAAAGAGTGCAAGCGTTGACAGCTTACCGTGGAACCCAGCATGGGTCAATGCGAAGCAGCTCGTTGGGCACCCGAGGTCAGAGTGTCCCTAGCTCTCGGTTCACCTCTGCGGAGTACCTAGACCGGTGGGTCGCATCGACGGTCACGTCCGGCACTCGAGGCAAGGTCGTGCCATCTTGGCTCATTACAAAGCAAATACAACAAATTTGTCGAGAATTACGTGTGCACACAAAATGAAATGCGAAATAACGAATTGTACCATACTCAACAAACAATACAACCGAAGTGCAGAGAGCCAAAAAAAATCTCATATTACAAACATACAAAAGACAAAGACATGTTCGACAACTTACTAGTACATTGAGAATTACATGATGCGAACAACAACTTACTAGTACATTGAGAATTACATGATGCGAACAACAACTTACTAGTACATTGAGAATTACATGATGTGAACAACAACTTACTAGTACATTGAAAATTACATCGAACATCACAACTTACATTACAACTTACCGGTCCATTGAAAAATACAAGATGGGAACAACGTGGAAAATTACATTATCCGCGGTTGCGCGGCGCCTCGGACTCGTCCATATCGTTCGAATCGCCTTGTCCTTCGACGCCGACCTTCGGCTTCAATATTCGGATGTCCGGTACCCATCGATGGTCGAAGGGGGCTGTTGTGAGCGATCCATCCACTCGGTACCGTACACCTCGTGATGCCACGTGTTGAGAACGCTCGCTTGTAGTAGTGCGGGGAGATGAGCGGACGGCGGATTGATGCGTCTCGGCGGTGCGGCAATGATGTGCGAGCACGGCAAGTGCAGCAGGCGTGGTTTCTGGCAGGAGCACTCGCACTCAGCTGCTCGGAGTATGCACAGATGGGAACTCCTCTCCCGGTGGGCACCCCTGCGACCTCGGTCACCGCGAGGCACGTGGTATCTCCGTTCCACGCCACTCTCGGTGTAACCCGATGTGTCTGCGCCTTTCTTGTTTTCTTGGACATGTAAGTAGACACAACAGATTGAGTCTGACGATCGATTGTCCGACATACATCTTGTGGAGGTCTTGTATCGCTCAATGAAATATCTCTGTGTCCCTAATAAGACACCTTCAACTATACCCACCGATGGAAGGCATCCGGTGCCTTTCATTACCGATTGTAAATCTCCGCGAGTTCGTTGTCATGATCCCATAACGCGAGCCGCCCTCGTCATGCGAAGGACCATTTCTCCAAAGGCTCATGTCGTATCCAATCGGTGAAACTCTTTATCTTTGGTACCGGCCTCGCCGGATGTTTGAAGTCATCGGCGGCGCCTTACAAAGGCATGGGGTCCTCTCCTTGCTCATGGTACACCATCGGGTTCCTTGATGAACTAGCGGTACATCAGGATCCATTGATTGCTTCTTCGTTAGTTCGCCCAACGTCCTCCAAAGCGCGTCGAACTTCCTCCGTTGGTTCTGTTTGCCACAGCGCTTGAACATGTTCATAAGCTCCTAGTTCTGAATCGACGGAAAAATTGGCACCCATGTGCCTCATGCACCACCTGCTCCTCAGTCAGCCACTTTCTTTGCTCCCACGACGGCGGACCCTTGTTGCATATCCACGATCGCCCTTAGCAGCCCTTGCATGTCGGTCATGGATGACACAAACATCGGGATGTCAAGAACAACCGCTAGCTTCACTCTTTCAAGGAACCAGTACCAGCTCTCCGTGTTTTCCTCCTCCACGAATGCCAATGCAACCGGTAGAACCTGGTTGTTGGCATCCACCGCGATCGCAGTTAGAATCTAGCCCTTGTACTTCCCCGTGAGGAATGTGCCGCCCATGCAAAGGACCAGGCGGCGATCTTTTAACGCATTTATGCATGCACCGGGTGAAGAATGCCGCTGCAATACCCACTTACACGCGCACACACCACCCGCAGGAAACTCCGCAAGGTCGATGGATGTACGGGGTTCCTACGTGCGATTGCCCGAGCAAGTGGGAATATTCTCGTCTGAAGCCTCGTGCGCCCCGAACCGTATTTCAGAGCTGTCCTTTTGCTCTCCATGCCTTTGCGTAGCTAATCTTGTCTTGAAACCTCTCCTCCACTACTGTGATAATAGATCGAGGCTGCGGATGGGGATTGTCCACGATCGACCATAAACACATTTACCACCCAAGTGGACGACAGTTGCGGTGTCCTGCCCGCTTCTTCCATTTCGCAGTTATGCTCAACCACTATGGAGCATTTACAGTAGTCATTCCACTTCCCCTTGTATGCATGCACCCGCCATGGGCACGAATCAACTACGCACTTCACGTCGTAGTCCTTCTTGCTGGACTTCACTAGCCGGAATTGCCGCTGGAGAGACATTGCCCAGTACTTCACCGCATCCATCACAGCCTCCTTGTCTTTATATATGGCCCCCTCCGTCACCTCGTTCTCACGATACTCCCTTGCATCAAATGTTCCCTTCATTCATTGTTAGGTCTTCGAAACTGTAATTGGTCCACGCACCAAGGATAGGCACCTCAGGAGCGTTGTCCTCCTCGTCGGAGTGCTCACCATCAGGGACTTCCTCATCCGCACGGTCCTCCTCTTCCATCAGGTCAACAATGTCCTCCACCTCCTCCCCCTCATCGGCTACCCCTCGCGCCTCCACCGCTGTCTCCTCTGCCACCCCGGTCCCTTCTCCACCGCCAGTCTCGTGCTCCTCGTCTCCGGGCTCCTCGTCGCTTTCCTCTTCGCATCCTTCTACATCTGACGTCCCCTCCCCCGTAATGTCCACCCCGACATCACGAACTTGCGACACCGATTGAGCTCTGGGTAGCACTATCTGAACAACATGAGCGCCAACCCGCTCTACAGCAAAACCAACATAACTCCTCCATGTTGGCGTCGAGTTAATAGGAATCAACTCTCCGTAAAAGCGGTCTTGCGCTCGGCTCACTCTCTGCTCGACCCATAACCGAGCAGTCACGGGCATCAAAGCGAACATCCGAGACATCCACTCCAACAAACCCCTGTATGTCCTATCGCTCGGTCTACATATGCCCCGTACGACTCTTGAAAATGATGATAGATCCAACCCATCCGCCCCCTGTGCTATCTCCCCATCTTCGTAAAATATTTGGAAATACAATTTCTCCGACATGTTGCAACGTCCGACGAAAAATTATTACTCTAAAATACAATCTACAAAACGTACATTGACCGTACTACAAAATACGACTATAAATAAGTGATTTTGACTACAAATAAGTAATTCGACTTGCCTACCATATGGTCTAACATTATATTTGTGCCACATTACATTAACCCTACCAAATTAAAATTGTAAATATTGCCTACTATTTTCACTATATTCACTTTCTATATCTTGAGTACTATACAATCTCAAATCTCTAAAACTAAATACTACATTAAAGTTCTAAACGCTATCCAGAAATTTCTAAACAACACTATCGAGAAATTCTAAAGTTGCACAATCCTAAATTTTCTAAACACTAAAATAAATTTCTAATACTACAATAAATTTGTAACGTACTAAATACTATACAATCTGAAATTTCTAAAAACTAAATACTACATTAAAGTTCTAAACGCTATCAGAAATTTCTAAACAACACTATGCGAGAAATTCTAAACGCTGCACAATCCTAAATTTTCTAAACACTAAAATAAATTTCTAATACTACATAAATTTGTCACGTACTAAATACTATATAATCCTGAAATTTCTAAAAACTAAATACTACATTAAAATTCTAAACGCTATCCGAGAAATTTCTAAACAACACTACCCTAAATTTTCTAAATATTAAATGCTACATTATAATTCTAATAACACACTCCTACTAAATTTTCTAAAAACTACAAAATCCTAAAATTTTAAATAATAAATGGTACATTTAACTTTTATGTAACTAAACAATCATAAATTTTTTTTGTAAAAATACCTTCGCATAAACGACGATTTACTTTTTTCTCCCTTTTTCTTCTTTTTCTCTTCTTCTTCTTCTCCTCTTCTCTTCTTCTTCTTTCTTTTCTTACGCCTCATTTGGCTTCCCCTCCGCCGCCGGGCGGCGCTTTATAGCCCCGTCGCCCTGGCTCGAGCGTCGCCCTGTCTCGGCGACAGGGGCCCACTCAACAGGCAAACAACGGCTAGTGGGCGGCGACAAGCGGCGCGAGGACAAATCGCCCTTGTATGGGACGATCGCCCCATACACGGGCGACGGGCGTACAATTTTGCAAAATTTCCATTCGGACGCATAGTTTTGAAAAAAAGAATTAAAAAAATATTAAAGAAAAAAAAATTCGTTGGACCGGCCAACAAAAAAATAGAAATTTGTTTGGTTCATCTGTTTAGTTGTATAAATTTTGCATCGTCGTTGCCTCTCCCATAGCCTTCTCACGTTGCTGCCGCGCCCCTCCACTATCCGGCAGTCCACGTGCGATCCCCTAGCCGCCGGCGTCGTGCGTTCCCTTTCTCCCTCCCCCGCTGTCCTCACCGGCGCGCACATCGCCATGTCGTACAAGGTGTGCACTGGTGATGGCTGTGAGGATCGGCCATACTGGCCTGCCTGGACGCGACTACAACGAATGGGGTTAACGTGATGTCCAACGGTATCATCGTGGTGCGCGGTTGGCAACAGTGGCCCCTAGTTATCGACGGTGATCACCAACGATGTGCCGTGGTTGCTCACGGTCGCCGCCGGCTCAGTGGACCGGAGCTTCCACGCTGACGTGCAGCTTGTAACATCAAGTGCATCGACGGACAAGCGCATGCACAGGTATCGAACTCGAGCTCCAAGTCGTACGCACTCCTCTACTTCGAGGATCAGCTAGCGTTATTGCCAGTACGAGGGTGAAGGCAGCGTCGCCGGCAAGATTGTGGTTTGCGAGCCCAAGCTCTATGTTGATCAGGAGTCTGTTATTCGTGACGCGAAGAGTACTAGCGCGGCCGCCGCGGTGCTGTTCAACGCAGATAACGATGGCTACACCACTGATCTCCAGGATTAAGGTTCCTCCGTGGTGCAGGTGACCGCCGGCCGATGGCAGACATCACAGATTACGCGACGCCGTGAGCAAATCCGAGACCACTTTCAAGTACAACAACACGTTGATTGGTATCCGTTCAGTCCTCGTCGTCGCGTTGTTCTCGTCCCGGGGTCCAAGCCGTGTGTCAACCCCGGCGTGCTGAAGCCGAGCAGCCCGACCTGCTCCAGGGCTTAACATTCTTGCCGCGTGGCCACCACATGCGGACGGTGCCGCCGGGCCTTACAACATCATATCTGGCACGTCCATGGCGACGCCGCATATCAGCGTCTTATCAAGAGCTCCCACCCCGACTGGTCGCCGGCTGCCATCAGGTCCGCCATCCTGGAAACATTATGTTAAATTATTTTAACGTAATATGGCCCTGTAAATTACAGAGAAATTCTTATTATAAAAAGGTCTAAGTGTGATGGTTGCTAGACTAAAAGATTAAGAATTATGGGGTTTAAATTCCCACTCCTCTCCCTTTAAAATATTGTAAATTGAATATGTGCTAATTAACTTATAGCCTTGTTACTTTAGATCTGAGCAGCACGTTACAAGGATCAATCTACCATTTGCTGTTAGAATCAAATAAAGGCTAATTAGTTCTTGCATGCACATGGTAGTATTAGTGCTTCAGTTTTGAAGTGACGCAATGGCTAATTAGTTCTTGCATGCACATGGTGGTATTAGTGCTTCAGTTTTGAAGCGATGCTATTAAAGATAAAGACTGTTTCCATTGGAATTTTATGGCATGGTCAGGGCATCCTCTATATAAGCATGGTTGGTCTAACAGTACAACAGTGTGTGCATTAGAGATATTGTTATTGATCTCTCAGCAAAGGAACAAGAAAGAGAAATAGCAAATAAAAGGAAAGTGTTAGCACATACATACAAATCAAAGGTTCATAGTTCTTTAATCATCAAAAGAACAATATTAGTAGGAAGGAAGAGAGGAGAGAAAAACTCGATATGCAAGGTGTTGCTAACATGTCTCAAGGTTGGTTTGTGCTTTTGCACATATAAAGGATGATTTGTGCTTTTGCACATATAAAAGTTACTATTCGGTTGATTTAAATTATGCTAAATGATCTTATAGCTTCCGTATTTCTGCTTACATTTGGTATCAGAGCATGGTTTTAGCCTTTTAATTCACCATTATAATTGTTCTTTTGTTGTATGGTATAAGCGCATAAGTGAAATTGCATTTGTTCATAGTTTTTCCTTATGCAATTGTGTGATTCATCATAGTCATGTTATTTAGAGCAGTAAAATATTATTTCTTTTCCAGTATTGTTATTTGGATAATTCGCAAGAAATATGTTTGCATCTGTCTGTAATGTTTAAAGACGGATTTTTCTTTTGTTCATAAGATCACAGTTTATTCTTATGAGCATAATTAAAAGTGATATGCTAATTAAATATTTATATTATTGAAAGCATGTTTGTCACCAAAGTGGCCTAGCTTAAAAAGGATCATAGATATTTAGTTGAGCATTTCAATTGTTCATATTCTATTTGATGCTATTAATTGGAAAATATAATGGACAATTGAGTTCACGAATTGTAACACTAGGAGGTCACCCAAAGGTGGACCATTGCTTGCAATTGGTGATATGAAAGAGGTTAATCAATATGCTTCGTCAATTTGTTAGTTTATCCAAAGATAGCATGCACATTGGCTTGAGTATAGTTGATTATCTATTAAAGGTGTTTGTTTTAGCATCATTATTGATTCCAGCCGTGTATCTAAATTTCATCCAAATATGTTTTTTGATGCACACTTAAAGTTTGTTATTGCATGAATCTATTTGTTTACTCAAAGTATTAATCTGTGAACATATTAAATTTTGCAGCATCTATTAATTTAATGAGTTAGGGTTTTGGGCTTGTCAAGTTTAATGGTCTGAACTATGTTGACTGGTCCGAACAGATCCGATTTTAACTGGGTGTAATGGACTTAGATCTAGCATTAGTTCTTGATGAAAAGCCTGCAGCCATTACAGATGAAAGTACTGATGAGGATTGTTCCCTTTATGAAGCTTGGGAACGGTCTAACAGGCTAAGCTTGAACTTGATGCGCTTGACGATTGCTGAAAATGTCAAGCCGTTATTGCCTAAAACTGATAATGCAAAGGATTGCATGTTTGGGGCTGCCCAACAGAAGTAAGAATATACAATCCGCATGAAAAGAAGCTCGATGAAAAGACCATTAGTGGTTACTTCATCGGCTATCCTGAAAAATCAAAAGGGTACAGATTTTACTGTCCTAACCATAGTACAAGAATAGTTGAGTCTGGAAATGCTCAGTTCATTGAGAATGGTGAAATCAGTGGGAGTGGTGATCCACGAAATGTGGATATCAAAGAAATTCAGTTCAACCCTACTCCTAGCATTGTTGTATCACCGTTACACAACACTGCAGAAAATACAACTATTGAACCAGCTACTAATGTGCAAGTCACAACTGAAAAGGAAATTCCACATGAAAGGATATTACGAAGGTCTGTACGGAATAAAAGACCAGCTATTTCAGATGATTATGTGGTTTATTCACTTGAACATGAATGTGACTTGAGTATCGAAAATGACCAAGTCTCATTTAAGCAAGCCATAGAATGTGATAATTCTGAAAAGTGGTTTGATGCCATGAAAGAAGAGTTGAGATCAATGGATGACAATAAAGTCTAGGAACTAGTCGAGTTGCCGCAAAGTTCAAAACAAGTCGGGTGTAAATGGGTCTTTAAGACCAAACGCGACTCAAAAGGCAACATTGAAAGATATAAGGCTAGACTTGTCGCCAAAGGTTACACTCAAAAAGAAGGTATTGACTACAAGGAGACCTTCTCCCCAGTTTCAAAGAAGGACTCTTTGAGAATTATTTTGACTCTGGTGGCACATTATGATTTGGAGCTTCACCAGATGGATGTGAAAATCGCTTTTCTGAATGGTGATTTGGATGAAGAAGTGTATATGAACCAACCTGAAGGATTCATGGTTCCAGAAAAAGAAAATTTGGTGTGTAAATTAAAGAAGTCAATATATGGGTTGAAACAAGCTTCCCGACAATGACATATAAAGTTTAATGATACCATTTTGAAGTATGGTTTTGTAGAGAATACTGTTGATCGGTGTATCTACATGAAGGTCAGTGGGAGCAAGTTTATTATTTTAGTCCTATATGTTGACGACATTCTGCTTGCTACTAATGATAAATCTTTGTTGCATGATGTAAAGAAATTTCTCTCCAATAATTTTGAAATGAAGGATATGGATGAGGCATCCTATGTAATTGGAATAGAAATATTCCGTGATAGAAATTATGGATTATTGGGACTGTCTCAGAAAGGTTACATTAACAAAATATTGGAGAGATTTAGAATGGAAAATTGCTCTGCGGGAATTGTTCCAATTCAGAAAGGGGACAAATTTAGTGAAATGCAATGTCCAAAAAATGATTTGGAAAGGAAGAAAATGGGATCTATTCCATACGCATCAGTTGTTGGGAGCTTAATGTATGCTTCGACATGCACTCGACCAGATATCGACTTTCTTTGTTGGAATGCTTGGTCGGTATCAAAGTAATCCTGGAATGGATCATTGGAAAGCTGCGAAGAAGGTTCTTCGGTATTTACAAGGCACCAAGGATCATATGCTCACATACAAGAGATTGAGCCATCTTGAGATGATTGGCTACTCAGATTCAGATTATGCCGGATGTGTAGACTCAAGGAAGTCTACATTCGGCTATTTGTTCCTTTTAGCTGGAGGAGCAATTTCATAGAAGAGTGGAAAGCAATCTGTCATTGCTACTTCCACTATGGAGGCTGAATTTGTGGCATGCTTTGAGGCCACTATTCAATCACTGTGGCTGCGGAATTTTTTGTCTGGCCTTCATATTGTTGATAATATTGAAAAGCCCTTAAGAATTTATTGTGACAATTCCGCTGCAGTCTTCTTCTCCAAAAATGACAAGTACTCGAAAGGAGCAAAACATATGGATTTGAAGTACTTAACGGTAAAAGAAGAAGTGCAAAAGCAAAAGGTATCAATCGAGCATATTGGTACAGATCTGATGATAGCAGATCCGCTAACTAAGGGACTACCGCCCAAGACTTTTAGTGGCCATGTTGAGAGTATGGGTATTACAGATAAATCCATGTTAGCATGATGAGTATATATATACATGATTTTGAGTTGCTCGTATTTTTTATGAACTTATGAATTCAATAAAAGTATTGTTTTGTTGGCTATCCATATTATCGTGTATACAATTATGTTAGTGATGGATAACAATGAAAGTTTCCCATTAAAGTTAGTTTGAATTATGTTGATTGTGATACATGAAAGGGATCTTGTCACTGTATGACTTGCGACCGCCATGATTCTGTCACCACAATTCAATTTAACGATGACTTAATAGATTCGATGAAAGGTGTACATCTAAAAGTTTATCGAATCTTTAAGTTTTTACAAGGGCCAAGTGGGAGATTGTTAAATTATTTTAACTTAATATGGCCCTGTAAATTACAGAGAAATTCTTATTATAAAAAGGTCTAAGTGTGATGGTTGCTAGACTAAAAGATTAAGAATTATGGGGTTTAAATTCCCACTCCTCTCCCTTTAAAATATTGTAAATTGAATATGTGCTAATTAACTTGTAGCCTTGTTACTTTAGATCCGAGCAAAGACGTTACAAGGATCAATCTACCATTTCTTTGTTAGAATCAAATAAAGGCTAATTAGTTCTGCATGCACATGGTAGTATTAGTGCTTCGATTTTGAAGTGACGAATGGCTAATTAGTTCTTGCATGCACATGGTGGTATTAGTGCTTGAGTTTTGAAGTGATGCTATTAAAGATAAAAACTATTTCCATTGGAATTTTATGGCATGGTCGGGCATCCTCTATATAAGCATGGTTGGTCTAACGATTACAACAGTGTGTGCATTAGAGATATTGCTATTGATCTCTCAGCAAAGGAACAAGAAAGAGAAATAGCAAATAAAAGGAAAGTGTTAGCACATACATACAAATCAAAGGTTCATAGTTCTTTAATCATCAAAAGAACAATATTAGTAGGAAGGAAGAGAGGAGAGAAAAACTCGATATGCAAGGTGTTGCTAACATGTCTCAAGGTTGGTTTGTGCTTTTGCACATATAAAGGATGATTTGTGCTTTTGCACGTATAAAAGTTACTGTTCGGTTGATTTAAATTATGCTAAATGATCTTATAGCTTCCGCATTTCTGCTTACACATTAGACTCCAACAAAACCGAAGGCCCCATGTTGGATGATCAACACAAGAAAGCCAGCGCGTACTTGACAGGCGCCGCTAGAGGTGGGCGGGCACGGCCCATCGTGCTTCAGACCGAAACCGTGCCGGGCCGCTACAGCCCGTCGTGCCCTCCATGCCGGCTCAGGCCCGATCCATTTACACTATTGCGAGTAGAGGAAAGGACCCGAAGATGCACGGAGTTGATTATAAAAAAAATACGCCTTATAAACTACTAGTAGTATTATCGTAAAATAGAAAGATGTTATTAGTAGTATTGTCGCAAACCGAGGAACGACTAGTAGTATTTTTTTCTTAATAATTTTATCTATTTTTTTAGTCATTTTTACTCACTTAACAAAGGAAACTAATTATGTTTGGTGGTGCATGGATAAGCACTAAGCAAACACCATGCTGAAGACACTGGCAGCAAGACCAGCATAGGGTCATAGGCACAACCTTTGTGTGTACTCTGCTAGAGTCTAAAAGTGAGCTAGCCTGTCTTTTATTCGTTGTACATGCATGCAAAGCCATGTCACTTCGGAGCAACCAGACAAGAGAAGGAATATGCATGCATGCACGCACACATACACAGATGCTCCTATGCATGTCGATAGCCGTGCTGCATGCATATAGAGGGCTAGCATACACGGATTCTTTGCGTCTCAATATCAAAACATTCCAAACAGAAGCTATTTGTAGCTATAGCCAGGCAGGATCCTCTCTCTAACAAACGAGCTAATTAATGTGTGGAAAAAAAGACAAAAATCACAAATACCCCACCAATTTAAATGCGTGAGACCAGCGACAATGGACATAAATATTGGGGGGAAAAGAAGTAAATTTTATTAAATCTTAAACATGTACAGAGTTACTGCCTCACTAAAAACCTTACACCCCGGTGTGGGGTACCCTCGTTAAGGAAAAGAGTACAGTAACTACGTTTATATACATAGACTACCCAAGGTATACATAGACTACCCAAGGTTGAAATTGTCAAAGTCGGCTACCACGTCCGTGATCTCCTGATCCTCTGGCTGATGTTGTGTCCTCTCATCTGTACGCTCCCAGTCTTTGAAGCATGTAATTGCCTCAACCATCTCAGGTGTGAGAGACGACCTCCTCGGCTCAATTGTCCTCCCCACTAATCTGAAAATGGATTTCGACGAGACAGTGGACACTGGAACCGTAAGTACGTCCCATGCGAAATAGGATAGCATGGGGTAAATACGTTGGTTATTCTTCCACCACAAATATGTCGAGCTGTGTGTTCGGTGTGAATACCGACGCTCGTCCCGGATGCACCGAGGCAGTAGCATCCGAGCTCGGTACATCCGGAGTGTATAAGGCATCCTCGATGCCATGCGTGTCGTTCAGATGACGGTCATCCATGCCGTAGTCTCCCATGTCGTGGGAGAGTTGGCGTGGATCAATCTCTTAATCTTGACGAGGGGGACTTGGAGAGCGGGGGCGTGCTCTCCTGCTCTTGCTCTTATGAAATATTTTATTTCGCGACGGTAGAGCAAAAAAATAAATCAAATAGAGAGCGAACAAATGAAAAACGAATCGGTTTCGGGGGTTGAAGAAATGAGAGAAAGTGCGTGGTTAGCTCAGGAGAGAGAATGAGTTTCGGGTGCTGAAATGTAGAATAAATGACTGCCCGACAGAATTTTATAGCCATAAGAAGAGAACCGTTGGCTCATTATGCCCGTTGCGCTCGGGTTCATTTCAAATTTTAAATCATGTCGCGTTACTTTACGTCTTTTATCGTGTTACGTCACTGTCTGTTTGCCGAATGTTAAGGAGAGAGTGTGAGAGCGTCTGTTCAAAATTGAAACGATGCGCGGGATAAAAAGTATCTACTGAATAAATCGTGCGGACGGGAGTGAAATTCCTGCTTTATGTATTTCAATGCTTTACGTCATTTCAGTTCTCTTTTTCTAACAGACGCATCACGTTCACATCTTCCAATTCAAACTCAAACATAGCAAATAAGAGATCGGACATCACTTTATATCTTTCAATTGTCAAGTACATGTAGGCAAAAAGCAAACTGACCAGCTACTCTACTTACATCACATGGCATATGTCGTGCACAGTGCAATGCACCCCTACCCCGACCTGTCCCCATCGGCAATTAACTGCACCATTCCAATTTCCAAGTTCCAAGGCTCCAAGCTACGCACAAAACTTCACACATGCGATGCGACCTGCTTGCTACATGCTAGTTCCTCACCCAGCAGTCAAAGTTCCAAGAAGGTCTGGCCGTGTTTGCGGAGCCTCACGCAGTCACGCGCCCTCACCAGTCACCAAGCCTGCCTTCTTCTCCGCGCTGGTGTCGTCGGACGCGGCGCTCGCGGCGTAGCGAATCGCGGTCTCGCGGACGCGGCTGCGTCGGCGGACGACAACCGCAGGCTGGCGCTGCTGCTGCCCATCGCGTGCACATCCTCCCGCTCCGGCTGTTGCTCGGTTGTGCCCTCCTCGCTGTCTTGCCATCGGTTTCCTCGGCGCAACGGGCGGCGCTGCGCACGACCGAGGCCAAGCAAACCAAGGCGACGAGGCACGACGGATGAGGCGGGAGGCGAGGCTATGCGGCGCGGGCGATGAACCAAGGCCAGGTGAGCCAAGGTGGCTGAGGCGAACCGAGGCGGCGTGCGGGAGGTGAGGCGTGGCGCGGGTGAGCCAAGGCGGCTGAGGCAGCGAGGCGGCGAACGAGGTGGTGCGGGGCAGTGAACGAGGCGGAGCGGCTCGACGGACGAGACGACGCGGTGCTGTACGTCTTACGAGAGGCGAGGCGTTGCGCGGGCGAGTCAAGGCAACCGAAGCGGCGCAGCGAACCGACGCGGCGCGACTGATGAGGCGGCGCGGTGCGGCCCGCGGGAGGCAAGGCGTGGTGCGGCAGGCGAGGTCGACGTGCCTCGGGCTGGCCCAAAAAGGCCCGGCCCCAAGTGCCCACCTCTAGGCCGCGCCGCCCATGTCAACCCCACCCCCACGAGAGCTACCGACGACCCCTTCTCTAGTGTAACCTCGATCTCACTGAATTCGTCGGCTACTCCTAGGCGATCGTGCCCTGGTAACCATCATGCGGAACTCGAGCTTGACCTGCGGGAAGTTGCCAGAGACTACCCGACTATAACAGTGCTGCTGAAGTCGATACCATTCACGGTCAACCGGACGGTGACGAACATGGGCCCAACCGAGTCAACGAACACACTGAAGCTGGACGTGCCGATGTCGGCACGTCGCTGACGGTGCGCCTCCCCGGAGACACTTGTGTTCTCCAAGGTCGGAGAGGAAGAAGTTCAGAGTATCGGTGAGCGGCCATGGCGTGGACTGACAAGACGCTGTGGATCAGCTGTCCTCCGCCTCCATCAGGATGGGGATGCCCGCGCCGTGAGCACGATGCATGTGCACGCGTGTCCCATTTCACAATAATCATTCTCTCCCTGTTTATTTCGTTTTCAGTTTTCCTACAAAAGTTAAGAGCTCGTTGGGATAGTGCCAAGGGAACAGCAGAAAACTGAAGAAACACTTGCTGGAAGCAACCTCCAGCTGCAAAAGATCAGCCAGACACTAAACGCTTTCTTTTAAGCATTGTTGGGGTGCGCCGGGCAAAGGCTGCAGTGCAACGCCCAAGCGACGCGCGAGGGCCCCAGCGGCAAGCCACTGTGGTGGACCCTCCCCACAAAAAATAAATTTAATATCGTTGTGGAACGGTGTTCCACATATCAGATATTAAACTGATAAGAACAGATACTACACTTGATCTTAGCCAAAAGGCCGAGAAAGGTATGAGTTGCAACGGAGGCCGTCCCGTCCTCTTATAGCCTCTCCGGGCCGACCTCTCCTCTCCGCTGCGCGATGTGGTACTAAACGAACGAGCTGCTCCTCGCGGACACATCCTCCTGCAACCAAGTCGGCCCAGTTTCACGGTGGAATCAGCTGTGGCAGGCCCGGCACATGTTTCGGGCCTAGGAAGTTGCTTTCTTTCTATTCTATGACGACAGAGGACAGTCTACTTCAGTGACCGGTCACAACAATGATGCTCTAGTATATAAATACATGGATCCGGCCCATTGAGAGATACATGGACCGGCCACAACAATGATGCTCTAGTATATAAATACATGGATCCGGCCACAACAATGATGCCCGTTGTAATGCAGAGAGGGAAGCCATTTTGCAACTCTTCCTACACTAATGCAATACATGGATCCGGCCTATTGAGAGAGATTCTCGTTGAATTCCTCCGCTGCATCTTCGGCGGTACGCATCCGATCAGGACGCCTACAAATTGAATTTTTTTTCTTTAATATTTATTTTTCTTTTTTTTTTCAAAACTAGTCGTTGGGATGAAAATTTTGCAGAAATGGACGCCGGTCGCCCGTGTATGGGGCGATCAAAACTAGTCGTTGGGATGAAAATTTTGCAGAAATGGACGCCGGTCGCCCGTGTATGGGGCGATCGCCCCATACACGGGCGATATGTGCCTCCGCCGTTACTAGCCGTTGGACGACCGTTGGTGTAGGCCCCCTTGTCGCCTGAGACAGGGGCGATCGCCTAACAGAGGGGCGACAGGGGGTATAAAACAAGTCGCCCGGGTGAGCGGGGAAGCCAGCCGAGGCAGAAGAAAAGGAAAGAAGAAGAAGAGAAGAGGAGAAGGAAGAAGAAGAGAAAGAAGAAGAAAAGAAGAAGAAGAAGAAGAAAAAAAGAAGAGAAAAAGAAGAAAAAGGGGGAAAAAGTAAATCGTCATTTCTGCGAAGGTATTTTTACAAAAAAATTTATGATTGTTTAGTTACGTAGAAGTTAAATGTACCATTTATTATTTAAATTTTTACGATTTTGTAGTTTTTAGAAAATTTAGTAGGAGTGTGTTATTAGAATTTTAATGTAGCATTTAATATTTAGAAAATTTAGGATAGTGTTGTTTAGAAATTTCTCGGATAGCGTTTAGAACTTTAGTGTAGTATTTAGTTTTTAGAATGTTCAGGAATGTATAGTATTTAGTACGTTACAAATTTATTTAGTATTAGAAATTTATTTTAGTGTTTAGAAAATTTAGGATTGTGCAGCGTTTAGAATTTCTCGCATAGTGTTGTTTAGAAATTCCTCGGATAGCGTTTAGAACTTTAATGTAGTATTTAGTTTTTAGAGATTTCAGGATTGTATAGTATTTAGTACGTTACAAATTTATTGTAGTATTAGAAATTTATTTTAGTGTTTAGAAAATTTAGGATTGTGCAGCGTTTAGAATTTCTCACATAGTGTTGTTTAGAAATTTTTCGGATAGCGTTTAGAACTTTAATGTAGTATTTAGTTTTTAGAAATTTAAGGATTGTATAGTATTCAGTATATAGAAAGTGAATACAGTGAAAATAGTAAGCAATATTTACAAATTTAATTTGGTAGGGTTAATTTAATGTGGCACAAATATAATATTAGGCCATATGGTAGGCAAGTCGAATTACTTATTTGTAGTCAAATCACTTATTTATAGTCGTATTATGCAGTACGATCAATGTATATTGTATTTTAGAGTAATATTTTTCCGTCGAACGTTGCAGCATGTCGGAGAAATTGTATTTCCAAATATTTTATGGAGATGGGGAGATAGCAAAGGGGGCGGATGGGGTGGATTTATCATCATTTTCAAGAGTCGTACGGGCATATGCGGACCTAGCGATAGGACATCTGAGGGTTTGTTGGAGTGGATGTCTCGCATGTTCGATTTGGATCCCAGATTGTTGGTTCTTGGTCGAGCGATGAGTGAGCCGTCGCAGGACTGCTTTTTACGGAGAGTTGATTCCTATTAACTCGACATCAACATGGAGTAGTTATGTTGGTTTTACCGTAGAGCGGGTTGGCGCTCATGTTGTTGGTCTGATGCTACCGGTAGCTCCATCGGTGTCGCAAGTTCGTGATGTCGGGTGGACATTACGGGGAGGGCGTCAAATGTGTAAGGATGCGAAGAGGAAGGCGGCGAGGACCATGGAGACGAGGAGCACGAGGTAGCGGTAGCGAAGGGATCGGAGGGGCAGAGGAGACAGCGGTGGAGGCGCGAAGGGTGGCCGACGAGGGGGAGGAGGTGGAGGACATAGTTGACCTGATGGAAGAGGAGGACCGTGCGGATGAGGAAGTCCCTGATGGTGAGCACTCCGACGAGGAGGACAACGCTCTTGAGGTGCCTATCCCTGGTGCGTGAACCAATTCTGATTTGAAGACCTAACAACGAATGAAGGGAACACTGATGCATGGGAGTATTGTGAGAACGAGGTGACGGAGGGGGTCATATATAAAGACAAGGAGGCTGTGATGGATGCGGTGAAGTACTGGGCAATGTCTCTCCGGCGGCAATTCAGGGTAGTGAAGTCCAAAGAAGAAGGAGTACGACGTGAAGTCGTAGTTGATTCGTGCCCATGACGGGTGCATGCATACAAGGGGAAGTGGAAGGACTACTGGAAATGCTCCATAGTGATGGAACACAATTACGTGTTGGAAGAAGTGGAGCAGGTACACCGCAATCTGTCGTTCACTTGGGTGGCAAATGTGTTTTATGGTCAGATCGTGGACAATCCGCACCTGCAGCCTTGATCTATTATCACAACCGTGGAGGAGAGGTTTCAGTACAAGATTAGCTACGGAAAGGCATGGAGAGCGAAAAGGACAGCTCTGGAAATGCGGTTCGGGACGTACGAGGCTTCCTACGAGAATATTCCCCACCTGCTGAGGGCAATAGCACGTAGGAACCCCGGTACATCCGTCGACCTTGCGGAGTTTCCTGCGGGTGGTGTGTGTGCGGGTAAGTGGGTCTTGCAGCGTGCATTCTTCGCCCTGGGCGCATGCATAAATTCGTGCCGGCACTGTCGCCCGGTCATTTGCATGGACGGCACATTCCTCACGGGGAAGTATAAGGACCAGATTCTAACTGCGATCGCGGTGGACGCCAACAACCAGGTTCTATCGGTTGCATTGGCCTTCGTGGAGGGGGAAAACACGAAGAGTTGGTACTGGTTCCTTGAAAGAGTGAAGCTGGCAGTTGTTCTGGACAGGCCTGATGTTGGTGTCATCCATAACCGACATGCTGGGCTGCTAAGGGCTATCGTGGATGTACAACAAGGGTCCACCGTCGTGGGAGCAGTAAAGTGGCCGGACCTAAAGAGTAGGTGGTGCATGAGGCACATGGGTGCCAATTTTTTCCTTCAGTTCAGGAACAAGAAGCTTATAACATGTTCAAGCGGCTGTGTAAACAGAACCAACGGAGGAAGTTCGACACGCTTTGGAGGACGTTGGATGAACTAACGAAGAAGCAGTCAATGAATCCAAGAGATACCGCTGGTTCATCAAGGAACCCGATGGTGTACCATGAGCAAGGAGAAGACCCCACAGCTTTGTGTGCGCTCCCGACAGATGCCCCAAACATTCGGCGTAGGTAGGGATGGCAATCAAACCAGCGGTTCGGTACCGTGGGTTGGCACCGATCGGTCGGGTTCGGTTCTAATTTTTACCCGGGTTCTTGGTCTGTACCGAGATGGGTTAGTCGGGTTCGGGTTCTAATTTTTACCCGTGGTACCCATTGGGTATCGAAATCCGTATATACCCATCGGTTCGGGTACCAGCGGGTTTGGGGTCGGGTTTCGCACTGTCGAGTTCGGCTCGGGTTTTTGTGGGTCGGGTTTCTTGTCGGTCGGATTTTGCAAAACTCATACCCGACCCAACCTATTGCCACCCCTATGCACAAACCCGTCAGTACCGCGGATTTGGTACCGCGGGTTCGGTATAATTTTTTACCCGATATGGTATTCGGGTTCAGGTCGGGTTTTTTCATTTCGGGTTTTCTGTCGGGTCGGGTTTTGTCAAACCCGCACCCGACCCGACCCGTTGCCATCCCTAGGCGTAGGCCGGGGACTAGCATAAAGAGTTTCACCGACTGAATACGGCACGAGCCTTTGGAGAAATGGTCCCTTCTGCATGATGAGGGCGGCTCGCGTTACGGAATCATGACAACGAACCTGGCGGAGATTTACAACTAGGTAATGAAAGGCACCAGATGCCTTTCGCTGGTGGGTATAGTTGAAGGTGTCTTACTAGGGACACAGAGATATTTCATTGAGCGATACAAGAGCTCCGCAGCATGTATGTCGGACAATAGACTGTCGTACTCAACGGTTGTATCTACATACATGTCCAAGAAAACAAAAAAGGCGCAGGCATATCGAGTGACACCGGAGAGTGGCGTGGAACGGAGATACCACGTGCACTGTGGTGATTGAGGTTGCAGGGGTGCCCATCGGGAGAGGACTTCCCATCTGTGCATACTCGAGCGGTGATGCGAGTGCTCTTGCCGAAACCACGCTGCTTGCACTTGCCGGTGCTCGCACATCATTGCCGCGACTACCGAGACGCATCAATCACGTCGTCCGTTCATCTCCCCCTACTACTACAAGCAAAGTATTCTCAACACGTGGCATCACGAGGTGTACGGATACCGAGTGGATGGATCGTTCACAACAGCCCCCCCTCCAGACCATCGATGGGTACCGGACATCCGAATGTTGAAGCTGAAGGTCGAGCGTCGAAGGACACGGCGCATTCGGAACGATATGGACGAGTCCGAGGCGTGTCGCAACCGCGGATAATGTAATGTTCGATCTTCTTCGCATCTTGTAAGATTCGATCATGTACCAGTGAACTGTTGTGCCAATAATGTAATTTTCGCAGTTCTAGTAAGTAGTTACTCGCGTCATATATTTCTCGATGTACCAGTTAGTTGTTATTCGCATCATGTAATTTTCGATGTACCAGTTAGTTGTGATTCGCATCATGTAATTTTTTATGTACTAGTTAGTTGTTATTCGCATCATGTATTTTTCGATTTACCATTTAGTTATTTTTTGCATCATGTATTTCTCGATGTACCAGTTAGTTGTTATTCGCATCATTTAATTTTTGATGTACCAGTTAGTTGTGATTCGCATCATGTAATTTTTGATGTACCAGTTAGTTGTTATTCGCATCATGTATTTTTCGATTTACCATTTAGTTGTTTTTTGTATCATGTATTTCTCGATGTACCAGTTAGTTATTTTTCGCATCATGTATTTTTCGATGTACCAATTAATTCCTACGAGGGTAATGTAATTTCCGGCGTTGTGTGCCTCAGCGAACATATCTTCATCTTTTGTATTATTTGTTGAGTATGGTACAATTCGTTATTTCGCTTTTCATTTTGTGTGCACATTTCATTACTGAAAAATTTATTATATTTCCTTTGTAACAGGCGACGAAGGCGTGACCTTGCCCTGAGCTGCTCGACGCGACCGTCGATGCGACCCACCGGTCTAGATACTCCGCAGAGCAGAACCGAGAGCTAGGGACACTCCGACCTCGGGTGCCCAACGAGCTGCTTCATATTGACCCATTGGGTTCCACGATGGTCGCCAACGCTTGCATCATTTTACGTACATGTATTTACTGTGAATACAATTCTAACGACGCAATGCACTACATGCGAGGTTGCGGCGGGGCTTACTTCCTCTCTGTAGGATGGTGGAGCGGTGTCGCCCGTTAGAGGCGTGGAGGTCCCGCGGTTGGTGCGACCGGTCCTGCTGGCCGCACTCGTGGACCGGTGGAGACCGAGACGCACACGTTCCACCTTCCGTGCGGAGAGATGGCTCCGGCGCCGGGCGTGTCGTACCTCCTAGGCCTCCCTTGTGCGGGTCCGGCAGTTGTGCCGCACGACGCCCCCATCACGTGGCACGCGGAGTTGTCCGCGCGGTTCGCCGTGGTGCAGCGGCACCCCCGGGCAGCCCCCTACCAGCCCCTCAGGCAGGGTGAGCGGCACGGACCGACGAAAGCGTGGCTGCTTCAGTTCACGGCGAGTACCTCTTTCTTTGCGAATTAACAGAGAAGCGCTAAGTTGCTAATAATGTTTGTTGCGAACGCTGCAGGCTCAGCTTCTCCACCCTACGCAGAGGAGGAGGACGCGGCCCGCCATCTGGAGGCATACCTCCTGTTGTTGTTCGGTTGGGTGATGTTCCCGTCCTCTCACGGGAACACGGTGGACCGGCACCTGATCGAGTATGCTCAGCACATCGCCGACACCCCGGAGGATGAGGTAACACACTAAGTTCAAATCTCGTATCAGCGGAGCACGTCTAACTTCCCCATTGTAAACAGATGATGCAGTGGTCGTGGGCTTCAGCTGTGCTTGCGGCGACGTACAAAGGTCTGTGCGACACCGTCTCTCGGGCGGAGCAGGACGCGACGATGTCGGGTTGCGTCCTATTCCTTCAGTTGTGGTCCTGGGAGCGCTTCTCCATCGGCAGGCCTGTTGTTGACACCGCACCGTACCCTCAGGACCTTTACGGCGACGACCCGGTGGACTGGCCCACCGTGGGCCACTACTGGGTCCGACGACAGGTATGCTCCCTCATATCTTTTTCCCACTTAGGCACTTGTATAACCTTCGCCATTTATTATTTCTTCGCAGCGGACATTCGCGCACCGACAGGTGAGGAGGTCTTACCTCGAGTTCGTTCGGGAGTTCGACCGCCTCCACGACGAGGACGTGCGATGGACGCCATACTGGCAGCGTCGGCGTACGCCCGAGCACCTCACGGGGTCTCCGTGCTTTGCACACGAGATGAGGCCTTCTGGCTCACCCGTAAGGTCCTCGTCTTTGACCTGTGTGTCGAGGAGTACTCCGCGCACCGAGTGCTGCGGCAATTCGGCCTATTCCAGTCCTTTCCCTTGCCGCCTCGTCACGTTATCGCACGTGGCACTCACAGGTACTTACCCTGATCCTACTACTCCGCATCTTTGCAAAATGAATGTGGTGTGTACTTCCTGTTCTTGCATTGCAGGATGACTCAGATGGGTGCTGCAGTGGGCACTCAGTTCGAGCACCGTATGCAGTCATGGGCGGTGCAGTGAGACGTCGCACTCGACGAAAGAGTCACCGAGACCCGGTCGTACGACCCTGACATGTACGATGAGTACATGGAGTGGTTCGCCCCACGCACTCGCTTTAGGGTGGGGTACACACCAGCACCGTATGTCGCACGGCGAGCATCGGTGGCGGACACGTATCCTTCACGGATGTCCCGGAGGACAACTCCTCGATAAGTGTCGCAATCGAAGCTACATGGTCACATCTTTCTCATGTAAATTACGTAATAACAATCGGCGTTACATGCAGGCACATCTCGTCGGGGAGGTTGAGGCGAGGCTATCTCCATCTTGACGCGCCTTGGCGGGCATACGGTGACCACCGCCGAGGCCGAGTCAGCTTGGGATCGGGTCCTCGATAGGATGAGGCGGTTGGGTCGCTTGGCCACCTGCTGGGGCCGTGGAGACGTCGGCGGACGCAGCACACCACGTCCCCGCGGCCCAGCACCTCGCCCTACCCCGCCGGTGCCTCGTTACGCTCCCACGCAGCTGCAGTGGGGACAGTGGGCTGAGGAGGCTCCTTCCTCGTCTCGCCCTACCCCGCTGGTTCCTCGTTACGCTCCCACGCAACAGCAGTGGGGACAGTGGGCTGCGGAGGCACCCTCGTCGTCTCGCGCCTCAGCAGGACCCCAGGGTGGTTTCGACGACCCTGCAGACGTCGAGTTCGACCTGGAGGAGTACCTTTCGACCGACTACCTCGCCCCCTCTCAGCTCTCGGGAGCGCCGCCACAGGACACGCCCTCGTCGCGCCACACTACTCTCGCTGCGCGCAGGCGGCCTAGGAGGGACGTCCGTCCGCCGTCGCCACTCACCTACCCCACGGGCCAGATCAGGAAGCGTGGCCATGATTAACTAGTTGTACGGATGTATTTTTGTAATGCCTTTACGTTCAGCAGCATATTGTATAACTCTCCGAGTTAGTAACATGACAGCCTTATCACTTTAAATTGTGCAAATCCATGTATGCATTGCTAGCCTATGCCACACGACGTGACAATACACCAACGACTCGGTGCACCTATCGCCTCTAGTTGGGGCGATCGCCCTAATATGAGGCGATCGCTTTATACCATGGCGATATCTACCCTTTATAACATTCATTCTCATAAGCGGTCTCGCAAAGAATAGAGGAAAAAAGAATAGAGGAGGGGGGAAATTCAGGATCAATCGAAAATACCGAGGCGTGCAAGTGCAAAGGGAAAGGGGAAAGCAAAGGAAGAAGCAAATGCATGCCCGCGCAATTTAGCGTACCAAGATCTCTTTCTACCTCGTGGAGCTGTAGCACCCATGTGTATGTGCGGAGATCTTTGCAGGCTTGTCCGCTCTTGAGAAATTTCAACTTGGAATAGGAGGTACTGGAAGTGCCGCAACTACGCCTTCGATCCGTCGGAGAAGAGCCTGAAGGATCGCCGCATGGTAACAATCGTACGGGTTACATAATATTTGTGAATGAAACTTTGCTAATTTACGTTTCATGCAGTCACCTCCGCCACTGTGTGAATTTGAGCAGTGGTTTGATACGGAGATCAACCCCGAGGACCAACGGCTTCTTGACCAAGCCAACCGGCAGGACGAGTTCACGCGGCGGCTTCAAGAACAATGCGATGTCGCACGCAAGGAGGCATGTAGGAAGGAAGCGGAGGAGAAGGAGGCCGAGAGAGAGAGGAAACGAGAGAGGGCGCGGCGTGCCAGAGAAGCCCCGTCGGAGGCATGGGCGAATAGGAAGTGGCCTCGAAGCACTCAGTAGACGTTTGGTGTTAACTTTGGTTTTCTTTGTTCGTGGTACTCCTTTCAGTTTTAAGCCGTAATAAAGAGTGCGGCCTACCCTTCAAGTGTGTGCTCACTGTCCTCAACTAGCCTTAGAGAGGGAACCGATTGCATTTCCGGAGTGATCGGATATGTCCTACTACTCCAGTTGTCCCAAATGATGTTATTTTTGTCCATCAAGATAGGTTATAGCATTTTAAGTTCATCAGATTTGATTTCATCGAGTTTGACCCTCGTTTGCGAAAGATACGGCCATTTTGATGTTTTACCGATTGCATGTTCGGACAACAATAAAATAGTGCAGCCTAAAGTGATATCTAAATATTTTTATATAATTGTAACCTATGCAAGCCCAAGAATGCAATAAAACTGGTTCGGTCAAATTTTGAGGTCCTTTAGACATTATTCTAACTACTTGAACAATGAATGCTATAAAGGGTTTAAACTAGCCTTCTTTGATTCAAAATGCAATCATATTTAGATATTTTTGCAAAAAGGAAGTGCATAAGGTTGTAGTAACTTACTCTATTTATTTCATAATTTATGGATCAACACACAATGTAATTCCTTCACAATCCATAGTTAGAGCCTAGCATTCGAACTCAAATAAAATTATTTTTCTGCAAACAACACATAGATTTTTATTTTAGAAAGTAATTCCTCATTCCAAAATTTAAATTTAGAAACAAGTTTCATTTCATTTGGACACTCCTAGCAAAAGTTATGGGGTTCATATTAAAAAGGCATATAGTAATTACAAAAAATACAAAAAAAATTTGTTTCGCCTGCAACGCCTGTCGCCCCTGTCTCGGGCGATAGGGGGGCCCACCGATAACAGCTCTTTTTTTTGCTGTTTGAGGCTAACGGTAGCAGGGTCTATCGCCCGTGTATAGGGCGATCGCCCCATACACGGGTTATGGGCCTCCATTTCTGCTAATTTTTCATCTGGACGTATAGTTTTGAAAAAAAAGAATAAAAATAAATATTAAAGAAAAAAAAATTCCCTACAAATTTATAGGCTACGAATACGATACTTCTTCCTTGATCGCTCGGCGCGTCCCGGGCTCGGCATTTGGTGGCTCGTGCTGGAGAGGTTTCCCACAGCCACATCAACACTATTTGGAGAAGAAACGATCGTGCCAACAGGCAACAGGTCGGTAGGGAACATCGAGTGCACAGGGACACCAAGAACGTCTGTCAAGGCTCCGACATTACTGAACACGCCTTCAGAGTTCAGAGTTCAGGCAACCCCTGGCGAATAGTTATCTTCTGGCAAATTTGTACAACAGCTCGACCAACGAGGATGGGTCACTGCTATGTATGTATGTACATCACGACCGCAATCCCGGGTATCCATTTGCTCGTGAGGACGGCAACTGGCGATCACTTCGTCACCTCAACTCCGATCCTCTCAGCAACCTGCATCAAGAAAAGGCTCCAACATAAGCGAAGATAAGCATCAGATGTGAAGGAGCATTTTGCTGGGGCTATCTGAGTTGTGACCAGGGTTTCAAATTCCACTGAAATTTTGCCGAGATTTCGGTTCTTTCGGTGGGTCCCAAATACACTTTGTCCCAGTTACATTTGGGTGGGTTCATTTGAATTTTGTCCAAAACTTCAAATTTTGATCAAATTGTGTCCACAAATTCAAATTTCCGTCAAATTTTGTCTTGACCGTTTCGTCCCGAAATTACACCGAAATAACCAAATCTCGGTGATTTCGGTGGGTGCCAAAATAAATAAATAAAATGAAATTCGAAACCCTGGTTGTGACCGAGTAACAGAGCACCAATGTGGACGATGCTTATTCCCAAGGAATTGAAACAAAGGAAAGGGAACATAAAGCTCTTGTGTGCTTTTTACCGGTTCCATCTGAACCTCAAACGGGCAGGCTCCTCCAGAACACGGAGCATGTATCGCGATGGTGACAGGTTAGAACAATACATCAGTTTTTGTATAATTGGCTATTTGACATGTCCCTCGCATCTGAATTATATCTTGGATGATGACAAAACAACAGACCACAAATGTAACCATCATTTTTCCCTGTAATGCATGATAGATCTGCCGTACCTTCATCAACAATCAAGGACCACGCACTCTCGTGCACCATAACATGTAATCCTATCCTACAGTCAGTAAACAAGCTTGACATAGACTTTAATGATGCTACTTATTAGCTCTAGAGCTGTGAAGAGAGATCGATCTTGAGTGATTGCTAGAACCCATGCAGGCAGCATATTGATACTAAAAATTACTTACGAGCTACAACCAGCATAAGCATAACAAGGGATGTCAAAGGCTAAACGCAAGCTACCGAGCCCAGTAAACAATTTCCAAGAGAATAAGATGGTTAACGTTGGAGTGTAGAGAAATAGAAATACCTCCTTGAAAGAGTGAACTTCACTGCCCCAAAGCTAGGCATCACAGCCTGCATCTCTAGCTCCCCATACATCATTTCTACCAGCATCGCCAACACGCACAGGTTCTTCAGGTTTGACACCTAAATGAAATTAACATGGCATAAAATTAATTTAATTCTATAGTTACGCAATAAAAATATGAAGTTAAACATTGCGTCTACAACATGATTATTAGCAGCTAACAAATATTCAAAGAATACAAAATATGCTAGTAAAGAAAGCATGCCTACACATGTTAGATAGTCTAACTGATACATAGATGTAAACAATACTATCATAGCAGCATGCATTCTCATCAGATTTAATCGCAATAGAAAAATTGCTTGATCAACAACTAGCCAGTGACACATTTACAGTGGACTTGATGAAAAAAAGGAAGCTGCGTAAAAACGACGCAACGATTGAAGGCGAAGATGAGCAGTCACGCGGTGTGGCACTTCCTAGAAACCTGATCGCCGATCTCCCGTACAGATCGTCAAGTGGCCGGCGTCGCATCGGAGACATTGCTCTCCCTCACGCCCGTTGTACGACAGGCGAAGAGATGGAACGACTCGGGTGGCAGCAAGCATCGGAGGAAGCAGAGGGCGCCAGAGGAAGACAAGACGAGATTGTTTTTTCGTCGCTTGTTTCTTCACTTACAAGGATGTCTCCCTTAAGAAAGCGCGTACAACCAAAACCGCCTCACAATAACACAGATCAAACTATTATGATTCCAGAAACCGCTCTCTAGAATCGCATCGTGGGCGAACGGACTAACCGCACGAGAACGTGTGTCTCGCTGAATCCACGGTACCATGTCGGCAATAGAGGTGTATGGTAGGCTGGTAAAAAAGCTCGTTATGACTCGAATTAAAATTGCTTCGATTACAATAGTTAATGAGTTTAAAATTGAAAGGAGTCTATTTTCAGCGAGAAATGCTGATGAGGCTCAGCTCGACAGTGGCTCGTTAGCTCGAATTTGAAATAATCACTTAAATGATAAATAAAATGATTTATGATCAATTATATCAGCTTCAAAAGAAGGTCAATAATAGCTCATTAAGCTTGATAGCCAGCCCTAGTGTAAGGTGATATGGCATAGTTGGTATACGTAGTAAAAGATTAAATACACTTAGCACATCTCGGTCACGTGTCATCACAAGTCATAAGTCACGCGAAATACGCGATATGCGCGCGCGAGCTTGTGTGTACATAATCTAACATAGTCAACCATGTGTACCTCTAGCCTTGCGACCAATTTATACTAAAGTTCATACAAAAACTCCCCTTATAAGTTAGTTTCCCTCCACCGAACTAAGGTTCTGTTTGGCAGAGCTCTAGATCCCAACTTCACCTCAGATCTGAAGCTTGTAAGCTAAAATAAAGTGAATTAAGTTTATATTTTTAGTCTAAAAATGTAAACAAGATGGTCCACTTAAATATTCTTAATGTACCCATAGTTCTAGCTTCATAAAATTTTGTAGTTAGAAATACCCTACTCCAACAACTCCACGGATTTTGATGGAGCTAGAGTTGTACGAAACACCCCCTAAGTAATATGAGATTAAAGTCTTATACCCTCGACTTAACACCTCTTTGATTTCTTCTATTGGATTAATTCTGAATTAATTCCGACACAAAATACTCGCAGGCCTTCCAAAATATCGTTGGGTTTGGCTTTTCTGCCGCGACCTGTTTGTAGAGTATGCAGAAACATGAGATATTACGATATTCGGGAAAATTACATTTAGAACTGACTTCACATAGCAGTAGGCGGAATATAATAGAAACATGCTAACTTGCAGATACGAGTAGAGGAATGGAAAGAGCACTCTCCGTTAAGATCTAAGCCATATCTCATCTTAACGACAGGTCTAAGAGGTGATCATATAGGTCAACCTACCTCAGCAGAGACAGCAACTGCATCAAACCAGTGATCACATTTCAGGACTTGTAGAAGAGGCCGTAGACGGTGTCAAAATTGGAGACAACAGCAGTTTTAACACCAGCCTTTCTTAAAACTTTGAACACATGTTCAGCATCAGGATCACAAAGCTTCCAAGCCTAGCAACCATAAAAAAATATTATCATTAGGCCTATCAGAAAAGATATTGTAAACTATTTCGATTTGCTGACCATAAAGTTAATCTCACCTTCTCTGTCATGTAGTATTGATACAGTTCCTCAAAGTATTGTAAATCTGAACAGCCTGTAGAAGAAGTGACTATGTGTTGCCAAAAGGGTCTTCCGTCATCCACACACCTGGACCAAGTTGGAAATATATATATAAAGTGAGAGCTTAATCTTAAAACTGTCTAAGACTCTAAGTATTGATCAACAGGTATGCGCTCTACGACAGTGTAGAGAATAGCAGGAAGCCAGGAGCACACAGTACCATAGCACAACAACCATAATAGTTAAAGGGGTTGATTATACTCAGGCAACATAAGCAACAAATGATTTTCAAATGAGTGCATGGCTGCACTAACATCCAAATACGTCCAGGAATAGCATTACTTCAGGATACATTTCCATAAAGAGGTGGTGCTGATAAGTAAAGAGTAAAAAGGGAGAATGAACTTAGCAGCTTAAATGTTATATGTACCAGGGAAGCACATAAAACCGGAAACCATGCCATGTTTTGACAAATCAAGTAAAGCTTATTGGAAGTTATAACAAAAACACATCTCTTATATCCACAACACCACCTTTTAAGCATTATTGAAGCTCCTCGCCTGCCGATTGTTGTCAAAATTTTGATAACATGAAAAACTTCCGAATATAATCAAGTACCTCCATCTGTTTAAGTAGTTAACAGAGTCAATGTAACCTACTGACCCTTCAAACAAAAACTGAAGGTCACGTAAAGAAAAATATACCAATTAACCATCAATAGTTTCGTGTTCTCTTCCCCAGACATTATCTGATAGTGTAATATCTGCCAAATTCCTTCCACTGGTTGCAAACATTTAAGGTCCTCTCAGTGGCATATATTTGTCCAGTGTCCACTGCAAACTGATTAAAAAATCTTTCCTCATTGCCCACCCTGTTCCAATTCCCTATTATATTCTATGAACTAGCTAGGGTCACGCATTACGCTGCGCCGTGCGAAATTTGGCCGCGCGACGATGTGCCGTGTGAAATTTGGTCCGACGGCTATTTCTGAAGAAAAAAGATAGCCAGGGTAGCGCGCTACGCTGCGCCGTGCAAAATTTGGTCGCAAGACGCTGCGCCGTCCGATGGATATTTCTGAAAAAAGGGTATGAGGATATAAACGGGGAATCATTTTTTCTCGGGGGTTTTTTATAAAATATGCTAGCCAGGAGTCATCGGCGAATTTGCGGCACCATGGGTCCTCTTTGTACGGTGTGAAACTTGGTCTGACGGTTACGTACGAAAAAAGGTACGAGGACATGAACATATTTTTTTTCTGGGGTTTTTTTAAATGTGCTTGCGTAATTTCAGTTTTTCTAGTTTTTTTTTAAAAAAAAATGGGTTACTAGGAGTCGGCGGCGAATCTGTGGAATTTGTTTTGGAAGAAAACCGTGGAGGGACCTAAACGTAATTTCAGTTTTCTTGTTTTTTTTAAAAAAAAAACGGGTTGTTAGGAGCCGTCGGCGAACCTGTGATTTTTTAAAAAAACTACGTAATTTCAGGTTTTTTTATTTTTTTATAAAAAACGGGTTGTTAGGAGCCGTCGGCGAATCTGTGGATTGCTATAAACTATCGGCGAACCTATGGGCTTTTTTTTAGGAAACCGCGGAGGGATTTAAACGTATTTTTTTTTGTCTATTATGCTAAAAATAGATTTCTTGAGACCTAAACGTAATTTTGGTTTTTTTCGGGCTCATTCTGTTAAAAACCGACGGGAGGATCTAACCGCAATTTTAAATTTTTCAAAGGACTTTTTCGTGGAAAAGGTGACGTGGCGCACATGAGACACAGCCGATTCTCTCCGGTATAATATAAGGTATACACGAGCCTCTACGGTCTAAAATAAATATACTTTCACTACTAAACAACATCGTACTAGTTCAATAACATTCATCCCACTGATGTGTATAAGAAAGCTTCTTAGTTCCACATTATTTATTCAAAAGAGTAACAGCCAACATCAGACAAATAATTTGCAAATCAATAGTTTTAAGTAATCCATATGTATTGAAAAACAAAGTTGACACTATAAGATATAATAACCACATAGTACCAGTACAGATAGGAGCAAGCCAGTCGGACCCAAGCCTCAGACCCTTGCATGCCAAATATGTGGACTCTTGTTGATTAATTCAGCAAGCTGTGGACGAAACTGTTAAGGAACCTCGCTATCGAATAGTCCGGGGTTCCCGAACAGATCTGAAGTGGAGAACAGAAAGAGAGAGACACAGGTATATGAGGAGAGCGACGGCGAATTCTTTATTGCTAATCAATTCTATACATAGGGGGGACCCCTCCTCCTTTTATAGCTTTCCTCTAGGGTTTTGGCTAAGGGTCCACATGGGCCTTCAATGGGCTTCTAGGGTTTCTTAACACTCCCCCTTGGGCCCTTTGCCGCGAGATGCATATGCCTCATTAAAACTCCAGAAAAACCCAGTGGGAAAAATACTTGGAGAAAGAGTACATAGCATACGCTTTACTATGTTGCACGAATTGCCTCGTCAAAACCTTATGCAAGAAAACTTCATGAAAAACTTGCTAAGGAAAAAGAGTACAATTCTCCCAACTTCAATTGCTAATCTTGAGATTTATGTTGGGTATTCATAATTCATGCTCGGGATTCATGTGGGAGTATGTGACATATCTCCCTGAAATCTGCACTTCTCTAAGTCTCATCATCCCAATTCCTTTCACGCACCTTTCAAAGGTAGATGCTGGGAGTGATTTAGTGAACAAATCTGCAAGATTTTCACATGACTTAGTATGCAATATCTTGATCTCGTTCATCTTATGCAATTCATGAGCATAGAAGAACTTGGGGTTGATATGCTTCGTGAGATTGCTCTTCACATAACCCATCTGTGCTTGGGCAACACAAGCTGCATTATCTTCATAAATAATTGTGGGAGTTTGCTCAATGTTCAAACCACATGACTTCTGGATGTGGTGAACCATTCTTCTGAGCCATGCACATTCACGAGATGCTTCATACAAAGCGATGATTTCCGAGTGGTTTGTCGACGTCGAGACAAGAGTCTGCTTAGACGACTTCCAAGAAATTGCTGTTCCTCCACATAGGAAAACATAGCCGGTTTGGGACTTGCCAGATGCGGGTCTGATAAATACCCAGCATCGGCATAGCCAACCAAATTCAATTCATTATTTCTTCTGAAGAACAGACCAAGGTCTTTGCTTCCTTGGAGGTAACGAAAGATGTCCTTGATCCCTTTCCAATGCCTTTTGGTGGGTTCTGCATTGTACCGAGCTAGCAAATTCACAGCGAACGCAATGTCCGGTCTAGTGCTATTCGCAAGGTACATGAGCGCTCCAATTGCACTCAGATATAAGAATTCTGCTCCCAGGACTTCCTCCCCCTCTTCTCTAGGTCTGTATGGGTCTAGGTCTGCTTGAAGTGACCTTCCGACCATTGGAGTCTTCGCAGGATATGCTTTTTCAAATCCAAATCTTTCCAACACTTTCTGCGTGTAGGTTGATTGATGTACCAAGATTCCTCCTTGGACATGTTCAAGCTGCAAGCCTAAACAAAATTTGGTTTTACCCAAATCTTTCATTTCAAATTCAGACTTCAAGTATGAGCATGCCTCTTCAATTTCTTCATCCGTCCCAATGATGTTCAAGTCATCTACATAGACGGAGATTATCTGAGAATCCATTCGGGATCATTGTATAAACACACATGGACAATCTTCATTGTTTGTGTAGCCTTTCTTGCAGAGAAAGTCACTCAGCGATTGTACCACATTCTTCTGTCTGCTTGACCCATACAGTGATTTCTCCAATTTCACTTTGCATGCAGTTTCTATTTGCTCCATCTTGGTTCGGGATAGGAATTCCTTCGGTACTTTCATGTATATCTCGAATCCAAGTTTCCATCTGGTATCTTTGTGACAACATCCATTAGCTTCATTCTCAACTTCAAGTTGGCGCCATTGAGATCAAATATCTAAAGGTGATTCATCCCATGACCGGAGAATAGGTTTCTTCATAATCAACCCTAGGGCGTTGAGTGAAACCTTGAGCTACAAGCCTTGCTTTGTACCTTACAACCGTTGTTTTTATTTCTCTTAGAACAAAGACCCATTTGTGACCTCACGGGCTTATATGGGGAGGTGTGCGGCATCTGGCTCAAACACCTCTCTCTTGTTCGGAGAGACTAACTCTGCAGATGATTGCCTTTTTCATTCTTCCCAATCTAGCCTTTTCTTGCACTCTGCGAGATGCGGGCTCGGGATCATGATCAATGATCGAGGCAATCTTCTTTATAAGTATGCATCAACTTTGGTCGTTGCTCTATTCAGGATTCTCCTGTTATTACAAAGTTTATGACCATTTCTTCATGGGGTGCTTCATGCACTTCTACTTGCTCTTCTTTGCTTTTCCCTATCGCAGAGCAAGTTCCTTTAGCTTTCATCGCCTATGTGTGCGCACACATTATTTTCGCGGCTTCCTTGATGGAAGATTCAAGTGCTGAATTGCCTTTTCGTTGGCTTCTTTCCGGTGCAGTCTCAATTGGCTCCCTTCTTTCCTTGGGGCATTTTCGTGATTGGTTGTGGTAAGTCCTCTCGCCCGATTTTCTCCAGACGTCTCCGGGTACTTTGGGTTTGAGGAGCAGTTACTGCTCTTTTCTTTGAGGCCTCTGAGCAGGTTGAGGATACCTTCTATTTCCTTTGGTATTTCCACCCTCTCGGTGCATTCCTTGCGGGTACATGCGACTTAACCACGCCTTCGGATCACAAAATGATCAGCGGTTCATTTGCTAAATTCGCAAATCAATTATCTTCGGACTTCTTGATTTGCTTCATTAGTTCGGGGTTCATGTGCGGGATCGGTGGAATGCCATATGATTTCCGGCATTTTTCATCCAAAGGTTGATTTCTCCCCTAATGACGGAAACGATCCTCGTCAAAGATGCAATCAATGAATCGGTCAGTATGCAAATCTCGATCATGGGTTCCAAATACGATTATGGATGCACTCTCATAACCAACGATATCCAGACTTGCGGAGAGGGCCCATTGCGATCCATGAGGGGTGGTATAGGTACATATACCATACACCCAAATTTTCTAAGATGGGAGATCTTGGGATGATCCGTGCACAAGTGCATAGGAGAATGGATGTTGTAGGCCGACGATGCGAAATTGATAAGAGCTGCTGCGTGCAGGACTGCGTGTCCCCAACAAGTGTTGGGCAAGTTACAACTCTGCAAAAGCGGTCTGGCAATGAACTTGATCCTCTTTATTAGTGCTCCTGCTAGTCCGTTCTGCGTATGAACGTGCGGTACAGAGTGCTCAACTGCTATCCCTGTTCTTTGTGCAATAATCATCAAATGCCTTTGAAGTAAATTCTCGGCATTGTCCATTCTAATGGACTTCACGCGATGATCGGGAAAGCATTCTTAATTCGATGATCTGCGAGATCGACTTTGCAAAAGCATGATTTCTTGTTGACAACAAGCATACATGCGACCATTTCGAGGAAGCATCGATGAGCACCATAAAGTATCGAAACGGCCACGGCAGGGCTGAATCGGACCGCAAATATCCCCACGGATGCGTATCAGAATGCAGGATTTCACTTTGCACTTTCATGACAGAGGGTCTAGTTATTAATTTCCGTGGCACATGCAGGCACACAAAATCTTCATGATTCGGAAATTTTTAACATTAATGCCATGACCACGTGAGTTGTTCACTATATTTCTCATCATTCTAAGACCAGGATGACCTAATCTACCATGCCATAAAGAAAATAACTCGAGCTTCTAAAAGCAGTCTTCAAGGAAGTATACACTTGGTGCATGAATATTCGTGTAGTACAACCTGATTCATATGAGGACATTTTTCTAATACCATTTTTTCACATACCGCGTGCTTTACAATGCACAAGTATTCTTTGCCATTTTCTTCATTGGTTTCTACGTGAAAACCATTGGCGCGGATGTCTTTAAAGCTTAAGAGAGTGCGCGTTGATTCGAGGTACAAAAGGGCTTCTTCAATTACCAAAGTTGTACCCATAGGCAATATAATAGTGGCTCTTCTGAGCCGATTACATATGAGTCGCTTCTGCGATCGTAGTAATCTTTCCGGCGTTCTTCGTGATCGACCGAAATACTTAGATTCTCTTAAGATGGTATTTGTTGTGCCACTATCAACAATGCATATCTCTTCCATTTGGGCGCTACGATTTCTAGATAAAAGAAATATAATTCCAATAACAGAGGCAAAATAATTCAAATATTGCTTGTAAATGAAAGAATACTGGAATAAAGAATAAATTGCATATATATTCATGAGAGAAGTATGCTCTTCTAGAGCTTACTATTCATTATTCAAAAGAAAATGCTAACAACCATAATCTAAAAAAAATGCGATTCATGCATTTAAACGGCAGTGCACGGTTTGATCGCTCTGCTTTCGGCGGAGGTTTCGTGTCCTGCGAGGACCCTAGACCAATCGCAGCACGGAGCTTCTTGCCCCCAAGAACGATCTTCACGTCCGATGCCCAAGTGAGGTATTTCTGACCATGCAGGGCCAGTTCTTCAAACTCACGATTCATGATTTCAAAATTCCGACATTAGATTACTGCGTGTAATCTAATAGAGAATGGTTGCAATAAGCATAAAGTACATAAAATAAATTCATATGCATTGCATTATATAAAATACAGCAAAGGATTCAAAATTCATAAAGGATATTCATAAAGCAGATAAATAAAGCTAGAAAAATTAAAACAGAGCGAGTAAAAATTTCTTGGATTTTCTAGCAATTTTTTCAAAATTTTCTGCTATTTTTTTCTTCTTCTTTTCATTCTTTTCTTTTTATTCCTTTTTCCTTTCTTTTCTTCTTTTCTTCTCGTGCGCGCCTTCTTCCTCTCGCGCGCCGCTTCCTCTTCCCTTGCGCGCGCCATGCGAGGTCGGCGAGGCACGGCCGTCTTGCGTGGCGGCGGCGGCGTCGTCCGAGGCGGCGGCTGGTCGGGCGGTGAGGTGGCCGAGGCATGGCGACGCGCGCGGCAGTCGGGTTGCCGAGGCGGCGGCTGGTCGGGCGACCGAGGCGGCGCGCCGAGGTGGATGCGGGCCTAGCGGCCGGCGCGGCGGCCACGAGCCGAGGCGGCGACGCAGGCGGCGGTCCGGTGGCGAGGCCGACGGCGCGAGCCCTGGTGGCGACGCGGGCGCTTCTTGCGGTGGCGTCGTCGCGGCGGCGGCGGCTGCGCGCGCGCGGCGGAGCCGGCGAGGTGGTGGCGGCGACGCTCGAGCGCGCCAACGAGGCGACGGCCGACGGGTAAGCGCGGCGGCTTCGAGCGGCCGAGACGGGCGGCTAAGCCGAGGCGGCGACGTCTTCTGCGGCGGACCGAGGGCCGAGGCGGCGGATGGGGCGAGCCGGGCGGCGGCGCGCTGCCGAGGTCGAGCCGGCGGCGCGACGCGAGCCGAGGCGTCGACGCCGGCGGCGAGGCCGACGGCCGGTGGTAACCTGGCCGGGCGCAGAGGTTGCGGGTCGGCGACCGAAGCGCGGCGCTGGCGCGGCGTGAGGGCGATGGCGGCTGCGCGCAGCGCAAGCACGGGCGGTGCCGACCGAGGTGGCGGCGGCGGGCGCGCGACGCGTGCCGAGGCGCATGGCACGAGGCGGCGGCTGCGATTCGCAGGCGTCGCCGCAGCGCAATGGCGGCGGCTTCAAGCGCACGACGGCGGCGGCGGCGACGCGCGCCGCCAGCGATGGCCGGGCCATGGCGCGCGGACGGCGAGGCGGCCGGCGGCATCGCGTCGTGGCGCTGCGTGCTCGCCGTGCAACCGCATCTGGGCGCTTCAAGTGCTCCATCACGTAGCCGTGGCGTACGGTGCATGTGCAAAGCCAAGTGCTACCCGATGCCATTCAGTTAGCTATCGTATGATGATACTAGTAGCTAGCAAGTGCTAATGCATATGCATGCAAAAGGCACCATGTGCATGATGTTGCAGCTCATATGGGCACAGGACCGGTCGGCGCGGCTACAAGGCCGGGCGACACGATGGTCGGTTGAGCCGCGGACGCATCGGGGAAAAAAATGCCGCTGCCATCAAGTCCAATCGCCAGGGCAACGCGCCGCACGCCGGTCGTCGCCATCGCCGGGCGAAGCGGTGAGTTTCCTTAGGCAAGCGCACACGACCAAGCTTCAACATGCGGGGCGTGCTGCGGCAGGCGACGATGGCTGCGCTTCGTGCGTGGCCGAGCCGAGGGCGCCGGTTCGGGCGCGGCGGAAACGAGGCGTCTGTCGGCTGCCATGCGCTGCGAGCGCGGTGCTTAGGCAGGCGACAGTATTCCCTTTTTTTTCTCTGGATGAAAATACGGTAGCTTCGTGCCGAGTAGTTTCGAGCAATCGCCGTGTAGCTTCGTGCCACGTGACGAATACAGTACAAGATGCGTAGGATAGATGCATGCATAGAAACGACAAGCGTTTTAGATTCAATCACCGATTCTCACCTCTTCTCACCTTTTCAATTCTGATCTCCGGTAGAGCTTCGTGCTGATAACGTGTTAAGGAACCTCGCTATCGAATAGTCCGGGGTTCCCGAACAGATCTGAAGTGGAGAACAGAAAGAGAGAGACACAGGTATATGAGGAGAGCGACGGCGAATTCTTTATTGCTAATCAATTCTATACATAGGGGGGACCCCTCCTCCTTTTATAGCTTTCCTCTAGGGTTTTGGCTAAGGGTCCACATGGGCCTTCAATGGACTTCTAGGGTTTCTTAACAGAAACCACGAGCATTGCATCAAGGCATTGCCCACACCACGCGCAACAGGTTAGCCGAGTGGCATTGATGAGAACACAACCCAATCAGACTCCACAATCCACGTCCACGCATCGCACTGAGACAACTAGAAAACTAACAGGGCGACGAACTAAAACTAGAAATGGAAACGGGGAAGGGGAATGGCCCACTGAGCTGACCTGGGCGGTGGGCTGGGCACAAGGGTGCCAACAGCGTCGACGAGGAGAGCATGGTGGGTGATGACGCCGTAGATGGACTTGCAGTAGTCATACTACTCCCGTGCCGCTGAGAGCTTCCACCTCGTGCCACCCTCCTCCTCCCTCTCCCTGTCCAACGCCGCAGGCTGCCTGAGAGCACCGTGGCAGCCACCGTTGCCGAGCGCAGCATCGCTGCTGCCATTGTACGGGTACGACGGTGGGCCCAATGGCAATCTCCATCCGTCTCTCGGGAGAGTGGCAGGGAAATGCGAGCGACTCCGCTGGGTTGGAGGCAGGCCCGTACCAATAGCAGGAGGAAAGTGCTCAACTGCACAGGACCCCAAAAAGTTAGGACCTCTGATTTTCATTTAATCTTCTGTTGTTGTTTGTTTAACATCTTCAGAAAAAATTACTATTACTGCTATAGTTAATCTTGTTTAATCAAACATTTTTATCGCCTTCTTACTGAGAACTTCCTCGTCTCTCTATTGCTCTTCCATTTTCCCTTTGCTTTCGCACAACTATTATTTTTATATATCTCTTATTTGCATGTAAAAATTAACTCCTCTACTCCTAATTCTCCTTCCTTTGACTAACTCTTGATTTCCTTAAAATAATCCCGATGGCAGTGATGTATTAATCCACTATATTTTTAACTATTTATTTGGTATTCTTTGTGTACTCGAAATTCTCCCGATCTGGGTGTTACTCACTTACTCTAGCTTTCGTCCCCCCTTATAAAATCAAGAGATATGAATCTTGTTATGAAAAACATTAGACAAAACAAAAAGAATCAAAGAGCTAACATGCCTAATTTATATTAAATTTAGCACAGGTCTCTAAAATCTTAGGTACGACCTTGGTTGGAGGCGTGCGTGTGTGAGGAGAGGGTGGCATTTCTGTTTTCGGCTTTCTTTCCTTTTCGGTATTGAGCAGGATGGGTGGCTGGTTTTGGACACGTTCGGTCCTTCTAGAGCATGTTTTTTTCTGGGCGTAGTCTTCTGGCTATGTTAATTGTTACTTAGTTTTTAACGGAATGCTAATGGTTATCCCTATCTTTTCTCGTATTGGTTCATAGCATATCATGTGCTCGGACAAAAGAAACACTAAATATAAGAAAATACTTAATAAAAAATGATCATACATATCTCTATTAAATAGCATACCTTAACCACTTAGAGCCAGTTTGGGTACAAAGTATTTTTGGAGTTTTTAGACAATACCATGGTATTTAAAACTTTGAGATGTTTGGATACAACAAAAATACCATAATATTTCTCACGACCTCTTTGTCTCAAAACAACGTTTTTCTGTTACAGCGTGACATGAGAGTCTCATCTAATCTCCGTGTACATAAACATAAAAACCATTCACGATCGGGCCGTCCAAGCATATCTGATCTTTTCCTTGTATTATGCTATGTACTCACATATATCGCACTGTTGTGAGAAACGGCCGACTGACAGATTAATCGGTGACGGTGACTAAACCGTCATGAATAGTTTAATCGAAGTACAATTAACACAGTCGAAAGATCCGTTGTGTGATGGTGGCAGTGCATGTGCGTGTGGATTTTGTTTGTAATAAAAAATACTTATTTGTATTATTTTGAAAAAATTAACCTAGTTGTATGTATATTAAGGCCTTTCTTGAATTGCGGGGAAACTTTCCATTCATGTAGAAGTGAAATTCCAAATATACGTAAGAACATATACAATAGCAGAGATGGCTAATACAATCTTAAGGTTGTATTTACGAGATCCTACAATCTTTTAATTATGGTATGAAAAGATGTTATTGTAAATAATAACTCATATAGTGGTATTTTATACTGTCAATATCTATACTAACAAAATCTTACATGATAAGACGTATAGATTGATATAACTGTACATGCCTTAACAGTGGTACGCTAGCTCGTTGAACGGCCTACCTAAATTGTGCGGCTTGCTATTGCTGTCGAGGGCGTTGCGTCGCGACTCGCGTCAACTTGTAGAATCGTTGTGGAGTATAGAGTATAGACAGATACCATCACACAACGGATCGATGCCTCGCTCGCTCGCTCGCTCGCTACTACCATATTCTTCCTTAGCCCCCAAGGTTTCCCCACTTCGTTTGCGAAGCAAAAACCCCTAATAAAACACAACCCGGCCTCCCACGGATCAAACAACCCCTCGAAAAACCACCCGAAAAAGAGAGAGAGGAAGGAAAGGAAGCGGCATGGATGCGCACGTCGGCAACTTCTTGGACTCGGTGGGCTCGATCTTCCGCGGCGGCGACACCCTCCCCTGGTGCGACCGCGACATCATCGCCGTGAGGCCCCCGATCCCCACGCCTTCCTCCTCCTCCTCGAGAACCATGGGCTCCTCCTAAGGAAGCCATGGCTGCCTCCAATTTGGGCTTTTCTTTCTGCGCTTTGTTGGCCGCTCGTTACGGCGGGGAATTGCCGGTGGAATGTGCGGGGATTCGTCAACTTGAGGCGTTTCAAACCCGTGCTAGCTTGTTAGTTCTAGGGCCTGGGCGAATTGTGGGGGGAAATTTGCGCGCAATCATGGGGATTTGGGGGTTTGCGCCACTGATGAATCCCTAGATTCTCTCCTCGTGCTTTTGTTTATGGTGTTTGTTGAGCTATTTGCGGTTGCGCTGAGTGGCAGAGCCAGAAAATTTAGATTGGGGTACGCTATTGTCAATTAGCAATGTAGTATTACACAAATAACAACTATCAGCTGTTGATAACAGTTAAGAATAGTGCTCACTGATAACAATTCATTAGTTTTTAATCTTGGTACGGCTGTTTATACATTATGCAAAAGTTTATATAAAGCCAAAATATTTATCACATATTTTCGAAGTAATAACAAATTGTAACCTTGATAATTAAATTATTATAAATACATAATTGCTTAGTAGTATCCTGTTATTCTAGCAAGAAAAACCGTAAACCATCTTTTACTATACTGATGCTTAGTATGCAATTATTGATGGTCTTATAGTATGAATTTTCATATAAAATACTCAATATTGGTCTTGATTCAATACACTTATCATGATGATCACAATAACATAAATGAATGGTTGGTAGCTAAGTTGAGAAAAAAATCAGCAACCCTGAGGCATGAAATGTATTATTATCTAAGTCCTTTAAGTATTATCAAATTACATCGAAGTCCAAATGCATTGTAATATCTACTAGCAAGGGTATATCTAGATCTTTCCACAATTTTGGGGGTGCCAGTGCATACCCGGCACCCCCAGCTGATTCCGCCCCTAGTTGCGCTTATGGATCAAACCTTATGATATTTTGATGTTACTCTAATTGATTGATTACTCAATCCCTATCCTACAATAGATATCTGCTGTTGGGTCACAAAAATTAGCTTCCATTTCACCCTCACGCTGTGTGTGAAGCTAGGCGAACCGTTACCCTATTTTATGCTGCCATATCCAATTGCGTTGTGTTTGATCATGCACTCTTCTGGCCTAATTTATGTTTGTTCGCGTTTGCATCCTTGTATACCAGGGTTGTGAGAGAGAGGTTTCTGAGGCTGGAAATGAAGAGCAGAAAAACGAGAGCCTCATGAGGCTGTCCTGGGCGCTTGTTCACTCTAGACAGCCTGAGGATGTCAACCGCGGCATCGGAATGCTTGAAGGTGATGCATCCATGTGACATACGACAGCCACCTTTAGTGTTAATTTTTGGAATTTTTAATGAAATAGAGACTGAATTAAGTTTACTATTTCCAAGATATCTATCTTTGGTCCATTTTCTGAAAAATGAAAAATCCCCTGAGAGTATGCGTGTGTATTCCTGATTTCAGAATGCTTGAAGGTGATGCATCCATATGATATACACATCCTTTAGTATTAATATTTGGAATTTGTTAATGAAATAGGAACTGACTAAAGTTTACTGTTTCCAATATATGCATCTTTGGTCCATTTTCTGAAAAATGAAAAAAAAAATCCCATTAAGAGTGTGTATTCTCGACTGAACTTTATAGAAGTCACTTAGTATTTGATTAGTTGAACCTGAATAATAAATCTCGCTTAAAACTACGTTATATGAAGTGTCTCACCACATGGATGTCCATTCCAATTCTCCTGTCAGGCTTCCAACAACCACCTCACAGAAGAAAATCAATTGATAGTGTCATTAATGTTGAAAGATGTGAAATTTAAATGAAATTAGAGGCAGATGAGTGTGAATGACCAACAACGAAAGTTAACTTTTTTAGATCTAGGCTGGCCTCATCCTACTAAGCTCCTGACGTTGCACAATTCACTTAAGACAAATCCTATTTGCTGTAACATTTTTTTGCTCAGTTGTTCACTTGGCACTCATATATTTACTTTCTGCTTTCAGTCGGGTGGAACTCATGATTTATTTCTGCTGGTATTTGGCAGCTTCTTTGGACAGGTCTAGCAGCCCACTGCAAACAAGGGAGAAGCTCTATTTGTTGGCTGTTGGACACTACAGAAGTGGGGATTATACAAGAAGTCGACAGCTTTTGGAAAGATGCTTAGAGGTTTGGTTACTGAATTTTTTTTATTTGTTTCCTATTGCCATGAGTAGAGATGAAAACGGATCGGATAGTTTCTGACCGATCCGGATATTTTCGGATACGGATTCTGTCGGATTGGATAGTATCGGATCGGATACGGATACAGATTTTTTTTGTCGGATACGGATACGGATACGGATTCAGTAGCTCACTATCCGTCGGATACGGATACGGATTCGGATAATCCGGATATTAATGGATCGGATATCTAGATATACATATGGGCTGGGCCAAAACTACTCTTCTGGCCCAAAAATGTTTCTTAATTTCAGAATTGTTTTCTAATTTAATTAATCCATAAAGTAAGTTTCAATTATTAAAATTAGCAAACCAACTCCAAAAATTACGAATTTTTTTTGAGAAAGTTCCAGAAATAATCTAACATTCTAAAAATTATTTTCAAGATTTATCAGATTTTAAATTTTCTCAAAAATTCAAATATTCCTATTCTTAATAGGAAAATATTTAAATAAGTAGCTAAAAATCATAAAAACTCATAAATACATAATTTATTATTTTTAACATAATTCAACAAAGAATATAAATCTTGGATCATTACATATAAGTGTTATATACTTTTTCTAGAGACGTGATATTTAAGTATTATCAAACTTTTAGTGTGTTATGTGTTTGCCTCCATTTGTATCTTTGAGTATAGATTACCTTCATTTTTGTGTTTTGATCTACGTGTATAATGAACTAATTGTATGTGTGTGATAAACTAAGTCTTATATAATTTTATTTGCGACATGGTATCTACTTATTGTCTAAGTGAATGAAAATGCTTATATTTGTTCAATTTTCAATAATATTTTCATCAAATCAACTAGTTATGTGTTTTCGTTGACTTTTTATATACAATCTAAGGGGTTATCATGTTCCGATAAAATATTTGAAACCATATCCGATTCGATTCGTATTCGATCCGTATCTGTATTCGATATTATCCGTATTCGTATTCGTATCCGGATTATCCGTATCTGTATCCGCATCCGAGTAAAAATATGAAAACAAATATGGTAGAGCTATTATCCGTCCGTATCCGATCCGTTTTCACCCCTAGCCATGAGCCCACGACCACTGTCCCCATTGTTGCCACTGCAGATAGGACATTATTGTTAACTTAGTTTGGAAACTTTCTGGGGTAGTAAAATCTTTACAATTGACTGATTTTTACTGTTTATCATAACATTGTATTTCATCAAATGAGGATATGTGTTTAGTTTTTTTTAAAAATGCCAAAGTAGAAATTATGTATGGCTTCTGATCATGTTTACTCGAATTTTGATGCAATTTGAAGGTATTATGTCAAGAAACATGCCATTTACTTTGCAGAATTGTTTTATTTAGTGCAGATTGTCGCCACTTTTGCTGAACAGAATGCTGTTTTCCTTCTTTATTAAATGGGCTTATTTTTTTGAGACTTTATTAAATAGACTTCTGAGATAGATAGTTTGACTTTGTAACTTTGTACTGTTTATTTAACTCTTTAAGATGCTCCTGAATTCGATGCTAACCGACGTACACTTCCATGTTTTTCTCCAGATTCAACCTGACTGGAGGCAAGCTCTCACTTTGCAAAGGCTCCTTGAAGAAAAAACCAAAAGAGGTAGATATATCATTTAACATGCAATCCCTTCTCAGACTAGATAAATAATTGTGCAGTGGTTGTTCATTTCGTACTGTTACTGTAAATGGCAAAATGGCAAGTAAATTGGTCAGGGGAAATGTTTTTTAGTAGCAAATGCTCTTCACATGTACTGCAAGCCTAGGACCTCCCCACCCACTGCTGTCAGCTGGGCACACATTAACGTTGAGATCAACAGAGGATATCTATATCTACATTTTTCACATGTTACGAAAGAAAATGTTGGAGCATCCTCTAGTTATTTTGACATACCACTTGTGATCTGACATCTCTGGCTGGTGTTTAAATGCAGATGGTATGATTGGCATGGCTATTGTCACTGGTGCCTTCGGCGTTGTGGGGCTTGTTGCTGGTGGAATCATAGCTGCTGCTTCATCATCCAGGAAGAAATGAGGATCTCGTATAGAGGAAGAAATGAGGATCTCGTATAGAGGAAGAAATGAGGATCTCGTATGGAGTAAATAAGATGTTAATAAGGGCAAGAACTTGATGTAAAGATGCACATCTTACTTTTGTACTTCTTGCAACCGTATGCTCACTTCTCGTTTTTCAGTCCTCTTTGCATGTGAGAGTGAGATCAACCTTGTTCAGACAAGAGACATGTCTGTATGTTAACATGATGGATGGTTGATGATGAGGCCTCTGTGAGTTACAATGTTTCAACATTTCTACAGTCAAATTCTTTTGCCGCCTAAGATTAGCAGAGTTCTTGTTAACCTGATGCTAAATAACTAAGATGAGGCCATTGCGGATCACAAATTTCTGAACTTTCTGTTGTCAATCTGACCCAACACATTCTGTTATTTGCCCTTACAAGCAGAAGAGAAGCTTTCAGTAAAGTAATACATAAGCAATGTCTACTTTTACGGTGCAAAACAAAGTTGCTAGCACACAATATCAGCTAATGGTATAGTCCGAGCACGTGAGCAAATTCCACATCTTGAGCCAATAGGAACATGTTCTTCAATCTTCACTCCCTACCAAGGCCAGCAAGATGTCCATGTAATATCCAGAGGTGTCGCCGACGACATCGCTTGTCACTGTGGTCTTGAATCTGATCTTATACTCTTGTTTGATCTTCTTCATGTCAATCTCAGCTCTGGACACGATTGCCCTGGTGAGTGTGTCCTCGTCTGTTCCAAGTCCTAAGATGGAGTATCTAATAACCTGATGAACAAAGGATACATACATATTGCTCATTGTGAGAACAAAGATAAGCCGCCTCATGATGCATCACATTGAGCATTTTGATCTGCCTGTTGCAAGGCTTTACCTCTGCGAAGTGCTTCTCAGGAGATGTCAAGCACCAGACAGCATTCTTGAGCATCTTTGCAAACTGGCTGCTGCTATAGTTGTTGATATCCTGAAACAATAATGAACTCCTCAGAAGCCATTCTTTCAGTTGTCAATACTTGACAAATCGCTTATAATTTTGACAAGTCCGATCGGTCTAGTTGGTGCGTCCATGTCTAACGATGGTACCTCGTCGATGTCACTGCCTTGTTCTTCCTTGTACCGCTGAAACGTAGCTCGCAGCTGAGACTTGCTCCTCGTACTTACAATCCGTATGATCTCGTCGCTGTGCGGCTGCTTCTTCGTGATGGCCTCCGCCAGCTGCGCCGCCTCGAGCTCCGCGACGTCCATGTCGACGAGCTCCTCCGCGCAGCGATACGATCTCACAAGGCTCACCAGCAGCTGCAGAAGCAGAATATAAGATCACCATCCTGAAGCCAACACAGCCTACCCGCCTACCACCATGTCATGTGCGCACCTTACCTTCCTCAGTGGTTCTTGGAAGGCAGAGCTGGTGGCGACGTCCTCCTCCAGAGAGCAGCCGAAGAGCGACCGGTAAGCGCGGCGGACGGCGATCAGGTGGTCCGGCGTGGCGGCGCAGGCGACCTCGACCAGCACCCACACGTGCTTGTCGCCTCGCTTCCGCAACGCCTCGTTCACCAGCTTCGCGTCTCGCTCCGCCGGGTCCGTCGTCCACAGGATCATCGCTTTCTTGATTAGGAACAGAGACGAACAGAGCGCAAGAAACACCATCACTAACTACATTGTCGTGACTCGTGAGCTTCCATTTGCCATTTCAGGATGTGCATATGTGCAGAGCAAGTTGGCAGATTGGTATGGTAGCGTATGGATGTGAAGGCTGCAGCTGAATATAGAGTTTAGTAGTACCCGGAAGTCGCCGGAGAGCTCGGAGTGGAGGCGGTCGAGGAGGGACTCCCTGTAGAGGCTGGCGTAGGCGCGGCGCACCTCGGCGCGCTGCGCGGCGGTTCTCCGGCCGAGTATCTCTATCAGGGCCTTCTCGTCCGTGCCCCAACCTATAGCCGAAAATCAACCGAAATCTTGAGCTCTTTGACACCGGATAGGTGGCAAGAAAAAAAAAAGACCAAATCTTGGGCACCAACAAGGCAAGAACAGCACGCAAAGAGCAAGCCAGATGGGTGCAGGTCAGGATCGTCGTTACCTTGCACGGCCTTCCTGAGGCTCTCGGCGTCGGCGGTCGGGGACGGCAGGGGGCTCTGGACGGCGATGGTTGCCATCTCTCGCAGCTTCTGCTCTCGATTTGGGGGGAGGAGACGAGGAGGAAGGTGAGGTAACGTACAGGCTACAGAGGAGGATGAATAAATGGAGGGAGGGAAGGACGTCAAGTTGTAGGTGTCAAGTGTAAGAGCAGTAGCAATGTAGAGGATTAATGTTGCTAATCCACCAACAAGCAGCAGCTCTGTCTCAATTGAGGCTTTCTCCAGCATACAAGGTGATTAGCAGTATGATGAGCATCTGATTCTGAAGCAGAAAAATGTAATAGGTCTGTCTGATTTGTGTGACAGTGTGAGGAAGTCAGTGGCCCTGTTACTGGTTACTCTTGTGCAATCAAGTCTCTAGATTGAAACTGATACTAACCTGTGCTACCTCTTAAAGGAATACTACTGCCAATCTGTCCTCCATTTTCCCCCCCAATGGTTTTTGAACCAACAATATCCTAAAAACTTTCTGCCAGCTACAACTTTATTTCATTAATATCCTTGCTATGGTCACACCAGCCAGATGGCAATCTTTAAAAAAAAACAGCCATATGGCACTCCCCATATCATCCATCATATGCAGAATGTGACGAACAGATTATTAGGAGAAATATCTCCGGAAAATCAGACGGTTGCATCCTCACTGTCTTAAAAAAGACTGAAAAATAAAGTCGTCTTCTAATCAATCTGGACATGGCAGGGCAGAGTAGCATATGTGCGTGTCTTCCACGAGGATCACAATTCATTATAAAACATTGCAAGAGCAATGAAGACGATTGATTGTTAAATGGGAGATCAGTAAAGGGAGAAACAGCAAATGTAAGTGGAGAGCAACCAAAAGATGCAAGTAAAGAGGCAGGGCAGAATAAAAGGGGGGAAAAGAAGAGCTTAAATTAACAAAAGCTTGTGTGTGCCTAGTATATATATCGTAGATACGTACACCATACATGCATCTTTACATCAAGTTTTTTTTCCCCTTCTTTTCTTCTCTTTTGAAAAAGCCATGTTTAATTTACTAACTAAGCTTTTGCTTTAATTGTACAGTACGTGCGTGGCAGATCGTGCCCTGCATCACTTTGTCTGTGTGCAACAGTGTTAAGACTTTCGTCACGCTGGGCTATGGACAGAGTAGTAGGCTAGTGGTAGGTCTTGTGGCTCTTGAAAGCCTATCTCTGCAAAATCATGGGACAAATACGTGATAGCCAAACTAAGGTCATTAGATTTATGAAACATGTAGAATAATTGAGAGTATATACGTGTTTGATTCATTCGAAAGAAATGTGTGAACATACTAGACTATCTGTACTGAACTATATACTCGTCGCATCCCCATCAATCCCTCGTTTTTCTTTATCAGGGCACGTTTCACGTTGTCGGACATATTAACACTTCACCATCCAAACAATGCTCTCCTGCCCAACGGCAAATGTTAATTAACTAGATCTGTCTATTCATCGTTCAACAAATTTTTTACTGATTTTAACCCCCCCCCCCCACCCCCCACCACCACCACAAAATCGTTTTTCAATGTTGGATGAGATTCTGGATCTAGATTCAATAGCTTACGCTCCCCCACCTTTTATATTAAACAAACCAGCCTAATCCTACCCAACTCCACTCCACCCTGCTATGCTGCCACCCGACCTCACCATCACCGATGCTCTGCTGCCCTACCGCCTCGCCGGTGTCGCCACTGACACCGATGAGGCCCTTTTGTGTCTCCTCCTCCTCTGCTAGTGTCACCGCTCCCTTCCTCATCTCCCGATGTCGCTGCCGCTCACCACCTCTTCTCCCGTTGTCATTGTCGTTAGCCTCCATCTCCCCACCCTACCCTTGTTTGCCGTCTCCCATAGCTACCGCCGCCGAATCCACCATCTCCCTCCGCCTCCTAATTTTCTCTCGATCTAGTTATCCCCGCCAACATCCACTGCCCTCCCCTAAGCCTGTGGCCGGCGGTGCTCCCACCGCTGTCGCCACCCATCGTCGGCCCTCCTGCTGCCCTAGCCTCTCTCTAAATCTGGGCCCAATGAACCTTAAACCCTATCCCGGATGAACTCCAACCCTAAAGAAGCTCAACGGAGTCTCGATGGAGACGAATGTAGGCGGACGCACGAATCATAATGCAAATAAAAAAGGGTTAGAAATTCTACTGGTATAAAAAAACCATTCAATATATTTCTAGCAATTCTGTAATTAATTTGGCTCAGATTTCTCCTGCCCAAATGTGCTTCCCTGTCCAGGCGTCCAGCTCTTGCTTATCGGCCAAGGAAACGTCCAGCACGGATTGCCCTATGGCAATGCAACATGTAGAATAAGCGACAATATGTCCTCGTTTTATTCATTCAAAAGAAATGTGTGAACAGACTAGACTATCAGTACTGAACTATATACACCCTTGCACACTCGTCGCATCCCCATCAATTCCTTGTTTTTCTTAATCAAGGCGCGTTTCACGTTTGGGGCTTATTAACGCATCACCATTCAACAAAGCCTTCCTACTCACCGGCAAATGCATTGATTAATTTGGCATGTCTATGCATCATTCAAGACTGATTTTGTCCCACAAAGACCTGAATCTAAATCCAACGGCCCACGTTATCCTCATCTTTATATTAAACCAGCTAGTCTAACCCTACCTGACTCCACTCCACCCCGCAATCGCCGCCTCCCGACCGCACCCTCGCCATCACTGACCCCTGCCACACCTCCTCCTCCCCCATCCATATCACCACCTGCTTCCTCATCTCCCGTTGTCGCTGCTGCTCGCCACCTCCTCTATCGCTGTCGCTGGCCTCCCCCTCCCCTACCCTGCCTATCTTCCTCATCTCCGTCGACTATCACCGTCGATTCCACCACCGCCTCCTAATATTCTCTTGATCTTGTCGTCTCCACTGATCTCCACTGCCCACAGCCCTCCCCCAAGTCCACGGCCAGCGGCGCCCCTACCGCCTCACCACCACTGTCACCCACCCCCGGCCCTCCCGCCTCCTCGACCTCCCTCTAAATCTGGGCCCCGGTGAATCCCAAACCCTAACCCGGATAAACTCCGATCCTAAAGAAGCTTTGCCGCAGCCTCGACGGAGATGAAGGTAGGCGGGCGTACGAGCCATGGTATAAATGGAAAATTAAAAATTCGACTGATATAAAAAAAATCATCCGGCGTATTTGAGGCAATTCCGTAACTAATTTGGCTGAGACGTGGCACAAACTACCAGCAATTAGTTAATTTCTCATGCCCATACGTACCTCCCTGTGCAGGCGTCCAGCTCTTTGCCTATCGGCCAAGAAAACGTGCAGCACGAAGTGCCCCATGGCAATGCCAAGCTGGCCAGTGCGAATTATAATAGTACTAAACGAGACGACATCAAACGCCATTAACATTAACTAATTTTCTTCAACGTTATGTGTCTGAATTGAATTGTAGTAGTAACTAACATGAGTCCTCGATGCTGCAGGATGGAAATGCATGGTGCTAGTATAAATTAACAAGCATTTGGCCCATACCTGGAGGCAATGCATTATGCATGCTCCATAAAGACCACCAGATCGATGCAGCAGTTTCTTGCACAAGCGAGTAGTACTAGTAACAGCAGCACCGCAGCTCCACCACCGGCGTCGCCGCTGCGTTTGAGGCCACCGAGGAGAGACCAGCAGAGCAAGGAAGTCGCCATGGCCGACGAGCACCAAGAACTCACCAGGGCATTCTCAGGTGGTTGACACTGACCGGTCGATCTCTTTGTATCCATGATGGCTTTGTCTTGTGTCGAAATGCTGATGGAACGAGTGTTCGACCGATGAAGGGCTCGGCGGGCTGGGCGTGGACGAGACGGCGCTGCTGTCGGCGCTGGGGCGGTGGCGGAAGCAGCCGGAGAAGCGGTCGCAGTTCCGGCGGAGCTTCCCGGGCTTCTTCACGTCGGCCGGCGCCGGCGGCATCGAGCGGTGCGAGGACGAGTACGTGCGGCGCCTCAAGACTGAGTTCTCGCGGTTCAAGAACGCGATGGTGCTGTGGGCGATGCACCCGTGGGAGCGCGACGCGCGGTGGGCGCACCACGTGCTGCACAAGGCGCACCCGGCCGCCGTCGTCGTCGAGGTCGCCTGCACCCGCTCCGCTGACGACCTCCTCGGCGCCCGGCGCGCGTACCAGGCGCTCTACCACCGCTCCCTCGAGGAGGACGTCGCCTACCGCGTCAAGGACGCCTACGCCAACGTACGCACGCACTCTCGATAACACCACGAGATGGACAGACGCAGCAAGAAAATCACGTGTGTTTCGTCCGTGAATTATTCATCTGCAGCTGCTGGTCGGGCTCGTGAGCGCGTACCGGTACGAGGGCCCGCGCGTGAACGAGGAGCTGGCCAAGGAGGAGGCCCAGGCGCTCGGCAACGCCGTCAAGTCGGCGTCGGCGTCGGCGTCGGCGAAGGTGCTGAACAACGAGCAGGTGGTGAGGGTGCTCACCACCAGGAGCAAGCCGCAGCTCTGGGCGACCTTCAGGCTCTACAAGGAGCTGCACGGCAAACCGCTCGAAGAGGTGAACAAACAAACAATCATACCAACAAGATGCATCTCAGTTTGATCAAATGTTTCTGATTATTCCCCTACTCTGCATCATCCTTACCTTTGATCTCCTGTTTCCAACTCCAATTAGGATTTTGCTGCTGAGACATGCCTGCAAGAGACTGTCAAGTGCCTGGACTCGCCAGCAAAGTACTTCAGCGAGGTAAGATTATATTCGGCCCAAGTAATCTTTGCATCTTCTTCGCTCATCTTATAAGTACTTTTCATCCTCTTCGCTGATCTGTGTTCACTTCGCTTCGCTGTGTCCGTATGGATTTGCAGGTGATCAGCAAGGCCTTCAAGGGCGACGCCGACAAGCAGGCCAAGGCTGCTCTTACCCGGGTCGTCGTCTCCCGCTCCGACGTGGACATGGAGGAGATCAAGGACGCCTACCTCAAGCAGCACGGGGCCAAGCTCGTGGACGCCGTTGCAAAGAACACCCATGGCCATTACAAGGACGCGCTGCTCGCCATGATCGGGAAGTGAGGCTCCGAAATTAACCACATAATAAATTGCTTTTGTTTTTGCGTTACCTCGGATCGTTTGTTCCTGATCGACCCTTCTTATCGCTATTTCAAGCGACGATTTGTCAGCAATGTACTTGGCTATCTCTAGTTGTAATCTAATTGGATAAGTTTCCATCGAATCCTCTTTTTTTCGAGCTTCAAAAAAATAATGTCAAAAAAAAACACTCTTCGTGTTACAAGTCGTCTTATTTAGACACGGGTACTAAGCCCATGTGTTTTGAACAGTGGAACAACCATTGCTGGTAGCAGACAAAGATCAAATCCTGCACAATCACGAACAAGGTGTACAACAAGAGACACTAACAAGAAGTAACTGTAGATTCATTATTCATTTTCAGTTCAAGGGTTAGGTGGGAGTAGTGCAGCAATTCCACGTGTCAAATATGTTATGAATAACACTTGTATTTATCATGAGGCTATATACCAGAATATAAACATGTACATAAGGGTACAAAAGGAAAATCTATATAAGGCAATATATATAAAAGGTAATAAATGATATGAGCAATCTCTATACAAGATAATACAGGATATTAGCAATCTCTATTCAAAGCAAATAGGATACTCTCTAATACTCCTCTCAAGCTCAAGGTGGATCAACAACATTGAATTTAGAGTGATAAAAGCTATGCTGAGCTCTACTCTGTGTTTTCATGAAGAAGTCTACCAACTAAAACTCTGAAGGCACATACTGAAGAGCCATGACCCGATCCTGTATCTGTGACTGCATGTAGAAAGCATCAACACCGATATGCTTGGTGAGCTCATGCTTCATAGGGTCTCGAGTAATGCTAATAGCACGTATACTATCAGATAAAAGAGGAGTCGGTGTAAAAATAGAAACACCAAAATCTTCGAGTAACCACCATAGCCAAATAACCTTTGCAGTCAAAAGAGCCATAGCTCGCAACTCAGCTTCAGCATTTGAACGAGAAACCGTTGTTTGCTTCTTAGTCTTCCAAGCAATAAGAGAACCACCAAGAAAAACACAGTAAGTAAAAACAGACCAATGATCAGAGTGATCACTAGCCTAGGTAGCATCAGAGTATGCCTGAAGTTGTAAGGAGTTGTAGCGTGGAAAGAAAAGACGACAAAAGATAGTTCCATGAAGATATCGCAAAACATGAAGATGACTATAGTGGAGCTGAGGAGTAGAAACAAATTGACTCAAGATACGTACTGAATATAAAATGTCAGGACGAATGACACCAAGGTAAATAAGACTCCCAACAAGATGACAATAGCGAGTAGGATCCTCAAGAGGTTTACCGTTAGTAGGTCGAAGGTGAACATTAAACTCCATGGGAGTCTCGACTATGCGTTGATCATTAAGAGAAGCATGATCAAGAAGATCCTAAATATACTTCTCTTAGGATAGGAAGAAGTCTTCAGGTGTAGAAGAAACCTCAATCCTAAGGAAGTACAGAAGATGACCCAGATTAAACATGAGAAACTGCTCACTGAGATGCGTCTTCACAAAGGCAATATACTGAGAATTATCTCCAGTGATGATGTCATCATCATATAGAAGTATCGGACCATGAGGAGAAGTGTGAATAAAGAGCGCATGATCATGAGTACCAACAGAAAAGCCAGTCACAGTGACCACAGAAGAAAAACGCTCAAACCAGGCACGATGGGCTTGCTTAAGCTTATAAAGAGAGCGGCAAAGCCGACAAACTATGCCCTCAGAAACATAATACACCGGTGGTGGATACATATAGACCTCCTCACGTAGCTCACTATTAAGAAAGACATTCTGGATATAAAGCTGAGAGATAGACCACTCACGAACAGATGTCACAGTAAGAAGAGTGCAAACAATGGTCATGTGAGCCACATGAGCAAAATTCTCATCATAATCATGACCACGCTCATGCTGAAAACCACGTACCACAAGACGAGCTTTGTAGCACTCAAGAGAACCATCAGAGTGAGTCTTAACCTTATAGACTCACTTGCATGTAATAGGACGGACATGTAGAGGAAGGGACACAAGATCCCACGTGCTAGTGTGCTCACAGACAGTAAGCTCCTTCGCCATCTCATGCTGCTATTCCTGATGAATGGCAGCATCATGGTAAGAAGTCGGCTCGGCAAGAGTTGCGCCAGCAAAGCCAAGACGCTTCGGAGGCCAAATAGACTAGCGATCATGAAGAGTGTAACAAGGAGGAGGCACTGAAGAAGGTGACTCAGCAGGAGAAGATGGCACATCAGAGGAATCCTCAACTCGTGAACAACGAGTGTAGTATAGAGGATAAGAAGGAACAATATCAAAAGAAACCTTTGGAGGAGGCACCAGTGGTGAAGATGCCAGAGGAAGGGCCGGCGATGAAGGAGACGCCAATTGTGGAAAGGAAAAATTGACAACTAGAGTATCAGGAAAAGGTAGGAAAGAAAACGGCTCAACAAGAGAGGCTAGAGTGGAAGAATGACGAGAATAGAAGGGACAAGACTCATCAAAAGTAACATCCCGAAAGATCCGCATCCGTCGATCAATAGGATCCCAACAACTATATCCCTTATGCTCAGCAGCACTATATCTCAGAAAAAACGCACTCAACAGACTGAGCGATCAACTTGGTACATTCACGAGGTGCAAGAAAAACATAGCACGCACACCCAAAGAGGTGAAGTCTACAATAATCAGGAGATATACCACAAAGACGCTCCATCGGAATCCCCACCCTGAAGAGCAGAAGAAAGATGAATATTAATCAAGTGGCAGTGAAAACAGTCTCAGCTTAGAAATAAGGTGGAATAGCGGAAGCAAGTAAAAGAGCACGAGCTGTCTCGAGAAGATGACGATGTTTACGCTCAGCCACACTATTTTGAGCTTGAGCATCAGGATAGGAAAATTGAGAAAAAGTAACTTGCCTAGCAAGAAAAGCACGAAGGACTACTGATAGATATTTCCCTACCGAGTTAGCACAGAGAACACGAATGTGAGAATCAAACTGAGCAGTATCATGGTGGTAAAATTCTTATAGGTGTATAAAACCTTACTACGATAAGACATAAAATATATCCAGGTATGACGAGAAAAATCATCTATAAAAGACATAATATCTATGACCCCTTTCAAAAAAAGTGAGCCGAACCCCAAACATCAAAATGAACAAGATCAAAGAGATACTGGGACACAGACTCACTAGAACGATAGAGGAGTTATAGCTGCTTACCAAGCTTACAACCCGCACAATCTAAAGAAGCATCACCAGTCAGGTTCTAAAAGGCCACAACGAACTAAAAAAACAAACCTAAACCACAAAGATGTCCCAAACAGTGACGCCACTGAGCAAACAACCCGATGGAAGATGCAACAGAGGCAGACGTGGTAAAGGGGACAGAGACTAACAGGAGCAGCAGAAAGAAGATGAAGCCAGTCAAGCTCCCAGAGACGCTGAGTCACGGAGGCAAGGGCTAGTACCAACCATAAACCCCGCATGGCGATCCTGAACATAACAAGAGTCAAAATCGAGGATAACACGACAGCCGTGATCAGTGAGCTGGACAACAGACATGAGCTATATGGTCAGTTTGGGGACATGAGAAACAATTTGAACATGAAAAAAGAAAGACAAAAGAGTGTCTCGTCCTGCAACAGAAAAAGAGATACCATTTGCGGTCTGAACAGTGATAGGAGCAGCGAGATGACTAATGTAATGGAGACTCATGGGATCATATGTCATACGAAAAGAAGCACCAGAGTCAAGAATTCATGGTGAGATATGTAAAGAAGATGTAGAAGGTGATCTCTTACTAGAAGATTGAGTAACAGAACCTGTAGGTGCAAAGGCAGCCATGCAATGTAGCATCGTGAGAATCTCCTGTATGGAGTTAGAACCAACAAAAGTTCGCTGAGAGGCGGTATTTGAGCCTCCAATGCCCTTGGAAGAGCGTCCACCTCGACGAGCAAGATCATTCTTCTTACAGTAACAGAATTGCTCCACATATCCATTCTTATCGCAGTAGGTGCAGTGAAGCCCTCCACCCCCAGAAGCTGCCACTAGAGTAGGCGTCACTAATGGAGTAGTATGAGACACTGCCAAGATTGAAGGAGACACCAGCAGACCTGCACCACGAAGGCAAGTCTCCGTAGAACAAATAGCAGCAATGGCCTCCAAAAGATCACACGAGGATGGCAAGTGAGCAGCTAGGCACAAATCTGCTCAAACTTAGCCCTAAGACATGTCAAGAAGTCGTAGACATGGCAAAGCTGAGTGCTGGCGCTGGCAGTACTGGCAAGTGAGGTGTGGCAAACCTCCGGTCTAAGAGAATTGAATTAACGTCACCCGAGAACAGCTACGCATAGAACTCATCCACGATAGAATCACCCTATTGCAGCGACTGCTCCTGTCGCACAACAGCTAGGCACAAAGAATTGCCAGCAGGCTCATAACGATCGCGAAGATGCGCCCACATCAATTGTGCTAAAGACAAAACAACCACATCTCCAATGAGATGCACCTCCATGCTAGCAGCCAAAATAGCAAAGGCACAACCATCCTCATCAATCCACATCTTGTAGGCAGTAAATTGAGTCTGAAAAGACTCCACAACATCAACATAATCATTGGATGCATTCTGTCGAACAGTATTATCAGTCTCCTTAGGAATAAAAGAAGTGATAGGGGGCAGGATGAGACGAACAAAGTAGTTTGCCGGTGAGAAACTCCCAAAGACGCCGATCATGCATGTGAAGGCGCATATGGAGAACCTAGTCTCAATAATTGAGACCATTGAAGGTAACTAGGCAGTGAGGAACAAAGACGGTGCCCAAGAAAGAACCTGAAGACAATGACATTTTTTTATCGATCCAACCGAGTTTAAGTCCGATTGATCAGAGGAGCCAGGTGGGCGATGTCGGCCAGGTGATGGCATCGGTTAGGAGAGAAGGCGGTCAGGAAAAACGGTGGCCATAGGCGGTGGAGGCCAACGCAAAGCAAAGGCAGTGCAGAACGGAGCTCGAAGCTCTTGCCGACAGAAGCATAGCCCAATGGTGCACGAGCAGGCATTGAGACACCCATGTGCGGGAGACGGCGGGCGGCCGGAGACATAGGGCCACAATGGTGGTGAGCGTCATGGCAAGCCGAGAAGAAGCCACGAGCGTCGCCGGCTAGAGAGGAGCTCGTCCTGTTGAGTGGACAATCGCGGAGGTGGTCGGTAGAGCGGACGACGAGCACAGAAGCGACTAACAGGAAGAGCTGGCCAACAAGGATGGTTGGATGACAAGTGCAACACGAGTAAAACACTAACCTTAAAAACTTGGATCTAATACCATGTTATGGATAGCACTTGTATTCGTCATGAGGTCATAGGCCAGAATATATGCATATACATGAGAGTACAAAAGGAAAACCTATATAAGAAAATATCTATACTAGACAATACAAGATACTAGCTATCTCTATACAAGGTAATACAAGATACTAGCAATCTCTACATAAGGCAAATAGTATCCTATCTAACAAAATACATGTACCGATATATGCTAAATATGTCTATGCTAAATAGGAGACATCATGAGTATTTGCATTTCATTGATGAAAGTTGTAAGTAATCTTGAATAATGAGAAGAATAACTTAAATGAGTTGTTGGCCTTGCTTTGTTAATGTTTATTGATTTAATCTGTACTTGTTGAGTCGTTGACTTACTCTTACTTATTTAATGATGTTTTAGATAATCGATGAAGACGACATGCATAGTATGAGTAACATACTCACTTCACCTATATTTCATTATCCACTAAAGTTACTTAGCGATAGTCATTCATTCATGTCGTTGGTTTAGTCGTTGAACTATTATAATATAATAATAGTTGTGTCAAACTTAGTTGACTTATATATACACTATTGCAATAAGTATAAAAGTTCTTCCTGTTACCATCACCAAAGGTAAAATTGCTCCCAGGTGCAAGGTTATGGACGTTCTCAAGAGCATTAACTTGGGCGTTCCCTAGCACCTGGTCTAAGACCTTTTTGATCGCGTGGTTCTAATTTTATTATTGTTCATTAGTTTTGTTCATATTATTATGTTGTCTCTGTTGATGTGGTTTGGAAAGTGATGTTAAATTTGGTAAAAAGGTTAATCTAGCGGGAAAAGTTTGAGGTGGTAGCGTTCTGAGCATGCAGAGTGCCAGGTGTTACAGTTAACTAATCACAACTCGAGTAAAAGGAAAGATGAGAAGACTACAGATGCAGCAAACCACCCGATGACGGACGTAAGGAATCATACATCCCCTCATTCCCCCTCATGCGTGAAAGAACAGCCAACTTATCTCCCATTCCCATATTAGGCTTTGCCAGATCAAAAATTTCTTCTCTTAACCTGCAATGCAAAAGATTTGGTCCACAAGCCATCCAAAGTAGCCAGGGAAAAAAGTCGAAGGACTAAGAATCGAGTTGAGACTGACCTTGACCATTCGCCTGCTTCTTTTGCATGCAACTCAACGGCTTTGTATAATCTATCAAGGGCGTACAGTGTTAATCCGAACTTACAGCGTGCCTCCTCTTCCTGTAAAGTAGGAAATAATGGGAATCATTATTGGTGCGTATCATAATCAAAATGTTATTATATTTGTAATTCAGAAGTTGATGACAAATGGCTTTCTCATCAATACAACCGCACTTTCATCTTGGATATTCAGGGTGAAGATGGGCTGGGGGCATCCAATCTTGAAAAGGGCAATTCTGGCTCTCTCGTATGTGGTGAAAGGACAATATTTGTGCAGATCCAACACACAAAAGAGTGCTATTATAATATTTAGGAATAACCATAAACAGGAGGCCGAATGAATTTTAAAAACTTAAAAAGAAACATGTGTAACTCATCTAAATAAACATGCCAGAGTATACTAACTTTAAGATCTAGATAAAATTACCATTCCATTAACAATGCAATTCTGAAACTCCACAAGCCTTCTCTCTACATCAACAAGAAGCAGCCTTCGCTGATGCCGTGCAATTCTACCTCTTCCCTCTGCACCTTGGTCCTATTTTATAATCACAGTAATAGTTAGCCATATTTAACCTAGTATCATTTTTGCTTTTTCAGACACACAGTACAAACTGCAAAGATGTCCAGCACAAATAGGTTAAAAGAGCAACATATCAAGGTCCCATAGATCTACAAGTCCTTGTGCCAGATGACCCAGATGTGATACTGCAAAACAAGAAGATAATGATGGAAGTCTATATACATACATGCATAGCCCATGCTCGCACTAAAAGGAGCAGCAGAAGCAAAAGACCAAATGCAGGTAGAGCTGCAAGAATAGCAAAATTTATCGCATTTCCCTTAAGAATCTGATCCATTTCCAGCATTGCCCTGTGTAAGAACAATCCAATTATCTCTGGTGGTAAATATCAGATAAGAGAAAAATATGTCTTTATGCATTTTAATAAATATTGTCAGACAGCAAATCAGCAAAAGTATAACTTACTCCTGAAGATCCAGCTCATGCATCTGAATCTGAAATGTTCAAAGTTGAAGGTGACAAAAATGCAAGTTAACTTGAATTGAATGCACCCTGAATACAGAAAGAAGTGAAAGAACCTTAATAAGCATGATACGTGCTAATTCTCCACTGATCAGATTTTGAATTGGATGCATCATTTCCTTCTCGTATCTGCATTAATATATATATAATTCAATGCTCAAACAAACAGGATCAATGTAGTCCTATTAGCTCATTACTCAGATGGTTAATAGAATGTAAACCGTCAATTTAGCTTTGAATGAAAGAAGCAGCACCAAAATTAGTTCATCGAGTGATCATCCAAACCAGAGAAACTTAGGCATCAGCTAGATATGCAAGCAGCATATGTAAAGTAGCTATGAAATTATATAAGCAACACATGTAAAGTAGCTATAAAGCATGCGTAATACTTGATACCTGTCCTCCAGATGCTATTGCAAACGTAAGCCATGCTAATAAGTTACAAGTGATATGATTAGGATTAAATTGTGACATGATAAATTATATCAACAGCTCCTTGGGCCATGGAAACAGTTATACAAAATGATTTCTAGCTACGTGAAGCTTGTGCCTATGATTAGAAAGTTGTTAATTCAGCAATCATGGCTGAAACTCAAAGGTTCTAAAAGTTTACTTGGAATTCTCAAGAATAATTCAAAATTTTAAATGCAAAATAAACATTAAATAAGAATTCTACAACATGAACTTGTTATTTGCTGTGGACATTAAGGTCAAATCCACTTTGAATTTGATTCTTGGCAAATACTGAGGTCAATCCAAATTTGAACTTTGATATTTTGAACATTGTGTCAAATCCACTTTAAACTTCCACATATAACCCATTATTTCACCAACTTCCAAACTTTTACTGAAACACACAGTAGAAATCCTAACAAAAATAAACTTGGATGGCTAATTGGTTTCATTCCAAACAGGAATCGAACCACGAAGTTGGAAAGGCCAAATGGTGCCTATGCCTTTTTTTTTGTCAATTGTTGGCTTTAGTTGCTTGCAAGTACCACCTAGTGAAGCCAGGGACGCACCAACGTGAAGCCTTATGGAGGCAAGGACCACTTACAGATCTCCACAAAACCATTATATGCCTAGGTCTTCGTATATTTTGTGCACTTCAATTAGCTTACATGGCAACACAATTACTTTAGTTTCAAAAGCAACTGAAACCCAAATGAAGTATATGACATACACCATTTTTTTTCCTTTTGTGAACAAGGACCATAAGTTCCTACATAGAAGCAGAAGGTACAGATAATATATTCTTTTAAACAGCAGCAGAGAAAGATGGAAACGTGGAATTGCACTTTTCAGCATGAGGAAATCACAATAAAATCTAGAGGAAATAAATATTACAGGTGGCCTCTGAACTTGCAACCTTTGGCCTAAGACATGAATGTCAACACCACAACAGTATGTATAATTTAAACAGTCTTACCTCTTCGTGACAATCTCCATCATCGCTTGCTCTGATATATCTTGTGGCAACTTTTCATTTGAAGTTTGCTCACAAAAGGCAAGCAACATCCTACAAATCCAACATGTAACCAGTAGGGTTAAATAATGCAAATATATAATTTATGATACACTAAAGCATTTCAGAAAATAACTTCAAAGCTGAAGTTTTACGTATTCAAGAAAATAAAAATTAATAAATCTTGTACTGAATAAATTACACCACTCCAGAATGAAAGAATATTAGCAGAGACCAATAACAACAAAAGAAAAGTAGATAAAAAAACAACATTTAGGTGCTGGGATGAAGAAGCTTTTTGTTTAGGTCCCGGACCTCTTCTGTACGGTATTTGCCATGTCGTGAACAAAGGTTCATGACACACGTACAACACTTATAGACATTCTCCCACTATTTTTTGCCTAAAATAATCCGAAAACGCTTCGAAGTACGGTGGTGCCCAAAATCCAAATGACATGTATGTTTGGAACATTACTGAAACCACATATACTGATATACTCATTGTCAAAAACTTGAAGCCTGCAGGTACATTTGTGTAATTTATTCTAAATTTATTTTGGGTAAGCAGGTGAAACTTAAGCTAGGACAAATACATATTAATTTAGATAAAATACTGTATTAATTTGTTAAGGAAAATGCATATGCTAGCTTCAAGAAAGAACCATGAGTACAATGATTTTAGCACATTAGAGAGGCAGCATTGTTGAGTAACCTGCGAAACGATTCTTCAGTTAGTTGGATCTCTTGTTTTTCCATTACACGTTTATCTCCTGGCTTGAATGTCTGGAAAAGCTCATCTCTAATGGAAATGATCTAATGATTGCCAAAAGAGAACAAAATAGTCATGATGTGAGCGCAATAACACAACTGATTGCCAAATTTAAAGAACTATATGGAACATCAAGGTTATCTTAACAACTGTATGGAAAAATTTTGCTACTGTATTAAGTCCAATTAGAAGTTTCCAACTAAAACCAGACCTGCTTGTACCAATGCTGTCTAAAATTCAACGGCTCCACAATGAACGGTATTTAGGCCATTACAATGTGGATTGTGGTGCATATTACTCCCTCCGTTGATGTTGCAAGGGGCAATTTAACTTGGTGTGCTCTCCCAAATTGAACTTTGACCATATATTTCCTTTACAATATATTGTGCATAACTACAAAATCAAGATCATAAGAAAATATTTTCAAACAAGAATCCAATGGTAACACTTTTGTAACATGTAACATTTATATTGTCAGGTTAATTGTTGGTCAAAAATTACAAAGTTTGAATCTTGAACTCTGTGCGCGCCTTACAAAAATCAACGGAGGGAGTAACAAGTTTCGTGGCTTATATAGACTCATCTACTTAAGTTAGTTCACAGAAAGAAGTGCAAGTACTCCAGTAAAAAACACATGAAATGACTTCCATACTATATGTTAATAATACAATAGTTAATGAGTACAGCTAGCAATGCACAAGGCAGCATGCTTCTCCTTCCAGTTATCTGCTTTTCCTTTTTGTTAGACAAATATTTGCATGAGTAGACTAACAAACCCAGGCTTTCTGTAGTACCTCACAGAACATCTTGTATACATCAATGTAGAAAGTAGAAACAACCAGAAAAGGCACTACCTCCATAAAAGAGCTATCTTCAGTTAACTTACGCTAGCACCATGCTTAAAACAAATAATAAAAGGACGTTTACAGAAAGTATCTTACTGGTTTCTCAACATGCTCATCCCAAAATCCAGTCATTGACTCTTTAGCATCTTGAATCCAGTTGTCAATGTCAGAACTTCCCATCAAGCTACTATGGCGTAAAAGCCACAGAGAACATGCAGAGAGGCCCAATGCTCCACATGTGTAGGGTAACCAATATATGGTCATTTTTCTTGGTTTTTTATAAAATGAAAGCTACGATTGCACAAAAAGTTATTTCAGATAATTAGGCAGCATACTGTTTAACATAATGGAATTGTAAGAAACATATACTTATCTTCCAAGAACTACACCAGCGAATTTACTTTGTACAGTGAACAGGTCCCACTTATTTCTTTGTAAGCATTACAAATTATATTGTTATCAGAAAAAATAAATGAAATGGACAAATTGCCAACAAAAATTTTTTACCATAACAATGCTACAATAGTTTTCTGATAGATACAAGTTTGAAGTTTGAACACATTAGCACTAGCGTATCCACGTATTAATTCTGATACCTCAGGTGTGAGAACTTCGATAATCACCTGCCCAACGTGTTTGGTACTATAGCTAAAATCCTACCACTAATTTATAGTCCGAAAGCATGTGTGCATGGCATAATTTTTGTTGACTTACATATAGATATAAATATTTTTTTTTCTACAAGAAACACAAACATGTAATTGTAGAACCTTCATCAGCATAAAATTAAACACTTAACTCCCCTTTGACAACACTGGTAACAATAATCTCGAACCTGAGGCTAAGAAGTAGCAAATATCAATGTGTCGCCACTGTACAAAAGGAGAATAGCTTACCTGAGAGGAAAGAAAGTTGTCTAACTTCTGGAGGTTTTGATATATCAAATTTATAGCATCTGTCGATAAGGCATCTGTCCACTCTGAGCTCTCAACATCCACTTCTGGCAATCTTTCGAATAGAAGTTCAGATGAGTTTCCATCATAAGTGAATAGTAGAGCTTGCCCCTGAAAAACATGTAATTTATTACATAGCATCAATGAAGGAAGTATGTTAGACCTATAACATCCAAACATCTGAAAAACAAACGTTGCATACCTCACCAGCATTTCTAAGTGCTACCTCCAATTTGGAGAAGCCGGTATTCAAAACAACGAATAGTGTATGTAGCGATTTATCTGAACTTTCAGTTAATCCTTCTCTGTGCTTATCAACTTCAGAATAAACCTATAGAAGAGGCAAGGTGGAGTTTAAATTCATGTATATGATACGGTAGTCAGGTAGCACAAAGCAATATTATCCAAGAGATAAACAAAGATGAGTTTGAAATTTGTACAGTAGTACAATAGTTTTTTTGGAAGAGAGCAGCTAGAAAGTTGACTTTGAAAATACTATTGAGAAAACTTTACTTGACATTGGCAGAGAGTTTATGAAAATTATAGCACTGTTGCTGCTTTGTTATAACAAACCTCAGCGAGAAAAGCAGCCAAGCAGCGTTGCATACTTGTCAGGGCAGCAAGTTTTGTTGAGACCATCTCAGATGCAGAGTACAAAAGGTCCTGGATTGGACTCCCATTGCTCCCTAGTCTAGTTAGTGTTTGACATGTTGCTTCAACAAAGGCCCTTGGACCTCTTTCAAATATCATAAAATACACTTTCTGTGATTTTGTTCCCTGGAAAAAAATCCATTCCATAAGCAAAAATAGGTAACTAGCACAAAGAATAATATACACTTCTCTAAATACTAACAGTGTAAAAAACACTTCAAAAGTTTATGGATTAACTTATTACCTGGGCTCTGGACTGCCAAAAGAGTAAGCTTTTCTGAATACCATGCAAATTAGACAGTGTGTGTTGCACAATATCTTCTAGGATGCCAAAAACTTTGGGCATCTCACCAGCAATCCTGCAAATAACATGTAGTCAAAAAAGTCTCCAAGTAATTCTGCATCGTCACAGCCACCGATGGCATATGAAAAATGTTGGAACATAACATAGACGAATAACCGGATCTACCAAATAATAGGTCAAGAAAAGTGATGGATTCCCTATATTGCATCTAGTGACCAATTCCCAAACACACTAGTACAAGTTTGTCACACACCACTGGTAACCAAAAGTTCGTACAAAGTTTACTTGTTTATGCCACACAGTCCACGAAAGCACGATCACAGCACTACTCCAACAAAAGCTTGCACAGCGTAAGAAGCACAGGAGCCACATTAACTCGAGCAGGGGTTTCTCACCGGGTGGATTCGGCGGCGGCAGGGTGGATGGGGAGCGGGAGAGCAGGGCGTCGGCGGCGGCGGCGGCGGCCTCCTAAGAGGCGGCGGTGGAGGTCGGAGACGGCGGCGAGGAGGCGGGAGCCCGGGAGCGGAGGGAAGCGAGCGAGGAGGGAACTCCACACGCGAGCGGGCGCCGCCAGAGCGGTGGCAGCGAGGTTGGCGGCCTCGGTCGGGTCGCCGGAGCTACGGCTCTGCGGCGGCGAGGTCGCCATAGCGATCAGGGCGGAACGGCAGTCCTGGGTTTCGCGTTTAAAGGGCATTTGTCCTAGAGACGGCAAATGGGCCGCGACTAAAGGGCCGGTTCGAGGCTCAGCACAGTAGGCACGCCCAGGCACGGCACGCTGTGCTGTGTTTGGGTCAGCACTTTAGCACGACGGGTCGACACGACACGGTACAGCACACGGCGGCTCACGAACGGCCAGCACGATTAGACCCGACACCGTCTGTTTGGCTGTTTATTTGAAAAATAGTTATTTCACAGTTGTTGCAAGCTTTAAAAAATCAAAAAATCCGAAAAATCTCAAAAAAATCAATAAATAGGGTAGGTGCCCCCATTTTCACACCAGCAAACTTGCATTCTCTTCTCTTCATTCTCTCGTAAAAATTCTCTTGCTCTTGGTGGTAATTTGGCAAAATTCAAAATAGTTTTGCCAAATATTCGAAATTTGGCTTACGGCTCCTGTCAAGAAATTAAGGTAATAATTGTGTTTTAATTTTTTATTTTGTTAGTATTTTAAATCATATTTAAGTACTAATAGTGTAATTATTTCTTGCAGTTTTCTTTATATATCACGAGGATTTTCCGTTCTTCACAGCTTCTAATTTCGAGATTTCACCCAATGAGCTTCGTGCATCATATGAAGCTCAAGAAGCTATAGTATCTGTACCCACCGGAGCAAAAATATCAAGACGCGGTAAATCGGGAGTCTAGAAAAATTTCGAACAGATTTTTGAGACATCAGACGGCATTCAGAGCACATATGCTATTTGTAAATATTGTAAGCACAAATTAACTACGAAATCTACAGGTGGAACGGGGCATTTAAAGAGACATGCTGAAAGCTATAAAAGAAAAGCGAGGGTGGCTTTGAGATAGACGCAACTGTAGTACAACCTTGACGGTACGATATATAACTGGGACTATAATCCCGAGGTAGCTCGTGAATCTCTTTGTCGTTTAATCGCTTCTCAAGATCTTCCTTTAAACTTTGGTGAGTTACTTGTATTTGAAAACTATATTAGGACCGCTCATAATCCTAGATTTTCTGTAGTTTCTAGACAGACAACAACTAGAGATTTAATTAAATACTATAATAATTGTCGTAGTAAGCTAAAAGAGCAATTTAATATTTGTACTTTTCTGTGTCTTTGACATCAGACATATGGAGTGGTAGGGCTGAAGAGGATAATCTTAGTGTAGTTGCTCATTATGTAAACAATAATTAGCAACTAGAGAAGAGAATTATAGGATTCAAATTAATTGATATAGCATATACTAGTGAAAATATTGCTGATTATATTGTAAAAGTTGTAGAAGATTTTGGCCTTACGGAGAAAATTTTTGCAATAACATTAGATAATGCTTTAGCAAACACTTCTGCCATGAACATTCTTACTCCGCTTTTTAATTCGTATGCCGAATCTTTCTTATTACATCAGCGTTGTACTTGCCATATTATTAATCTTATAGTTAAATCTGGTTTGAAGATGTTAGACCCGTATGTTGAACCTTTTCGCACTGCAATATCTTTCTTAAATAATTATAATCAACGAGTAGCACTATATAAGACTTATTGTATTACAATGGAGGTATGTCCACATAAGTTTGGTTTGGATATGTCTGTTGGATGGAACTCTACTTATTTGATGCTTAAGTCTCTCATACCGTATAAGAGCATATATTTTGTTTTTATTAACACACATTATCGCAGTCATGATGGTCAACCGCTACTTACAAAGCAACATTGGTATGTTGCTGAATACTTGCTGTCATTTTTGGAATTTTTTTATGATTCTACTGTTGCTTTATCTAGAGTTTATTACTCAAACTCTCCTTTAATTGTGCATCATATTCTAGAAATTTCTATCCACTTAAGGGACCATGAAAATGATAATATTTTATGTGCATCTGTTTATGCTATGAAAACTAAAATTTTGAAATATTGACAAGAAATTCCTATGTTATATGCATTTGCATTTATTTTAGATCCTAGAGCTAAAGTTCGAGGATTTTCTAATATTCTCTCACTTCCAAGTGATGCGGTGGGTACTGATTATTCTAGTTATTTTTTAAATATCCATGCTAACTTATCTCAAGTTTATGCTAAGTACGATCAGAAGTTTATTGGAGTTTGCATGTAGCGACCTTCACCAGCACCCACAACAGGTAAGAAGAAAACTGCGTGGGGAAAGATATGGGTTGCAGGTGGCTCTTCCTCAAGGAGTTCAACTACAATAACGTCAAGTGCGGACACAACAAGTGGTGAGGAGCTAACTGCCTATCTCAACAGCGACACTGTCAACTACCAAGAATAGCAAGATGAGGACTTCAATATTTTGCAGTTGTGGCATGAGCACAAGATAACATATCCGGTGCTTTCCATATTAGCACGAGATGTGTTAACAGTTGCTTATTCCACGATTTTTTCGGAGTCTGCTTTCAGTTTATCCGGAAGAATAATCGACGAGAGAAGAACAAATCTGACAAGTGAGATGGTGGAAATACTACTCACTGTAAAAAATTGGGAACAAGCTGATCAACGAGTGCAACACACTACAGAAAAATGTTGAGCTGGTAGAGACAATTCAAAATCTTTATCTAGATAATCATGAAGAATAATTATAATCTTCACTTTTTTTCCTGTATCACTAAGTTCTAGGCTATACTCTTTTTTCTTTGCCAAGGTTTTCTCGTGTTGAGTTTTTACTTGGCAAAGTTTTTAACGAGGTAGTCAAACATCAATAAAGCTCATTATTTAATTCCAACTATTTGTCTCATTTTTAGCTTTTCTTAATGTACATATATTTTTAAAAAGTTTTTCTAATTATTCTAACTTTTTCCTCTTTTTCCTCTTTTTTTGTATTTTTTCATACTTTTCGATTTTCTAATTTTCCTAACATTTTTTTATTTTTTCAGATTTTTTTGAAAATTTTTACGCTAACAAGCAGGCCCAGCCCGTTTCAGCCCATCGGCTGGCCCACGAGGAGAACGGGCCGGCACGGCACGGCCCGTTTATTAGCTAGGCCTAAACGGGCCGTGCCGCCCGTTTAACGGACCCAGTCATGCCGGGCCACCCATCTGGCCATCACTAATTTGTCCTATTTGTCTCACTGATATGTGATCTCAAAGTCCGCATATCAATTAGACATTATAAGATAAAGTGATCAATGATATAAATAAATGAGAGTAAATCATCAATTACTCTGCATTTAAATGGGCTCTCCGAGTTCAACTACTGCCGGGGCAGGGTGTCAGGCCGTCAGGGTAAGCGTTCTTGTTGTGCAAGTTTTTTGTTTAAAAATCCAGCTGTAATTGTAGGCACCGTAATTGTAATTTGTAAGTACGTTCAAATACATGCTTCATCTGCTTCCAAATATTTATTACTTTTTAAGCACATTATGCACACCAAGATAATCACAAATGTATACCTTATATTTAAGGATGCAATCGGCTCGGATTCGATCGGATATCGCTCTTTTCATATCCTAAACCATATTTTTTGTCGGATTCGGATAGTATCGGATACGAATACGACACAGATAATATCGGTCGCGGATTCGAATCGAATACGGAGCGGAATCGATACGGTATCGAATAATTTTTGTCGGATAACGCGCGAAAACAGATAGCAAACATATAGTACTGATTAACAAACCATATGAATTTAACATGCAACAAGATTATCACAACCTAACAAGTTATTTTATCGGGCAATCCAACAAAATTGAAAAAGTACACTAAATTTGAATGTTACACATATGACTAGTTTTGAAATATAGAATGATACATAAATAATATTACGATAAGTCGATAACATGACCATGAGGTCCATAACTCTATGTTTTCATGAAAGAGACAATACGACAAGTCGATAATATTTGAATTACATCATGCAGACATACATATAGAAGAATCAACAATGACGCAATCTTATATAAGAGTTCGAAGACCAAAGTGGCTAAGTCAGGCTAGCAACATCTCAAGAGATAACGAGTGCATGATGATGGTTACTTGTTGTGGTGACTTGCATAATTAACTTCAAATAATGACCGAGATTTATAAAATTTACGTTGTGGTTTTTAGAGCTTGATTCGATTTTATACTGTCTCGCTTTAGTTAGTTAACGGTTCGACCGACTGAAATTAGCGTTTTTAATGGATTTCAACTGGGTTGACTGATTTTAAATCTTGTACAGATGTAGATAATTATTATTTTAGCTGATTTACTAAAATATCAGTTTTTCTCTTATTATATTTTTCTGACCATTTATTAGTTGTAGACTCTTTTACGCTTTTATTAGTGTATGTATTGATCGAAATTATTTTCTTCAGTTGGATAGCCAATTTTATGCTTTTAGGATAATTTTCACCCTTTATATTCTTTTTCTTTTTCTCCCTTCCTTCTCTCCTTCTTTCTTTCTTTTTCTCTTTCTTCCTGCTCTCTCTCTCTCTCCTTATCTGTTCGGTGGCCTACTGGCCACTTCTAGCTCCTTCCTCTCTTTTCCTTTTTTTTTCCCGTTTCTTCTCTCCCTCTCATTCTCTTGCTCCTGTATTTCAGACAAAATTTGGTCTCCCTACTCCATCTAGTCACTTGGTTTCCCTACGGCACTAGCGCCGGACACGACGTGCTCCTCGACATCAACGCGGCGGTGTTGTTCGGGGGCTACATCATCGAGAGCGGTCGGCGCTGCGTATGGCCGAAATTTGGCCTGGGCGTTCGACCGCGCCTCGCGAGGCCACGACGCCGCCCAGGCGGCAGCTGCGGAGGAAGACGAGTGCGACGCGTGGATCGACGCCATGGACCGCAGCTACGGCGCCGCGACGAGGCACCATGCGACGCCGACCATAGGATTTGACGTGGCCTCGAGCTCCTTCAGTCTGATGGAGAGAGCAGGCGGCGCGGGGCGGCTGTTCGGGCTACTGTTCCCAAGCACTTCGAGAGTCTCGCCCGACGCCGCAGCATCGACGAGCGGCTCGCAAAAGCGGTCGCCTAAGGAAACTAAGGAGACTCGGATATCCGATTTACATTATTCGGATATATCCGAAAATAGATTCGGAATATCCTGATCCGACGGATAGCGATTTTCCGAATCCGAATCCGAAAAAAATATTCGAAACCGATTCCGAATCTGAGGACTATCTGGAAAAAAAAAAAAACTAGGAGGCTATCGTACAAATCCGGTCAGAGATGCATGTGGTCTCCGTTAGGCGTTGTCCGTTTGCCGCTGATGTCTGTCCGTCTTCGTTTGCCCTCGGCGTCTCCGTCCGTTTCTTTGTATCGGCTGCGCAATCGACGGTTGATAACGCGTCCTCATTTTCTGTTCCTGCCGTTCCGTGTGCCTAGAAGCTCTCCGTTCGTTTGTCCCAGTTGCGCTACCGAAAGCCCTATCGATTGTCGCGCCTACACGTCGTGGCGGGAGCCCGTTCACCGCAGCTCATCTCGCCCACTCCGCCCCTTGTTCTTTCCCCGAGACAGCCTCTTCCTGTGCGCATCGTCGATTCGCTTCCAGGGAGAGGGGTTCCGTTCCGTGTTTCTTTACGCGTCCTCTTTTCGTGCCCCGCCGTTCCCAAGCTGATTTGGATCGCAGGCCGTTCTGCTTCCAGGCCTAGTGCGTCGTGTGCGTCCTGATTTCGGTTTTCTTGCGCGATCGATTGTTTGTGGTTTTACTGCCCCGGCTGCTTTTCGTGCTGCCATCTCTCATCATGTGCTCCGTCGCCTCCCTGTTGTGCTCGCTCGGAGATGTCATGTTTTTCGATGCGGCGACCCTTGCCTGGCGCGTTCCGCTGGCTCGATTGCTCCCACATAGTTGTTTTCCTGTGCCTTTTTGGTTCATCCTGGTTGCTGGTCGGTTTTTCATGGTTCGTCGCTCCTCGGTTGGTTGTCGTGGTTGTTCGATTTGTTTGCGTCTTGTTCCGTCTCCTCGGCTTTTTTGGTTGTTTTCCTTCGCTTCTAGGGACCGGGGAGCCAGCCTTGCAGGTGCGCTTGGGCTGCTGAGGACTCTAATTTATAAGGTTGTGTTTGCAGTGTGGTTTCAGAGCGATTGGTTGTGATTTTGCTATGTTTTGAGGGTATAAATCCAGCCTAATTGGCTGTGCAGCTTTATGTACATGGAACTACCACCATGTCTACTTATGAAAGGAAAGCGAGCATTAGGGAATTTTATGGTAAATGTTCTATAGAACAAACAAGAGTCGAGTTTTTTTTCTTTTTCGCTAGCAATGGCTTGCTATTTGGACTTGTGTATACTATACTGTCTACCTGTGATCTGGGAAGTGCAAAGAGATAAGAGCTTACTTTGAGATACTGTACTACACAGACTATGCATGGATTATGATTTATGATTGAGCTTATTTCAAGTTGAGTCTTCATTACAGTTTGCTGCCTCCGTGTCCCTAACTTGCCATATTTCGCAGAATAAGAAACATGTTTTCTTTACCATGTTTTGTAGTATGGTTCACTGTATTTTTTCCTTTGTCACTCTAGAGGTGAAAGATGCGGTTGTCTCTCTAAATGCTAAAAGGAAAATCAGTATGGTCTCTAACCCCACCCTGTCACTAGCATAACATTCCTTTCTCGGTCTTTGCATACTTGTTCAATGTTGTGAATATGTATGTTCCTTTGATTAAACACAGTACGATCATTAGTTTGCTGCTCATTTAAAATCTTATTGTTTTCTATCTTGCCAGAATAAATGGATATATGCTATTTTTTATAATATGAACTGCCAAGTATTGTTTTCTTTGTGCCTGTCAGGTAGAGGTGTTCCAACAACTTCTTAACCCCAGAATTTGGTTGTATATGGTAGTTTAGTGTTACCTCTTTATATTACCAATCAACAGGTTACACATTATCTCACCAGATCATCTTTATCAGCGAATTTTCCTTTGATAGATTGTTTTTGTTTGATCAGTTGGTTTGGCCTTTGCTACATGGTTTCAGTTTATTGAGATGTGAATGTGGCGGTTGGTTATTATTAAATCGATCATGGTTAGGCTCTTTGAAATGCATTTGTTCTTGGTCCACCCAGATGCTATTGGCTTAATTTTGCAGGGAAAGCTTTGGCTTTATGAGCCAATTGCGATAGCTTTTGACTTTTCCTCCCGTAGAATATCAAATTGTTTCTTTGATATGTTCTGGTTCTTCTGGATTTACACAGTGTTCAGATCTGTTTTTGTCATGTCTTATTTCTAAGGATGATACATAGATATAATTAGAAGACTACTCTATTGACGTCTATCTGGAGAATATCTTACTTTTAGATGATATGGCAGTGTCTGGCTTGTTTGCTGATAAATTACTCATCTTCATGATTATTGAGTTTGCTTGTGCTCTCGGCCTCTCATTTCTGGCAATTTTTAACTTTGGGAAAATTGCTTACTCAGGATGGTATGTGCAGTTCTGTAGTTATATTTATGTGGAATCTTCCGTTTGGCATATTGAGTCCTATTTTTAGTATTGGTTAGGGGTGTTGCATTGTTTTATTTAGCTTCACATTCCTCTTTGACCTACTATTTTCATAATCTGGGACAGATTGCACGCTCTGCTAACATTGTATTCTTGCGGAACAAGATAATCAACAAGATGTTAGATCTGTAGATGATGATAACTTCATTGATGATAGTGGAGTTTACCCAGCTGGCTGCTATGGCAGTGACAATGATGGGCACTCTCCTCGGCATTATCCACAGGTATTCGTTCTTAATTGCTCAGATGCTATAGGCCATTCTTTTAGTTTCAGTTTTTAGACAAATTAGTGTAAAGGCTGAGCAGGTTATATTTTTTTTTCATATTGACGAGTACTCATACTATGGGTACCTCGACAACCCAGAAAGATAAATGGGCTGACCCAAGCACCGGCTCCGACCAAAGGCCTCACGGGGCTACAAAGGACACTCGTCCCCGACCTATCGAGCTGCCCTAAGCTCGTCCCCGACCTAGTGGGACCCCAGAGCCTCGTTCGTCCGGGAAGGAGCCTCGGCAGACGGGGGCAGTTAGTCCTAGTCCCCAGGCAGGGGGTCCGGCAGGAACTGTTGGGGGTGGTTGACCCTAGTCCCAATGCTGGGGTTCTGACAGGGGTAGATAGCCCTTTAGCCCCTGCGCAGAGGGACTGGCAAGAGCAGGAGGCCCTAGTTCCCACGCAGGGGACGGGAGTCATATATTTATAGAAGAGGAGACCTATTTTACATTGGAGTCCGGGCCAGGGGTGCCGAGATCGAGGAGGTCGCCGGGGTCTGCAACCAGCTCGGGGATAGCGTTGTCCGAGCTTGGGAATAGTCCCCCGAGCTCGGAAGAGAGCGGCTTAAAGCCCCCCCCCCCCCGGGGGGGGCACGGACACGTGTCAGGATGGCCGATCCCCGACGGGGGGCACGGACACGTGTCAGGATGGCCTCGGTTAATCTGACCTCGAGCATCAGTTAGCTCGGTCAGCCTTCAACCCGAGTCGTGTCCGAGCCTGAGTGATTTCGGGCAAGGCCTCGGTTAATCTGACCTCGAGCATCAGTTAGCTCGGTCAGCCTTCAACCTGAGTCGTGCCCGAGCCCGAGTGATTTCGGGCGAGGCCTCGGTTAATCTGACCTCGAGCATCAGTTAGCCCGGTACTACCCGCTAAGGTTTCAACACCGGTGGGACTGGTTAACACATCAAGGGCCTCCCTCTTGCGCCATGTGAGCACATCCGTGCGAGGACTGGTTACCACTACCCAGGCCTCACACCGCCGCAAATAGTATCAAAGTTTAGACTAAACAAATTAATCATCTAAGTCTGTCCCATACCTGGGCCTCACACCACCGTAAATAGTACCAAGGCAAGACTAACTAAAAATCACCATAACCATGAACCATCAATTATCATAAAAAGCAATGCGACCGCCCAAGTGCCACATTGGCCCACCACAAATACATGCCACTTGCCTCAGTCTAAATCATTTTACCACCCCGGTTGATTTACCATGCACCACGTGCCACCACCAACAATAACATTGTGTGACAACACCCGACACACAAGTTAATAAATATGTTCCATAATCATTAAGCAAGATTAACCATTTTCATATAAAATGATGACTCGTTGCACGACTAAGCATACTACGTGCGTTCTAACTACCCACATTGGCAATTATAGCTACCAATTATTATTGAACCATTCTAAGGTGACAATTGAAATAAGACTTGTGACATGGCAAGGTGGATATATCACAATTGGACGAATAACTATACCCAACATAATTGAAACAACTAACAATTGAATTAGTGTATGCAATACATTGAACAATATAATGTTTTAAACATGGGTTCAACATGATCAAAGCACAACTTGCTTTCAAATAGCTCTGACTCCTATTCTGGATCTTGCTCGGGCGCTGGCTCCTCAACCACAAACTCATCGGGCAACTCAATGTCTACGCGTAACGAAAGAGAAAGCAATAAATACCAAAAACAGAGAGCAAGATTAACTCCAAAAATTAAATAAAATTCACTATTAAATAGAGCTTGATTTTACAAATTTTTAAAAATTGAAATCACCTCAATCGGAGCTCGGATGCAAAAGATATAACTATTCAAAGTTTGAAATAAAAGATAAATCAGAAAATTAGAAAAACCGAATTATTTTTATACTGAAAAATAACATTTATGACATCATGCTGACGTCAGCATCGAAAATGATTTTCGGCCGAAATACTTTTCTACGGAAAAAGTGATTATGACGTCAGGCTGACGTCAGCGGACATGTGGCTCAATCAGAGAGCGGCACACGTCACGGTCTATGGACTCAGTCCACAGCCGACGGCTTGATCCATGGAGGACGCGGTGCATGGCGCCTCGGCTGCCACGCCTAACACGCGGCGGCATGCGGTTGGCCGCAGCGCCGGTGCGATCTGGTGCGCCCAGATCCGATCGGATGGCTACGGATAAAGGAATACGCGGCGGTACTTCGACCACACGATCTGAATCTGACGGCTACCTTAACCAATGCAGATCACTGGTGACGCGGTGACGTGGCTTGATCCCGACACACGATTGAAGATCCGACGATCCTCGAGCTCCTCAACGCTGACGGCGGCACGGCGGTGAGGTCTTCACCGGACTTGAGGACGATGACCACGGCGATGGCATTTCGAGGCGTCTCCGGCGACACGGAAAGATGGAAACAGTGCGTCTCGGTGCAACGAAGCAGATGGCAGCCTTGACGACGGCGAGGACTCAACAGATGGTGAACAAGCGACGAAAAACGACGGCGGAGGCTTCAGCGAACTTCGGCGAGCTCGCACGGGCGAACAAGGGTGTCTCGGCGTGCGAAACTGGGCCAGAAGTTGTGGCGCGGGGTGAGGATCTCAATGGCAGCGGTGGCACTTTAAATAGGTGCCTCGACGTCCGCGAATCTCACGCGAAACGAGGTTCGCTCAGATACGGTGGCGGAATCCAACAGTGACTCGGAAAGATGACGTGGCACAACCTCAGCCATCCACGCGGCAACGATCGATGGCTTGGAGCACGCAAGCGACACAGAGGAAACATGGCCGTTGGATCAAGATCCAACGGGCGATAGGTTTAGGGTAAGGGTTTTGGCGGGTAAGTGGGCTACACGGGCCGACGGTGCAGGCGGTTTGGGTCGGGTCCACTGGGCTCGGTCCAGAACTATTCACACGATTTTTAATTTATTTTCAAATAAAAATAATTCAGATAATTAAACAAAGCCCAAATGAATAGCAAAAATATCAGGAAAAATCCCAAAAAAAATCTAGAAAATACTTTAAGACTTTAGGAACTCAAACAAAATATTTCTAACAAAAGATCACCAATACTTTTCACTAAATAATTAAAAGATAGAAAAAGGCTTAATTCCAAAAATTAAAAATGAATTAAATAAAATCCCAGAATATTCAGTAAAAAGGAAAAAAGCACAATAAATCCAATAAAAGTAAAATTTGAGATGTTACATCCATCCACACTACCACCACCATCGAATCCCTAGTCGAACTCCGCATTGAGCATCTCTCTCTCTCTTCCCTGGCTTGGACCCGAGCTCCATGCCACATCGCCGAGCCGTCGAGCTGCTCCACCGCTGGATTTGACTGTCTGGATTTGAGGGGGAGAAGAGTTTAAAGGGGCAAGTTGACAAGAGAGTGCGATGGTGAGGTCCCAGCCCCTACCCTACCGCCAGAGCAAGGGATTGTGCCTGCTACCATAGCCGAGGTCGGTGCGAGCCCACAATTGCCTGCTGCCTCCCATGCTCAACACGAGCCTATAGCCCCTTGCACTATTCTAGCCTCTGCGCTCGAGCCTACTATCGACATGCCCTTCTCACGCTCATCATCGCCATCTCCCCCATACATGGTGCTGGCTCGTAGCTCTTGCACGTAGGCCACCGTTGCTCACAAATCCAAGATGTGGGGAAAGAGAGGTAAGGATAAGGCATGTCACCCCCATCGAGCTTGCTCGCTTGCCACCGCGGATGGGGAAGCATTGGGAGGAGGAGAGAGATGGAGGGAATTGACGTGTGAATATAGATGAGTTGAATGGATAAGGACCACACGTGAGCTGAATGGGATAGGACTTCGTAGCTATTAGATATGCAGGATCAGACGGTTACTAACTATGCCGTTGGTTTGGAAACGTACGGTATATCGTGCGTTCGTATTTCTGGAAATTTATTGTAAAAAATGATAGATATCAGGTATACGAAAACGGAGGGAGCAATACTCCGTTCAGTAAAAAGTAAGTGTTATTTCAAAAACATGTGCAATCGAAATATTTTAACTTTGACTGGCAATGCCTCTATGAATATTTTAAATCAGCTACATGAAAACGATATGAATATATTTGTCTCGAAATATTTTTTTTGTAATATTATAATTTAATTTGGTTTTATGAATATATGTTATAGTATAAATTGTGATCAAAGTTATGTTTTGGAGACCGAGTCAATGTCCAAAACAACATTTATTTGTGACCGATATATATCTTTATATTTTAAAAAGAATTATATTCGACTGGTCGTATTTCTAATACTTATAAATTGTATATGTTATATAACTATAACCTTAACCTTTTTATGCTAACTTGTACTATTAATATTAGGTCCCACTGGTTTAGTTAATAAAAAAACAATAAGCATTTCAAAAATGTATTGCCCGAATATCTATTCCTAAAGTGAACGAAGTACCCTTGTAGATATATAGATTTTGCGGTTACAAGGAAGATGAACACACACATACAAGACCATGCAAGCACGCAGAGTACACCCCCTAACACACACAACTAAGATCAGGGATAAATCTATAACTTCACAAAGTTCCTACTAAGGTGCACTCACTCGGCCATAAAGGTGGACAACAAGATTTGAACCCTAGAGAGTGGAGTCATATACACAACTCCATCGCCCCACCAAGAGTTAGTTCCCTTGTAGATATAGATTTTGCTGCAATAAATATTGCTATTTAAATTTCTGTATTGCAAGGAGCACATTCTACTTGTTGGTACCAATAAAATTGTAATTATCATACGTGCGGTGTGGTTTTAAATAATTTCCCACCTGTGCTTCTAACATGGTGAAACTCAAATTTTTCTAATTTTCACATTTTTCGCATACTTTTTTTCTTTCTTTCTCTAGAGAAAAACTAGATACATCAGTATAATTCGGATCAAACTCTCAGTTCCGGATAAAATTCAGATTGTTTGACAAAAGCTTTTGTGTGTGTGTGTAAACTCATGTCCCCTAGGGGGACTTTTATGATGGTACAAACTTTGGCGAGAAATCTGAGCACCGGCATTACTTGTTAAATTATCCTCCATTGTAATTGCTCAAATAGCCAAGCTATGAGCTGCTTTGTTTATTTCTCTCCTAATACGAATAATTTCGTGGTTCAGATGAGAAGTACTATTGATGATCTGCGGTAAAATCGGTTTGAGGCTCCAATGTATTGCCTTGTTCTGAAGATCTCCTGCGTGTAGTTCCTGCACAAAATCTTACAATCTGCCATGAAGCATATTGGCTGCAAATTGTGTGATCCTGCAAAGTGAGCAGCTAGCATGAATGCAAGTGCCTCGGCTTGTAGGAAGAGGATACATCTAATGCCTTTCCTTTGATGGCAATTTGGATTGGGTCTGAAGCTTCCCGGTTAAAATTAAGAATTCCAAGACGTGTATTTCCATTCTTTGTCCAAGCTGCATCAATGAAGCATCTATATTTGCAATGCAAATTAACAGTAGTTGGTTTAGATAGAGAGGTAGGCATTGTACTGATTGTATGATGGGGAACTATGCTGTTGTCAGAGAAATGTTGAGAATTTCTAGTATTTGTGTTTTTATCAGCTAGTTTAGCTGGGTCATGAGGAGGAAAGTAAACGTTTGTAAAAGCTACCTGATGAAGAACACTGAATGGTGAAATGAAAGTAAATGTTTGTAAAAGCCATAGCCTGATGAAGAACACTGTGAACGGTGCAATCCTTTCTTTTAAAATTATTATCATTTTCTAGCTTTCCAGATGAACCAGATGATGTTAAAGAATAAGGCCTTTTCATTATCCTGTCGGAGGTTTGGAAGAATGTAGTGAAGCATTTGAGCTATCTTTAAAGTTGAAAAAACATTGTCATCTGTTATAGTGGAGAGAGGAGATGCATACCAGACTGCCTTTGGAAAAGTGCAAAGAAAGAATAAATGTTCAATTGTTTCTTCTTGTCGGCATCTTGAACAAAGTCCATGTTCATCTTTGATTTTGATTTTAACTCGGGCTACCATAATGATTCAGATTACATGTACAGGGGTGTTCGAGTTGTAATAGATATGGACTAACAACTTATTTGGATAAAATCAAAAGATATGATAAATTAAGATATTGAGTTATCTCTAACAAACCTCTCAACTCAAAATCTATAACGAAATTGTTTCCAGAAACCTCCAAAAGGTAAGGAAGCACAATGAATACCAAGTGCATTAAAAGTCTAAAGAACTAATGAACAAGGAAGACTAGAACAGTCAATCCAAACACTTGTAGAAAAGTTTTATCCAAACGCTTCTCATGAAGCAAGATTAAACAAACCACTAGAATGTAGTGAGAAAGACAAGAATAATCAATCCAAATACACAGCTATCGATAAAGTAGACGAAGAAATCTGAGTTTTTAAGAATTCATAACCCCAGTAAAGTCTGAGTTTGTGCAACTGACCTCCTAAAACAAATACTCAATCATCAAACGGCAAAAGCCAAGACATCACCTGAGGTGCTAGATAGATAGCGAAGAACACATAACAAGGATTTTTGACATGCTTCACCTAGAATATAAAATTCGGCAAACAATGCTCATTGAAATAGCAACTTGCACGTGTAGTCATCACGTACATCAAACTACCTATTAAAAATTCATAACATGGTTGAAACTGCTCCTCCAAAAATGTTAATATGAAAAAAAATTCTTGCGCTGCCAATTGAGTATAGATTGTAGTAGACCCCTCATATCGAGCAAAGACAACAAAACAGCGTTGTAGTATCCACGCAGAAACAAACTCCTTCTTGCACTTCAAACCTTCGTCTCAAACTGATATTAGAGCAAAACCTTCACTAAAAAAACTCCAAAGAGTATAATGCTACTAGCAGGGTATCACCAAATTCCAAATTAACGTTGACAAAACCTCCATAATAGTCGCGCAAGTGATCCAAATTGTAACACATTCAAACGTGAATAAAACACCAAAATAAGGGTGATGAAACAACAAATTCAAATTAACGTTGATGAAACACTAAATTCAGTTGTATCCTCAACTGATATTATTTTTTTCAAAGTAGACGATGAAACGTCGAAGAAAATACCCAATGATTAATCACACATAAATATTGCCAATAATAGGCATAAAAGCCTGAATTTACGAAATAAATCCGCGAAGAATAGGCATAAAAGCCAATAGCCTAAATTTACAAAAAGAAATCAGCCAAGAATAGACATGAAAGTCTGAATTGCAAAAGAAATCCCACTTTTTGGCACTGGAATAGTCGTTGGAGTAAAAAAGTAATTCTTTCCGCATACCCACTAAGAACGGCTCTTATTTGAACCTGCCATATAAAGAAACTGATTTTGCCATTGAAATTCTCAATATCAAATTAGTAAATGACACGGTGGAGAATAAAATTGCAGAACAAAAAATATGGTAGATTCTGAAGAAAAAAATGGTACGCTTCGGGTGCGTGTAGCAATTTCTGGTCGAAATTCAGGAGCTAAAGCCGAACTGGAGCCGGAGCTATAAGTCAAAAACCAGAAGAGAAGCCGTAGAAGCTGGAGCGAATGACTTCTGGAGCCGGACGGGACCCAACTAGAGTTCAATCCAGCTTTGGATCTGATTGAAGTCCAAATACATGGGAGTGCAGCCAACCGGTTTAGCTTCATGGGAGGGCAGCCGACCGGGCAAAGCTTCACGGGCACAACAGAAAAATCTCCAAACACAGTGAGTCACGGGCGCTGGCTGACGGCTGACGTGGCCGGTCGTGGGCTGGCTGGTGGCCGGCGCTGGTCGCGGGGCCGGCTGCTGGAGGCTGCGGAACGGCACGATGGCCGCGGGAGCCAATGCGGCGGGCGGCTCGAAGGCTGCGAGGCGGAGCGCGTGGAGGCCGACCGAAGGCGAAGTTCAGCCATCGCGGGTGATGTTGAACAGAGCAGGCCAAAGGCCGAAGCTGAGGCGGGCGGCCGAGGCGATCGTCGTCCGGATGGTGCAGAGCCGAAGGGCGCGACGCCGACGGGCGATCAAGGCGTGCACGAGGATGAGCCGGCGGGAGCCGAAGGGCGGCATGGTCGCCGAGTGGACAAGGCGGCCGAGGCTAGCGGTGGGTGGCCGCGGGAGCTGGGGTGGCGGACGCATGGATGGCGCCGGTGATGATGGACCAGATGAGGGCGCGACGGTAGATCAAAAGTCGCTAACCGTGCGGATGCCGCCAGCGGGAGTTGCCTCCTCCGGGGCAGCGGCTTGAATCTGAAACCTAGACTCTCGTACCACTTGTTAGGGCAATATCTAGAGATAAGATTTAAAGTGAAATAATCTTATGAGAAAAAAAAGGTTAGATAAGATTGTTCTAATCTTTCTTGATCATTAATGATTTAGACTTTTAACACACTTGGTATTCATAGTGCTTCATTACCTTTCGGGTTTTTTCGGAAACAATTTCGTTATAGATTTTAAGTTAAGAGGAGGTTTGTTAGAGATAACTTAATATCTAAACTTATCATATCTTTTGATTTTATCTAAATAGGTTGTTAGTCCAAATTTACTATAACTTGCTCTTTTAGCTATATAAGTCACACTCCTGTACATGTAATACTGAATTATTATAGTGGATTGTTTACCGTGTTTTTTCATACTAAATCTTGTCTCTAGTTATTTTGCCGAACTTCACACCCTAACACTTAGGTTTACAAATTTCTTTCCGAGCACGAAGATGCAAATGTCTTTCTGAATACCCTTCCACCAGAAAGTTCTAATGTTTGATGTTAGCTTTTTATAAAACTTTTTTGGAAGGAGAATGGTGGACATTTAGTAGATAGGGATGGAAGAGAAAAAATGATTTGATGAGAGGGAGACGACCTGCATGAGAGAGCTTGTTAGCTTTCCAAAGTCCCAGCTTTGTCTGAAATTTATCATTAACAAAACTATAGACCTCAGACCTCTGTTGTTTAGTGAGAAGAAGGGGGTGACCTAGGTGTTTTACCTGATTATCCATTATGGGCACAGGGAAAAGTTTGGAAATGAACGCGATATTGGCTAGAGATGTTTATGGCTAAAGGATATAAGATTTGGACCAGTTTGAATATTGACCAGAAGAAGTACAGAAATTTTGCTAAATAGCTTTCATTGATTTAACCTCATTTTTGTCAGCTTTCCCACAAATGATAAGATCATCGGCAAACAGGAAAGAAAGAATAGGAGGAGAAATGGGAGCCAAACAAACACTGAAAGGGTTTGACTAGATAGACTATCCTGCAACATGTCCGAAAGCTCTTTTAACAGCCAAAATGAAAAGATAAGGTGACAAAGGGCAGCCCTATCAAATTCCCCAATGGCTACGAAAGCGACTGTAAGGGTGTCCATTAATGATAACTGAAAAGGTTGGCGTAGAAATTGAAGAATAAACCATAGCAATGAAATGAATGGGATACCCTTTACGTTGCATGGCTCTAGCAATAAAGTTCCAATCAATTATGTCAAAGGCTTTAGTTAAATCAATCTTAAGCATAAAAGCCTGATTATTCCAATTTGGTTTTGAAATGAATGAGCAATTTCTTGAGCTAAAAGTATGTTGTCAGTGATTCTCCTACCATTAAGGAAAGCATATCGAGTATCATGAATAACCATAGGGAGATGTTGCTTCATACGGTTGGCTAGGGATTTTGAAATGATTTTGTAATGACATTGCAAAGACTAATTGGTCTGAAATCAGATGGATCTAGTAGGATCTTTCTTTTTATGCACTAAGATAGTATGAGTGGAATTAAGATATGTAGGCATCTAGGCCTGAAATATAAAATTCTTAAATAACTTTTGCAGCAGCATCTTTCACTATGTCCCAAACTGTTTTGTATAACGCAACATTCAAACCATCTGGTCCAGGAGCTGCATCAAGTCTCATTTGCTTGAGGATGTCATATATTTCTTGCTAATCTGGAGGCTGTAGCAAATATTCAACTTGAATTGTATAGTTATGCATAGATCTATGAGCCTCAAATCCATGTGGAGAGTTAGATGTGAATAGATTAGTGAATAATTGATGAATTGAGAAGCAATCTCTTCTTGATCATAAACAAAGTCACCATTGTCGTTTCTGAGCTTAGCAATTCTGTTTTTTTTCCTTTTGATAACAGCATCATAAAAGAAAGAAGTATTTCTATCTCCTTGAAAGGCCCAATATTTTTAAAATCTCTGCCTCCAAAATTCAGTGATCTTATTCATGACAATGGCATGTTCATGTTGGAAATATGCACAATATTTTAATTCCAAATTTTATTATAAGTTAAATATTACAAAAACTAGAGATATATAAATCAATAGGCAACATATTGTACTTCGGAATATGCTCAAGAATTAAAAATAACAGAGTTAATCAGTCACACGAACGATTTACAGTTGGGCTTGATAAAGAATAGGAAGTACTGCAGACGCGGTCATGAAAGTAGTCGACGTCGAAGAAGCCGAGCAGTCATGTAGATGTGCTGCCTAGAAACCTTATTGCCGCGCTATGCAGGTGATCTCTGTGGCAACAGCTCGAAGATACTGCTCACCCTCTTTCCCGTGCATACCGAGGAGGAAGGCCGGCACAGTTCAGCTACTCAACACCACAATACAAGTGAGGAAGAAGAACAGAGAGGAAATTTGGTATCATCTGACCTAGATGTCTCCAGGACCTCATATGGACACACAACGATTACTCACTAGTAACTAATGGTATTATACCAATTAAACTGAATTGAAACAAGCGTTTAAATCACATTTAAACCGAATAAATAGAGAGAATAATGACATGATTCAGCAGAATAAAAGGAGGATTTAATGTTCCAGGAGGCGCTCTACGAGGTAGCATGGTCGCTCATCACAAGTGATTTTGCAAGTACAAATTAGCCAAAGTCCACCTCATGCAATCCATATACCATGTCACATTACTTCAAGGAGTGGTAAGGACTCCACCTTATGAATTAACTTCCCTCCACTTAGCTAGACAATATGGTACTAAATCATGCATGCTTCAGAATTTCTAAAGAAAATGGGCCTCTCGTTGGCCAAGTTCTAACAGTTCATTCCTTAGTCTTTCCTCCTTAGATAAGCTATCACCGTCATTAGGATTCTGTTGACAATTCATTATCTTGCTCTATTTGTTCTATTTGGTGCTTTAAAGTTTTTTTTCTCCTTTTTACCCATTGATGAGAGATTTATTTAGCCGATTGGACTTATTTGAGAGAAAAATGTTAGGATCAGCAGACCAATACGTTTTGCACACATCCACAAAATCTGTCTCTTGAAGCCACCAATTCTCAAATTTGAAACATCCTTTCCAGTATCTGATTTAGGACTAGACATAGCAAGGATGGGAGCATGGTCATTGTAAATGATTGGAAGATGATACACTGCAGTGTTAGGATACTTACCACACCAAGCAGCATTGGCCAAACATCTATCTAATCTTTCGAAGGTTGGATTGGATGAATACTTTCCACTAGTCCATGCGTAAGCAGGGACATTGTATTACATTTATTGGAACTTAGCTGTTCATTACTGTACATAATGTCATTGAGGTCTCCCATAGAAAAGACTGCATCAGTAACATTAATAATAAACGGGGTTACTTCATTCCAAATAGTAGAGCTTTTAGTATTGCAAACAAGTCTAGAGGATCCCACCGTATCATTAGTATGTACATTAGCCAAAATATAATGTTTACTACTATCTACCACAGTAATACTAACATCATTAGTCCAAAGAAGCCAAAGTCGTCCTGATAAACCTTCAGAATGAACAACGAAACTATCATGAGCAGGGAGGTTGTTAATTATATCATTATTAGAGAATTTACTGGTTTTAGTTTCTGATAAGAAAATTACTTGGGCCTTGGTAGAGATGATTATCCTTGCTAGGTGGCGCATCTTCAAGCTGCCGAGGCTGCCACCCACGCCCCTACAGTTCCACGACAGGAGATTCCTGCAGTATTTCCTGAAGATCAGGGAGTTTCAACAGTAACTAACACACCTAATGGAGCTAGGTTCATATGTGAATTCGAGGTCTAGGATGGTGATATGTGAGAATGAGGGGATTGTGGTTTACAGGGGGATCGATTGGCTCGATTTATTCTATATTTTGGTGTTTGAATCGTGAGGATATAGGAGACGAAGCTCAAGGATGAAGGAGAGGAAGGGGAAGGACACAGGCGTTCCGCCTAAGGCCACTGGGGAATTCGACAAGAGGATTGAAACACAAGATTATACACCTCTGTCTCGTCACGAATATGTATCGTTTGGGTGGTTGGTCTTTAAAATACAATTTTAATCACTAATTTTTATTATAATATATTTGTAAAACTCAATAAAATTATAATATTATAAAAGTGCTTTTCGAGACAAATCTAAACACATGATTTCCATGTATTCAATTTACATATTTTTTAAAAAATTGACCACTAATTTTTATTATAATATATTTGTAAAACTCAATAAATTATAATATTATGAAAGTACATTTCGAGACAAATTTACACTGATTTCCATGTATCCAATTTACATATTTCAAAAAATATCAGAAATTAAAGTTTTGAAAATTTGACTGTATCTGTATCTATAACCACGTGTATTTATGACTCGAGAGGATATGTATAAGGCTGTAGATCTACAGGAAATGAAGATTGGGGAAGAGAGATATCGAGAAGACTTGGGCTCGGTACTCCATCGACAAAAGCTTCGATTTCGATGCGTTCACTCTTCAAGTGCCAAATCACGCCCTTCCATCGCACTCATGGAAATCCAGGATGGAAGGAAAACAACCCGTATTGTATTCATGTTGCTTGTTTGAACAGCCAAGCGAAGGTTTCTCGGCTTCTGCTTCCACCGCTCATGTCTTAAGTTGCCAACAAGACAGAGCAGAGGGGCACGGACGCCGTGAGGAGTTTTTTTTTTTTTTTTTTTACAGTTGTTCGGTTTGATACCTAAATACTATATTACTTTTATTAACTCTTATTCTTAGGAGGTGGTAGTGGATCCTATATCATTGAAGTGTCATTGGAGTGATAGTGGATCTCATATCATTGTACCTAAAGGTAAGACCTCTGACTCCGGGATCCTTGGGGGCTCAAGGCTTGGGCCCTCCTTCGGGACCAACCTCTCTACGGGACATAGGACATGGCGACCACACTCATCATTTGATACTGAGCGAGGTAGGGGTGCCCCTTGTTGGATGTAAATTGGGCTTGGCCCATTTTCCAATAATAAAATAAGGAAATCCTAAACCCACAATTAATGCTAGGTGGAATAATACCACATAGGAAGTCTAGAGGAGTTTTACTCAACTTAAATAGGTGGGTCATCTACACCTGTTGTGAGGTTGAAAAAGGAGGAAGGCGAGCCACACGCGCGTGCGTGCCGCCATGCCGAGCCGAGCCGCGACGCGCTGCGTTTTTGCGGTGCCTGGTTTTACTGCCTGAAGTAATGACCACTAGTGGAAGCCGGCCATAATGGTGACTTTTGGCTTTTCGGCTTCTGGTGGCTCAATATGACGGCGTCTCTTGACACTTCATCTTCTGTTGGCTTATCATGGTGGCCTTTGGCCTTTCCTCTTCTTCTGACGCCTATATAAGGAGGGCCTCTCCTCTGTCTTCGGTGTGCTCACGAACCAGAGCAAACCACCACACGTTTCCTGTTGCTGTTGCTTCAACATCTCCATCCCAGACGTCTGCGCGCATAGGCTCTGGGAGAGCATGCCTTCGGAACCACATCCGCTGCGATTGTCTGCACGAATAGGCGAGCGATTAGGTTTTTGGCGAGCACACCTCTGCGCGACTGCTCACTGCTGTTCGTCTTCTTTCTGGTTCGAGAACTGTTCGCGGGACTACACTGTGTCAACGTCTTCCTGCACCGATCAGAACGACACCATCGGTGCCTCTGGCACTGATCCTGTCTCTGGGTATATCTCTAAAACTTTGAACTTTGCTTTAGTAACTTTGTGTGTTGCTATTGCTGAAATTGGAATCATAGAATCACTCGTATACGTCATATTTATTTTATTGAATTTCTAGATTATAATATACCGAATTTTGCCTAATTATCTAACATTCCAAAAACCTAATAGGCATTTTACGGTTACTGGTTTTGCTGCTGCGTTGAAACCTAATGTATTGGATGGTGCGAATTACAAAAGGTGGCGCGCTAAGATGATCCTTTGGCTAACAGCTATGAATATCTATTACGTGGCAAAGGGTAAGCCTGAAGGAACACTCTCTCCTGATGAGGAGAGAGCGTTCGAGGCTGCTGATAACCTCTTTTGAGGTGCCGTGATAAGTGTTCTTGCTGAAAGCCTGGTGGATGTCTACATGTCTTTTCCATCTGGCAAAGATATGTGGGATGCGCTTGAGGCAAAGTTCGGAGTTTCTGACGCGGGTAGTGAACTGTACGTCATAGAGCAGTTTCATGACTACAAAATGGTTGATGACCGTTTTGTAGTTGAACAGGCTCATGAGATTCAGTCACTCGCGAAAGAGCTTGAGAACTTCCTATGTGTGTTACCCGACAAGTTTGTGGTTGGATGTATTATTGCTAAGCTACCACCTACTTGGAGGGATTTTGCCACTTCTCTAAAACATAAGAGACAAAAGTTCAGTGTGGCCGACCTCATTGGTTCTCTCGATGTTGAGGAGAAGGCAAGGGCAAAAGACACTCGCGGGAAAGGAGTTGATGGGTCTTCTAGTGCCAATATGGTGCAGAAGAAAAACTCCAGTGTCTCTGTAGGGACCCGAATCCACTGATTCGAACCCACTGTGTTTACTGCACTATTCCCAGGATCAACGCTAGTGCACACAGCTTAACATTGGTACATATCACATCATACACAACGATAATAGAATAATAGTTCATTTATTGATATAACTAAATGTATGATCTTATGACCAACTTACATTATTAAGCCACGCAGGGCAAGACTGAAAATATAAGCTAATAATTAAGCAGCGGAAAGTAGAAACGTAGATAGCTCATCAGTTCACCACAGGCAACCGACAAGGCTCGGACCCTAATGACTCGTGTCTTCTTGGACTTCATCTTCCAACACAGGTGTAGATTCTTCAACTGTTGATTATTGTTGTTTGGCAAGGGTGAGTACTTAAAGCACTCAACAAGTTGTGCACAGAATGCAATTCCAGGTATCTATATGTAAGGCTTATTCCAAAGGATAAGCTATCATGGCTATTTTGCAATAAGCAGCATTTATGAACAAATACAATAATAGATTGTAAAGAATGTAAAACGAATAGCAATAATAAATAAATTCAGTATTTCTCAAGTAAACCAAGTTTCCAATCCTAAATCAAGTTCCAATCTTCCATATGGCAATCCTGCCATCCCAACCAAGTTGTCCAATTTATTAAACTAACCCTTAACTGTAATTCCCGAGCATTGCTCAATACCGCGAGCACGGCTATCCGAATAGTTTCACACTCTGCAGAGGTTATGCACTTTACCCACGTGATACAACCAAACACCACAAAGGCGAAAGATTATAACAAAGCCTTTACAATGCTCTATCTTAATCCGATACTACCCGCTAAGGTTTCAACACTGGCGGGTCTGTAAACCACATCCAGGGCCCCCCTCTTGCGCCATGTGAATTACACCCTGACCCGGGAACTCACACCGACCACGATAGTATCAACATTAAGACTTTGCAAATTACTCAGCTAGGCTGGCCCATACCAGACATGTGGTTGCATGATTGACTCAGGTCAAAGGCTTGCAAGGTTAAGTCCTTAGTGTGATCAAGGCAAGACTTCCACATACCATCGCCCATCGGGCCCACCTTGGCCTCCTCGCCCTTGCCACTTGCCCCAATCTAAGTTATCATCACCCGCTTGATTACCAAGCACCACGTGCCATCAACAATTCAACATCGTTGCGTGACATGACTCGCCACAACAACTCAATCTCATCGTGTGATCCCACATGACACACAAGTTCATAACACTGTTCCATATTCCGTTAATCAAAATTAATTAACAATGATTCTGACACATGTGATGACGTGGCATGGCTAAGCAACTAATACGGTCTAACCTCCAATGTTGATCATAATTATTAATCAACTATATTAAACCAATCTAGGGTGACAATGGTTCATGGCATATAATGACAAGGTAGGGTATAGATCAATCTGGTATTTTAGCTAAACCCAATCTAATTTGAAACAATTGTATATTTGAAATATATGCAATATTGTAAAACAAACATAGCAATTTTATAAACATGGGTTCAACATGATCAAAGCACAACTTGCCTTGGAATAGGTCCTGATCTTGATCTGAAGATTGCTCTTGGGTTGCTTGATCTTCCTCCGAAGCGTCGCACAATTCAACGTCTACGCGTACCGAAAGAGAAAAGCAAATAAATGCCAAAACAGAGAGCAATTGAACTCCAAAAATCAATTAAAATTCACCATTAAATAGATCTCAATTTTACAAATTTTTAGAAACTGGAATCACTCAATTCCGAGTTACGATGCAAAAGATATAGCCTTTTGAAGTTTGAAATAAATACTGAAATCAGAAAATCAGAAATTCGAATTTAACAGATTTATTTTTATACTGAAAAATCGATTTATGACGTCAGCGTGACCTCATGATGACGTCATCATCACCGAATTTCCAATCGGATTATTTTTCCAATTGAAAATATGATTATGACGCAAGCATGACGTCGCCGTGACATCAGCGCTGGACTGAGCAATCCAGAACTCGACACGTGGCCTCGGCGCATAGACCTGGTCCACGAGACCTCCTCTGGTCCACCGTGAACCCGGCGCACGACGCCTCGGTGCCTGCGCCTCCACGCGGCGGCACCCGATTGGCCGCGGCGACGGCGCCATCTGATGCATTCAGAGCTCATCGGGCGGCTGCTGATCGAAGCACACGCGGCAAGATCTGAACCGCAGGATTAAAATCTAACGGACCGCGATTAACGAGGGCTTACGAATCACAGAGACCACGCGGCTGGATCGGAGGCGTTGGCGATGATCCGACGGTCCAAATCTCTCCGCCGCAAATGGCGCCGCCGAGACGAGATCCACCGGCGATGAAGACGGCGATCCTCCACACGGCGCTCGGCGAGCTCGGGCAGCGAGACCTTGCGCCTGCTGCGGTGCGGGACAAGGACCTCAATGCACCGTCGGTTCCTTAAATAGGCGGACGGAGGAGCGTGCGAGGCGGCGGACACGGACTCGAGTCCATCGGCGACACGGCGCGGCGCGGCGGAGGAGTTCAAAGCGGAGGCGACAACCAAGAACCCTCCGTTGCCAACGAACGGCCCAGATGCGACCCGACGCGCACGATCGAATCTGTCCAACTCAAAGCAGCGGATGAGATCTCCTCTTACTCTAAACGCATCGGCTTAAGCGGCGCCGCTTGATCTTGATCCTACGGTCCTCTGCGCGCTAGGGTTTAGGTTTACGCGCGATTGCTTCGACCGCCCGATTCAAGATCAGCGGTTGACGCTAAGCTTCTAGAAGCTGGGCCGTGGGCTGCATGTGAGCGGGCCGGCCTGCCACAGAGATGGGCTACGGCCCGATACTGTTTAATTTGATTTTAAAAGATTTCTTATTTAAAATAATTACAAAAATTCATTTTATTTGTTTTAGACAATAAAATAATCAGGAAAAATCCAAGAAAAATCTCAAAAATACTTTGAGACATTCTGGACTCAAATAAAATATTTTTGGCAAAACTTTATTTTAACTTGGCACAGATTTAAATACTTTTGATTAAAAAGCAATAAACTTGAAATAACATTTAATTCCAATAAATCCAGAAAAATCCAAATAAATTCCAGAAAATCACAAATGCACATTTAAGCAATAAAATAATATTTGGAAGATTTTTGGGATGTTACAAACCTCCCCCCCTTAACAGAATCTCGACCCGAGATTCAGGGCTAACTAGAGAATAGGTTCGGGAATTCTGACTTCAAATCTTCTTCTCGCTCCCAAGTGGCTTCACTTTCGGAATGATTGCTCCACTGAACTCTGCAAAAGCGAATAGACTTGCTTCTGGTCTTGCGCTCCATAACATCCAAAATTCTGATCGGTTGCTCTTTATAAGTCAAATCTTCTTGCAGCTCTATTGCATCCAACGGGGTTTGTTCTGTTGGCACTCTGAGACACTTCTTAAGCTGCGACACATGGAATACATCATGCACTCCTGCCAAGGACCGAGGCAACTCTAAGCGATAAGCTACCTCTCTCGGCGGCTCGGAATCTTGAGCGGACCGACATATCTTGGTGCAAGCTTCCTTTAACGTGAAATCTCTTAACGCCCTTAAGAGGGTAACCACGAGATACACATGATCTTCGGTTCAAAACTCAAATCTCGACGACGGTTGTCTGCGTAGCTTTTCTGTCTTGGTCGTGCTATCTTCAACCTCTCTCGATCATTGCGACTTGACTTTGGCTTCCTCGAGAATGTCCGCCCAAACACTAAGCGCTCTCCGTTTCATTCCAATTCAGCGAGTACGACAAGCACGTCCATACAACGCCTCGAATGGTGACATCGTAGGCTAGCTTGATAACTATTATTATAATCGAATTACGCATATGGCAAACATTTATCCCATGACGTGGCATACGCTAAGGCACAGGCTCTCAACATATCCTCTAAAATCTGATTTACTCTTTCAGTCTGACCATCTGTCTGCGGGTGATATGCTGTACTGAAATTCAGACGGGTTCCCATTGCTTCATGCAACTTATTCCAAAACCTTGAGGTAAATTGGGTACTCTCATCGACACAATCTTCTTTGGCACTCCATGCAAACATACAATCCTTGACATGTACAATTCTGCCAAACGATCTCCGGCGTAAGTGGTCTTTACTGGGATGAAATGAGCGACCTTGGTTAGACGATCCACGATAACCCAAATGGAATCGTAACCTTTCTGAGTCTTAGGTAAACCGGTGATAAAATCCATTCCGATTTCCTCCCACTTCCATTCCGAATTTTTAATCTACCGCAATGCATCAATGGTCTTTGATGCATGGCTTTACCCTCGACATACGTCGCATAAAGCAACATGTTCAGCTACTTCACGCTTCATATTTGGCCACCAGAATCTCTCTTTCAAATCTTGGTACATTTTAGCACTTCCTGGATGAATTGAGTACTTAGAATCGTGAGCCTCCTCAAGAATCAATTGCTTTAGCTCCTTTTTATCCGGTACGCAAATTCGGCTTTTAAAGAACATGGTTCCTTGCTCATCCAGAGTGAAATCTAAGGCTAGGCCTTCTTCCTTTTTAGTCTTGATTTTTGAAATTTTATCGTCATCTTGCTGACCTTCTTTAATCTGATCCTCTAGTGTTGGCTTCACTTCTAGCGCAGCTATCATTCCTTGCGGAACGACTTCCAATCTTAGCTTCTGAAATTCCTTGCATAATTCCGGTTGATCCTCCATTGACAATGTATTTGCGCTATGGCTCTTTCGACTCAGAGCATCTGCCACCACATTGGCTTTTCCAGGGTGATAATGGATTCCCATATTATAGTCCTTAATTAGCTCCACCATCTTCATTGTCTCATATTCAGTCGACTTGAGTGAATATGTATTTGAGACTCTTATGGTCCGTATATATCTCACATCTATTTCCTATGAGATAATGGCGCCATATCTTTAAAGCATGCACTACTGACTAACTCCAAATCATGCGTTGGGTAATTCACTTCATGCGGTCTTAATTGTCTCGATGCATAAGCAACGACTTTGCCTTCTTGCATTAACACGCATCCCAAGCCTTGCTTCGAAGCATCGCAGTAAATATCAAATCCATTACGCACATCCGCAATACTAATACGAGAGTGTTGTTAAACGCTTCTTTAATTCCATGAAACTTTTCTCGCACTCTGGCGTCCATGCAAACTTCTTTTCTTTCTTCAACAACTGCGTCAGGGGTTTAGCAATTGTCGAGAATCCTTCTATGAACCGACGGTAATATCCCGCCATTCCCAGAAAACTACGGATCTGGGTAACAGACTTCGGTGGCTCCCAATGCAACACTGCGTCCACTTTGCTGGGATCAACTGCGACTCCTTTGGTAGTCATTACATGACCGAGAAATTCAACTTTCTCCTTCCAAAATTCACACTTGCTAAACTTAGCATATAGTTGATGCTCTCGCAGCCTGTCTAAAACCATCCTTAGATGTTCTGCATGCTCTTCTTCAGTTTTTGAGTAAACCAAAATATCGTCTATGAAGACTACAACAAACTTGTCCAAGTAATCCATGAAGACTTTATTCATCATGTTCATGAAATATGCTGGGGCATTAGTCAATCCGAATGACATGACTGTGAACTCGTAATGTCCATATCGCGTAGAAAACGCAGTCTTAGGTACATCCTCCGCTCGGATCTTCAAGCGATGGTATCACGAGCGAAGATCTATCTTGGAGAAAACTCAGCTCCTCTTAAGCGATCAAATAAGTCGTCGATCCCGGGCAACGGATACTTATTCTTGATCGTTACTTCATTAAGTGCACGGTAGTCGATGCACATTCTAAGACTTCCATCCTTCTTGCGAACAAACAAAACCGGGGCTCCCCACGGCGATGAACTTGGTCTAATGAAACCTTTCTCTTGCAGTTCCTCAATCTGCTTCTTCATTTCTACTAACTCGTCGGTAGGCATCCGATATGGTCTCTTTGATATCGGTCTTTGTGCACAGTGCTAACTTGATGACAAACTCGATATCACGATCGGTGGCAATCTGGCAAATCTTTCCGAAATACATCCGGGTATTCTCTGGCCACTGGCACATCTTCCATGCTGATGGCTTTCACGCTGTTGACCATTAACCGCCCATCTCGAATGCGGTCGCTTGAAACTCCACTTTCTTGCCACTAGGGCCTTTCAAAGTTACAATCCTTGACCACAATCCAAAAGCGACCTTATGCTTTGTGACCAATCCATTCCAAGGATGACGTCTCTAGGATTGCGCGTCTATCAAGATAAGATTCGCTAGAATTCTATCCCATTCATAAGCAACTTAGCTCCCAAACACCCAAGGCTAGATCTAAGCTCGGATCCGGGGCTTGGACTAAGAGCACACACTTAAGATTCACCACTTTAAATCCATTCTTGGTTGCAAAACTTTGAGAAACAAGCGAATGCGACGCTCGTAATCAAACAAAGCGTAGCAGTAATCGAGTTGACCAGAACTTACCCGATCGACGTCGTAGCTTCACGAGCTCCATCGGTGATGTGGTTGATTCTTCCACGATCGTTGATCGCGCGTTGCTCGGCTTGGCTTGGTGCACGATTTCCTCCCGATGTTGGTGCTTTAGCGGGTGTTGTTCCTGTGTTGAAACGAATCGGTGTGATGCCTCCTTCGTGGACACCTATTTGAAAAGTGCCACGGCTCATTGCAAGTATAGCATCTCTTCACGCGGATTCTTGATTTCCTCCGTGCATTGTTGCCTTGTCTTTGGAGTTTGAAAATTCGATTGGCATGGCGAGGTGTAGGGGTTGATGTCTTGTTCCCGGTGGTGGTTGAAATCTAGCAAATTCTTTGGGTGACATCCTCAAGCGTAGATGGTTTGGGCGTCCACCACGATTGTTCATCAAGCGCTTACGGTTTCACCTAGCTCTTTGCGCTTGTCCTCTAGGATTAAAGCCTTATTTACCACTCCGAAAATCCGGAAAATTGTGGGTAATCACCCCACTGCGATCTGAATTCAGTCCCTTCATGAAACGAGGCGCTTAGCTTTATCCGTCGCACGTCCTCGGGGCATAACGAGCTAATTGAGTGAATTTATTCAGGTATTCGGCCACTGGTTGGCCTCCTTGCTTCAAAGCTCTGAACTCCTCCTTCTTAAGATCCATCATTCCCTCTGGGACATGATACCTGGCGGAAAGCATTAGTAAACTCCTCCCGGGTTATCTCTTGCGGGGCTCCATGAGCGGCACAGTAATTCTCCCACCATTCTGCGGCGGTTCCTTCAAGTTGATGAGAGGCGTAGAGCACCTTCTCATTGCCCTCACACTGAGTGATGTGCAGCTTCTTCTCAATGGTCCTAAGCCAATCATCGGCTTCCAAAGGGTTCACGTTTCCAGAGAAAGTTGGTGGCCTAGTCCTCATAAAATCCGATAGCTTGGACATAGGTCGAGGTCCACCATGATTGTTCTGAGTTGCAGGATTGTTGTGGTTTACTGCTGCATTGGTCATCTGCTGCATCTGCTGCATCATTGTCTGCATCAGTTGAGTCTGTGCTGCAAGGAATGCTCCCAGATTCTGCATGTCCACTGGCGGTGGTTGAGGGCTGCCTCCATCATTGGGATTGTCATTGGACCTGATCCACTTCAAGCACCGTTGTTTCCTCGAGTATTCACCATCTGATAATTGCCTCTTAGGTTAGGAAAGGTAGATGTAGCATAGATGAGAAGTAAGAATTTCTAAAGCGGGGAGATATGTTATACCCAAACTGAACAATTCTTTATTTAACTTGGTATGGTGCTTATTTAAGCCTACAAGCTTTGCAACACATCACGCACACTCAAGAATACAAAGAAGCAAACTAAACACGAACCTTAACGCGTCAACTAGAAAGGTAAAGGCTAACTTAAAGACGCGACTCACACTCGAGTCTCAACACGCTCCAAGGTCGACACTCACTCATCCGACCACCCGGGTGAGGCGATCCGGCGCATACACCGCGGGTGGGTGGCATCGAGCAAACCTATCGATGACCTAATCTGGGTCCTCTGCAAGAACGGGTCCACTGACTTCTCCGCTCCCACTCTCGCTCCTCTGGATCCTCCTCGGACTCCTCGGTGGCTCTGAACTCCCCGAGTCACGCGCTCGGCTCGTCCTCAAGCGCCTCGGGGCCTCTCCCGGCTCGGTGATCATCCCGATGGTGAAGCACGGGTCACCTCGAGTTCTGCTCGCTACTCGAGTGCCTCGCATACGCCTCTCAGGCTCTGGGTAGTCTCTCTCATATGATCCTCCTGGGCAAGGGCGAACTCGCAAGGTGCGTCGCCAGTAGCACACTCGCTTCCTCGATCCGTCGTCTTGGCATGCTTGAGCGTCTGGGTGAAGTCGAACACCGAGTCGTGAAGCTCGTCGGCGTAGTCGCGGCGGACACGGCGAAGAGCAAGTCGGCGACCTCTGAATTGCAACCTCGCACGAGAATCTTCGGCGGAGATGTTGATTGGCCTGCTAGCTTCCTCGTTCTCCCGAGCGTAGATGATCAACTTGCAAATAAATCCTCGGTGTACACCATTCACTGACCAGCTGCCTCCTCGGTAAAGTGGACGATAAAAACCTCCAAGCGTCTGAAGTACTCTCCACAGCTCCATGGCGTAGCCGCGGTATCTCCTCAAAGGTCGAACGATCGGCATACGCTTCACAAGAACTTGGAATAAGTTCTCCACCCAAACGGCAAGTAAAGCGGGTAAATTTAGCAAAGGCGAGAAGTAGAGAATGAGATGAGTCGAGAGGGTTTTATTAGTCAAGCTTAGATTTTCTTTTTAGAAAATAATTTTGGACACACTCAAGACACCTCCAAACTATCTAGGGCCAAGACCTACAGTCAGTATGCTCTGATACCACCTCTGTAGGGACCCGAATCCACTGATTCGAACCCACTGTGTTTACTGCACTATTCCCAGGATCAACGCTAGTGCACACAGCTTAACATTGGTACATATCACATCATACACAACGATAATAGAATAATAGTTCATTTATTGATATAACTAAATGTATGATCTTATGACCAACTTACATTATTAAGCCACGCAGGGCAAGACTGAAAATATAAGCTAATAATTAAGCAGCGGAAAGTAGAAACGTAGATAGCTCATCAGTTCACCACAGGCAACCGACAAGGCTCGGACCCTAATGACTCGTGTCTTCTTGGACTTCATCTTCCAACACAGGTGTAGATTCTTCAACTGTTGATTATTGTTGTTTGGCAAGGGTGAGTACTTAAAGCACTCAACAAGTTGTGCACAGAATGCAATTCCATGTATCTATATGCAAGGCTTATTCCAAAGGATAAGCTATCATGGCTATTTTGCAATAAGCAGCATTTATGAACAAATACAATAATAGATTGTAAAGAATGTAAAACGAATAGCAATAATAAATAAATTCAGTATTTCTCAAGTAAACCAAGTTTCCAATCCTAAATCAAGTTCCAATCTTCCATATGGCAATCCTGCCATCCCAACCAAGTTGTCCAATTTATTAAACTAACCCTTAATCAGTAATTCCGAGCATTGCTCAATACCATGAGCACGGCTATCCGAATAGTTTCACACTCTGCAGAGGTTATGCACTTTACCCACGTGATACAACCAAACACCACAAAGGCGAAAGATTATAACAAAGCCTTTACAATGCTCTATCTTAATCCGATACTACCCGCTAAGGTTTCAACACTGGCGGGTCTGTAAACCACATCCAGGGCCCCCCTCTTGCGCCATGTGAATTACACCCTGACCCGGGAACTCACACCGACCACGATAGTATCAACATTAAGACTTTGCAAATTACTCAGCTAGGCTGGCCCATACCAGACATGTGGTTGCATGATTGACTCAGGTCAAAGGCTTGCAAGGTTAAGTCCTTAGTGTGATCAAGGCAAGACTTCCACATACCATCTGCCCATCGGGCCCACCTTGGCCTCCTCGCCCCTTGCCACTTGCCCCAATCTAAGTTATCATCACCCAGTTGATTACCAAGCACCACGTGCCATCAACAATTCAACATCGTTGCGTGACATGACTCGCCACAACAACTCAATCTCATCGTGTGATCCCACATGACACACAAGTTCATAACACTGTTCCATATTCCGTTAATCAAAATTAATTAACAATGATTCTGACACATGTGATGACGTGGCATGGCTAAGCAACTAATACGGTCTAACCTCCAATGTTGATCATAATTATTAATCAACTATATTAAACCAATCTAGGGTGACAATGGTTCATGGCATATAATGACAAGGTAGGGTATAGATCAATCTGGTATTTTAGCTAAACCCAATCTAATTTGAAACAATTGTATATTTGAAATATATGCAATATTGTAAAACAAACATAGCAATTTTATAAACATGGGTTCAACATGATCAAAGCACAACTTGCCTTGGAATAGGTCCTGATCTTGATCTGAAGATTGCTCTTGGGTTGCTTGATCTTCCTCCGAAGCGTCGCACAATTCAACGTCTACGCGTACCGAAAGAGAAAAGCAAATAAATGCCAAAACAGAGAGTAATTGAACTCCAAAAATCAATTAAAATTCACCATTAAATAGATCTCAATTTTACAAATTTTTAGAAACTGGAATCACTCAATTCCGAGTTACGATGCAAAAGATATAGCCTTTTGAAGTTTGAAATAAATATCAAATCGTAAAATCGTAAATTCGAATTTAATGATTTATTTTTATACTGAAAAATCGATTTATGACGTCAGCGTGACCTCATGATGACGTCATCATCACCGAATTTCCAATCGGATTATTTTTCCAATTGAAAATATGATTATGACGCAAGCATGACGTCAGCGTGACATCAGCGCTGGACTGAGCCAATCAGAACTCGACACGTGGCCTCGGCGCATAGATAGACGGTCCACGAGACCTCCTCCGTCCACCGTGAACCCGCGCGCACGACGCCTCGGTGCTCGCGCCACGCGGCGGCACCGATTGGCCGCGCGGCGGCGCCATCCGATGCATTCGAGCTCATCGGCGGTGGCGATCGAAGCACACGCGGCAAGATCTGAACCGCAGGATTAAAATCTAACGGACCGCGATTAACGAGGGCTTACGAATCACAGAGACCACGCGGCTGGATCGGAGACGTTGAGCGATGATCCGACGGTCCAAATCCTCTCCCGCTGCAAATGGCGCCGCCGAGACGAGATCCACCGGCGATGAAGACGACGATCCTCCACACGGCGCTCCGGCGAGCTCTGGACGACGAGACCTTGCGCCTCGCTGCGGTGCGGGACAAGGACCTCAATGCACCGTCGGTTCCTTAAATAGGCGGACGGAGGAGCGTGCGGGCGACGGACACGGACTCCGAGTCCATCGGCGACACGGCGGCGCGGCGGAGGAGTTCGAAACGGAGACGACAACCAAGAACCCTCCGATTGCCAACGAACGGCCCAGATGCGACCCGACGCGGCACGATCAGATCTGTCCAACTCCGAAACGACGGATGAGATCTCCTCTTACTCTAAACGCATCGGCTTAACTGGCGCCGCTTGATCTTGATCCTACGGTCCTCTGCGCTAGGGTTTAGGTTTTACGCGCGATTGCTTCTGACCGCCCGATTCAAGATCAACGGTTGACGCTAAGCTTCTAGAAGCTGGCTTGGGTCGCAATGAGCAATGGTCGGCCTGCCACAGAGATGGGCTACGCCCGATCTTATTTAATTTGATTTTAAAAGATTTCTTATTTAAAATAATTACAAAAATTCATTTTATTTGTTTTAGACAATAAAATAATCAGGAGAAATCCAAGAAAAATCTCAAAAATACTTTGAGACATTCTGGACTCAAATAAAATATTTTTGGCAAAACTTTATTTTAACTTGGCACAGATTTAAATACTTTTGATTAAAAAGCAATAAACTTGAAATAACATTTAATTCCAATAAATCCAGAAAAATCCAAATAAATTCCAGAAAATCACAAATGCACATTTAAGCAATAAAATAATATTTGGAAGATTTTTGGGATGTTACAGTCTCCCACTTCAAGAAGAAGAAGAACAAGCCGGACAATAATCAAAAGACTAAGCAAACAACCATCTTTAAGAAGAAGAAGAACAATGAGAAGGGTAACTGCTTCGTTTGCGGCGAGCCTGGACATTGGGCCAGTGAATGCAAGGATCGCAAATGGAAGCAGAACAAAAAGTCTGCAAACATGATTGTTGGCGAGACTGATGCTGGAACGTCGGGGTATGGTAATTAATTACCTACTTTTCTTTCAGTCTGTCATTCACCTGAGTGGTAGGTTGACACAGGTGCTAATATTCATATATGTGCTGACATCTCCTTGTTTTCATCTTATCAAGTCGGCGGGGCTGGCTTCTTATTGATGGGAAACGGATCACATGCTCGTGTACTTGGTGTTGGTTCGATCGATCTGAATCTTACTTCGGGAAAGATCGTGCAGCTGAGGAACGTGCAGCATGTCCCATCTATCAAGAAGAATCTCGTTAGCGGCTCTTTACTGTGTAGAGATAGCTACAAATTAGTCTTTGAATCAAATAAATGTGTATTGTCTAAGTTTGGGACCTTTGTTGGAAAAGGTTATGATAGTGGAGGCTTGTTCCGCTTGTCTTTGTTTGATACGTGTAATAACCTTGTGAACCATGTGAGTAATATTGATGAGTCTAATGTTTGGCATTCACGACTTTGTCATATTAATTTTGGTTCTATGACACGGCTAGCAAGTTTGAGTTTAATCCCAAAATTCACTTTGGTCAAAGGTTCTAAGTGCCATGTGTGTGTGCAATCGAAGCAACCTCGCAAGCCTCACAAGGCTGCGGAAGCGAGGGACTTGGTATCATTAGAACTTGTTCATTCCGATTTGAGCGAGATGAACGGTGTGTTGACTAAAGGTGGTAAAAGGTACTTCATGATGTTGATTGACGATTGCACTAGATTTTGCTATGTGTATCTTCTAAAAACAAAAGATAAAGCGTTGCATTATTTTAAGATCTATAAAGCTGAAGTAGAAAACCAACTTGAGAGAAAGATCAAGCGGGTAAGGTCAGATCGTGGTGGAGAATACTTTTCAAATGAGTTTGCTTCATTTTGCGAGGAACATGGTATAGTTCATGAGAGGACGCCTCCATATTCACCTCAATCAAATGGGATTGCCGAAAGAAAGGACCGCACTCTAACTGATTTGGTTAACGCCATGTTAGAGACTACGGGACTTTCCAAGGAATGGTGGGGTGAGGCTATATTGACAGCGAGTCATGTCCTGAACAGAGTTCTTTTAAAGAATAAAGAAACATCACAATTTGAGGAATGGGAAATCTCTCATACTTGCGAACTTGGGGTTGTTTGGCTAAAGTTAATGTGCCAATAACTAAGAAACGCAAGCTTGGACCGAAAACTGTGGATTGTGTCTTTATTGGTTATGCATTTCACAGCGTGGGATATAGGTTCTTAATAGTAAAATCTGGAGTACTTGACATGCATGTTGGTACAATTATCGAGTCCAGAAATGCTACATTTTTTGAGGATGTGTTTCCTATGAGTGAGATGAGTAGCATTTCTAGTGAAGAATCATTGTTGTCTCTCGAACCATTTGTTTCGATAGAACATGATAAACAAACACTTGTGGAAAATTCTGAGGAGGATGATAATGAAGCTCCTAGAAGGAGCAAGAGACAGAGGACTGCAATGTCCTTTGGTGAAGATTTCATTGTATACCTCGTGGACGACACTCTAAGAACCATTGAAGAGGCATATTCATCTCCTGATGCTGACTATTGGAAAGAAGAAGTACGGAGTGAAATGGATTCTATTATGTCTAATGGAACTTGGGAGGTTGTCGAACAACCTTATGGGTGCAAACCTGTAGGGTGCAGGTGGTTGTTCAAGAAAAAGCTTAGGTATGATGGTACGATTGAAAAGTACAAGGTAAGGCTTGTGGCTAAGGGTTATACCCAGAAAGAAAGAGATGATTTCTTCGATACTTACTCACTTGTTGCTCGAATGACCACAATTCGAGTGCTACTTTCTCTGGCAGCGTCTCATGGTCTTCTCGTTCATCAGATGGACGTTAAGACAACTTTCCTAAATAGAGAGTTAGATGAGGAGATCTATATGGATCAGCCAGATGGGTTTGTAGCAAAAGGTCAAAAAGGCATGGTGTGTAAATTGTTGAAATCTCTATATGGTCTTAAACAAGCACCTAAGCAATGGCATGAGAAGTTCGATAGGACTTTGACATCTACTGGCTTTGTTGTGAACGAAGCTAACAAATGTGTGTACTATCGCTATGGTGGGGGCGAGGAGTGATTTTGTGCTTATATGTCGATGACATATTGATCTTTGGGACTGGCCTTAATGTGATTAAGGAAGTCAAGGACTTTTTGTCCAAAAGCTTTGAGATGAAAGATCTGGGAGAAACTGATGTTATCTTAAACATAAAGCTAGTGAGAGAAGGTAATGGTGGGGTTACGCTTTTGCAATCCCACTATGTGGAAAAGGTCTTGAGTCGCTTTGGTTTTAGTGACTGCAAGTCAGCTCCAACTCCTTTTGATGCTAGTTTGATTCTACGGAAAAACAAAAGGATAACAAGAGATCAATTGAAATATTCTCAGATAATTGGTTCTCTTATGTACTTAGCTAGCGCTACGAGGCCTGACATCTCATTTGCTATTAGCAAACTGAGCCGGTTTGTCTCAAACCCGGGAGATGATCATTGGCGTGCTCTTGAAAGGGTGATACGCTATCTACATGGTACTATGAGTCTTGGTATTCACTATACCGGGTACCCAAGAGTACTAGAGGGTTACAATGATTCTAATTGGATATCTGATGCTGATGAGACAAAAGTCACAAGTGGATATGTGTTCACACTTGGAGGTGACGCTGTTTCATGGAAGTCTTGTAAGCAGACCATCTTAACGAGGTCAACAATGGAAGCATAACTCACAACATTAGACACCACCACTGTTGAGGCTGAGTGGCTTCGTGAACTCCTAATGGATTTACCGGTTGTTGAAAAATCGATACCGGCTATCCTAATGAACTGTGACAATCAAACGGTGATTATCAAGGTAAACAGTTCTAAGGACAACATGAAGTCATCGAGCCATGTAAAGAGGCGTTTGAAGTCTGTCAGGAAAATAAGATACTTCGGAGTGATAGCCTTGGATTATATCCAGACGCCTAAGAATCTGGCAGATCAATTCACAAAGGGTATTTCACGTAATGTGATAGATAATGCATCAAGGGAATTGGGCTTGAGACCCACATGAGTTAGTCGTAGTGGTAACCTGTTCTGTGTGATCGTAGATCCCATGAAGTAGAATGGCGAAACAAGCTATTGGCTAACTGAGGGAAGAGAACCTTTGTAAAAGGCTCATTCCGTTGGAGATGCATTTTTCTTCTATTCTGCATGGCAGGTTGGTTTATTCCTTAATGTGATCCGAGTGGCTTACTTAAGCAGAGATGTTGTCCTGCAGAACATCTTATGAGGATCACACCTATGTGAGTTCGAATGCTAGTCACATTCTATGAGATTGGGTGATCTCTAGATACTCATGAAAAGGCTAGGAGTTTGACTTATATGCTCCAAACCGCGGGATGCTTCTGGCAGCCTAGTATCAGTAGAGGGCTTAGGTGAAGCTTGTTCGCACAAGACTAACAATTCAAGGCTTAGTCCATTGTTCAGTTGTGGATGAGTTTAGCCTCTGTCTTAGGTGGATGTTCCCATAAAAATTTTAGATGATTATAACATTTGAGGAATTTAAAAAAAATCCAACATTTCAACTGTCCTGATAAAACGCTGACCGGCATGTTTGAACTGAATGAAAAATGAAATAAACCATGTTAGAACATTTTGATTTTTTTTTTGCATTTTTATGATGCATCACTAATATTTCCATAAAATTTTCAGATGATTATCAAGCTTCATGAATTTTTACAAATTCGGATAATGCTACTGTCCTGATAAAATCCATACCGGCAAATTTTAACCAAATGAAAAATGGTACAAACCACGTTAGAAATTTTTTTAAAAAAATTTGGATGTTCGTGATGTATCATTAATGTTTCTAAAAAAATTTCATATGATTATCAAGCTTCAAGAATTTCCAAAATTCTAACAGTGCTACATCTTGATAAAAGCCTAATGACCAATACATAGATTTGCTATAATAATAATAAAAAAAGGTTTAGAATTTTTCAGAAGGGTTCTAAAGAAATTATTAAGGTATAAAAAGAATTTGAATCATTATCACACTCTAGTGAATTTATAAAATTCTTAAAATTGCACAGTACCATTTATGTTCTTTCTGTTTTTTATTTTTGAAATATAACAAATGAACTTCAATGCATACATAGATTTGATTGAGCAAACAAAAAAAGTTCAATTTTTGTTAAAATTTATATAATGTTACCAAGGAAATTAATAAGCTCTCAGAAAAATTTTGGATCATGATCTCACTCAAGAAAATTTATAAAATTCTAACAAGGTTACTGTCCCAATTATGTTCATTCTGTTTTTTATTTTTTATAGATAACAAATGAAGTTAAATTATTTTGAAAAATTTTATGTATGATACTAAACTTCTTAGTATGGTACCATAAATTTTTAACATCATGATAAAACACGTACAATTTTATAAAAATCTGACAGTGTTTCTATAATTTTTAAAAAATGTCTCAAAAATTCAGTTTTTCAACAAATTTTCACAGGAGATGACTTTATTAAGGGTTATTGATCAATTTCTGGTCAAATCCGGTCATAAAAAATCAAATTTCGGATTAAAATCCCGAGTTCTCGGCGGTTTATAGCGAGATCTCGCCGAGATATAGCAAGATTACCGTAGCAATTCAAATTTTTTGAATTTGTTTCACTTTGGCCGGCATTTCAAAACTTGTCCACGTCCGGTAAATGAGATCTTGGCAAGATATCACGAGAAACCGGTGAGATTTTTAACCTTGCTCACCGTGTGCATTTGGAACCGAGCCAAGGATTCAAATTTCGTTTTCGGATAAAATACCGTCTAGGACCGGAATCTGAAATTTCGGCGAAATTCGGATATTTCGGACAAATCTCGTTCGAAATTCAAAAACCAAAATTCAAATCTGGTTCGTTTTGTACCGAGAAAAAAATGAAATTCGCCGAAATATACCGAAATTTCGGGCGAAATACTCCAAATTTTGGCCTTTTTGCAACGCAAAAAAAGTGGGTCAAACGATGTTCAAAATTTTGAAATTTTATTTTGGAGAGTCTTGACACATAGCTGATATTTCCATAAAAATTTCAGATTATTCTAAAGTCTGTGGAACTTTTAAAAATTCAAACATTGCTATTGTCCTCATAAAACACTGACTAGCAATTTTGAACCGAATTCCAAATGGTTCAAACCACATTATAAATATTTGAATTTTTTTGCATGGTTATGATGTATCTATAATGCTCTCATAAAATGTTCAAATGATGATCAAATTGTATGAATTTTTTAAAATTCGAACAGTACTACTGCCCTGTTAAAAGGCTTACCGGTAAACTTGAACAAAATGAAAAATTATCTAAACCATGTTAAAAACTTTTGAACATTTTTTTGGATAGTCCTGATGTAACATTAATGTTTATTTATTTTAGATGATGATAATTCTCAAATAAATTTTTAAAATTCAGACAGTGGTACGTCCTGATAAAAGCCTGATGATCAGTACATAGATTTCCTTTAGCAATAAATTTTTTTTTTATTTTTTTTAAAATTTTACAGTAGGGTGATAAGGAAGTTATTAATATCTCATAAACATTTTGAATTATGATCACACTCCAGTGAATTTATAAAATTCTTACAAGGCACAGTACCATTTATGTTCTTTTCTTTTTGATTTTTGAAATATAATATAACAAACGAAGTTCAATGCTTACATAGATTTGATTGACCAAACAAACAAAGTTGAATTTTTTTAAACTTTTATATAATTTTACTAAGGTAATTATTAATATCTCAAAAAAAATAGATCATAATCACACTCAAGAAAATTTATAAAATTCTGACAATGTAACTGTCCCAATTATGTTCATTCTGTTTTTGATTTTTTAAGGATAACAAATTAATTTAAATTTTTTTAAATTTTTTTATTTATGATCCTAAGATAATAAAGATATTACTATAAAATTTTCAAATCATTATCAAGCTTGTACAATTTTATAAAAATCTGACAGTGTTTCTACCAAAATTTTAAAATGTCCCAAAAATTCGGTTTTTCAACAAATTTTCACAGGAGATGACTTTTCTAAGGTTTATTGGACCAAATCCAGCCTTAAAATATTCAAAACCGGCCAAAAAATATGAAATTTCGGCGAAATGTCGCCGAGAAAAAACAAAATTTTGGTTTACTGTAGCAATTTCAATTTTTTTAAAAAAATTTATCCGGCCGGTAGTTTAGATTTTGAGGTGGTCCGAAATTCGAAATTTCGCCAAAATTTGACAAAATTTTGAACCCTAAACTGAGCATCCATGCCCTTACTATAGTGCACAAGTGTCATGGGCATGGTGTAAGTTGAAGCTCTATTGGTTTTGGTGATTGGTTTAATATTAATGTTTAATCATTGTTTAATGACAAATCAAATCATTATGAGACTAACATGTTTTATTAAGTGTTATTCTTATTATTCTCATACTTGGATGGAAAATGGAAAACCTAAGGTATGCACTCGTATTCATTATATTATATATATGCATACTTAGAATTCAAGTTAAAGTATGAACTCTTCCGTTGCTTTAGTCCAAATATGTGCATTATGTTCCTAATTCACATATACATGAATGCACACATCTAGGGGGAGTTTATAATTTAACTTGATGTTTCAATTGTATTGATCCATGTCCTCTTGTCATACAATATAAAGGATCAAGACCTTGAAACAATCTTTTGAGTATATATGACTTGTGTAGTTATATACTCATGTCAATTTAAATAAGTTTAAATTGAGTTCGATTGTCTCTCAATCAATCAAAGAACATTTCATCATGTGTTGATGGTGTTTCCTTGTTGATTAAAGACAAGCGAAAAGTTCTTGAGTATAATGAAGCATTAGTTGCATCAAAGTACTCAAGACACAATTAATCATTCAAATTGATTAGGTTGTGCTCAATCGATCTTGGAGGCATCCATTATGTGTTAATGGAGTGCGGTGATGATTGAGACAACCGTGTTTGTTGGACTAACATCTTCCATGAGTTGTGAAGTAGGTTAAGTCCAAGATGATGAAGAATCGGGAAGAAGAAGTCATCATGAGTTGATGAGCTTCAAGAGGTGATCCCGAAGTGAAGAGAAGGGCTAGAGAAGGTTCATCATGCGTTGATGACCAAGAAAAAGAAGAAGAGGTGATCTGGAGAGAAGATGATTGGAAATCATAAAAGCTCCAAGTGGATCAAGTGTGGCAAAGGTATAACTAGCTAGGGCTAAGGATGTGTTCCTAGTCTTTACCGGTCTCCGTGTTTGGTTGTGAGACCGGTTGCTTGTTAGGTGCCGTACTATTAAGAGGGGTTGAGTCTTTTAGCTTGAGCTTCATCATGTGTTGATGAACTCGATCCGGTTCACTCTAGCTCACTCTCTTGTTTGATGTTTGCATGAAGCTATCTATTTGGCATGTGTTGCAAATGGGTGAAGCTTATGCATTGGATTTTGTATGAGCTAAGTATTTGCATGTGTTGCAAATAAGGGTGCTCATACTTGCATCTTATTTGAATCTTATTTGATTTGGTTTTGCTTGGAGCTAAGTTTTGCATGTGTCGCAAAGGAGAGAGCTCAAGCAATTTGGTTTAGAGTGGTTGCATGGAGTTAGAGATTTGCATGTGTTGCAAATAGAGAACTCATGCACTTGTATTTGTTGTGGTTGCTTGCATGGTGCTAGAGATTTGCATGTGTTGCAAATAGAGAGCTCATATTTTGGTATTGCTTGGAGCTAGGTTTTTGCAGGTGTTGCAAAGAACAATGCTCAAGCATAAAATTGGTTTAATGTGTATTTGCAAGTTCGTTGTGCGAATAAACCGAGGTCTATGGGTCCGGAATCCCGAGAGCATGTGAGTAGGGCTTGCAACGGGTATTTGCAAGTTGACTGGGTCTTATGTTGACCTTCACATGGCTAGGGGGATTAATCTCATAGACTCGGGTTTGATTTGCTTAATACGTTTTGCAAATAGATCTTGAGTTGTTTACGAAATGTGTTTTCGTTAGTTGGTTTTGATATTTGCAAATGTGTTTTGCAAAGAAGTTGTGCTTAAATGAGATTCTTTGGAGTATGTGATTAACATGTGCAAATGTGTTTTGCATAGTGTTGTGATCATGTGTTGATCCTCACATAGCTCAAAGAATATCTTTAATGGTTTGGAGAAAAGTTTTGTGAAAAGCGGTGTTTTCTCCCGAGGCCGGTCGCATCGCCTGTTAGGCCCAGAGCACCGGGTCCGGTGCTACAGCGATTTGGCCGGTAGCACCAAGGTCCGGTGCTACCGTCTCTCCGCGGTGTGGAAAATCCAGAGAGGGATGTTTTTGGCGATCGGCGGTCCGGTGCTACCGCCCATGGTAGGCCGGTAGCACCGGATGTCGGTGCAACCGCTCCTCGGCCGGTGTGAAAAATCCGGAGGAGTTGTTTTGAGTTCGATGCGAGGCCGGTGCAACCGGGTTGAGGCGGTGCTACCGCCGAGCGGTCGGTAGCACCGCTCCCGATTGGCAGTACTACGGAAATCTCGCAACGGCTAGTTTTGTAGCCGTTGGCGAGGAGGCCGTGCTACACGGTCCCGAAGAGGACAGTAGCACCGAGAATTTCGGTTTTGTCTGCATTTCCCCAACGCCTAGTTTTGGCTTGGAGGCTATAAAGGAGGCCTTGGGGGCAAGGCGTAATGTTGGCTGTGTGCTAGAGCTTTTGGGTGTTTATAGGAGTTGTGTGCATGTGTTGCCTTCTCCCATTTGCCTCTTGAGCTAGTGTGAGCCTCTAATTGCATGTGTTGCAATTAGGAGAGGATTGAGAGTCTCTTGTGCATGTGTTGCACTTGAGGAGGATCCTTGTGCATGTGTTGCACTTGGTGATCACCGGAAGCACATGTATTGTGTTTGGTGAAGTTCAAGCGAGAGGATTCGGCTTGTTACTCTTGGAGGTTGCCGACTCCTAGACGGCGTAGAGCGTCGTGCGCGGGAGCTCTCAAGGTTGTGAGAAGCCCCGGCGAAGTTTGTGAAGGTTCGGGTTGAGCCTACGCGAAAGCGTGAAAAACCACATCTAGTGGATTCGAGGTGGGTGCTCAATTCGTGGAGCCGGTCCAATGTGTTTGGGCTAACCTCAACGTGGACTAGGGGAGACCGGCAAGTCTCCGATCACCACGGTAAAAAGTATTGTGTCTCTTGTGCTTGCTTTGTTCTCTTTATTTATATTCAAGCAATTTACATTCATAGAATTAAATTGATTGATTGCTTGTCTTTAGAATTGCTTTTTGTTAGAGACATAATTAGTTAGTGCACACAGTGAGCCTAGTTGATTTAGGCTTTAATTGTCAAAACCTTAGTTTATCGCTTCCGCATTTTTATTGATAAGGTTTTGGCATAGGGGTAATTAAGGGGTGAATTGCTTTGTAGAAATTAGTAGAAAGAGAAAGTTTTTTTTAAAAGCCGCCTATTCACCCCCCTCTAGTCGGCATCCTCGACCTTACACATGGGTGTTACCACGGTCGCTACGCACCCCACCCAAGGTGCATACACTTTGGGCGTTTAGGCCCTCACCCGTAGTGCACTCGCGTAGGTTGCTTGCCCCTATGCTTGGAGCATGTTCATATGGAGTGTTTCACCCATGCTCGGTGTACATTTGGACCGAGCGTTCATGCCCTCACTCTAGTGCACAAGTGTCACAAGTATTGTTTTTTTGAGCATTGATCCACACTTTGTCTTGTTGCACATGAAACATAAAGGGAAAGTGTAAGACCCTTTGCACTAGGTGAGCAAGTGAGGGAGCCAACATAATGAGCCCTAGCCCCCTTGCCATGTGGCGCTCAAGAGGAAGCGCTAACAGGGCAAGAATCAAATTAGTGGAACTTGGGAGAAACCAAGTATGATGTATGCTTATAACAAATAGCAGCATACACTCTTGGAAGGGTACCATCTTCACAGACTCAACCTCGCCCAAGAGAGTGAGATGCTAGGGACATAATGTAAGCCTACACCCACATGCATGGGCACGGCTATATTTGTCTAAGGCACGAACATAACTTTTGCTCGGGATATGAGAAGCGTCCGAAGCAAGGGCCTAGCTTCTGCCTATGGGCAAGGGCCTAGCTTCTGCCTATGGGCAAGGGCGTGGGGACATGTGCCCGTGTCACAGATATATCCTTGGCCAAGCGGACAGGGAGCGTCTAGGACACTAACAAAGCCTATGCCCGCAGGTGTGGGCGCAGCTACAAGCATATGAGAAAAGGACATAGCCTCTACCTAGAATACGAGGAGTGTATGGGGCAAGGATTTAGCTTCCACTCATGGGCGTGGGTGCTAAGTCAAGTGGCCATGTCACGGACATAACCTTGGCCAAAAGGGCAAGGAGTGTCCAAGACATGGACTAAGCTTATGTCTATGAACACATACGCGGCTACAAGCATCTGAGAAATAGAGACGTGGCTAAGAGGGAGAGGAGTGTTTGGGACACAAACTATGCCTAAGCTCATGGGCAAAGGCACGGCTGTAGGCATCTGTGAAGTGGACATAGCCTCTACCCGAAATGCGAAGTGGACATAGCCTCTACCCGAAATGCGAGAAGCGTACAAGGCTTCCACCTATGAGCACGGTTACAAAGTCAGGTGCCCACGTCACAGACATAACATTGGCCAAGAGGGAGAAGTGTCCGTGATATGGACTAAGCCTATGTCCACAGGAGCAGCTCCAAGTGCTCAAAAGACATACTTAGCCTCTTCTTAGGATGCGAGTAGCATATGTGACAAGGACTTAGTTTCTGCTCATGGACGCATGCACAAAATCGAGACATAGCATCGGCCAAAAGGGCAAGAAGTGTCCGGGACACTGACAAAGCCTACTATGCCCATAGGTACGACCGTAGCTACAAGTGTCCGAGAAATGGACATAGCCTCCGCCCGAGATACGAGGAGCGTCCAGAGCGAGGACCTAGCTTCCATTTATGGGTACGGGCACGAAGTCGAGTGCCAACATCATAGACATAACCTCAACCAAGAGAGTGAGGAGTGTCTGGGATATGGACAAAAGCCTACGATAGGGATGCGAGGAGCATCCGAGGTGAGGACTTAGCTTCTACCCATGAGTGTAGGGGCAAAGTCGAGTGCACGCATCGTGGATATAACCTTGGCCAAGAAAGCGACGAGTGTCTAGGATATGGACTGAGCCTACGTCCACGGGTGTGGCTTTAGGTGCCCAAGACAAGCACTTAGCCTCTTCCTAGGGTGCACAGACTTAGCTTCCGTCCAATGTCCGCGTGCATGAAGTCGAGTGCCCATGTCGCGGGCATAACCACAGCCACGAGGGCGAGGAGTGTCTAGGACATGGACAAGACCTACTAGCCCACAGGCACCTGTACAGCTACAAGTATCTGAGAAAAGGACATAGCCTCTGCTTGGGATATGAGAAGTTATTGCCTACAATACAAGGAAAAAGGGATCACCACTCGTTTCTTGTATCAAGATAGTATCCTCGTCGTATGATCGATGACTGAAGTCTTTGTTATGGGACAAGTAAAGTCCCATCACTTTAGATAGTGGGATCTTCTAGGTGATAGCTTTCTGTAAGCATGATAGCCTGTGACCGAGGTTCGAGCTAAATCAATGGCATATGATCCAAATTGTTCGGAATATGTGTACATGACTTGTCATAGGGTACTACATTGCAAATGGGCGTAGTAGCCACTAGGTGGGCTTGAGGGGCACCCATGAGACTAAGTTATAGAGCACCTCATGCCCACTAGGGGGTAGTAGCCCTTGGTGGGCTTGGGACACCCATGAGATTAAGTCATGAAGCTCAATGGGGCCACCTGAGGTGATACCCTGGGATGGACCTGAGGGTGCCAATGAGACTAAATCATGGGACACTTTGGGGATACCCATGAGACTAAAACACATGCACCTTGACGAGTATTCATGAGACTAAGTCATAGGCACTTGGAGGGGTGCTCATGAGAATAACTCATAGGTACCATGACGAGTGCCCGCGAGATTAAGTCACGTGTACTTGGAGTGATGCCTTAAGTCACGAACAATTTGCTGGTTGCCCAAGAGGCTAAGTCACGAGCACCTAAACGAGTGCTTGTGAGACCAAGTCACGAACACTTGGAGGGGTGCCCACAAGACGAAGTCGTGGGGCACCTTAGAGGGGTGCCCATGAAACTAAGTCATGAGGCACCTTAGAGGGGTGCCAAGATACTAAATCATGAGGCACCTTGAAGGGGTGCTCCACGAGACTAAGTCTCGTGGCACCTTAGTGGGGGTGCCCACAAGACTAAATAGTGGAGCACCTTGGAAGTGTGCCCACAAAACTAAGTCACGGGACACCTTTAAAGGATGCCCATGAGACTAAGTTACGGGTACCTTGGAAGAGTGCTCACGAGACTAAGTCACGAGCATTTTGGAGTGGCTCAAAGGATGCACTGTTGAGGGGTTCCCACGAGGCTAAGTCAAGGGGTATCTTGAAGTGGTGCCTATAAGACTAAGTCGTGGGACGCCTGAGAGGTGTGCCCAGGAGACCAAGTCACATGCATCTTAGATTTTTTTCCCATAAAACTAAGTCACATACACCTACACCTTAGAGAACCTCTAGGGAGGCACCATTTTTCTTTTTATTCTCGTAGCCCTCAAAAGGTAAACTCTTTGCACGCCCTTGAGGGGCGAGGGAAGAGCTCTTCCTTGGTCATCTCATAGGTGTGTGGCCATGCGACTTGGTCGAGGAAACGTTTCATGCTGCACAACAGCTTTCACTTGCATAGGTCATACCATCCACAACATGAACACGATAAGGACCAATGCCTAAGCTCTCATGAGTGGCATGCCGTAGCCTTCACAAAATATGTGCGCAATGGAGCCCTTTTACCTAGTAGGTGTGGGTTTTTCCTGAGGAGATCAGGAGTGCATGAGAGTGATTAACCCTTGCCATGCAATAGAGCGAGCAAGGGGTGACCTAGAGGTTGTTTGGTGCATGGCTTGGAGTCTAAGGGGGATGAGTCGTTAGCACATTGATCAACTTGGGCTCGAGACCCAAGCTGTCATTTGTGTCTTGGGTTCAGGAGGACACAAACAGTCCAAGTGGAGTCGACTGACACCCAGGCTACCAAGGATTTTGATAGGGGAGGTTGCAGAGGTTTGCACCTTAGACATTGATGAGGTGGAGTCTCTTACAAGACCAATGTTTCTTCAGTTGTGTGCACACAAAGGCTGAGGCCGTCTCGGAGGTTGAGCCTGAGAGGCAGCCAAAATAATACATGAGAGGCATTTGATAAGTGCCCCTATTTGGCCAACTTGACAATGGAAGCATCGCAGGTCTTTGAGGAGCTATGGGCTCCTACATGTAATATGAGTACCATGATGTTGGTTAGCGCAAAAGCACCATAGGTCAACCCTTGTGGTGACCGCAGGGGAGCTTTTGGATATTCTCGTAAGGGTTTTCAAAGGACCATTGGCAACAGCAGCAATGGATCCCTCGATGGCGGATTCATCGAGGGGTTGACCATCACAAGGTGCTCGAGACGTCCTCTCGATGGTGGAGGCACCAAGGAGTCGACTTGCGGGACGCTCAAGGAGTCCCCTAGATCACCATTGTGAAGGTTCCAATAGGCCCCTTAAGTAATAGAGGAGAATGATCCTCTCGGTGACCGAGGCACCAAGGAGGTCAACCCTCGCTGGTTGCCCAAGGAATCCCCTAGGTCATCTCGGTGGCATCCTAGTCAGAAGGTCATTATCATCGCTTGTGCATACCATTTAGGTGAATGGGAGGCGCCCCTTCTTAGTGATGGAGGGCCTCCAAACATTTTTGAGGGAGACCTAGCTTGTTGACTATAGCTTGTATCCCCACGGACGGTGCCAAATATCATATATTAGAAAACAAGACATAAGAGAGAGAACTGATGCTGATCGTTTCACAGGCTGTCGTCTATGTGAGAGTGTGTTGACACGATGATTTAAACATGTTGACTTGAACCTTCTTTCAGGGGCCAACCTCGCTGAGACCACGAGACTTAATGACCTCACTTATCAATTGATATCGAGCAAGGTAGGACATCTCTTTATCTCAATATAACACTTACGGCCTCACAGACCGAGAATTGAGCCTCACGTCCTACGAACGAGAGGACAAGGCAAAGTGTCTTAAAGTGCTAGCTACCACATCATACGGAGTCCAATAGGATCTCCTCTAACACTCTGCACCCTGTAACCTTTGTAAATGATCGTCGGAGCAAGACAAGATTTGCTGGACACCTCCATGGGTGTAAGTAAGCGCGTGGCTTGGCGTCGGCTACGCGTCTCGACGTTTGAAAAGTAACTTATACCCTTTCCTAGCAAAATAACAGCAAGATTACGATTGAAACCGACGAGAAAGCGGTCAAACTGATTCAGTATCGTGTAACTTGCGAATTCGTCTTCTTTGCGAGTTATATCTGGTCGTCTTTTTTGCAAGTTCGAACCAGGATCCAAATTTCGTTTTCGGTTTAAATTTCGCTCCCCTCCGAAATCCAAAATTTCGGCGAAATCTCATTATTTCGGATGAAATCCAGACAAAAATCAAAAACACAAAATTCAAATCCGGAATTTTTTGGACCGAAATATCCGTAATTTCGGGCGAAATTGCCGAAATTTTGGCAAATTTTAATTGAAAAAAAATATAGTTCAAACGATGTTGAACAATTTTGATTTTTTTGTGGAGGTTCCTGACACATCATTGATATTCCCATAAAAAATTCAGTTAATTATCAAGTCTAACGAAAATTTAAAAATTAGAATATTACTACTGTCTTGATAAAACGCTGACCGGCAAATTTGAACCGAATGAAAAATGGTTCAAACCATGTTAGAAAAATTGAATTTTTTTGCATAGTTATGATGCATCACTAATGTTCTCATAAAAGTTTCAGATGATGATCAAGAATCAGGAATTTTTAAAAATTTGAACAGTGCTACTGTCCTGTTAAAAGTCTTACTGGCAATCTTGAACAAAATGAAAAATGGTTCAAACCATGTTAGAAAATTTTGAATTTTTTGTGGATGATTTTGATGTAACATTAATGTTTCAATAAAATTGTTAGATGATTATCATTTTTAAATAATTTTTAAAAATTCTGACAATGCTACGACCTCATAAAAAGCATGATGATCAATATATAGATTTGCTTTAGCAATAAAAAAAGATTTAGAATTTTTCAAAATTTTACAGAAAGGTGATAAGGAAATGATTAAGATATCATTTTTTTTAATCATGATCACACTCGAGTGAATTTATAAAATTATTAAAATGCACTGTTCCATTTATGTTCTTTCTCTTTTTGATTTTTGAAATATAACAAATGAAGTTCAATGCTTACATAGATTTGATTGACCAAAAAAAAAGTTGAATTTTTTTAAAATTTTATAGAATGGTACTGAGGTAATTATTAATCTCTCATAAAAATTTTGAATCATAATCACACTCGAGAAAATTTATAAAATTCTGACAATGTTACTGTCCCAATCATGTTCATTATGGTTTTGAATTTTTAAAGATAATAAATGAAGTTCAATTATTTTGGAAAATTTTCTGTATGATCCTACACTACTAAAGATAGTACTATAAATTTTTCAGATCATTATTAATCTTGTACAATTTTATAAAATTTTGACAGCGTTACTATCAAAATTTTAAATTGTCTAAAAAACTAGATTTTTCAACAAATTTTCACAGAAGATGACTTTCTTAAAAGTTTATTGAACCAAATCCGGTCATAAAAGTTTAAAAACGGTCAAAATCACGAAATTTCGGCCTTTTTGGCTAAATTTCGCCGAAAAATGAATTTTTCTGCTAGTACTGTAACAATTTTAAAAAAAAATTATTCGTCCGGTAATTTGGATTTCGTGGTGGCTCGAAATCTGAAATTTGTATCGCTGGTTTGAATAAGGGTTCACAAAATCGACGAAAATCACTTGATTTTCGGGCGTATCAGCGCGATTCAACTTCTAAACCCGCTCGGTAAACCGATCCATTTCAAAAATTTGTCCAATGTAAACCGATCGAAAATCGCTCAAAAAAATCGACTGCCAGAAAAGTTCAAATAGTCCGTCGATTTTTCATGAAAATCGGTCGAATTTCCATGAAAACGATCGATTTTTGAAAAAAAAAGGTAAAAAAATTGATTTTGAAACTCTACAACTTTTAACGATTTTCGACTCGATATTTCCGATTTTCGAATTTTGTATAATTTTTTCCATACCGATTTTGTTAACCTGGTTCGAATACTAAATCCACTGTTTTTGCAGTCGATTATTTACTGCATCCCGTACGTAATTACGCTCCAGTAGCTAAATTAGTTAGAATTAATGAATTAATTATCACTTTATAATTAACGACAGCCCGAACCCCGAGGAGGAGCGGGCCCAAGATAACACCGCAAGGAAACAAAAAAGCTTCACAACTTTCACAGGACACGAAAACCACCAGCGAAACAAAACAAAACGAAATGCAAGAGAAAGAGAGGATTTAATTCGAATTCTCTCGCCTCTCTCGCACTCTCTCTCTCTCTCTCATCTCGGCCTCTTCTCCTCCTCGCCAAGCCAACCATCGCGGCCTAAGACCGCACTGGGCGAGATCGCTGTGCCGGAGCCGGCCTCCCTTCCGGTCCCTCTTCCCCCCGAAGTACGGCGCCGTTCTCGGGTCGTTGCTGCTTTCTCTCCCTCCTGTTTCTTTGTGTGGAATTTTTCAGGTTTTCTTGGGGGCGTGAAAGATTGTGTTTTTAGGAGGTTCCCGAGGTGTTCTTCTAGTACCCGGGTCGATTCCATCGGAGTGGTTCAATGCGGGCTGAGCGGCTGGAGGCGTAGGGGTTTTGCAGCTACGTGCTTGTGGGTTGCTTGGTTTGGGGCAAAGGTTTCAAGGGTTGCTTCTCGATCTGATGTGGTTTCGTACCGTGCAGATTCGCTTGTCTCTTGGCTGAATCGATCTCACTCGCCATTAACTTTTTGCTCTGGCTGAGAAAATTTTATGCTTTGATAATTGATTTGGTTAGCCCGTAGAGTTCTTGGCATTTCTTATTCGCCCATCTGTGAATATATATTGTGCATAATGGCTATTAATGGAGCTCGAGATGGTGTGCCTAATGGGGATGTGGTTTATGTATGTGCTATTGTCCTGTTGCTAAGTCACAGAGTTTAGTATAGATTGATGCGCTTATAGGCTCAGTTACTTACGAATTTATGTACTCACAGGCTCAGCTAATGATGTGTTGATCTTAGGAGTAAGTTGCGCGGATGTCCTCTTTGTGCTCATAATTTGGTTGTTAGATTGTGCTCACTCGTTTGATATTCCCTTCCTGGAAATTTTGGATCTGTCCGTTGTGTATTATATAGAGTTGCAATATTTTGCTGTAGCCTTCCCTTCCAACCTGTTCATTGTATTATTAGCTCAATAGAAAATTTGCCTCTCTGTAAGGTACTATAGTCAGTACTTGCAGACATTAGGGTTTATCTGCAAGGTTTTCTAAGTTTAATAATGGTAACCTTTTTCTTGCTCAAAAGAAGCCATGCTTCTAAAAAAAGAGACATCATTAATTCAACTTAAATGCACTTAACTACAAGTGCACAAATGACTGAAAAATGCAATCCAAATATCACCTTCTTCCTCAAAATGTACATTTTTTCTTCCTCCAACAGGTGTATAGTGTACTAAAAAATTTCTTAAAATAAAGTCTACCCGAAACATCAACAAGCACTATGACAATTTTGATGTCTGGTCAACACTTGAAAGTTTCATGTGAGGCCCTAGCCCATGTGCTCTCATGATTTCTGCTCCATTACGGCCCTATCTCTTTCAAAGCCTTTAAACAGTATCCAATCATATAAAGAGACTGTATTGTGAGCAATTGTGCTTGCACTCAAGAGATGGTTTGATGAGGCAATGATTTTGTTGACAGTAGTTGTAGGAATTATTGGCTTTATTGTTTTTTCCTGTCCCTGTTTTTATTCTCATGTTATAAGGCAAATACTTGTCCTTTTTCCCTAGCAGGACTATACAATCTCTGGAGTTTGCCCATGGCCTCAGCTGCTTATATTGATGATTCCAGTTCTGAGGTTATTGATCCACCAAAGTCCGAGGTACTGGATGTTACTGAACTCGTTGGCGATCATGTCCAGCATTCACCAAAACCGAATGTGGTAGTTTCTAGCAGCGTGCGCGAACTCCTAGAATGTCCAGTCTGCTTGAGTGCCATGTATCCTCCTATACATCAGGTGCACATTTATACTGTTCCATTACATTTTTCATATAAAAATGGTTATCTGCTTATATTGGATTAGTCATGTTCAAGTGTAGTTGAATAGATAACAAAATATGGATTAGTTTAAGAGTTGCTTTCAGCATCCTGAGTTTGTAACTGCTATCACCTTTGTAGTCTGGTCTGTGAAATTTTCTAGATACTTCCATACTCCAGTGTTTATGAGGCAGTAAACCACTCTTGTTGCTTTTTGTTATTTCCAGTGCAAAACGGTCATTCGAAGCTGCTTTCCCATATATGTTCTGCTCCATTGTTTAAATGTTATTTCGTATGCTTAAGCACCAAAAAACAAGTTGACTAAATAGGATGTGCACTACACACATTCTTTTACTATATTGTAATGCCATCCTTTGTGTATGCAGTGCTGTAATGGTCATACATTGTGCTCTGGATGCAAACCAAGGGTTCACAATCGCTGTCCAACTTGTAGACATGAACTGGGTAACATAAGGTGCCTTGCTCTTGAGAAGGTGGCTGCATCTCTTGAACTTCCTTGCAAGTACCAGAACTTTGGTTGCTTAGGCATTTATCCTTACTACTGCAAGCTGAAGCATGAGTCACAGTGCCAATACAGACCTTATAGTTGTCCATATGCTGGATCTGAATGCACAGTTGCTGGTGATATTCCATACTTGGTAAATCACTTGAAAGATGATCACAAAGTTGACATGCACAATGGAAGCACCTTCAACCATCGCTATGTCAAATCAAATCCTCATGAAGTTGAAAATGCCACCTGGATGCTTACGGTATCTCTCGCTAACAACATGTTAAGAATTTTCCATCGAGCATTTTGTTACTGCTGTTTACTTCTGCAAGGATACTAAGTTCATTCTTCTGTGGTAACTTTTCTGGACCTTTCTGTCAAAAAGACAAGAACTTTTTTTTAGTAGAGCTTTTTCTGTACTAGTCAAATATGATCCCCGGTTTGCGTTTTTTTATGTCAACTATTTTTCATACATACACAATGAAGATGCTGGTCATGTTGCATATTTGGTGGACCATGATAGTTTCTCACCTATGAAGACACTACACATGTAGAGATTCACCTGCATCCATTTCCAAGTAAAGTCTGCCTATGTTACAGCAGATTAACTAACATTTCAAATAGCCTCTTTATCTGCTACCTTTCCTCAGCTCACCGTTTTATTTAAGTGCAATCCAAAAATGTGGTCTTGGTTTTTGTTTTTCCCCCCATTGAACGAACTAAGTAATTGTAATGTCTCCATATAGGTTTTCAGCTGCTTTGGCCAATACTTCTGCCTACATTTTGAAGCATTTCAGTTGGGCATGGCACCTGTCTACATTGCCTTTCTGAGGTTCATGGGAGATGACATGGAAGCAAAGAACTACAGCTACAGCCTGGAGGTAGGAGGCAATGGGCGCAAGATGATCTGGCAAGGGGTTCCCCGGAGCATCAGAGACAGCCATCGGAAGGTCCGTGATAGCTATGATGGGTTAATCATCCAGCGGAACATGGCCTTGTTCTTCTCTGGTGGTGAAAGGAAGGAGCTCAAACTGCGGGTCACTGGGAGAATCTGGAAGGAACAGTGAAATATCAATTCATCATTTTCCTGGCATGAGCCCATGAATCACACTGCGAGAACTGTAGCCATACATACGCAGTGATTCTGAAACCAACAACTTGTAATATTTGTAGCTTGTTTTAGCTATCATCTTCTATTAGATTGGTGACTGTGGATGACTGGATGTCATTCATATAAACCTGGGTGGTACCGATGTAGAATTCATGGCAATCTCCTGTTTGCTTTGAACTGCTTAAGAGTCGCCATTCTGTAGTATAGGGGAATCTAATGACAACTCATGAGATGTGAAGGATGTAGCTTGCCTGTATGGAACTCAATTTCCATTGGTTTATATGTTTCTAGCGATGTTACTGCAGGATCTGCGAGTGCTAGAGAAATAGACCATGTTGGAGGCTTTTAGCTAATCAAGGTGAAATACATGAAGCTTTAACTATTCTTTCCAGAATGCTTGAGGTGGGGGATGAATAGCAGAATGTCAATAAGCGTATGCTAGTAAAGTTGCTACTTGATATGCAAGATTAGAAGAGGTTTTGAAGCCTTGAAGTTGAACGTTCAGGTCATATCCCAGATTAAATGATGAATTGAACTGCTGGATGTAAGATTTTTGAAATCTGCATCATGGGAGTCCGGAGACCCAAACAAGGACAAACAATTAGTCCTGCTTGTACGCTTAGGAGCAATAATGCTGTGCCTGTACGTTTTGACTTCCCTTCAAATTCTTTACCGTCATATGTACAATGAAGTAATGTTAGTGGTCCAGCTTACAGAGCAATATGATATCAGAACCATTCCTATCTCACCAGTAAGAAACTGCATTTTGCAAGAAACATGGAACGGTCATCAAGGGCTCCAAGTCTCATAGGGTCCACCTGACAGTGTCTTGAGATAGAAATTTGGTGGATGGCCTTCAAGAAGTATCAATCAGTTCATAACAGGAGGCCTTCTAATTTTGGTAGTGTTTTGGTTGGAGGGATCCTTGGGTAGGATGGTTGTTTGAAAGCATATATGATTTTACCATTGCAAACTAATAATAATAATATTTTCATTATGCCATCATAACATATAAAACCAATACGTGATGGCATATTGCACTTATCAAAACAAACCTTTAGTTTATCAACTAGTAATAAAAAATGATGCACTTGAAAGAAATCACATCCAAATCCCATCCCAAGTTTGTGCTTCTTTTTCTTATTTATGTTAGCTGTTATGATTAGACGATGGATAATCAGGATTTGTGTAAACTCCAACAGGAAGAGCTATAATTGCCAAAGAAGAAATTATTTTTCCAAAACGACACACCTCAAAATACAAAGAAAAAATATTGTAAAAAATGCCAATGTCGTGAATCTAAGAGCTAATATAGTGAACATTTCTGGTTAAGTTCTCAATTCTTCTTCCATTATTTGTGCAAGAAACACACCCATGGTCCATGGACAAACTAGGTTCATCTCCTTGCCAAGCAGAGACGAAGCATAGTCTTTGCCTGTTAATTATAATCAAGCACATCCCTAAATGATGACAGCAAAAAATTCTTCGTTCATTCTATCCAATGGCTTAACAGGTTTTAATGGATGGCTTTGCCAATTCCAGGCTTTCAGTAGTACAAATTAGTACTTTTACTTGTACTTTTAGAACACGTGCAGTCAACCTTTTAAAACTTTGACAACAAATATACATAGAAGTATATATATTTGTCACATAAAAACTAAACTATTAGATTTGTCTTCAATATCACTAAACTTTTAACAACTTTTGCTAATACAATTAGAAAAGGCAATGGTTAAAATACAAGTATTGGAGACCATGTTGATGTCCAAACCGACAAGTAAAAAGAGAGCAGAGGTAGTAATCAGGAAAGACACATTTAAATTACTGATCTTCTATTGTTATGATTATCTTGAATGCTGATCCATCTATCTGCCTCTTTTTCTAAAGCTTGTCATGTGGAAAGATTTTTTTTTTTCGCGCTAAAGGACTAGACTGGTTGAGTGCCACTATATGCACAAAAGTTTTTTCTCAATAAGTTAAGAAGAACTGAACTGATGTTGCTGAAGAAACAATGTTTCATAAATTACACATTGCAAACAACAATACTATATTTCTTCAGATTTTCAAAAAAAAAATCTTCAAGAAAAACAGGGGATAATATTGCAGTGATGGATGAACAACTAAACTCCATGGTTACAATGGTTTTCTAAGTTAGAATTAAACTATTGAAGTGCATGAAGCCATGAACATAATTCATTAGTTCTTGTATAAAAAAATGAGTTAATACTAAGTCCGGAGTGAGATGTGTGTTAAATAATCTGCACATCACATATTTCAAAGCAACACAAATGTTTATCTATCTATTCATCTAGAAGTCAAGCAAGCCATCAAAAAGATGGAACAAAATAGGTACAGACATTCAGGGCTTGATTGGGAAGCCACGTGGATGGGCTGGGATTTTGGGTCTCCCAAACAAGACCTCAATGGATAATGATTACCATTTATCCCAAACCCATTTACTTACATTGATCCGACCAACGACAGTGCAGAATATTGGATAGTACATTTCATACATACAAACACACATTACTATAAGCACCCTTCCATAATCACCAAGCGCGATTTTTTGCCTCACTGCAGATTTCACAACTATATGGGCAAGAACTCGTTCGTTCTCCTCCGCCAAGCACTAACAGCAAAGTAGCAAACCCAACCCACACATGTGTATATAACATAACCACAATTCACAGGCCAAGAAAACAAGAAAGGAACATCATTTCTTGCCTCTATCTATTTACCTAATCCTTGTACTATTAACGCTCGAAAGGATTATATACTAAGCCATCAAGAACAGCAACTGGGGCAGCGTACCAAGCCGTTCTCGTTGCAGCCGCCGCAGCGGCAGGCTCGTCCCTCCTCCTCCAGGAACACCTTGCGGGAGCCGTCGCAGGTGGGGCAGGGGACGAAGCGGACGCCTCCGCAGGCGTCGCAGACGAATGTGGGGTCCTGCCCCCCGGCACCCTCGAGGAGGCGCCGCAGGTCGCCGGCCTCGTGCAGCTGCCCGACCTCGTCGGCGCCACCGACGAGACGGCCGCCAACGAGGAGCTGCGGGAGGGAGAAGTCGCGGCCCCGCGTGGCGAGAAGCGCCTGGAGCTCGCGCCGGAGCGCGGCGTCCATCGACACGTCGCGCTCGTCCACGGCCACGCGGAAACCCCGCAGCACGGCGCGCACCGCACAACAGTCCGCGAACGTGCGACGCACGCCGCGGAGCGAGGTCGTGTAGAGCACAATTGCCTGCGGCCGAGCGCCGGGCTCGTCCGGGAGCTGGTGGGGCCGGGCCCTCGACGCCGGCGATGGCGGCAGGCGGCGCCCCTGGCCCTGGTAGGGGTGGTGGTGGTACGTCAGCGACCGCGCCAGGTGGGGCGACTTCTTGGTGTACGGCCCAGATGAACCACCGCCGACGTCCTCCATCTCCGGCCGCCTCCGCTGCACGGGAGGTGGCAGGAGAAGAGTTTGGGTAGGGTTCCGGCGAGAGGAAAGAGATACAGAGGAGGGAAGGGGGAAGAAGAGGGGGAAGGTGGGTTTCGTGGTGCACTGGTGCTTACGTATTTTGTGACTTGGGTTAATGGTCATGATGGCAATGGGCCTATCAACCATTACCAATGATGGTAGTTTGACTGCTAATTGCCTAATTGACATTTTTTTAATGTTTGGTTTGGACATAACTCTAAAACAGATATGTTGGTAATTTTTTTTGCAATTGATATCTTTCGAACCTAAGCTATAACCGTAGATTGCATATCTCCAGACAACAAAAAGACAAACATGTCTTGTCCAGCAACGATGGCGGTGGGCGGTGATGGTGGGATCTGCGGCGATGACTGACTGACGTTAGGGTTAGGGTTCACTGGATCCTAGGGTATAGAGGGATGGGGGAGGCAATGAGGGTGCCATCGGTCGCGAGATAGGGCGGCGGGCAGCACGGCGACGGACGAGGCAAGTTGGGTTAGACGGAGTAGGGGCAACAGTGGGGAAGAGGAGGTGGAGCAGCGAGGCAGTGATGGCACCGTCACTTGAGGGTAGTGGCCGGCAAGGGTGGGAACGATTGTGGAGGCACGTAGAGCTCGCCGGAAAAGAGGAAGAAGGGTAGGGACAGGGAGGAGTGCAGAGGAGAGGCGTCATTGATGCAATTGGCGGAGGAGAGGTGGAGAAGAGAGGAGGAACGGGGGTTGTGAAGGAGAGGCAGCATCGTTGTTGGGAGAAAGATGATGCGTCAAGGTGAGTCAAGAGGAAGACGTTGTGCACATGATATTTGTGTTGGTTGAATGGATAAGGGGCATGAATTGGGCTTTGGACTAGACATTCGGTCCATAGTTATATAATGGATATTAGATAGGTAGAAGCGTCCAATTTTTTGATGACTTATTAGTGTTTTGCTATATATTAATGTGCAATGATAAAAAAAAGGGAAAAAGGATCGGGATGAAACCATGTGCTAAACTATTGTCTGATATTGAATTTCACCGCAAGTATTCTACCACCTAACATTGAAATATGTTTTAATGGTTAACTATTTTGTTATGGAATTGTTTTTAATTCTATTATTTTTACTTTGTGGTGTGTATGTAAATAATAGAACTATTATGGGGGAGAATTCGCTGTGGTAGTAGCATTTCAAGCCTATTTTAGGCCAATTGGATTACACCACGTGTCATCCCAGCACCTTCGGTCGGGTCTTCGTTAGGTTTCTTCTCAGGTTGTTTTCGGGTGTACGATCACTGGGGGCTTAGCAAGCCGACGTGTGTTTACATTGGGGATTGAGTGTGCTGCATGGCTAGGCTCCTATGTGTTGTGGGCCTTCTTGGTTTCCCACTGCTTTTCTCTCTTTTTTCTCCGTGTGTTGGGTGGTTGGTCTGGTTGTTTCGATGGGTTTGGTCCATGCCTGGGAGGAGGCTTCATGGAGCTAGGGGTGCGTCGACTTGCCACCGCACCATCCCTGAGTGTACGACGATAAGGCCATTGGCTCGCGTTGGGTGGGATGCACTGCTTTGTACCGGACGGACTCACCATGAGGTGTGTTCTTTGTCTATGCTTCTCTTCCTTCCTTGCCAATGGCCATCTCATGCATTCTGCTGCTACCTCCCTACATCTCTTCCTTCCCTAAACCGACGATCTTCGCCACCTCTCTCAACGGTCCATAGGGTGATGAGGAGAATGTGGTGTGCCCGGTGTGGGAGGTAGAGGAGAGGAGATTAGGCCCTCACCACCAAGCACCCGCATGGGTGCTAACTATGAGGACAGCGATGCTGCGCCAATGGGGAGAACAACAAGGCATAAGCAGGGACAATGGTTTCATAGCATGCTAGATGGACGGTGTTCTTCGCTTCCGAGCGTCCAATGGGAACCTAGCTCGTCACCTTGCCTACGCCCTTGTTCGCCACCTCACTCCCTAGTAATTAGTCTCTGTCAGTAATTTTTTAAAAAAATCATATGGATTTCCCCGTTTAATCGATCCATATCTGGACTTTTTTTTGTGCTTCTTAGTGATTTACCTACGGATTTCCCCCATTGGATGATCTTTTCGGTAGGCTATTATTGTTTTTGGTTGTAGGAATTGTTTATTTTTGTTGCTACATCGCAAACCTAAGAATTAGTCCAACTTTTGCTCTTGGTTTTGGCTGTGATATGGGAGTAGGACACCTTTGATCTCTGACCTCTGGAGTGTTCGCACTGCAACCATGGCGACCTCTGCGAAACCTATGAGTTAACTTTGAGACCGAGTCCTAATTTTTTTGTCTGCAATTTGTGCAGATGTGGCCCGATGATTCTTTTTGAGATCATGCCTCAAGCTCTCACGTTGATGGCTGTTGTCTTTGAAATTATAATGTTCAGAAGGTATGTGCTAACAATGATTTGTTCGACAGTATGATAGCCATCCTTGTTTTATGTGTCTCAGCATGTACTTTGAAACATTTTGTGTTGGATCATGCAGGGACAGCTCGGAAAAAGAATTGGCCTACCAGCTAATTGAAAGTAGTATCCTACCATTCAACATTTCAATCTTTAAATGTATGGTTGCCGAGTTATGCAGAAGGTGCCTTCAAATTCCAAATATATGGAGTCTAAGGTATAGTGTCAATTTTCGTTGTTAATAATTTTTCCTGATTCTTCTGTAGACTTTGATTTTGTAGAACTTATGCCGAATTGGGCTTAGTTGTTGATGAACATGTGTTGCTTTCAATTGTGCTGCTACAGATTGTCTAATAATGCCCGCAAGATTGCCAAACCTTATGTAGTATCAGAACTGACTTGCTAAGAATTATGAAGAATGTTTTATTATCTTTCCTCAACTAAATGAATTGTTTGTTCATCTTCTTAATCATGTGGTGCTCATATTGCTACTGAAATATAAGATTAACATGGTTCTATTGTACATTAAACTATGCTACTAAGCTACTTATTTGGTTTCCATGCCTCATTAAACAGGTTTTTATGCCTCCTTATGGCTTCCGAACATGTCCTCCAAAAATGATAATGCATTGGGACAAAAAACTGATATGCATAACCTATGGTAGAAGGTAATAAAATCCTTCTTTTAAAATTAGACTAATATGTAATTTCCAGTCGCCACACGACAAGCGGTAAAAATCTTACAGAGTTTTGAGGGGGCTAACAGGGAATATTTGGACTAATATGTAATTTTAAAAAGTTTTGAGCAGCTTTTCGTCAAAAAAGACGTGCTAAAAATAAATTTTGGAAGCTCTGGAGGTCCCAAGCAAAAAATTTGGACGCCTCTTTGTAAAAAATGGGGTGACAAGAAACAAACTAAAGAAGTCTCAGGGGCCTTCTAGGAAAAAAAATGATTATTCTGTAATTTTAGGATATTTTTAGGCCCCTTTTTCCAAAAAAAAATCGAAGTTCGAGGGTATTAAATAAGTTTTGGTGGCCTTCTAGCAAAAATGGACTAATCTATAATTTTAGAAAATTTCGGACAAAAAATGGACTATTCTGTAATTTTAGTAAATTTTCGGGGCCCTTCTCGCAAAAAAAACTGAAGTTCCGGGGTATTAAAGAAGTTTCGGGGGTCTTCTAGCAAAAAAAACAGACTAATATGTAATTTTAAAAGGTTTCAGACCTTTTTCGCAAAAGAATTGAAGTTTCGGGTCCTTTCCACACAAAAAATAGGCTAATTTGTAATTTCAGAAAATTTCGGTGGCCTTTTCACTTAAATCCAGAAGTTTCGGGAGCCTCCCACAAAAAATGGACTATTCTGTAATTCCGGGATTTTTGGGGCGCTTTTTCACAAAAAAATGGCAGGGTTCGAACGCGCGACCGACAGCACGAGCGTGTGGAGCGTTACTGTCGCACCGCGCGGACGTTGCTGTCAAGTAGCGCCGTTAAAATACTTAAGCCGTATAACGCTGGGCGCAAACGGGCGACATGGCTCACGCCGAGTGCTGTACGCATGGGCGAGCGTCCACGCGCGATACGGTCACGCGCGGAGTGACCACGTCGCCCCGAAAGCAGCGTGGCGCGGAGGAGCCGAGAAACCCTCCGGATTTAGGACATGGATCAAAAACAGTGTGAATGAGGACTACAACTTATATAGTCCTCATTCAAAACAGCCGTCCTCCGATTCAGAAATCAAGTGCTCCTCAATTAATATATGTTAATATATGATTTAATATATGTTAATATATGATTGTGGCTACTCTTTTTTTTTTAACCATGCCTACTCTACTTTTTACTGAAAATCATTGAAGGCGCGTGCGCGTCCTTGAACATCTGCTAAGCCTTAGAATTGAAACGGAGGGCTGCAACTTCGTAAGATGGGTTTATCGTCCTCTTCCTCTGTGGATAATAGAGGAGCAAGGCCGCGAGCGTGAAGATAAGAAAACCGCACACGAGCAAGCACACAGCGAGCGAGCGGAGGCAGTTCCTCCCTGTCCATGGCGTCCCTCTGCCCTTCCCTCCACCTTCCTTGGTACGCCTCCTCCCCCCTGACTGCCTCCGACGCGAGCTCTCTGGGACACGCAATCTTTCTTCTTTTATTTTTCTTCCCTTTTCGTGAAAGCACACGAAGTGGTGGGATTCCACTCACATAGGTCAAGAATCGCTCCCGTGGTGGCGGTCTTGGATAAATTTGCTGTGTTTCTTGCTTCCAAGAAGCGGCATTAGTTGTAGGCTGCTGTAGTCTTGTAGCCCCGCCAAGAAAATGGGGAAGGGTGGTAGTGAAACCGAATTTTCTTGATTCCGATGCGATTGGCTTAGGGATACTGTGCCAATCAGCTGTCTACATTTGTAGGAGAATTCCAATCAGCGCAGGAGGTTATGCCTTCCCGCAATTCGCCCACAGCTAGAACTCGCAAGGGACATAAATGTGAGGGGGCTTGCTCATTTTGTTCCTAATAGAATTTGTTTCTCTGGATGGAAGTATCTCAAATGGTGTCGACAATTTGGATGAGTACAGTGCCCTTTCTTATAGAAACGTTTAGTGTTGCATGAAGAGATCGGATAAGATATAGTACCTTATTCTGCTTTCATGGATCACCAGTCGATAGCCTACCTATACTTTGTATTTATCCTTGCGACATCTGAAACTTTATAACTAAACAAAATGTGGTGTAATGATGAATCATGAAGTTATTCCTATTAGCGTCGTTCTGTGATAACCTTGTGACCATGTTAGCATATATTAATATCTCGGATTCGTGGTTACAAAATCAGCTCTAAAGTGCTTTTGATGGGAAGGTTTTACATGTCAAAAATTCTGAATTAACTAGTGCCTTATCATACTACTGATAAACTGAATACCAAACAAGGAGTTAGATTTGATGCAAGTTGCAGGCAGAAACCGAAATAATTCCAATAATATAGGTTCTTGATTTCTTTGTTATTGCTGCGAAAGAAAAGCTGTTTGGTAGTTGCCATGCTCCCAAAATATTTCAAGGTGAAGATGCTATTTTTAGCAACCAATTTTGGGATTTTGTAGCTTTTTCGTTTGGTGCTTGTATTTCATCTTTCTAGTTAGTGACAATTGTTCTGTGGTGCTGAGTGTTCATGGTATAAATTCATTTTGCTTTACTAATGTGTTTAATACTGAAGTACCGTGTTATGTTAATATAAAGGTTTGTGTTTTTCTCTGCAATAAAATACAAGAATTTTGATGGAGCTCTCTTTGTCTGAAATAAATCAGCAATTCAAGAACTGGCTTCCTTGGAAAGACACAAGGAATTCGCCTTCGTGTTATCCCTGCTGGCAGAGTTGGTTTTGTCAGAAAAGTAGTGGAATGCAAGGAATCTAGAATTGGAAAGAAGCCAATCGAAGTTCCATCGAATGTTACCCTCACATTAGAGCAGCAGTTTATCAAAGCTAAGGGTCCACTAGGGGAGTTATCACTAAACTACCCAGGTGAAGTGAAAGTTGTGAAAGAAGAATCTGGTAACCTGAGAGTCTCGAAAACTGTGGAAACTAAAAGGGCAAACCAGATGCATGGCCTTTTCAGGTAAAGCTGACAACTGGAAACTATAAAATGAGTTTGTCTATTTCATTTTTTGTTGGTTCACTCCTCGTAATGTTTTTCACTGTTTCACTATTTTATTATTTGTTCTCTATACCTTTTCCTTGTATGCCTAAAGTTAGTTACTAATTTATGATCTGTCTGTTCTTGTCACAACTCAGGTATATGAACCATCACTTCTTGCAGTCAAGATCAGTAGTATGAAAAAATGCCCCTTGACCACAGGATTCACATGGGTATTTGATTGTGATACCATCAGTGCCTTAAAAACATGTTGCATCACACATGTTGTTTTCCATGTAGGAATAGATAAGCACAGTCCTATACTCCTACTAACTCCAACAAGGATCAAGATTCTAGATAGCAATATTTAACTTCTTGTGTTTACTGTTCTATTACCTCGTCTTGCCAATAAACAGTATAGGTGACGATCTTGCCTTTTATTCTGGAGCTCAGGAACTAGGCTCTACACACTTTAGTGTACATCAAACATAATGTAATCTACCTTGAGGGAAGAAACAGACACAGTTCTAGAGTACATCTGGCAAAGATCTGGATAAGGGTTATCTTTTTGCATTTATCACTCTGTCCTCTATTCATCCCAAGGCAATAACTGGCATAGTATATGTTATTGCTCCTTCCCCGGAGTTCAGGTGTTGTAAAATCTGTATTTGTCATACACCAGTCATCATCTAGCGATTGCGGTATTTGGGCTATGGTTTCGTCTTTTTTTTTTCTTTGTTGAATAAAATAAATAGCAAGATAAATGTATAAATTGGAGAAAAAAAACACCCACTTTGGTTAAGGGGAACTCGTATTTTGTTCACGATCAAGCATTGATCAAAGGTGTGATATGTCACCATATTTATGAGCTTACTAACCTTCATGCTTCAGCCAACCCTTTCCCATTTCTCTCACTAATTTCTAAATTTTCTTGCTTTATGCATTAAGGATCTTCAATAGAATGATGTTTAGACATTTTTTTATCATCGCCTGGTTAGATTAATCATCTTATGAATTTATGATATTGGCAGTGCTATCATGCCTTCCCCTTTACTTGTTCCTCTAAAAACATATGGGTGCATATATTCAATGCAGAACCCTGACAGACAACATCATCGTGGGGGTGTCAAAAGGATTCGATAAGAAGCTTCAGTTAGCGGGGGTTGGGTATCGTGCGGCGGTGGAAGGTAAAGATCTTGTGATGAACCTGGGATTCTCACACCCTGTTCGGATGGCTGTCCCCGAAGGGCTGCAAGTTAAGGTGGAAGAGAACACCAGGATCATTGTGAGTGGCTACGACAAGAGTGCGATTGGTGAGTTTGCTGCTGCTATAAAGAAGTGGAGGCCGCCCGAGCCATACAAGGGAAAGGGTATTCGATATGCTGATGAGGTTGTCAGAAGGAAGGAGGGCAAAGCTGGGAAGAAGAAATAGAAAGCTGTTTCTTTGTTTTTCTGGGTTTCATACTTCATTTCATTTTTCCTCTGCAATCCATCTTTTATGTGCCAAAACCCAACTTATATGAAAAACATGCTCTTTGGCTTTTTCGCGTTCAGTAGAGATTCTGCTGTTTTCGTTAGCCCATCATCATCTTCAATGGTTCAGTGCTATTAGAAAACCGATGAACACTTGGACATAGTTACAATGTTATAGAACTTCCCGTGAAATTTTGTGTAGAAAAGGTGGGGACATTCTTCTAAGGGCATGTACAATGTAAATACAAGATGCTTATATTGTTATATACGAGTGTTTAAAGAGATAATATAGCCATGTCATCAAGATCTCATATAAAATTCATTTCCTACGATGCAATAATCTTTTTTATATGTGCTTAGACGCTGTATTATCTATTAGCTAGATACGGTTATATACATAAGCACCTATTAAATGCCGATGCCTACTTAAGCGCCAATGCTACAATATAAACACCTTATGTCTTACATGGCAACAATAACTAATTTTTATTTGCTAAGCACCTCTCTAAACACATACATTGTATGTGCTCTAACTAACATAATTGATAGCTTTTGGCTTTGAGAGCACTTGCCTGACAAACACTAACCCAGTGCCTAGTAAGAAGAGCAGTTTGTGGCACCTGTTGATGAAGAAGACCTAAGATTGGAAGAAGAAAAAGAAAGAGTTGGCGAGAAGAGTCAACGGGCTAGTCCAGGGTCCAAAAACCCCTTCGCTTTTAGGGGTGCTAATGGCTTTAGATCCAAGATTAGGTTTTTGGATTAGGCTGATTCAAAATTTCGTATAAACTAAATTATTTTAAATTTGTAGCAATTTGGATAGGCGAGATCTTATACTTTTGTACTAAATATGTTGACTTATGTCACAGTCATTTCATCACCCTCACCTAAAACAAAAAATATAGTCTATCACCCACGCAACCGTCATAGGCAGTCAGGAACCCTCGTTGGAGAGGATGGGCGGTGCCGCACACTGGATAATTAAACCTCGTCGATGGCGCTAGAGGAGGCTTCGATCCGGGACCACCGACGACCTCATATCACTACTATAGAAATCGTGATCACTATCGATTCCAAACTGGTATCATTGTCGGATATTGGAACCGACAGTGATTGGTCGGCAGTGATAGTCCGGTTCACCCTGTATTTACTACGTCGCGCGATTTTTGTGCGAAATACGCGTGCGTGGTTGCTAGGATTCAAACCTGTGACCTGCTGCTCGCGTGATCTCTCACTTATCATCTCACTACCCATATACTTCTCAACTACTATAAGATATATTTTCCTTTTATCCCTTTGTATCCGAAAGTTTCAATGATTATTTGGACATCTAAATGACTTCAAATAAAAAGTTGTCAACTACAAAGTTGTAGATCTCATCGAGAGCTATAATTTTTATATAAATTTTGTCTCCATCGACTCCGTATAAAGAAGTTATGATTTTTCAAAAATATTATCACTGCCGCTTTGAATTCCGAACCGACAGTAGTACTATTATCACTGCCGGTTTGGATTCCGATCTGACAGTGATACTTCCTCCATTATCACTGCTGGTTCTTCTTACGAACCGGCATTGATAATAACTTATCACTGTTGGTTCTTAAGAGTAACCTGCCGGTTTGTTTTAGAACCGACGGTGATAAGTTACTATCACTGTTGGTTCTTCTTCGATCGAGCATTTGTGCCGGTATAGCTTATGAACCGGTAGTGATAATACTATCACTGTCGGTTCTAACCGAATTGGCAGTGATAAACCGATAAAAAGAGGTGTTTTGTAATAGTGTACAGACTTCGGCCTCCTCGTGTACGTAGGACCAGATCCTCGTCGCGGCATCTCCTCGCGACGCGGTCCCACCGTAGCACAAAGCTCGATCAAGTCGATCGGCCGCTTAATGCCACGATGGTGATGGAGCTGTCGACAGCCAGCGCTCAAAGAGCAGCAGCGCCGCCCACTCCATGGCCATGTCGCATCGGTGGGGGCGGTGACGAGGCCGGGGAAGTCGGAGCCACTAGGCTCGGCCGGCGATGGGTCCCGGGCAACGGAGCGCGCTTTCCGCACAAGACGGCAACGTCCGCTGCGAGCTTCCCATACCTCGCGGGCATGCACCAGCTGTCGCAGCTTGCAAGCCTCTCGATCCGGCTCCTCCAAAGCGCAAGGAATACTCGATGCTACCTGAAAAATTTAGTACTCTCTGCAAGACGCATATCACATGATATCGCTTAGTAACATTCTGAGTATGTGAGTCGATTGGAACAAGTATGAGTGCATTCAGTTGTTCAGAGAGAGTGGACGAGCTCGGATCGCAGTGTGTATTTCGAGGTCGAGAGGTTAGACGCAGTAGTAGTCACTTGAGCTTGGAAGGAGGTGATTGTCAGAGGTTCTGATCGAGATTACGTAGATGCATGGAGTGCTCTTTTTGTTTGAAAAAGAATACCTTGAACATCGTAAGCATAACCATTTGAAAAAAAGAATACGTTGACCATTATAATCATATACATTTGGCCAATGTTTGTAATGACATGCAAAAACAAGTTTTATTTGTGATGCGTCATGCGTATAAAAGTACTCGCCCTATTCTAAATAGATGTTATTTTAGTGTATTGCACATCCACTAAGTCATATGCATAAAAGACTATATTACTCTTCTTCATTGGATTACTTATTGTTCTTTGGATGATGTCTTATTCTAGTCCATACTACTCATTCTGACCATAAATAGTCGTCGTTTTGGACATCGACACGGTCTTCAAAACACAGCTTTAATCACTAGTTTCTATTATAATGTATTTATAAAACACAATAAAATTATAATATTATGAAAGCACTTTTCAAGACAAATCTACACATATGATTTTTATGTATCAAATTTAAATATTTAAAAAGATATTGATAATTAAAGTTTTGAAAGTTTAACTATACCTATGTCAAAAACAACTATTTATAACTGGAGGAAGTACTAAATAGCGTTGGAAATAGCTAAATGGGAGGGGTATAAAAATGATAAAAAATCAAATCAAAATTTTAGAATGCTATATATATTTAGAAACAAAAATTTAAAAACCGGAATGACATATACTCTATCTGTTCTTGAATACATGTCAATCTAGCTTTCAAAAATTATTGCTAAATACATATCATTCTATAATTTCGAGACACTTTTTAAATTGTTTTTTTCTTTTGCATACCCTTACTATTCATTATTCTCAACGTTATTTATTATAGAAAATTCAGGATATATCACTCTATTCATTAGTACTTTAGAAAATACGACTCGTTGTCTTAATGACATGTGCAGTGGTGTATTCTGAATTCTCCCTATTTATTACTATAAAATAAACAACACATCATCTAAGAACAATAAATAAGCCAATGAAAGAGGACGATTTAATCATTTCTATATATATCTTGATTAAAAAGTACAAAATCATAAAACGTGAAGTGTTCAGAACGCGGGGGTAGTATTCACGAACGAAATGAGTAAATCCAACGTTTCTGTTCAGTGTTTACTCCGATGCACGGTTAGAATAGCACCACGTGGAGAAGGACCGCGCGTCGGATGGCGCACTAGGCGTCCGCGCTGGCTGTGGCTGAGCCGCGCCGTACCTCTCGGACCACTCACGCCGAGCCCGAGGTCCCACCGGTCAAGTGGCCACCGTTGCGTCGCGTCCCCCCGCCGCCGCCGTTTCCAATATCTCCTCCCCGCCGCCGACCCGCGCGCGCTCTCGCGTTCAGTTTCCAAGGCTTGTGCCCTTCTTCCCCTGCTGCCTCTCATGGCGATGGCTTGCCTTAACCCTGTGCTCTCCTCGCGCCTAATGTACAGCCAGCCGCTCGCCTCCGCGCAGCCAGGTAGGTACGCTCGAGCGGCGCTGCGGTCTTGCTCGCTTCCCACCACCTCCTCCTCCTCCTCCTCCAGAATCGCGTGCGCGGCGGTGGGTCAAGGCGGGTGGCGGCTCGAGGCGGCGGTGGAGCGGCAGGCCGTGCAGGAGGTGGAGGAGCAGGCGCGGACGGAAGGGTCGGGCGAGGCCGGCGAGGAGGGGGCGGCGGAGGCCTCCTCCAAGCTGGTTCTCGTTGTCGGCGGCACAGGCGGCGTAGGTAGGAGATCAGGATCCTTGCTCTCTGTTAGTATTAGTTTTCTTTTCCACATTATGAATTCGTAGCGGATGTCTGCTCATAGATTGCGAGTACAAGTACCAATTATCAGATTGCAGTTTCGAAGAAACTAATGATAATAAGACGCAGGTGGGCCTGGAAATGGCAAATTAAACAGAGTGTAAAATTTTCTGATAACTAGTGCTGGGTGGTAATTAGAAGTTTAAGCTTGCAGTTTTGAGGTCGATCGAGATCGGGTTTATTTTCCATATTGCAACTTCGCTTCGGTCTTGTATCGTTGCTGAAGTTGGACATTGTCAAACAGTTCACTGAGGAATGAAAATAGAAAGAAAAGAAAAAAAGGCTTAAGGTTGCATAGTCTGTGGTGGCGGTTCAATTGTTCAAGGTTTTTTTATATGTACCACTCATCTCACATGTTAAGAGTTAACAATCCAAATCTGATTTGGACAACTGAATCTTAGCCGAATTCTGGGTTTATGACCTACTAGGATTAGGGGTCCTAGTTCAAACTTCAAAGAGTAGAAGCCCTCTGTACAAACGGTTGTCAATTTGTCATCTTTGTTCTTCGATATGTGAACTATTCCCGGTTTATTTCGTGGTAACAAAGTCCAAATTGGATATATGTGCGCTATGGCAGATGTATTTGTGTCTAATTCAAATAGTATACGAAAGCAGGGGTTTTATGCAAACAATCTAAACGTGCTAGTAGTTTATGGATATATGCCTATTCTGCATTGCATCTTATGTCAGTCTGATATATATATCATTATCCTGCGTTAGTAGTTTCACTGTTACTAGAGCAAGGCTAAATATTCATTGTGTTCATCATTGCAGGACAGTTGGTTGTAGCATCTTTGCTGAGCAGGAACATTAAGTCAAGGTTGCTCCTAAGAAATCCTGAAAAGGCAGTGTCCCTATTTGGCAAGCAAGATGAGAATCTTTTGCAGGTAATCTTACATCCAGAGCTTGAACATTCTATTTTCTCCAGAAGTCCGGAGTATGACTTTTGCTCATATGAGTTGCTTCTTAATGACAGGTTTACAAAGCGGACATGAGAAATGCTGATGATTTGGATCCAGAAATGTTTGAGGTTGTTCTCTTCTCATTGTTTTGAAGCTGAATTTATAGAGTTTATGAGCATCTATTTATACATGATTGAATAAATCAAAATATAGGGGTCTCTTTTCATAGGGAGTTACACATGTGATCTGCTGTACTGGAACTACAGCATTTCCTTCAAAGCGCTGGGATGGGGATAACACTCCTGAACGTGTAGGTATGTACTGCCTAAGTTTCTTCAGTAAACTTCTTCTAATGAAATCTTCTATTTGTTTATTCTATGAGAATGCAAAATTTAAGATTGAAGTAGGCTTTTGGGTCAAGGATAATCTTGGGGATCCATCTAAAAGTCTTTCAATTCCAGTATTCCACTACGGAGAAATTTATTACTGAATTTTGACAGTTGCAGAATGCATAAGTTTTTAACCATATTTTCTGAAATCTCAATATCCATTTTCAGAGCTTGACATGTACCTTCTATTGGTCATGGTCATGCGCACCACTATTCATATTCATTCCTGGTCCACAGATGTTGATGCTATTTTTTATAACTTGATATAACAAGATCCATCTTTATCACATATAACGAACTAGCAGTGTCAGTGATGAATTCAAGGGTGAGAAAACAATGTCTTGTTGCTGATTACACACCATTTCTGTTCCTAGATTGGGATGGCATCCGAAATCTGGTGAGCACCATGCCACGGACAATCAAGAGACTGGTTCTGGTGTCATCCATTGGTGTTACAAAATACAATGAACTACCATGGAGGTATACCTTATAATTCCAATGAAGAACTTTGGTATTTTACAGTTGAACTTCCTGTCATCAGACTAATCTCTGAAGCAAAAAAATCATGTATTCCATGTGTGATTCTGAAATTTGGCAGTTTCACCAAAGTTTCATAAATAGTTCATATATGCAAAATCTTAGTAGTTCATTTTAGAAATGTCTTCCTGTTATCCAGTATATTTGTGGTGTAAGACTTGCATGCTTGTTCATTCCAACTTAGGACTCTGTGCCTATCACCTGGATATTTCTTTAGTTCATTTGTTTATTCTGAAATTTGGCTACGATCTCTAGTATTCACTTAAGGAGTGGGCGTCCGGGTTCAATCTATAATGTAAATATATTAACCATATGTAATGCTACACATTTTTCAGTATCATGAATCTCTTTGGTGTGCTTAAGTATAAGAAGATGGGAGAGGACTTTATCTGCAATTCAGGCATACCTTTCACTATTATCAGGTTAATATTATGTACAGTAATATTTTTTTGACGGGCTAATTATGGATATGTTCTTCTGATACGATACCAGCTGCTTGCAGAGCTGGGAGATTGACTGATGGACCCTACACTTCCTATGATCTTAACACACTTCTTAAAGCTACAGCTGGAGAAAGACGAGCGGTTGTCATAGGCCAAGGTTACTTCTTTTGTTATTCCCCTCCACTTGATGACGAACTTCCACTTTTGATAAGCTCTTTTTATTATTCTAACACTTCGTTGTTATCCTATTAGGTGACAAGCTTGTGGGAGAAGTTAGCAGACTGGTGGTGGCAGAAGCCTGTATCCAAGCTTTGGATATTGAATCCACTGAAGGAGAAATATACGAGATTAATTCAGTGAAGGTATTCCTGCTTCTGACATGATGTTAACGTGTGATTTAAACCTCTGCTTACATTCTTTTTTTTCCTTGTAACATATCCTTTACTAACATTGAAGCTAAAATAAGCAAATGGTGATTATTTTATTCTAGTATTTACTTTGACTCATGGCATGAATACTAACACCCAACTAGAATTATAGACCAAAATGGACCTTGCTACTTGTGCATCGTTGCTTATTTTCTGAGTTATTATTTGAAATTTCTTTATCTTTTGACTGAGATGGCAATAATGCGCTGCAGGGGGAAGGACCTGGGAGCGACCCGGAGAAATGGAAGGAGCTATTCAAAGCTGTTCAATCGAACTAGCCGCAATTCTGTGAAGCACACAGTGGTGTATTATATAATTTGTACACTTGTATTGTGGTGAAATATCATGAAAACAACATAGCCCATTAGCTCTTGAACAATAACAAGACATAAATGTAGAGTTGTCATTGTTATGTAATGAGATTTAGCGCTCGCTTGGAAAGAATTGAGCACAATGTTGGGCTTTTGTGTGTGTCTCTACATGAGGTAGTTGTGTTCTTACTTCTCAGCATTGTTTTGTTTTGGTCATTTCTTTGGTGGCTTCTACATCAGGGTTGTTGATCCACCCTTCCCGATAGGGTTGGCAAAAAGCTCTTAGAGCTCGAATCAAAATTTCTTGAGTTACAGTAGTTGGTAGGTTCAAAATTAAAATAAGGCAATTTCGAACTAGAAGAAAGGTCTTGCACATACTATCCCGCTAACACTGGCTACATTTTAGTCTGTGTCAGCCGCTAGGCCTACATGCAAGTTTTTTTAGCTTACATGGTAAATATCATGGAATCGAGTACAACTTGATCTGTTAAACTATCTTTATTCCGTGTGAGAGGGAAGACATACTACTTAAAGGTGTTTTCACATTCAACAAGTACATTGACCTAAAAAATAGTAATATCTCCGCTCAAAAATATACAACGGTTTTAAACTTTGAGTGGTCAAATTTTCTTAATTTTGAGCGCTAATATATACAAAACTATTTAGGTTGATCATATGAAAATAGTGTCATTAGATTTATTATAAGGAGTACTTTTGGAATATAACCTTTTTATAGTTTAGACTAATATATTACCATAGAAATTGAAAGTCAAATTTACTTACTGGAGACTCTGTTTTCTCCAAAGTGTCAACAAAGTGACCGAGGGTAAATTTGAAGTATACATCTTTTACGAGGTTATTGTCGCACTAACACAACCCATCCTTTTTAATTTGGATTAATTTCTTAACTACCACTGAAATTTAGAAAAATCCCCAAGGGCCTGCTTGGATGAATAGTTTTAGGCCCAAAACTGGTGTAAAATACTGGCCTCTATATTTTTTCGAACCGGACTGAAATAAGCTCCTTGGATGGGCCGGTAACCCAATAACATTACCCTTGGTTTGGGCCTATACAAGTGGATAAATAATGTCTCCTGCAGATGCGATTTTCTTTTTCCGACAAATATCATCGTCTCGCCCTCTCGGCCTCTCCTCGTGGCTTGCGACTCGCGACTTGTGACTCGGGAGTTGCGGCCTGGAACCCTAGGCCCGAGGGCGAGCGGCGTCGACCCCTTCGTTGGAGGCGGCAACAACGAGCCCATCACTGACGGTTGCGGCAAGCCCATCACCGATGGCGGCGAGCTTTTGAACCCTAGGCAACGGCGTCGTGCCCATCAGCGACGGCGCGAGAGCCATTGGCAACGGCAGGAGCAACGGGTCTTCAGATGGCATCGGCGCCTATGTCTGGGCAGGGCGGACAAGAGTTTCAAGAACGACGACCTAGAGGAGCTCAAGCCTCAAGGTGTGTGTGGATCTGAGGTATGTTTCTTCCTACTTGGTAGATTTGCCCTGCTGCACTCGCGCCCATCACTTGATTGTTGATCCAAGGAGCTCAACTGCTCGAGTGGTGCGTGGATCAAGTGATTTGTTCTTGATTTCTCTTGATTGTTGTAAGTAATCGAACAAGTCGTTGAGTTGTTTTGTCGCTCGCTCATTCATGGATTGTTTTGAGCATTTTTGATGTTTTGATCTTAAATGTTGATGCATAATGTAATGGGTGCACTAATGCTGATGAATTGATAAGGAAATCTTGTTGCTTTGTTAATCGTCATCGATTTCTTCTTTTTGAGAATGGCACTTGTTAATTACACGTGATTTGATTTCACAGGAATACAAGGGGCAAGGGGCGCTTGTTCTTCTCCAAACAGATGACATACGGGGTTTTGATTTCGCCGGTAATTTCAGGTAACGAAAAATTACAGGTGTTTTTTCATTACAAGTGAAATAATTTACGGGGCTCCCAAGCAGGCCCTAAATGTGTTACTAATATGTGAGGGGTCAGTGACGATGACCAGCGCATAAGGAATTGCTCATTTTAAATTAATTACCCCGCAAATTTTCTTTCCATGCAGAAAGGATAGAGAAATTAGCACTTACTCCAAATTTGCCACCCGCAGGCCCAAACCCCAAACTCGCCAATTCCCACCCCGCCGCGAGAGCAAAGGAAAAGCGAACACCGCGACCCCGCGATGCTGTACATCGTGGGGCTGGGCCGCGGCGACGAGCGCAACATCACGGTGCGGGGGCTCGACGCCGTCCATGGCCGCGCTTAAGGTCCGCATGGAGGCCTACACCTCCTCCTCTCCTCGGCCTCGACCCTCGCGCTTGCCAACCTCGTGCGTTCCCTACCCTACCCACGCCCACCATTGCTCGCGCAAATGCGCGCTCGGCCGACTTCGATGCCGCCGCCACGCTTAGTTGCTTTGCCCGTGCGAGAGAAGTATGACGGAAGGAGATCACGATCGTCGATCGCGAAAACCAACGAAACCCGCAGATCTCGAACCGGTCGCGCCTGGGCACCCAACGCCCGCCCAGATCTGGATCCAGGCCAACCAATCTCACAGGCACGCAGCGAGCCACACGAGGAGACGCTAGGCACGGGAGAGACAACGGCGAGGCGAGGAGGGGGGAGCGCACCTTGTACTGGGAGTTGAGCTCCTCCTTGAGCTCGGGGATCTCCCCCTTCTTGGTGGTGGAGAAGTACTTGGAGTCGTTAGGCTTTTTTGGACGGCTGGCGAAGAGGCATCGGGAGGGAGACGACGATGACGAGGGTGGAGATCTGATCGGCTGCTGATACTAAAATCATTCTGTTCTCTTTTATCATAATTTTTCATATATTTTTTTATACATTTCTAACATTTTTCATGGCTTTTTTTGCTCGGCTTTTTATGATTTTTCATAATTTTTCTTATTTTTTCTTGCCTTTTCCTCCCTTTTTCATTCCGTCACAAATTTTGATTCAAACCGATCGGTTTTCGAGTTTACCGACCGATTTTTTGAGATTTTTTTGTCTCAGTTTGACCACCGGTTTGACATTTGCAAACCTATAGGTTTTGATCGTATTTCACTCGATTTTTGCAAAAGAAACGATACCGAGCAAACTTCGATTTTCAATCCGAAAACGGTACCGTAAACCTGGCCTTAGCAAGGGAGCTGCCGTGATTTCAACCTCGGCGCGCGGTCGAAGAACGAGGCCAGAGAGATGCAACAACAAACGACCATCCGCAGGCAGGATCTTGACGGCAAACTAGGCCTTGAAAAACTCGAGGTAGTTGGTACGCCGTTCTCGTCACCTTGCGCTCTTCCGATCTTCCATCTTTCGCCAACCAACAACGATTCCAAGCGACTGACGGATGGGCTGAGCTGAAGTTAACATCGACCGGGCCCCCGCTTTCTATTCTCCAGATTGGCCTACTTTCTCTGCACATTTGTCCCCTCCATACCCAAGCTAGCCCAAACATTGGTTTTTCACAAAACAATTGATTCCATCTTATAAAAGTTCTGATTTTGATGCATATCATCCCTCCACTATACTTCGCAGAGTTCCTGCGACGAGACGCGTTTGAGCCGGGAGGGGGCCGGCTCGGCTCGCGGCGCGACTCGAGCCGAGCCGGCCAATTTTTTTTGCATCTAGGTTCTTTCCTAAAAAAAAATACGGATGGATCCTTTTCGAGAAAAAAAATACGATTGGGTCCTTCCTCCGAAAAAAGATTATATATTACGTCCATGCCCTTTTAGCGTTTTTAGGAGCAGCGCTCGGGTCCTTTTTAGGAAAATCGAAATTACGTTTAGGTCCTTTTCGTAAAAAAACATGTGTTTTTTTTTAAAAAAATATGCATTTCATTTATGTCCTTTTTCCGCTTTTCTAGCACTACGTTTAAGCCCTTTTGCGAAAAACACAAGCTTATTTTTAGATCTTTTTCGCGCGTTTTCTCGATTTACTCGTGTATGGAGCGTCAATCGCGCGTTTTGTCGATTTTCTCGTGTTGAGAGCGGCGCCCGCGGCATGGCACGCCGCGCATAAATTTCTAGTTATACATATATGCTACTAAACTTGCATAGCTTATTTCTTTTCCCTTGGATTGTATTATCATGACTTGTACTTTCAAGAAGCTGGTTGCTCACCTAATACGGAAGTCTCGCTTGATATACTCTCCTCGCACGTAGAACCCCACCTGTAATCAGATGCTACCTGAGACGGGCAGGACGGTTTTTTATCTGGCGGCACGACGTGTTATTGCCTAGGTGCTCTCCTGCTTCTTCAATCAATCTTCCCCAATTCAGCGTGATCATACTTCGTGACTTGTGCGTGCAGGTGGTTCACATATTGCAATTCAGAGTGATCCTTGACTTGTGCTCCTTCCTGTGTGTGTAAAAATCTAGCCCGTACGAACGCAATTACAAAAATATCTCTCTCTTTCCATACACCGTAGCAGGAGACCAGAGCCATGGTAGGCCATCGACTACGGCAGAATGGTGCTGCCGAGCTAGGGCAACGCAACAAGAACCTAACGTGCTCGGGCATCGCTACAAGTTATGCTGCCCTACCTGCGCTGCCATCCTGCTGAGCCTCCTTGCCGTGGCACCTGTGCTTCACTTGGTGCGGAGCCGCTACCTCTTTACTACCGTGCCCATGATGCTTGTCACCTGGCTGGCCACAGTTTTAGGCTTCTGCCACGATAAATAGACGCGTCATTTGTCACTTGTCGGCGCTTTTTGCAACTAGGGAGGGACCTTTTTTCGTAAAATAATGATGCGAGCGTACTAGAAAAACTTAAGCTTCGAGGAGGTAGACCTGGACACCTGAGTGCTAAATGCCAAGCTAATTCATACTAGCGCCCAGGCCAGAGACAAGGCATGCATGTTCATGTCCTGTGTATATCAGTGTACTGCAAGTTAACAAAGACAATAATAATTACGATTTGAAAATACGAGAGTTGCTCTATATTTAAAATGACATAAGAAAAATACCAGGGGAAGTTTTGGGATCATGTGACATCCTCTTAGCTAGCGCACTCGAGAATGATCCAACCCTTCTTCTAAAAAGATTGGCCTCGTGAAGACCTCGCATCGCCATATCAATATCATCAGCAAGCGCTTTAAATGCATCTCGCAGATTTGACAAAAAGGTGTTGGTAGTGCTATACGAGTGTCGACTTTTGTAGTCGGCAATAAATTTATGGGGTAGGCGCTAGATCTCAAACTCGAAGGTCACACAAGACAAGAGGTTTAGATGATTCGTGCTCTCATGAGGAGATAATACCCTAGTCCTGTGTGCTGGGATTATGCAGATCTCTTGAATCTAAGATTGCTCAAAGCGCAATATGCTCTGGGCGATATGAGGTGTGCTATGCTCTATGGCTTGATCGCTCTATGCTTGGATGATCGGATCCTTATGTTGTTGCCCGCCCTCTCCCTTATATAGCGGGGTGGGGCGGCTTATGAGTCCCCGATCGGTTTGGAGATTCCGATCGGTTACAAGATTCTAGTCGATTAATAGGATAGAGTTTACATCTTTATCTACCCTATTAACGACTCGGATTACAACCGTATCTATCATATCTAAATATAAGTTCAACTTCCTTTAGGATATGTCCTCTTGCACGGCAATGAGGCCCGACGCAGGAGTATCTTCCGGCCTCCTCTTGGGCTTGTCATGAGGGTACCGGGTTCTTATATTCCACAAGAGCCCCGAGTCCTTTGCGATCGAGTTGCCTCCTTCCCGGTTGCGCCTCAACCGAGTCATGCTTCACGCCGAGTGCTTCCAGTTCTTGATGCAGCTTCCCGACTAATTTTCCTTTACAGTGTTGTGCCCTGTTGTAGGCAAAGAGATCGTGAAGGACTCAATAGAGTTTCACGCGTTAAACTTTCTGAGTGGTTCCTAGCCCCATTATTGGAATTATGGCAGTCGGCCCATCTTGGGACATACTGTATCCCAAACGATATGCAGAAGTCAAAACGTTTTTCCGCTCAAGGCAAAATTCAGCGCGCTCCCTTTAAATTCATTCGTCGCCGCGAAGTTGCGTCGTAAATCGTTGAAGCGTTGGCTCACACACGTCGTATCTAAATTTAGTAGCCCCAAATCATGTATATGCGTAAATTAGGCGGTGTAAAACAATTCACTCGGATGTGATGTCCGATGGTGTATATATAATTTTAGAGTTTTTACTCTTTTTCCTTATTGATTTTGAATTCATCCGAGTGGTTTGACTCTTTTGTTTAAGCACTCGCCCGACTAGTCTAGCCCCGAGCGCTGGGAGTCGGCTCATGGCTCTTTTCCGTGCACGTGTTTTGGGTGACTAAAGTTCGCTGCTCATGGGGTCGAGCTTCACAACTTGGAGTTATCGACTCGGATTCACTTGCAATCGTTAGCAAAAGAAGAAAAATACAACTCGTAAAAAGATGTGCGCATGCTCACACTATTAGTGTAGCCCCGACTTCATCGCTTAGTTGTGGGTCAACTAAGTAGCAAGTCGTGAAAGTCAACAATTTTATTTATAATGACATAATTGAGTAAAAGCGACTTAGCCGCTTTATGCTCCATATGTTGTCGACGATCGTGTCATCTTTGCTCGGGCGCAGCGAAGGCTTGTAGATGAGCCGTAGGCGGCGCCGGGCGCAGCGTGGCTCGTGGCCGTCGCCGAAGGTGGCGCCGGCGCAGCATAGGCTCGTGGGCGTCGCGAAGGTGGCGCCGGGCGCGAGCTAGGCTCGTGGCCGCGCCGGAAGGTGGCGCCGGGCGAGCCGTGGCTCGTGGTCGTGTCGAAGGTGGCGCCGGGCGCGGCGTGGCTCATGGCGTCGCCGAAGGTGGCGCTAGGGCGCAAGCGAGGCTCGTGGCCGCGCCGAAGGTGGCGCCGGGCGCAGCGAGGCTCGTGGTCGTGTCGAAGTCGCGTGGGGCGCGGCGCGCTTCACCCACCGGCTTTCCCGATTTCGCTAGATTGCGGCCGCCGCCACCATGGCCTTGATCCGCCACGATCGGGCCGCCGCTATCCGATGCAATAATCGGGTCCAGTTTGTCGAGAAGCGTCTTGGAGGCGATGACGTTCTGCATTGGCGTGCGGAAAACGGCTTGATCTCCTAACCTGGATTGCAGGAGGTCCTCGCGGACATTGCGGCCGCGAGATTGAAGCGATCGCACCTGCACCTCCTTACCCTTACGAAGACGATCTTCCCCCGCAGCTTCCTGTTCTTCTTGTTGGCGTTGGAGATCGGTCTTGTGCTCTTCTATCGCGAAGATGCCACGAAGATCGCAGCAATTCCTCGCGACGCCGACTGGTTTGCCGACCAAGTCAAAGTGACATACCTGAGATGGGTTGGTCTGATCTTTACCAGATCGGATCTGGTTTTGGACTAGACAGACAAGCCCTCCGCGCGCATCTGCGACGAAGTCCAGGCTTCCGAAGCGGAAGGCCTAGCCGGAGACGAAGGTGGCGACGAATCCGCCGATTGCTGCCATCGAGTCTGTGGGAAAAGATTATAGCGCTTCCCCTACCTGGCGCGCCAATTGTCGACTTTTGTAGTCGGCAATAAATTTATAGGGTAGGCGCTGGATCTCAAACTCGATGGTCACACAAGACAAGGGGTTTAGACAGGTTCAGGCTCTCACGGAGGAGATAATACCCTAGTCCTGTGTGCTGGGATTATGCAGATCTCTTGAATCTAAGATTGCTCAAAGCGCAATATGCTCTGGGCGATATGAGGTGTGCTAGCTCTATGGCTTGATCGCTCTATGCTTGGATGATCGGATCCCTATGTTGTTGCCCGCCCTCTCCCTTATGTAGCGGGGGTGGGGCGGGTTACAGAGTCTTGATCGGTTTGGAGATTCCGATCGGTTACAAGATTCTAGTCAGTTAATAGGATAGAGTTTACATCTTTATCTACCCTATTAACGACTCGGATTACAACCGTATCTATCATATCTAAATATAAGTTCAACTTCCTTTAGGATATGTCCCCTTGCGCACGGCAGCGGGGCCTGACGCGGGGAGTATCTTCTGGGCCTCCCTCTTGGGCTTGTCATTAGGGTACCCGGGTTCTTATATTCCACAACGAGTAATGCGTTCGGAGGTTCAAGGCGGCAGCTGTATGAAATTCAAAGAAACATGTTAATACAAGTATTTGGGAGTACAAGTTATTTTGCGAAAAGAGAAGAATGTATTTCCGGCGTTCATATAAGTATTACGTGTTAGGTCGTCAATTCTAGGGTCCACAACATTCATGTATTGCTAAAAAGTAGCTGAAGAGTCATAAAACAAGCTATCATATTCTTATCGCATTATGTTATACCGTAGTATCACCTCGCTTAATATGGAAACCTTGTCTTGATGGACGAAACGCAAGAAGGTGTAAACGGATTCACATATTTGACAACTGAATGAAGGTTGTCCCACCAGTCCACGGGTTGTATTAAGGTTGTAGTCCTCACGGTCGGTCTGTCCCATTGAGATGCACTCCGTAACATCCTTGGCAACAGACCGCCGCCCTCTCTTCTAGCCCCTCTAGAGGTGCTACTGCCAGTACCGTGCTCATACCTTCCACTTGCCTGGCTGATAAATCCTGCCTCCGCCCTCGAGGCTGCCACGGCGTGCTGTAGTTGTTTCTCCTCATCAGCATCACCCGTGTACTCTTCATATACATTTCTTCTCGATGTGGAATGTGCAGTTGTTGCTTCCTTTCTGAGCCTCTCCTCTCTTTGTCCCTTCTTCTTATCACTCGTCCTATCTAAGTTGCGCTGAAAATACTCGCGAACCTTCCCAGGAACTTGACTGCAATGCATGATATTCGTACCGCGCCCTGCCAAGTGGTGCTTCAGTCGGGTTGCACCGCCTCCTTTCTTCTCTTTGTAACAGCTACTCATCAGGCTAGCGCAGCGAAAATCGACAGTATATATTGAAAATTGATCAAAATTTTGTGAAAATCGATCGGTATACATCGAAAACCGATGCTTGAACAACACAGCGTGACAAACCAAGCTTACCAAGCGATTTTTGCAGCTCATCGGTGAAAAACTGGTCGTCGGCGGTGGATCTAGTCGGCTTCTGCCCGGCGAGAGTTTGGGAGGTGGAGAATAGTCAGAGCTGAATGAATGGCTGTCGAAACCAGGTGTTGACGCATTTATTCGGTCTTCCCAAGTTTCGTGGGCCAAATGGGTCACATGGGTTGGCTCTTGTGCTGCATTGTTTTGCTTTTTCCCTTTCCCATTTTGAATTTTTTTTCCTTTAATATTTTTTTTAATCTTTTTTTCAAAACTAGGCGTCGGGGCAAAAAAAATTACAAAATTGGGCGTCGGTCGCCCGTATATGGGGCGATCGCCCCATGTACGGGCGATCGCCCCACATACGGGCGATTAGTACTAATTTAAACGCGCGATTTTTCCTCTGTCTGCGGTTAATTTCTAAAAAAAATCATAACTTTTTCATATGATGTCGGATGGAGATAAACTTTATATGAAAATTGTAGCTCTCGACGGGATCTACAACTTTTGTATACAAACTTTTTCAATTTGAGTCAATTTAGATAGCCAAAAACGAGATAGAATGTTCGGATCTGAACATTCTATCTCGTTTTTGGCTATCTAAATTGACTCAAATTGAAAAAGTTTGTATACAAAAGTTGTAGATCCCGTCGAGAGCTACAATTTTCATATAAAGTTTATCTCCATCCGACATCATATGAAAAAGTTATGATTTTTTTAGAAATTAACAAAGAACAGAGTAAAAATCGCGCTTAAAGCAAAGATTAATCGCTCAGATGTGGAGCGATCGCCCCATATACGGGCGACCGGTGCCCAATTTTGTAATTTTTTTTGCCCCGACACCTAGTTTTGAAAAAAAGATTAAAAAAATATTAAAGAAAAAAAATTTCTCCCATTTTCAACATTCGGTATTAGCTATTAAACGTCTCCTAAATTTAATTTTTTTTTAAAATAATCATCCCATATGTCACAATGCTATTAATACTAATTTTAGGACATTATTTTATGATGCATGTAAAAAATTTCTCAAATGTATTATTTCACGTGTAGTTTGTTTTACTTATGTTATAAATTGTTATAAAAAGCTGTACCATGTCCGTATTTTTGTAATTCTAGTTAGTTATTGGCTCGAACTAGTACTACAGTCAACCCCACTTATTTTATGTTAGAAAAAGCCTATGTAACACCTTAAATTTTGCTCAACAGTATATCCGAACTTAAAAGGTATTTGATCACTAAACTTTATTGTTTGTATGATATTTGACTTTATTCATCAATCCATTCCAACAAAGCCCAGGAAGCCGTCCAAAAAAGCCTAACGACTCCAAGTACTTCTCCACCACCAAGAAGGAGGTGATCCCCGAGCTCAAGGAGGAGCTCAACCAGGGTTCGCATTCTCGTTTCGTCAGCGATTTTCGAGGTCTCGACGGTACCGGTTTTCGCGGTAAACCGCGCGAAAACCGCGGAAAACCGACCGAATTTCAAATTTGAAAATTTTGAACACTGCTCAAAACGTCCGAAGAAAACCGCTCGGTAAGGGCGGTAAACCGCTCGGTAAGGGCGGTTTACCGCGCCAGGTCGGAAAATCGGTGAAAAATGAGGAAAAAATGGGGAAAATGCAAAAAAAAAAGTGTTGTAAAAATTATAAAAAAACAGGAAAGGCTAAAATTGCGTGAACACATAAAAAAAATACAAAATGATCTCTTCTAAATTTGGGAAAAATTCGACATGACCTTTGCTATATTTTAGACAATTGGAAGTTGTAAATTAGACATTTAGCACTAATATGTCAATTAATAATCTTTCATTACAGTACTACAATCACACAAGTGCAGAAATAGGCATTTAAATAACCACATAGTAAAAGCATTCGCAATTTCAGTACCATTCATTTGTCACCACCATTTACATTGTAAATTGTAATACCTTTCAATTGAAACTGTGGAGTAGGCATTACCATAGCTTTGTCATTCTTCCATTATCGCATAAATACCATGTTCGACCTACATGAACGGAATGTCAGTAAATATTTCGACTTGCAATGTACACTTGGTATAATATCAAGTTGCACTAAAATGAAACATGCAAATGAAATGAATCATGCAAATGAAATATTACCTTCGGGGCTACGGGTAGTATTGTTGCGTGTACACTTGGTTGGCCATATTGTATTCCTCGATAGACATCAAGGCCAATCCTCTCGTAGCTAGCAACTCCGCCTTATAATCGTGCCAGCCTTTGCCCGTCCATGTGCTTGTTGTTTGCCATTGTTGATACAACATGGTATAAAACTCAGGGTCCTGCCACTCGTAGACCCATTGCGTGGGAGTTTGTGCATGAGCGTCGGGGATGGCGTAGTCATAGCTGCCATATGAGCTATGCCTCCGTGGCATCTCAGGGACGCCATAGGAGCTAGAGTCGAAGTCGCCCTATGGTGCGCGCGGCGCCTTTACCTTCCCTTCCCTTAATAGTTGTCCTCGTGATTGAGGGCGCCGTGATCTCTATCCTGTGTTGCATGAGTGTATCGCGACTCTCTTGTAAATTCGATGGGTTGAGGATCTTCCGATTGGTGCGTGGCGAGTTTAGAGGTATTGTCGCCGCCATCGCCATCGGTGTCTATCTTCGAATCGCTATCATTGGACTCTTGATATGTTGGGCTCTTAGGATCCGCACTCTCGGTGGAGTCATCACTCCCTACATCTGCTGTGTGTTTACCCTTTCCTTTGGAGGACGCTCTTCTTTTGTTGCATCCTTTCTGAATCGATTGGTGCTTCCTTTTCCTCGTATGGGTGTCCCCGATCGTCTTTTCTCGCCCATTCGAGATAGTATTAGCCCGGTGTCCTTTCTTAACTCAATAGGGTGAACCGGATCTGTGATAAGTCGAGATGGAAGAGGGTGTCACTCTGTGTCTTCCTCGTCAAGTAATGGTTCACCGTTGATCTTCCTTTATCCATCCACATCGGATCTCGGTTTGTATCATCACATAGCGTTAGCTCCATAAGTCACTGGAATGGATCGTCTTCATCTCAACGCTTTTGATTTTCTCGCGGCTTGAATTCGCGAAGGTTGTAGTTGACGACACCGCCTTATGTAGCTTCTTGTATGACAGCGGTTGCGGATTTTGTGTGGATGAATGCAAATGTACTCTAATTGCGCTCACAACCACTAGAAGATGCACATCGTGACACGAGACGACGACAAATCATTGTAAGCGTGGGTGTGTCCGATCCAACACATCCCACCAATGTGCCGCAAATTAACGAATAAAATAGTTAGTACTGACGAGAGTACCGTTACATTCGAGACGGTGCAAGGAAAATACCAGGAGATGTTTTGCCATCTTGTGCCATCCTCGCAGCTAGAGTCGATGAGAACGATCCAAGCTTCCTCCTGAAAATATCTGCGTCTTGAAGAGCTTGCGCGGCGCTATCAGTGTCCTCAGCAAGTGCTTCAAAGGCAACCCGAAGATTTGGCAAGAAGGAGTTGGTCGTACCGTAAGCGTAGGTAGTCCGCGGGTTTAAGACGGCAGCTGTACGATGGGAAACAAAGCATGTCAATACAATATACAACATATGTACAACTGCAATATACTGTGTTACAAGGAAGAATATATTACCGGCATTCATATAAGTGTTGCGCGTTAAGTCATCCATTCGTTTGTCCACCACGTCCATGTACATGTCTTTCGTGGTGGAGACTCATAGAACAAACCGTCAGACTCGATCGCACTATGGTGTAATCGTAGAATTGTCTCGCTCAAAGTAGGCACCTCGTCCCGATCGGCGAATCGCAAGAAGGCGCACAACGGTTCCACGGACTTCACAACCGATCAAGATTTTCCCACCATCCAAGCTTGAGAGGCGCCATACACGTACATCCTCCCTGTTATCAACAAAGCGAGAGTTTACAAATTCTTCGGCAGTCATCTATTGCATGAACTTGTCTTTGCGCCGAAGGAAACTGTTCAAGAACATATAGTTAGTGCCGAAACGAGTTGCATTCCACTTGACCAACTCGCCTCCAATGTATTTCTTCATCATAGCATGTATCTTAGAATGATTATATATCCATCGAGAGATTTTTCTTGCACTCTCAATCACCGAGGTGTAATCTGGGAACTCTCCAATCTTCTTCAGCATCAAATTAATGGTATGGGCCACGCAAGGCTGCCACACTATGTTGCGATGGTGCCGTGCGATGAGCTTGCACGCTTTCTTATAGTTCGCACCATTATCTGTGACAATCTGCACCACATTTGACGGACCCACCTCGTTGACTACTGAAGATATTTCCTACATGACCAAACAAAACAAGGTACAACAATTACATTATGTGTACGTTAATTCAACTTCGAAGAGTAAAAAACCAATTACCTTGGTCAAGCACGAAGCATCTCGAGAGACGCGGTGGCATTGTGGATTTGTGGAAGAACATGGTACCATTACAATAAATCATGAAGTTTATTATACTCATGCGTGTCGCCCCGCCCAAGAATCACATATGATTGTTACTCCGTACGTAGACCAGTGCTGCATGAACTTTGCATAGCTCTCCTTAATTTCTGCTTCATTAGCATCTAAATATTTCCCATCAATATCTCGGCCAGTCGGGGACGGGATACCCTCGCCTACAAACGAAACATAAATGTTAGCTATGAATAGGAGTACAACTGAGCGACTATTTTAAATCTCACTTACCGTATTTTTGTGTTTCCCGAATGGCGCTGACGAAGTATGGACTATCTGCTTTTCGCCCTGCGATACCAGCAGCATGGTACCATTTGGCCCACGCAGAATGGACATGCTGCTTCCCAGCCTTCCCCTTCTGTGTCCACGGATGGGTGTCAATCCTTGGTTGTACCGGGGCATGGGCCACACCAATATTGTAATCCCCCATCGTCGGTGGTCTTTCTCACGCGACGAACTCCAAACATCCTCGACAATGCATCGGGACGATCTCCTCCAGCTCTCTTGGAGGAGCCACCACCATGCTCATACCTCTCACCTGCCCGACTTCTAAATTCTGCCTCCGTCCTGGAGGCAGCCATGGCATGCTGGAGTTGGGCCTCCTCATCAGCATCACCCGTGTACTCTGAGTATACACTTCGCCTCGGTGGAGAATCTCCAGCTGTTGCCGCTTCTTTCCTCATCATCTCATCTCTCCCGCCTCGCTCTTCTCCTTCGTTCGCCTAGCTCACGCCGAAAGTACTCACGAACGTCCGCAGAATTTTAGTGCAATGGACAACACCCGCATTCACGCCCGCCAGTGTCTTTGCTTGAGTCGGGTCGCACCACCTCCTCTCTTCTCTTTGAGACAAGACTTGCATCGAAATCCAAAGACCCATCTTATCGCCATGCTCCCACACCACGTCAGATCGCCATCTAATAAAACAACACAATAAGCATTTCATCATGAACACACAGTGCATTTCATCACAATGTGAAATAAATGGTACTGGAAATTTTCAATGAAAGACAAATCTCATTCATCCAACATAATACACCAAATTGCCCTTTAATCGACATTCAACAGTTCGGACCAAACCGGTTGGGACCGGTCTTATCAAGTACACAAACAGATATACACCTCTCTGTCAAATGAAAAGACAAATATGAACTAATTTTATCGACATGTGATTTCTATTTTCTACACAGTTGAAAATTCCCACAGTATTGTGTTCACCTCATCCACATATGAAAAACATAAGTACTGCACCTTCTCAGCATGACACATTCATTTGGGCAAGCATTTAATCAATCAACCATTTGGTCAAACATTCAATAAATCAATCATACGGCTAAGCATTTAATCAATCTTGTCTTCAACTCTCCATCAGAGCCACTTCAATTCAACAAAATACAGCATGACACATTCATTTGGGCAAGCATTTAATCAATCAACCATTTGGCCAAGCATTCAATAAATCAATCATATGGCTAAGCATTTAATCAATCTTGTCGCAACTTTTCATCATACAATAAGCGTTAATCAACGCGGTTTTGAAAACCGATCGAAAAACCGAATAAATCGAGCGAAAACTCACCAAATATCGCGAAATTCGTCGATCTGTAAATTTTTCGCCTGAACCTCGGTAAACCGCCCAAACCGCGCGGTTTTCCTCCCTTCGCCGGCGGTTTTCCTGCGCGCGATGGCCGGACGGCGCCGACGTCGCCCTGGCCGGGAGCCTCTGCCAAAGAGTAAAGTGCGTGCCAATTATTGAGCTGATGCTCGGGAGTGAGGCAGTGCACCACAAATGACACTCCGGGTGGGCCAAAGTTGGGCAGCTGGGCTGCACTCGGGCCGGCCGGCCCATGAACGAAGCCCACAGGCCGAGCTTTTCTTTTTTTTTTGATTTTCTTATTTTATACGATTTCAAATGTCTGTCTCTAAAATTCGTTTTTTCTACGAAATTTAGCACCAAAGGCCCTAAACAAATTAATACTAATTTTAGAAATTTTTAGGATAAATTTTTCCAAATTTTTCAAAAAAAATTAAATTTGAATTTCAAATCGGACGGTTTACCGATCGGTTTGCGTTCTCGAGACGGCTCAGACCATGCGAAAACCGCCGGTTTTGCGAACCCTGAGCTCAACTCCCAGTACAAGGTGCGCTCCCCACCTCCTCGCCTCGCCGCTGTCTCTCCCGTGCCTAGCGTCTCCTCGTGTGGCTCGCTGTGTGCCTGTGAGATTGGTTGGCCTGGATCCAGATCTGGGCGGGCGTTGGGTGCCCAGGCGCGACCGGTTCGAGATCTGCGGGTTTCCGTTGGTTTTCTCGCCACTTCCCACCCCGCCGCGAGCGCAGAGGAAAAGCGAACGCCGTGACCCCGCGATGCTGTACATCGTGGGGCTGGGCCTCGGCGACGAGCGCGACATCACGGTGCGGGGGCTCGACGCCATCCGCGGCTGCGCCAAGGTCTACATGGAGGCCTACACCTCCCTCCTCTCCCTCGGCCTCGACCCCTCCGCGCTTGCCAACCTCGTGCGTCCCCTCCCCTACCCACGCCCACCACCTGTTCGCGCAAATGCGCGCGCGGCTGACTCGATGCCGCCGCTCACGCCTAGCTGCTTTGCCCCGTGCAGGAGAAGCTGTACGGGAAGGAGATCACGGTCGCCGACCGCGAGATGGTGGAGGAGCGAGCCGACCAGGTGCTGCACGAGGCCGCGGACGGCGACGTCGCCTTCCTCGTCGTCGGCGACCCCTTCGGGTAATGATTGTCTCTGGTTCGTTCCGCTGTAGAGAGTTGGCTCTGCTCGGGCGTGCGCATACAGCATGCGCCTGCTCATTTATCACATGGAGGTTTGGATGTGTTAACCGCGATTGTGTTCACTGTGTTCTTGCGGAGTTCGTGACCGTGAACTTGAGGATATCCAAGGCAGTGCACTCACTTGTTCATATGTGTACGTCCTTGTGGAGACTTGTATGCATATTCTTATTTATGCGTACTTATGTGCATGCATTCTTATAAAAATTTATATGTTTGTGTTTCAGTTATGTATTGGTAATATAGTATAGTTGTGCACTGTCGCTTACATTTGGCAGGCCTCAACTTAATGCATGTCTTCGGGGTTCAGGGTTTAAAATCCGTTTTTTTTTGTAAAAAGGAAAAGGCAATGTACCTCATGTCATTCTCCATCTGTATGTATTACGTGTGTATATATGCACATGCTTGAGTTGAGTCCACCTTTGTTAAAGTGGAAAACTAGAGTCGCTTATGTCTAGGCATGCATTTCTTTTTCCTGTCTGCGTGCATGATCCTATCTCCCTGTGTGTATGACTGTATGCCATTGTGCATAACGCAAGTCTGATTAGGGTCATGGGCTTCACCCAGATGTGATATCCATGTAGTGTTCTCAGCTTATGTCATTTCTTTGAGTTGAAATTTTATTTCTTCTGTTTTAAATTTCAATGAGATTTGCAGGGCAACTACACACACCGATCTGGTTGTTCGTGCCAAGAACATGGGGGTAGAAGTGAAGGTAATTCACAACGCATCCATCATGAATGCAATTGGAGTTTGTGGGTTGCAACTTTACCGCTATGGAGAGACCATCTCTATACCTTTCTTCACAGAGACATGGAGACCAGATAGTTTCTATGAGAAGATTCAGAACAATCACCGGCTTGGGCTGCACACACTTTGCCTACTAGGTTCGTAATGCTTGATTGACCTTTTCAAAATGGCTACATGTTTTCCAGTAAACATTTTCCTAAATAAAATTGAATATTGATTAGTGTAACTTGTAAGTAGTAACAAAAATGCAATCAATGTTCAAAATATTTATAGATTGCAACACAATTAAGGTATAGTTCTGATATTTTGAACATATAAAAATTGTTATATATGACAATGCTGGTCACTACCTTGTAATTTAGTGGAAGAAACTACTGATACTATATTATCAATCAAATGTTGTCAATGGTGATTTTTGTTACATGAAACACTTCAGATTTCTAGCCTAAGTTATTTGAACCACAATAATCTTTTATCATCATGAGTTTTCAATATTACTGCTTGTACTATTATCACCTCTATAGCACCGACACGTCGGTTTGTTGCCATATCGGTGTCCAACACTTGTCTGATACGGATACGACACTGACACACAACTCGACACGTATGGGTCACGTATTGGACAATTAGATAGCAAAATAAATAATTTTAATGTTCGATACGGCTTCGACACTTCATCGACATGTATCCGACACATATGATGACATAGCCTGGCCCAGCTTAGCAACTTAAAGGTAACCCTAGCCACCCGAGAGGAGCAAAACACCAATATCAGAGCTCCATTGTGGATCCATGTTGATATTCTAGATAATGGTGGTCCGTCTTAAGTAAATATGAAATGGAGATACAAGTATTGCAAATGTGTTGGCACTAGTAGCTATTACAGAGTCAAAGTGCACTTGCTGAAAATTACTCGTGATTGAAAGATATATCCTAAGGTGACGGTACCTATTCTTGCTCAGCTTAGAAGTGAAATTGCAAAGGCTGAGGTACATATTTCTAGTTTATGTTTTACATTATTTCATTTTGATAAACACGTAGAAAAATAAAGAATAATACATATGTATATTATTATTATTTAAATATATATAGCCGTATCGCCATTTTTTGAAAAATGACGAATTCTATGTCGATGTCGTGTCGACGTATCCGTATCTGTGTATCATAGATTATCACTTTCTTTGCTACCGCTAGTGGGCTTGGTTCAGTGTTTTAAATATAAAAGGCTGATCAATTCAATTATTTAATGCAGATATTCGTGTTAAGGAGCCAACACTCGAGTCCTTATGCAGGTAATTTACTTTTTTAAAAATATGATTCTCAGTAGCTCACAGTGCAGAATTGCATTTCTTATGATAATTAATTATGCTCAATGTTCTGTGAGATGCAAGCAGCTCTGTTAGCTGTGCTTTTGATGCTGTTATTGAGGGTAGATCTATCATTTGTCACTGGATTTAATTTGGCTATTCACTTTCAGAGGAAAGAAAGTGTATGAACCACCGAGATTCATGACCGTGAACACTGCAATAAGTCAGCTTTTGGAGGTGGAGGAAGTGCGCGGGGGATCTGGTATTTTCTCTATTCTCTGAACTTATTTCTCTAGTTAGCTTTGTTGAGAAACGCTCTTCTCAAACAGGAATATTTGCCTAACTCTGAACAATGTCTTGCAAAGGCAAATATTACATTTTTTTGTACTGTGTTTTAAATGCTCTGTTTATTGTAGGCTCCTCGATCGTAATGTGATATTAACATTTACAGGTCTTTTTTTTTCCAGCATACAGCGTGGATTCACTATGCATAAACATTTACAGGTCTTTTTTTTCCAGCATACAGCGTGGATTCACTATGCATAGGCGTAGCTCGCCTCGGAAGTGATGATCAGAAGATTGTTACTGGCCCTATGAAAGAACTACTAGATGTTGATTTTGGTGCACCCCTTCACTGCCTGATCATAGTGGGAGAGAGCCATCCTGTGGAACAAGAGATGCTAGAATTCTACATGATGAAGTAGCTGATCTACAGAAGTGTTTCCATGTGAGTTTGGCTCATGTGATTAAAAAAATAAAGAATATGGTTTTTCCACATATAGATGCGGGTACGTGTACTATTACCACTGTCAAATATGCCTTGAGATTGATGCAAAATTTTAAAATTCAAACCACCACCCTATCTTCTAACAATTTAATATCCCTTGCACCAATCGTGAGGCAACAGTGCATGTACCCGTACATACATATGGTTTTGCATTTTTGCAAAATTTCAACAATTTTTGTTGCCACTAACGTTGTATAAATACTCATTACATCTCCACATTATTTAATCAGGAACCTGTAGCCTAGATGCATGATCCCAATACGATGGCTTCGCTCGAATCGTGCAACTGATAATTCGACGTTTGCTCCAGTCTGCAATTGAAATGTACACCAGTAGTAGTTTACTGCTCGATCGGACACTCATGTGAAATCTGGGATCAACTGTATTTTTTGCCCTTTACTGAATACTCTCGACGCATCTTCGGAAGCTTGTTTACAATGTGTGCGTGTGCATGCGGATGTTTTCAAGTAAATTCAGCTTGAATATTGCTCATCAAGAAACGCTTATCAGAATACTAGCTACAATTATATGAACTCACGAGTGAATTCTGCCGCATAGATCAATTTGAGAAGCCTTCCAGTCAGAAAGGATGAACAGACACATGGAGCATGGTTTTTTTTTATCGATCGTCACACAAGGAACAAGAGATGCACCATTCGTTGCATTACAAGCACTTTTTGTTCACCGGATAGGGGTGTACTGCTCCATCTGCAACCGGTGCAGCGCAGCTTCAGAGCCGAAGCTATGGTGGCTCGGCGACCTCCGGCACCGGAGCCTCGTCGGCGTCATGGGGCCCTTCGCCCGCGGCGACCGCTGAGCGACCGGCGGCATGCTGGACCGAGCAAAGACGATGTCGCTGGCGATGGATGGGATGGGCGACATGGACGGGATCGGCGACAGCAGGCGGTCGGCGAACGGGAAGCATTGCTCCGAGTAGCAGACGTCCGACGCGCCCGAGCGCTCCTTGGGCGTGCTCATTGACCGGAACTTGGCATTGGCGGACGCCGTGGACGCCATGTACCCCGGGAACGGCGCCGGCGAGCACGCCGCCAGCGCGTCGTCGTCCCTCGCCGTCGCGCGCCTCGGCCGCACGAAGGACCGCCTGGCCGAGTAGCCGAGCTGCCTGTCGTCGTCGTCGGGGTGCTGCGAGCCGAGGCAGGCGAGGAAGTCCCTGGAGCGAAGGACAGGCGCCGGTTGCCGCTGCTGCAGGTGGGCGCCGGCGGCGACGTCCCTGCACGGAGATTGGTGAGCCACGGGGATGTCCTTATCGAACGGCTGCGATCCGACCCACTCCTCCAGCCAGCTCCATCTCTGGCTGACCGTCTCCATCTCGTCCTTGGACATGGGCTGCCTCCTGATGCCAACCTTCTCCTGGCAAGCCGCAACATCCACACCCCGGTGAGGTAAATAATACAAGCACAACAATCTCTCACGAGATCGTCACGAACAGTCGCCGAGACATCAACGAACACGTCGAACAGGTCCAAAAGGAGACCCATTCCAGTGGCAGGTGCAATGTGCCCTGGCCTGAACTACTTACTATACATCTGAAGTATGTCAGCGAAGAGGGGAGGGATTACGTACGCTCTGCAAGGAGGCGTACTGGAGCGCGCGCACGCGCTTCAAGGCGGCCTCCTCCCTGCTCCTCACCATCGCGCTCGTCTCCTCCTTTGAGAAGACGCTGCTGTCCCACCCCTTGCTCTGCTGCTGCTGCTCCTCCTGCTCCTGCACACAGGCCAAACGACAAGCGAGCATTCTCGTTTCTTAGCCAGGACGGTAGCTCTGCTTCAGCGACGGGAACCGATCGTCGCATTTCCCCGACACTTCACTCACTGGCGCAGTAACTTGCACGGCGATCGAGATAGGCCAAGAAGATGCGCCCTGTCTGTCAGTCAGGCAGTCCCATACGGTTTTCACTTTTTACCGCGCTACTTGCATGCGTGTGTCCTCTGATCTCGACCACACACAGAGCGTCGTGATCTACACCTATTTAATTTACCGGCCCACGCATCATACAGAGAGTTGGTAGTAGTATACTCCATGACTCTTATCATTCAGGCAAGTCTCGTCCCATTTTGGCAAGGGTCCACACTACATTCTACTGGCCAGCCAAGCACATGCCCAAATGCAACTGATTGATGCAAATGTGTAGCGTAGTGTGGTGTAATCTAGTGTAGATAGGCACCGGAGTAATAGCAGTAGCCTTAGCCTCTAGTCTAGGGAGAAACTACACCAACAGCCTCAAGAATCGCCCACATGCCAATCGGGAAGCCAGTGTGGATTTGGCCCCCTCACCGTCGTTTTTTCCGGATTTGTCGTTCTACCGTTTGTTTGTTTGTTTTTCATATTTTGCCCCCTCTCAACCGCTGCAGCGGAAGACGAAATCTGCCTCTTGACGTGATCCGGTACCGTAGAAGTTATGTGACACTGCAACAACAAGCCACGATACCGCGGCATTCGACTTTCAACAAGTCGTCGTACCGCTCTCCTCTACCAACCCATCCTCCTGTGCTCATGCGTGCTGCCGTAGTGACACCAATCCGCTGCGGTATCATACCACAGTAGGAGACGCTTGGGGGGCCAAAGGTACAGGTGGGTAGACGCACTGCCCAGGAGCCAATTCTGCAGTAAAAATGAGCACGGGCCGTAAACGCCGAGGCTTCGCTAATCAGAGGATGGCAAGAAGACACGCACGCTGACATGACGCGCCGAGTCACCTCTGCAGCGAACTTTAACCAACATGCACCGCATGGCATGTGCGTCGCAAATCATTCGCACGTTCGTCGAAATCCCTCCCTATTCATCTCCCAGCTAACGAAAACCGCCTGAAAGAAATAAGTAGCCGGCGGACGGCGCAGGGTGGGCAGCGAGTGATACTTACGTGTAGCGCGGCGGCGTACAGCTCCCGTCCTCTCCTGAGCAGCGCGTCCATGCCGTCCGCCGCCGGCGAGTGGTCGGCGCTCGCCCTGGAGCGCTGCCGGGCCTGGATCTTCATGAGCGACTCCAGGCCCCGCAGCGTCGCCGCCGTCTGCCGCCGCACCGCCTGCCCGCGGATCAGCGCCTGCAGCCTCACCAGGCCCTTGAGCGCGCGCAGTGCCCTCCGCGCCTGCGTGATATGTTATAAGCTTAACTTCCGGCTGGTGTTTACGGTCTGATACGCCAATTTTTTGGCAGCACGGCGCAACGAAACACATTTTGGTCACGTATCGAATTGGATGCCAAATCCATTGGATACGATGGCCATTTTGTCTTATGACTATGTGGCTAGCCGACTACTGATCCCTGCAATTATGAAAGCCATCGCTTTTCGAGTCCCGTGTGTAATTCTTTTGTAAATCTGGTTTTCTTCTTAACGCAATTGTAAAAATAACTTCACCCCCGACCGCTGAAGCGCCACAGCAAATCACCGAAGCTACCACGCTCACAGAGCATGGTAGGTGCTTCTACGGTGCGGGATCGTCACTTTCTGATACTTCTATGATCGAGGATAGAGTCATTTTTGTAATTGTGTTTTTAAGAGGGCCAAATTTGGCGAAAATAAATTACACACAGGGTAGAAAAGTAATGATTTCTATAGTTGTACAGAGCTAAGCTGTGATCATCTACCAAACAATGGTTAAACCGCATTAGCATTTTGTTTAGACAACATGATGCAATGTTCACTTACGAGGTATCCACGGTAAACTGATTGGATTGCAACGGCGGCCTGCTTTTGGCTGGACGGCGGGGGATGCGCCACCGCCGCTAATCTTGGCTGCCCGGTGAGGCGGACCACCTCGGCGGCTGCATGGGCGGCTGCGACGGCCGCCTCCGCGGCCGCCGCGGTGGCGAGGGCGACCGCCATCGCGTTCTTGCTCTGCTCGTCCTCCGCCTGCCTGAGTTGATCCGTCACCGGCTCCGGCGGCGGAGCCGGCAGGGCGAACGACTGCTGGGTCTTGAGCTTCCCTACCAGCCATCTCTTGCTTTTCACCTTCTGAACAAAATATCGTCGTCAGCTTCATGGATCAATGAACTTTTTGCAAAGATTAACGAGATTGCGACAACAAGTGCAAACCTTTTCTGGTTTCGGTTTCTGCTTCGGTTCGGAGATAAAGAGCCTCTTGATGCGCTCAAACCAGCCCCTCTTCTTCCTCTCCATGTCGCAGTGTGATTATAACTCTACTCTCTACTGAGGAATATCTGGAGCAAGAAAAGTATCACCATCACCAGAAATGTAAAAAAAGAATCAAGAATTGGTTGTTCGTATGTCCCAATCGTAAGATCTACGGAAATGTTGACAAAAAAGTGTAACAGGACGACACTTTGCTGGTAACACAAGTCACTGTCCGTGTCAGTGCAAATGAAGAAATCGTGAAGGGCAAAAAAAAAATAAAGAATAGAACAAGTGGGTTGCATTGGATTTAGGATTGCCGTTGCCTTGTCAGTAATCTCAAGTTTATCCATTTTTAATCATGCAGTGGGTGCCATTTCTAGGTTACGAAGTGGTTAGTGGAGTGCTTCCATGTCTTGCCCAGTAATAATTCAAGATAGAAATCAAACCAAAACACCAACCGGAATGCCTAGAACGGGAAATCAGTTTCAGAAACAGGATTTCGATGCGACAAGTCAGAACAAAATTGTTCTCCGCAGAATGCGAGGATCTCATTCCAGTTCATTGCCACAAACACACAATCAAACATAGTAGGGACCTTCTTTCGTTGCATCTGAACTACTAGCTGTCTACCCCTGAAATGAACCACAACGGAAGAAGGAACAGGGGAGAAAATAAGGAGATGGAACCACACAGATGAAGAACTCAACACGAGAACAAAAAGGAGCTGAAATTGAAGTGGCAATATGAGTACCTTGTTTGTAGGGAAATGGCAGGGGACCGTGTGAGTGATCCAAGGACCCCTCAGTCGCTTAGCAGCTTCTTGTGGAGCTGATGGCACGGAGAGGAGGCTCATGTAGACAAACCATGCTCATGCCTGCCATATGAGGGAACCAAATTCCAGTTGGAAGCCAGCAGGTCATGCTCACCATCTGAGAGAACCCCACATGAGAAGAGAACTCCCTCCTTCCCTCTCTCTCACCCTCTCCCCAATTTATATAAGATGGCACATTTGCAAAGTGACCTTCAGATTTAGCAAGGTGTGAAGCGCCCTTCACCTTCTTCCATGTTTGCTTGCAGCATGACCCCTCACCTTCATGCGAGCCTGCCGCTTTCGCCGAGTTGTTGACCGTTAGAAAGAGTATCAGAATACTACATATTGGCATGATTATGTATTTTCTATTCTGCAAAAACCAAATATTTGTACGTTCTATTTTACAAAAACCAAAGGTTGAGGTGTCACGTTTTTTCTTTCTTTCTTTCTTGTCATTTTCTTAGGTTAATGCATGCAGTGTGCATTGGTACAAACAAAACGCCGCCCACTTGAGGAAAAGAAAAGAAAAGAAAAGAAAAGCAGGCAGAAAATGGGCTCCCTGACAATGAAAGTCGTTGTGGGCGAACTGGCACTTCACAGAGCGCCTGTTCTGAAGATCTGATCAAACGCCAAAAAAAAACGGCTGCTCTCGGACACCATCCTGGGCTCAGTCGTCCCAATCACACGTCTCTCGACAGCGGTGTAGCTAGAACTGCTCTTTTACAGATATTTCGCAGTAGTCAGTGACAAGATTTCTTCCCTCCGAGTAGCCGATTCTAGGCGTCGATTTGCCATCCGACGGCGCACGCGCAATGCGAAGTCGCTACACGAGTGTAGATCTGCGGAATCTATGAACCCTAGAAAAGGGCATTTGTTCAATTGATGGCAAGAAAGAGTACCCATTTGACTTGCTTTTCCCAGGACAAACTTGGACCTTCAGATCCAATCCAATCCACCAAAGGGTGCATGCAAAGGCAGGCAGGCAGGCAATAATGCCAGCAACCATGTGGCCGGCCATGCTTCTCCACTGAGGAGAAGAAGACCGGAGGGAGAGGGAAAGGGAAATGGACCATATGATCAGCCTTTCATACACACGAGTCTATCTGGACCGTTATTAAAACTTACTATAACATGGAGAAACGAAAAGAAAGAAAGAAAGAAAGAAAGAAAGAGACATGCTCGCCATTTAGCTCAGAGATGCCATGCTACTGATGCCACAACAATAATGCCCCTCCCATAAGCTCAACTGTAGATCTTGGATTATGCATGCAAACTGCAAAGCAGGAGTGCAAAAGTTGGAAGAGGGAAAAGGGAACAGTGGCATCGCATAATGTGACCAGTGTTTGGTGCTGCCCTGCCGCTTTGCATCACTGCAACTTTGGGCAGTATGTCGTTTAGAGTGATCATGTGCCCACTGCCCACATAGTTGCCAAAAAACGGTATGCAGCTAGCACCACTATTCTGCACCTTTCGGCAAGCTGGCTGTTGTAATGCCTGATGAGATCAGATGGATTCATGAGACATTGCGGCACCTACTGATTGTACATTCAGATCAATACTGATTATTAACCAGATGGAGCCGCTTCATAAATCAGCCGTACCTAATCTCCCACTGCAGTAACATGCAAGCAAACAGCTCACTGTGCTCTGCCTCCGCGCATTTCAAGACTTGAAGCCTTATTTTGCATCAACCCGTGAGCATATGACATCTCACAAGTCACAACACAAACATCCTCAGAACAAGTTGCAGACTTGCAGAGCTGCTCTGGCTAGCCACTGCTGGTTAGTTGTTTATGTACACAAGTTAAAAGGACCAAGACTTGCAGTCCCTGCCAAAGGTTCTGCCAGCCAAATTGTACAATTCAGCAGTGGTTGATTAATGCAGTGGATAAATCGGTTTGATTTGTTATGCTGGTCTGGCTCCAAGATTCAATGGCAAACTTGGTTGACTTTGAGCTAAGCTGGGAAAGTATTACTCTGCATTGAGATCTTAACCGAGTCAGGTAGGATTAGTGAATTCTCGAAGTATTTAACTGGTTGGGGACAAGACAATTAAATTAACACTTGGCGCCCAAAAGCGTACGGAGGCTTGTTTCCGTTGGATATTTGCGTAATATTTTAATTCTAGATGTTATTACGAAGCAAATAATATAAAACACTATAGATGTATAAATCAAAAGGTAACACATTTTACTTCAAAATATACTCAAGAATTGAAAATTAAGAGTCAATCGATCATACGAATAACTTACAGTACGTTGGAATTGATGAAGAACAACAAGCAGCGCAAACACGGGCGTGAAAGTAGTCGATGTCGAGGAAGAAACAGTGCGGTCAGGAGGGTGCGCTGCCTAGATTATGCAGGTGATCTTTGCGGCAAAGGTTTGAAGATACCGCTCACTCTCCTTCCCGGTGCACGTCGAGGTGGTGAGGTTGAGCTACTCAACACCACAGTAAATCAATCCAAATAGGAGGAAGAAGAATATAGTAGGAATTTGATGTGTCATCTGGTCTAGACGTCTCCAGATCCTTATATAGATGCAATGCAACTACTCACTAGTAACTGACGGCGTTACGCCAATTAAATGCATTGATTACTCACTAGCAACTAACGGTATCGTGTCAATTAAACCGAATTGAAATAGATGTTTATATCGTATTTAAATAGAACGAATAGATAGATAATTGCATGTTTAGCAAAATAAAAAGTGAAATAATGTGCTAGGAGACACTATACGACGCGGCACAGTCACTTGTTGTAAGTCGCAGTCACACGATTTTTCACGCGAAAACATGCAAATACATATGTGCGTGTGTTTTGCCATAGTCCACCCTATGCCATCCTCATGCCATGTGTCACATTATTTAAAGAGTGGCAAAGACTCCACCTTATAAATTATCTTCACTCCATTTGGCTAGTCAATATCGTACTAAACCATACATGCTTTAAAATCTTAGAGGAAATTGACCTTCCATAGTTTGTACTCCGGAGTGTTACTTCTCCTTAGCACTATTGTGAAAAATGACCGACTTGACCGATTAGTCTGCCGATTAATCGGCGACGGTGACTAAGTCACGAATAGTTTAATCAGAGTGCAATTAACATACTCGAACGATTAATCGACCACATGATTCGATTAATCGGCCGTTTTCCGATTAATCATCCGTTTTCCCCGTTTAATCATGAAAATAGCTTATTTTTATTCACTAAGTACGATAAAGTAGTTTATAATATTGTGTCATAGTATTTATAGTATGTATCTTTTGGATGAAGTATAAACAATGAAATATAAAACATGTTTTGTATAGTGATAATTTACAATAACTTTGGGTAACTAAAATATTTCTAATTAATTCTAAATGTAAATAAATATATTAATAAGAACGCATAATTATCCGTTAAATTCCGATTAATCGACCGTATTACCATTAATCACTTAGTGGTACCGCGTTCGTCATCAAGCGCATACCGTTTTTCACAGCGCTGGTCCTTAGTACTACCATTTCCGTTTCTGCAAGCTTGGAAAGCGTCAAGTACCGTACGTACCTTCACAAAGACAGACTGAAACTACTTGTTATTAGTAAACTCGAAACTAATAAGAGCTGACAACCTAGGATACAATCCTGTGCCAGCGTTCTGATCCGTATATCTGCGGTGGTTGTTTTCTACTTGTCTTCAAGATTTTCTAACCAAACCTAGACATTTGGGCTGCAAATTAAGAAACATAGTCAAATGTGGGTGCCACATGACCTCGACGCTTCAACAAAATCTGCCTGTACAAAACGTGTGCAACGTTACTTGCTTTCTTTTTCGGTGGCAGGCAACGGCTGAAAATGGGCTAACCTACTACGAAGACTGCCTAGCAAATCACGGCCATTTTAGCCGTCTTGTACCTCATTGGTTGTTAGCATCATTGAAGCAAGTTTGGAGAGAAGTAATGATGCAAGTGCAATCCATATTTTAGCTTTTGCCAACGGTAGATAGCCCAATCGGAACAGTGTCCGGTTTGTGTAATCGGCCGTTCGTATTTTTTTTTTAAGAAAAAAAATAGTCAAAGCTCTCACATTTATTATAGGATAAAAATAACACTCAAACTACAAACACACGCACGCACGCACACACCTACACTCCGTGCGCTCTCGCGTCAAGTTACGCTCGAACACGGACAGGTTGGGCACACGCTCTCGGTCGTCGGCCGTTTGTATCTCACTAGCTGTATTGTTACACTGGTCGTTTATGGGTTTGTTTATTGGGTGATTTTAGGTAGCTTGATCATCTGGATTAAATCGTGCGTTCTCTTTGGTGCGTATATACGTGCTCTAGCTGCCACTACTACACATTGTAACATCACAGACGGTTCAGAATCGTCATCACAGTTGGTTTTTTGAAATGTCTGTAACCATGTGCCAGTGATGTAAATGCACATCACAGACAGTTCAAAAACCATATATAAAATGATATATCACAGACGATTCTTGTTTAGAACCATCTGTGATGAGTACTTATCACAGGCGGTTCTAGTTTAGAAGTGTCTGTGATGACTGCTCATCACAGACGATTCTAGTTTAGAATCGTTCGTGATATTATTTTTCATTATTTACAATTTTTTTATTTATTGGCTAGCCTTAGGAAATGCTAACCATGCCCTCTGAGACAAATTTTTTTTGCAGAATTTACATCATAAGCATATTATCACTGACACATATTTACATAATTTATATGATAGAAAACTGATGCTATTGAAAGGCAAATGACTATGGTTCAGAAGGAAGTCTAATGTTGTGAAACTTAGTGATGGTGACAACATGAACAGACAGACCCACCATTTTATGATTTTTATATCTGCAACGTGCATATGAATATTAGCATGTTAATTGAGTCTTCTCATGATCCCACCTCATGTAACAATATATATGGTACTACAGCTCGTGTGCAACAGCACCATTACTGTTTTAGATTGTCTTAGGTAGAACAATATAAAAATGAAGAGAGTTGAAACCGTAGGCATTCCATCCTAGTAATGAACAAAGTTATTCAGACAAGGCGCACTACAGAAGAATATGCAACCATATTTCGAAATACCAAAATGGTGGCAGGATATCAAATCATACGAGTTATACCAAAAACACAAGCATTGCAATATGCCAGGGATAATACGAGTGAAACTATAGTGTCAAATGATTTTAAATTTTACATTTGAATTAGTCATATATTGTTAAACCTACACATGAAAGACAACACTCAAAGTATGAATGATCTTGTTCAAATAAGAAGATCAGAAACAACAAGGAACAAACAACAACAATCTTCATATGATATTTACATCAAGAGCATGAGCTAGCCAGATTAAGCAGTAGGCAATTTGATCAGAAGACTTTTTTTTGGAGGGAAGCAAGTTAGATAGCATATAAACAAACAGATTCAGGATGGTTCTAACTAAATGTCCACACATACATGAGCTAGACGCTTAGAGTGTCCATGTATTATCCGTTTATTCCTGCTTTAATTCAAATATACACAAAGCTTTTGTGCGTTCTGAAAAGAAGAATGGATTGAAAGCTTGCCAAAATCACTCAGGACAGCAAATGATTCCATCAACCTTTCGCTTATACGTCAGTAATAAGAACCATAGTGATATATTCTCGTATAAGTGCCAACTGCCAAGATATCCTGTAGGATCGAGGCGCACCAAGAGGAGGGTGAATTGGTGCAAACTAACACCTAAACCTAATTTTTTTGTGTTTTTATTAATTCTGAAAATTAATAAAAATAATGACTAAACTGAACAAATCAATCTAGGATAATAAAACTAAAACCATGGAAGAAAGCTAGATTAAATAAGCATACTAGAGAGCAATTATACGTAAACATGAATTAGTAGATCGGAATCCTTAATCACTGATTTTCACCAAAAAAACATACACATGGATTCCTTTACATGAAAATACAAACCTCAAATAATCTCTGAATTTTTCTTCTCTTTTCTCTCCGTTTTTCTTCTATTTCCCCTCTCTATTTTCTCTCTCTTGCTCTGTAGCCTTGTGTCGCTACAGTATTCATGTCTACAGTACTCGCGTTGCAAAGCTTCTGCCTACTTACGCGCTTGGACACTTCATGCGCCAGCACGTCACGGGAGGACAAGTTCTGCTGTAACGCCGCACGTACTCACGGAGCTCTTTCTTGCACCACCACCTCCTGGGTTTTCTTTCTCCTTTTTGCTGCGGCCACGCGGGAGCGCTGCTCCTCCTCTTTATCTGGTGCGCCGGCGCCGGCTCAAGTTCTTCTGTTCTTTCCATGCAGCTCACCAGGGAGATCTCCTCTCTCTCTCTCTCTCTCTCTCTCTCTCTCTCTCTCTCTCTCTCTCTCTCTCTCTCTCTCTCTCTCTCTCTCTCTCTCTCTCTCTCTCTCTCTCTCTCTCTCTCTCTCTCTCTCTCTCTCTCTCTCTCTCTCTCTCTCTCTCTCTCTCTCTCTCTCTGCCTTTTATACCTCAGGCTAACTCTAATCTCTTCTCTTTAATATCCACGGGCCCAATTACATATGGTCCACACAGCGATAATCCGACAAATTAACATCGGCCAAAGGTCGACGTTAATTAGCCGCTTCTTAAACGGTAGTACTAATTAACGTCGGCAAGCGGTAATTAACGTCACCGCTAGCCCACGATAGTTAATCGACGTTAATTAGACTAATTAACGTCGTCACGACGGTAATTACTATTTAACGTCGGCGACGCGCCGACGTTATTTCGCTTCGACCTAATAATTAACGCGTCGGCCTAGTCCCGCCGACGTTAATTAGTGCCTCTCGCTAATTAACGTCGGCCTAGGCTCGCCGACGTTAATTAACGATTTGTCGAATTTCCCAGTTACTAATTATCGTCGGCCGCGTTTAGGCCGGCGTTAATTAGCCATATTAGGCAACTTTACCCCTATTTTCATGCTTCGCCACACAATTCAATACATAATATAATCAACATTTGTGACAATTCACACATCAACACAATACAATTCATGAATATAATCAATCCAAAGAAAGAACATGCATATAATCAAGTTATCGATCCATCATAATGTCCAAATTGTCATAACATTCAAAAAGGCCAAAGTGACACAACTACAAACACATCCAAAGTACAACTCGAATCAAACACGTCAAAAGTGACACAAGTATCAAACAAGCTACAACCATCGCCGCCATCCGTTGATTGGGGTTCCGCCGCCATCCGTTGATTGGAGTTCGCCGCTTGATCCGGAAGCAAAGAGCGCGTTGACAAAGCGATTGCACCGTCGGTTCCCTACACAAGAAAATGCAACATTAGACAATAATATAAGAATGAATGTACCAAAAGGAAACAAGTAAGAAACGAACCGCGGATCTGCAGTCCGCAAGCGTTGCAAAGTGAGTCTTGTAAGACGAGGACCCATGTGCCGATGATCCTACATAAGGCAACAATTATAGCTAGATTGATCAAATTTTAGTAGATTTACAAGTTTTGACAAAGTTTAGTGGTCATATTAGTAAGTGTAGCCATATTGAGTAAATTTAACTACATTTACAGTTTAACTAGAACTAGGATGGCAATCGGGTGGGTACCTCCGGGTCCAACACAGTTGAACCGGACCGAGACCGAAATATCGACAAGACCCGAACCCGAGCAGTACCCATGGGTCCAAATTGGACCAGACCGAACCCGATGGATACGGGACCCGACGGTACCGAGACCAAAACACAAATATTCATTAGACAAGGAAAGCGGGTATGCAAGACATTTACTAGGAAAGCGAAGACATGTAAACGAGTATATAGTAACAGAAGCTCATTAAGGAGCAACGATTGTCGCAAGATTCGTTCCACTTACTTTATGCCATGTTTGAGACACATAATCACAAAATGACCAAGTATCGGATACCAAATGGCATTGGTGTAATGATGAATCAAATGAAAAGTAATAGTTACCTTTACAATATGCGATTGTATACAACAAAGAAGAACAATTGCACAAATTCCAAACAAAATCCACATTGAAAATATGAAATTCCTCTAACAATGCAGATCCATCAAGATAGCTATATATAAAAATTCAGTTGAGTCGGCCTAATGAGGCACAATTCATAAGATATCAAATCGGGCTTTAAGTATATTGTAGTGATACATATACGGTTTATATATTGAGGTAGCTAATACACAGGATCCGCTATAAACGCAACTTAATTCTTGGTTGATCTCCTCCCACCATGCATACAAGTATACACCATGCATCCGGTATATAGATATGTGATATATATATATATATATATATCTGTTTTTAGACCCATTATTTTCAATATAAGCGCATGTATGTACATTATACGTCATGTTTTTCTTGACATGCAAGCGGTGCATGGTTTCGTGTGGTAATGTCTTTTGAGCAATCAATTTAATTTCGTGAAGGATCTCCCCTCGATCCGTTGATTCCTAAAAAGTTACGTGTCTTTGCATGAACAAGCTAGATGCATATATGGTGGTATTCCATACATTGTGGCGAGACAAATTTTCTTGTCTTTGGCTCGCACGATTAATTCAAAGTCGCCATGCACGAGTGCTTAATTATACTAACTAACTAGATCCTCTTCCATAACATGCAAGTTGGTATTCATGTCTACAGGCTCCCTCCTCTTAGGGTTTAGGCATCATCGCCTTGCTCTTTTACATGCTATATATGGTGTAGAGAAAACATGGATAGGGTCATAGCTAGGCTTTCCTTAAGCTAGGTCAAACATACAACATTATATTATCTCCACTCTTGTCTTGTTTCCCATTGCTTTCAACTTTTTAGCTGTGGTGCAAGCACAAAAGATACTTGGAACTTGTTATGCCCCGATTTTGTTATCCACCATCATTTCATATTTGTCCTAACTCCTAATCACATGCCTAAAGTTTCGCAAATTGATTCAATGTATGTACCTTATCCCGTGAGGAGCCAGGCGTCGCTGGGCGGGCGGAGGAGCCGGGCGTCGCGGCCGGAGGGGAGCCGGGCGAGGGGAGCCGGGCATCGCGGGCGGGCGGAGGAGCCGGGCGCGGCCGGGGCCGGGCGAGGAGCGGGCGCGCCGGCGGGCCGGAGGGAGCCGGCGGGCGGAGAGGAGCCGGGCGGGCGGAAGGAGCCGGGCGATCAAGCGAGCCGAGGGGAGCCGGGCGGGCGCCGGCGGGAGGAGGAGCGGAGCGGCGGCGGGCGGGCGGGGGAGGAGCGTCGGCGCCGGCGGAGAGGCGCGCGGCGTGGACGGCGTGGGCACGAGGAGCGGCGGCGAGCGGCGACGGCGAAGGGCGTCGGCGCCGGCGGGGGAGCGGCGCGGCGTGGGCGGCGTGGCGATTGGCGTGGCGCGCGGCGTGAGCAATTGGGTGGCGTGGCGATTGGGCGGGAGCAGGGCAATTGGGCGCGGGGCTGCCGATTTCAGTACCTATCCCAGCAACTAACGTCGGCCGAAGAATAAGCCGACGCGTTAATTAATTAACGTCGGTCCCATGTCAGCCGACGTTAATTAACTAATTAACGTCGGCTTATTCTTCGGCCGACGTTAATTAAAATGGCCGACGTTAAATTCCCTGTTTCCTGTAGTGCCATGTTAGTAGTAATCTTGTAATAGGAAAGGTTTAGTTTGGAAAGTTTGTATTAAGAAAGTTTAGGATGAGGAGTCCAACTAGGACATGGCAGTAGAATCCTATTCCGTTTCTTAGGGTTGTGTTTTTGGGTATAAATATAGAGGTAGGGTTGAGTTTTGTAATTGAATAGAGCGTGAAGTAATAAAGAGAAAATTGTCCCAAAAATTTTTAGCGTTCTGTTCCAACAATTGGTATCAGAGCCTAAAGGTTTCGGATCAACCCGCTGCCTCCGGGAGGAGGAGACTCCCGGAGGCGGCACCCAAGGAGGCAAGCTATCGTCACTAAGCATGTAATCATCGAGGGTGCGAGAAGCGGCACGACAGCGTACTAGCCGGCGGTGGTTGGCGGTGTCGTTCGGGCCGGCACATGCGGAAGGCGACGGCGTCGTGCCTGTCGAGGAAAGGAGGCTGACGTCGATGAAGAAGTAACCAGGCACATGTCGCAAGGAAGCATGCCCGAAGATTATCTAGCAATAATTTGGGCGTGAAGGCATTAGCCTTGGTAGCGCAGAATATCTTGGTGAGTGGTAACGATTTGGTTGTTTCGATGGCGTTTGGTGCCGAGGCGACGGACAATCTCCGTAAGAGGTAGATGTTGTTGGGAAGTCTCCAGAAATTAACTGTCGCCAGAAAAGCACCAGAAGGGGTTGTTGTTGGTTACGTGCTTAATGAAGCACATGCAAAGCAACGAAACAAAGAGCAAGAGGCGTACACCAGAGAGGAGGTGTTGGGCTTCCAATACAACTGTGCGCATTCTAATGAAGAAAACACGGTGGACGAGTTGGCGGTGAAGGCGTCCAAGTCCAAGGTCGCGCCGGTGGAGATGGTGGCTCGGTCGGAAGTTGAGATGTCGGCTGGAGGGAAGGCAAGCTCTAGCAAGCCAAGCCAGCAAATCATCATGAGGGTGATACAAGAAGTAAAGCAGAGGCTCCCGAAAATAACAACAGTTCAACGCTCAGCGTATTTTGTTTCGCATCGTGTCTTTTGCGCAGTTTCGCAGCAAAGGCGTCAGGAAGGCGCAGAGGCACCAGGTTGATGCAACACAGGCCGTCAGGAAGGCGCAGAGGCACCATGTGGGTGCAGTACAGGCGTCAGGAAGGCGCAGAGGCACCAGGTGGGTGCAGAACAGGCGTCAGGAAGGCGCAAAGGTGGGTGCGAGTGTAGGCGACTCGGAAGAGCACGACGTTGTTTCATGTACGCAGGCGAGACACACGGAACGAGCTGAACAAGTTCTTGAAGATGAGTGAGAAGATCGGTGTGATCAAAGATATTACAAGATTGGGGGGAAAATGTTAGTAGTAATCTTGTAATAGGAAAGGTTTAGTTTGGAAAGTTTGTATTAAGGAAGTTTAGGATGAGGAGTCCAACTAGGACATGGCAGTAGAATCCTATTCTGTTTCTTAGGGTTGTGTTTTTGGGTATAAATATAGAGGTAGGGCTGAGTTTTGTAATTGAACAGAGCGTGAAGTAATAAAGAGAAAATTGTCCCAAAAATTTTTAGCGTTCTGTTCCAACAGTCCAATACATGCATATACCCAAAACTTACACATGCACGCGTACGGCCCACTTGACGCTCCCGTGTGACTCACTCGATTGCACGGCCAGTTGGCCGCTACACTGTGTCATCCGTTTGCGTAGACCTCTACGCATCCCGTCTAGCTGCACCTACGTCCTTTGCGTGCTGCGCCTTCTGCACTTGCGATCTCGCGTGCCACCTGCACCTCTGCGACCTCGCGTGCTGCGTCTGCACCTCTGCGACCTTCGCGTGTGCTGCTCTTGAACTATGCGTCACCTGCGGTGTACGTCCATCTGTGTTGCAACGTGCATCTTGCGTCCCTGCGTTGCACTTCCTGTTGCCTGCGCTGCATCTCCTGTCACAAATAAAACAACCTCTCACAGTACCTTGTTTCATAACAAATATTGTTGTCTATAAATCATCACACATATATTATATTGTTGTCAAATTAATCATCACATATAAAAATCACAAATATAATTAACAAATCCAAAAATATCTAAATTTTAATGTGAAAGAAACAAATGCTCTCAGTCTCCCACCTACCGCTCATCTAGCAATTTATAACTAACCGAGCTACACTCTTGTTTAAAACAACCACTCCATCTCTTGCCATTTTCAGAATACACATAAACAACAACTAGTAGTAGTGCGCTAGCTAGCTAGTAGCAACCAACAAGAAAACATTAAAAAGATCAAGTTCAGTAGATAAAAAATTGTTAACTCATGAAGTGCTTTCCTAGCATTTAACTTGACGTGCTTAGGCTGTTGAGCCAAAACTTCAGTACAACAAAGTTTTCATCTGTAGTTTCTATTTAATTCTGTCGGGGATCGATACCTTTGGTACGCGAAAGCCCCCTGAACTCGTGGCTGTGCTCCACGAGTTCGAGGGCGTGTCTCCAAGCTCAAGCATGCGCTCCCCGAGCTCGGGTTCTCGTCCAGCGAGCTCGGGCTTGGGCAGGAGGTTGGGGACCCAGCTCGAGCTAAACGAGGAGGCCGCATTCTCAGGACGATACCACCAACGTCACCACGCTCCAGGCCCGAGCTTTAGGCCACGGCTTTTGTACCCTCCGTACCATTCTGTTTCACTGTAACGGTCCAATTTAGATATGTAGAAACCTTCCCCTGCGTGGGAATCAGGACCAAACCTACCCCTGCGCGGGAACTAGGGCCAACAACTCTCAACGACTCCCGTCAACTCACCACGACTGCCTGACGTCGGCCTCGGGACCAAGCGGCGACAATACCTAGAGGGCTCTCAAAAAAGGCCTCCAAGAACACAAGAAAAGGTAGGACCCTCATTCAAACACAAAAAGGGAACACCCCACTCTCAAATACAACGTTCTCATCCTCGCATACTCATCTAGAGCAGAGCTACGCTCGAGCTCCCATTGTACTCTCCCGCAAAGCATTACATCCATTTTCACCCCAGGGCAAGACTGGAGTAGAGCTGTTACCCGGACTCGGGGGCTCGAACCAGTATAATCCTCGTGACCACTGCTCCCTGTCTCTCCTCCCGGTTCTCTCCCGACATACCCTTGCGCGACGCAACAGTCTTTCCCCGAACGAGCACTACCTCGGGCTCTGCCCCTCACACGATCCTTCCCATCCTACTCGCGGTCGGCGGCCCTGGTCGCCGACAGCTGGCGCCCACCGTGGGGCCCGAAGTTTCGTTCGTTCGGAGTTCGTTGCTTCAGCGTCGCCAACACCTTCAGCTTCGGCAACGATATGTCGCGTTCAGCGAGCCTGAACTCAGATGCGGTTCTCGAGTTTGAGGGCTCCACCTCTATGTTCTTGCCTTCGCCGCCGCCTCGTGAACGTCTTGCCTTTATGGCTGGCAGCCGCGAGACTAGCGCGGGGGTGGATGATCACAACCCAGAAACCCCGGCGAAGGCGCGTTGGTTGGCCCAGGCCACCATCGACCAGGCCGTCACTACCCTCCAACGGGAGGGGCGCGGGGAGGTCCACACTCCGTCCGTGCGGCATAGCCCTGCCCGCATGGACAATCTCACTAGCTGGGAACGCCCGCGAGCCATCGCCCGGGTTATGGCTGATCCCGCCCGGGCGAGGTCGGCTCTCTTTCAGCAGTCCCTCGCTGAGGAGCTCGACAGGGCGGCCGACGAAGTCACACCTCCACAGCAAGAGTGGGGCAGGCTTCCAAGCTCCCGCTCTCAGGCGAGCGATGGCAACTCCTCGCGCGGGCGTCAACGTTCTCCCCTGTCGCCTCTGCACCGATGGGCCCAGAGTCCGTCACCATCGCCCTCGCGTCTCCAGGACCCAGACGTGGCTCGTGAGCACACTCATCGCCGGCGGAGCGGCAGCAATACCTGCTCAAGCAACGGCACATCTGGAGGTCTTTCCCCGGACGTTCCGCCCATGCGTCGGAGACTTCATGACCGCTTGCGCGACCGCTCTGACGACGTTCATGCCAACCGTCAAAGTTGGCATGGCGTGCGCCGTCGACTTGAGTACGGTTACCACCACGACCGCGACTCTGATTCCAGTGGCAGTGGCTATGTTGCTCCGGCCTACGGCTGTCCGGTGTTTTTTGCCGACCTTCGTCGGGTGCGCTGGCCAGCCCGGTTCAAGCCCGCTGTGATGGAGCGATTCGACGGGACCAAAAACCCCGATGAGTTCCTCTCGATTTACTCCACTGCTATTCTGGCGGTTGGCGGGGATGAGGCCGTGATGGCTAACTACCTCCCTATCGTCCTGGACGACGCCGCGCGCACCTGGCTTTTCAACTAAGCGTCGGGCGGTTTTCGGTCATGGCGCCAGTTGCGAAGCACTCTTCATTCGAACTTCCAAAGCTGCTACGTGTGCCCTGGACGGGAGAAGGATCTGGATCATATCATCCAGAGCAAAGGTGAACCCCTCCACGACTTCATGCGCTAGTTCATCCACACGAGGAACTCAATTCCGAGCGTCTCCGACGAGGCCGTCGTCAAGGCCTTCAAGTTCGGCATCCGCGACAGGCGCCTCACTGAGGACCTGGAGATCACGACAAAGCCCGATGTCAACAAAATAGGTCCAATGCCTTATCGATCGCGTGGCCGCTCTCAGCTGATTCATCTCAAGGCTCGACGAGCGGGGGCTACCGTTCTTCAAGACCCTGCGCTAGCTTGGGGGCTTCGAGTGGAAGCCCGAAGCTCAGTGATCCTTCGACGAGCTGAAGGCGTACCTCTCGAACCCGCCTCTGCTCACAACCCCACAACAAGACGAGACACTGCTGCTCTATCTTGCGGCCATGACCTTGGTCGTCAGCGTCGTCCTAGTGGTCGAGCGGGACTGTCGGTAGCAACCGATCTACTACGTCAGCGAAGTACTCCATGGACCAAAGGAGCACTACCCTCAGGTCCAGAAGCTGCTCTACGCCCTCTTCATGGCTTCGCGCAAACTTCGACATTACTTCCAAGTGCATGTAGTGGTCATCCCGAGCGGATTCCCGCTCGGCGAAATCCTTAAGAATCCGGAGGCAGGAGGTCGCATCGCCAAGTGGGCCATAGAGCTGGCGGAATTCGACATCAGGTTCGTGGCACGTACCGCCATCAAGTCCCAAGCACTCGCTGACTTCGTGGTCGAGCAGATGACGAAACCGGCCTCCGAGCCCGGGGCCGAGGAAGATGACCCCTGGACCATGTACTTCGATGGGTCGAGGTCATTCGAGCGCTCGGGTGCGGGTGTTCTCATCATCACCCCCCAAGGAGATCGTCTGAGGTATGTGATTCGCTTCAGCTTTCTCGCAACTAACAATGTGGCAGAATACAAGCCCTCTTGGCTGGCCTCTGGGCATGCAAGTCACTGGGCGTGCGCCGGCTGGTCGTGAAGGGAGACTCCCAGCTCATCATCAACCAGTACAACAAAGACTACCGGTGCTCGGAGCTCTCGATGGCCAAGTATCTTGTCGAGGTGCGCAAAATGGAGAGGTGGTTCCGGAACCTGGAAATCAGGTACGTGCCCAGGAAAGACAACTTCGGTGCTGACCTGCTGGCCAGGCTCGAGTCGTCCGATGACGAGGTTCCGTTGGATGCCATCCTCGAGACCTTGGCTGCACCATCCATTATCGACAAGGAAGACCCGATGGCCCTCCTCGAGAGTGTTTCCTCGTGGATGGACCCCATAGTCAAGTTCCTTGACCATGGCGAACTCCAGGCTGACGCAGCCTAGAGCAGCAGAGTCAGGCGCCGGGCGAGTTCGTACAAGCTCGTTAACAAACAGCTTTATCGACGAGGCGCCTTAGGCATACTGACGAAATGCGTTCCCCGGAGGAAGGTAAACACCTGCTCAATGATATCCATTCGGGCCTTTGTGGTGCTCATTCTTCTTTCAAGACTATGGTCGGGAAGGCATTCCGGATGGGGTTCTATTGGTCGACGGCACTTCAGGACGCTCGGGAAATTGTTTGCTCCTGTCGAGCTTGCCAGTTCCATGCCCGGAAGACGTACCAGCCGGCTTATGCACTTCAGACCATTCCCCTAACTTGGCCATTCTCGACTTGGGGTCTCGACATCCTCAGCCCTTTCCCGCAGGCGGTTGGGGGGAAGAAGTTCTTATTCGTCGCCATTGACACCTTCACAAAATAGGTCGAAGCCGAACCAGTCTCAGCTATCACAGCTTGAGCCGCGGTAAGGTTCTTTCACTCGTTTGTAGTCACAAGGTATGGAGTCCCTTGCAGGATCATCACTAATAACGGGACACAGTTCACCAGCGAGTTATTCCAAGAATACTGTGAAGACATGGGCACCAAGGTTTGTTACGCCTCGGTAAGTCACCCTCAAAGCAACGGAGCGGTTGAGCGCGCCAATGGACATATCGTCCAGGGCGTGAAGAAGCGAGTCTTCAACGAGCTCGAACGAAGAGGCTGGGCCTGGGTGGATGAGCTTCCCACCGTTTTTTGGTCCATTCGCACCACGACTAGCCGAGCAACAGGGGCAACCCCCTTCCAGCTCGTTTTCGATGCTGAGGCCATCCTGCCTTCCGAGGTCACGTTGGGCTTCGCCAAGGTCAGCTCGGTCGACCGGGTCGACCTCGAGCAAGAACGGTCTCTTAACCTCGCCCTCGAGGAAGAAGTAAGGTGTTGTGCGCTGCTACGATCGGCGCATTACCTGCAATCACTTCGTAGGCATGCGTCTCGATTGGTACGACACAGGGAGCTCCTTGTTGGGGATCTGGTCCTAAGACGAATTCAGGGCCAGACCAACACCAACAAGTTATCCCCACAGTGGGAGGGCCCCTTCAGCATCGTTTCAGCAGATCGCATGGGTACTTACCAGCTGGTAATGCCTGACGGCAGAGATCTCATGAACTCGTAGAACATAGACCAGCTCCAGAAATTTTATGTCTAACGCTCTTTCTTCGATTTATGATAAAAAGCTCTGCTCTATCGTCTATGCTCATGGCTCTCTTTATGTCTTTCCTCATCTCGGGCAACGTGACTTCGGGTCATGATCCCAGGGTTCACCTCTAGGGGGTCAAGTCAGTAGTAAGCCGATTCTCATCGCATCACGACTTCCCCCTATAGCAGGGCTCGACCTGGAGATCACGCCCAAGAGTTCCCCGACCTCGAGATGCTCAGGTCTCTGCCCATGCACCTCTTGCTCGAGACCGACCTGAGTGTTGCGGTCTCAAAATTCACCTCCGGGGGTCACGTCCGCAGTAAGCCGATTCTCATCGTAGTAAGTCGACTATTCCCCTGTAGCAGGACTTGAACCGGAGACCGCCCTTGGAGAGTGCCTCGAGCTCAAGGCTCAACCTAGTATTAATTTGCAATGAAAAGTTTTTCTTCATTGTCTATACTTACGTCTCTCTGCATGTTTCTTCGCATCTTGAGTGCCTTGGCCTCGGGTCGTGGCCTCAAAGTTCGCCTCCAGGGGTCACGTCCGCAGTAAGCCGATTCTCATCACAGTAAGTCGACTATCCCCCTGTGGAAGGACTCGAACCAGAGGCCATGCCGTGTTGTTCCCAACCTCGAGATGCCTAAGTCCTTTTCGCGCCTCGACCTGAGTGCTGCGGTCTCAAAGTTCACCTCTAGGGGTCACGCACGCAGTAAGTCGATTCTCATCGCAGTAAGCCAACTATTCCTCTGTAGCACAGCTTGAACCAGAGACCGCCCTCAGGGAGTGTCTTCTCCTCGAGGCCCGACCTAGTATTAAGGTTGAATTCGTCCTTGCTCGAAGACATGTCTATTAATGTAACTTCGTCTTAAATCTTTTTCAGGATTAAAGATTGCAAGGCACATCGCCTATGCCCGAGTTCAACCTCGCTCGGACTCGACCACAATGGGGGCCGGACCAGGGGGGATCGCCCCGAGGACAACAAAAGCTAAGTCTTAAGACTCATTCAATCTCGAGCACCAAAGAAGAATTTTATTTCTTTTGCAAAGTTTACAAAGATCACATTTACAAGAGGGAGCAAGTTGCTCTTGCCCCTTTTCCCTATTTATTGTCCTAGCTACAGGTCGACCATCTCGCGGGCAAGCTTCTCCTGCTCGAGCTCGGTGACCCTTGCTCTCATTATCAAGAGCTCACCTTGCAACCGGTGTGCCTCGGCTGCGGAGCTGGCGGCGCGGCTGCGCTCGTCTTGGAGTTGAGCTAGAGCGCTCTTCCCTGTCTGGGTCGCTCTCCCCAGCTTCTCCTCGAGCTCGGCGACCTTCGCCTCAAGCTTGGCGGAGGCCCTCGCCGGAGCAGCGGAGAGCTCCGCCACTTGCTTGCGAAGCGTCTCCGCCTCCATGCGTGCGAACTCGATGACTTCCACGAACACCGCGCGATCAGACTGTGGGCTGCCGCTGCCTTCGCGCTGATGTTCGCGAGGTCCTCAGCCGATCGCTCTCGCTCGGCGTTGATGGCCTGCGAGAGCTCGGAGGAGTGGGCTGCCCTCAATCGCCTCACCTCCTCATCGAGGGCCTCGGCCGACTGCTCCCACTCAGCCTCGATAGCGTGTGAGAGCTTGGCGGAGTGGGCTGCCATCAGTCATCTCACCTCGCCTTGCTCGTACTCCAGGTTCTCCTCGAGATCGAGGACATAGGTGTCCCGTTCCTCGACCCGATCGCAGACCACCTTGAGCTCGGTGGAGTGACCGCGCAGGCTTTCGAGCACCTGGGCGACCAAGGCTATAGCCTGCGAAAGCCAGAAAGGAGCCAAAGCAATCGGAAAGGAAAGTGCATGAAACTCAAGTGTGTATCTTACCCGTTCGAGTCGACCCTCGAGTCTTTGGCTGTGGGGTCCGAGGAGCTGTACGCCCGATTCGACCACGATGGCCTCAACAGAGTCCCAGGCCACGGCCGCGGCAGTCGCGTTGGCCCCCTCCGAGGGAGGGATGGCCCCCGCCAGTCGAGGCCTCGACATGGGCTGGCCCAGCCGTGGTAGGTGGCAGCTCGGGTGCGGCTGAGACTTCTGAAGAAAGAAGTTAAGCTACGAAAAAAAGAAGCAAGGAGAAGGAACCGGGGAGTTTCGATGTACCTAGCGCTTCCGCGGGACCCTCGGGCTCGACCGCGCCTGTAGGGGCCTCGTTGACTTCGACGGCCTCGGCTCCGACAACCGAGACATCCACTCCTCCTCCCCCTATGCCGGCTTCTCCCGGGCCAATGTTTGGTCCAGGGGGCTCCTGGTTAGGGCTACTGACCGGGCTACCCCCCGGAGGCGTTGCGGTGGCACTGGCTTGCGGCGTGCGCGCCCAGTGGACCAGGAGATAGTCACCCGGGTCCTCCTCGTCCTCGGACTCCCCCTGGACAACAACCATGGTTATTACCCGTCGAGCGCTCGAGGTCTGCGACGAGGAAGACTATTGAGAGAAAGAAAAAGGGAAGGACTATGCTACGGGGAGAGGACTTACTCGAGCCTAAATAACGAGCCTCCGTCTCCTGGGGGTTGGAGGCACGTCTTGACGTCTCACCACTGCTGCGACAGCAGGAGCGTCTCCACCCCAGGCGCTCTGCGGCTACGACCTCGGAGCACATGCGTGCTCTAGGCTCCCGGCGTCGGCCGCCTCGGTGCTTCGCGATGGGGATTATCGCCCTGGTGCCGGGCTCGAGTACCTGGCAGCGGTCGCCGCCCGTTGTTGCTGCAAGAAGGCGAAAAGAAGATCGGGAAGAGGGGGAGGAAAAAATGACATAAGAAACTAAGCCTGGGCTCGAGCGTTCCCGGGCTCGGTGAGTTCGACTTACCACCATACGGTCGGCCCACTCGACGTGCAGCTTCTTGGCGGCGTCGCTCGGGGCATCCGAGGCAGGCCTCTTACCCACCTTCTTGCCCTTGCCCACTCCGGGCAACGGCAGCATGCGCCTTGTCGTCTCCCAGAGCTCCTGGCTCGCCTGCATAATCAAGCAAGGCTAGTGTGAGCCCGAGATGTTCCGAGCTCGATGCCAAGTGGGAAGCATTACCTCACTACTCTGCCTCAAGACGTTTCGAGGGACGGGGTAGTCGATGGCATAGGAAAAGGCTGTCTTCCCGAACGCCTCCTGTATCCTCGTCGCCACCCAAGACTCCTTCGGGGCTTCGGAGAAGAAAAAAAGGAGAAACCGTTAGAAGGAAGCTCGGCCGAGTTCGAAGAGGGTCAGGGTCGGAGAGGGCTTACCGTTGGGGCTTTCCCGGGTAAGGTTGTCCCTTTCCCGAATTTCGAAGAACGGGTGCACCCTCTTCCGCAGAGGGAACACCCGGTTCCGCAGGTAGTTGTTGACGACTGCCTGGCTAGTGAGGCCGCGTGTCACGCAGATATGGATGGCGGTGAGGGCCTCGTGGTCGGCTGTCGAGTCTTCGGGCTTGGGGGTCTGGCGCTTGCTATCGACGGGGACACCGTTGTACTCGAGCGCGCCTCCATCGCCCTTCTTGAGGTAGAACCACCTCTCTGTCTATGGACCGAGGGAGTCCTGGGTTTGGATTTGGGGAAAAGAGCAAGGAAGCCCTGTCCGCAACCGAAAGTACAGACACCCGACCACGGGGTCCTTCGTGGTGCGGAACAGGGAGTAGAAACAGAAAAGGAGAGAAGGGGTGGGGAGGATCCTCAAGAACCCCTCGCAAAGATGAGAAAAGATGGAGAGAAGGAGAATGGAGTTACGTACCAGGTTGACGAGCTCGATCTCGCATCGCGCGAGAACGGCCGCCAGAAAGTCGCTCTTCGGGGTTCGCAGCTCGAAGAGCATGTACTGCTCGGTGCTAACAAGTTCGTTCTCCCGGGGCTCCGGCTCGATCTCCCCACCCAGAAGCCGCCAGGTCGCTGGGTCCAGCATTCCCAGCGCCTCGAGATCCTTCATCCTCTCCGCGGTCAGGGTACTCTTCTCGAACTTGGCCATGGCTTTGGGAGGAGGAATCTGCTCAGAGAAGGAAAGATAGCGGGCAGAGGTCAAGGAAGCAATAAAACAAGGTAGTCAGGGGCTCAGTGCAGAGAAGAAGTGGGGAATTTCTAAAGTGGGTGACGATTTCGGATTTAAAAGGAGCCCGATTGCCAACAACTGGCAACGGTTACGCCTCAAAAGGCGCGCTGGGATATTCAGACAGGGAACGTGAAGCGTCGTGAAATGCGCCCCTCGGCTTCCCTGTTCGAACTCGAAGCATCACGGGCCGCGTCCTCTCGACTCCTCCATTCGAAGACGAAGCGACAAAGCCTGAGCGCTTTCGGGCACGCTCTCTGTTCGAAGGCGAAGCAACGAAGCCCGAGCGTTTTTAGGCACGCCCACACCAAAGACCGCCGGGCAACCCCGCACCTGAGTTCAAGCTCGAGAGTTTTCGAGCTCGACCGGGAAGCTGGACCCTCCTCAAGGTCGTCAGACTCAAGAACATCCCGAGCTTCAGGATCGTCTATTGATCCTCGGGGGCTAGCTGTCGGGGATCAATAGCTTTGGTATGCGAAAGCCCCCCGAACTCGTGGTTGTGCCCCATGAGTTCGGGGGTGTATTTTCGAGCTCAAGCTCGGACCCGAACGAGCTCGAGCATGCGCTCCCCGAGCTCGGGTTCTTTTCCAGCGAGCTCGGGCTCGGGCAGGAGGTTGGGGACCCAACTCGAGCTAAACGAGGAGGCCGCATTCTCAGGGCGATACCACCAACGTCACCACACTCCAGGCCCGAGCTTGAGGCCACGGCTTTTGTATCATTTGGACCATTCTGTTTCACTGTAACGGTCCAATTTAGAGACGTAGAACCTTCCCCTGCGTGGGAATCAGGACCAAACCCACCCCTGCGCGGGAACTAGGGCCAACAACTCTCCACAACTCTCAACGACTCGCGTCAACTCACCACGACTACCTGACGTCGGCCTCAGGACCAAGTGACGACAATGCCCCGAGGGCTCTCAAAAAAGGCCTCCAAAAACACAGGAAAAGGCAGGACCCTCATTCAAACACAAAAAGGGGATGCCCCACTCTCAAATACGACGTTCTCATCCTCGCATACTCGCGCTAGAGCGGAGCTACGCTCGAGCTCCCATTGTATTACATCCATTTTCGCCCCAGGACAAGACTGGAGTAGAGCTGTTACCCGGACTCGGGGGCTCGAACCAGTATAATCCTCGTGACCACTGCTCCCTGTCTCTCCTCCCAGTTCTCCCCCGACATACCCCTGTGAGACGCAACAACCTTTCCCCGGATGAGCACGACCTCGAGTTCCGCCCCTCACACGATCCTTCCCATCCTACTTGCGGTCGGCGGCCCCGGTCGTCGACAAATTCCTTTTGGAAATGTGTAGCTTTGTTGTACTAAAATTGCAGTTTGACCATTAGTGTTCTCGAGTACAACATCCAAAATGACATTCTCTATACAAGCATACATTCTGAACTGCTAAGAGGTCAGAGAATCAAAAACTCAAATCATCTGTCTTCAGTCTTTATGCATCTGAGAAAATAAAATGTGAGGGGGAGGCCGTACCTGCCGAGGGGGAGGGTCGCCGAGGGGGGTGGTGCACCGGCGAGGGGGAGGGCCCGGTGAGCAGCTTGGAGCACCAGCGAGGGGGAGGCCGCCGAGGGCTAGGGCCGCCAAGGGGGGTGACTGAGGGGGAAGCCGCACCGCCGAGGGGACATCGCCGCGGGGAAGCAGGTTAGGGTTTGGGATTCGGGGGAGGAGCTTAGGGTTTGGGGCTTCAGGGGAGTAGCTTGGAGACTGGGGTTCAGGGGGAGCAGCTTGGAGACGGTCGTCGAGGGAGACGGGCTAGGAGGAGAGATGGTTGCCGGGGGAGACGAATTGTGGGGAGAGATAGTGCTGGACTTCAAGCTACGTGCAGGAGAGTGTGCGGCTCGGGCTGCTGTATATGGGCTAAAGCATCACAGACGGTTCTAGGCTGGAACCGTATGTGATGTGCCCCCCAAAAACCATCTATGATGTGCCCGAGACTCATCACTGTTTGCTTTTGCAAAAATCCGTCAGTAATGACACCTCATCACAGACGGTTTTTCAAAACTATAAGTGATGAGGAGTCTAATATAAGTCCTTTTATAGTAGTGCGCGGTCGCTTTGGCATGCTTCTTGGGGACTCAAGAAAACATAATGCAACAAGTGAAACCAAACAACAGAAATTGGCCTCACGATCCATTCTTTGCGAGGCTCACATGGTGTGTAGGAGACATTATATAGACATATATACCACCTAGTTTGGGAAGGAAGCAGGGTAGCAGACACAGCCTCCTCCTGACAAGGAGGACGCATGCCTAATTAAGATTAGAGGTGTCCGGAGATATACGGTATAAAATACCTCCACCGATGCTAAGAATTACTACCACATCAAGTGGCCGCTAACCTTAGCTTTTCATCTCTGATATATGCTGAGTAGCTACCTACCTCGACACATTCGCCTCTCCCTTCCGGCATTACTCCACCGCTAGCTGCCACCATCCAATTCACTGGCTATCTCCACCGGTCTCGCTCGCCATAGATCACTGGTACCAAGAAAGAGAGAGAAGGCCTTGGTATCTACCGGCCGAAAACCAACGCTAGAGGTGCTCTCACACCCACATATCCATATATTGATTGGTTTACTCTTCAAATTTTAAGACAGTGGAAACTACTCTCTATCTGAAAATAAAAAAAAAGAGTGGCATGCATTTTTTTTTACTTTTTAAAATCAACCACATATCATTTTAATCGCTGAATATTAGGTTATAGTAATGTACTGCAGATTCAATGGTACCATTTTCATATTTCGAAACCATATATTTTAGATAATGTCTTTAGTTAAAATTGTTACGCTTTGACTACACGTCCCTGTGACTGAAGGGAGCAGATCGCGGAATGCTCCCAAGATTAGTTTCCAGAAGCAGAAAAACTAACGTACGGTATACTGTTTATATGGTATACCATTTTGCCGCCGGTGAAATCTCTAAAAACTGGCTATGAAACCTCTGAAACCTGCTATGAAACTTCTAAAACCTACTCTGAAACCTGTGAAATGCTAGTAGCGCTCTCGTAGAAGTGCGACTCTGCGAGTGCTCTGATCGCTAGCGTCTGATGAGGCGGCAAACCGGCAAACTGACCGCACGAAACGTACGAGCGCGATAATGTGTTGGGCACTCTGTTGCGTGGTGGAGGAGAATGATCGATCGACAGTGCCAATTTGCTGCCAGAGAAACCACTGTAGAGCTCCGACGGCTTGTCTTGTGCCCATATGTTCCCCAACCACAAGGTATACACAGGACATGAACATGCCTCGTCTCTGGCCTGGGCACTAGCATGAATTAACTTGGCATTTAGCACTCAGGTGTCCAGGCCTGCCTTCTCGAAGCTTGAGCTTTTCTAGTACGCTCGCATCATTATTTTACGAAAAATCATCCCTCCTTAGTTGCAAAAGCATCGACAATTGATACGTGTTACCTGACGCGTCTATGTATCGTGACAGAAATCTAAAACTATGGCCAGCCAAGCCAGGTGCCTAGCATCATGGACACGGTAGTAAGGCGATAGCGGCTCTGCACTAGGTGCAGCACAGGTACCACGGCAAGAGGCTCAGCAAGATGGCAGCGTACGTAGGGCAACATGACTTGTCGTGATGCCCGAGCACGGTAGGTTCTTGCCGTGATGCCTTAGCTCGACAGCACTGTTCTGCCGTGGTCGTTAGCCTACCATGGTTTTGGCCTCCTGCTACGGTGCACGGATGTGGTTCCGCGGTCGGAGAGGGAAAAAGAGCTATTTTTGCAATTGCGTTTGTACAGGCTAGAGAATTTTTTTAAAACAATATATTTTTTATCCAAATTGCAAAAATATACCTGGATCTAAAAAAATTGCACAAATAAACCTCTGTCGTCGTTCGCCCATTGATACGGCGACAGAGACTCGTGTCGCTATTTGATCTGACGAGAAACAGCCACGTCGGCGTCACGTAGACGAAAAAAATGTTCCGGCTCCCTGTCGCCAAACCATAAGGCGAAAATTCAAAAATCGACCATTGGTTTGGCGATAGAGGGGGGCGCCTCTGTCGCCAAATCAACTGGTGACAGAGACTCTCTATTTAAAACCCGCAGCGTTTACTGTAGCCGTGAGCTCTCTCATTTGTTTGCCTCGCCGTTCAGAGAAAGAGAAGAGAGGAGAAGGAGGGAGAGGAGAGAAAGGAAAGGGAGGGAGGGAAAGAAGGAAAGGGGAGAGGAGAAAGCCAGATTTGAGATTTATGCTCATTGTGCAGGTAATTTTTTCTGTTTATTTTGTTTAGCAATATAACATGGTAGGATAGCAAAAATAATAGATCTGGTTAAATTTAGATTTAGTATTTTTTTAGTAATTTAGTTGGTTTGTACAAATACATTTACGTAGATATATTTTTAGGAAAAATAATATATTTTTAGGAATGTAGATGTTTTTTATAGATAGATGTAGATAGATATGTATTTTTAGGAGTATAGATTTTTTTTACAGATAGAAGTACATAGATATATATTTTTAGGAATGTAGATAGTTTTTACAGATAGATCTAGATAGATATGCATTTTTAAGAATATAGTTGTTTTTTTGTATAAATAGATCTAGATAGATACATATTTTTAGAAGTGTAGATATAGATAGATCTAGATTTTTTTTTAGTATATAGATGTAGTTATGTTAGGTATCACACTATTATTTACGAAAAGTAATTAATTCGTGGGTTAATAAATTGGTTCGCAGATATGTCAGTACATGTTCCATTTAGAATCTATTATGGAGAAGGGATTGTCATGTATGGTTTAGAGGGTGCGGATCTGAGTAACTTCCAGTATGTGGACAGAAATTTTGAAGGGAACTGCATCGTGGAGGTCATATGTGAGGGGGTGGAGCAACGTAGATGGTATCGGGTGCTTTTAGTGCAAGCATATGATATGGTTGTTGCCCCACAGCAGCAGTTGGACGCCGATGAGTGTAGTGAGCCTCGAAATGAGTTCAATTATGAAGACATCGAAATTAGGGAATCTAGCCATGAGCAGCATGTACAGGAAAGCAACGAGGACATTATTTATCGAAGTGATGAACAAGATAAGGTTGGAGAGGATGATGAAAACATTGAACATAACAAGATGAGGTTGGAGAGGATGATGAAAACATTGAACAAGAAGCGCAGGGACAAGTAGACAAAGGTGAGGAAATTGAGGAAATAACAGCAAGGATGGAAGAGGAAGACCGTGAATACACCAGAACACTAGTGGAAGACAACGATGACTCGAATAAGGAAGATGGAGCTACGGAGCCACTTGTGCCAACAGATTGGAGCACACATTAATTTAATAAGCTGGTTGTGAATGAAAGCAGCGATACACCTTGGCAGTACAGTGAGAATGAGATTAGGCCTAACAGTGTGTACCTGACAAAAGAGGCAGTGCAGGATGCTGTGAAAGGATGGCGTGGAATCAATCAGAAGGTTATTATCTAAGAGTGCATCTTGCAGGCTGATTGCAAATGCGCGTGTAACAAACCGCACCTTTTGCACATGCCATATGATAGTCGTATGTGCGTTATTTGGAATACGATCCGGTACATATCTATCTGAATATTTTACAAAGGAAAATATGATGGCAACTTGGAGCGAGGAGCTTTATGGTTATGGTGTTGTCGGTTCTTTCACCACAATACCTAATGTCAATGAAAGGTTGTGGGTTCTTGATTTTGATGGAAGAACACGCAAAGCAGGGCGTCGCAAAACAAGGCATATCAGAAATGACATGGATTAGTCTAAAGCTGGTAAACATGTGAAGAAATATTCATTATGCAAGCAAATAGGACATACGTTCAAGAACTGCCAGCCACAAAACGAAGAAGATGAAGGAGGAGATGGCAACCCGACGGCAGGGGAGGGATCATCGTCTGCAAGGCGTGGTGGACAACGTCATCATGCTACCGGAGAAGCTATTTGAATTATCATATGCTACATGTGAAACTCATATTTTATTGATGTAATGTGTGTTGTATGAACTCTATTTTTACCTAGTTGTAAGCAAGTTGCATGTCGTTGTGAGTGTTGTTGCTGATAAATTATTGGAATTTGTTTCAATATATTGTTACGATGTTTGTATAGTTTTTTGTACGCATTTGTTTCTATATGCATTTGAAATATAACTTTCATTATTGCAATTTGCAGGTATGGCTTACCAATAAAGTGGTGTTCAACTTGCAAGAGTGGCGTCCGACATTTATCGAGGCATAAGGTGGCAACCTCTGACCTGAATCTTGTGACCTCCAACGACCTCAAAGCGCACTTGCAAGGGTGGCGTCAAAAGTATTTCAGGGTGTGCGAACTAGCCGACCACCCTTCTGCTACAGGTTTCTCTACGAGATTTTATAGGGTATTAATGCTGCCCAATTAGTATGCAGAGCATATTAAGATTAGTTATTTCCTATTTGTTCACCCTACTAATATTTTTAGCAATATTCATAAGTTCACTAATTCGTATGCTCATCTTGTGTGTTAGTTTTTCCCGGAGGATAAAAAGTTGCTGAACAAAGATATCCCTGAATTCCTAGTGATGTATATGCTCTTCGGCGGGGGTGTGATACCTGGTTAGCGCAGAAAACACATAAGTTAATCTAACTAGAGGGGTAGAGGTTCACCTAGTACTATTGCAGCAGAAAGTTCAAGAGGACGTTTAACTACCACCGAAGAGGGGCTTGCTCCTAACTATACAAATGACGATGACGATTTCATGTCATCTAGACCTCGACATTCAAGCACTATCACAATAGGCCGTTCAAGTATTACTACAACAGGTCGTTCAAGCAACAATGCAAGAGGACGTTCAACCAGCACTGAAGGAGAGCTAGCTCATAACCATACAGATGACAATGATGATGACGATTTCATGCCACCTAGGCCACGAACCTTGTATCCTCGGAGTCCTCCGAATCTTGACGATGATATTACATTAAGCCCTATCAGGTATCCAAACGTACTACCCCGTCAGGAACCAATAGATAACTATTATAATTTTTATAGTAGCGATCTATTCTGACAACCATGGCCATAGAATGTATGATTTTGTGACTTAGTCCTTCACCAGAGGCATGTACCAATGTTGTATCTCAGTTTTATGAATTCCCCAAGGCATGCATGTATCTTAGGTGTAGTTCATATGCTATGCTATTGTAGTTGTTGTACTTACTGCACTTTGTCAGGTTTTATTCAATATTTTACTATGATTTGTCGTCAAATTTGCCGCACATAGAAAGAGAATGAGGAACAATGAAATTTGAATTTTTTGTCAAAAAAATAACTAACAAATAATTTTGTAAAATACTAAATGAATTATCACTGGCAAATATGAATTTTTCTGAATTTATTGAACCCTGGTTTGAACTCTAAAATTCTAGCAACTGTCAAAATAACACTGACTTTTAATAATTAATGCTCACAAGTTACAGTGAATTTTCGAATAAAATCAGTGCAAAAATGTTCCTCATAAATTTAATTTCCTCAAAAAAATTCATGTTTTTTATAATTTATTTGGTTTGAGTGCTCTGTCATGCAACCATTAGGCGACAGGAATATGTCACGGAATGAAAAGGCGACATATTCCTGTAGCCCAATGGTTGCGCGACAGAAGCCCGTCATCCTTTTATTGAGCGACAGGGAGGCTATATCAGCGCTGACTCAGTTTTACAATCATATGGCGACAGACGTTTAATTTTGCAATTTTTTAGATCAAGGAATATTTTTGCAATGAATAAAAACATGTATTATTTAGATTTGTAATATATACGCACACGGAGGAGCATAAGTCAAAACGTAGGATCACTCTGAATTGCAATATGTGAACCATCTGCACGCACAAGTCACAACGTATGATCACTGAATTGGGGAGGTTGATTGAAGAAGCAGAAGAGCTCCTAGGCAATAATAACACGTCGTGCCGCCAAATAAAAAGCCGTCCTGCCTGTCTCAGGTAGCATCTGATCGCAGGTGGGGTTCTACGTGCGAGGAGCGTATATCAAGCGAGACTTCCGTATTAGGGTTCATATTATTCGACTCACCACTGAGCAACCAGCTTCTTGAAAGTACAAGTCATGATAATACAATCCTAGGGAAAAGAAATAAGCCATGCAAGTTTAGTAGCATATCTGTACAATATGCATCAAAATCAGCAACTTTTATAAGATGGATCCAATTGTTTTGTGAAAAACCAATATTTGGGCTAGCTTGGGTATGGAGGGGACAAATGTGCAGAGAAAGTAGGCCAATCTGGAGAATAGAAAGCGGGGGCCCGGTCGATGTTAACTTCAGCTCAGCCCATCCGTCAGTCGCTTGGAATCGTTGTTGGTTGGCGAAACCGCGAAGATCGGAAGAGCGCAAGGTGACGAGAACGGCCGACGGCGGACCAACTACCTCGAGTTTTTCATGGCCTAGTTTGCCGTCAAGATCCTGCCTGCGGATGGCCGTCGATTGTTGCATCTCTCTGGTCTCGTTCCTCGACTGCCTGCCGAGGTTGAAATCACGACAGCTCCCTTGCTAAGGCTGTAATTAACCCGAGCTCGAGCCGGGTTCAAAAAACCGATGAAAACCAGTCGGTTTTCGTGTCCGTACCGAGCCGATTCGGTAATTAAAACCGTTCGGAAAACAGGTCAGATGAATAGTAAAAAAATTGAAGAATTTAGCAAAAAGTGTCAAAAAATTTTGAATTTTTTTTGTGCGTTCCTTAGGTAATCCTAGTGATTCTATAAAATTTTAAGATTATTATCAGATACGTACATGTTTTAAAAATCGAGCGTTGATATCGCCATAATATATGCTCTTCAGTTTTTTATTTTTTAGGGGCACAAAATGAAGTCTAATATTTCTTAAACTTTTTTTGTGATGTTATAACGTCATTAAAATCATTATGAAAATTTTTGAGATGATGATCAGATATGTGTATTTTTTAAAAATTCTGAAAGTACTATTATCATTGTATATGCTCTTCTATTTTTGATTTTATATGGGTAATAAATGAAGTCTAATATTTATGAAAATTTTAGTAAATGATCCTTTGCAACTATTTATATTTTCATTAAAATTTTAGAATGTATTAAATCATTTTAATATTTATAAAAATCTCACAGTGTATTTGTTCCTTTTCATTAATTTCTGTTTTAGATTTTTTAGAAGAAATAAATGATTTAAAAAATTGTAAAAATTACTCTTAGGTGTTTTATAGATTAATTGGGATTTTTTGTACATTTTCAAAAAATTTGCAATTTTTTTCAATTTGTTCATATATTTTCACCATTTTTCCTTCTGCCATCGGTTTTCGACATTCTGTTCATGTAGGTCGAACATGTCATTTTTACAGCAATGAAAGAGTGACGAAGCTATGCTTATACCTACTCCACAACTTCAATTTAAATTCATTATAATGTAAATGGTGTTAACAAGTAAATGGTAGTGAAATTGCGAATGATTTTGCTTTGTAGTTATGTAAATGCCGATTTTTGCATTTGTGTGATTGTAGTATTGCAATAAAATATTATTTATTGATATATTATTGCTAAATACATAACTTACAACTTCTAATTCTCTAAAATATAGCAAAGGTCATGTCGAATTTTTTTTCAAATTTAGGAGAGATCATTCTGGAATTTTTTTTCACGTTTTCACATACCTTATTTATATATTTATTACATTTTTACTAAATTTCAGCCTTCCATGTATTTCTAAAAATTTTATAATATTTTTTTTGCATTTTTTTTATTTTTTCCCCAATTTTCCAACCTCGAGCGGTTTTTGCGGTTTTCTCCAAAAACCGCTCGGTTTTTCGTGGAAAACGAGCGATTTTTCGTCAAAAACCGCGGGTTTCGCGATCTTGTTTGACCAAATTTCAAAATTTTCAAATTTGTAAACCGTTCAGTTTTTCGCGGTTTTCGAGTGGTTTTTTTGCGAAAAGCGCTATCGCGGGGCTAGCGATTTTCGTGAACGAAACGAAATTGTGAACCCTGGCTCGAGCAAGTACGGCCTTTCGAGCTCGAGCTTGTTAAAAGTTTGAGTCGAACTCAAGCAAGCTTAAGTTGAGATCCATATTTGGATCGGGACTCGAGCTCGGGCTCATCTAAGCTTGAGAGGCTTGAGCTTGGCTCGAGTAAACTCAGCAACAATTAGCAATCCAACATGCATCAATTTTCATTGGTAAGAAAAGTTTAAGCTCGAGTAAATTCAATAAAAATTAACATATAATAATATTCAACAAGTGATTCATAACATGTAGTAAATTTACTTAGCTCTATCGAGCTATTCGAGATCAGCTCGTTGAAACTCGCGAGCTCAGTATTAAGCTTGAGTCAATCTCAAATTGAGCCTCGAGTGAATCAACCTCATAGGCCTCTATCTTTTTATAGTCCAACCCTTGTTACAAGTTCCAAAGGTTAGACAGGGATTATTTTATGATGCATGTTAAATGTATTATTTTAGGTGTAGTTTGTATTACTTATGTTATAAATTGTTATAAAAAGCTGTACCATATCTATGTTTTTGTAATTCTTGTTGGTTATTTGGCTAGAACTAGTACTTTAGTTAGCCCCACTTATTTTCTATTAGAAAAGGCCTATATAACATTTTAAGTTTGCTCAAAAATCCGTCCGACAACTCGAACTATAAATCTAGGTATTTGATCGCTAAACTTTGTATGTAATCTGCTTCAAATAAAAAGCCTAACGAACAAATTGTTTGTATGATATTTAGCTTTATTCATCAATCCATTCCAAAAAACGCCCAAAAAAAGACTCAAAAAAGTTACTAGAAGGTAGGTTCACAAAACCGAATTTCGAAATTCGCTTCGAAAACCGCAAAAATCGCTCGAAAACCGTCAAAAACCGAAGAGGTAGGAAATCAATTTTTTTTTTGAAAAATTCAAAAAAAATAGAAAAACTGCTGCCAATTGAATGTTCATCGCAAAACGATTTTTGACGCGGGTTTTCACGAAAAACCAAGCGCATAATTTTTTTCAAAATTTTTAAATTTTTAATTTTTTTTCTGAATGGATCGGTTTACCGAACGGTTTTTGATTAAAATAACAGTTTTCGCCGGTTTTGTGAACCTGCTATAGAAGGTTGAGAGAAGAGAAGAGAATGATTTTAGCATCAGCAACCGATCAGATCTCCACCGTCGTCGTCGTCGTCTCCCTCCCGATCTCTCAAATCCCCGTAGCTTCCTCCTCGCCAAGTCCAATACCATCTCGCACGCCGCACGCACGCACCGCCACCGCGCGAGGTCGAACCTCCGCCACCAAGACCACCCACCGGCGGGCGGCGGCGAGCGGTGTGCCGGCTGGTAGGCTCGCCGGGGCGAGATGAGCGGGCACGACTCCAAGTATTTCTCCACCACCAAGAAGGGGGAGATCCCCGAGCTCAAGGAGGAGCTCAACTCCCAGTACAAGGTGCGCTCCCCACTCCTCGCCTCGCCGTTGTCTCTCGCGTGCCTAGCGTCTCCTCGTGTGGCTCGCTGTGTGCCTGTGAGATTGGTTGGCCTGGATCCAGATCTGGGCGGGCGTTGCGTGCCCAGGCGCGACCGGTTCGAGATCTGCGGGTTTTTGTTGGTTTTCTCGTGGGGTTCGGTCGTGCTCGGAGGATTGGATTTTGCGTCGCGTGTGCAGATTTCGGTGTTAGGTTCGGGATGAACTAGATGAAGTTTACGGAATTAGGTGCAGGATTGGGTTGCTCTAGTTGTGTTAGAATCGTTTGGGTGGATTTGGGTTTAGATTGTTTTCGAGCGAGATGAATGGGCTGAATTCTGACCCGTCTCGAGGCTTTGAGTGAACGCAGGATTGGTCTGAATTGAGTGGCTGTTCGATGAATTGGGTAGAGACTTGGAGTGGAAGTGTGTGTGCATGGGTTGAGTGCATTAACCTCCACCTGGTTCAGGCTGAATCGCCGTGCTCATGTGCATATTTTACCTCCACTTCTACACAGACGCATTACTAGGGAGCAATTTCACTTGATTTATTATTGATTTAAGTATATATTGATGTTGTAAATTAAACTGTGAATGCTGTAGAACTTGCACCTTGTTGTTGAGAAATCCTGTATTATACTGTTTGTACCAACTGTGCATGCGCCTGTGCAAATAGATAAAGCAGTAAGGAATGCTTAGGTAGTCTCACCGCTTTCCCATGTTGCAAGCAAGACATACTACACCTTTTTTTTTGGGTGTCTAGTGAACTTGAGATGATTTCTACCCACTGGTGATGCAAAAAGTTGTTTCCATGTTTGTCTTATTTTGCTATATGTTGAGTGTTGCGCATGTGCTGTAAATGCATGTTGCATTGCAAAAAGAGGAAAAAAAAATATTGAGAGCACCAAACACATGCGGTCAGAAATCATGGAGATAAATAAACGTTGTGTGATTCGAGCTGAATCATAAATGTAAAATTTCCATTGTCGTGTTAAATTTTGGAAACTTATATCTTGGGCTTTTTACTTTGAAATTAGTTGAGGGATGAAATGTGCTAGGTGGAAAGACTGGTTGGATCATGTAGGTGTATATTCTGTTAATTGGTACATGTACCGTTAGTGCGGCGTTATTAAAATTATTCTTGTTCTTTTATACGGTAGCATATTTATGAGTGTATATTTTTTCATGTCATTCTAATTTTCTTGTTTACTTTGACTTACCACTAAGCATTAATTGCATTTGAGTTTTTTTTTATTGAATGGAAGTTAAGCTTTTGTTGGAAACATGGTTTGCAGGATAAGAGAAAAGATGCTGTCAAGAAAGTGATTGCTGCTATGACTGTTGGAAAAGATGTCTCATCATTGTTTACGGATGTCGTGAACTGCATGCAGACTGAGAACTTGGAGTTGAAGAAACTAGTATATTTGTATCTCATCAACTACGCTAAAAGTCAACCTGACCTAGCCATACTTGCTGTGAACACATTTGTTAAGGTAAGAAATTGTAACCATACTTGCAATAAACATTTGTGCAGAAAAAAATAAGGCTATCATGTGATAAGATATAGGATTTAGACATAGCAGCTAATCAGAGGATTGGTGACTCGAAACTTTTGCAGGACTCACAAGATCCAAACCCATTGATTCGTGCTTTAGCTGTGAGGACAATGGGTTGCATCCGTGTGGATAAAATCACAGAGTATCTCTGCGATCCTCTTCAAAGATGCCTCAAGGTCTTTTTTTGTTGCTTCTACAGTATTTTTTAATTAAACTGACTTCTCTGATCTAAATAAATATATATTTGGGCGAATTGTTTCCACAGGATGATGATCCATATGTGCGGAAGACAGCAGCTATTTGTGTTGCCAAGCTTTATGATATAAATGCTGAGCTAGTGGAGGACAGAGGATTTCTAGAGGCTCTTAAAGACTTAATTTCTGACAATAATCCAATGGTAGTTGCAAATGCTGTTGCTGCTTTGGCAGAGATTCAGGACAGTAGTGCTCGTCCAATCTTTGAGATCACCAGCCATACACTGTCAAAGCTTCTGACTGCTCTGAATGAATGCACAGAGTATGATGCAATTTTTGCTATATTGGTTTTTGAACTCCTTTGTTTTTTTTTCTAATGTAGGCTGCTTAACATGTTTGGTAATTTTGCAGGTGGGGACAAGTTTTCATTCTTGATTCTCTGTCAAGGTACAAAGCAGCAGATGCAAGGGAAGCGGAAAATATAGTGGAACGAGTTACGCCCCGTCTCCAACATGCAAATTGTGCAGTTGTTCTTTCTGCTGTCAAGGTACATTAACATGATTCTCATGTACTAGAGCATAGTATGATTTAGACAGGGTCCCATGCAGTTTTTATATATATTCAGTAACCATAGCTTGGCATAGTACCAAGTGTACTGATCTGTCATGCCGGAATAGAGGTACTGCCCAGTCCTCCCTGCATGGGTATCAAGGCAGGAAAGACTTGTTTCCAGGTACAAAACAAATTAATACATACTCCTGTAAATTATGTCTGGGGATCTTCTAGTCTGGTCACGAACTTTTTCTGTCATCTTGAGTTTGTATCATGATAAATTGTAGGAACCAATGAATTATAACATTGGATTGACTTGTATCTTTCTTGACCTTTTGGTCGAATAGGACTATGATACATCTGGATTTAACTAAAGCAGTATTTTCTGTTTATTTTTCATTTGTCCAAATAGGTGTTCCTTTTCTTTTAGTAATATTTTAACGTATTGGTTATCTCCTTCTGTATCAGACAGGAGCTTTTGTTGATGTTATCTTTTTTCTTTCACGTAGATAATCCTTGTACAAATGGAGCTCATTACTAGCACGGATGTTGTCCGAAATCTCTGTAAGAAAATGGCACCTCCTCTTGTTACACTTCTGTCAGCGGAGCCTGAGCTTCAGTATGTAGCATTGAGGAACATCAACCTGATTGTTCAAAAAAGACCTACAATACTTGCACATGAAATTAAGGTGATACATTTGTTTCTCTTTTGAGCTGTTCTTATTCGTTAATCATGTCACAATGTGTACTCAATAGTATGTCTGGCAATAGGTCTTCTTTTGCAAGTACAATGACCCAATATATGTTAAGATGGAAAAGTTGGAGATTATGATAAAGCTTGCTTCAGATCGAAACATAGACCAGGTACAGAATCTTCTATTCTTGTGTATGCTGCTATTGGTTCTAGGTAATGTTGATTGGAGTGAGATTATTTCCAACTACATTTTTATGCTATTCTGGTCTCATACGGAGCATAACAGAAGTACAAAAACTAAAGAAAAAACATTCTAGGAAGTGGGGACAAAGGTTCAATAAAATTGACAACAGTTGCTAAATTTATTGAACATCTTGCTCCTTTCAGAAGTTGGTACTAGATGATTTGTAGTTTCCATTCAGAAGCTAACAGCAGTTTTTCTAGGTGCTATTGGAGTTCAAAGAGTACGCCACAGAGGTGGATGTTGACTTTGTTCGGAAAGCTGTTCGTGCTATTGGAAGATGTGCAATTAAATTGGAGAGAGCTGCTGAAAGGTGCATCAGCGTTTTGCTTGAGTTGATTAAGATAAAAGTTAATTATGTTGTGCAGGAAGCTATTATTGTTATCAAGGACATCTTTAGACGCTACCCAAACACGTAAGTGCCTTTTCATGAAACCTCGGCATTCTATATTTTGGAGCTATGGAGCTATCAGTGTTCTTTTTTGCTCAAGGAAATTTTGTGTAAAAAAAGTAATTGTTTTCTTGCTGAATATGCAGATATGAGTCTATCATCGCAACACTTTGTGAAAGTCTGGACACTTTAGATGAACCAGAGGCTAAGGTATTAGTCTATGAAGACAGTCTCGGCAATTTATTGCATGTTTTGTTCACTTACATGTTTCATTTTCTTTAGGCATCAATGATTTGGATAATTGGAGAATATGCCGAAAGAATTGACAATGCTGATGAACTGCTTGAGAGCTTCTTGGAAACATTCCCAGAAGAACCAGCATTAGTTCAACTGCAGTTGCTAACTGCAACTGTTAAGTTGTTTCTTAAGAAGCCAACTGAGGGGCCCCAACAGATGATACAGGTTACTATTCTCAGCTCCTTATTTTACTTGTGCAGATGATATTGCTTATTGTTGAGCACAGGATAACTTTTGACTTGGTGTAAGGTGTCTTTGAATATTTCCTTATTTGGTATCACGGCATGTCATTGATGCTCAAAATATGGCTGTTGAAGTCATTAGAGAACTAAGCATAGTGTTGATCAATACTACAACGTTAGTCAATTCTCTGTGTGTTGAGAAGGTGAAGGCTTGGGTCCTAAGGGTACAATACTTCACGTTTTCCTTATCTGAATGATCAATTTATGCAAATGAGTAGTTGCTTATTCCAATAGGAATGGATGCGCACTGCTTCTAAAAGATCTCTTTTAATAACTTTGTTTACCACAGCTACCTGCCTAATTTGTGTTATTTCATGTAGGCTGTTCTCAATAATGCAACAGTTGAAACAGATAATCCTGATTTGCGTGATCGAGCATACATATACTGGCGACTTCTTTCCACTGATCCCGAGGTATTGTATGTTTACACTTTACATCTTTTGATCCAATGTTTTGTTAGATATCTGTGTGACCACTGTGTTATGTGTGGCTTTCTGCAGGCAGCAAAAGATGTTGTTCTGGCAGAGAAACCTGTGATCAGTGATGACTCCAACCAGCTTGACTCATCACTTCTTGATGAGTTGCTAGCAAACATTTCTACCCTTTCATCAGTTTATCACAAGCCTCCAGAAGCATTTGTCAGCCGTGTTAAGGCAGCTCCGAGGGCTGATGATGAGGAGTATGCTGATGCAGCTGAAACAGGGTATTCGGAGTCACCATCTCAGGGAGTTGATGGGGCATCACCTTCTTCTAGTGCTGGAACTTCATCGCATGTACCAGTGAAGCAGCCGGCAGCTGCAGCCCCAGCAGCTCCTGCTCCAATGCCAGACCTCCTAGGTGATTTAATGGGTATGGATAATGCCATGGTACCTGTTGACGAGCCTACAGCACCTTCAGGGTCAGCAATTTTTTTACCAGTTTTTGCTCTACGTTCTGCTTTGACATTTTATTCATGTTATATGGCTTGAGCAGGTTTTTTGACCATTTTGATTTTTCTGGTTATTTTCTTTTGCAGACCTCCACTGCCTGTTGTATTGCCTTCTACTACTGGCCAAGGACTCCAGATTAGTGCACAATTAGTGCGACGTGATGGCCAGATATTCTATGATATATCTTTTGAGAATGGCACCCAGGGTGTGTTTGATGGATTTATGATTCAGTTTAACAAGAGTACCTTTGGTCTTGCAGCTGGTGGACCACTTCAGGTTCCAGGATGTCTATTCTAAAAGTTTCTTTTTTTTTTGAAAAATTACAATTTCTTGTACTGAACTTGGTGTCCTCCTATTAATTAAGGTTCCTCCGCTGCAACCTGGGGCCACAGCCAGGACACTTCTCCCTATGGTTTTGTTCCAGAATATCTCTCCTGGAGCACCAAACTCGCTGCTGCAGATTGCGGTGAAAAATAATCAGCAACCAGTGTGGTACTTCAATGACAAATGTCCACTGCATGTCTTCTTTGTTGAAGATGGCAAAATGGAGCGAACGAGTTTTCTTGAGGTAAAAGCTAAAACCTTTCTTTGGTGTGGTACTGCATTGTTGGTAAATATCAGTTGATTTGATTCACTTAGCAGTTTCCTTGTCTGGCTGAAGTTTGAGGTGATTTTGTCTGATTGCAGGCTTGGAAATCTTTACCCGACGACAATGAGTTTTCAAAAGAGTACCCCAGTTCTGTGATCAACAGCATAGATGCTACCATTGAACACCTTGTAGCATCAAATGTGTTCTTTATCGCCAAGCGGAAAAATGCAAACATGGATGTTCTGTATCTGTCTGCTAAGATTCCACGCGGAATTCCCTTCCTGATAGAGCTTACTGCCGCAGTTGGTGTTCCTGGCGTGAAGTGTGCAGTCAAAACTCCAAATAGGGAGATGGTGCCTCTCTTCTTTGAAGCAATGGAACCTCTTATCAAGTGACGCCAAACTGTAGGATCAGTGTTCCTTCCAAATTGATCAGTTGATGAGCTACTATAGGTGTGTGAATGCGGCATTGTTCCATGGAAGCTGGTGTGAATTGTGTTTGTATTAGATTACAATATTTAAGCTGCTAGTTTCATGGTTTCAAAGTTTTCCTTGAGAAATACTCAACATGGTCATTTTGTCTCGCATAATTTGTATATCTTGCCCTGTTGGACATGGACATTCTTTTTCTTGTTATGCCACAGCATATGAAAATATGACTAGTTTTCAACAGCTAGATGTAATGTGGTATTTAATTTACTTAAGCTATGATAAAATGCTGCTGCTCTTTCCCTTCAAAGAAGTGGGCCACCGTTGCACTGGATGTTGGCAGCACTTCTGTGTAAGAAGTAAGGTGCACGATTCTGTGATGCATTATTGAACTTGAACGGGGCCTGTACAAAATCAATTAAAACTTACAATCTAACAAAAACTTTTCACATACTATTACGCAAAAGAGTAACATCAGAGGATTTCGTAACTTACCTATGAAGAAAAGAAATAAAGGGCGCAATCCGGCCTGAATCAGAATTCGGTGCGCATTGGAAAAATTCTGCTTGGCAATGTTCGAATTGTTTTAAATGATATTGCACAAAAAAACATCGAAAAAAATTTACAAAAATATTTCTCTGTTTACCGCATAGGTTTTTATTGCTAAATGAATTGGCGGTAGTTTCTATAACAAATTCAAATGGAGAATAGATTCTATGGTCAGATAAAATGGTGACAGCTTGAATTGATGACACGAGCTCTGTCATGTCACTGATTCTGGTGACAGAGCCTATACAACAAAAAATTTATTTATTAAAATAATGATATTACAAAAATTAAGATTGAACTTTTTTTTCACAATCTAAATACACGTAGAGAAGTTGAGTAATAACTTTTGTTTAATTGAATCATTTCAAGCCAGACAACACATCATAACGAACATTCAAATTATATGGCACGTAGGGTTTGGTTACGTGTATATATTTGTCTCACTACTCCGATGATATAAATGACAACATGCACGGACTATCAACCCAAACTATAGCTAAGATACATGTGCAACTTTTGAAATCGAAAACGCTACGAGGATGAAAAAGAAGTCAGACTTGTGATCATACATCCTATGTGTCAGGGTCTATCTGTACCTTTCCCTTGGAGTTTGCGGGTATAGGCCTTCGCCTTCTTCCAATTACTCCCGTACCATTCAATCTAAAACTTGTCTTCTGGGTCCAACTTAGGTTTGTTCCGGTTCAAAATAGCCACCTTCAACAGTGGCATCGGGGATCATCAACGTGTTTCCCCCCTCTCGGTCTTTCCCTTGTCCTCTAAGGTGTAAGGTTTCCAGCGGGTGAAGTTCTCGTACGCAAATAGGGTAGTTCAACATATAGTTTTGCTGGATGAACGCCCTATCGTACGTCTCGAGCCCATTAATCTATTGGAAGAAGAAGCATTGCTCCGATGATTGGGATTATGCTCAAATGATGTCGGCGATACGTAAAATGCAACATGCAATGAGAAATATCAATATGTGACATTTGCTTACGTGGATATCCCTGCACATGTAGTGCGCCCAAGCGACGATGTCTGGATGTGTAGATTGAATGATCCATGCCGAACTATCGCAATCGCACTGCAGGCACGAAAACTCTGGTGGTACAGGTGCTTCCTTCAATAATTATCAGTGTAGGTTTCTGTCTTCTTGGCAATCCACTTTTGTTTCCGAAGCATTGTTGTATAGTCCAACAACCCCAACCCCGGTGGAGTGACCTCCACTGGGTCTCTTCTCCCTCCTAGTTTTCGAAGTTGGCTCAAGTGGAGTGTTGCCTGTGGTGGTGAAGATGGCGTAGTTTTGCGGGAATAAATTTTAGGCAATGGGAGTGCATAGGAAAAGTAAAGAGAAATATCAAAGCACTGAGAAAAGTTGGTGTGTATTGTCAAATCACTCAGGAAAGCTGATGTGTGTTGTCTATTCATTGTGGAAAGTTGGGGTTTGTTGTCAAATCACTCAGGAAAGCTGCTGTGTGTTATTATTTCACTGAGAAAAGGTGGTTCAAGTTGTCAAATCACTGAGAAAACTTTGTGTGTGTTGCCAGTGTACTGAGAAAAGGTATGGTCAATCGCATTGTCACATAGTTAACAAGTATAATGCAAGCCGGCGGAATTCATAGTGATAAATATTAAAGGAAATACGGAGTTACATGTCACGTTGGTTATGTAGAGTGCACATTTTGCTAGATAAAAGTACGATACAAATGGGAAGACATACGACCCAACCAATCTCACTACAACTACGGTACATATGCCATTTTTGACCTAAAATAACAAGATTGGTGTACATCTAATCGGTCTTGTGGACGAACGATCTTAAGGTGTAAATGGGACACTATAGGACACTAACATAGAGTAGCAATCGTTAGGGCGACGTGGATGGGGCTGATTGTCGTAGTAGTGGTAGGCATAAGTGCAGTTCGGATTGGCACAACAGTAGTACGAGTGGCAGTTATTGTCGAGGTGGATCACCTTCTCGTTGTTTCACTCCTTATCCTCTGCTTGCGGAGCTCGTCGTTGATAAGGTTACAATATATTAATGCTGCAACCTGGGGCTCTTCTCCCCTATGGTCTTGTTCCGGATTGTCTCCCCTGGAGCACCAAACTCGCTACTGCAGGTTGCGGTGAAAAATAATCAGCAGCCAGTGCGGTACTTCAATGACCAAAGTCCGCTGGATGTCTTCTTTGGTGAAGTTGGGAAATGGAGAGAATGAGTTTTGTCGAGGTAAAAGCTAATAAAACTTTTAATTCTAAGCGGATGATGAGAAATTTACAAAATTAGTCTCGTCCTTAACCACGAAAGCAAAGACAAACGATTCATATCACCGATCGCGTTTCCGTTCCACTCCAAAGATCCCCATCATCACCATGCCTCGACAGTGCTTAGCCCATCGTGTGAGCTGCGAATGGCCAGTCCACACTGGTCAGCACAGCCCCTACCTCTTCCACACGAATTTGGATGGCCCTTAGCCGTTGGATCGAAAAAGAGTGGCTCAGACCATCGCTACAGTGCAACCAGAGCACGCAGCTAGTGTGCAAACGAATTTGAAAGAAAATAGTCTCCTCCCTCGCAGCGAAATGATGAGTCGGTCTTATTCAGATTTTCAGAATACTGTGCGCACCGTATGTGCGGTCGTCCCGGGATCGACGCCTGTCTCAATGCATGCAGAGCTACCCGCTCGTGTGCTCGCTTTGCAGATGGATCCTACGAGTCTGCGACGGCATGCTCAGCGTCAGCTCCTATATATATATGCCATGATATATAAAAGCAGTAGTGAATTGGTTATCTGCTGATCTTGACAGAATAGTATCATCGGAGAAGTGGCAAAGCTTGAAAGATTAGCGCACACTGTGGTGTCATTGCTTTGGGCAACAATGCAGGTAATAAGTAGTTAATTAGTAATAACCAGTTAACCACTTGTTAATCGATCGACATGCACAGGAGAAAGAAACGTAGGTAAAACTTGCAAGATCGTGCGTATATATAGCCGCCAAACATCTCCATCAAAAAGGAGGTTGATTAAGCTTATGGGCGCTTATGACAAGAACTCCACTTGTGAGTAGAGGTGGGCGTCGTGCCGTGCCGAGCTGGCCCGGTACGGGTTCATCGTGCTTCGTGTCTGAACCGTGTCGGGCCGTGCTGGCCCGGCTCATCTTTGGCGAGCCTAGGCACGGCTCATTTATGCTTCGTGCCGTGTCGGCTCAGACCCAACCCATTTGCACTATTCTGACGAGAGAAAAGGTGCATCGATCGATGAGGTCACCGGAGTTGGAATGAAAGGGTGGGGCATTTGTGGTGGTCGACGGGGTTGATGGGGAGGGAGGACAAGAGGATGGCGGAGGCGGGGAGCGTGGTGTCGGGGGAGGGAGAGGGCGGTGGTGTAGCGAGAAAGACAGAAGAGAGGCTACCATGACGTAGGTGATAGTGTGGCACAACTAACGAGAAAGATAAAGGAGAGGCTACCACGACAAGAGAGAGGGAGAGCGATGAGCGAGCGAGCAACGATAGGAGTGGAGATAGCTAGGCGTGGTGTAGATCAAGGAGAGGGAGAGAGAGGGTCTGAGAGAGTGATATAGAGAGTTGGAGTGAGAGAGATGGACTGAGAGATTGACACAGAGAGTCAGAGGGAAAGAGTGACATAGAGAGTCAGAGGGGGAGAGAGGGACTGAGAGAGTGAGAGTGAGCCAGAGAGAGTGACACAGAGAGTCAAAGTGAGAGAATAACATAGAGAGTCGGAGGGAGAGAGTGAGCTAGAGAGAGTGACACAGAGAGTCGGAGGGAGAGAGAGGGACTGAGAGAGTGACATAGAGAGTCGGAGGGAGAGAGAGGGACTGAGAGTGAGCCAGAGAGAGTGCACAGAGAGTCAGAAGGAAAGAGTGATATAGAGAGTCAGAGGGAGAGAGAGGGGCTGAGAAAGTGACATAGAGAGTTGGAGGGAGAGAGAGGGACTGAGAGAGTGAGAGTAGGCCAGAGAGAGTGACACAGAGAGTCAGAGGGAGAGAATGACATAGAGAGTCAGAGGGAGAGAGGGATAGAGAGTGAGAGTGAGCCAAAGAGAGTGACACGGAGAGTCAGAGGGAGAGAGTGACATAGAGAGTCGGAGGAAGAGAGAGAGATAGAGAGTGAGAGTGAGCTAGAGAGAGTAACGTAGGGAGTCGGAGGGAGAGAGAGGGACTGAGAGAGTGACATAGAGAGTCGTAGGGAGGGAGGGACTGAAAGAGTGAGAGTGAGCCAGAAAGAGTAACACAGACAATTAGAGGGATAGTGACATAGAGAGTGGTTATCGAATTACTTGATTTTTACAATTATATATTTTTTCTCTTTTTTCCATTAATGGGTTTAATTTGCCTATAAAAAATTATTTATTTGAAATGAATTTTGTAGTCTTTTTTTTTCTTTTTCCCCTCTTCTTTTTCTCCTTTTCTTTTCTCCCCCTCTTTTCTTTTTCTTCCACTCTCTGGCCATCCTTATCCGGTCGCCTCGCCCCGCACCTGCTCCCTCCTCCTCCCTCACTATTCCCGGAGTCCTTGCCACTAGCCTCGCCCCGCATGGCCACGCCCCGCCTGCTCCCTCCTCCTACCTCCCCGTCCTCGGCGTCTCCTCCGCCGCGCGTCCATGCCCCTCCCCACGCCGGCTCTCCCCTCCCCGCTCCCCTCCCCACGGTGCGCGCCCCTCCTCCTCTCCCCCCGCAGCTCTCCTCCCGCGCCCCCTCCCCCCGGCCGCCCCTCCTCTCCCTCCGATTCCGGCCTCCCCGTGCGCGCCACCCTCCTCTCTCCTCCGGCTTGGCCTCCCACGTGTCGTCGCCCTCCCTCCTCCCCTCCTCACTGCCGGCGCCGCCTCCTTCGGCCCGGCCATGGCGCTTGCAGCGCGGCGCGACGCGGCCAAGGCCAAGAAGCGAGCGCAGAGGCCAAGACGCACACGCGCGGCTCGGTGTGGGAGCGTGCGTGCAGTGCGCGGAGCGGCGCGGCAGAGGCCAAGATGGACGCGGCAGAGACACGAGCACGGGCTCGACGCGGCGCCGACGAGTGGCAGAGAAGATGGGCGCGGCAACGCTAGTGCCCCGCCTCGTCCGCGGTCGTGCCGCATCCGCGCCGACAGTGCTCTCGCCGTCTCTGCCGTAAGACGCACGCCCAAACGGTCGTGTCAGGCCGAGTGTAACACCCTGAAATTTACTCTACTTTAAATTTTGGAGTATTTTTTATTTTTGAGAATTTCTGAGAATTTATAAGAATTTAATTGGATTTATTCATTTGTAACCTTTCTTGCATTTAATTAAAATAATACAAAAATTTATACAAAGTTTTGCTGGAAATATTTTATTTGAGTTCCAAATGTCCCAAAGTATTTTCTAGAATTTTTCTGGATTTTTCCGGGTATTTTTGCTATTTATTTTGGCTTTGTTTAATTACCGGAATTATTTTAAATGAAAAAGGATTTAAAAACCGGAATGAATAGTATTGGGCCGCCAAAGACTATGCTCATTCACCAAATAGCGCCAGAAACCCTAGCCGCCGGATATCTGCATCGTCGGATAGGGATCCAATGGTCGCTTGTTGAGCGCGTCGCGCGTAGCGCGCGCTTCGATCATCGCCGCACGGACGGTCAGGATTGCACCACGTCGCTTCTTCCTCGCGGGATCACCGGAGAGACGTGGGCATTGATGGCCGTGAGTTTCGCCGGTGGGTTTCACGCACGTCGAGGCAACTTTTAAGTATTCATTGAGTGCGTCGTGCAGAGCTTGTCTCGCCGCTCCTTTTGACTCCTCGCACGCACGCCAAGCTCTTGGAACCGAAGGTATGTATGAGCATTCTGGGCAGGTCGCAAGAAGCCGCTTCACAAAAGAGTTGCATAGCTTAGTAACATCATACTGACATGCATCATTAACCACTGAGATTGTAGATGAGATGCCCCTGAGACTTCGCAGTAGCTCGCCGTAGTTGCCGCACCGCTCCGCCGTTGTTCTTGCCTCGTTCCGCCACCACCGATTCCTCTCTGCCGTCGCCAAGGTCACCGGAGTGACGCTCTCGCCAAGCCGCGTCGAACGAGCCAGTTCTTCACGCCGGAGAAGCCCCGTAGTGCCGTTGGCTGCGTCGTCTTCCCTAGCTCCGGCAACCTTCACCTCCTCGCCGTCGTCGACTTCGTCAAGCATCGCTGACCGTCCGATCTGCATCGCACGATTCTGGTACTTCCACGTCGCTGATCTCCTCGTTTTCGTAGCGTTAATCTTGACCGTAGATGTGTAGATTGAACGGCGGTGATAAAATCTAGTTTCTGCGATTTGTTTTAGTCTCAACCGTTGGATCGATAGTGTACGCGTTGGATTACGCCGCGTAGTTTGATGAATAGTAAATAGCTCGGGTACCGTGGGCCGTTGGATTAGATCTAAACGGTAGTTGTGGGTTGAACTGTGGCGCGCGGATCCGTGCCGTTCAAATTTGAACGAGCGACGGAGATGACGCCGCGCCCTCGCCGAATCGCGTATGGACGCGTGTGCATCTTTGATCGAGGATCGGACCAATCTCGACCGTGGATTTCAAACGAGCCGTCGCGATCGTGCCGCGTAGCCCGAGGCGTCGCTGAGCTCGCGCGTGGGATCCAGCCATTGGATTCAATCCAGCCATTGGATGCTTGACACGTGTACCCAAGATGCGAACCGTCGCCGAGCTCGCGCGCAGGAGATCTAACCGTTGATCTTTTAATGGCCGTGATTGCGCCACGTGGTTGAGATCTAGCCGTCGGTTGGGATCAGCCGAGATAGTGACGCGTGTCGTGTATGAATCTTGAGGCAATTGGTCGACGTCCAGCGACGCGTCGATCGACGCCATCCGTGGGGCCAGCACATCGCTCGTGGGACCGAGTCCACGGTGGACCGACCCGAGCTGTGGACTGGGTCCATAGACCGAGGTGACGTGGCTGCACTAGAGTGCGCCACGTGTCAGCTGACGTCGTGCTGACGCAATAAATCGTTTTTTCTTTTGAAAAATAATTATGTTAATTCAGTTTATTCTTTTTAATATATTTGCAACTTTGAAAAGCCATAACTTTTGCATTTTAACTCCGATTGACGTGATTCCAATTTCTAAAAATTAGTAAAATCAAGATCTATTTATTGGTGAATTTTGTAGAATTTTTAGAGTTGAACTTTCTCTCTGTAAATTATATTTATTCTGTATTTATTTATTTCGAGTAGACGTTGATTTGACGGAAAGCTTTGCGGGAGAATTTCCAGCGCAAGACCAAGATCCAGATCAGGATCTGCAACTCTTTTAAGGCAAGTGATGCTTTGACCATTTTGATCCCAGTTTCTTTTGAACATATATTTTTCTTTAAAACTATGCAGGCTAAATTAATTAAAATATATTTAAATGAATTTGGGTAATTTAGCTAATCAACCCATACTGTTAATGTTACCTTGAAATTACTATTTGTATGCCTTTAAATCATTGTCCACCCTAAGGTTATTCATATCTGTTGGATATTAATATGATGCCAACACGGGAGGCTAGACCGTGAATAGATGCTTAGCCTTGCAACGGATCATTAATGATCTTTCGGAAATACTACAATATTGATTAATGACATACTGAATGTATTTTGAAAGTGGTGTGATGAAGCCACATGATGAGATTGAGGTTCGAGAGACACTGTGGTTTCTGACCGATGTTGAGTTATTGCTAGCATGTGTTGCACAATAATCAACGGGTGGGAAATGATTTAGACCGGGCAAGTGGCAAGAGGTCAGTGTGCGTGTGGCCTGTGTGGCAATGGGTTGATGAGTGATGTGAGTCTGTGCCACATTGGGCAGTGTGCCATCTGTTGAGTGTTGGAAGTCTTGCCTTGGTCAGTTAAGGACTTCACCTTGCAAGCCTTTGATCTGAGTCACACGTATAACCACATGTCTGATATGGGACTGACTTAGTTGATTAGGGTTCTGATATCTTTCCTCTGATTCTCGGGGTGGTGAGACACGGGGTGTATCTGTATGGGAGCGTACTTGTCTTTGCGGCTTGGTACCCATCCAACGGTGTTGGCCTGTCCTATACTTCGGCTGGCACTGCGTGAGAGGAGTGATAGTGAAGGCAACACCGGAGAGGTTCATTGGTTAAGGTAGAGATTCTTGAAAGACTTTGCTACGGACGGTCACCTGTGTGGTGAATGGCTGTATCTTGTGGGTAAAGTGTACAACCTCTGCAGATTGTAAAATCTATTCGAATAGCCGAGTCCGCGGTATTGGACATTGCTCGGGGATTACAGTCAAGGTTTAGATCTTCAAAAATAAAAATATGGATTGGGTGGCTATGTGCCAATGCTAAAAATGAGCTGGTTAAGGCTGTGTGCCGAAAATCTTTGAAGAAAAACCATTTGAAGAACTTAACATTATATATAGCTGTTTCACTGCTTTTAATCTAAGTAAGATATAAGTTTAAAATGCTGTTTGATGCAAAAGAACCAAGTAAGCCAATTCTTTGGAATAAGCCTTGCATATAGTAATAAGCACTGCATTATGTGCATTACTTGTTGAGTACGGTGTGTACTCACCCTTGCTTTCAAAACAACACCAGTGGAGGAAAAGACGCCAGTATGGGAGGAGGAGTACGTCGAGGAGCCAGAGATCTAGGGGGCAAGCCCAATCAGTTGCCTGTGGCAAGATGGGGCTTCTACGGATGATTATTTGTTTTCCACTGTTATTTCTATTTACTCTGATAATGTAAGCCCTACGTGGCTGATCTATGTAAGGAGACCATAAGGTCGCACAACTCGTTTAAATACATGTTTGAAGTACTTTATTATTATTCCGCTGTGTATGATTGTGGTACTTTAACCCTGTTTAGCCTGTGTGCACTAGCGCGTTCTTGGACTAGTGCGGAATACACAGAGGGTCCGGATTTGCAGATTCGGGTCCCGACAGAGGTGGTATCAGAGCCATATTGACTGTAGGTCTTGACCCTAAACTAGATTAGCTGTGTTTGGCAGATAAAACTACTTTCTAAAATTTAATCAACTTGAGCAAGAATATCAATGAAATCTCGACTTATCTTTTCTCTCTTGCTTCATATCTATGCTGAAATCTTATTATTATTATCTATTTAATTTAAACGAGGTGCATTTTGGCGATGAGGGTGATCCACACCTATGGAGAGCGATCGGAGGATTCGCCACGAACTATGGCGTCGATGCAACTTCTTGGAGGTTTCGATAGGCCGCTTACTGGGGACCACCGTGGTGCAGGCGGGACTTGATATCGCTCGATGTCAAGATAATCGCTTATGCTCGAGAGAGGACGAGGGCAAGCCGTCCTATCTACATCACCACCAGGAGGACTTCTTTTGAGGCCGGGATCCAGGAGACGGCACGCCTCGCGATGCGGCAGATTGCCCGCACCTACTCCGCAGAGTTGGAGGGCACTGTTTTTCGTCAACACCTGCACCGAGATAATCGCTATAACAGGATGGAGCTCTTGGAGGAGGACGCCACGATCACTTATCTGGCGAGGTATGTCATCGCCCAGGAGGAGGCCATGGATGAGACAGTCCAGGAGCTGCAAAGAGCCCACGACGAGGTCACGGAGGTTAGAACTCAACTGCGGGAGGGATTAGCTCACTCCATGTAGAAGATCCAGGAGCTGGAGATGGCTCTGTATGGACCTGAGCCTGAGCCAGTTCTGGAGTTGCACGATCCGGATCTGGAGGAACCGGAGCAGGAGGCACCAGTGCAGGAGCCACCGGCACCGGAGCAGGCCGTCCTGGGACCAGCAGAGTCGGTGGGGTCGATCGTGCCGACTGTTGTAGGGCATCAGGACCAGTTTGCCCCTATACCGCCGCATCCGCCGTAGTACCCTTCGGGAGGACCGCACCCCGGATGGTTCAGTATCTGAGAGTGTATTTTCTTTTAGAAGTTGACTCAAATGTTGAGTCAGTCTTTTTGAGTTTAGTTGGTGTAGTGTTGAGACTCGAGTGTTTGGGTCGCTTCTTTTGTTTCAGAGTCACCAATAGGTGTGAGTCGTTATTGCTTTTAAATGTTTGTTTACTTGTTTTTGGTTGTGAGTGTCTTGTATGTGTTGCATTGCCCTTAGGCACTTGTGAGCAACCATACTACCTTATATTATATCAATAAAGTTGCTAAATAATTTAAGTTACACCTGTCTCCCCACATAAGTTCTTTTACTTGTTTATGCTTTCTTTTTCTTAACCTTGGAAGCTTGCAAAAGATGGTGAGTACTCGTGGAAACGCTAGAGCCAGTGGAAGTGGAGCCAACCTGGTGGACAACCAGAATGAGGAGCCAATTCCTCAACCACCGCAAGTTGATCTGCAGAACTTGGGTGCTTTTCTGGCTGCCCAAACTCAGCTGATGAGCACCATGATGCAAACTATGCAGCAGATTTCCAACCAAGCTGCTGCAAACGTTCAGCAAGGGGGTAACCATGGACCACACCCCTATTCAAGACTGTCAGAGTTCATGAGGACTCGTCCACCCACGTTCTCAGGCAATGCCAATCCGTTGGAGACGGATGATTGGCTAAGAACTATCGAGAGGAAGTTACACATAACCCAATGTGTAGGAAATGAGAGGGTACTCTATGCCTCTCATCAGCTAGAGGGAACCGCCGCAGAATGGTGGGAAAACTTTTGTGCTTCGCATGAGGATCCTCAGGGTATCTCATGGGAGGAGTTCACAATAGCTTTCCGCCAATACCATGTGCCAGAAGGTATCATGGATCTGAAGAAAGAGGAATTGTGAATCTCAAGCGTGGTGGCCAATCGCTGGTCGACTACTTGAACAAATTTACCAGTGGCATGCTACGCAATGTAAGACGTAGCTACGGATAAGGCCGCATAATCCCGCTTTATGAAGGGATTAAACACGGATTGCAGTGGACTGATCACCCACACATTCCCTGACTTCCAAGAGTTAGTCAACAAGACTCTCATCTTGGAGGATAAGCGCAGGGAGTTAGATGACAACAGAAAGCGCAGAATGGCGCAACAAGGAGGTCGTCAGGGCCAGTAGAGGCAGAGGACGGCACCCCAACAGTTCATCCGGTTTCAGCCTGCAGGCGTGTGATGGCACCACCGCCGCAAATCGTCCGATGGGTCGAATGCCAGACCCTACCGTAACCATAGTGCGCATCGGAGGCAATTTGCAGGCAATGGGAAGACGTTGCTATCACTGCAACGAACTAGGGCATTTTGCCAATAACTGCCCTAAGAAGGGAGGTGTCACCCCGATACGCTTTAACACGGGAACACACCGCAAGGACTCAGTACGAACGTGAATCGCGGAGCAACATCATCGGCAACTTTGTCTCAAGCAACTGCGCGAGGCCGAGTCAACCACATCACAGCGTAAGAAGTTCAGAATGCTACGGATGTTGTACTGGGTAAGTTCCTAGTAAATTCAGTATCAGCTACTGTTTTATTTGATTCTGGAGCTTCACATTCATTTGTTTCCCAAGATTTTGCTGTTCAAAATGATATGGATATAGTGAATCTTAAATGTGTGCTTATAGTCCAATCCCCTGGAACAGAACTCCGATCGAAAGTAGGATGTTCTGGGGTAAGACTAATAATTAATGGGGTAGAGTTCCTAGCGAACTTAATCGTCCTTAATACCCAAACCCTGGATGTTATCCTGGGAATGGATTGGCTAACTAAGCACAAGGCAGTGTTGGACTGCAGACAAAGAGTCATATCAGTTGAAAGCCCGAATGGAAAGAGGATTGAGTTTGAAGCGACAACAGTGCGAGATGGTCAGTTGATGGTCAACAGCATGAAGGCCGTCAGCTTAGAAGAGGTTCCAATAGTCAGGGATTATTCAGATGTTTTTTCGAGGATTTACCGAATGCCACGGAAAGAGATATCGAGTTAAATCATAGAACTTGTTCCAGGACAGCTCCAATATCCAAGAGACCTTACCGGATGTCCACAGATGAGTTGGTAGAAATGAAGAAACAGATTGAAGAGTGTTGGAAAAGGGTTCATAAGACCTAGTTCATCGCCATGGGGAGCACTGTCTTGTTCGTCAAGAAGAAGGATGGGAGTTTTAGAATGTGTATAGACTATCGTGCACTCAATGACGTAACGATAAAGAATAAATATCCACTACCAAGGATCGATGATCTATTCGACCAGTTGAGAGGAGCAAGAGTCTTCTCCAAGATTGATCTCCGATCGGGGTATCATCAGTTGAAGATCCGATCAGAGGATATTCAAGATCGCATTCTCGTCAAGATATGGACATTACGAGTTTACGCTATGTCCTTCGGTTTGACAAATGCACCAAAGATATTTCATGAACTTGATGAATAAGGTTTTTATAGAATATTTGGATAAGTTCGTTGTCGTGTTCATAGATGATATCCTTGTCTATTCCAAGATAAGAGAAGAGCACGCCGAACATTTAAGGCTAGTCCTTGAAAAGTTAAGGGAACAACAATTGTTTGCTAAATTTAGCAAATGTGATTTTTGGAAGGATAAGGTGAAATTTCTTGGACACATAATGACTGCGGAAGGAGTTGCAGTAGATCCAAAGAAAGTGGAGGCAGTATTACATTGGGAACCACCGAAGACGGTAACCCAAATCCGTAGTTTCCTTGGAATGGCAGGATATTACCGACGTTTCATCGAATGATTCTCCACGATTGCGAGACCCCTTACGCAATTGTTGAAAAAGGAAAAGAGATTCTTATGGATACCTGAGTGTGAGAAGAGTTTTCAGGAGTTGAAGAAACGATTAACATCAGCACCTGTATTAGTTTTACCCCACGTTCATCAAGGCTTCGATATCTATTGTGATGCATCGCGTCAAGGATTGGGATGTGTATTGATGCAAACCGAAAGGTAATCGCATATGCATCAAGGCAATTGAGGCCACATGAGGAGAATTATCCGACTCATGATTTAGAATCAGCTGCTGTAGTGCATGCACTAAAAATATGGCGTCACTATCTCATTGGAAATAGATGTGAAGTATATACCGACCATAAAAGTCTTAAGTATATCTTCACGCAAGCTGACCTGAATATGAGGCAAAGAAGATGGCTAGAGTTAATCAAAGATTATAATGTTGGAATTCATTATCATCCTGGCAAAGCTAACGTGGTGGCAGATGCCTTGAGCAGAAAGAACCACAATGTAAATATGATGTTGGAAACAAGTCGAGTAATTGTGTAAGGATTTTAAATTGAAATTGGAAATGGTACCAGAAGGATTCTTAGCAGCCTTGGAAGTAAAACCTACCCTGGAAGATCATATCAGGGAAGGGCAGAAAGATGATGACAAAATCAAGAGAATTAAGGACAAGATGGATGCAGGCAAGGCAAAGGATTTCAAACTGCATGAGCAAGGTACTATGTGGTTTAAATGGCGTATTTGTGTGCCAAACAAAAAGGATTTGAAGCAGTTAATTTTGGAGGAAGCCCATAACTCCAAGTACTCAATTCATCTAGGAAGTGCCAAAATGTACCAAGACCTGAAGGAAAGATTTTGGTGGCCAAGCATGAAGCGGGAAATTGCTGAATATGTTGCATTATGTGACATATGTCAAAAAGTCAAAGCAATGCATCAGAGACCAGCAGGATTATTGCAACCCTTAAAGATACCTAAATGGAAATGGGAAGAAGTTGATATGGATTTCATCACCGGCTTACTAAGAACCCAAAGTGGATATGATTCTATATGGGTCATAGTAGATCGTTTAACTAACATAGCACGTTTCATACCAGTAAAGACCACTTACTCAGGAGACCGGTTAGCAGAACTTTATATGGCAAGAATTGTCTGTTTGCATGGAGTACCGAAGAAAATAGTGTCTGACAGAGGTACTCAATTTACCTCAAGGTTTTGGGGTAAATTGCATGAGGCAATGGGGACTCGTCTGAACTTCAGTATAGCATACTATTAGCAGACAGATGGTCAAACTGAGAGGGTTAATCAAATATTATAAGATATGCTGAGAGCCTGTGCTTTAGCATATTCTACTTCATGGGACAAGTGTTTGCCTTATGTTGAATTCAGCTATAATAACAGCTACCAAGCAAGTTTACAGATGTCTCCATTTGAAGCTCTGTATGGTCGATCTTGTCGAACCCCGTTGAATTGGAATGAGACAGGTGAACGACATGTTTTTGGCCCGAATGTACTGCAAAAAGCGGAAGAGCAGATCACCATGATTAGAGAAAGACTGAAGATTGCTCAATCAAGGCAGAAAAGCTATGCTGACCACCGTCGCACGGAATTGAGCTTTGAACCTGAAGATTATGTATATCTCAGAGTCACACCACTCAAAGGAGTCAGAAGATTCCACGCAAAAGGGAAGCTCGCACCCAGATATGTTGGGCCATTCAAGATCTTGAGCCGCAGAGGTGAAGATGTATATCAGTTGGAGTTACCACAGTCATTAGCAGGAGTACATGATGTATTCCATGTGTCAAAATTGAAGAAGTGTCTTCGAGTACCGGAAGAGCAAACACCTTTGGAAGCAATCGAGCTGCAAGAAGATCAGACTTATAAAGAGCATCTGGTGAAGATTCTGGACATAATGGACACAGAGACAAGGAACAAGTCAACGCGTTTTTGCACAGTTCAGTGGAGCAAACACTCGAAAAGTGAGCAACGTGGGAACACGAAGAAGATCTAAAGAAGGAGTTTCCTAACCTGTTTCTATAGTCAACCCTGAATCTTGGGGACGAGATTCTGTTAAGGGGGGAGGTTTGTAACACCCTGAAATTTACTCTAATTTAAATTTTGGAGTATTTTTATTTTTGAGAATTTCTGAGAATTTATAAGAATTTAATTGGATTTATACAATTTTTTGCTGGAAATATTTTATTTGAGTTCCAATGTCCCAAAGTATTTTATAGAATTTTTCTGGATTTTTTTTGGGTATTTTTGCTATTTATTTTAGCTTTGTTTAATTACCAGAATTATTTTAAATAAAAAAGGATTTAAAAACAGGAATGAATAGTATTGGGCCGGCCCAAAGATGCTCGGCTCACCGCCCGTGGCGCCGAAACCCTAGCGCCAGATCGCACGCGCGGTCGGATCGAGATCCAATGGTTGCCGTGTCGCCCGCGCGCGTGCGCCTTCGGATCATCGCCGCACGGACGGTCAGGATTGCGCCACGTCGCTTCTTCCTCGCGGGATCACCGGAGAGACGTGGGCATTGATGGCCGTGAGTTTCGCCGGCGGGTTTCACGCACGTCGAGGCAGCTTTTAAGTATCAATTGAGTGTGTCGTGCAGAGCTTTCTCTCGCCGCTCCTTTTGACTCCTCGCACGCACGCCGAGACGCCTCTGAGACTCCGCAGTAGCTCACCGTAGTTGCCGCACCGCTCCGCCGTTGTTCTTGCCTCGTTCCGCCGCTGCCGATTCCTCTCCGCCGTCGCCAAGGTCATCGGAGTGACGCTCTCGCCAAGCCACGTCGAACGGGCAGTTCTTCACGCCGGAGAAGCGCCGTTGGCTGCGTCGTCTTCCCCAGCTCCGGCAACCTTCGCCTCCTCGCCGCCGTCGACTTCGTCAAGCATCGCCGACCGTCCGATCTGCATCGTACGATTCTGGTACTTCCACGTCGCTGATCTCCTCGTTTTCCTAGCGTTAATCTTGACCGTAGATGTGTAGATTGAACGGCGGTGATTAAATCTAGTTTCTGCGCTTTGTTTTAGTCTCAACCGTTGGATTGATAGTGTACGCGTGAGATTACGCCGCGTAGTTTGATGAATAGTAAACAGCTCGGGTACCGTGGGCCGTTGGATTAGATCTAAACGGTAGCTGTGGGTTGAACTGTGGTGCGCGGATCCGTGCCGTTCAAATTTGAACGAGCGACGGAGATGACGCCGCGCCCTCGCCGAATCGCGTATGGACGCGTGTGCATCTTTGACCGAGGACCGGACCAATCTCGGCTGTGGATTTCAAACGAGCCGTCGCGATCGTGCCGCGTAGCCCGAGGCGTCGCCGAGCTCGCGCGCGGGATCCAGCCGTTGGATTCATTCCAGCCATTGGATCCGTTGCCGAGCTCGCGCGTAGGAGATCTGACCGTTGATCTTTTGACCGCCGTGATTGCGCCACGTGGTTGAGATCTGGCCATCAGTTGGGATCAGTCGAGATAGTGACGCGTGTCATGTACGAATCTCAAGGCAATCGGCTGACGTCAGCAGTGACGTCAGTGCTGACGTCATCTGGTGGGGGCCAGGCGCACTATTCTGTGGACCGAGTCCACGGTGGACCGACCCGAGCTGTGGACTGGGTCCATAGACCGAGGTGGCGTGGCTGCACCAGAGTGCGCCATGTGTCAGCTGACGTCGTGCTGACGCAATAAATCGTTTTTTTCTATTGAAAAGTAATTATGTTAATTCAGTTTATTCTTTTTAATATATTTGCAAACTTTGAAAAGCCATAACTTTTGCATTTTAACTCCGATTGAGGTGATTCCAATTTCTAAAAATTTGTAAAATCAAGATCTATTTATTGGTGAATTTTGTAGAATTTTTAGAGTTGAACTTGCTCTCTATAAATTATATTTATTGTGTATTTATTTATTTCGAGTAGACGTTGATTTGCCGGAAAGCTTTGCGGGAGAATTTCCAGCGCAAGACCAAGCTCCAGATCAGGATCAGCAACTCTTTTAAGGCAAGTGATGCTTTGACCATTTTGATCCCAGTTTCTTTTGAACATATATTTTTCTTTAAAACTATGCAGGCTAAATTAATTAAAATATATTTAAATGAATTTGGGTAATTTAGCTAATCAACCCATACTGTTAATGTCACCTTGAAATTACTATTTGTATGCCTTTAAATCATTATCCACCCTAAGGTTATTCATATCTGTTGGATATTAATATGATGCCAACACGGGGGCTAGACCGTGAATAGATGCTTAGCCTTGCAACGGATCATTAATGATCTTTCGGAAATACTACAATATTGATTAATGACATACTGAATGTATTTTGAAAGTGGTGTGATGATGCCACATGATGAGATTGAGGTTCGAGACTGTGTGGTTTCAGACCGATGTTGAGTTATTCTTGGCATGTGTTGCACAATAATCAACGGGGTGGAAAATGATTTAGACTGGGGCAAGTGGCAAGAGGTTGTGTGCCAGGTGGGCCTGTGTGGCAATGGGTTGATGAGTGATGTGAGTCTGTGTGCCACATTGGGCTGTGTGCCACTGTTGAGTGTTGGAAGTCTTACCTTGGTCAGTTAAGGACTTCACCTTGCAAGCCTTTGATCTGAGTCACCCGTACAACCACATGTCTGATATGGGACAGACCTAGTTGATTAGGGTTCTGATCTCTTTCCTCTGATACCTCAGGGTGACAGTACACGGGGGTGTATCTGTGCAGGAGAGCGTACCTGTGCTGCGGCTTGGTACCCATCCAACGGTGTTGGCCTGTCCTATACTTCGGCTGGCACTGCGTGAGAGGAGTGATAGCGAAGGCAACACCGGAGAGGTTCATTGGTTAAGGTAGAGGTTCTTGAAAGGCTTTGTTACGGACGGTCACCTGTGTGGTGAATGACTGTATCTTGTGGGTAAAGTGTACAACCTCTGCAGAGTGTAAAATCTATTCGAATAGCCGAGTTCACGGTATTGGACATTGCTCGGGGATTACAGTTAAAGGTTAGATCTTCAAAAATAAAAATGTGGATTGGGTGGCTGTGTTCCAATGCTAAAAATGAGCTGGTTAAGGCTGTGTGCCGAAAATCTTTGAAGAAAAACCATTTGAAGAACTTAGCATTATATATAGTTGTTTCACTGCTTTTAATCTAAGTAATATATAAGTTTAAAATGTTGTTTGATGCAAAAGAACCAAGTAAGCCAATTCTTTGGAATAAGCCTTGCATATAGTAATAAGCACTGCATTCTGTGCATTACTTGTTGAGTACGGTGTGTACTCACCCTTGCTTTCAAAACAACACCAGTGGAGGAATCAACGCCAGTATGGGAGGAGGAGTACGTCGAGGAGCCAGAGATCTAGGGGGCAAGCCCAGTCAGTTGCCTGTGGCAAGATGGGGCTTCTACGGATGATTATTTGTTTTCCGCTGTTATTTCTATTTACTCTGATAATGTAAGCCCTACGTGGCTGATCTATGTAAGGAGACCATAAGATCACACAACTCGTTTAAATAAAAATTTGAAGTACTTTATTATTATTTCGTTGTGTATGATTGTGGTACTTTAACCCTGTTTAGCCTGTGTGCACTAGCGCGATTCTGGACTAGTGCAGAATACATAGAGGGTCCGAATTTGCAGATTCGGATGCCGACATCGAGCCACCCGTTGTGCCCCGTTTTCGAGACCGGCACGGCCCGAGCTACAGTGCCAGGCCGGCACGACACGACCCTTTAACGTGCCGGACCTGGCTTAGGTCGTGACGTGCCCGCCGTGCCTCGGGCTGGCCCACCAAAGCACAGCCTAGGTGCCCACCTCTACTTGTGAGAGAGGCTCATCTCCTTGTATAAATTCCAGGCTATGACACCGCCGCTAACCTTGCCGGCCCTCACCACCGCCGCTGCGTGCTCCCCGTGAGGCCTCACGTCGAGGACGACCAACTGGGTCCAGGCCTCTCAGCAATTGCATGCCCCACAGCCAGGTCCACATCGACCACGTACTTGCAAGCCCCAGCCTCCTCGTCGCGGTGGTGGAGCAGGAGCACCCACACCCTGTTGGCGCCGGAGAAGCGAGGCTCTCCTGGTAGAGATGCCACGTCACGGCGAGACCACCGCCGATCGAGCTCCCGGTCGGGGGATCACGACCTCGCCCCTCTTGAGGTTGTACGCGCCGTACCACCGCCCAAAGTCGGCCACGAGCAGCGTGTCGGGCCCCCTCGTTGCTCACGTGGATGAAAGCAAACTCAAGGAACGGTCTCCATGCACCCAGGAAGCTAACGTCGATGCGGGCGGAACTTGAAAGCTCACGTCTCCCCCTCGTAGTCCTGGAGCACCCACAGCTTGACCAACCCTCGGCTTCCGTCCAATTGCGACGACGCGCCTAGCGTACTCCCCTCCAATTCGACGAGCTGGCCGCTGCATGCTGCGGCGCCAATCGTCCAGCGGACCGCGTAACTCTTCCGTGGTGGCCGTGTCGAAAGCGTCCACTACTACAGAATGGTACAACAATATCGCTTCATTTGTGTTAGTTCTTAACTTTTGAAGAAAAAACCGATTGTGATATGTGTATGTAATTTGTAATTTTCGGAAACAGGGTCATCACAATCGGTTCTGAGCTAGAACCGATTGTGATGAGGGGTGTCATCACAATCGATTCTATCTCAGAACCGATACAGATGAGGTGACCATCATCACAATCGGTTCTTATCTAGAACCGATTGTGATGACACCCCCTCATCTATATCGGTTCTTTCTCAGAATCGACACAGATGAGGGTGACCTTCATCACAATCGGTTCTTGCTTAGAACTGATTGTGATGAGGGGCACCCTCATCTGTGTCGGTTCTGAGTAAGAACCGATTGTGATGAGAGGGTGTTATCACAATCGATTTTGAGCAAGAATCGATTGTGATGAGCCTCGCTAGGTTTTATTGTGTACTGTGAATGTGATATGTTTTTGTTGTTAATGTACATATATTTGGTAATGTTATGTGATATTGTGCTAGATATTGCTAATGTGGACTATCTGTGCTTAAAGAATTGACTGTTGATATTGTGTAATATCTGTGCTGAAAAGAACAGATTGTGACTGTTGATATTATATGTAATATCTATTTTATATAATTTTTTTCAGAATCAAACTCTCACAAATGAGCATACTCTAAAATATAGACTGGAAACAAGGATTACACAAGCTATAATGAAAAAAAAATTCAAACTAGCAATGAACAATCGACGAAAACGGCTGGGTACCGAAACTTCGGAGGCTGTTTTGAGGCCTTAAACGTCGTTTTTTGGGTTCGACACTTTTTCCAAAGCCTCGTGAAGAATTCGCGACTTAGCCTTGGCCTTATGGATTTGAACGAAAACGGACCCCATATGTAAAAGTTATAGTCATTTTAATGACAGGTTCTCCATTGTGATGTACTACCTAATTTGTCATTTGTGTCAGTTTTGCCTTGAAAACCGATAGTGATTACTAGTGTCATTTGTGTCGGTTTTTGTTGAACCGATAGTGATGTGGTTTTTAATTGTGTCGGTTTTTAATCAATAACTGATACTGATGGTTCTCTGTCATTTGTGTCGATTTTTCTTGAAATCTGATAGTGGTGTGTCCCTTAGTTGTGTCGGGTTTTTCTTAAAAAAATCGATAGTGATTGTCTTGTCATTTGTGTCGGTTTTTACTTGAAAACCGATAGTGATTACTAGTGTCATTTGTGTCGGTTTTTTTAAACCGATAGTGATGTGTTTTTTAATTGTATCGGTTTTTAATCAATAGCCGATAGTAATGGTTCTCTTTCATTTGTGTCGGTTTATTTTAGAAACCGATAGTGATGTGTATCTTAGTTCTGTCGGTTTTAAAAAAAAGATAGTGATTGTTTTGTCATTTGTGTCGATTTTTTTAAACGGATAGTTATGTGGGTTTTATTTTTGTCGGTTTTTATTCAATAACTGATAGTGATGTGTCTCTCTATCATTTGTATCGGTTTTTTTTTGGAAGCCGATGGTGATTATTTGTCAGTTGTATCGGTTTTTACTCGAAAAACGATAATGTTTTGTTCTTTATTTGTGTCGGGTTTTACTACGAAACCGATAGTGATATGAGTCACACTTGTATCGGTTTTTAGTCAAAATTGATAGTGTTGTGGTTTTTCCATTTGTGTCGATTTAAAAAAACAGATACTGAATATTTTCCATTTGTATCGGTTTTTAGTGATAACCGATAGTAGTATGCATCACACTTGTATCGGTTTTTTGTGAAAACTGATAGTGTTGAGGTAAACATTTGTGTCGGTTTCTAACAAAAAAACGATAGTGAATACTTTCCATTTGTATCGGTTCTCTTGAAAACTGATTGTGATTGCATTTCCATTTCTATCGGTTCTATAGAATACCGATTGTGATTGCGTTTTCATTTCTATTGGTTCTCTAAAGAAACGATTGTGATTGCGTTTCCATTTCTATCGGTTCTCTAAAAAAACGATTGTGATTGCGTGCATTTCTATCGGTTCTCTTGAAAACCGATTATGATGAGTGTGTTTCGGTCCACTACTTCCTCATCTCACTCCTCGAGCTCTCCTCATCAGTCCTCACTGAGTGTCTCCTCCCCGAGCTCTCACCTCACTTCCCAAGCTGCCACCAGAGGCAGACTCCAGCATCTCGCTTCTCGGGTCATCGGAGAAGCCCAACGTCACATATACTGCCTCCGCATCAAAGCCTCCGCCTTCAGCGCCCCTCCGCGTGAAAACCCTAGCCGCCTTTGGCCAGCGTCGCCCTTCACCCCGCGTCGACCGTCGACCCCAGGCCTCCACCCCACGCATCCCCTCCACCTCGCGGCCGCCCTGTCGACCCCCTCTGCGTTCTCGCGGTTGTCGCCTCCCTCCGCCGCATCGACCCTAAGGTAAGGAATCGTCAACTACTAATTAGTGATTGAAGACGATGAGGACGAGAGCGAGAGGAGTAGCGCGGTGGCCAGCGAGGGTAGCACCATCACAGGCGCCGCATCCGCTGGCTCCACGGCCAAGTCTGGGAGATACTGTCGGCCTCCGCGAGCGAGTGGTAGTGGTGGGAAGCTGCCGCAGAGGGCGGGCGACAACGCCGGGACTAGGAAGGCGCTACGGTGGTGAGTAGCACACTGCCTTCAACTCTCATTTGAAGCAGTTTTGAAATGGTTGTTTGATTGCTATATCTGTGTTTCTTCGTGCGTTTCTCTGTGTTTAAATTGAAATTCACAGGCTGCTAAAGCAGTAGGGAGGCTTGCGTCGTGTAGGCACTGGTGGCCGCACGGATCCGTTTGTGTACATGGTACGTGAAATTTGTGCCAATTTGTTTGAATTGGAATGTAAATTCTAAATTCGAAGTATATTCTGAGCTGTTGAATTAAGATTGCTCAAGGTAGGTTAAGAAAATTTGAGATTGAATCAGTATGGCTCTTTGCGGGTGTGAAAATTTGAATGCAGTTAGTAAGTTGTCAGTGATTTTTACTTTGTAGCGACCCAGTAGGAAAAAGTGGAACATGAACATTTGAAAGCAATTGTTAAAGCTGATTTTTTAAGTTTACAGTGTCCTACTGATCAGACTTGGTACATTAAAATAGAGAATCCTGGTTGCTTTTGGTTAAATATATCGTGAAAACATAGTCTCGCTTCTTCCTTCTTCATTGATAGAATTAAGTTCATTTCAATTTTCTAATTATTGATTTTCTGATTGTGCAGTCCTATACTGATCCTGTAACTTATCTTCTAGTTTGTACGCTTAAGTCTGCAAGGGAATACTTTTTCACCGGAAACATAACTGAAAATGCCTACGAACCAACTTATAGTGTCACTGACAAGTACTCTTTTCAGTATTTTTCTGTCAAATTTGTGTCATTTTCCTTTTGGGCCCCTGTACTTCTCTTAGCAAGCTCTGCATAGTAGTCTTTTTTAACACATTACAGATAAGTGCATTTGATGTTCTTCAGATATAGGTGCTTTCATAATGGACAGTGTACAGTGCTTTTGATAATACGAGAGAATTAACATACGATTGTTTTCTTAAGAGTTATGTTGCCTTTGGTAAAACTACATGGAATCTTCTTTAAAGAAACTTACCTATTCTTACGACATTCTGCTTTATGTAATTTATCTTGCCTTATCTTTCATTTTATTGGATCAAAATAAAAGGTTCACCCAATGACCCAACTTGATAGAAAAGGCCATGCTTTGTGATAATGGGATTATAGGTTCTGTATTATGCCTGTTTGCGGAAACCAAATGATTTTACTAGAGCTTAGGGGTCGAGCATCTTCTTGTGCATGTATATTGTTATGATACTAGGAGTTTCATGATTTGTAGAAAAAAAAACTTGGTGAATGTGATGTGTGCATAATGTATGATATTGTTGTGTGAATGTGATATGTGTATACCGTATGAAATATGTGCTGATTGGAGGGTGAATTGGAAAACAGCAAACCCCCCTCATCTCTATCGGTTATGAGACGAAAACGATAGAGATAAGGGGGTCATCTCTACCGGTTCCTTATAATAACTGATATAAGGAACCGGTAGATATGAACACCTCATCTCTATCGATTCCTTAGAAGAAGCGATAGAGTAGCGCCGTCTCATCTTTGTCTAATGACTGTGTCGTCACTAGAACTGATTGTGATGATAAAAAAGAACCGACTGTGATGTATATTCGTGTAGTAGTGGACCATCCTGAGGAGCCAGAACATCCAGTGGAGGCAGCCGCGCGCGCAGCATCACCGGAGCGTCGCTCGCTGACCTGCTGTAGTCGCCGCGCAATATTCGCTCTCCGGTGGGCCGGCCTGATCCGCCTCACCCCCGGCCGGTCCGCAGACGCTACGAGGTACTCGTGATGCACTCGGATGGACGCTGCCAGCGTCCTGAACACTCCTTCCCCGTGAGGGTGAGCGTTGCACGCGCTCGTGCCGCCAGTAGCAGAGGACGCGGTACTCGGCCGTGGGCGCATGCAAGTAGAAGCCCGCGACCTTGGCGACGCCGAGGTCGGCCGGTAGGCTAGCGCTCTCCCGCGTCGAGGGGTTGCACACGTAGTAGATCGGATCGGGATCGGGTGGTGCGTAGCGCGAGAGGAGTAAGCCGTCGCAGCTCCCATGCAGGCACACGATCGGGTGGCAGCCCCGGTGGAGTTGCGCCGCCGCGCCGCTAGTTGGCCGCAGCGGTCCAGACTCCAAAGGGAGCGAGTAAATGGCGTTGGCCGCGTCTCAACGGGGTGCGGGGTCGGGAGCACCGTGGTGGAGGACGACCGCAAGGGGCGCGGCGATGGCGAGCGTGGAGGAATGCGGGGTCGGAGAGGCGGCGTCGCCAGGACGTGCAGAGACGGCGCGGAAGCGGTGGACGGACTTGGTCAGCAGGCGGGCGAAGAGCTCATCGAGGATGCATGTCGTCCGGCAGCAGCGTGGCCGCGGAAAGGCGTAGAATTTTGTTTTAATATTTTTGGAAAAAAATTCAAATGAACCTACCGAAATATAACCGGGATAAATATATGAGAATTCTTAAGTGACACTCAAATGTTTTTCTGGTTTGTGAGCACTTAATTATTTTGCCTATAGAGTACTCAAATATGAGGAGAGGAGGTAAATTGATTCTATCAATTAGATCTAGGCCTGAAGGCTCATAAGTGTTATTTAACGAGAAAACACTGAGGTGCTCCTGACACCCCCTAAATATATTTCAGGTCTCATCAAATAGACCAAATTTCGTCAAATTTTGATGGAATTTAGGCAAAATTCGAAACTCTAGGCAGCGGCCCTTGCCCAGCACCTTTTACGGCCGAGTTTTGGATCTATATATGATTCGTTCGTCTAGGGTTTCCTATATATATATATATATATGGTAATGGTTTTATACTCATGAGAGTATGCACTCCCACTTTCAATATATAACTTAAATGATATTGTTATATCTCTTTGTCATTTTAAACATACTCTAATAATGATTATAAGATACTCTAAACTGAGCTCCATGAAAAATTTCATCAAAATCCACTTTTGATAGCATAATTTGTGTATATACTTTTTATATATATACGGAAAAGGGTATAAGCAAAGTAAAGGGTTTCAATGAAATTTTTTCAACCAAATCAAATTGGAGTATCTTAGAATTATTATTAAGTATACTAAAAGTGATAAAGAGATATAACACATTCATTTAAGTAGTAATTGGAAATAAGAGTATAGAAAAAGCTTTATATATATAGTATAATTAACTAAGACACCATAATACCTGAACACTACCATGATTTAAGATGAGTATTTCCCTATGTATCGCATGCGAAAAAGTTTAAATTTTTTTGGACGTTGTTTAACTAGTTTATTCCTATATATTTCCTGAACCCTTGGCGGGTGATTAGGACAATTGGATATATTAATTAGCTAGCTTGGCGGCCAGGGAGCCAGAAATTCGACGCTCCCGGCTGGGCCAACACGTTCGAAATTTTTACAGTTTCTTGACGGAGCTTCATGTGCTTTTTGGTCCTGCCCCTGGATGCAGTAACATCTTGATAAACAAGGGTGAGAGTGGGATGTAGGGATACCCGTGGGCAGTCTCCGCCATCATCCTGCGGTGTATCTCCAGCTCCAGGTCCTCCACCCCCAGCCGGCCGTGCAGCCTTCTTCATCGCCATTAATCATCAACCAGTGGTAGCACATGGATGTTACTATCGATCCATGGCTGGGTACCAAGTCTTGATATACAATCGAATAGCTCTCTCGTCTAACCAATCAATGGTTGGTTGATGCGTCTCGATCTCTTTCTCCCTTTCAGCCTCTACATCCAGTGAAAGGCTTGGCCCCTCCGCTAATGCTAGTATAGTGCACGCACATCACGGCGGGCATGGTGCTTGATTATTTGCTTCTTTCCAACGTGGAGCATACTTCCTTTTGGAGCCACGACTTGGTCTGGTCAGATGTAATTGCAGTGGAGTCATGTAAATTTTCTGTTGTCTGCTGCGGTTAGACAGTAAAAAAAACATTCTCAATTCCCTCACCTAATCAGAATACTACTGTTCATTGCTGGAAATTGAATCTTAGCGCAGACATATTTAATTCAACCCTCCATCCTAATGGGGGAAAATGGTGAAATACTCCTGCATCTTCTTTTCAAATGCTTCACAGATATGTATTCTGGAAAAAATAATGCTTCACATGCGTCGCCAAGATCGGTCTACCCAACCGGAAGCTGGGCTGAAGAATTGCACATCACCTCAGGGCTCAGACGAGTGGGAAGCATCCATCTGAACCACCTTTTGATGGAGTAAGAAACCTCCCTGCCGGCACTGGCTAATCTTTTGGGCCCATTTCTGCTGGTGATGAGTCGTTGTCGGAGGACGAGGAGTCCATATGGTGCCCAGAAGGGCCACGCGGTGGCAGCTCCGATCCGTGTTCTTGCTGAGTACCTGGACAAGAAGACAACACCCAAACCAGAACTCAGAAGTAATCACAATCTTGTGAACTATCCCAGAGACAACAGATCTGTTCCAGCTCACAAAACCAGTCTATGATGAATTTTGGCTCCAATTTGTTCAGTCATGTCCCTTAGACTGTTAACAGTCTTAAAATTGTTTCAATACAAAAGGGTGCATGATGAACGCATTTGTATCTCAGACCAATCGTAATTTCCAAGTGCTTGCTTGTACCACACAAGACTGCAATTTCTTAACGTCATACATTAATAATGCAAGAAATATCATGTTTTCACTATGCAAGCCAGATGGCTGGATGGTTAGGCAGGTGCTGTAATAGACAGACCAATGAGATCTTACTTCTTTTTTAAAACAAGGGTGGAGAACAAGGAAACCTTTTCAGTGATTGAAAACCCTGACAAGAGTCCTATTACTTTTTCTATCTATACTTCCATGCATTTAAAGTTGACAGGTAGAATTGGCCAATCAGTGATCCATATCTCACCTGCATCTTTATGAACTTTGGACTTGAACTTCTTTGTGTGGCGCCGTATAAGCTTCTTTGTTTTTGTTATAGTCAACTGCCGAGCAAATGGAGAGAACTCAATTTCATTCTCACTCCGTTCACCGTGGAAATCATGATCAGCCTCCCCTTTCATAGTCTTCAGGACAAATGCCATTGCTTTCTTTCGTTGTGAACTGAACAATCCCTTAACAGAGGTGGCAAATCCATCACCAGCTCCGTCACTTGGTTTTCTAAGGAATGCTGGAAGTTGATCAGAATTGCCAGCTTCATCATCATCACTGTCACTTAAATTGAAATCCCTCGCAGCGATTAAACCTGCAGTTGGCTCTTTTTGGCTAGTGGATTTAGCTTTAAATTTTTTACCCTGTAAAAGAGCAATAAGTAACGTCTAAGTCAGAGGATTACCTAGAAATTCATATGGGGCTTTGCATGATGTGCTATTTTAACTGCTTAGCATTTGTAAAATTGAAATGCCAATGCAAAGCAAAATTAAAATAACTTACCTGCATGCCGGTTACTGACTTCAATACTCCCCATATAATATGTTTCTTTACCCGTGAAAACAGTCTTGCCCATGTTCCAGTAAAATCTTCACGGTGAAAGGTATCCATGAGTAACCTTACATCACTAACAGCAAACGGCAATCCCTCATAGGTGAGAAGCAATTCAACCTAGCATATCATCAAGAGCTAAATTCATGTTATATGGGCGAAATAATGAGCATATTCAATCAACAGAAACATTCAAGAAAAATGGCAATTGTTTCATCAGGCTGTGTACTACAGTTAGTAGGTTGCAGAAATAGAACAGCATTAGATGAAGTATATGCCAACCTGGCTTATCTTTATATTGCAGAAGTCCCTCATTTTTTGAGGTCTAGTTTGTTTCACCTCATTAGACTCTACCGTTTTCCTCTCTTCACAGGTAGAGCGAGCAGATCGTAGTAACTTGGGATCCTTAGCAGCATCTTGAGATTCAAGTTGGGTGTTCGACTGACCTTGAATTTGTGAGACAAGTTCATTAGCTACAGATTCAGCAACAGTTTCCTCCCATGTCCTGTCAAATGAAGATGTCCTTCGAAGTTCAGGCTTTTGTGCGAGTGTGGATTCTTTCGATGACTGGTTACTGGGGCTGTTCGTTTCTGCAACAGAAGTGCTTTTCTTTATTCGTCGTGTCCCTGTGGTAGTGGAGACTTTGAAAAGTTCCTATATAATGAAAAGGACAAGTCACAAACAAGCAACAAAGAAGAAAGAATAATTAATATTGAAAATGTCAAAACACAAAGAACATGAAACGATCTAACCTGCCGCTTTTGCTGGTGCTGTTCATCACCAGGGAAGAAGTATCCCCACATCATTCGGTACATTGCTTCAGTCAAATAAATTTTCAGCGGATAGATGTCTACCTACAGTAACAAGGGTAAAAAGGAGCCACTGTCATTCACCATGCATGTAAATACAAAGCCCAAAACAACCAGTCGACTGTTACACCAGACTAATGCTTATTCATGCATCCTGATCTATAATTTTTGTTTATCGTTGTAAACAACAGAGGAAAGTAAAGCTAGCAATCAGAGGGGAAAATTGCCGCTGAACTTGCAAACACTAGTTCAGCAGAAAAAAATCCAACTGAACTTACCAGGAAACTCTCAATTACTGAGTTTCCACCATTTGGAGCTCCTTGCCTAGAATTAACACGAAGCATTGCATTCCTGCGTTTAAAATGGGTATTGTTGAAGCATGATTGATCAGAGTGAAGATAGATATTCTAAACCAAAATGGATCAAATGAACATATGAAGGAGAAAATAAAACAAAAATGGAAGGAAAAAAAACTGTTAGACCAAAGTTCAGACTCAAAAATCACACTAGGCATCACCATGCCTTTAGCTGAGCTCACTTAGTGATTTATTGTAAGCATGTCCTTTCAAGCAGGAGTACAGGCGTGGCCCACTCTTTCCTCCCAATGGAGCAGCAGTTTTCAAGCAGGAGTGCAGGAGCAGCCCACTCTTTCCTCTTAATGGAGCAGCAGTTTGATCTTGAATGTACTTCTGGTCAGCTTAATCTACCAAAAAAAAAGGATAGGAACCTATAGTCCATGAACTCCAGCATGTGTCATGTACTAGTAATTTCCTGTTATATTTTCCTTTTTTTTTCTTTTTTGTCTTCAGTTTTTTAAGGTCGCTTTGAGATATATTTTGTGCAACACGGTTTCATAAATTGGGCACCACTCCTATTGGAAAATGCAGATCCCTGCATATCAGCTTTAAGAATAAATGTAACTCTAGCATCTTAAGAAATGAAAGGATCTAGAGTATTGAGTTGGCAAAATTAGACAATGAAATGTCTGCAAATGCCTAAAAGGAATCTCACAGCACTTCATTCTTGTAAAAATAATATTATGCTAATTATGATTAATATTGCACAGAGCTACAGGTATCATATGTTGAACATCCAAACACACCATGCAAGGGGGAAATATGGCATCCTTACTTGCCCCATTCAGAAGGTGGATTCCAGGGTGATAGAACAGTATCTGATTTTGCATTAGCAAGTCCATTTTTTAGAACAAACAACTTGGTTGTCAACTGAGCAATGCCAATGTCTTTGTAGTCCCGATCGAAATCATAAATCTACAGATTGATAAAAAAAAAAGCTGTTTGAACACTGCAATGGACAATCTATGAACTGAACAAAACAGGCATGGACAAAATATTATAACATATTACTACCTCCAGGCATATTAACTTGTCATTTTAACAAATGAGTTTAGGTGTTCAAAACTTCAAAGTTCAAATTCTTGTCGTATTGCTTCTAAACATTTTTCCCCACCAAATGCCCCTATTAAATGATAATAGGCATAAATAACCTCACACTAACCAAGGTGCCACCTCGTTTGTTTCTAATGCTCTTATATAGTTGTATGTTTCCAAGACCAATTATAAAGGCAAACATGTAAAGAACAAGGCTATTGGTTTCTTATTCTGTGAAACGAAAGCTAAAATGACATATGTTTTGAACTGGAGGTTGCAATATGCCTAAGTTATGTCTGACAATGGACACAATGGCTGAGTTCAACCAATCCATCAAGTATAAGTAGTGTGCGAAGCATTTATATGTTCTGAATAGGAAAATATAGCAGCTAATTTGACCACCCTCAAATGTGCCACTGACCCTGTCAAAGAAAAAAGCTTGCAACATACAGAGGTCTTTGGCCAGATATTCCAAGTTCCAACAAGTTTGCACTAATGGACGTGTACCATAGTTACTGAAACAACCCAAAGAATTAATTAAGCAAGTGATATCTTTAAGCAACCAATCAATAAAGTAATCGGCAATTTTGCTTAATAACAAATGTCATGCGTAAGTAAACCATAATGCGAGAATAGCGGAAAGTAAAAATATTCGAGAATTGCCGTCAGGCCCGCAGGCGAGGGTATCGCTCACCGAGATACCTGATCTATCCGGGGCTAGATCGGCACCTCTCACTATTTTTTGGGTGTCATCACTCGGCACAAAAATACAAACCTGGATTGCGGGCATTCATAGCCAAATGTGAATAGTAATAAATATCACTTGTAACTCAGTAAAAAGAGCTAAGGGTAAAAAGGTAAAGGAGCCACTGTAAGTTAGGATAAGACCAAGCCTCAGCCGAGCAGCCAATGCATCTCCCCATTTCCACTCCACACCCACACTCCAACTGAGAACAAGAACCAGAGCACAACCGGGAGACCCTTCAAGCCGAAGGCCAAATCAGGAGCAAGAAGAGGAGGTCCAGATCGAGGAAACCACCAAGAAGTGGGAGCCAAGGAGGAGCAGACAAAGCAGAGGCTCAAGAAACCGGCCATCTCCACCAGTACCTCCACCCCAACACCATCAACCATCCTCACCATCACACTCAGCCCATCAGGTGGTATTGTATGGTGCATAGATGGAGTAAATCGGGTAGATAGCAAATAGATCGGGGTAGTTTTCTTAGCCTTAGTGAGGAAGATCACCCTAGGGGCTACATAGCTCGTGACGCCTAATGCTCCCGACGCACTAGGGGTCACCGGGTATCGTCGCCATGCCTCCAAAAACCTAGAGCATCCCCCCCCTAAATCATCATCGGCCGAATCAATGCTAAATCAGACTTTTGAGTAAAACGAAAAGAATACAAATCCATCAAGAGAACTCGCTTGGAGTGAATCGGTTTATGAAAACCATAGGTTGTTAGGGGACCGTTAAGACCAGGGGAGCGGGTTAGGGTCGGCAGACAGCCAGACCATGGGGTCCAGGGCCGAGCCAAGCGGAGGGGATAGAGGCGTGGCGCGGGGAGGGCCCGGCAATGGCAATGGCTTGCGACGCCAAGGCCGATGAGGGATTCGCCACGAAAGAGGGGAGGGTGAGGAAAAGAGACGAGCGAGAGGAGTAGAGAGAGAGTAGAAGAGAGAAGAAGAGAGGGAGAAGAGGAAGAAAAGAACGAGAGCCAGAGAGGAGTTCAGCCCAGGGAGAAGAAAAGGAGAGAGAGAGAAAAGAAAAGGAGAGGAGGAGAAGAAAAAGAAAAGGAGAGAAGGAAGAAAAGGAGAAAAATAGAGAAAAGGAGGGGGGAAATAGAAAACGTGTCGATCATCGCGGACCGTGTTAGATTAGATTAATCGCATCGTAGTACGTCAGAAAATTAAAAAGAACTCAAGTAACCACAATTAATTAAGTAATGAGTTATATAAAATTTGCAAATCCGTTAATAACTAAAAATGGTGGTGTAATACCTCACTAAAATAAAATTTCAACCAGGGATTTTATTGAGCCTCCTAAAATAAAATTTGTGCTTAAACTAAAATGCAAACAATGAAACCTCCTTAATTAAAATACGCCAAATTAAGAATATGACAAATTAATAGGTTTTAAATTAAAATGAGCAACACATATTTTCTAATTTCAACCTGTTCAGAAAAGGTTGGACACCATAAAACACGTTATCATTAATTACCACATAAATTTAATATTCTATGATTTCAGGACCCGAACTGAACCCCCCAGACAGCCAGTTTCAGAGTTCGAGCGAGGCCGAACATTTCGATTCTATACCAGGCAAGCTCTCCTTGACCATCTTTATTAATGTTTTCAGATATATAAATGCATCATCAAATGCATTGGAAAAGTGTATATTTCACTTGAAAATCTTAAATCAGACTTGGATGGAAATATTGTTTGTGAATAAATTGATAAGATAAGTGGATTTTTGGTATAGTGATTTGGCTCATCTAACGAAAGGAGCCATTGGCGTATGTTTATATATGGTCAGTAGAGGGCGCCGATAAGGAGTTTCATGCCGGTGGGGCCCTCTACATAGGATATGATATAAGGATAAACAACTAAGGTTGTGTCTGGTAGGCTCTAGCTCCACTAGATCCGTGGATCTGGTGGAGCTGGGTATCCTAGCTCCACCAGATCTGTGGAGCTGGAGTTGTGAGTACATTAAGGGCTTATTTGGTAGAGCTCCAGATCCCAGCTTCACCTGAGATCTGAAACTTGTAGACTAAAATAAAGTGAATTAAATTTATATTTTTGGTCTAAAATTTGAAAGGATGATCTATCTAAACACTCTTAATATACTCACAGATCCAGCTCCACGGATCTAGTGGAGCTAGGAATACCCAACTCCACCAGATCCACGGATCTGGTGAAGCTGGAGCCCTACCAAACACACCCTAAGAGTGTTTAGATGGATCATCTTGTTTACATTTTAGACCAAAAATATAAACTTAATTCACTTTATTTTAGTCTACAAGTTTCATATCTCAGGTGAAGATGGGATCTGGAGCTCTACCAAACAGGCCCTAACACTCGGGCAATGATCCGTAATTACAGTATCAACCGTAGTGTGTGAAATCGGTTAGAAGAGGTTATCCTACGAAGGTATTAAGATCTCCACATTGGGTAAGAAAAATTTTAGTGCGCACCTCTGGAATATGCCGAGAGGCCCAAAGGGGCTGGCAACTGGAATGACGGTATGTTTGAAGCCATGGGCAGAATTACTGCCGACGGTTGGTCGGAGTACAAGTGTTAGCTTCGAGTCTGGTGGGACGGCCTGGGATAGGTGTCCCTGACTCGAGTAACAGGGTTGGAGATCTAATACTAGATTAGTGATAAATGTTCTGGAGACTCGTAGGATGGGGTCACTATGGGTAAAGTGATACAAACCTACGCAGGGTCAAAATCATGAATTCATGCCTGTCTTCTGGATTGGAGGCTACGAAAGCTAAGTCCACCTCATATACGAGTGCTAGTAGCAATTTTCATAACTAAAATAACCAACCCTTAAAGAAAACCAAAAACCTAATTTATGTAAAAATAAGAATTTGAGGGAAGGTGAGTATCAGTTGAAAATGAGGGAAAAATTCATATTTCGCATTTGCTATTAATGCTTGATGAGTACGTATGTACTTACTCTTGCTAAATCCCCCTTTGCTTAGAAAGTGAGTCCTATGGATCCACCTACGAAGCGTGGGGTGAGGATTACACGCAGGACTCGGACTTGCAGGAGGACGACTACTACTACCAGGAGGGCTAGGGGGTGTTATAGGTTGTATCCTTGTTTTGGTCAATCTTCAAGGTTACTAGAGTTTATGTAATATACTTTTGTTGTACTTGGATCCTATGTATAGTTAATCGTATTGGATATGTAGCCATGCGTGGCTTTTGGATGTAATAAATTTTCATTCAATCTCTAATTATTGTTCTACTGCAACACTCTGAATATGGTATAACAACTGATAGTGTCGGGTCACCTGATATTTTGTTAGCTACTATGCCGAGATGCGTGTAATTAACTCGATGTAATGGCAATGATACTGTCGTTACCCTGGGCTAATTATGCGGGTCGCCACAGTTACTAGAAACGCGGTTCGTCCGAGTCAAGGTACAGGATTTGGATTCGCGGTCCGCCACTTTTTCTTCAAATTTCCACAGCGAACACGAAACCCATACCCTAAACCGGTTTGGTTTCGACGAATCCGGTTTGCGATTCGTGGGGGTTTACAGCGAATCCGGTAACTATGGCATGTACAGTGTGTTGTTTCCATCAAAACCGTGGACAACTTCAGGTATGTTATGAATGAAGGAACACAAGAAACAATTCAGTTACCGCAGAAACTGGAAAAATTCCCACATTCCAAACGAAGCCTCCGTGTCATTTCCATAACTTAATACAGAGGTATCTCATACAATCATATGTAACTTGGAATCATCTGTCTTCCTTCTCTTTTCACATTCCTATTTTGTTGCTGCAATGATTATTTTACTAACAAGAGAGGTTATGTTGTTATCGATGTTACCAGAGGCCGAATGCCCTGGATAAAGCCTTTCATTTGCATTGTGACGGTACAAGCATTGGCAAGATGAAAATTTCAGGAAAGAAACAAAGTATCAGTTGATCTTTAGCACCAACAAATGATGTTATATACAATATAATAAAAACTCACCAAACTACAACATGCTCATCATTTGTTAATATCCATATGACCAAACCCCGGATACCCATTTTTGGAGTATTTCCTAGTTTCCTGAAGGAATCTACAGGGTGCAATTTTCCTAATATATTAGGATGACACTGATAGCCTAATAGTACTGAAATGCTAAAATGGTAGCATTACAAGATATAGATGATGTACCTGGGAGCTCTTGCAAAGAGAAGATTAGTCAAAACATCCATCATAACCTGAAATTGACGTGATGTCATACCAGCAGTTATATCTGGCGAGTTAAATGTCAACTCTTTCAGCGGTTTGACCTGCATTACCAAAAACAGTAAATACATAAACTAGCTACCTCCACTGACTATGCCAAAAGATGCTCAGTAAAAAGTGCAAAGCAAAATGAAATCATCGACAAGAGAACAGACCTTTAGTTCAGGGGTTCCTCCCTTGTGCCTTGTGTAGCGGAAGTACATTTGGCAAGGCATAAATACCCTCTCAAGTAAAGCACCAGTTCGCTTAACTTCAGATGATCTACGATGGATTTTCGGCAGCCATTGTATACCAGCACCAGGATCAACATCGGTGCGAGCGACATGAGCCTGAACATGCTCCAACATTACAGAGACCTCAAAACGTGACCAGTTCATTTCTGGTCTGGCCCCTCCAATGGCTACATTGCTGGAACCAAGTGCTTTCTCAAACATTTCTTGACCAACATGTACAATTGAGTGAAATGAACGAACCAGCACTCGACCACTGCCAGCAGCTAGCAGAAACCTACCCTGATATAATTGAACAGACAACTAAGTCATTGCAGCACTGGCCCTAACATTTAGGTGTAAATAACAAAAAAGAAAAGAATTCTTCCATAAACATCAACATCATGGTATCAGTAAGGAAATAACAAAAAAAATGGAAATTCACTAGCTGTCAGGTAGTGTACACATACAACCTTTTATTCCTCTAATCCACTCCGAGTCATCACAGAATTATGAACTTTAGGATCGTTTGGGTTGCTAGAATTTCATAAGAATTTCATCCTAAACTAAAGAATTGACTGACCTTGCGCCGGTATCATTTAGCTTGAGCCGATACGGATTCTCTATCGATTGACGGAGCTCTCTCTCGAATTTTCGTAGTTGATGTCAGGACTGGGTACGATGATGGGGCGAGAGAGGGAAAAAAACCTTTGGGATGGATCGGGAAAAGTGACCTCCGGCTCAGCAGAGGAAACATCTACTTTTACTAGATGTATGGATGTGGGGTTCCCAACCATATTCTTGTGGGAATCCTGTGTTCCAAACGGGTCTTAAAGTGTGTTCAAATTTATATGACAAGTAATATATTGCAGAAATTTGTGTGCCGTATGTGGGGTATCAATTGTGGTAAAATCCATAGTTTCGATGCTGTGAGACCATATGGAGGTCTCATCCCATATGTGTGATGAATATAAGACAATTTTGAGGGCGATGGAATTGCTTTTGAGTTGTCGAAAATGAGAAAGATAGTTTTGGGGTGATGTTTTAGGCAAGGGCAGTCTGACCGTTTTGCAAAGGTGGTCTGACCGCTGTGCATGGACGGTTTGACCACTCTACATGGCTGGTTAGACCGGTGTGTGGCCTCGAGCATATTGAGGGGCGGTCTGATCGGCTATACCAAAGCGGTCTGACCGGCATGGTACTAGCGGTCTGACCGGCCCTGTAAGTTTTTTTGCAAATGGATACCAAACACTTGTGTAGGCTTGTTTGGAGATGTGCTTACACTAGGTGTCATTGAAAATGAAAACTGGACCTGAAACTAGATAGAGTTTATCTAAAAAGTCCAAAGAGAGTGTTTTCTGGGGAAGTTAACCGGTTTGACCAACCATACCATGGCAGTTAGACCACCGGTAGTCTGACCGACAAGTGTCAATGGTCAGGCTAGCCAGAGCGGTCTGACCGGCATGATGCCGGCGGTCAGACCGCTAAGGGAATCTTTGGTGCTTCAAAATGGAAATTGAAGGTTGAGTTTGGAAATGATTCTAGGGCTATGGATTCATTATATATATATATGTTGCATGCTGCATATTTGGACTAATGTTGGTCAGGTTGGAATGAATTTGTGCCAGGAAATGGTTTTCTTGATCTATTGTTGTGCAGGTGGCTTGCAGTCAACTATGGTCAACAGCGAGGCGGACTAGAACTTGTTTAGGAGAATCAAGGTGGTTGTGGATGCCTAGTAAGATGGTTGGACTCAAGCAGGGTGTAAGATGTACAAAGACCATGGAAGGCACAAGTGGTCAAGGTCAAGTGGGGCTTGTGATGTGCTAAGTGATTTGAGCCCGTCTGCAAGAGAAGATTATCGAGAGGTTTGTTGGGAAGTCACTGAGGCCACAAGGAAGGTGACAAAGCATAGGCAATGCTTCGAGGTACATGAGACTTCACAGAGCACAAGATAATGGGTTAACGGATTCCCATGGGTATATGTAGTGGATATAACCCGCATTGTGGCCAGGTTAGGGTTTCATGTGAGCCACCACTATATAAGGAGCTAGGGTCAGGGTTTCATGTGAGCCACCACTATATAAGGAGCTAGGGTCAGAGAGGGGTGGTTGTGCACTTGAGCCTCCAAGGGAGAAACTAGGGTTTTGTGGAGAGAGCCTTTTGGGTTTTGTACTCCAAGTGGAGTGGCTGTAATATTTCATCTCCAAGCGATAATAGAAGATCAAACTTATTCTTCCGTATCCTATTTGTGGTGTTGATTTTCTTGCTCTCTTGGTGATATTTGGAGTCTCCATGTTCTAGTGTGTTTTGTGCTTAGTTTCAGCTTGCTAGGTTATGTAGGAACCTATCTAGGATGATCTATGGGGTCTAGGTCCCATGAGCTTGAGTAGATCTCGATTTTCCTCTTTTTCCCAGTTCTTGACCTCTCTTCCCTAAAATGGATAAAGGCGGGAACTTTGACAACAATTCTTGAAATTGTTGGGTGGAATAGGTTCCTAATATCCTAGGGTAGTTGTGTTTCAAATTTGGTATGATTTGATCCAGTAGATCAAAAGTTAAGCGGATTTGGCCTTTTAAATCGTGCTGATTTTGGCCTGACCGCAGGGAAGCGGTCAGACCGCCATTCCCCTGCCAGTCAGACCGCCATTTGTGGTGGCGGTCAGACCACCGACCACCAGGATCACTTGATAGTTGGACTTGGAGGTCAGACTGGCCTGCCAAGGGTGGTGTGCTTGGTTCTGTGTGTGTGTTGTCTTCTGCTGTTTTGCGAGTTCAATCTTGATCTTTGTAGCTGTGTGTAGCTATTGGAGTGAAAAGATTGCCGAATGCCTTGGGGTAAAAATTATCAGAGTCATTCACTCCCCCTCTGACTACCGTAACCGATCCTATAGATGACTTTCTGGTCCATTAACTGGTGAAAACCACCTAGGAATCATTTTGAATTCAAATTTTCTTTAGCAAACCGACCGGTTGGTTTTCGGACCCCAGCTGGAAACTGCTTCCAGCCTAACTTCAGTATTGTTTTTCCCGTGGGACTGGTTTTTGGAACCTTGGTTGTATGCATTATCTGCCAACGGTTGCTAAAGGCCTGAAGATAAAGATTTATGCATAGCGTGACAAGTCTATGAATGAAGTAAAAATCAAATAGAAGTATGTACATTGAATGAACAATCTGACATTTGTTAAACTGCCAAAATAAAATTGAAAAAAAAAAAGCTGGGCAGCAGTATACTCACATTTGCTTCTTCTGAATGCAAATTGAATTGAGGTTGGACAACATTAAACATGAAATGCCTTGTACCTTCCTCTTCAGAATCATTACTGTTCGAAGGCTTCATTGCTACATCACAAGTTGAGCTAATAGTCAAAGTAAGAAAACTATTGATGTAGTTGCCAAATTTGCAAGTGTTCGATGCAATGCTGAAGATTGAACTGTGACAAGTATGTGGCTATTGATGAACAAATACCAACTTAATCCTGGGCTAAATCACAATTATGTAAACAACCAGCAAAAAAAGAATTGTGTAATAAAAAAATTACCAGTCTCTCTACTAGATGTTGATTCTAGCTTGCTTGATCCGTTGGAAGAAGGTGGCTCTGAACTCTTGGTCTGTTAGGAGGATGTGAAGGCTGCGATGCTGAGGGTGAAGAAATCAGAGCGCCATCAGTAGACATCTCAGCTTCTTTACTTGACTGTTTTTTCTCAAGAATCTTTCTTTGAGAATATTGGCGAGAAGGAGATGCCTTTAGAGGATGAAATGCTTGGGTTAAACCACCAACCCAAGAGAAGACAGCAGCTCTATTTTCTAGATTCCACAGAATTTTTAATCCATAAACAAATACTCGCTGGCAATTGTCAGCAACCACAATATTGAATCCCTCCTCATCACTACCTGATTGTGCACAGTCACTTTCATCCCCCCCATCAAACTCAGACTTGACCAAGGGCATTTCAGATTTTTTCCTGCCGTCCTCCTGCCATGCTGATAATCTAGCAGCATCAGCCTTGGGAGTTTGTTTTCGTATTGTGAAATAATCAGAATATAGAAAAAATCCATCATCTCGGATTTTCTCAGTTGAACTAGTTTTCTTTTTGTCCTTTTCACAACCAGGACTCTCTGCAACTTTGGTATGCAGACTCTTATTTTCTACCTGAGCATCCTTAGAAGTTGATGATTCAGAAAATTTTGTTAATAAATACCTTCAATAAGTGCAGGTCTATGCCCTGGTAGACAAGATCAAGAGGTTCACGCTTGCAATCAAAAGTAAATGTCTGCTTCCCACGACTGAAAGCTATTTCATACCTAAACTTTGTAAAGTGAAGTGTCAAACCCTTAGCAGGATCATCAGCCTGTAGCGGCATATTGTTGATCTTCAATAATGTAGCATCAAAACGAATAAACTGTTCTGTCATAACTCTATCAAGTGGTAGGTTCCCAGACCGTACAAATCTAGGAACTCCAAACCGTGGAAACCTGGAAAACACTCTTAATTTATGTGGAGGAAGAAAAATCAAGTTCCACCACTTCACTAGCCAGGCCAAATCATGAGCTCCAACATTCACAGCCGGAGAGTCATTTGAAACTTCTTTAATCTTCCAATGATTCTCCACAGGTTCAGCAGTACAAGGTTTAAGTGAAAAGCTCCACTGAAGTGAGAGAGAAGTTGAGCGAAATGGATCAAGAACTTTCTCCCGTGGTTTGCCCTCTACAGGAAGAGCAAATAAATAATGATCCATAGGGTTACCTGAATCACATCCCCACTGTATGGAAATGTCCATGAAAAAGGAGGGGGTTTCAAGGAAAGGTATAGCTGTATGATGTGGAGGTTCTAGACTGCATTTCTTCGCTAGACTCTCTAGGCTACTTAGGTACACCTTTAGATACTTTGAAGACAGACTGACATAACCATCCACATATCGTATTTCCATATAGTCAGACGTGATTAGCATTTGATCTAGCTTCTCATAAGGGCTTGTTGTAGCAGGGAGATGCCACGTTGTTTCAGTAAAACACAAGCTATATTTACCATGAATATAGTTTCGCATATCATCCCACCAGGGTAAGCTGCGCTCTCTTCTAGGGGGTTCAGGACGCTCAAAGAACCACCTTTTAGCCAGATTTGCCCTCCGTAGTGCACAAGTAAAAGCATAGCTTATATCAGCAAAAACTGGCTCGTAGCCAACTCCAAAGGAGACTTCCCCTCTTTGAAAATACAATGGTAGGTCAGCATATGTTTTCATTGGTGGGGTATAACCGGTTGCAGAACGTAGCAGATTTACTCTCCACCATTTCCCAACATAAACATCTTGTCGAACTTGGGGCTGAAAACAGGTTGCCTGCCACCAGAAAAGGAATCATTATGATCTAGAGTGATGTTTAACCAGAAAATATTTTATACAAACTGTATAGTAAATATTGCAGGAAATATTTGTAAGCTCCTAGTTGAGAGAACAATGATGAAGTACTTCAAGACTTCAGCAGACAGGGTGAAATTACAACTATATCCAGTTCGAGCAAGCCTTTCTCTTTTCTACTGGCAAAGGATGAGTTAACCATTCTAATAATGTTCCGTAAGTGAAAAATGTGAATGGCATCGAATGCTAACCTGCTGAGCCAGCACAAGCCGTCCATCACATTTACCAGAGGTTCCAGAAAAGAGTGGAAATGTGTAGTCTCTTATATACGCAGATAAGGATTTAGCTTTCAAAGTAAAATTGCTACCATATAACCGGGAAAATGGAATATCATTTTTTGCACAAACAGGATCCACAGTTTTAACAAAACAAATCATTCCTTCATCTCCCCCATCAATCTTCGATAGGCTCACATCAACATCTTTTGCACGGACTGACATAACTGCTGCTCTGTTTTTACTCATCTTAAATCCTGCCTGGAAGCCACTTGAACATGAACCTGACCCTTCTGATACTGACAATTTCTGACATGCCTGGTAATATGATTGAAATGCCTGTCTATATATTTCTTCTCTGAGCTTTTCAAATGAATGCACGCCAGATGCTTCAACATCAAAATCAGGGCAGTCACTGTTCTTTTCAGAAGCAGAACCATCCAATTTTGCCTTGGGGTAGTCTTTATTTTTGGTGGAAGCAAGCTCATCAAGCAGATTCAACCTAACTGTGGACTCATTAAATACATTCTTCATTAAATTGATACGCTCATCAAGCCAACCTTGCATAGGTTCTTCCTCAATTTCAGCTATGAGATCACGTATAATTAACCTTGCATACCGAAATGATGATGATTTTGATTTGCTCTTTTTGCTGCTGCTGATGCTAGATTTCTTCTCAGGAAATAATATGGACGCTTTTGCTGCAGAAATAAGTTTAAGGGCCCGCAATGTGTCTTCAACTGCATCATCAATAGCCCGCAGCTGCAACCTAAACGGCAGGCAAATATACGCATCATGGCATTGAATAAGCCAATCACATGTAGCTGCAGACTGTAACTTCTTATCGGGAAGGCTGTCAGAAACAGAAATCGGGATGCGCGATATCTGCATACGACTGCTTTTGAAAAGCCGCGCACCACAAAAACTGCCTGCTAGTCCTTCAACCAAAACACCAATCTTTGCATTCTCAGAAAAAATGGAGCCAACATGAACCATTGCTTCAACCCCATCAGCAAGTTCACCTGAAATTTTCAATGATTCCACATCAATGGCAATAACTGATTCTCGTTTCCTTTGTGCCTTTTCTTGCTGACCATGGTCTGTGGGTGAATCCATTTTTGTCAAAGTATCCATGTGCAACATTTCGTCTTTTACCTCGGTAATAGAACTCTGGAGTTTGATCCTATGCAGAACAGATTTAAGTCGTGTGGCTATTTCAAGTAATTCCAGATAGGGATCAGGCTCCCATCTGACTGCTATATCTGTCACGTTGATGAGGGAGCAGACTGCAATGTCATTTAGCCCACCAGAACGCTGGACAAACTTTGCCTTTTGCAAATCGAAAAGCGTAACCTTCTCTGCAGGATTATCATCAAACTGATCTTCTTTATGTGTTAATCTGGATCGACCAAGTTCAACCTGCATGGAGTACTTTTCCTTGTTCAGACATACACCAAATTGATTAATCTCAAGAGAAGTGGAGAAGTTAACATGCTTATGATCTGGCATGCTGGTTGAGTTTACATGGGCCATCCTTGGGGCACCATTAGCATCATTGATTATCACAACACGACCACCCTGTGAACCAAAATTTACACGCTTTGGATCTGCTACACTCATATCTTCAAGCCGCATGTCACCAACATACAAAATAGAGCACTGTTCAACACTAATCTTGACTAGCTGTGCTCCTTTAGCATTCTTGGTAGATTTTTGACAAGATGTCTCCTGTACAGGTCTTTTCTTCGGAGGACGAATGCTTTTCAAAAATACCTTGCAGGATGTTGCAGTTGTACAAAGCAACTCTAGATAGTAAAAACAGAAATGCATTCTGATTCCAGCTATATTAACAGAGAGAGCAGATTTAAATGGTCTACGCCATTATCTTTTCCTGCGTCCTTTTGCTCCAGATCAAGAGCTGAGCGGCTAATCTGCAGTAAGGTGCCTGAAATGCTTTCTTTTATCGACTGTTGATGTTTTCCAGCAACAAGCAATTTTAATTCAGCAAGATTTGCATGCAGTTGAGTTTCTTGGTTTACCATCTTACTTGCAGAAAAATGAGTAGACTGCAAGCAAAACTGCATCATCCAGTATTTACAGGGTAAGATTAGCAGTTAAATAAAAGTGTCAATGTATCAATTTGATATGATTCATTATTTGGACACACGAAAGGAGCTTGAAACCAGTGAAACATGGTAACATGCTAATCTTCCTGCACTACCAAGCAGACATGAATCTCATCAATCCTGTTGGATGATCTTGATAGATGGGACAACTGCCCATATGGGCATCCAGCAATTTTCATTATTAAGAAAGTCATCTACCACAAACATATCATCTCCAAGAGTTTCAAGGAGAAGTGTCTTGGAAGTGGATCCCATATGGCCATATCAATTATTGGTAAAGTCAAATTTAAGCAGTTCAGCATGAAGATGAGTAAAAAGAACAGAAAAGGCAAAAAAAAATCTTTCAAATGAACATTTTATAACATAGTATAAATGGAAATTGTTGCTTTTGTAGCCCCCTTGTCAACTTTTTTGGCAAAAATAGCCCCCATGCGAGGGAAATTTCATTTTTGGCCCCATGTCTGAGCGTGCAAGATCCGGTAGGTGACGCGTGTTACCTACCACAGTCTGGTTGCTTGGAAGGCAAGCGAGGGCGCGACAAGCCGGCCGACATAGGCAAAATTGGATACAGGACACTACAATTTTGTGGCATTTGCCATGAGACACTGAAAAATTGTGTCTTCGCTCCAAGACACTACAATTTTGTGGTTTTTTGCTATAGGACCTGAAGCCACTGTAATAATATTATCCTGACCAGTAGGAGAGAGAGTGTACGAGAAATGTCCAAGTTGCCCCTCCATCCTTCTCCTTCTTCATCCATTCTTCCTCACTCTTCACATAGCAATCTCCTCTAAATTCAGTCCACTGTATCCATTCTCTGCAAAGGAGCCTTTGCCATTGTTTGCTCTGAAGAATCCAATCTTCTCCTCCAATCCTTTAACCCCGAGCCACTCCAAAACAGAAGCCGCCTAAAGAAGCACAGAAGTTCAAGAATTAGCGGAGGAGTTGGTGGACCAGCTCGTGCTCGACACCTACCTGTTCTAGGTGCTCCTGGAGATGGTCGGGAGGAAAGAGGAGAGGAGAAGCAAGGCCATCTTTGTCGATGTCGCACGCCACTGCCGCGAAGACACCCCTTGCGCAGGTGCTCCAGCTTCCCATGCCACTGCTGTCGTCGCTGCCGCGAAATTATTCACGATTGGTGGTGTGTAAATTGATTATCGTAAGTTTGTAACTGAATGGACTAGCCGTGTACTCGTGTTACCAGGACTTGCTCATTGGCTCATGGCCATTCAGCTGATCACTAACATTAACAGTCAACATTTTTCCGAACATGAAGCTAGATATGAATACTAACCCACACAATTGTGTGGATTTTAGTAATTTTTTAAGACAAGTTATAAATAGAACAGGACACTGTTGAAATCTAGATATGAATGAATTCATGTAAAATATAAAAATAGAACAGGACACTGTTGAAATCTAGATATGAATGAATTCATGTAAAATATAAGCTTTGCAAGTAATTTTATGCAACTAAAAGTTCAATCTGGGAATACAACAGTAGAAGAGAGATGAAAAGGAACTTACATGGTACAGTGGTACGTCATCAAGACTGTAAAGCACAATAGTCAACTCAGGTGCTGAGAGTGTAAATACCCAAGCCAGTGCTAGTTTTTCTTTGGGTGCCTTCTCTTGTTGTGAATTTTCACGAAGAACAAGGGGCTTCTTTTTAGCTGAGTTAAACAAAATCAGTGGCTTAATTCTGCTTATAAGGAGGTTACATTGGCCCCCACTAATCTTGATATCTACTTCAGCTCGAATTGGCAATGTTGACTGAGAAAAGACAATGCATCAGCACATTCAACCTGAGAAATAAATAATACACCAAAAACAAAAACAACAAAGATGTGCCAAATATGTTTTGCAAAAACAAGGACACCAAAACCTATGCAGAAAGAAATTGTACACCCAGAACAAAAACAGAGATGGAAAATATGTTTTAGTAAAACAAGGACATCAAAACCTATGTTTCGCTCAACCCTCTAAAGAACTGACCATGGCTACCTCTCTCTTTGTATGAGCATGTGAGTGGATATGCATGGATGCAAGAACATGAGTCTAATCTATCTAACCTCACCTCCACACGGATGCGCTTGATTTAAGTCCTATAAATGCAAATTACCCAGAATTTATCTAGCCATATATCGGAAATTAAGAATCCATGAAGAGATTTTCATATCCAAATCCACACCTGTATTATAAATTAACGATCTCAAAGCAATACATCAAACAGACATCAAAAGGTGGATATTGCTGCATCTCATGACTGTGGAAGATGCACCTGGTGGAATCGGTAGTTTTATTCAAGTCAATACAGATGTTACTTTTGTTTGCCTTAAAACCTAGTCAGGTCAAAATTATGTGTTAGAATGGGAATTCTTATCGGTTTGTAAGGGAAGTGTTCTACGGCAAATGCAGCAAGTTACAACTTACAACTAATATAGAATTTAAGGCTTGAAGCCCACATGAATTTCTTGAGGAAATCATTGCATCAACGGTAGTGCACATCTCAATTAGAGCACATCAGACTGACCTGAGTGGGAATGTCAGTTGAAACAACAGTTGCAACCTTCACAACCTCTAATACAGACGTAGCACCATCCATTAGAAGCTGGAAAAACAAACGATCATGATATAATCTAAATTGAAAAACATATATGCCCCATAGAAAACATGGAAACATACATGAATATCAGTCACATCAGTTTCCAACCGAATATGTGTTGCAGCCTCCCCGAAATCATTCTGTGGCTGTGACTTTGTAAGTCTCATAGACATGCTACCAATTTTGTTGTTGATTGAGAGGCCATGGTCTTTTGGCAAAAACTTCAGATCTAGCTTGGACATATTGAAGCTAACCTTCCAAAGAACAACTAAATTTTAGTGCACAGTAATCCAACAGTGAACTTATATTAAAAGATCAAAGTAACCATTTCAAATGGCAAAACAAAGGACTTTAGAAGATGTTGAAGTGCCACCAACACTAAATATTTGGAATAGCGTAAATTTCAGTACTTAGGTTACATCTTATATGATATCACCTCTAAATATTTGCATTTGACATTTTGAGCCCTAGAATATTTCAACAAAACATTGATAGTTTGATATATTAAAAGGAGGAGGTTCTCTATTTTTAATGCTAAAATATTACAAGTGAAGAACAAGAACATCTTAGCCTAGTTGTGTAATGTGTATACATCAGGAATTGATTTACCTTGCCTAGACAATATTGGTGTAATGCAGTCTGCTAAGTGAATATAACTAACAACATTATGTTCTCATCCATTTGTGGTGGCCAAAGTGACCTAAGTGGATTCTTGTAAAATGTCAAGAGCAGAAAGAAGCTAAAAACACAGAATCATATATGGAGAAAGACAATGCCCATGCGTAACAAAAAATGATAAGCATCAATGACACTACTGGAAAATCAATACAACCTTTTCAGAAAACAAATCAATCTTCTTGTTCAATGATGAAAGTTTGCTCCCTTCAGATTTGGTAGCTGACTTAATATCCACAGTAGGTTCGTCCTTCTGGTCAGCAACAGTAGAAGCAGACAGCTTCTTCTTGGTGAATAGTTTTTCTTCCAAGTTAACAACAATCGGACCAGACATCAAATCCAAATTCTTCACTCTAATTCCTTTATCCCTAAAGAGTTGTCAATAATGTTACAAGTCGGAGAGACTCAAGTGAATCATGTATTGAGGCCCAATGAGGTAATATATAGGGGTACAAGAGATGAGCTAAAGCAAGCAAAGGCAATGTGGTACTAATACTGCACTATCACATATATATACCCTTAACAAATAATAGTTCAATTTTTGTTCTTTCAAAACAAAACATTACAACACATGCAGTTTATTTAGTTGAATGGATTCTGCCGGATTTGAAGGAAATAAAATGGCTAACAATTTTGAGCTTGAGCTAAGCATAAAAGATTGTTGTAAGGCCCTGATTGTGAGGAATATGCTGTAGCCTTGTACTATTAACCATCCTGATTTTCAGTAAACACTAGGAGATTGAAAATACGCATTTCCTTTTGGGCTTACTGATAAGTTCTGGAGGACAGGCATGGTGTGAGAAGTGAATTATCAAAACTCGAAAGCATGGATATGTGATATTGATAAGTCAAAACCTCCTCATCTGCTAGTGAGTATTAGAAGCCAAAGTTGAATCACAAAAGGTGATGTTGCCCAGTCATTTGTGACTACTATGGTGCACAAGAGCACATTATGGTTATGTTGCAGCAAGCACCATTCAAAAGAGATGGCAAATAGTAATCATCAATGGCTACTACTTTTAATCAAAATCACAGCAGATAGTAGTATAGTACTCATCAATGGCAATTTTTTCTACCAAAATGACCATCTTTTTCTTGTAGTCTTCTCTTGAGCACTTTTTTTCGTTTAAACAGGTTGAGAATGTTTGCAAAGATTTCTATTAAGGGGTTACCTCTGATGAAGCTCACAAAAGAGTGCTATATCCTCAAACAAGAAAGAGCCACAGTGAGAAGTGCCCATGGCCGAACAGTATTGTCCACTGACCCACCAGTCCAATTTGTTAAATACTGATGTATTGTTGTCAATGCCGTCTGACTCTAATGCTTTCACAAATAAAGGTATGAGGTGTATTCCAACATTAAGAACCGGATCTGATCCTCCGGTTTTAGATAAATCAATCTTAAGGTCCTTGATGCCAAGAGCAGCTTTTGGAGCCTACAATAAGAACATTTTAAGTTACCAACCCAAAAAAAAAAAGACAAACAACAAGCATATACTTAAACAACAATTGCAGCTACTGTGACTCATGTTTAACCCTCATATTCTCAGATGGAAAAAATATTTTGAAAAGGGCTTGGGAGAGGAATACGCCATGCAAAAATATGAGCATTAATAATAATATATCATCTTTGTTCAACACAGCCTGTATACAACCAGAACATAAGATAGAAAATTACAGCTTGCATTCAATTCATCAGCATATATAACTCTATTTGATGGACTCAAAATATTTGACAAGAAGGCAATAATACCTTGAGCCTCAGCTCTGCTACAGAAAATGATAAAAGACTGACAACATTTGTTATAAGCCTCCATTTCGCTTGTCCTTTGGACTTTGCTTTTGCTGATGAGGTTGAGGTCGATTTGCGAGGGGGAGGTTTCTTTTTGTTTGCTGATTTCGCAGGTTGCCTGAGCACAATGTCCAAATCAGAGACTTGCAATTGCAAGAGTGGGCCATGATTTAGTATGGTAAATCCCAGGTGGGTGAGTGGCCTTCGCAGGCCAAGTCTAATTTCACCGATACAAACGGACTCGACCGCACCCTGAAAAGCAACGCAGGCGTGATTGGATCATATGTCGGGATCGGCATTAGCACAGGCATTGGCTAGGCAGGTAGGTAGGTTGGGTACCTTTGGGGAAGTAATGGTGATGTCCCCAAGATAATTGAAGCCGTAGGAGCGGCATCCTATGGAGAGCTTGACCGTGCGGTGGAGCACCCAGGCCAGAGCCTTGGCAAGGAAGCTGCAATCGGATCGCAACCGTTTGAAACGAAATGATCGTGCATTCCAAGCATTGGACATCAATCACAACGCATGAAATCAACCACGAGATCTAAGCAATGGGTGAATTTGGTAGCAGGTTAAAACGAAAGTAGAAAGGGGCGTACAGGACGGCGACGCAGGCGGCGGCGGTGGCGAGTGCGGTGTCGAGGGTGAGCTTGAGGGCGGATAGGAGGAGGCCGTGGCGGAGGACGAGCTCGACGGCCTCCCAGGCGACGACGAACCCCAGCAGCAGCTGCACGAGGCCGACCATCATCGCCGCCGCTCCTTCTTCCTCCCTGCTGCCGCATTCATCGCTCCATCGTCACACCAAACCATTCTCCCCCCTCGCGATTGCGGTGCGGCGTGCGGAGTGGTAGTGGTGGCGGTGGATCCGATCGATCGGGTGAAGTAATGGTGGGAGAAGAGGAGTGAAGATCGGGGGCGGAGTGGAGAGGAGGTGGCGCGCCATTTCCGGAGGGGAGTGGCACGCCAGTTACCCACGTCCAAGTCAAAATAAGACACGCAACTCCCAGAAAAACAAGGCGAGCATTCCCCCGTCCCGCCCGGCGTCCGCCGCCTCCGCTTCGACTCCATCCCCGCCGGCGCCGGCCCAGCAAGGTGCCAAATGGTGTTCCTTGTAACAAGCGCCCGTGAACCTAGTCCTCCACGAGCACGTCGCGACCAGGACCAGCCACCCGATGCTCCCGAGAAAAACTCTCGGCATGAGCTTTCTTCACGCATGCCAAGAGATTCTTGGGCGCCCATGGTGGCAACCGACAAGGGGATGGCTATGCTGGTAAACAAGGTTTCAAATTTCAGTTTCGAAATAAATTTCGCTCCGGGCCGCCGAAATTTCGAAATTATTTCGGACAAAATTTGAATTTGAAAATTCAAATCCGGTCTAATCTGGAAAAAAAAAACGAAATTCGGCGAAAAAACCCGAAATTTCAGGCGAAATATCCGAAATTTTGGGTTTTTTGCACTGGCTGAAAAGTGGTCTAAACGTTATCGAAAAATTTTGAAATTTTTTTGGAGGTTCCTGACACAATGCTGACGTTCTCACAAAAATTTCAGCTGATTATTACACATGAGTAATCTTTAAAAATTCGGAGAGTGGTACTGTCCTGATAAAACACTGACCGATAAGTTTGATCGGAATGGAAAATGGTACGAATCAAGTTATAAACTGTTGAAATTTTTTGTGCATGGTTATGATCCATAACTAATATTCTCATAAAAATTTCAGCTGATTATCACATGTGAGGAATTTTTAAAAATTCAGAGAGTGGCGCTGTCCTGATAGAACACTGACCGACAAGTTTGATCCGAATGGAAAATGATACAAATGAAGTTAGAAACTGTTGAAATTTTTTTTGCACGGTTATGATGTATCTATAATGTTCTCATAAAATTTTCAAATGATGATCAAACTGTATGAATTTTTGAAAATTCGAACAGTACTACTGCCATGTTAAAAGGCTTACCGGCAAACTTGAACAAATGAAAAATTATGTAAACCATAATTTTTTTTGAAAATTTTAAAGAATGGTGATAAGGAAGTTATTAATATCCCATAAAATTGTGATTCACGATCGCACTCCAGTGAATTTATAAAATTCTTACAAGGCACAGTACCATTTATGTTCTTTTCTTTTTGATTTTTGAAATATAATATAACAAACGAAGTTCAATGCTTACATAGATTTGATTGACCAAACAAACAAAGTTGAATTTTTTTGAAAACTATTATATAATGTTACTGAGTCAATTATTAATCTCTCAAAAAAAAATTAGATCATAATCACACTCAAGAAAATTTATAAAATTCTGACAATATAACTGTCCCAATTATGTTCATTTTGTTTTTGATTTTTTAAAGATAACAAATGAAGTTAAGTTATTTTGAAATTTTTTATGTATGATACTAATATACTAAGTATAGTACCATAAAATTTTCAGATTATTATCATGCTTTTACAATTTTATAAAAATCTAACAGTGTTTCTGCCAAAATTTTAAAATATTTAAAAAATTAGGTTTTTCAACAAATTTTCATAGGAGATGACTTTCCTAAGGGTTATTGGACCAAATCCGGTCAAATCCGGCCCTAAAACTTTCAAAACCGGCCAAAAAACAAGAAATTTCGCCTAAAAACGAAATTTTGGATTATTACTGTAGCAATTTCAAAATTTTTTAAAAAAAATTCCGGCCGGTACTTGAGATCTCGGGGTGGTCCGAAATTTTGAACCTTGCTTGTAAACGAGCCGAGCTCGAGCGAGCCTGACCCTTCAGGCTCAAGCTCAGTAAGGCTCAGCTCGAATAAGCTCGGTAATTCTGGTAAGCTCGGTAACAAGCTCGATTAAGCTCGGTTCGAGGAAGCTCGGTAATAATCTCGAGAAAGCTCGATTTAAGGAACCTCGGTCCAGACTCAAGTAGACTCGCGAACTATTCGAGCTCGGCTCGGTTAAGCTCGCGAGCTCGAGCTCGAATCGAGCCTCTCGCGAGTCGAGACCAACCGGGTCTTGAACTCGAGACCTCTTGACTCTAATACCATATTGAGTTGCATGCGTCAATTAATTCACCCAAAAACTTAAACTGATGAGGAAAGGTGGACAATTCACTTATACTTCAACGAGTAGCTCGCGAGCCTCAGGCTTTTTTTATAGCCCTAGGATGGCTAGATGCTCATCGGTCGCAGGAGCGCATCTAGAACACAGCTTCAGGCAGGTGCCACCACCGGCAAACTAGAAGCAAATCAACAATTTCCTTAGACAAATCTAATCTACTCCCAAGAATAAGATGAGCCGTGTCGTTCTTCGTCACATTCGTTTCAAACCTTGTAAAGGGCGCTAGAAAATATGAACAAAAGAAAAGAGAAAATATCATCAGAGCAAAATGAGTTTACATTTCTTCCATGGCCCATGAATCTGCCAGGCTGGTACAATTCAACAACTCAGCATATCAGCCTGATCTATCAGCAAACAAGTACAGATTAAAACTGTCTTAATAGGCATGTGAGACCGGTCACAGCCAGTCAGCCATACAAATTTCTTCTACAGAGGGCTAAGCAAACTAAACATTACTTCTTTCCTCTCTTCTTCCTTCTACCCTTTGCAGCACCTCCCCTCTTGTCGCCCTTTTTCGTTTTACTTTTATTATTCCTGAAAGCCCTCTTCGATGGCTTCTTCTTTACGCCTAAACTGGAGTTCTTCTTGGCAGCCAAGCTAGGATTCTTGTTGCTGTAGCTCGTCGACACAGGCACAACACGTTTGGGGCCAAGGTCATCATCGTCACCAGTAATTTCACTGGTGGTGACTGTTATCTTAGTCCTGCCATCTTCGTAGGTTTTGATTTCTACATAAACAAATCAATTGATGGATAATAGGATAAAACATCATGGTAGTAACAAGGCAGCATCGCAGCAACTGTTAAAAAAATCTAGTTCCTGTACTCACCAGGTGCAGATGCAAATAAATCGTCATTAGTTTCCATCTCATCACCAGCATTGTCAACATCTTCACCATCAGCGTTATCAGATGACAGGACTCTGCCATATAAAGCAATCTCTTTCTCTTGCTTTCTCTGGAACAAAATGATATCACTCAGTGAAACCAAGAGGCAGCTACCTGCAAGTCTAGTTCATGTTATCAGTGTGACGCAGTAAACTCGCTTGACATGATCCACTTGATATGACATTAAGCCCCTGCCCTTCAATGCTGTGTTGTCCCTAGCATTCTTATTTGGTGAAATCCTCGTTCAGAGAACCAGATGCAGCGTAATATGGATAATTATGCAAGAGAACTTGACGACAAATCATTTTTCTCTGGGATAAGTTAGTTTTTGATCATTACTAAACCAATATATCTACCAAAAACCACAACAACGCAGAAAAGCAAAAGAGAGCAGGGTAAGCGTGGGCTTGTGTGATTTCTCACCCTCTTGCGGTCCTCGATTCGCTTCCGCCTCTCCTTCTCCTGCAAAACCTTCTGCGCCTCCTTTCTTCTCTTCTTCTTCCTCTTGTGAAACCCGGTCACGAAATCCCTGCAAAACCAAGATTCCACAATTCGCGTGAAAATAAAAACACCACCACAAGCTACGCAAAGACAAATCATACTACGGCGCCAGAATCTCGAGGTGCTGCAGTGGGGAGAGGTGAAGGATGAGACGACACCTGAGGGCTTTCTTGTCGAGGGAGACGGAGAGGGCCTTGTTCTTGAGGGAGCGCTTCTTGATGTGCTTCGGCACCATCACCGTCGCCATCTGCCCCACCACCACCTCCTCCGCCTCCTCATCCGACTCCGACGCCGCCATCTCCTCCTCGTACTCCTCATCCACCCCGCCCTCCTCCCACGCCATGGCTATGGAGCTCTCTCTCGCTCTCGTGTAGAGACGAGGAAGCGCCGCCGCTTTGATGGAGGGGACAGCTAGGTTAGAGATGTCACGTGCAATCCGCGTGTTGGATTCGGGTTGGGTTGATTACACTGAAGAAAAAATAATCCTTCAACCCAACATGGCCAAACGGGCCGCCCGACACGGTACGGTCCGATTAAAATCCGACACGGCCCGTTTAGGCACGGTCCGTTTGCCTGTTGGGCTGTGCCGTGCCGGTCCGGTCCTTCGCGGGCTAAACGGGCCGGGTCAGCCCGGTAGCACGTTTAACTTCAAAAAATTAGAAAAATAGACAAAAAATACAAAAAAATATGAAAAAAAATCAGAAAAATTGGAGAAATTTAGAATAATTAGAAAAAAACGAAGGTGTACAAAAACTTTTTAAATATATATATAAATTAAGAGAAAGCTAAAATACGAGATAAATTCTAAAATGAGATAAACAATTTGAATTAAATAATGAGCTTTATTGATGTTTGGCTGCCTCGTTAAAAACTTTGCCAAGTAAAAACTCAACACGAAAACCTTGGCAAAGAAAAAGAGTCTGACCTATAGCTCGATGATACGAAAAAGTGAAGATTACAATTATTCTTCCTCATTATCTAGATAAAGATTTTGAACGTCTCGCTTGACTTAGTATTTTCTGCGGTATGTTGAGCTCGTTGATCGACTTGTTCCCAATCTTTCACAAAGGAGAAGTATTTCCACTATCTCACTTGTCGATTTGTTCTTCTCTCCTCGATTATTCTTAGGATAGTGAAAGCAAACTCAAGAAACCGTGGAGACGAGGCTGATAACACATCCGTGCTAGTATGGAAAGCACCGGATTGTTATCTTGTGCTCGTGCCACCACTGTAAAATGCTGAAGTCCTCCTCTTGCTTCTCTTGGTAGTTGACAGTGTCGTTATTGAGATAGGCAGCTAGCTCCCCACCACTTGATGTGTCCGCACTTGTCGTTGATGTAGTCGAACTCCTTGAGGAAGAGCCACCTGCACCCCATATCTTCCCCCACGAGGTTTTCTTCTTACCTGTTGTGGGTGCTGGTGGGGGTCGCTGCATGCGAACTCCAGCAAACTTCCGATATTACTTATCATAAACTTGAGATAATTTAGCACGGACAGTTGAAAAATAACTGGAATAATCAGTACCTACCGCATCACTTAGAAGTGAGAGAATATTACCGAATCCCCGAATTTTAGCTTTAGGATCTAAAATAAATGCAAATGCATATAACATAGGAATTTCTTGCCAATATTTTAAAATTTTAGTTTTCATAACACAAACAACTTCACGCAAGACATTATCATTTTCGTAGTTTTATAAGTGGGTAGCAATTTCTAAAATATGATGCACAATTAAAGGAGAGGTTGCGTAATAAACTCCACATAAAGCAATAGTAGATTCAAAAAAAAGTTCTAAAAATGACAGCAAATATTTAGCAATATACCAATGTTGCTCTGTGAGTACCGGCTGACCAACCCTGTACGCGCCTTGTTTACTGTTGCGGCTGTCTTGTCTTGGTCCGGTCCTTCAGCGGGCTAAGCGGTAGGGTCACCCAGATACGCTTAACTTCAAAAAATTAGAAAAATAGACAAAAAATACAAAAAAATATGAAAAAAAAATCAGAAAAATTGGAGAAATTTAGAATAATTAGAAAAAAACGAAGGTGTACAAAAACTTTTTAAATATATATATAAATTAAGAGAAAGCTAAAATACGAGATAAATTCTAAAATGAGATAAACAATTTGAATTAAATAATGAGCTTTATTGATGTTTGGCTGCCTCGTTAAAAACTTTGCCAAGTAAAAACTCAACACGAGAAAACCTTGGCAAAGAAAAAAAGATCTGACCTATAGCTCGATGATACGAAAAAGTGAAGATTACAATTATTCTTCCTCATTATCTAGATAAAGATTTTCGAACGTCTCCGCCAGCTTAGTATTTTCTGCAGTATGTTGAGCTCGTTGATCAGCTTGTTCCCAATCTTTCACAGTGAGAAGTATTTCCACTATCTCACTTGTCAGATTTGTTCTTCTCTCCTCGATTATTCTTCCGGATAGACTGAAAGCAAACTCCGAAGAAACCGTGGAGACAGGAACTGTTAACACATCCCGTGCTAGTATGGAAAGCACCGGATTGTTATCTTGTGCTCGTGCCACCACTGTAAAATGCTGAAGTCCTCCTCTTGCTTCTCTTGGTAGTTGACAGTGTCGTTATTGAGATAGGCAGCTAGCTCCCCACCACTTGATGTGTCCGCACTTGTCGTTGATGTAGTCGAACTCCTTGAGGAAGAGCCACCTGCACCCCATATCTTCCCCCACGAGGTTTTCTTCTTACATTGTAGGTCTTTGGTGGGGTCATTGCATGCGAACTCCAGCAAACTTCCGATATTACTTATCATAAACTTGAGATAATTTAGCACGGACAGTTGAAAAATAACTGGAATAATCAGTACCTACCGCATCACTTAGAAGTGAGAGAATATTACCGAATCCCCGAATTTTAGCTTTAGGATCTAAAATAAATGCAAATGCATATAACATAGGAATTTCTTGCCAATATTTTAAAATTTTAGTTTTCATAACACAAACAACTTCACGCAAGACATTATCATTTTCGTAGTTTTATAAGTGGGTAGCAATTTCTAAAATATGATGCACAATTAAAGGAGAGGTTGCGTAATAAACTCCACATAAAGCAATAGTAGATTCAAAAAAAAGTTCTAAAAATGACAGCAAATATTTAGCAATATACCAATGTTGCTCTGTGAGTACCGGCTGACCATCCCGTGTACGACAATGCGTGTTAATAAAAACAGAAAATGTGCTCTCATATGGTATTAGATGCTTAAGCATCAAGTAAGTAGAGTTCCATCTAACAGGCATATCCGGACCAAACTTACGCGGGCGCACATGATAGCATCTAGGCACCCCTCAAATTTATTTTTTATATTATTATGATTTTGGTATTGATGACTAAGTTAGTAATATTCAAAGCCTGAAGAAAGTGAGCTGGAACGTATGATGAAATAAGCTAGGACAACAAGATTAAGGCCTTTACTTTATAGTTTATGACTGAAGGTGTTTTGTCTTTGTATAGCTGTTCAAAAGAGGGACTTAGCACAAGGAAATAGTTTGATAGGCAAAAGCAAAACCAGATCACTTGGAGCAAAAGACACTCAATCTATATCTTTTTCAAACTATATCTTCCAGTTCAAACGGACCATATCTTTACCTATCTATATTCTTCAGTTCGTTGCAAACCTTGAATCTATTCTTTGTCAAAACTTCCTTTGTACATCTGCTATTCAGATTAGAATTTACTCGCTTTGATATTCACATATTCTTGAACAAACTTTCCCAGAAAAATATCTTAGTCAGAAACCTGCCTATGTATGACGGACCAAATTTTTTGGTCCGGCATACATGCAATTCTCGCTTCTCAGTATCGGACCAAAGATGTCTTAGGTTTCCTATCCTCAGCAGACCAAAAATTTGGTCCGGCATCCCTTTCGGTATATAAGTTTTGGCCGAACTAAATCTTTGATGTTCCTTTTCGATCGAAACCTAAAATAAGTTTTTACTCAGGAAACAGACAAAACTTTTGTGCTTAATTTCTTTTAAGTCCGTTGCTAGATTGAAAAGCCAGTATTTTTTTATCTATAATTGAAAAAGGTTCTTGGCATATATCTTCTCTAAAGTCCATGCATAACGGACCAAAAATTTGGTCCGAAATACATATGTCTTCTCGCCAGAACCTATCTTCTCTTAAGTCCATGCATTACGGACCAAAAATTTGGTCCGAAGTACATATGTCTTTTTGCCTGGCAAATCTGTGGCTTCGTCCATGTATGACGGACCAAAATTTTGGTCCGACGTACATAAGTCTCTATGTCTAAGCAAAATCTTTTGAAAGTCATGTGTAACGGACCAAACCTCTTAGTCAGATACTCATATATATCTCTCAGTTGTATGCCAGACCATCTTCTTGATCAACCCATGTACTGCGGACCAAAATATTTGGTCCGTCGTGAACTCGGAAATTTGGTCCGGCATGCACATACCCAGTATCGCTAAGCACTTATACATAGTCCGTTGTACGTGTGTTTTTCTGTTGTTTCTGACATCTGACACGTCCAACGGCTACTGTAGCAGGTGTAACGGCTATATTCACTCAAAATGGCTATATAAGCATTTCCTAAGCCATCTACCTGAGATATACATGAACTCCTTATATTTTGGCATTGATATATAGCTCTCATTCTCAAAAAGGAGTCTGTGCTTCATTTTCACACAAAAATCTTCATACTTCCCTAAGTGTGTAAGCTCCAAGTCAGTGTCTAGTTTTGTGATTTGCATAGTGAACCAAGAGACAGAACTTGTGCGAGGTTTATTACTCTTGGATCTTGGTGATCCTAGACAGCTTGGAGGAAGTAAAACAGTGTAACCTGTCCAAAGGTGTTTGTGGAAGGCAACTGTGTTTTGTGAGAGGTTTGGAACTCACCTCACTGGAGAAGTGAAAGAGTTACCTGAAGTGAACACCAGAGCTACTGCGACTAGCTTTGGAGAAGCTGAACTTCAAGAGAAGTGCTTCAACGTGGATTAGGAGTGCAGCTCTGAACCACGGGATAAATCTTTGTCTTTCCTATATCATTTCTTTTATTGTTTTCGTTGTATTTGTTTGTTGCTTGAATTCTGCTTTACTCTTGCTATAAGTTACTCTCGTTAAAATAAGTTAGTAAATTAAAATTGCCAGAATTTGTAAAATTGCCTATTCACCCCCCTCTAGGCCATATCGATCCTTCAGCACATTCATTGCAATACAATAAGTCTTAAATGCTACTACTCGTTGATTAGAATAATTTAAGTAAGATATTGCATTGCGAAAAGGTTCAAGATACTGATCTAACCTCTTCAAACCAGATTTAACTATAAGGTTAATAATATGGCAAGCACAACGCTGATGTAATAAGAAAGATTCAGCATAAGAATTGAAAAGCGGAGTAAGAATGTTCATGGCAGAAGTATTTGCAGAAGCATTATCTAATGTTATTGCAAAAATCTTATCACTAAGACCAAAATCTTCCACAACTTTTACAATACAATCAGCAATATTTTCACCAGTATATGCTACATCAATTAATTTGAATCCTATAATTCTCTTTTCTAGTTGACAATCCTCGTTTACATAATGAGCAACTACACTAAGGTAATCCTCTTTAGCTCTACCACTCTATATATCAGATGTCAAAGTGAAAGTGCATCTAGGCACTTATGTTATTTTGGTGATTAATGACAAACACTCATAATGATAATCTATGCAATTAAGTAAATGCTTAACTTAGTGCTTAACAAATGACAAACCTCTAATATGATTATATTGCTATGAGACTAACTTGTTATTGTCTAGTTGAGTATCAGTCTCATCTATTTAGAGGAAAATCAAATAGGAAGGTTAAGCAAAGATAAGGTATGCAATTTTGGTATCTATTCTATATTTGTTATTGCAATCCTTTCGTGCAAATGCATAGTGAACTCCAAGTAGCATGTTGATTTTATATATGCACATTGGTTCATGTCATATTTATTTGTGCATATATATTCATTTGAGTTCATTATAGTATGCATGTATTAACTAGAGTTAAACTTCATTTTGCTATAGATTGACTTGGTGCATGCATGTTTTATTTGTATATCTTCTCATGCAATTCTCTTAGTGAAGTTTATCTAGTGTTGGATCACATATTTACTCCTACTCCAAATATTATTTGCACATGTACAATTCGTGTATATTCTATCATGTGCTTCATTTAAGTAAAGTCTGTGATCCTTGCCATGATTTAATTGATTCATCATATTGGCAATTATCTCACTAGTGCATATAGATCAATTACATATTCATCATGATGTACTTAGTAGAGAACATTTCTTATGTCAAGTGTTTCCATTTATATTGTGCTTCTTTATATGAAACACTTGTTGTAATCAACGCTCACAAATATCAACTCTATTCATATCTATTGAGCTTTTGGGACTAATGTCTTTCATGAGTAGTTTGGAAAGAATTAGGTCCCGTCTGTGTATGATGACCAAGGTATCTTGGAGGATGATCATTAAGCCGAGGTCAACAAGACGGCGGTGTCACCAAGAGCTGAGGACTAAGTCAAGAGCAACTTGGCGTGGAGATCGTCGAGAGAGGATGATCAAGTCAAGGTTGATAGGACGAGAGTCTCATGAGGTGAATCGAGTCGAGTTGGACAAGGCGAAGATGTCATCAATTATATGGTGAAGGTCTTCATGCATCGACATCAAGAAAGAAGACGACAAGTGACTAGTTCTAGACTTATATTATCTTTGATTTAATTTGAGTCTAAGGATTGCCGTACTATTAAGAGGGATGCGATGTCGAATGACTTTTAGATGTGTCAAGTGCTCAAGTGATCCATCCTTGTGAATCTTAGAAAGAGAGTGGTGTTGGTACTGTCGGAAAGTGAGGGTTGTAGGTCTCTCTTGATTTCTTTGTGAAATCTGTGGTTATCCTTTGAGTTTTGGATAGTGAGATCTTGTTGGTTGTGTAGCCCTCGTTCTTAGCTTTCGGGAGGGTTCAAAATCTCTGAAATCGGAGTCCGGAGTCAAAAGTTATGCTCGTTTTCGTCGAGCTGCTCAGTGCTGATTCGGACTATCCGGATAATCCGGAGTATCCGGACATTTATCCGGACTCTCCGGGTTGACTCCCTCTGTTGCTGTTCTCAGTGCAATCCGGAGTATCCGGGTTTCATCCGGAGTCTCCGGATTGTGCAGAGTTGTTTCCAACGGCTAGTTTTCTTGGGACCTCTATTTAAAGCCCCCCTCTTCCCCACTTCAAAGCAGTGTGTTCCCACTTTTTAGAGGTGCTATACCATTGTTCTTGAGCCCCCAAAAACACCTCTTTACCCTTAGATCTAAGTGATCCCCTTGGTGAGAAGGGTTGGGAAGAGTTTGAGGAGTGAGGTGCTAGGTTGAGTGAGTTTTGAGTTGGTTGAGCACTTGATTTCATCTCCAAGCTTGTTCTTCGTGAGCATTTGTTACTCTTGGAGGTTGAGGACTCCTAGACGGCTAGGAGGTCGCCTACGAGCCACCGGAGCTTTGTGTGGTTGGCCGTGGGAAGTTTGTGAAGGCCGGTTCCGCCTCCGTAAGGGAAGGAATCAAAGGAGTGAAGACCGGCGAGTGCATTTGTGCAACACCGGGAGGAAGAGGGTTGAAAGAGACCCCGGCTCAAGTGTGACCGAGCCGCCTCAGCGAGACGAGGATCCCCTCAAGGATCCGAACTTCGGGTGAAAAATCATCGTCTCCAAGTTTGCTTCTTTCTCTTGCTTTAGCATTTGATTTTGAATCTTGAAATTGCCCGATCTACTCTATTGTTGTGTTTGGCTCTAGATCTTCATCATCCCCATGTACCTGATAGCATTTAGATCATTTGTATTCAAGTAGATTGTTGAAAAATTGCAAAGATTTAAAATCTTCATTCAAGTCTCAATCCGAGTATCCGGACTCCATAACCCGGACAGTCCGGACTATCCGGAGTATCCGGATTGAATACCCCGGACACTCCGGGTTAGGACCCTCGGGATCGGACTATCCGGAGTATCCGGATTGAATACCCCGGACACTCCGGATTGTTCGGGACACTCGGGAGATTTTATTTAGCTGCAATATTTTTATTCCGCTGCATTTAGCTATAAAGTTTTTAATTCGCCTATTCACCCCCTCTCTAGGCGACATCCCCTGTCCTTTCAATTGGTATCAGAGCCTGGTCTCTCCTTTTATTAGACTTAACCGTCTAGAGAGTAAAGGATGTCGACTAGAGGATTAGTACACTCACATAATCCACTTGTGCTAGATGGCACAAATTATGCTTCATGGAAATTAATTATGATTTCTCATTTTAAATCCATGAGCCCCCAAATATGGTGGATCGTAGATGTCGGCTTTTCCTCTCCATTGAATGAAGTTGCTCCAACTGAAGGAGAAAGGAAATGCCTACATCTCGACGCTCAAGCTACTAATGTTTTATTTTGTGTTGTGAGCGATGAAATTTTTGATAGAATATGCAATCTCAAGAGCGCTCATGAAATGTGGATAAAGCTTCAAGAACTATTTGAATCATCCACTTCTATTGAGGATTGCATTAAGGAAGAGATGTCGGGAGATGAAACATCAAGCTCCACCTCAAGCTCAAGTGATGAAGAACCGACATCTCCATCAACCTCAACCTCCGCCTCAAGTGACGATGAAGATGCTCTTCCATCACAAATCCGTTGCTTCATGGCGAAAGGTAAGAATGAGGTAAGTGATGATAATGACGATGATGAGCTCTCTTATAATGAACTTATGAATTTGCTTGAGGAGCTCAATAAATGTCTTGGAAAGGAGAAAAAGAAATATAAAATTTTGAAGCTTGAACATGAATCACTTGAAATGATTATAATATGCTTCAAGAAAATCATGAATCCTCCTTTCCAAAGAAATTCATAAGCCTAAGGTGGATATAGGAATCTCATGTGATTTAATTGATGAAATGTCTTGCTTAAATGTTAATCCTAATATTTCATCAAAATTTGACATATCCACCTCTTGCAATGATTTACCTTGTTGCTCAAATTCAAATGTTTCCACTTCCTCTATGCATATTGAGACTAATCTTGTAGAGGAAAACAATGAGCTCAAGGCCAAAGTCATTAGATTAGAAAATGACTTGAAGAAGTGCATCAAGGGAAAAGCCGTTCTCGACGAGATCTTGAGCAAGCCAAGGGCACCTCAAGATAAGCGAGGACTCGGCTACATCTCCAAGAGGGAAACTAACAAGACAAGGCACAACGAAAGACATTCGAAGATCATCAAGTGCTTTGCTTGCAACAAGAAGGGACACATCGGTAAGGATTGTCCCAAAGGTATTACTCCTAAGCCAATTATTGTCAATGACCATTATTTGCTTAGGAAAGACAAAAATGGCAATGTGTTTGCCAAGTTTGTCGATTCTCCCAAGTATTTGCAAAATTATGATATTCAATTGCTTAGGAGAGATGAATCTAGAAATGTGTTTGCTCAAAATGCTAGACTTCCTAAGACCAAGAAAAATCATGTTGATCATGTGCTTAGGAAAGATAACAATAGCAAACCATTTGCTAGATTTGCTAGATCCTCTAAGCCAATGCATAATTTCAATTATCATATGCTTAGAAGAGATCAAACTAGAAATGGTTTTGCAAAATATCATTGCTCTCCTAAGCCTTTTCATAAAAATGCCAATCATTTGCCTAGGAGGAATAATTATTGCAAACCTATTTCTAATTATGTTAGTCAATTCAATAATATCCAAATTAGGACCATTTGGGTTCCAAAATCTATTGTGACTAACATTGTTGGACCCAACAAAAATTGGGTACCAACAAGTGCCTAAAAGAATTGTAGGTGCTTGGAGATGCATTGGAAGCTTTGGCTCAATCAAGAGGATGATTTCATCATATGAAAAAGGAAGCCAAGCTTGAAGACATTCACTTCAATCATAAACCAATGCCATCTCGGGTAACAAGTATTTAAATTGATTCTTATAGCTTATAGCCTTGTGTAGGTTATATTGCATTATTCATGAAAATCAATTTAGATTGCTTGATTATATGCTTGCTCATGCTTATTAGTTGTTTTGATTGCAATCTTGAGTAAGTTTGGGATAGTGGTACATTAAGGGGGAGTGCTAAATCATAACCATGTATATCACATCCCTACATGTGCCCATATTTATATAAGTGCAAATATATATTTTCAAAATCAAGCCATTTAGCCAAAAGTCAAAATTTTGTATACCATTAGTATTCTTGTGAAAAACTAGTTGCAAAATGTATACAAATATATTTGAAACGTTTTTCAAAGGTTTTTGCTTCACAAAATCTATTTTGAAAAGAAAATGAGTTTCATGATCAAAATCTAGATAGTAGTATCTTGTTTTGGATTTAAACTTATAATTTTCATAGAATTAAATGTAAAATGAATTTGAAAGTAATTCCAAAACGAAAATCCTAGAGTTGGTCATTCTTAACAATTCTTGTGTTCAAAAGACTTTCAAAAGACCAACCTAGGGAAAGTTATTTGATTTTGAAACTCGCCGAAAAACTATATTTGACCCATAATTGTCATATTATTGCACTTAGTGAGTTTCTCCGTTTGGACCGAATCTTGTGTAGTATCTTGGTTCAAAATGGTATCTTAGACTCATACACAAAATTCAAATCTCTATATCTCATCTTATTCTTCATTTGAATCTTGTGTTGAAATATCTGGCTTTGTTTTACAAATAGCTATTTCAAAAGGACCATTTTGGTCAAAAGTCAAATCTTATGTTTAAAAGGCCCAAAATTGTGAAAAGCTTTGTAAAAGTATTCTAATATGTATTTCAAATATTTTACAAGCTTTCAAAATGAAAATTCTATATTGAAATCAATTTTAGCCCGAAAAGTTTTGGTTTGAACTAAAATAGCTTATTTAAGCATATTGCTCAAATCTTAGCATTCAAGTTGGATTTCATTATAAATGTTGGCTAGAAACCATCTTGATAATCAATTCTAAGCCATGGAAATTGAAATTGCATGGAATCCAAATTGAGTTGTATTTTGAGGCTTTTTATGAAAAACTATTACCTATTTTAACTTGCTTCAAAAAAGGGTTAAAAGCAAAATATTTGTTAGAAATGCAAAATCTTATGAAAATAGTCTTCTAAAATGTTTTCAAATGCATTTCAAATGTTTTCAAGTATCTAACCCTTGGCTAGAAGCTAAAAGTCAAACTTTGGCCTAAAAAGGATCTTTGTGATCTAGCTTTTGCATTTAACTTCAAATTTTTCTAAAGCAAAATCTATTTGGAGTTTGAAAAAGTGGTCAATACAAAACTCATAGGGTTGGTAATTTTAAGCATTTCTTTAGTTCAAAGTTTTTCCAAACGACCAACCGTTCAAAAGTTATAGCCATTTGAATTTGGCCAAAATCATCCATTTCACCCAAAATGACCCGTTGTTGTATTTTGTGGATTTCGCTATTTGAATTGGATTTATTTGCATATCTTGGATTGAAACAGTATTTCTTACTCATACAAAGCTATGAAAGTTCAAATCTCCATAAATTTCAATCCGGAATGCATTTTGAACATTTTTTCGAAAATTCAATTTCTTTTCAAACCCTCAAAGTAAAATTTGGCATATCTTTTGATTGGAGACTCCTTTTTGGAAAATCCTTTTTTGGAAAATTCTTTTTGGAAAAGTTTCTTGGGAGTCTAAATAATGTTTATGCCTAATTTCAAATAATTTCAACTTAATTTGAAATAGTTATGCCTTTTTCTCTCTTTCGATCTTATTTGGCATACTCTTGCATTAAGTTGGATTTTACGATTTGAATGGATTTGATTATGCAAATAGGCTTATAAACATCTCTCTAAATCATATGAAGCCATATAAGTGCATATTACCATTCAAAACTCATTTGGTTCCATTTTGAGGATTTGGTGAAAATCTTAATGTTTTATGTGTTTCATATGCATATTTCATCATATTTCTCAAAATGAAATTTATTTATTGAAAATCTTTGTTATAAAACCTTCTCTCACATATGGAGTTCATATCTGAAAATTCTCAAATTGAGAACTTTCAACTAGAAAAATTTCACTCAAGAAATTTTAAAAAAATCAAGTGATGAAATTTCAAAAACGTTCGAATTGAAAACTTTCGTTTCAAATTTTTTGATTTGCAAACTTTCAGTTTAAAAAATCAGATTGACAAGTTTCGATTCAAAAATGGTTAAAAATTACTTCTTACTCAAAAACTTGGTGAGAAATTTGAAAACAAAAACTTTTTTGAGTTTAAGGGGAAGGGAATAGGTGAGAAAAGTGAGATGAAGTAGATGCCGCCAAGTGTCGTGGCGAGAAAGCCTTTGAGGGGGATGGGAAGTGGTGGAGGAAAGAAGTGCCTACCACTTGTCATAATGGGAGGAGGTGACAGCGGGTCGGTGAGGCGACAATGGCGCCACCGGTCGTGTGTTCGGAAAGGGCTGGACGACGAAGACAGCGGCAAGTTAGTGTGGGCAGTGTGGCGGCCAGGCGCCGCAAACTAGAGATGACGGTGGGGAGAGGCGTAGTGGGCGTCGTCAAGAGCCACGGGGAGGTAGACCAACGAAAGCAAGAAGATGGGCTCGATGGCAGTGGTGAGGATCGCAGTGGCGAAGGCAAGGTTTCAAATCTCAAGGTGGTTTGAATCCAAAATTTCACCGAGATCTCGAAATTTTGAACAAATTTCAGAGGAAATACAAAAACAAAAATTCAAATCCGGATTTTTTTTCACCGAAATTTCTGAGATTTCGCCCGGAAGAGCCGAAATCTTGGTGAGAAATGCCGAGATTTTGGTGGATTTGAACCAAGCAAAAAATGGTTCAAATTATGTTGAAATTTTTTCAAATCTTTGTGGATGGTTCTGACACCATATTAATGTTTCCAGAAAAATTTTAGATAATTATGAAGCGTGAGGAATTTCCAAAAATTCGGACAGTGTTATTGTTATGATAAAACGCAGACCGATAAATTTGAACCTAATAAAAAATGGAACAAACCACTTTAGGAAATTGAAAAAAATTACATCATTACAAACGTGTCACTGATGTTCCCATAAAATTTTCAGATGCTGATGAAGCTCAAGGAATTTTTAAGAATTCGGACAACGGTGATGTCCTAATAAAAGCCTTATCGGCAAATTTCAACCGAATGAAAAATACTTCAAACCATGTTAGAATTTTTTTAAAAAAATTGGATAGTTCTAATGCATCATTAATCTTTTAATAAAAATATTTAGATGATTATCAATCCTAAGGAATTTTTAAAAATTATGACAGTGGTACTATCGTGATAAAAGCCTGATGATCGATACATATATTTCGTTGAGCAAACAAAAAAGTTTTATAATTTTTGAAACTTTTACAGAAGGGTTCTAAGGCAGTGCTTGAGCTATCATAAAAATTTTAATTCATTATCACACTCTAGTGAATTTATAAAATTCTTAGAAGGTTACCATAAAGTTAGAAATTTCGGCAGCATTTCGACTGATATTCAGATTTTTGAAGGTTAAAAATGGAAACAATCATGGTGGGTACAGTTGTAGACAAAGTCATGACGGATTGAGCATGTCGTCGTTGTTCGAATTCGACTACAATGATCCCTACGTCAATCGTACGCACGACACACGCATGTTAAGTACCTATACCAGTCAAAGGATCTGGGAACTTAGATGGTACATTATGAACATTGGAAGTCCGCCTAGCTGTCGCGGGATATGAGCTGGGAAGAGTACAAGCAACAACACGAGAGAAAGCGTTACGAGATAATTGTCGATAACACAGAGGTGCAATTTTCACCATACGCGTACTACTACTCGTAGGTACATCAACGTATAGTTCTCCATGCTTCACATGTTCGTACTCCTTTAATTATGCCTCTTCTTGCAAAACATATTTATAGTTCATAGTTCATACTCATTCTTTAATTATGCCCTTGCAGGTTGTTCGGGCAGAGCGATGTGTTCTAGCATCATCCAAGCTTCTACATGTAGTTCTCTCATTTATTAACCACCCTTGCATAGTCATATACTCATATATATGGTGAATATGCTCGTGTATGCTCATATATTTGGTGAATTATCATATGTCTCAATTTATTTCATTTATATCATTTGTGATGATATTATATATTGATTGTTGCCAATTGTAACTCTCATAATCCGAATATCAGACGAAATGTTGTCGAAATTTGTAACTTTACGGTCTTTTATGCCAAAATATTTAGTATGTTGCATTCAAATAGATAGGCATTGTCAGAATTTTTTTAAAATTTCTCAGGATTGATCATTATCTGAAAATTTTATGGAAATAGTACTGATGCATTAGGACAATCTACAAAAAAATTCAAAATTTTCTAACTGGTTTGAACCATTTTTCATTCGGTTGAAGTTTGCCAGTTAAGCTTTTATCAGGACAGTAGCACTATCCAAATTTTTAAAAATTCCTCAAGATTTATCATCATCTAAAAATTATATGGGAACATTAGTGATATGTTAGAACCATGCACAAAAAAATTCAAAATTTTATAACATGGTTTGTTCTATTTTTCATTCGGTTCAAATTTGCTGGTCAACGTTTTATCAGGACGGTGGTACTTTCCGAATTTTTAAAAATTACTCAGGCTTGAGAATCATTTGAAATTTTTATGAAAACATTAGTGATGTGTCAGGACTATCCACAAAAAAATTAAATTTTTTCAATGTGTTTTGAACTATTTTTCGCTCTGCTCAATTTTACCAAAATCTCGAATAAAATTCGGTACTTACCGCCGAAATTTCGGAAATCTCGGTGCAAAAAAACCGAATTTGCATTTGAATTTGAATTTTGTATTTCATCCAAAATTTGTCTGAAATTACGAGATCTCACAGAAATTTCGTCTTTCAACCCCCTTCAAGATGTCTTCCGAAACCGAGATTTGAAACCATGTCAGCGGCTGGGAGGTCTTGTGTTCAATCTCGGCAACATATTTTTTTTTACAAAATATATGCTTTGAGTGGGATTCGATCCCGTGACCTTCTCGGACCATAATGAAGCCACTAACCAACTCGACAGCCTTTATTTCATACTATAACATCATGGTTAATTTTTTTGTAGCATCTGGAGGCCATTTTCACTGGGTTGAAAAGGACCAAAATTTCGGGTATTTTGACTTGATTTGAAGTTTTTCGATCAGATTTCAATTTTGATTTTGAATTTCGTCTAGATTTCATCTAAATTTTTGAAATCTCGCCAAAATTTTGAATCTTGATCCTCATATAGCCCGAAAATGAAATTTGAAACCTTGGCGCTATAGGGTAGCGCTTCTAGGAGCGCGTTACCAATGTCCTAAAGGGCAATTTTCGTTCACACCCTCACAAAACTCCAATATTCCACTAATACCCCTCTCCAAGACGAAGAAATACACGAGATGTCCTTACAAAAACTGGTTGGTCTGTTCTGTACTTCTGTGCCCCTGCCATTCATACAGTACAAGAGATTGTTAGAACTATCCATTTATAAGCTTTTGTGCACAACAAAACCTCCGTTTAAAAAATTACGGAACCTGTAATGTAAATTTGCAAGTTATTAACTCATCACACTTAGGGTGTATTTGATATGGCTCCAGCTCCATTAGATCCGTGGATCTGGTGAAGCTAGGTATTTCTAGCTTCACAGATTCGTAGAGTTGAAGCTGTAGGTATATTAAAGGTCTGTTTGGTAGAGCTTCAGATCTCAATTTCACCTAAAATCTGAAACTTGTAAGCTAAAATAAAGTGAATTAAGTTTATATTTTTGATTTAAAATCTAAACAAGATGATCCATCTAAATACTTTTAATGTACTCACAGCTCAGCTTCACGGATCCCAGCTCCATCAGATCCACGAATTTGATGGAGCTGGAGCTCTACCAAACACACCCTAAGAATGTTTAGGTGGGTTATCTTATTTACATTTTAGATTAAAAATATAAACTTAATTTAATTTATTTTAGTCTACAAAATTCAGATCTAAGGTGAAGCTGAGATCTGGAACTCTACCAAACAGAGAGCCTCAATATCACTTCACCATCTAAATCATCACGGAAAAATCGTAAGAAACAAATAAACAAAATGTGAAGAACTATGGCGCAGGAAAAGAATAATCTTGATTGCTCAATAATTTACGATGCCGAATTGCTCATCCCAGGTGTAGAACTGGGGATGGTAGCTTCGGACTGAATATAGGAAGGCGTTTGCTTCGGCAGACAGCATGTCCATCAAAAAGCTGTTTGCTCTGTTTTTTTCAGGGAAAAACATCAAAAAGCTGCAGACAGGGCGTGGTTCACTCTTCGATCTTCATGCCTTGCAAGCATCACTCAGCAGTTCTCAGAACTCGAGAGGCATTTCCTTTTCAGATGATGTTTTATCATATGGCATTGGGATCCCTCGAAGCAAAACATATTTGGCTGAAAGATGTTGCGAGGCAGGTGTTATCTGGCATGTTTCTGAGCTAGTGAGCTCTTGTTTGTTTGCTACCAGTTTGTCGAACTCGAATTGCTGCATTGGCGGCCTGAAACTGTGCAAGACAATATTGACGTTGAAGTGGACTGGTAAATCTTGTGTCTGATTTTGTCCACTGGCGCACGACATTAATAATGTTATCTTCAATGGCCGACAATCGACATGGAGAATTGGAGACGAGAACAAATGATGCGCAATTGTGTGATTGTGCAGTTGTGCTATAAATAGTTCGCCTCTTGTTTACCATTATCTTGCTTTATGTCACGACTTTGGAACAGTCAAAACTCCAAGAGAAAAAAATTGCTTCCAAGAAACCCTAAAACGAAGATGGTGGAACTTGGAAGACTGAAGAGTGTATGCCTGCACACCATCCTCAGTTCGGACATCTTCCTCATCGACTGGTAAACAAATTCAAGCGAGTAAGATCATCACCCAACATAGAGAAGGATCATGATTCCAAGTTCCATTGGAGAACAGGCTAGGCAGTGAGTAATCGATATACCAGAGAAGAATGGCATCAAACAACATAGCTGAAAAGGCCGAATAATCAACCATAGACTGCTTGCCATTGCTCATCAAACATTAACAGGAGTGCATTCTACTTCTTCACATTCTTTTTGAGTTTTCCCTAGAAACTCTGAGCTGAACATACCTTAAAAGGCGACACTAAACAACAGTTGCATGTTCTTTTTTTGGGTCAATTTTACTTACTATACACAAGGACACTACCACTACTAGTAGACTTGAAAGCACGACAGCAGCAGCCAGGAGCAAGCAGCACTGCACAACAAGAGAAGGCTTTGCTCAATTCTTTATCCATCAATCCGGAGCCTGCCATCCTAGCGAGGCTGGTGGATGACACGGGGCGCGCCGCCGCTCCTCGGGCTGCCGGTGTACTTGGTGGACTTCTCGGAGTGCCTGGGCATCTCCCGGAGCCCCCGCGGAGCGTCGCCGCCCTTGGGAGAGGTCAGGCTCAGCGCCTTGAGCAACGCATCTGCACGTACAGAAACACACACACAGAGGCGTATGCAGATGAGCTCGCTGTGATTCTTGTTTCATCTTTGATTTGAGCACTCGGTCAGACATGACGATGATTGCTGCGGCAAGTGAGTAGATTCGTACCAGTCTTGAGCGCGGCGGCCTCAACGACGGCGGGGCTGTGCTGCTGCTGGTGATGGTCGTAGAAGAGGCAGTCGTCGAAGGCGTCCGGGAGGAGGTTGGCGACGTCGTCGTCGAAGGCGTCGACCTCGACCTCGAAGGCGAGGAGGGAGTCGGCCATGTCGTCGAGCTGCTGGTGCTGGTGGAACCAGTGGTCGCGGAACCAGGCGGTGGACTTGACGAGGTCCCACCACTGCGGCGAGAAGTCCTCGACCTGGCGGAACGCCGCCGGGATGAAGAGCGGCGCGTCCGGGTTCAGCGACGAAGACAACACCACGGCGCTCATGCTTCTTCTTCTCTCTTTCCTGATCAGGCCAGATAAGATCGGATCAGAGCAGACCATGCAGATCAGATACAGCAAAATCGCAGATCGCGCCGCAAAAGCCCGGGATCTTTAGCAGGGAAAACCAAAGAAACCGCGAGCTCTCCCGATCCGAAAGATCTGGCCTTTGGGAAACCGCAGATCTAGAGAATTCAGATCAAGAAACTCGACCGCATGTCTCGAAACAGATCTACCACATACATGCGGAATAACAGATCTGAGCAAGCGGATGATCGCACGTTTCGTTCTTGGAGCTTACCTTCGCGCTGGGACGGGGTCGGGGATCGGGGGAGCGCAGCAGGGAGAGGAAATATCTACCCGTGGAGGCTAGTCCGGACAGAGCGCAGTGAGCTTGCGAGTGAGGTAGTGGGGGGAGAGAGAGAGAGAGAGAGGGAGGATTTATACAAGGAGGAAGCTGGGGAAGCGGAATACTCGAAGCTGCGACCGAGGCTTCCTTCGTGCTGCTCGGATGTTTCCGGCCGGTCGTGCGCGTCTCACTGTGAAGTGTAATGTAGTGGCGCGGTCAATTTTCTCACGCGCTATCGCAAGAGTACCGACGACCTGCGGCTGCGCGTAGGGTTGGACAATAGGTTTAAAAATGAAGTGAGCTCAATCTAAGAGAACAATAATTTTAATGGCTCGGCTCGATAACGGCTCGTTGGTTTGAATTTAAAATAATCGTTTAAATAGTAAATGAAATGATTTTATGTTGAACTATATCAATTTCGAAAAAAGCTCAATAATAACTACAAATTAGTTTTGTCGGAAACGAATACAAATTTCATATAGTACTATCCGTCGAATACGGATACGACTTCAGATATCTAGAGATGAGAGTCCAAACATTCTGAGGTACTGTTTGAGGCTACGTGCATATTGTCTTTCGAAGAACCAAAACTTTCTTGTTTGAAGTTCAAATTAGGTAAATCAGTAGGCTAAATTGTAGCACTCGATGAGATCTACAAGTTTGTGATTGTGAATATTTTCATTTGACTACATTTAATTTTCCCAAACACACATCCAAAGGTCAGAATAGTATTATCGACACATGATATTTCTCCGGATTTTGCCCAAACATGATTTCCTTCGACATTCTTCGTTCTTGGGAGTAGCAAAACACATTCATTATATATAAATAAATAAATAGTAGTAAAGAAATTATTTTATAATGAATAACACAATGTCTATGACTATGAGCTAGGCAATAGATATCGAGTTTTAAACCAAAGCGGTAAATAAAGCATATACAGGAGAGTATGTAGAGTCATTTTATGAAAAAAATTTAAATAATGTATGTTATGAAACTAATTGCGATATTAATACGCTGGATATTTTTTTTCAAAAATAATGCTCCGTAGCAAAACCATATGACGACAATGCAGTAATCGCCATACGGTACGGCGAAAAAGGTAACTTCGCCTAACGGTTCGGCGACAAAAGTTGAAGTACGCACACGTGGAAATTGTCGCCAAATGGGTTGGCGACAAAGGAGAAATCGCCGAATGGCTTGGCGACATGGAGTTGTCGCCGAATGGGTTGGCGACATTAAAGAAATCGCCGAATGGCGTGGCGACAAAAGACATTTTGATGTCCCCTCTCGACCAGACCGAGAAAACGTTTCTCGGAGTGAGGCGTCCGGGCACGAGCGAGAGAAGGAAGCGAGGGCGCCAGCGGGGAGAGAGAGAGGGAGAGGGAGAGAGGGAGGGAGCCTGAGAGAGAGAGAGAGGGAGGGAGGGTGTCCGGGAGAGAGAGAGGGCGCTCGGGAGTAAGAGAGAGAGAGGGAGAGAGAGAGAGGGCAGGGAGAAAGAGGAAGAAGAAGAAAAAGAAAAAGGTAACTTCGTAATTTTATATGTTTTTTAAAGTTTTGTAGAAAAATATTGTAGGCAAATATTGTATAAAAATATTATGGTTGATGTTAGATTTAATTTAATCAGTTCTTCTCTTGTAGATTAGCGATATTAGATATGAACTTTAATATTGTAGTATTTTTAGTGCGATAGTTAATTAGCTTTGTTTAATTTAGGTTATTGATATTACATGTTAGTGGTGATCTAAAAATTTATTTTGTCCATATCGTCATAGTAATATCGGATCCAGTGAAATTTAGAGTATATTATGGCGATGGTGAAATAAAAAGTACGCAGAATGGTGTTGATTTAAGCAATTTTTCGGTCATCATGGTTGAGCACTCGTTCCCCGAAAGTGTTAGCATTCGTGATATGAAACTTTGGTTGACCCAATATTTTTCTCTGGATCTAAGTGTTTACTCTGTTACCATCCAAGTCTTATTCACGCGAAGCAAGGGTGACCCAGCTATTTGGGAGTTGAAGAAAGTAGATCGAACATACTTGTGGCAGAAATGGTTAAGATGGTGCAAGGGATCTCGTCTTGAATGTGTGATGCTGGTGCAGGCTTGTCCTGTAGAAGAGGTGAATATTAGTGGTATGGGCGAAAGTAGTACATCGGCTAGAGTTGAACAAGTTTAGGAAGTGGTGCCGATTGAGATAGCAGCGGGGGATGATAATAGGGATGCAGCAAACGCAAAAGGTCAGGCCGATGAAGGGGAGGAGATCGAGCAACTTGTTAATCATTTGGAGTTGGTGGACCGTATGGCGGTAGAAGATGAAACTGAAATGTTGGAATGTGATGATGACATCGACGAAGACGAGGAAGGGGAGGATGATGATGATGATGATGAAATGTATGATAGTACTGGGGTAGCGGATATACCCATCCCTGACGAATGGAACAAGCAAAACAATTCTGGTATGAGAGTTTTATGGGGCCATGAGTCGCGTTGGGAGTATGGTATCAATGCCATTCGGCTGAATCAAATATTCCCGAATAATTCTGAATTGAAATTGGCAGTGAGGCTTTAGGAATTATCGCAGCAGAAAGAGTTCCGGGTTGTCTTGTCCAGGCTAGATAGGTACACAGTGAAGTGCAGAACAGATGGATGTGAATTTCGAGTTCATGCATACAAGCCAAAATGCGAGACATATTAGATTGCATCACGAGTAGAGGAGCACACATGCAGACTAGAAAATGTTCTGGTGAAACACCGCAACCTGAATGCAGCTGTAATTGCTAGCGTGATGTTCAATGAAATCATTGAGAAACGGGACATTGAGTGTTCGTATATTCAGAAAATAATCTTAAGAACATTTAAGTACAAGATAAGTTACTCAATGGCCTGGCATGCGAAGCAAAAAGCATTAGAGAAGAGGTTTGGTACATACGAGGCTTCGTATTGCAAACTACCTCGTGTGCTTGATGTCTTGAAGCAAACGAACCCTAGCACATTCACCGCTATCGACGAAAGTAAAGCAGATGGCAATGGGATCTGCACATTTCGTCGTGCGTTTTTTCATTGGGTCCTTGCATTGCGTCATTCAGGTACTGTCGTCCGTTGCTTTGTGTTGATGGTACATTTTTGACTGGAAAATACAAGGGATAGATTCTAACGGCCATTGCAGTTGATGCGAATAACCACATACTTCCATTGGCCTTTACTTTTGTTGAGGGTGAGAACCGGGATAGTTGGCTGTGATTTTTTAGACATCTGAATTTCGGGGTAGTTGGTAATCGGCCCAGCGTGTGCATCATTCATGATCGTCACAAAGATATTCTTTCTGTAATTAAGACTCTAAAGGAGGACCCTGATGAGCCATTCCCATGGCGTGACTTGCAGAGTAGGTGGTGCATGAGACATTTGGGAGCAAATTTCTTCAGGCAGTTCAGGAGTAAGAAACTGATGAACCTATTTAAGAGGTTGTGCAAGCAGAATCAGGCACGTAAGTTCAACGTGCTATTCACTGAGTTGGATTAGCACACTAGTGCACATGTCGAAGAGATGAGGAAGCAACCACCTGCGCCAAATGATTGCCCACGCAAAAGGCTAGCACCACTCGGAGAGCTCGATCCTCCAAATACGAGGAGACGAATGTCAAGGAACATAAAGTGTTTCTCGCAGTGGATAAAGGCGGAGCCTCTAGAGAAGTGGGCACTGCTCCATGACACCGGTGGCGCCAGGTTAGTATAGTAAATTATGATATTTACGATGGTTGAACAAATCGGGTTGTTAGACTAACCGATATGTGTTGATCAGATTTAGTATTATGACAACGAATATAGCCGAGGTTTACAATTGGGTCATAAGAGGGCTCCGTCCGCTACCACTTGTGGCCATCCTGGAAGGCATGTTGCACGTCATCGTTGCCTATTTCCAGAAAAGGCATGCGGAGGCTGTTCTTCATGCCACGACAATGCAAACACCGTATTGTTGCCGGATGATGACCTACATAGAGGAACGAAGTATTAAAGCTCAGCAACATGTAGTGCGTAGCTTCGGAATTACTGAGTACCGCTTTGAAGTGACTCTTCGGTGCAAAGGGGGATTGGGAACCAACACAGCGGTTATTACACACGAGTTTAATCTAGGCCAAGGGGCCAGTGGATGGTGTGAATGCACCTGCAACAAGTCAAGACTTCTTCATATCCCTTGCTCACATGTGATAGCTGCTTGTGGGCAAATTGGGATGAATACGTCGCAATACGTCTCCCCTTTCTACTTGAAGGATTATGTTGTCCATACCTGGTCCGATGAGTTCTGTGGTTTCCGTACACACGGTGATTTCACTGTGATTAACAGAGATGAGCTCATCTGTCTACCGGATCCAACCTTACGGAGGTGTGCGGAAGGCCAGTCTGGTCGTCCACAGAGTAGGCGCATTCGCAATGACATGGATGAATCTGAAGTGGGTGGCTATGTTAGGAGATATTTTGAGTGCGGTGAGTATGGCCACAAGGCAAATCAATGCCGGTAGCATGTGTGATGGGTCAAATCCATCAACTCGTCGTGGTTATGCTATGTGATGTGTGTCAAAGTAATGTGTACTGTCAGTTATGTATCGAATTATGTAATCGTATTTATGTAATCGTATTCATGTTTGTGGGATGTCATATAATATTATTGAAGGTGGACGTTTATGTATTTCGATAGATATATATACAGTGTTTGTCATATGTTTTTTAGCATTATTTATGTTGTACGCTTCTTTCCTTTTATTTATATATATCGTGTTTATTATTAGTCTTGTGTAATAAATGTTTCATTATTTACTTGCAGGGATGGAGCAGCCCAAGTCACTTTTGGACTCTGTCGTGGACCGGCGGCACCATGCGTTCGTCCACACGACAGAAGGCAATGACAAGATGCCTCTGCTGTGGATCCGGGTGCCTAAGAAGGCATGGTGTGTTGACCCACACTTTCACACCAGATGAGTTGCACTTACATGAAAAACATGTCATGTTTACTTATACAAAAATACTTAAGGTTGTGGTTATTTATATAAATCCTACGTTTACATGTTCTATTATTCACATAATTTGAGGTTATATGACATATGTTTAAATAATGCAACTTTTCGTTTGCATGCATAGGTTGGCACGTGCTGGGTTGCTTCCTCTCGTTCGCATGGTTTAGGGGTCAGCTGAGGACGCAAGTGTGCCCGACGATCAGGCCGAGGGTGAGGATGGTCCAGAACGATCGTGACGTTTTCCGTTCGACCGTTCCCTACTAGCATGTTTGGTCGACCGTTGGAGGCCAGAGACGCACACTTCCCACCTTCCCTTCGGAGAGGTGACGGTGACCCTGCAGGACGTCGCTATGCTTACTGGGTTGCCGATCGCCGGGACACCGATCGGACCCTCGGTGACTCCTGCCGGATGGGTGGCGGACTTGAAGGAGAGGTTCGCCGGAGTGGTTCTCGTTGATCTAGAAATACGGATCGGCAAGAGGCACGGCTCATCGAGGAGGTGGTTGGCTCAGTTCGAGGTTAGTAGTAGTACATAAACATATTATTCTACATTTATGTAACATTAACCTGATACTACACTATTTTAATTGTAGCAGGTGCAACGGATGGCAGCGATGCCCACAGCCTACCAGCTTGCACAGCACCTTGAGGCCTATCTGCTTTGGTTGTTCGGGTGGGTGATGTTCACGTCGACTCACGGCGACAGCGTCGATGCGCGGTGGATAGCCCATGCACGGGCTATTGCCGATGCCAACCTGGACAACGTACCACAGGTATCCTGGGGTTCGGCGGTCCTTGCTGCCACGTACCGCGCCCTTTGCGACGCGTGCGTGAAGAAAAGCAAGGCCGCCAATCTCGCAGGGATGCCTCTTCTTCTTCAGCTCTGGTCGTTCGAGCGTTTCCCTGTGGATCGACCCTTTGTTGAGCCTCGACACTACACCGCCGACATGTATGGAGGTGATGCGATCGACCGTCCGACGATGGGCTCCCTTTGGACTAGGCGACGGGTACATCATTCTGAATATTTATCTGGTTTTTATTGCAATCGCATATGCTTACAGACTTTTTTTGTACTGCAGCCACAGTGGGCAGGACTGCAGGTACGTTCGGTGTACCACTCTTTCACAGAGGCGTTTGACCACCTAAAGGAGGAGCATGTGATCTGGGACCCGTACAACGAGCGTCGTGTAGTGGAGAGAGCGATGACAGGGGGATCTCTGCACTATGCTATAGGGACCGGACTTACTGGCTTACCAGGAAGAAGCTCATTTTCGATGTCTTCGTGGACGACTACGCGCCGCAGCGAGTCATGAGATAGTTTGGACTTCGCCAGCTGGTCCCTGTTCCTTCAGGAGATCGTGTGCCAGAGAGAGTGCACTCGTGAGTTACTCGCCCGCAACAAGTTTGTTAAATACTTATGTTATATTTGTAATAATGTGGATTTTCTTCAGGTTCTCCACCCATGGACCTCAGAAGACCATGGTGACCTTGGCTCAGAGGATGGCGCCGTGGCTCGCTCAGTGGGATGATGCACTAGAGGATGTCGTCGATGAGGATACGCCGTACGACTCCTCCTCCTACCAGCAGTATCTAGCCTGGTACGTGCCACAGACGTGTACACGTATCCTACTTGTGGAGGAGCCACCGACCTACAGGTACGCTCCGAGCGTGGCGGACTTGTACCCAGGCCAGGCAGGAGTAGCCATGCACGCGATGGTAAGTCTTACTTCGTACGTTATTTTATTTATTCGTTACTGTATGTCGTTGTGTTTATGAGTTGTTCGTACGTAGCAGGTGGACCACACTAGGGACTTGCACCAGCAAGGCCATAGCATTTTGAGTAGGCTGCGTGACGGAGTCTCTGTCACAGTGGATGAGATGACAGAAGCTTGGAGACGCGTGGTGGCTGGGACTCGACGGATCGTGGAGCTCGGTTCTTGTCGGCACACGGACGCGACTGACCGTGGTACCTCATCCAGGCCGCCACGCGTGCCTTCTTACCACACACCGGTCCCAGCTCCTTCCTACGTAGTGGAGGCAGAGTCCAGCTTCCACACCCCTATGCCTCCGGCCCCAGACATGGCTGGAGGGAGCAGTTGGTAGGCACCACACGGTTCCACCATGGTCCCCACACCAGGTAAGTCGAGCAATACTCAATAGTTGATATTTGGTACAAGTATCACCTGAGTTTCATTACATGTTACTACCCGAACTGTAGATTGCCCACAGGTTGGAGGACAGTTCTCTTCGTCGCCGCACTCGACAGGGCACGCCGATCAGTTCTCTTGGGCGGATCAGTTCTTCTCCCAAGACGCGATGGACTCGGCCCCTCACAGGACACGATTCACGCAGCCCTCCAATGACGCAGATGACGCAGCAGGACTACGACACCTCCTACGGGTACACGTTGCCTCCCCGTGAGTGTTGCGGTGCGTGCAGACAGCCCTTGACACGGCGGCGCGACCGTCCCAGGAGCTTCACACACGACCTCTGGACGATGCACCGGCTTCAGCACGTTGGGCAAAGAGTGGTCGTGGTAGGGGTGGGGGTGGTCAGGGGTAGTACATCAGTTTGTTGTCATCATATACTTGTTTTATACTTCCTCACTTAATGTATGATTTACTATTTCGCGCTATTTATTATGCTTTGATCGCGTTTTATTTCATTCATTGTAATCTATTTCGTAGTATATAAACTTTTCATTGCCCTACGAACAGGCGTTTCCACTAGGCGTTTCGAAGTATGATAAGGTTCCCGGATCCACATTGTATGAAAAAGGCGTTCTGCATATTTTTTCATCCCTTTTCTCACGTCAGCCTGAAAAACGGCTGAGGCCGACTAGACAAGTCACTGGTACCATCCATCACCTTTTGCAGTGACAAGTTACAACACTGCCAAACGCTTCAAACTTTTTCAGACCGATTTTACAACACGAGACCATCACTTTTGCCGGACCAATTTGACAACACGCTACCATCAGCTTTGCAAGTGCTAACACAATTCACGTACGACTACCTTTTTAGCCCGACTTGATAACACACTCCAGTATTTTTCTATCCCTCTATATGTTTCAATCTTACATTCCAACACTTAGTCCATAAACCACCACTTCGAGTCTATAAAAGGCCAAACCGCAGGCACACAACCGCAGCTCCCACTCACATTTCTTCGCCATGGTTGGATCCTCTAGCAGAGCATTTTCGTGGACACTTGATATGAGCAGCATAGCTCTTACTTGCACGTTGCAGGTTACGCATGGTGGGAAGGACGACCCATTTAAGGAGGAGAACCTAAGTAAAGCGGTGTCCAAATTGCAAGAGTGGCTTCCGACATTGTGGAGGCAAGCCTTGACAACCTCTGGCCTGAACCTTGTAACCTCCGACGACCTGAAGGCGCATTTGCAATGGTGGCGTCAAAGATATGTTAGGATGTACGAACTAGCCGACTACCTTTTTGCTGCAGGTGTCTCTAGAAGAATTTACAGGGTACTGATGCTGCCCGATCAGTATGCAGAGCATATTAAGGTTAGTTATTTTATATTTGGTCACCTTACTAATCTTTTTAGGATTATACATAAGTTCACTATTTCGTATGTTCGTCTTGTGTGTTAGTCATTCCCAGAGGATGAAGAGTTGCTGAACAAAGATATCCCAGAATTCTTAGCGATGTATAAGCTCTTCGGCGGTGGTGTGATGCCTGGTTGGCGCAGAAGACGCAGAAGCAGATCTAACTGGATGGGTAGAGATCGACACAATACTGCTGCATCGGCAAGTTTAAGAGGACGTTCAACCACCACCGGAGGTGGACTCGCTCCTAACTGTGCAAATGACGATGACGATGATGACGACGATTTTGTATCACCTCCACCTCGACGTTCAAGCACTTCCACAACAGGGCGTTAAAGAAACAATGCAACAGAAGGTTCAACCAGCACAAGAGGCGGGCTAGCTCCCAACCATACAAATGACGATGACAATTTTGTATCACCTCCACCTCGACGTTCAAGCACTTCCACAATATGTCGTTCAAGAAACAATGCAAGAGAACGTTCAACCAGCACTAGAGACGGGCTAGCTCCCAACCGTACAAACGATGATGACGCTGATGATGACGACTTAGTATCACCTCCACCTCGACGTTCAATCACTTCCACCAATATATGACTTTTATCTTTGTCACCATGCCCTATACCGAAGACTACGGCCAAAGGATGTATGGTTTTGTGACTTATGTTGTATCCCAGTTTTATCAATTCTCTAAGGCATGTATGCACTAGAGGCATGTATGACTTAGCTCTGCAGTTTGAAATATCAATGTTGGGTTTTATTCAATAGTATTATAATTTGTCGTCAAATTTGTCTCACACCGAAGGAGAATAACGAACTACGAGATTTGATTTTTTTTCCTGAAAAAAATTAACTGACAAATATTTTTTGTAAAACACCACGTTAATTATGACCGATAAACAGGAATTTTTCTGAATTTATTGACCCTACTTTGAACTATGCAATTCTTGCAACCGTCGAACTAACACTGACTTTTCATAACTAATGCTCACAGGTTACAACGAATTTACCAAAAAAAACAACACAAAATACTTCTTTGTAAATTAAAATTCATCCAAAAAAATTGAATAAAAAATATATTACTTAAAAGAAAATCGCTCGCGTTGACTACTAATGTCGCCATACATCTATGTAGGGCGACAGAGGTATATTATTGCAAATTTTTGAAAGCGAGGTATATTTTTGTAATTTGAATAAAAATTCTATTATTTCACAAAAATTTCTACCTGACTTATCACATACATAAATTATCATCGACAAATTTGCCACACAAATGTATTATTTCAAAAAAAATATTTGTAAATTTCGCCGGACGGTTGGCCTAACGGATATTATTTTTGTCATATATTTTTTGGCGTATTAATGCCGTTAATATTAGATTTTTTTAATAATAATATTTATTTTTCTAAAAGCGTGTTAACTGATATTATTTTTTTCCAAAGTATTATTTTATTAAACAATTCGAACCAAAGTTTTATTTCATGGAAAACCGAAAACGGATGTTGTCGCCATACGGTTTGGCTACAACTAGTTGTAGCCAAACCGTATGGCGACAATTGCGCTAATGACGTAATTAGGGTGCTGTCGCCAAACCGTTGGGCGAAGTTACCTTTTTCGCCGTACCTTGTCGCCATGTGGTTTGGCTACGAAGCATTATTTTTGAAAAAAATATATCCAGCGTATTAATGTCACAATTAGTTTCATAAAATACATTATTTTAAAAAAAATCGTCATTTTATATTAAAAATTAGTTAGGAAGTGGATGTAAGCATGTATACGTGTTTGACACTTCGATACACTTTCATAATAACTGCTCTCAAGCGTTCCATCTATTCTTTTTTACAGTTTAACTAGCTCCATAGTGCTAGCATATGAATGAATAAGATATGCTTGAGATAGCATCTTCTGAACCTACTCCTCTACAGTGCAAAGTAGCCTCTATGCCAGCGGCGGACACGAGAAATGGATGCGACCACTGAGTCTGATCGCGGTGTCTGTGACTCCATGGTATTTCATTAGTTTGGTAATATATTGATTTTACGATCTTTAATATGTCACTTTGTTGGCCACCTGGCTGGCCCCATCAAGGAAAAAAAAAGATGTCATCATATATCCTATCGATTTGATGGCCCGTGAGCAACGATTGCTCTTCTCTAAGTTCTTGGCAATGATATTCTTAAAAAATGTTATTTTGCAATGTGATAACGTGTGATATATAGAGATGAGACATGTGGTGAATACGAATCTTAAAGCAAATAGATCTCAGATATCCTACTTCTCCCTCTCTTTTAGCCATAAAATCAAGTGCCACATCGGATGCGCTAACCAACGGCTGGAACTTATTACGGTTCCATTTGCTTCTGTAGGATAATGTGATAAATGGGTCGAGTTTTTTTTTTCTAAGGAAATAGATTGAGTTTTTCTAGAGTGAAGATAAGAGAAAGTTACTGCATACTGACTCATTTTTTTTTGTTTGCGTTTTGAATATCAGCACGGTTTCTAATATACACTTTTAATCGTTACTCTTCCTAGTTATATGCTAATAAAAGCTATTAAAAATGTAATGATATGAAAATGTTTTTTATGAGCAATCTAGTGATATTATTTCCACACGACAAATCAAAATACTTTTGTGTACGTTAACAATCAAGGTTTTACAAGGTTGCCTGAAAGCATTGTAAACGATATCTAAAAAGAACGGAGGGAGTAATAGATTAGATATTTTTATGAAGGGAATGGTTTTCTCATATGTATAGGTACACATACATTCATCACCGTCAAATGTGCCTCGAGATTGATATAATTTCTAACCATTGTCAAGTCCTTACAGAAATCTAGAAGCACTTTGAAGGACTAGGATATTACATGCACATACATGTATAGTGGTTTTACATTTTCCTTTTGTATGAACAATGAACTACATAGCTATTTTTTAGAAACCACTCTGATTTATATTAATAACCTAGATAAAGTACGTGAGTACCCAACTTTTTGTTAAAGATTCTAGATTAATAATGTGTTACCGTGAAGTCCTTCAGTCGATGAACATGCTGAACTTCTTTATCTTTCACGTCATATACTCCGTATCTTGTAATGATGTCATGATTACCGATAATAACAGTAGTGGGAAATAGAATGTTGATGATCTTCATTAGTGTGTAGGACTTACGCCGTTAGTAGTAGTGTTATTCGTCGAAAGAAAATTAGAGGGGATTTATTTATACCTAACTCGGCCTGTTGTCAATCTCCGGTGTAGGTGTCACCATTATTGTCTAGGTAAGTCGGTTCAATAAAATCCATCATAGGTAAAGAAAATCTGATGAAGAACTCATTAGAGAAGAACAAAACTAAAACAAACTGATCTAAGAAACAAAACAAAAGGAACCAAAGAAATCTAAAATAAATTTTGGAATTCAACGAGTCCTCAACCCGCTCAACTCCGATCCGATGAGAACATCGAAGAAGAGGGGAGAAAGGGGCTAGCGATGGATGACAAAGTCGTGGCCGGTGGCAAGGCTTTCCTAGCGGCGGCGGCTTCCGACGGTCTCAGGAGAAGACTATCGAATATCTACATATGGAGTATGAGTACGTACCGAAAATACGAAGACTATACCATGCAATCATCTAGAAACTCCGGATATCACGAGCCCGATTCTATGGTATAAGATATACGCGGAAGGGATATCTTCATACTAGGAAGTACTCGATTACTTTCACATTACGAGGAATCTGACTTGAGTACGCTTGGTATCCATGGAAGTTTGGATATGCTGCGAAGATCACGCGACGATGGACTACTTATCGGCTACGATCTGGTATCCCAAACTGACTACGACTCAACCTGAGGCAGGGCTACCCCGACTATATAAGGCCGGGGGTAGGTATCCTCAAGGGGAGAGGAGAGAAGACTTTTAGAGAGAGATTTTACAAGACGCAGAGTAACCAGGAGCCGACGAACCACACTTCGTCAATCTCCAGCCATTGTTTAGCCATTGCTTAGATCCAATCTTCATTGTAACTAGGGCTAGACAACTCACTTTGAACTCGATACACCAAATACATACATCATCCGTACAGGACGTAGGATATTACTCCATCCGGAGGCCTGAACCTGTATACATCGTGTGCCGCTGTCTTCGTGCTTGATTCTGACATCGAAAGTACCCGTGATCATAAGTTTATTGTCGAAATTTTGACCTTCGGCAAAGACCATTGGGAGGTTACTACTACTACTATTACTATTATTATTATTGTTGTTGTTGTTTCTGCTGTACACTCCAAGTGTCAAAAGTGAAAAAAAAATTACCATGGGCCATCACAAACATGGGTTAAGGGGGCCTAACGACCCAGAGTAACCATCAAAAGCCCAAAGGCTTAAATGGCCTAAAACCCCCACGCTCTCCTCTTCCTCTCCACCACTCCGCAGCCGCAGGCAAAGATCCCTTCTCGCCGCCGCAACACACCACACCACAGCGCAGCGCCTCCGATCCCCTCCCGTCCCCCCTCCCCGGAGCTAAGCACCCATCCATCTCGCCCGAATGGCGGCGGCGGCGAGGGGCCTGCTGCTGAGGCACCTCCGCGTGGCGGCGTCCCCCGCGTCGGCGGCGGCGTCCCTCAGGCCCGCGGCGGCGCTGCAGGGGGCCCTGTGGGGGCGCCGGCGGATGTCATCGGAGGAGGCCAAGGGGTCGTTCCTGGACAAGGCCGAGGTCCACGACCGCATCATCAAGGTCGTCAAGAACTTCCAGAAGGTCGACGATCCCTCCAAGGTATGCTAGAGTGCTAGTACCCCACCAGGTCTCAGAAAGAGAGATGCTTCATCAATTCAAGAATGGAGACGCTATGTGTTCCATTTTATTTAGCATTTCATGGGCTTTTTTTTGGTGAGGACTGAGGAATTAGCATTTCTTGGATGTTGTGTGAAACGCTGACGCAGTTGGATAGATAGATCTGTGCGCATTTATTGCCATTTTCACGGCATGTGTATGTGTCTGGTTGTGAAAATGGAAGGAAACCACTATGAATTGACAGGGTCGTGGGGAAGCCCAATTTATCATTACATGAGTTGTTTCAGTTAGACGGCATAACTTCTGCAAGTTATGTTGTTGTTTCTCTGTACATTCTTGTGTACAGTGTGCTTCTGTTGATCCACTCAACTAGTTTGTGAGCTTTGGCTCGTCAACCTTTCACATATTGCCAGAAGCTGTTAAGTCTAAGGCTAGGTAGATACAAGGTTCAAAAAACCGCTGAAATCTTGGAAATCTCGGCCGAGATTTCAGATTCCGGCCGGGGACGAGACCCAAAATCCTGGCCGGGTAAAATTTTTTGAAAAAAATCAAATTGCTAAATCTCGGGTTTTTTGGCCAGTTTTTGACTTTTAATGACTGGATTTGGTCCAATAACCCTTAAGAAGGTCATCTTCCATGAAAATTTGTTGAAAAACCGAATTTTTTAGACGTTTTAAAATTTTGGCAGAAACACTGTCAGTTTTTTATAAAATTGTACAAGCTTGATAATGATCTGGAAAATTTGTGGTACTATCTTTAGTAGTGTAGGATCATACATAAAGATTTTCAAAATAATTGAAATCCATTTGTTATCTTTAAAAAATCAAAAACAGAATGAACATAATTGGAACAGTAAACTTGTCATAATTTTATAAATTTGCTCGCGTGTGATCATGATCCAAAATTTTTTTTGTTGAGAGCTTAAGAATTGCTTTAGTATCATTTTCAAAAAATTTCAATTTTTTTTGTTTGCTCAATCAAATCTATGTAAGTATTGAACTTCATTTGTTATATTTCAAAAATAAAAAACACAAAGAACATAAATGGTACAATGCCCTTGTAAGAATTTTATAAATTCACTGGAATGTGATCATGATTCAAAATTTTTATGAGATCTTAAGCATTTCCTTAGCACCTTTTTGTAAAATTTTCAAAAATTCTAAACCCTTTTTGATTGCTAAAGCAAATCTATGTATTGATCATCAGGCTTTTATCAGGACTTGCACTGTTAGAATTTTTGAAAATTCTTGAAGCTTGATCATCATATGAAAATTTTATAGAAACAGTAATGATACATCCGGACCGTCCACAAAAATTTTCAAAATTTTCTAACGTGGTTTGAACCATTTTTCATTTGGTTGAAGTTTGCCGGTAAGGCTTTTATTAGGACAGTAGCACTGTTCGAATTTTTAAAAATTCATGAAGCTTGATCATCATCTGAAAATTTTATGGGAACATTAGTGATGCATCATAACAATGCACAAAAAATTTCAAAATTTTCTAACGTGGTTTGTTCCATTTTTCATTCGGTTCAAACTTACTGGTCAGCGTTTTATCAGGACAGTTGCAATGTTCGAATTTTCAAAAATTCCTCAGGAACCTCCACACAAAAATTCAAAAATTTTCGACGTCGTTTGAGCCATTTTTCGTTCGGTGCAAATTCACTGAAACAGGAATTCCGGCCAAAATTTCAGTTTTCTCGGTGCAAAAAAAAACGGATTTGAATTTTTGTTTTTGTATTTCGTACGGGATTTGTCCGAAATTCCGAGATCTCGACGAGATTTTGGACTTCGGCTACCTCCAAGTTGTCATTCAAAAACAAGATTTCAATCCTTGGGTAGATATAATAGTACTCATGGTAACTGGGCAAACTTCTTCAGGTATTCAGGTCTGTTTTGTTTTCATAAATGTTAGCATTGCGAGGGCAATCGTCCATTCCTACTTAGTAGATTTTTTGCAGGTTTCCTGCCAAATTGATTTTCTGGGTTAGGTCATTAGGTATAACCGTGTTTGCTGCAAACTGTGAGTAGCAGGCTGTTAAGTGGCGACCGCTGTTAGGTGGTTTCCATATCTAGAACATCTTTGAGAAAACTACTGATTAATTTTTAACACTGCATTGCGTGGGTAAATCCATGATCATTGTTTGTCCATAGGTAAATCCATGAACATGAAAAATGTCTTGACTGTGTTGAATGAGTACTATGCAGAGCACAATCAATAACAATGTGAAACGTTATGTGATGTTTTCTTTTATTTTATAAAATAATAGTATGAAACAGGTACTCTGCGCACAATAACAATGGGAAATCAGCAAGAACCATTGAGAACTGAGAATCATTCATAATCCTAACTCTATACTGTCAACTATCTAGTTTCAGAAGAAAATAATTGATTGGGTTCAGGTTTTGCAGTTGCTTAATTGTTAACTAGCAACTTGTCGCCTTGATTGTGAACCTTAAACCTATTAATTTTGCACACTTGTTGAGTGTTTAGTCTAACTATCATTTTTGTTTTAAGCTTTAAACCTTGGTGCTTTCTATTGATGCATGATGTTCTTCCTCGATTGTACTCATTTGATCTGTATTCTAGCTAGTGTGTTTTGACACATGGAACATGCGCGGGGTTCTTTTATTTTTGTTTTTGTAACTTGGTGGGTGGGCTTGGTTCCACTACTCAAGTGGGAGTATTGGGCTGAATTTAGGAGCTGTTTATCTTCATAAGAATTATTTCCAAGGTTCTCTGTTTTGCAGTGTTCCAATTAGGTAACGCCAAATCATCATCAGTTTCTTTCCAATTTCCTATAGGTGACAACAGATGCCCATTTCAAGAATGATCTTGGCCTAGACAGTTTGGACACGGTGGAGGTTGTCATGGCCTTGGAAGAGGAATTTGGTTTCGAGATACCTGACAATGAAGCTGACAAGATTGACTCCATTAAAGTTGCAGTTGACTTCATCGCCTCAAATCCCCAAGCCAAATGAGCAGACGAATTGTATCGTGTGCTATACTTGTTAAGTTCTATCTTCATGGAACCTTCGTTTAGATGAAAAAAAAAACAGCTCCTTTGCATGATAGCCACTTTTGGGATTTTCTCATTGTAACGATGCTAGCGTCCTTTTTGAACATTGCCTTCTACCTGCAATTCGTCTGGACCGAATAATATGTTTGATGATGAGAAGGAACTCGATCGATTACTTGTATGGAGTTTTTGCTAGTCTTAAAATATCTATATCCAGAATCTCCAGATGGTTTTTTTACTATTTGTCTCTTGTGTTTTTGAAATTTTGTAAATAGCCTGTCTGAAGAAATTGTAAGAATGGCCTAGTTGCATGCGTATTCCGCTCCTCCGGTGCGCTGCACAATTTTTAAATTTTTTTTTCCGGCCAGGCCCACATTGCCGCAACGCTGGGCCGTTGCTCCTCCTGCGCAAAGCTGCGTTGCCGGGCCGCTGCTCACTCGCCAGAACGTGGGGCCCGTCGTGCCACGCTCTGGGGCGCTGCTTCGCCCGGTGCACTAGATTGAGGCCATCTAGCCATGCGCACGAGAAGTTTCTATGTAGCTTCGAGTCCAGCTTCTAGTCGATACAAACGTAACTCTCAAATTATTCTTGGTACTGATCTTCTTTGGATCAGACTCGTCGACGACTACAAGAAAAAAATGATTAATCATTGCAATAATGCGGACTGGGCTAGCCGGTGCGGTGATCTGAGGAGACCGGCGGCAATGCCCCGACGCAGCAAAGACCGTGGCCCCATGGTCTAGCACGTGAACAGCGGCCCGACAGATGGTTTTTGCGAGGAGCAATGCCCGTCGCGGGAAGGTGGACCCGGCCAGGAAAAAAAAGGGGGAAAATTGTGCAGCGCGAGCGGAATACGCATGCAACAGGGCCCATCCTACCATTTCGAATTCAGACAGGCTATTTACGAAATTTCAAAAACACAAAGAGGCTAAAATAGTAAAAAATTCTCTCTAGATGTTGTGGCTCTATTCAGTGGCGGAGCCAGGATTCTTTCAATTTTTTTAAGTTTTGGGCCGAAAACTAAGCGACAATAACTAACGTCAAATATTACTCACACCATGGTACAACAAAAACACTAGACAAATACATACTTAAAAATTAATTTGAATTCCATGCTTAACATTTCAACAAAATAGATAAAATATGTCAAAACAATATAGCGTAGCGGAGTGGTAGAAAAGTTAATACCTAATTAAGGAAGGTTTGGTGCATCTGAAACTATCATATTTTCATCAACAATAGAACAAGAACTTGAACCTGCAAAAGAGGAAATTGCACATGTAAATTAGGCACACAAAACTACGAAGGTAACCATTAAGGCAAATTGCATTAGAAGAATGTAACATACCACTAGCACGAAGACTACGAGGTAGTTGTTGCTTACGAGACCTCATATTTTGAAAACGTTGTAAAATCTTGTTATCTTCAATGCTTGCAAATACATCTCGCTCAATGTAGCATACCATACTATCATTCATCCAATCATCATTCATCTTATTGCGCAACTCGGTTTGACAATGTTCATAGTGAGAGCTCTCTCATCATTGCGGTTGCAACGGGCAAAATCAAGGCCAATTCAATGAGGCGATATACCAATGGAAAAATTGTGTGTCTATCGGTCCGAACCATCTTCACAAACAAGATTACCAAGGTCATTACAACTTAAAAATTCGGATCGGCTCTCACATCAAGAATGAATGTCTCAAGTTGGTCCTTAAGTACTATCTGATCATATTGGGAGAAGTCGGCGTCATACATCTTAGCTAGTTCAATTAGCTTGTCTTCGTCAAAGTTGGCAAAAGAATTCTTTGGATCAAGACAAGCAATACATCTCAATAATCGAGTAGATCTTTCAAAGAAAGCGATTGTTTAACTCGACAATAATTTGATCAAGTACCACATTAAATATTTCATTATTGAAATGATGGTAGTAAGTTACCAATTGATCGCCACGACCCTCGAGCGCCCCTAGTCATTATTGTATCCGACATGTTTGGCACAATGATGTTATGTTGCAGACAAAATGTCTTTACCTCATGAAAGAGCTCATCCCAACCATGTTGCCTTATGTCATTAATTTTTTACAATGTGGCCCCAACCAATCCTATAGCACGAACAATGTTCTGATCTTTCTTTTGCAAGCAATGTGACAGATCATTAGTTTTACCCAATATTCTGATCATAAGATGCAATATAAGCACAAATTCAAAGCTTTCCATTTGTCGCAACAGACCTGAAGCTGTGGTTTTTTGTGTTGTATTTGTTGTATCATCACATACGATCTCTAATACCTCAAGAACTGCATCCCACATCAGGAGAAGACGACACAAGGTTTTGTGATGTGAACCCCATCGAGTATCCCTAGGTCTTGCAAGATTAGTTTCTTGGTTTTTTCCTCTTCCTGTAAAAATTTCACCGCTCTCTAATCTACTCACAAGATTATCATGGTGTTGTTGGGCCAATTGATCATGTCTCTTGCAAGAAGCATTAACAGTGTTGACAATCAAAGATGTGTAGTTGAAGAAATCCAAGACAGAAGAACAACATTTGGCAACTGAAACAACCACTAATTGCGGTGATGAGCAAAGCAATGTATGTAAAATGCATATGGATTTTCATCCAATACCCGTCTTTGTAGCCCGTGGAATTCCCTCTCATGTTTGATGCGCCATCATATCCTTGCCCTCGCAATCTATGGATAGATAAACCATAACGAATAAACATAGCATCCAAAGCTACCTTCAACGGTCGATGTTGTATCATTAACATGTGAATCCCAAGAAATCTCTCAATCACCTGCCCTTGTTTGTTGACATACCTATATGAAGAAAGAAGTGTAGTTTTTTATGAGGGCAAGAAGCATAGTTAAAAATCTATCAAAAAATTCTAAATAGCACATACTAACCTCAAAATCACAGCCATTTGTTCCTTGATAGATGCATCTCGAGACTCATCAACAAGGACGGCAAATTGTCTATCCCCAATATCATCCACAATGGCTTTACTAGTCTCTTCTGCACAAGCTTTGCACAACTGCTTTTGTATTTCTGGCGAAGTCATTAAATGGTTCCCAGGAGCATTATCTAACAATTTTGTAGCATTTTTATCCTTTTCTTTATACCATTGCAGCATCTCTAAAAAGTTTCCTCTATTGTTTGATGTAGAAGACTCGTCATGTCCACGGAAAGCAAGAGCTTGCAATAGAAGAAACCTTACAACACCTAAAATAATAGTAATACGACCCAAATATTCTTCCTCCTTCTTCTTGCTTGTATCAGCCCACACATGTGTGACACTTTGCCTCTGATTTTTAAAATCTTCACAATATTTCCTAGCTCTATTATGAGCACTATCGGTTTTACCAACATGTTCATCAAAGGATTGAATTGCATTCTTCCAATAACTAAACCCCGCCTTGGTATATGCATCAGTACCAAAGTTTTCATGTTTCCATTGCTTAAATAGAAAATAATAAAAGCAAAATGTAGCATCTTTAGCAACACTATATTCCAACCAATCATGCCTTTTGAACCACTCTTCTTGAAAGCTTCTTTTATGATTTCCTATAAATTTCCGTGGAAACGTATGACCTTTTGGTTAGCATGGTCCCCGTAGCAAATACTCCCTTCTAGCAGCATCCCTAATGTCCACATCGAATTCATCAATTGGTCTTCGAAGCCCAGGATCGGCAATAATATCTTCCAAATTAAGCACAACACGAGGATTATTTTGTTGGGTATTACTAGCTCCAGTTCCTACTGTTTCAGAAGGGGATTGGTTGGACTGTGACGGAAAATAAGATGATAATGGCTTCGACCTCTTCATCATGTATTTAGCAATTAGCAACGTCACATGAATGATTATGGTTATACACTCCTGTATGCAAATATTAGCAAGTAACTAAGTAAGCAACCATGTAACAAATGTTCATCACAACTAGAAAATCACTATTGAACTGATTCTTAGCATCAGTGCATCACAATTCATAGCATAGCATGATCAAAATATTAAAAACAGGATTACTCATTCAGCAATCACCAAACATTGAGCAAACATTCAGTTATTCTCATTTCTCAATTCACACAGACACAGCCACACTTCATCAGTTCATCTGTTTATCACTCACCAGAGATGCAATGAGCAGAGCGAGCCAGTTGGGGCCGTCGGTCAGAAGCGGCGGCCGGTGTGAATGAGCAGAGCCAGAAGAATGAGAGGCCGAGGCGTATGAGTAGAAGGGGACGAGCAAGAAGCGACGGAGAGAGGAGCGGCGGCGGCGACGGAGCAGGGTAGTCGCCGGTCGGTGTCGGAGACTTCGGGCGGCGGCCCAGCGGCGGGGGGGCGGCGGCGCGAGATCAAGTCGGGAGCGGCGAGCGGGGCGGAGGAGGAGCAGCGAGCTCGCCGGTCGGTGTCAGCGTGGCGCGTCCGTCGGCGTGGCGGGGCGGCGGCCAGCGAAGCGCGGGCGTGTGGGCGGCGAGATCAAGTCGGAGCCGCCGAGCGGGGCGGAGGAGGAGCAAGACGCGTGGTCGCCGGTGTGTCGGTGTGGCGGCGCGGCGGGCGGCGGCCGCGGGCTGGGTGGGGGCGGCGGCGGCGGCGCTGCGCTGGCTCATGAGCGGCCGCTGAGCACCCGAGTGCGAGGGCACGGTGGGCGGCGGCGGCTTGCGTGCCCTAGGCGCGAAGCGTGATTGGCGGGCCGATGGACGCCGGGCCCAAATGAACAGTACCTAATTTTTGCACTGTTACATGGGCCAGGCCTCGGGCCCGGGCCCCACTGGCCCGAGGCCCAGCTCCGCCCCTGGCTCTATTGAAGAGTAGCCACGACTATATTTTTGGATAGATCTTTATGGAAGTTATATATATATATATATGTGTGTGTGTGTGCGCGCGCGCGCGTGTGTTATATTCTACATCTACGTGTAGAATAGTTTATTCTAAGCGCAAGATAGTTTTTCATATTGACCTAGCCCACTTCGTGACATTAATTAGCAAGTAATAAATTGGTGCGTTTGTCCAGTGTACTAAATACAACTAGTAAATAACTAATAAATGCCACTTCTTGTTTATACATGAATTTCTCTTTTTTGATTTAGTGATAGCTTTCAAATGAGAATGATTTTGGTCTTCAAATTTTTTAGAATTGTAGAATCTCACATCCTCTACATATGGTAATTTTTTGAGAATTTTTCAAAATATGTACATGTGCTTTTCATGAACTTTAGAAAACACTGAATATGTTGCCTTTTACTATGCAAACAAATAACATGCTACAAGGTATAACACCATATGTTACCATACTGAAACAATGTGTTAAACAACGGCTTTACACAAGATATACTAACCCTTTGAGTAATAGAAAGTAAAATGTTATTTTCTTGACAATAAAAGATAATATGTGATGCAGTTTGGCACTTTGTTATTTTCATATCCCTCAAATCCGATTGATTTTGTTCTTCAAATTTTACAGGCCTATAGAATATCATCTCACCTACTTGTGGTAATTTTTTTAGAATTTTTTAGAGTAAAATGTTATTTTTCTGACAGTAAAACAAAGTATATGATGTTGTTTAACACTTTGTTATTTTCATATATCTTAAATCCGATTGAGTTTGGTCTTCAAATTTTATAGGTTTGTAGAAGCTCACCTCCCCTACGTGTGGCAATTTTTTGATAATTTTTCAAACTTTTTATTGCAGGTCTGACAAACAGAACTAAATTCTTATTTATGAAAACCATAAGTACATATTTTAAAAAATTCTCAAAACATTACCGTAGATAGGGCCTTGTAAGATTTGAAGACCAAAATCAATATCAGCTGAAAGATATGAAAAAGACAAATTTGGTAGACTAGTGATTTTTCACTATTTAGTGCTTTGCCAATTTCATATTTTTCAAATGCGATTGAGTTTGGTTTTCAAATTTTGCAGGGTTGTATAAACTCACCTACCCTACAATGGTTAATTTTTTGAGATTTTTTGAAAACTTGTACATATGATTTTTATAGGTTTTACACCATAAAATTGCTATGTACAGTATATAGTAACACATCAAGTAATTGACAGTAAAATGTAGTTTTCTTGATAGTAAAAGGTAGTGTAGGTTGTTGTTTAACACTTTGTTATTTTTATATCTCTCAAATCCGATTGAGTTTAGTTTTCAAATTTTACAGTGTTGTAGAATATCATCTCCCCTACATATGGTAATTTTTTTAGAATTATTCATAGTAAAATGTTATTTTTTTGGCAGTAAAACATAGTATATGTTGTTGTTTGTCAATTTGTTATTTTCATATCTTTCAAATCCGATTGAGTTTGCTCTCCAAATTTTATAGGTTTGTAGAAGCACACCTCTCCTACGTGTGGTAATGTTTTGAGAATTTTTCAAACTTTTTATTACATGTCCGGCAAACAGAACTAAATTCTTATTTATGAAAACCATATGTACAGGTTTTATAAAATTCTCAAAAAAATTCTATAGATAGGGGGGGTGAGATTATATAGCCCTGTAAAATTTGAAAGATATAAATTCAATCGTATTTAAAATATATATAAAAAAGACAAATTTAACCTAAATAGTGAGTTTTTACTGTTTAGCACTATTCATCTCGCTGTTTGTCTTTTTCATATCTTTCAAATATGATTGAGTTTGGTCTTTAAATTTTGCAGGATTGTAGAAGATCACCTTATCTATGTATGATAATATTTTGAGAATTTAAAAACTTGTACATGTGGGTTTCACATAGTTTTCATAGTAAGAGAGGTTTTCATTTGATATGTTACCTACAACTATAGCAGCGTTTGCTGGGCTGAAGAGCTATGCAATTAAGTCTAGACATTGTTGCGGTCTTCTCGCACAGAAGACTGAAGAATTTGTTGATTGCAACATATACCACAACTTATCACAGATATCTTATTCCTCTTCACAACTGAAGAATAGCTTAATTAACATAACAAAAATAACAATTTACAACCAGATCCAGCTTATTCAGTTCTCGGCTACTGGCTCTCTTCCTCCCTTGTTACAACATCAACAACTCAGTAATTATTTTAGAACTACTGTTACTTGCTGCGAATGATGATCCAAGTAATTAATAAATATTGTAATGTTTGTGTATTTGCCGCGAAGACTGACTTGTGCATTGTGTGTGTGTCTTAGTAAGTCCACTCCTGTGGCAGGGCGAGCTCCGGGCAGGAGGCATGAACATCAACGGCGTACTGCTGCCTCAGCTCCATTTTCGCGGCCATTGCTTGCAGCTCTTGCTGCCTCCTCAACACGGCCTCCTCGACTCCACGGCGGTGCTTCTGTGCTCGGCACTGCCTCGTTGGCTTCGCGTCTGCATCGTCGCATGCGGTTACATGTAATTGCAATAATCGTCACGTCGGATTCGAGAAATGGAAGTGCTGGCCGGGCACGCGTGCGCTAGCTTACCGTTGCTCGGAGACCTCGCCGCCTTGGTCGTGCGGCGGACGGCGTCAGTGCGCGGCAAGAAAAAGCCGGTGCCGCCGCTGCGCAGTGTTGTCGACATCAGCTGGGCTCCTCCGCGGAGGGGGCTCGCCGGTGCGAACCTCGGCAGGGCGGCCGCCGGGTGCAAAACCCTGTTGTTCCTTAAACCATCCATGACCTCCCACGGCACGGCCGGCGCTGGCAAGAACGGCGGCGCGACTGGCCTCCGCGCATTGCCACCGCCGGCGAGGGCGTCCCTGGCAACCAATCCACGTGCCTGCACAAGTATACGAAGCAAATGCCACACGATGAAATCAAGAACAGTGAACACCAAGCAACACAATGCTAGCTGGTGCGATAGCTTGGTAGCAAGCCTGCGCTATGCTATATATGCACCTGTGGGTAGTGGCAGGAGGGCGGATTATGCTGTGTTCCCTTTGTGGCTTCGCCGAGGACACCGGCGAGGCGCAGAACGATGTCCTCGACGACGACGAGGCGGCGCCGCTCGGCGGGGTCAATGATGCCAATGTCCTTGAGGATCTCCGGCGGCAGCAGCCGGTGGACGTCGTCCAGCTCCTGCATGTATGTGCAGTGGTAGTCGGCCATTGCTAGTTAAGCGAGATGATCGACCGATGTCGAGTGCTAGAATATATGCTAGATCAAGCTGGTGCGTCTTGCTGCTTGTAAGCACGTAGAGGTGAGGAAGAGAGGATTTGAGGTGTGGAAATGGAGAGATCAAATCAGGTTTTTATAGAGGTGAGGATGAGGCTCTTTTTTTTTAAAAAAAATGGACATGATTTTTTAGTGCCTTTTCTCTTTTTAGGGTTTTGCTTAATTTCCTTGAAGCCTTTTTGTGCGATTTTGGCAATTACAATGTGTTTTATATGTTGTCTAAAAGAAGCATGGATTATATGGGGGAGATATCGCGAAAGTCGCTATATTTAGAATCTGATACATGGTTGTTCTTATTTGGATTTTTTCAGCTCTCCTAAGCAAACCGAGAAAACCCGGAAAAGTATTAGTGTATTGAGAACAAAAAATCAACCTGATTGGTGTTGTGTGCTGTGTGAAAATAGTTATTTTCTTTCCGTCGGAAGGAAATTGAGCAATGGATAGTGAGAATTTTGCGGTTGAAATGTTGTATTTTTTAGTTATTTTATGCTATATATGTTTTAAACACAGAATTTGTTGAATGAGATCCCATTACCTCTACGAACGGAGGTCCTATGCACCGTCTATCCTATATCGGTGCTCGGAGACAGGTCGTATGGCTGGACTTCCGATCCGTGAGGGCGTTTAGCAGGTGTCCATTGAGACAGAGGGGCATACTCATCTCGCTCTGTATTGACCGATGAGTGTGATGATGGTGTGAAAATCAAATACGAGTGAGGGGTGGATATCAGCCGTTTGATGGACCCTCATCCACACGAAAGTTTATACAAGTTCGGGGGTTCGAGAGGACTGTCCCACTCCTGTTGGCTAGCCTACGGGAGTTGTCTTTGTGGAGTAGATCCCCAAGACCTCGTCAGTTTGAATGTGCCTTTATATAGCTCAAGTTATAAATGAGAGATACATAGAGTATTTATAGACTCTTGGGCTTGTACAAATGATCGAAATGCCCCTTATAGAGATAGCTAGTCTATAAGTACAAACAAAGGGTAATATTGCCTTTTCTAGACAGTTGCAATTTTTTATCTATATATTGTATAATCAGTCACCGGTTATATACTCTCCAACAGAGTAAGGTCACCGAGTCATGTGGCCCTAGCGAGATTGGCCCCAGAAGGCGGGCCCAAGCCTTAGGGCCCTGTGGAACCCCAAAGCCAGAGAGACTCCTATGGAGCGATGACATATGATCCACTATACCTTTCTGGGAATAATAAAGATGCCCACGTTTAAGCTGCCCCACTAAGGGTGGGATAGTCTTTATGTACTAGACTGAGTTCATATAAAAACTCATTGTAACCCTCACTTGTAAATTAGACTTTTATTGAATATAAGATACACCATAACTGATGTGTCCTCATAGAATCTGGACAGAGAGACACCCCATCTACTCTCCACCCGAGGTGCACATCGACAGGAATAGGGTATTCACATTAGCGCTGAACCTATGTAAATTCTCATGTCTACTACATTCTCTCTCAGCGTTTGCCCTCTCTCACGTGTTCCATTTATTAACATACGACATAATTAATATTTAGAGAAATAGGGCATGGGCTTATTTTCGTTGTGTATATCTTAGAAAAGGAAATTGTACTATTCTTCCTCTCTTTTTTACAGAAAAAGCGGGTACCATTGCATACTGATATTGTTGGGCTCTAATGCTAACAGTAAACAAAGTTAGATTTGAACTAAACTTTGGGAAGAAGAATCCAAGAACACCCCTCGTCCTCGACTTCAAATCTGACTCTTCTCTACACAGAGTATAGAATAGATGGCATTGAGCATTTGAGCTACAAAACGGGTACAGACAGTTTCTAGTGGTGACCAAAGAGATTAACTTTATGAAATTCTTACTGTTGGAACTTGGAAACAAAAAAGTAGACCAAGACTAGTTAAAACGAGACTACCATATATTACGCAATCACGTGATGTCGAACTAACGTTTTGGAACGTACAGATTTTCTGCGAGTTACAGAATGTTCCAATTAGCATACATGGTCATAGATGATCTAACATGCTTCCAACTCGGAAGGCACAGCAGCTGATCCCTGCCATGTTCTTTTTTAGCTATCAACACAAAACTTATGATTAATACAGAAGCCTAACCCTCTTTACACAGCAAAATTATTTCTATATGCGACTGATGGGGCATTGTTAATGCATATTTACACAATGGCCACAGCCTGCATCACGAATACCAGCTAAAAGGACTCTGCAACGCTAACATCCGAGGCAACAGTAAACGCGCGAGGATGCGACCTTGTCACGTTTAGGACGGCAACTATTATAAGCTTATCGCCACTGCACTGACGTCTTCCGACATAATCGATTATATACACGTTGCAATCACGCATTTCCCAGGCTACAGAAGAGAAGCTCTGCGGTTAAATACTTATTGAACTGCCTGACACATTAAGGCAGATCCAGAGACGACTCCTCTGGGCATTAAACTATGTTGTCGCTGATGCCCATACCTGATGAAACACACTAGTCTTTCCACTTAGCATCCTCTGTTCTCATCTGGTCGGTTATTTAGGCTGGAGGAGTCTGGTCTTGTGCCTCATCCGTATGATCCAAATCATGAGATACGTCATTCTCAGCTGCCTCTGCCAGTTTCTCATCCTCACCCGTACTCTTCATCAGTCTGTTTGATCTTTTAGGCCTTGGGGCATCAATATGTTCTCCATCTTCAGCATGACCACACTCTGGGTAATCACCCTCTATGTGAGCCTCTGAATTCTTGTCCGAATTGTCATTGTCCTGTGACTTTGGAGGTTTCTTGTGCAAGCCTTTTCTCTGGAAATATTTTAGGTGTTAACTCATTGAATGAGTAAGGCTTACACATACCAAGGCCAAAGACTCAGATGAATCAACGTGGCCTCAGAAAAAAAAGAACATGAGGACTAATTTATCTTATTCGTTCTGCACACATTTGCATTATCCAATGCTTCAGTTACCTACTGGGATTGTTGTAATGTTGTACCAGCGGTTTGTTGAATAGAACAGTAGTTTTGCATTGCAAGATAAAGGAAGTTCAATAGAACATCAAGCTGGACAAGGGCTCATGAAGGGAAAGGTGACAAAATTGAAGTAGCAGAATAAATCCAATTTCTTTGCTTTTGATTCTCTCCTCAATTTTTACTTAAACTAGTCAAATCCTACACAACACATTTGTTCCTGTAAATATAGCGATTGTATTTTTAGTTGTCATACAGACTAAAATGCAAGTCAAACACAGCCAATATAGCCTAAAACTAAACTCATGTACACATTTCATTATAAAGTTCTAATGGGTGTTTATATTAAGTCCAAGCTGTGAAATTATTGTTCTAGAATATTTACTTGTTGAATGTTTTATTTAAACTTAAAATTGGAATTTTAAGCTTGCATATTAAATTATTAAGCCTTAGATAGTTAGATCTGTGTGCATTTGTACATGTACAGACAGATAACAAATGCTTAGGAAATTATGGATTAAAATTTAATATATAAAAAAAGAAACTTAAGCTCCCCATTATGAGGGTGTGGTTTCCTCCTATCACAAGGGAATAAGTAAACAACTCAGATGCATTTCTCGTGTGTACCTTTTTGCTGGTTGAGTCACCTTGTTCTACAGCCTCTGCAGTTGGATCATCTAAGTCTTCAAGCATCAAATCTCCTTCTTTGTCAACCTTGATGGCCTTGGCACGCCTCTTCTTTAGTCGATCCTTTGCCTAAAAGTGTAAATGAAGATGAAAAATAGTATTCTGGCCAGACTTCTTACCATTGAAGTTAAACAGAAATTTATTGTAAACACTCCAATTGGACTCAAAACATTTCTTGCAAATACTTTTTCAATTTGACTTTATACTAAGAATTGGTAGTACACAAAGGTCTGAATTCTCAAAACCTTTTGGTTGTAAGAAACGAGACAGGGGGCCCTGAAAAGCTAGGTTTAGACAATCGGTTGTGGACCCTTCTGGTTTAATAAGGCATGTTTGTACCAGCTTCCAAATGTTCTCAGGCTAACCACGGTTTCAAAACCAAACTCAACATCAAACAAAGCCAGAAATTGCTGATTTTACGGGCGAAATGGCCTGGCACTTGTATGACATCTGAGCCTTCCAAACTCAATGATGACATTGATTATTTTCTCCATAGAACTACTAATTCATAATTGGCAGACTTGGCAATGAGTCAGCCATTTTTTAAATTCAAATTTTGAATTTAAAATTTGGTTAACGAGATATTAGATCAGTAGCATTTGTAACATGGGTGTAATTTAATTTGAACATACTGATGGCAGAATGTGTCTAATTGCAAGTTACCATATGTTCATCTGATTGGACTCTTAAAAGATGGAAATGATATAAAATTACCTGCATTGATATTTCTTTCAATTTATGTGTAATCTGTGCATCGTCAATAAGTAACGAAACAACATCCTCTTGTCTCAACAGATGATCATCCTGGACATGCTTCCCTTTCATGACTAACTCCTGCACTGCATTTTTCTGCTTTGCCCTTTGCAATATTTTCTCCTCAATAGTATCTTTGCATATAAGTCTATACACAGTTACCTACAATTCCAGGTTTGAAATGAAATGTAAGGAACTGAGCTCTTACAAAATTTATTTTCAAATATTGTTGTGATTTATGAATTCAGATAATGACCAGGGTTCTTAAAACCGGTGAGAACCAGTCAGTTAACAGATATTAGTTGAGCATTAGTGCTATTTAAAACTATCACTGAAATTAGTGAGTATACAAGGTTTAGCAAACAAAAAAAAGTAAAAAAAAAACAAAAGAAAATTACAAATGATAATATAAAAAAAATTGGGCAGAAACCATCCGAAGACTACTTTCCAGCCTACCCAGCTTGGTCCTAGAGGTTTTTTTAACCAAGATTTGGAACCATGTTCGCAACTTCTGTAATGTTGTCAACCTAAAACAAAACTCTTAACATTAATGATGACAACAGCAGCATGATTAATATACCTAAAAAATGAGTCACCACTATGCCAATATTATTATTTATGCAGTAATGCTCCCTACTGTAGGAGGCCATGCAACGATGAAGAAGTCCCTGCCTAGCTGTACAGTTAGTGATACACTAATAACGGGTCATCAGCTACACACTAATAACAAATCATCTTCTCTTTCAAATGTTCAGATTCCTTTACTAATAACATAATGCTAAACAGTAACCAAATAAAGACAATGAGTCTAAACTCTTAAGAGTAAAGGTATTGGTATTATGGTGAATCTGTCCTATATTTTGAATGTAATAACATTCGAAGAATCAACAGGATTGGCAGTTTTAGTATGAAACTCTAGTATAAAAACCAATTAACGTGTTTTACAAACATTCTAGTGCTAAAATTGCAACGGGATGGAAACTTCAACCTAAAGTAAGAAAAGGAAATGACGGATTAAAAAAATTACTCAACTAGCAAACACACTATACTGAACATTCTAACACATGAAAACAACGTATAGATTATCATATGCAGCCATTACATATCCTAAAATGTCTCTGTTTTCCTGAAATTTGTCTTCCTAAGGAAGATTCAAGAGTGTCATTACAAATGATAAAATAATGGTCCATGAGACCATGGCTAGATAAATAGTGTATAAACTGAAGTTTCAGTTACCTCCTTTGTCTGACCAAGTCTGTGTGTTCTATCCATTGCCTGCTGGTCTTGTGTTGGATTCCAGTCAATTTCATAAAATATAACTGTATCAGCAGCAGTCAAATTAATACCTAGTCCTCCAGCTCTTGTACTTAGCAAGAAAACAAATATATCATTCCTGCAGAGAACAGAACTCATCTAAAGTCATGTTTGAAAAGCGTTAGATCATCTTATGGCATTAGTTTCACCCTATCCACTAATATGCGTACCTGTTCTGAAATTCTCGGACCATGTCACGGCGATCAGAAATTGCAGAAGATCCATCAAGTCTGAAATACTTGAATTTTCTGAAATTCATGTAATCCTGAAAAAAGTAATGTGTAATATACTCTAAAAATTAGAAAGGGATTCAAACTTTAGTGCACAGACTCAACAGGACTTTCTGAATGGATAGTTCACAAACAAAAATCATTATGCTACTAGGGGTTTGCACTTTGCTAATTCATTTGAATGTCTACTATTTAATTCTTTCACGAAGTTCACAAGGCCAATAAAAAATTAATGGAAAACTAAAATGCTCCTAAAGCTTCTGAAATATAACACTCAAAGTGCTCCATCCTGTTGCACAATAATGTAAGCTCAGGCCACAAATTGAAGTTTTTTAATAGGCATACATAAATGGAATATATTGCCCTTTTAGTGGAATCCTGCTTAACAATGACACACAAGATAACACTTTATTTACGATGAACGATTATAGAAAACCAGCACAAATCTATATAACAATGGGGATTGTTACAGTACAAACAAATTTTACCTAAAGAAAGCTCAACAACATTTTATTCCCCCTCAAATTTCCACTTCCCCCACTCCCACTAGTAGGAGAGTAGTGGATTGGGCAAAAGTGTGTGGTAAATTGCATAACAAAATTATGGTTTCCAGTTTCTAAATGTACAGAGTATTTTAGTGCATTTTGGAGTAAATAGGATCTGTTGGTCCTGGTTATCTTGCTTTTAGGGCAAGTTGCTTTGGAGCATGGTTATCACGGCGACAAGGCGAGGCGAGGCGCCAACCGAACGCCTGGACGCCTAGGCGACGATTAGGCGGCCAAAAAAATGTTCAAGTAGCAGTAGCTGAATAGCATCAACACTAGTCATTTAGCCCGTCTCATTACTAGGCGCACCTAACCGTCCCGGCGAGAGCAGCTAAAGACCCATTCACACGCGCTCTCTCGGCTCCAACCCTCCCGGCTCCCCCTCCTTCCTCTCCATTCACATGCGCTTTCCAAACCGAGCCGCGCCGACTCCTCTCCTCTCTCTGGCGTCGACGACCTCTGCTCCCCTCCCCCTACGACCGCCGATTCCTCTCCCCTCTCCTCTGCCCTCACCTACGGCCACTGCAGATCTGAGACGGCGGCGGCCAGATCTGGGATGGCGAATCCGGAGCTAATCGGATCTGGGACGACAGATCCGAAGCTGATCGAGAACACTGGATCCGGCAGCGACGACAGCAGGAGGAGATGGCGACGACCGACCGAGAGTCACGGGCGACGGCCAACCAAGAAAAGCCGCATCGCGTGCGGGGCCTGAGGTCGACGGCGACGAGGTATTGGATTACCGGCGCCCGGTGGTCCACCCCAACGCCCTGCTCGAACGCCTAGGCGTGCCGGCGCGACGCCTGGCAGTCCAGGTGGCCACCTGGCCTCCTCCAGGCGAGGCGCCGCCCATGGAGCGCCCCTCTGGCCGACGGGACGCCTAGGCAGCGCCTAGGCGACGCCGTGATAACACTGCTTTGGAGACAACATTCTTGTTCGCTTTATGAACTCTTGCTATTTGATCCTATGAAACCTTTGTACTTTATTTATTATTAATAGTATAATATATATTCCAGTAGCATACCCCAACTTGTTTGGGACAAAAGGCTTGGATGTTGTTGTAGTATAATATATCTTCAGTAGGGTTCTCCCCTACTGTTCCCATAAAAAGGTACAGCGTATTTTATATAGAGGTTTGATGTTTCATCAAAATTAAGTTGTATATATCAATTTCTCCATGGTGTTATGCAACAAGGATTGATTCTGAGACAGTTACATCTTTACATATCTACCTATTAAAGAAACAAGATCAAAATGTTACTTCTTGTTATGTTTATTCAACTGAATTGCTTTTTGGAATTCTTTGTTTATTTCAATTTCCCCCCACAAAGTACTAGTTTTTTACAATTTTTAATGCGAATGTCCATGCAAAAAGTAAATAGTAATACCTCAAGAATGTCCAACATTTTAGTCATCTGAGCAAATAGAAGCACACGGTGATTTTCAGCTCGGAGGTGCCGCAGTAGTTTATCTAAGGTGTGAAGCTTCCCAGAATCCTGAAATCAAGCATTCCATGTCAGAAACAAAGGGTCACTAAAGCATGAGCAATATAAATAGAAAATGATTCCGCCTTTATATTAAGGTGTTTACACCATATTTGTATACTGATCAAGGTCTCGTTTCTAGAAAAATCTTCTAAGCACTTTTGCAGTCATGAACCTAATTAGATTCACATTGATTTAAAATCATAACTTTAAAAGGATGATGAAATTGTGCAGCTTAAAAACAAACCTAAACAGGCAATATCTAGCATTATGCACAACCAAAAGCATTGAAGACTTACTGTAAGCATTTTAGCTGGATCGAAATTACTCATTGGCGGAGATGACCCAAATATCCTGTACGGTAGCTGTAGCATCGGCTCAGGGATGGGAAAATCAGCACATACTTCTTGTATCAAAGGATGAGGACCAATTGGTTCTCTTGGACCATTGAACTCAGAAGTGCGAGCAAATCCCAGAAACAGTTTCTTGGTCCAGGGATCATGCATCTCATCATTTAACTTATAGGCAAAATTTCGATCTGCGCACAAGACACTTATCTGGAAGAAGGAAAAAGGGAAGGGGGTTAATTGTGAGCTGATAACATGCATAGATCAAACATAGACTTCTCCTACACTACATGGAAGTTCCAGATTATCTTAATACTAGAGCTAAAATATACTGTAAGATGGCTCCAAACACAACAGATTGCCTGATGCAACGTGCAAGTGCCAAAACAAGTCAAACACAGATAAAACAAATGAACTTACGGGCGGTGCTGTAGCAGGTGGAATAAAAGCATATGTTGAGCGAAGAAGCCTTATGTTCGAGATGAGCCTGTCATGATGAGAAAGCACTAGTGCTTCATATGGGCTATCACTCGGGCCTATCTCGATCTTTGTTCTGAGCAAACTGGACTCCGCCCTTGTAGGTGAAAGCAACAATCGAGCAACAGCGCGGACTTTGTTGACATCATTCTGACTTAACTGGAGATCAGGACCTTCTGAATCTAAGAATGTATCCACGATTTCATCAACGTACTTCCTACTCTGATATATTGCTGAGAATGCTAGTCTCTCAAATAGCGAACAAGTGGCCAAGAAGGAAGCTTCAACCGGAGACAGATTCATTAAACGTGTAAAGCCAAATGCACCGGACGACAGAACAGACTTGTTTGGTGAAGATGATTCTGAAAATGCAGAATTATGAATATTACTTGGCAAAAATATATTGAACAGCCTGTTGAAAGATCCACTCCGAAAACCACAACCATGCACAGGTATTTCCGTGTTAAAGATGATTCCTTCATAAACTAACTTTGGAATCTGAGGGGATTCAGGAAGAAGACCATTAGTATAGTGTTTGTGCCCAAGGAGAAACATATCAAGGAGGTTGTAAACTGTATGGTCAACAAAAACAGAAAAGACTTAAAGATAAGAGAAAGTGTACCTCAAACATTATTGGATTCCTCTTGCCTGCATAATGTACATCTTGCAATTCCCCAAATGGGGGAGAAAGAAGAGGGTTTGGGATATCAGCAAAGTAAAAGTAAGAGCTTCCCTCATTGCGCTCAAACAGCTCTGGATGATTGCAGACCTAAAAGTGATACAGAGCACATTAGCAAGAAAATCCAATGAACAACAAAAAAAGGACCAGCACTAGCACAATTTGATGTAGGGATCTTAAAAAGGATTAAATAAATTTAATCATAAGAATTGTACCTTCCGTAGCTGCATGACAATATTCATCAGGCTAAGTAGCTTCTTATCATTTAGATTGCCACGACTTCCATCAAGCAACTCATTAAGAGATATCTTATTCTTTATGGCTTGATAGAAGACTTGCTGACGAGAACTCAATTTGCAGGGCACAATTTCTTCTTTCTTTTTTGTCATTTCTGCAATGACATCAATCTTAACCCGACGGAGCATAAAGGGCTTTAAAATAGCATGCTGTGGAAAAAGAGAAGGCGTTATAATCTTAAAAAGATTACACAGCTATACAAAACTTTGCTCAAAAGAAAATAACATGCAGAAGAACCAGGGAAAAGTTAAACAATTTATTTATTTCATCTCAGGGGCAATGGAGCATCTCTCATATATTTGAGAACTCAAGTCTTCTAAACTTCACATTAGACTCAATCAAGCACCCCTCAAAAGATTCATTAAACCATATGACGCACTAAATATGATCAATCTTACCAATCGACTAAGCTGATGTTCATTCAAGGCCCCTCCATGTTCAGCATGACCCTCAATACTGGTAGACCAAAGAGATGTAAGCAATAAAGAAAATGACTAAAATAAAGAAGGCAACTTCTGAAGGAGAACAGTACCCTTTGGAGAACCACTCATTAAACTGTTCATGGCTGTCAAACAAAGTGGGCATGATGAAATGAAGAAGCGCCCATAGCTCAGCCATACTGTTCTGTATTGGTGTCCCAGTAAGAAGCAATCGATTTCTACAGTTAAAGCTCAGCAAAGTCTTCCACCGCTGGCTGCAGTAGGGAGACAAAAGATAGGATGATACACGATTTCTCAAGCAAGTGCCGGGTAATAGGAAAGAACACAAAATAAACAAATGAAGACAGGCATGAGTTAGGAAATTTGAATTTCAACAAAATATAAAAACATGCAAGATGCATGACAAGCCACCTGCTTGAACTTTTTATAGCCTGGGCCTCATCCAGTACCATGTACTGCCACTTAACACGTCTTAAAAGCTTCTCTTCATTCACAAGTATCTGATAATTTGTGATAAGGATGTGGAAACTAGCATCTCTGTGAAGGAAAAGAGAAAAGGCCACATGATTAGTTTTATAATCCTATAAACAACCTTCATGAAGACAATGTGCATCAGCCAGCAATTTACCTCCGATAAAGACGCTTGGGATTGATGTTCTTCCGAAGAATCAACCTTTCTGGACCCCAATACGGAAGTATCTTTAGATCAGGGCAGAATCTGCTCACCTCTTCAGCCCAATTATTCACAACCGATGCAGGAGCAACCACTAGAAAGGGACCCCATATGTTCTTGTCCTGCATGAGATGCCCATGTCCATATCAAATGTTTGTCATGCAATGATTAAAAAATTAAATTACATAATACGATGCCTCGGAAAGGAAGAAATAAAGAACAGAAATAAATTAAGCTGAGAAACAATGTGAAATCAGGTATAGAGGTCAAACACATAATGAGACCAAACAACATGTGGGCAATGAATCAACTAATGGAAAGACAAGTTTTTAGGTTTTCAAGAAAACAAATCAACCAACCTCAGCCAAATGGGCTAAGAATGCCATAGCCTGGACAGTTTTGCCAAGACCCATTTCATCGGCAAGAATGCCATTTAACCCCTGAAAGAACTCCAAAATGTGAAGTTTAGGCTAACAATGGTACAGTCATCAATATGAGCAAAATATATCAGCTTTATAGCAATCTACCTGTTCATAACAATTGACCAGCCACTGCAAGCCTTTTAACTGATATTCTTTTAATATACCTTTAAACAACTCCGGTGTCAGCACAGATGACTTCTCAGGCATTGTTGAACTGAAAATAAGATAGCCCTAAAGCAATCAGTTTTGGAGAACTATTTATTTCCTTCTAACCTGTTAGCTTGAGACTGATAAAAAACAAAATTGTCAAGTAGAACTTACGGGTGTAATAGATCAATCTTGCTAGGCTCCATAGTAGCTGAATCATCAGTTGAAATACCAGACTCAGAAGACTGACGAAACCTCACAATTTCACTATCAAATGAATTTGTCATCCTTTTTTGTTGGGACACGGCATACTGAGCAGCTCTCAAAGCCTCTTTCTTCAATTTAGCTTCCTCAGGATCTTCTTCCTCACCACCCTCAGGGGCAGATCCATCATCAGGCACTGCTGATTCACCAGCCTTGTTCTGCATAAAGTGACTATAAAGCTCGGTTTGGGATATCAGAAAGTTGAGCCTCTGCTGCTGTCTTTTTGCTTCACGTAACTCCTCTTCATGCTTCAAAGCTTCAGCTGCATCCCTTTCCTCTTTTTTCCTCAACTCATACTGCAAAACAGACAAAAAGAATGAATGCCATAATTTTGAGTGTCTTGTTCTGTAGATAGCATAAGCAAGAGCAGTAAAAGTAAAACCATGTGCTAAACTGAACTACATATAAGAGCAATATGCAAAACAATATTGGACATTAGTATTTATATAGATGGGAAAATGGCTGGAAGGCTGAAATACATTTATATAATCAACTCCTAATGTTTAAGAATGTGAAATAGAATTAGCCCAGCATTCACTGTTTCCTAAAGAAAGCAAACTAGTATAGTTTCAAAATGGCCATTAGTAGAAATGTAGAATTATTCATTAGTAAGCTTAAGAGACAAAAACCTGCTCCTTGTCAACTCGTTTCCAGAATATCAACATATCCCTAGCAAGCTTCCTTGTACGTATTGGAGCACTTCTCATCAGTTTTAGTGACTTGCTTACTTTGAGCTTTACCTGCATATTAGACAAAAATTCAGTAAATCTCCAGAATACATACAAGTTCAGCAAGATCATAAACTAGAGCACAGTGAAATGGCATAATGACATAAGGCAACAGACAAGCGCAATACCTCCCGTTGACAACTCTCGGAAAACCGTTTAGCATCTATTTGCTGTTTCTTCAACAAAGCAGTGAAATTCTTGTGGTGCCTTGGAATGTTTTTAGTAATAATATGCCATTGTTTCAAAATATTTTCCATCTCTTCTTTCACAATTGCAGAAGGTTCCTTTTTTACTATTTGCTTCTTTGGCAAGCTACGCTCAATAATCTGCATCCGTGATATCACATAATTGCTAAGTGCACATGTACAATAGCATAAAATCAAAATTTTAACAACTGAAACCAACCTCATATGTATCTCCTTTTTCCAAGACTTTAATATAATGAACCTGCAAACTGCCAGAGTCAGAAATAATAGACCTCCGTATCCTCCCAGCTGCTCCTTCTGGAATTGCAAAGAGATCCTCAGTTACTTGAAGAGCAAATGTCTGCACCTTTATCCTTTCCTGGAGTGATTCATATTTCGGCTGAGGTTCAGCAAATCCACCACAACCGGTAGCCTCAAACTTGCAGTCAGTACCAAGCATTGCTGCTAGGGTGCGTAAATCTAGCATGCCCTTCAAGAAATGCTCCTCGACACGTATATCAGAAAAAACAGGCAGGTTAAGGGAAGGTGCCAACTTGTCATAACCTTCTGGAATTACGTAGCTTACATTATCCCCCATTTCCAAATAGGAAGAATCAAGTGAAGCTGCAAGCTTATTGAAACCACCATATGCGCTTATACATTCTGCCCCTTTATTCTCAGGTGAGGCTTCTATCTCACATAATTTTGCACCACCCTTGAAATCAATTTTGTACTTCATAACACTTGTACTAACATTTTTGTGTTTTATTTGGGGGACCGCCGGCCGAGTTGGATCAGAACCAAAAACACCCTCCTTAAACTTTGACCTTCTGTACTTCTGAACATGTTCGCTTAGCATTGTACGGTAGTGCTCCTCAGTTATTTGGTTACTATAGGCATCTGCCTCCTCATCATCACTAGCACCATCCAGATACCTTTTTCGCTTCCGATGCAAACCATGGGAAGCATCACTCATGCCATTGTACTGATCTGACAAGGATCCTTGACCTTAAAGAAAAAGTTGGGTAAGCAAAAAGATCCATATGGAAGCATAAGAATTACAACAGAAATGCCAATAGAAGACGATTTGATGGATTTAGACAATTACCGATTGCTTAAAAGAAAACTCTTGAGCAAAGAAATGTAATAATAAAGATAAAAATGAAAAGGACAAAAGGTGACCTTACCTTGGCTACTCACGCTCCCATTTGGGCTACTATTCCCACAACGATCAAGATCTTCCGGTAAAGGGACCTTAAAGTCCAGCAAAGGCTGCAACAGCAGTTCCAGTAAAAAAAGCCATCATTGGAATTGTACATCAACAAAACTCAAACAAACCACGGTAACCTAAAGTGACGGATCTACTTCTCTAAGTCGAAAACAAAAGGCAGACGGTATAACTATCAATGAACCCACATCCACACAGACCAAACGAATAGACAAGAAACAATACCACTGTAGAAGTATTAAAAAGGATTGTTTCAAAAGAAAGTACTAAAAAGGATAAAAATCACAAGCTAAATGCAAATAAGCAACAAATGCTGACATGGTCAACTGAAGTTCCCTTGCAGGCCCCAAATCATAATATTAGTGAGCTTACAATTTGAACCATACTAACAACATTCTGCAGCGTAAGGTGAATAAAGGATAGTACATACTGAGAAGAATGAAAGCAATAGGCAAAACCTGTTCATGTATACACAGATCCCAAACTAAGTAAAACCAAGAGTCTGAAGAATAGCGATTGTTCTACAAAGAAATGCTGCAAGCCAAGAAGACCACAATCACAGTAGCATAAGAACATATGTAGATTCCAGCAACTAATAACCTTTAACCGTAACTAAAACATAGTATAGCTACATTCACACAAACAACTGAGTATGCAATTGCATCTAAACAAAATCCTCCTTATGCATGAAATGATGAAATACTAGAAATATGAAGCCAAGGCACTAGCAGAACAGATGATATAAGAAAACAAGACAAACCGCACATTAGACAATCGCAACGCCAGTAGCCAACAACAGCAGTAGATGCAAGCTCGTGCATCAGCTCCAGCACAACACCAGGCTAAAAATCAAAACTCTAACAACTACTAACTTCAACGAAGCACAAATCAACAAGCACTCGTCTTACTCCAAACCAACAAAACAGTAGCACAGGACATCAGGCAATACACACGATCGCAACACCATCACTGAGCAACCCGCATTAGTCCCCAACTAGCGAGCCTCTAACCACAGAGCCGAAACCGCGACTCCCATCGAAATCCCCGCCAAATTGCGCCTAAAACAAGGGGCAAAACGTCCACCCAGAGAGAATTCCCCAGAACCCGGTGACAACGAGCTCCACAGCCCATCCCCAGCCCCCCACCACGCCGCGCCCCAATGCAACACAGCCCCTGCACGCGCAGAGACACCCGCTCGCGCCAAGAGAGATAAGAGGGAATATCGAGACAAGCGAGCGAGCGAACGAGCGAGCAACTACCTCGAGGTTGAAGAGGGCGGAGTACGACAGCCCGCCGCCGTTGGCGCCTCCGCCTGGGGAAGGCCGGCGCGGGTCCATGGCGAAACCCTAGCGCCCCCGCGCGCGCGCGAGGAGGGGCGCCGAGGGGGGAGGAGCCGAAGGCGAGGGCGCGCCGGGGAGGAGGGCCGAAGCGGGCGCGGCGGTCGGTTCGGCCCCGCGGCGGCGGAGGAGGCGGCGAGATTAGGGTTAGGGTTTGGGGAGGGGAGGGTGGCGAGAGGGAGACGGGGAGGAAGGGGGAGGCGGTGGGCTGTGATGTGGTGGGGGAAGTTGTAGTTGGAGGCATGGCTCGGCTTGGCCGAAGGGGATGAGAGAGAAACAAAGGGGGACGCGAGGAGAAGAGAGGGGAGCAGGAAAGCGAAACGGAGGGTGCAAGGACAAGGAGGTTTTGGGTTTTTTTTTCACTCGCTCGCCGAACGTGCGCGGTGCGCTGGGCTGCTACCAATTTTCAACGGTTAAGGAACCTCGCTATCGAATAGTCTGGGATTTTCGAACAGATCTGAATTAGAGAATAGAGAGATACAGATTTAGGAGGAACTGCGAGAGAGAATACTTTATTGCTTTCTGATTTCTTATACAATGGAGGGACCCCCTCTTCTTTATATAGTAGTCGTCTAGGGTTTCGGCTAAGGGATTATCATGAGCCTTCATAGACCATATGTAGGGGTGGGCATTTTTAAACCGAAACCGAATTACCGAACCGAACCGAATTAACCGATTATTTCGGTTTATTCGATTTTCGGTTCGGTTTTTGTTTTGGTATAATTCGATTTTCGGTGTTCGGTTCGGTTTTTGACTTCCAAAAACCGAAATAACCGAATAGCCCACATACAATACCACTTATATAATATTCTTCCTAAAATTACTAAACAATTCTCATATTCTAATACATTTATGTATATGTTTGGTATATTCACATGTTCTATTATACTTATATTGTAATAATCTATGAATATTGTGTAGGTTTAACCCTACTCTATGTTGCGATATGAGAAGGACTAAATCTAATCTATCTAGTGTTTATTCATATTTCAGTTAATCGAAAAAACGAATTAACCGAACCGAAATATTTCGGTTAATTCGGTTCGGTTTTTTATTTTGGTCTGAGAAATTCGGTTGCTAGTTTCCAAAAACCGAATTATTTTAAAACCGAAAAAACCGAACCGATCAAACCGAAAAAACCGAATGCCCAGCCCTAGCCATATGGTTTCCCAACACTCCCCCTTGGGCTCTTTACCGCGAGATACATATGCCTCATTAAAACTCCAGAAAAACCCAGTAGAAAAAATACTTGGAGAAAGAGTACATAGCATACGCTTACCGCGTTGTACGAATGGCCTCATTAAAACCTTATGCAAGAAAACTTCATGAAAACTTGCTAAGAAAAAATAGTACAATCCACCTAAACTTCAATTGCTAATCTTCCAAATTCATGTTGGGTACTCAAACCTCATGTTCAAGATTTATATGTGAGTATGTGAAATATCTCCCCCTGAAATCTGCACTTCTCTATGTCTCATCATCCCAATTCCTTTAACACACCTTTCAAAGGTAGATGCTGGGAGTGATTCAGTGAACAAATCTGCAAGATTTTCACATGACTTAGTATGCAATATCTTGATCTCGTTCATCTTATGCAATTCGTGAGTATAGAAGAACTTGGGGTTGATATGCTTCGTGAGATTGCTCCTCACATAACCCATCTGTGCTTGAGCAACACAAGCTGCATTATCTTCATAGATGATTGTAGGAATTTGCTCAATATTCAAGCCACATGACTTCTTGAAAGACCGAGATGGCGACCAGAGGGGGGGTGAATGGTCCCAAAATAAATTTTCCCACCTCTTGGACAAATACTAGTCAAAAGACTCAATACTGCTTGTAAAGAACAAAGACTAGAACAACACAAGCAAAGGTTCAAAACAAAGACGACTAAAAGCTAATCTGTGATCTTGGCTTGCTCGTGAGATTCTAATGATCAAGATAGACTTGAATGCCTTCTCACACGCCACAAGAAACAAGATAGCACAAGAGTAAACACCTAAACTCGATCAATTAAGAATTCATCATGAAGGGACAAAAGATCGGTTTCTTTGCGTAACTTGAACCGTGGTTGCTTAGAGAATTTGGATATGCTCGAGTGAAGATTCATCCAATCAATCTCTCATTCTTTGCAACAAGAACCGAAGCAAATCAAAACTAAAGAACGCAAGTCACACGATTTACACACTTCAAGAACACACAGATTTACAACTTGCAATAAGAATAGAAGGATTGCCTAAATGATTGAAAGCATCGAATCAAGAGAAGAGTTCATAAACCATGAATTTCAACAAAGATTCAATAGCATGTAGAAGGAGATGAGGCAAATCCAAAATACGTAAAGTAAATTGCAAGTAAGTAAATGCGGAATTTAGATAACAGAATTTAAGTGCGTAAAGTAAATGTGTAAAGGAAATGAAACTAGAACATAAATGAAGAACATTTCATTTCTGGAAGGGAGGTTTACAAAGCCTCACAACAAAGTGAGCAAAACTCAAAAGAGCAGCAAAAACCTCGAACCTTCAAAGAGGGAGGTCGCCTACCTCTATTTATAGTGACCTGGGATCAATTCCCACCCTTGGATGTCTTACTTCAATCCTAAGCCAACTTCCAAGAGCCAGGATTTGATCCTTACACTGTCACTCTCAACAACTCTCAACTACAACCAGGTACTTTCTTAGTACACTGACAAAGAAGCTATACTTTATCCACTACTTTATCTTCCGTAATCGCAACCCTACAGCTCTCCTTGATCCAAGTAGTGATAAGCTAGCTTCTCCACTAATCTCTTGTCTCTTGAACTGCACCGACTTCATCTCCGCCATCTTCCGCGAACTTCCGCCAACTTGAACCTCCGGTCATCCCATGCCTAGTTCCACCTCCCTTCGCCTCACCATGACCACCAAATGAAGTCCTACATTCACAAAGACAAGAAATCCTTCTTGGTTCCACCATGAACCCATCACAACAATTCGATCATGAGTTGGGGTTAGAAAAGACCAAAACGGACCAAAGCATTTCTACCCAATGCAGACAAGCTGTTTTCAACACAGCTGGATCTTCTCAATTTGTTATGATTTTATATGTTGTTCTACTGAAAATCTTGTCAACATGAAAAAGTTGTGTTTCGAAATTATCTACAACTTTCATGTAGAACACATAATTTTTCGAGTACAGGAAGACCTCAAAATGCATATTACTGCACGCTGAAAAATTGGTCCGTAGTACACGTGAGAATCTCTGTTAACCTTCCTGATTTTATATGATTTTTATGTTGCTCAAATGAAAACTTGTCAACATGAAAAAGTTGTGTTTCGAAATTATCTACAACTTTCATGTAGAGCACATAATTTTTCGAGCACAGCAAGACCCTCAAAAATGCATATTACTGCACGCTGGAAAATTGGCCCGTAGTACACGTGAGAACCATCGCGATTTGGTCCGTAGTACACGTGAGACCCATCGCGATTTGGTCCGTAGTACACATGAGACCCATCGCGATTTGGTCCGTAATACACATGAGACCCATCGCGATTTGATCCGTAGTACACATGAGACCCATCGCGATTTGGTCCATAGTACACATGAGACCCATCGCGATTTGGTCCGTAGTACACATGAGAACCATCGAAATTTGGTCCGACCAACACATGAAGATCACAAAAATTTGGTCCGGCCAACACATGAAGATCACAAAAATTTGGTCCGGCCAACACATGAAGATCATAAAAATTTGGTCCGGCATACACATGAAGATCATAAAAATTTGGTCCGGCCAACACATGAAGATCATAAAAATTTGGTCCGGCCAACACATGAAGATCACAAAAATTTGGTCCGGCCAACACATGAAGATCATAAAAATTTGGTCCGTCATGCACATGAAGATCATAAAAATTTGGTCCGGCATACACATGAAGATCATAAAAATTTGGTCCGGCCAACACATGAAGATCATAAAAATTTGGTCCGGCCAACACATGAAGATCACATTTAAATACAAACTCAAATCTAAGCTATCCTAGATCATATAAAGTCAAATACTCATCACAAGCAAGGATGAACCTCCACATGGTCCTTCAATCTCCCCCTTGATGAGTATATTGACAAACCTTATAAAAGGCATAAATTTGAGTTTGAGTAAGATAAGAAGAAAGCAATTTGATTGCAAAAACACACATGGTCCAGAGAGAATAGACTGAGAACATGACCAAGTTGGTAAGACATATTTTAGAGCTAAATCAAGCAAAGAGCAAGTTTTCCACAAAAGGCTCTAAAATCCAATCATAAGCGCCAAATGTAATTATGTGATTATGATCCAAAAGAATTAGCAAAATTTTACAAAGATCATAAGAACCAAATTAGCTTTCACATTTTAATGATGCCTTTTCTACGATTTCTCCCCTTTGGCAATATAGGCATCAAATGAAAATATCTCCCCTTTTATGTATGCATGAAATGCAACCTAAGGGAGCTTTGAAGATTATCCAAATGATCATAATGACAAGATATGACACCAAGCTTATCAATCTCAGATTATGACCAAACTAAGACATGTCCAAGTGCAAATAACAAATTTTGCTCATAAGCTAGGTTTTGAAAATGTATCTTTTTAGCAAGATTTGACAAGTGCAAAACTTAGCAAAGTTTCAAAACTAGAAGCAAAACCACTCAAGGATCAAATGGAAAACCTAGAGTTCAACCTACTCAACACTTTGGAGAATTTTGAAGTGCATATAAGGTCCTTCGAGCCCATTTTTCAATTTATGCAAATTTTCTTTAAGACTTCGAAAAACATAGCGGGGTGCAAATGTTTGACATTATTTGCATTCTTTACCCACTTATGTGTTTGATATTTGCATTTTTTTGTTGATTGACTCAAGCCATTTTCGATCATCTCAAGAATAACTCTTAAGAGAATGATCTTGGTCATACACAATATATTCCAAGTTCATCCCAAATGCAATGGGAGGCGCTCTCGAGAATATAAAGTGCCGAGATCAATTTTGCTTAAAAGATTTTTTTAATTTTCAATTTAGCACATATGAGCAATTCAAGGACTCAAATATGGATCAAGCAAATTTCACCCAAGTTGCTATAGGACTCTAGAGAAATCCAAAATTTCACAATTCATGGTAAAAGCCCTACAGAAGAAACTTAGAAGGTAAAAGCAACATGTTTCATCAAGTTTTCATTTAAAGCTTTTAAGTTTTTCAGATTTTAATTAACCTTAGCTTGATAAATGAACTTGGACATATCTAAGCTAGTGATTTTCTTCAAAAGATATAGTATGATGTATTTCACGAAGATTGAGTCAAATGCATAATAGACAAAGCTCAAAAAAAGAAAATGCAGTCTAAATGCAATGCATGAACAGATTCCCAAAACTCCCCTCAACATATGAATCAATTTTAAGCTCAAATCTGTTAAAGTTGAGTTATTATCGAATTAGGCATAAAGAAAACCCAATTGAACTCAATAACAACCGTAAAAAAATAGAATGAGGAGAAGAAGTCGAGAAAACGCAAACCGGTGGCTATTGAGTGTAGAAAAGATAGAAGAGACTCACTATCGCTTAGACTCGACATAGGAAGTCGACTCTAGATCCCAACTAAGGAGTGCACATGCATCGTGTCTACCTGTGAGGCCCAACACCGCTAGACTTATAAGACCGTGAGGAACTCAACCTAGAGAGAAGAGAGAACAAACTAATCACGCATGATAGCAACCTAAAGCACAAGATAAGATGTCCATACAAGGCATGCCAGAAGACTAAGTGAGTGAACTCAACTCAAGAAAACAAGCCCAAAGTTACCTGTAAGAAGAAAGGAAATGCTTTGGAAGAGAATATATAGTACATAATATACAAACCACTCCTCTCAAGATAAGCCAGATGGGCTCACGACTCCAAGCTCACTCCTCAAGGAAATAAACCCGAGCTATCCAAAGGCTTGGTGAAGATATCGCTAACTGGAGGTCACTCTCTACAATCGAAGCGCGATATCTCCCTTCTCCACATGGTCTCTAAGGAAGTGATATCTAATGTCAATGTGCTTGGTCCGAGAATGTTGCACTCGGGTTTTTAGCAATGCAAATAGCGAAGTGTTGTCACGCAACGCTGGCACACTCTCTATTTCTAACCCATAGTCCCGCAAGGTCGATCTCATCCAGAGCACTGCTACAAAGAATCGGTCGCAGAACATACTCGGCCTCGGTGGATCAGGCAACCCTGCATCGCTTCCTAGATGACCAAGAAACAAGAGAAGTGCCAATGAATTGGCAAGTGCCGAAGTGTTTTTCCTATCTATCCTACACCAAAGAAAGTCAGATCGGAAAAGGCTCTAAGAGATAGACAAGAAGAAGAAGAGTACCAAATACCATAATCGTGGTAGCACGAAGGTACCAAGATGCGCTTGATCTTTGGCGGTGAGAGAGGCGAGGAGAAGTTTGAAATCGAGCGCACGCACACACAAAGAAATGTATGTCGGCCTCAAGCAAATGAGGTACAAGAGGAGCCGATCATGCTCAAACTCCTTTGATCGCCAGACTCACCATCCTCATCGTGCTCGAGGACAGCAAGGTGGCCATAGGAGTCATCACCGGCTTCCCATCGACATATCGGTTGCCTCAGAGGTCACGTATATTTGCCTTGATGCAAGAAAGTACCTCCCGAGTCCGCTTGATTTGGAAGCCAAGAAAGTAGCTCAACTCGCCCATCATACTCATCTCAAACTCAGGCTCATCACCTCGTAAAACCGAGACACAAGCGAATGAGACGAGCCACCAAAGATGATATCGCCCACATAACCGACAAGAAGAAAAGGAGACTCATGGTGTCCGATGAACAGAGTTTTGTCTACTATGCCCATTTTAAAGTCATGGTCGAGAAGATAAGACTTGAGCCTCTCATACCATGCTCTGGGGCTCGCTTGAGTCCATACAGAGCTTTGAAAGCTTGTATACATGACTCGGAAACTTGGGGTTCTCGAACTCGGAGGTTGCTTGACATAAACCTCTTCCTCAATATAGCCATTGAGGAATGCACTCTTGACATCCATTTGATAGAGCTTGAAGCCCCGGATGCGTAAAATGCAAGCAGATCCTAATAGCCTCTAGCCTAGCTACAGGGCAAAGGTCTCCTTAAAGTCAAGACCTCAACTTGAGAAAAGCCCTGCAACTAGCCTAGCCTTGTTGCGAATGACAACCCCATCCTCACTGCTTGTTTTTGAACACCCACTTGGTCCCAATGACATTATGACCGGATGGGGCTCGACAAGTCGCCATACCTTGTTCCTCTCAAAGTTCTCAAGTTCTCATGCATAGCATTAATCCACGACTCATCTGATAATGCATGAGAAACAACCTTCTACCAAAGGAGGCAACGAAGGCAGAGTGAAGATGAAGGAGGACAGATCGCTTTGAGCGTGTGACACGCCGAACAAATCGCCAATCATCCGATCAGAGGATGACGCCTCGAATATGACGGGAGGTCCAAAGAATGTATAGCCTCTACCTCTTGAACAAAAGAGGTAGGAACAGAGCCACTACCAAGGAGAGCTCAAGGCAAGGGTCGGTCTCCCGAGGTGTAGAAATGGAAACAGGAGGCACCTCGTGGAGAGGGACTGATCCGGTGGAACACCATCATTTCCATCATCCTCATCTTCTTCAAAGATGGTCTCTGAGGGATAAGAAGAGCTCAAATATCGATCTAGCTCCCGGCTAGCCTCATCAAAGGTCACATCACAGTCTCTATGATCCTATGCGCATCAACACCTGCACTTATAGCTACGAGAAGAAGGCGAGTAACCTAGAAAGATACCATCGTAAGAGCGAGACTCAAACTTATCTAGGTTACTGACTTCAAGATAAAACACTTGCAACCAAAACGCGAAAATGAGACACACCGGGCTTTCGCCATACCTCAACTCATAAGAAGTGCGATGCAAATGTGCTCTCAAAAACACGCGATTAGAAACATGGCAAGCAAGAGCTATAGCCTCACCCAAAACTTCCTAGGAGTATCAGACTATCTAGCATCGCCCCGCCATCTCAACCTGTGGTCATGTTCTTCCTTTCCACTATGCCATTCTCACGAGGAGCGAGGAGAAGAGAACTGATGCTCTAAACCAGACTCCACACAAAAACTCTCAAAGTAGGAATTCTTGAACTCCGTGCCATTATCATCACAGATAGCTCAGAATGCACCGGGAGCTCAATGGACAACCCATCGACCAAACCCTCAAGTGAGAAAAGTCTCATCCTTCGAGGCCATGAAGAATACCCAAGAGTATCTAGAAAATCATCAACGATGACAAGAACATACCACTTCCTCCCGCCGATCGCACTCTAGCCGACCAACAAAGTGTCCATATGTCAAAGCTGTCCTAGTGCATCACCATCACTACTGTGAATCGGAGGATGAGAAGCAAGAACCATCTTGCCATGTCGGCAAGGAGAGCAAACTAAGTCTTTGACTATCTTGAGTTTGGGCAAACCCCGAATAAAATCGTACGCTAACTCGGTCAAATGATCAAAACCAATGTGACCAAGTCTCCTATGCCGAAGGAGAGATCACGGACTCGTATAATCAAACATCGAAGAGAGTCTCCGTAAGAAGCGTAAAATCAAGACGAAAGACTCTCCCAAATCTAGAAATCCTCAGAACTAACCCTCCGATGAATCAAGGATTCTACAGCATTACTCTTGAAGCTTACCTCGAAAGAGTCATCGATAAGTCGAGAAACAGAGAGCAGATTGTATTGTAGCTTACTTACTAAGGCAACATCTTTAAGAATGAAATTTTGGTTAATACAGATGGTACCTTTAGCAATGACTCTACTCAAGATGCATCCCCAAAAGTGATTAACTCATCACCGGGGCTCTGACTAGGAAGAGAATCAACGAGAATCTCCGGTCATATGACGAGAACAACCGAGTCAACAATCCAAACATCGCTCTTCCCATCCGGATTTAACCCGATCAAGACACAAGAGAGAAAGAGGACTCAAGATCGGATAGAGTGAAGACTTAGGAATCCAATATCAACCATACGACACCTCAAAGTACCACCACGTAAGAAGATCGACTTGAGTGTCTCTCGACGCCAACTCTCACATGATCGAAGCAACTCGTAGATAATCTAGAGTCAAATCGGGTTGGCACGCCGTGGTGCAAAAGCCGACCATCCCAAAGAAGCTCGCCTAGATCTCCTACCAAGAACACCTCACGCCGCCGATATCTACCTCGATGGGAAAACGAGGAATATCAAGAGGACGGCGAAAAGATCGACCACGAGCAACTACAGACTAAAACCCGATCAACAAAGATGAAAACCAAGTCCCGAACGCGCCCAAAAACAAAGCGACTTTCTAACTCGTTTAAAAGCAAGATGTGCTTTAGAAGCACTCGTAGTCCGGGATGATCCGAAAACCTCTAAAAGCAAAGCAACATGCTCACGCCGATGATCTTGGCGCTCAAGCAAAAATCCACTAGGTGACCATCTTTCTTACTGAAGGTGCATGAGTACTTCGCCTTGTTAGAGGCGTAGCAATAGAGTAACACCATTCGGTCAAGTCCTATGGACAACCCCAAAGAGACCTAAACTTGGTGGTGCTCACTCTGGGAGCTACCACAATCTCACCACTCTTGGAGCCGCACACAATGGTGAGAGGATGCGCCGAGCGTGCTCCAAGGATCAAATCCTAGACCTTGATTGAATCTACTAATCTCGGATTGGTCTAGAATAAGATTGAGCTTCTTCTTGCCTCCAACAAACTTCTCGAGAGTGCTCATAAGATACTGGCAATCTCAAAGAAAGGAGCACAAGAAGAACAGGGGAAGAAGAAGAAGAAGAACCGTAAATATGAGCTCTCTCAACACGTGCATTTTGTTCCTTAGCACTACTGCCTCAATCTTGAGGGCCTCACAAGAAACGCAAGGGCATTTCTAATCCTAAGAGTTTGGTCTTCTAACTTCTTTCTAAGCTCAACATGGATTTTATCCATATCATCCTTAACCCCAACACACAGCAGGCAACCAATTTTTGACTTAACTAGTAAGTCCTTAGCAAGTTGATCACACTTGACATTCAAAGCATTATTGTCAAGTTTTAGTTGCCTACAACTCTCACATGAGCTGACTGGATCCTTAGAAGCATGCAATTCAAGTTCATCATTCCTAGCAGAAAGCTTTCTAAGGTGTGAGCTCATGGCATCAATTTCAGTAAGCAGTTTAGGGCACTTGTCACAAGAAGCATTTGAGTGAGCAGGAGAAAAGCTAGCATCAGTAGGAATATCAAAGGTAACAGAACTAGCATTCTTCAACTTCAGATTCTCAAGATCAACAAGCACACTATCATGCAACTTCCTTAGGTTCTCCAGCTCCACAAGCAAAGCATCACAGAGAGTACAGCTATCAGAGTCTCGGGAGGAACATGATTTAAGTAAAGCTAACTCCCGAGACAAAGCTATCTACCTCCTTCTCTAACTCCAAACACCTCGACCTAGCCTTAGCATGAAACTTGCCTAATTTACGTAAGGCATCATTTAACTCGTCGAGGTGGGTACTGATCCGTGTCAGACAAATGGAGTCGCCACTTCAATGGCGCTGCCATGAAGCACATGCCGAGAAGTCGCCGCCGCTCTTCACCTTCTCTTGCGATCGTCCTCGCTTGCATCGCTCCGTTCTCGATGTCTGAGAGCTCGATGTCGCCCAAGGCGGCGAGGACCCGTGAAAAGCTTCTTGTTCTTGGCGGTTGTGGTACTTCTTCTTCGCCGGCCACGAGTCGGGCCTTATTGTTGCGGTTCTTGTCGGTGTAATCGTTCTTGCCCGAACCGCTTTGTTCGCTTCTTGCCCTTCTCCGGCCAGGCGGTTGCTCGAATGTGGTTGGGGCCACCACACTCAAGCGGTGATCACGCCACCTCTTTTTCTCTCTCTTACCTCTTGTAGGCATGAGAAAATTTATGAGTAAGAAGAGCAAGCTCATTTTCTCGAAATTTTTCGCTTGATCATCGCTAGCTCGCAAAGGGTGGAGAGAGAGAAACCACAAGAAGAGTCGAAGAGGAAGATCCAATGGGATCGGTGACCAAGGCCATCGATCGAGATTTCGTTTTCGCGAGACGACGCCGATCTCATGAGTCTTGAGGCGAGAATACAGACCGTCAAGAGTCAAGGTCGATGTGTCGGTGGTGTCCTTGATGGTGGTCACTTTCATTTCCCAAACACGAAAATCGAAAGCGGTCAAAAATGTCGAGCATTATCCGAGTCGGGGTATATGCAACCGATCGCCGGAGGTCGCCAAAATCTTTCAGAACCGACCAAAGCACTCGTCAAGACTCTCACCAAAGATGTTGTTCAAACTTGTTGAACTCACGCTTGAATTGGTCCTGTCGAACCGCCTTGATTTGGGTAGTGCCTCATGGTAAGCATCGAGGGTTACCCAAATCTCATGAGCGTAACGAAGGTGAGAAATCTGTCATACTCACTTCGCTAAGACCTCGATGAGGATGTTCCTTGCCTTAGCGTCGCCTCAACGTCACCATATTGCCGGCCGTGACGTTTTTATCAGAACCTCATATGGGAGTTTTACCTTCTGCCATATCAGGAAGCCCTGGGCAGTGATGTATGACTCCATGCGTGACTTCCAGAATGGTAAATCGACTCCAGAGAAAATGGGTGGCTTGGTGGAATACTTGTCCATCGCCATGGCTCTTGAGACCGGTCAAGATCTATGAAAGAGCAAAACCGCTCGATACCAATTGAAAGACCGAGATGGCGACCAGAGGGGGTGAATGGTCCCAAAATAAATTTTCCCACCTCTTGACAAATACTAGTCAAAAGACTCAACATCGCTTGTAAAGAACAAAGACTAGAACAACACAAGCAAAGTGTTCGTAAAACAAAGACGACTCAAAAGCTAATCTGTGATCTTGGCTTGCTCGTGAGATTCTAATGATCAAGATAGACTTGAATGCCTTCTCACACGTCACAGCAAGCAAGATAGCACAAGAGTAAACACCTAAACTCGATCAATTAAGAATTCATCATGAAGGGACAAAAGATCGTTTCTTTGCGTAACTTGAACCTGTGGTTGCTTAGAGAATTTGGATATGCTCGAGTGAAGATTCATCCAATCAATCTCTCATTCTTTGCAACAAGAACCGTAGCAAATCAAAACTAAAGAACTGCAAGTCACACGATTTACACACTTCAAGAACACACAGATTTACAACTTGCAATAAGAATAGAAGGATTGCCTAAATGATTGAAAGCATCGAATCAAGAGAAGAGTTCATAAACCATGAATTTCAACAAAGATTCAATAGCATGTAGAAGGAGATGACGCAAATCCAAAATACGTAAAGTAAATTGCAAGTAAGTAAATGCGGAATTTAGATAGCAGAATTTAAGTGCGTAAAGTAAATGTGTAAAGGAAATGAAACTAGAACATAAATGAAGAACATTTCATTTCTGGAAGGGAGGTTTACAAAGCCTCACAACAAAGTGAGCAAAACTCAAAAGAGCAGCAAAAACCTCAGAACCTTCAAAGAGGGGAGGCTGCCCCTACCCCTCTATTTATAGTGACCTGGGATCAATTCCCACCCTTGGATGTCTTACTTCAATCCTAAGCCAACTTCCAAGAGCCAGGATTTGATCCTTACATCACTCTCAACAACTCTCAACTACAACTGTGTACTTTCTTAGTACACTGACAAAGAAGCTACACTTTATCCACTACTTTATCTACCGTAATCGCAACCCTACAGCTCTCCTTGATCCAAGTAGTGATAAGCTAGCTTCTCCACTAATCTCTTGTCTCTTGAACTGCACCGACTTCATCTCCGCCATCTTCCGCGAACTTCCGCCAACTTGAACCTCCGGTCATCCCATGCCTAGTTCCACCTCCTTCGCCTCACCATGACCACCAAATGAAGTCCTACATTCACAAAGACAAGAAATCCTTCTTGGTTCCACCATGAACCCATCACAACAATTCGATCATAAGTTGGGGTTAGAAAAGACCAAAACGGACCAAAGCATTTCTACCCAATGCGCATAAGCTGTTTTCAACACAGCTGGATCTTCTCAATTTGTTATGATTTTATATGTTGTTCTACTGAAAATCTTGTCAACATGAAAAGTTGTGTTTCGAAATTATCTACAACTTTCATGTAGAACACATAATTTTTCGAGTACAGGAAGACCCTCAAAAATGCATATTACTGCACGCTGAAAAATTGGTCCGTAGTACACGTGAGAATCTCTGTTAACCTTCCCGATTTTATATGATTTTTTATGTTGCTCAAATGAAAAAATTGTCAACATGAAAAAGTTGTGTTTCGAAATTATCTACAACTTTCATGTAGAGCACATAATTTTTCGAGCACAACAAGACCCTCAAAAATGCATATTACTGCACGCTAGAAAATTGGTCCGTAGTACACGTGAGAACCATCGCGATTTGGTCCGTAGTACACGTGAGACCCATCGCGATTTGGTCCGTAGTACACATGAGACCCATCGCGATTTGGTCCGTAGTACACATGAGACCCATCGCGATTTGATCCGTAGTACACATGAGACCCATCGCGATTTGGTCCATAGTACACATGAGACCCATCGCGATTTGGTCCGTAGTACACATGAGAACCATCGAAATTTGGTCCGACCAACACATGAAGATCACAAAAATTTGGTCCGGCCAACACATGAAGATCACAAAAATTTGGTCCGGCCAACACATGAAGATCATAAAAATTTGGTCCGGCATACACATGAAGATCATAAAAATTTGGTCCGGCCAACACATGAAGATCATAAAAATTTGGTCCGGCCAACACATGAAGATCACAAAAATTTGGTCCGGCCAACACATGAAGATCATAAAAATTTGGTCCGTCATGCACATGAAGATCATAAAAATTTGGTCAAGCATACACATGAAGATCATAAAATTTGGTCCTACCAACACATGAAGATCATAAAAATTTGGTCCGCCAACACATGAAGATCACATTTAAATACAAACTCAAATCTAAGCTATCCTAGATCATATAAAGTCAAATACTCATCACAAGCAAGGATGAACCTCCACATGGTCCTTCAATCTCCCCCTTGATGAGTATATTGACAAACCTTATAAAAGGCATAAATTTGAGTTTGAGTAAGATAAGAAGAAAGCAATTTGATTGCAAAAACACACATGGTCCAGAGAGAATAGACTGAGAACATGACCAAGTTGGTAAGACATATTTTAGAGCTAAATCAAGCAAAGAGCAAGTTTTCCACAAAAGGCTCTAAAATCCAATCATAAGCGCCAAATGTAATTATGTGATTATGATCCAAAAGAATTAGCAAAATTTTACAAAGATCATAAGAACCAAATTAGCTTTCACATTTTAATGATGCCTTTTTGCGACCAAATTAGCAAAATTTTACAAAGATCAAAAACCGCTCACAAAAACCGTTTTGCGACGAACATCTAGTTGGCAGCGGTTTTTCGCAAAAACCGAGCGGTTTTTCGCGAAAAACCGCGGTTTTTCTATTTTTTTTTGAATTTTTCAGAAAAATTTGATTTATTAACCCTTCGGTTTTTGACGGTTTTTGGGCGGTTTTCCGAGCGGTTTTTGCGGTTTTCGTACCGCGAATTTCGACGCGAATTTCGAATTTCGGTTTTGTGAACCCTGCCTTCATGTATATCTTTGAATCCAAGTTTCCATACTAATATGTTGTAACAACATCCATTAGCTTCATTCTCAACTTCAAATTGACTGCCATTGAGATCAAATATCTAAAGGTAATTCCTCCCATGACCGGAGAATAGGTTTCTTCATAATCAACTCTAGGACGTTGAGTGAAACCTTGAGCTACAAGCCTTGCCTTGTACCTTACAACTTTGTTGTTTTCATTCCTCTTCCGAACAAAGACCCATCTGTGACCTACAGGGTTTATATGGGGAGGTGTGCGGCATACGGGCCCAAACACCTCTCTCTTGTTCAGATAGACTAACTCTGCAGTGATTGCCTTCTTCCATTCTTCCCAATCTAGCCTTTTCTTGCACTCTGCTAGAGATACAGGCTCGGGATCATGATCAATGATCGAGGCAATATTCTTTGCAAAGTATGCATCAACGTTGGCTGTTGCTCTATTTAGGGATTTTCCTGTTATTACAAAGTTTATGGCCATTTCATCATGGGGTGCTTCATGCACTTCTACTTGCTCTTCGCTGCTATTTCCTATCGCAGGAGCAAGTTCCTTTAGCTTTTCATTGCCTATGTGTGCGCACACATTATTTCCATGGCTTCGCAAAGGCTTCAAGTCCGAATTGCCTTTTTCGTTAGCTTCTTTCCAGTGCCAGGTCTCAACTGGCTCCCCTTCTTTCCTTGGGGTATTTTCGTGATTGGTTGTGGTAAGTCCTCTCGCCCAGTTTTCTCCAGACGTCTTCGAGTACTTTGGGCTGCTACCAATTTTCTACTGTGATAACGGTTAAGGAACCTCGCTATCGAATAGTCCGGGGTTCCCGAACAGATCTGAATTGGAGAACAGAGAGACAAGAGAGACACAGGTTTAGGAGGAACTGCGAGAGAGAATACTTTATTGCTTTCTAATTTCTTATACAATGGGGGGACCCCCCTCCTCCGTATATAGTATTCGCCTAGGGTTTCGGCTAAGGGATCATCATGGGCCTTCATGGGCCATATGGTTTCCTAACAGTAACCCTGCCCTTTTATTTTTTGCGAAACTAGCTCGGTACGTACATGTTTTTTTTAATAGCCCTTCGGACGAGTGCGACGCATAGCGCGAAATCAAATAGGCAACGCGGCAGAAGCGGCGTGCATGGACCCGGCCAGCGAAGCACGCTTCCGTGCTCCCGGTGCGTGGAAAGTTGCTTTTGCCCCTGAGGAGCTAGGGAGTAGCGCGTGGGGCCGCATGCGTGCGCTTTCTGCGCTCGGCGTGCATAGGTGGTCGAAGACTGCCCTGCGTGTCCCGTCGTTGGGTGCTTTCTGTAGCCGGCGTGCACGAGCAGTCAAGAATGTCCCTCCGGTCACGTCGGTGCGCCGAAAGAGCCGACCACGTGGCGACCAGGACAGCCACGGTTCGGGGGCACAGGAGCTAGTGCCAGTCGTGGTCCAAGGGTGCGGGAGGCAGTGAGTTGCATCAGCTATAAAACAGTAAGCAAAAGCTCATCGGCAGCACGCATTCAGCCACTCGAGCGAGCTAGAGTAGAACGAGTAAGCCAGGGGGAAGAAGAGAGCAGAAAGAGAGGAAGAAGATAAGAAAAAAAGAGATGGAGAGAAGGAAATTCTGAATTATATTTTTTTGGAGGAATTTATTCGAAATTCATATTTTAAAGTAATTTATTCCAGATTCATATAAAGGTGTAGCTTCGCAAATTATACATAAATTGTTAATCTTCATGAAGGTTAGTTTCTATGTTGTATTTTATGTGATTAAATTTATGTTAGCATTTAATTAGTGTAACGCTTGTTTAGATGATGTTGTTAGTTATGTTGCATGTACTTAGTGATGATGATTATGTTAGTAATGTAAATCAGCAAAACAATTATATTGATAGTGTTATTTATGTTTAATGGACATGTGACATGCATCTTTTAGTTGTTATTGCAATGACATGAACATTAGGTATATAAGAAAATTCGCAGAATTAGTGGGGTTGAAAAAAGCCATCATGCGTAAAAACATTGTGAATATGTGAAAAAGTAATTATTGATATTATAATGACGGTGTTAGTACGTTGAAGAAAATAGTAGTATAATTAGGAGTAGACAAAATCGGTACATTTAAAATTACTTAAAATTTGTTTTTGTAATGACTGTATTCGTACATGTAATAAAATAATTCTATAATTAGTAGTAGACAAAATTTGTAAATTAAAATATTACGAAAATTGGAATAATAAATGCATGCACGAACGGTGTGCATGTAGCAAAATTAGTGAGGTGCAAAAATAGTATTGATACTTAAATAAAGATGTAAAGGAGTGAAAAGTAAGTATTGTTACCGTAATTATGGTATTTTTATGTACGGTAAAATTTGATGACAGTATTAGTATAATTAGCGAAGCGTGAATAATTGTGTATAATTAGTATAATATTAATATAATTAATAGTACATAAAGTAACAGTATTAGTATAATTAGTAGCACATAAAATGATGGTATAAAGTATAAATAATGGTATATAATTAGTATAATTAGTAGTACGTAAAATGACGATATTATTATAATTAGTAGTACATAAAATGATGGCATAAGGCGTAAATAATGGTGTATAATTAGTATAATATTAATATAATTAGTATTACATAAAATAACGGTATTAGTATAATTAGTAGTACATAAAATAATGGTATTAGTATAATTAGTACTCCATCCATTCAGAAATATAAGACGTATTTTGACTTTACACAAAGATTAAGGTTGTGGTGAAGTTGAGAAAGGTATGAGTGAAAATGACTTAGATACCCCCATTTAATTGTCTTGAAAGATGAAAGATAATAGTTTTTGTGTGGTGGTAATTAATAAATATGCATGTAGTTGAGAGAGAATAAATAGGGGTATAATAGGAAAAGCCTTATTAAATCTACATGCAAGCCTCATATTTTTAAACAAAATCATTCAAACTATAGACCTTATATTTCTAAACGGAGGGAGTAGTACATAAAATGATGGTATAAGGCATAAATTGTCGATGTCCAAGACCTTGGGTCTTTTAACCGAGCTTACGTAAAATTTATAGGATGTGGGCCCCTGGATATTGAAATGGAGACAATGGGAATACTTCTTTATTTAGCTAAGCGGCTGTGACAGAATATTCTAAGTACAAGATGATCTCTGTGATTATAGAGGATTAATCACAGATTACAGATGATGTTTGATGTTAGAATGCGGAATTACAGATGTTGCTCTCCCTTCTTCCACAGTGTGGGTTGGCCTCCTATTTATCCTTGATGAAGAGGCGGTAGTTGAATTCTAGAAGGGTGTCATGTAACTGGGGGATGTCTTCTCACCAAACGATGTCTTCTCACCAAAGGGTGCTTTCTCTGGTGATAACTTCCAGGTGGTTGTGCGTCATTATATAATCGTCATGACGAAACTCGTATGGAAAACCGCTTGCTCCCGACTAGTTTGCTGGTCAGGGTAGCCATATCATTGGTCGATGACGACCAGTGTGAAGCTAAGTTTTGACCATCTTTAACTGAACTGATCGAAGATCTAATCGTTCGAATAGGGATAGGCTTTAATATGTCGTGGGCCTTAGTTTTTATGGGCCCATTTTATCAACGCATAGTCACAAATTTATTATAAAGGACTTAAATGAAAAACAAGATTTTAATCCTCATTAGCTAGCCCCAAGTCTTGAAGATAAGAATTTATTGCTCAAGACTTTTCATCTTCTGTGATTGTATTGGGTTATACACCCGTTATTTGACTGGTTTAGGCACTGATATATAGGAGATCCTTGCAACTATCTTGATAACTGAAACGACGTCTAGTCATTTTTAATGCGTGTAGTATATAAAGGGGATGGAGATCTCCTTCCAAATCAAGAAAAGATTCTCATTCAAAACTCTTCAGTTTTTTCAGCTTCTCATCATCTTCCTCTACTTGTCCTTCATCAGATATGACAAGGGTATGATGTTAAGAGGAGATGATGGGAAGTTGAAATATCTTAAGGAGTTTTAAAAATGTTTTATTTCTTCACACTTTCAGACTTCCAGAGAGTAGATTTCATTCAAATCTTTTTTAGCTGTTTTAAGTTTTTCACCATCCATCTTGAAAATTTCCCATTAGATGGTGAAAAACTTAAACATCTAAGAAATTTTGAGAAATAAGACTTATTGATTTCTTCGAGAAAAACATTTTTGAGAATATCAATCGGGTTTTAGTTACCATTTATTGAAAGACAGTTTACTTTTTCTTGGAAACCGAAACGGTGTCCTAAACTGTTAATCATTAGACTATATAAGAGGGGGTAAATCCGCTCGGATTTCTTATGCCCTTACTGCTTTCAAGCGTAGAATTTCCTTAAGCTTTTTTGTGTCTCCTAGTCTTCATCTTTTTCTTTCTTCCAAACCCAATGGCCATGGATAAGTCCGTGCTGACTGAGGGAAGGATCAAGGTATTAGAAGACTAGGGTCTGATCTCTCTTTGTGCAATGCTGCGGTGGGATCCTAGCGGAGAGGACATGAAGTCGGTGCCCCTGGAAGGGCGCCTCGTGCTGTTCGTCGCTCTGGTGAGGTTAGGGTTCCGCCTCCCAAAAAGTGAGTTTCTTGTCGATGAGCTTGATCACTACGAGATCGAGTTGCATCATCTTCCTCCCAATTCTATCCTCATTTTGAGTGTTTTCTCGCATCTTTGCTAGACTTCCTTGGGGATTCCTCATCTAGTTCATATTTTTCGCTTTTTTACTAGTATACTAAAAATAGTAAAAGCCACGATATTCTTGAGAGCACTTATTTTAAGCTCAAAGACAATGGCCTCCCAATATCCTCCTCTCCCGACCAAAGATACCTGGTGTGATTATTGGAAGGAGTGGTTTTACTCAAAAATTCCTTGGGGAAGCCGTCTCCGTTTTACCAAGAAAGCGGCCCCGGGTTGGACCAAGACCGAGATGAAGAGGGAAAAGGACTCATTGGTTCTTACCGATGAGAAGGATATTGTGAAAATAATTGGAAAAATGGTGAACAGAGGTCTGACGGGACAGAGGATTGTTTACGATTTTCTGCTCCATAAGATCAGTCCCGTAAAGAGGCGGTGCCGATTTGCCTAGAGGCTAAAGGGCGACCAGGATTCGACTAAGGACGAACCTAGAGGTAAGTGAACTCTCCAGTACCGACCTCTTTAGTACTGAATGAAGGATTGATAAAAATTATTTATTGATTGATTTATTTATTTCTCTGATCAATGTTGACCGCCGGGGAGGCCTAGTCGAGAGTTACGTCTATGCTGCGCATCTCTACTGACGGGTCCGACCTGGCTGCTTTGTATAAACAACCATCCAGTCTAATCGGGCAATCTGATGAGTTCATAAATGAACACATCATGGCAAGTAATTTTTTTGGTCTAATTGCCTTTAGTAATTGACAATTAAATCTTATTAGATGCATGGTCGCAAGAGACCTGCCAAGTAGTCTGAGGTTTCAACCTTAGCCCCTTCGGTCAAGAAGATGAAGACTAGGAGTGCTCCAGTAGTGGCGGTTCCTGCCACTGTTGAGACTAGTGCTGACCCGACCAGCACTGGTCCAGCTTTGGGGTCGACCAGAGCCGTGCGCTCTAAGCGTGCTCATGATGCTGCGCAAGGCAGGAGGGTGTCGTTTGCTGTGGGGACGCAGACAAGAACTTCTTCCTAGGTGCGCCCAAAAAAATGGTTCAACCGGAATTAGGACCGTCAATTTCGGCATCTTCCTACTTTCCCATTTGTTCAGGGTGAGTGAGGATTCAGAGGAAAACATTCCTCTGATCATAAGTAGACAAAGGAAGACCTCTACTCTGGAAACTTCTACCCTCCTATTGTCCTGGGAGATAGACTCAGGACTCTAATGTAGGTATGTATACCTTTTATTTTGAGTATTTATCTTAAAAAAAAATTTGGACTATCTGCTCTCAGCCCCCAGGCAACTCCTCCTGGTCCTTTTGAGGATCAAGATGTGGTTGTGCAGGTCGGTGTTGAGGCTGACCCACTGGTTGTCCCAACGACGATCAATGAGGAAGATGTCTTGGCCCCGACCGAAGAGGCTGCTCCGACCAGTGGACAAGCAAACCCACTTTGCGCTGAAGGTGAAAACCTTCCAACTGCTGGTGGTGAACCACTGGTCGGCCAAGATCCACCAACCACGGAGGAGGTTGATCCTTCTCCGGTGGTGATAACTGAAGTGGTCGAGACGACTGCTACAATTGAGGAGGAGGATTCTGCTAGTAGGGAGGTCGAGGAACTTCCACCTATAGAGAAGACATTGATCACTTCGACCAGTGAGGATGTACCTCCTAAAGAGGTGATCATTCAACCAGTGGTCTTACCGCTGGCTTCTTCCTCTAGTCAGCCCTAACCAGAGAGATTTTAAGCAAGTTTTTGACAACTTGCAAGTAAAGGTATTTATCTTTTCTCCTTAATACTATTTTCAAGAAAGATAACTTTTAATTCATTTGCCTTTTTGCTCTTTTATAGCATTCGCAAGAAATGTTCGACCTGCTAAACCAGCAGGAAAGGATTTTAGCCAAGGTCAAAATAAAAAAGTAAGTATAAGCTTTATTGTTTCTTTTCTCCTATTTCTTTTTTGTTCTAACATAACTGTTCTAACACAGACAAGAAGAAAAAATAAAAGAATTAGAGAAGGAACTCTTGGTGGCTCAAAATACCGCTAAGGGATACAAGTTTGATCTTATTGCTGCAAAAGAGTACTATGATGACAAAACTGCCAGAGTCCACAAGGCCTTCAAAAGAAGTGAAGATAAACACCAAAGGCTTTCTGAGGAGTATAAAAGTACTCTCCAGACAAAATAATCTAAGATAGTAGGTAAAACAAAATTTCTGACTTGTTTCTCAAAACTGAATTTTATCTGATAAAACTGAAATTATAATGCCAATCTTTGCAGACTTGAAAAATGAAATAAAGGCCAAAGAATCTCAACTCTCCACCTGGGAAGAAGAGAGAATAAAGGCTGAAGAATAGAGGTCGGTGATGAAGGATGAAGTGGACAGACTTACCGACCATCTGAAGATTTTCACCAAAGACTTGGCCACAGATCAAAGATGTAGGATCTCTACTCTGAACTTTATTCTTGAGCAGCTTCAGAAGATCACGACAAACTTAAAAGGAAAAGAAGTAACACTTACAAATCCGTCGTTTGAGGAATTGGTTGAGGGAGTGAATGATCAAATGAAGATCATCAAGAAGCAAATCTTCCTCATGGCGCAAATTATGAAAATTGCACTTCAAGCTTCGATTGCCTCCTGTTGGCGTCAAAAACTTGAAGTAGGGTTTCGACAACAAAGACACCGCATTTAACACCGGTTCAGAGCGTGCGGTACCGATTTGACTCAAATCGATAAGGTAAAAATATAAAATTCACTCAAAGCCGATCGTGAAGATCAATCGGCTTAGACCCAATCAGCTTGAAGCCGATTAAATCGAAACAAAAGGATAAGTCTAACTAGCTAATCAAGGCTAATAAGAGGGCAAAGGTATATCGAATCTGAAGAAGGCGATGCGCAACAAAATCAGAATAAATCAAACCTGAGGAGGAAACTATCGGCTTCTTCTCCATCGGCTAGTTGTTAAACTTCATGTAATAACTGCTGCTTTAATTGCGTCGTATTTTCTGCCATGCGTGTAGTGTGTTTTAACTGCTAGCGTCTTTTGAGATTCATTTCCCGCCACTTCAAATTTTTACCATGCTATATAAAATGGCCCCACTTGGTCATTCTTCATGCGCTCGAGCTCTCGCACCATCCGCAATCGGCTTAAGCTTCGCTTGACTGATTCAAGCAAGATTTAGCTCAATCATCCTCCCTGGTCGGCTGCAATGGACCCAAGCCAGGTACTTATTCAGATCCCACATAGCAACGACCAATATTTTTTGGGTCCTTTGGGAAATCTAGATGTCCAAACTGTCACAAACCAAGAAATTCCTCGTCTCCCTTTATCGACTTCTGGTCATAACATAGAAGGTTGGAATAAAAGTTTTAGAGCTTGGCCGACAGCTCTCAAGGGGTGGAGAAATTGGTTTATCAGGGTGGCAGCCCAAAAGAGGGGTGAATGGGAAAAAATGGGCATAGCCGAGTGTATTCCCCTTTCTTTAGCCGATCCAGAAGCCAATGAGCCATTGGTGGCCACGGCCTGTTATTTTTGGTCGGATTGTTTTAATGCTTTTCTATTTCGTACTGGTCCCATCGGCCCAACTCTTTTGGATATCGCTCAGTTGTGATGCCTTCGGCCGGATGGTGAACAAGTGTCGGCTTTTAGCGGTAAACCAAAGTATAAACTTATCCGATCTAAAGGTGAAGGTTGGGCCAAATATATCGAAAATAATAATAAGGTTAATGACCTGATATCGAACGAAGAACACGTTGCTTTTCTGAACTTTTGGCTAGATCGCTTTTTGTTCTGCGGGGCGTCCCTTGGGCCGACTCAAGTCTATCAAGTAATAGCAGAACAGCTTGTTGAAGGACGTCGGCTAGCATTAGGAAAAACCTTCCTCGGCGCTGTATATCAGATGCTCTGTGTGAAAAGGAGTTGGCTTTTCACTGGCTTTGAGAATTTTACCGTTGGTAACGTAGGTGGTCTGATGTGGTTTGTACAAATATGGTTGTACTTCTTATTCAGCCGTTCTTTCAATCTGGATTTAGCCGACGGGACTCCTTTTCCGAGAGAAGACACACCAGAGGGAGCACCTATCCAGTTCAGAGAATGTCGATCCTTTGGCGAGAGGTTCATAATGTGCTCTAGTAATGAGACAAGGGTTTCACCCATTGGCTGCAGAAAATTCTTGTCCTTCTTGCAATTAGATACTGAAGACTTCAAACAGTAAGACTTCTTTAGTTATGGCACCACAGCCGATTTTCCTTGGCCTTCATTTCTGCATTTGGAAGTCGACAACTCTTTGATGCCTCAGGGGACCTTGGACTTGTATAGAATCTTCATTTCTCCATGTGTCTTTCATGTCGGCCTTCATACTAGGAATCAGACATTCCAGCCTTCGTACGAGTTTTACCACCCCTCAGTCTACGCAAGGCAGCTCGGTTTTGGTCAGGTAATTCCAAGCCTGCTACTTCTTGATCGGCTTCAACCTAGAGCAAGGGTTCACAATGCCACTTCAGCCGGGCTAGTTTTGGAGTTAGCCGATGAGCTTCAACTACGCAACCTTCCTCACTTCTTCCTGAATGCTCGCCGGGCAGGAGGCTTTACAACATGGTGGTCGGCTATTGCAGAGTGTATATATATGGAGAAGACTCCGTCGCTCATAATCAAGGAATTCTTTCCCGATCTGCCAGAGCCATCTTTAGTGTCTAACAGCGATTCTAGCAGTGAAGCTAGTTCATCGGGTTACACTAACACAAGTCTTGTAGATATTGATAAGGTATCGGCTCGAATAAATTTTCTTTTATACGTCGGTTCTTTTGCCAGATACATCTTCTAATCACTTTAATTTGTTGCACTACAGACAAAGGCTGCCGGCAAGAAACCTGCCTCCCGCCAATCGGGCAGTGGCCAAGTCAAAAGGTCACTCCAGTCGACTGGCCTCACTGGGTACACCTCGGGCACCCTAGGGATTCAGAGCCCGTCTTTGTCGGACATCGAGAAAAAACAACCAAGTAAGTATAATACAATCGGCTGTTATTTCCTTTTCTTTTTATCCAACTGACCGTTAGCCGATTATAATTTCAGAAAAGAAGAAAACAAAATATACCAAGGCTCCGGCGAAAAGGGGATCTAAGCCCCAGGAGCAAAGTGGCGAGAGCTTACCACACGCGTCGGCTACTGCAAAGGTAAGCAATATATTTTATGGATTTAATAAGGTTTTTCCGATGAAATTGGCTTACTCTTTGTTTGCTTCTTTTTAGCCGACGCAATCGGCGCAAGCTGCGAAGATTTTAGCCGATCTTCCTAGGATTTCATCGGCGCCCCTTTCTCCACCACGGTCGATGCCAACAGCTTCGATCGCCGATCTGCCAGAGCTCTCCGACCCGACAAACTTGTTGGGCTTTTCCCTGGCTGACCTGGACGATCCTGAGATCATGGCGACCGACGACTATGACGCAGAGACCAGGAAGATTCTTGAAGTCTCAAAGGAAGCATCGGTTGCTGTCACCTCTGCTCTTGGAATGCAAGAACGGCTCAACAAACTCTTCAATTTGGTGATGAAGCCACAGTCGGAGATTTTGGCAAACAACTAGCGGATCAGAGATGCAATGGCTGCAGTAGAAACCGATCTGCCTCCAGAAGCCATGGAAGCTCTCCTCAATGTCTGCCATTTAGACGAGAGGAGGTCTGAAGTGGAGGCAGCTCAGGCAAGGATAGCACAACGCGAGGCTCAAGAAGCCGATCAGAAAATTCTGGACGAGCTCGTCGCTGACGCCAAGGCCAAGAAGCAAAAGTTTGATGCCGACACAGAGCTGATAAAAACTACGAAGAACTCCATCAGCAAGCTCGAATCGACCAAGAAGTTTCTTATGGAGGAGTTGGCCAAGACAAAGAAGCTAATCATAGAAGGCCAACAAACCCTTGTGAAGACTTCGTCGGCCATCAAGGACCAAAAGCTAGGCATCGCAATGGCCGTGGTCGGCGTGAAAAAGCAGATGGCAAAGGTAGTGCCAGTGCCAGGGAGCGCAAAAGAAGACGATCGCATCATTGACAAAGTTCAATGTGTGATTGCCAAAGCAGCCGGTGCCTTATCGGCTTTAGGCGCAACTCTTCTAGGCTCTGGCATCCAATATTAGCTTTTATAAGATGTAAAAACTTCGTCGGTTGTCTTGAAAATACTTGTCCTGATATTTTGCAACTCTTTACTGTTTATAATCGGCTGTTCAACCGATTCATGTTTAGCTTTGTGTAATTTTATTTCTCCTTTATGAATTTGCAATCTTTTTAGCCGATTAACAGCACCGTGTTAACTTGGCCTTCCTAAAACGATCTATAGTCGGCTAAGCCCCAATCCAGACGCTAGGATAGTATCTTTTTATATATTTCCCGTTAATTGCCTTGGGTAAAACATGCCCTTCTAACGTCTCCAGCATATACGAATTTCCACCGACTAGCCGATTAACCTTGTACGGCCCTTCCCACGTAGGTGACCATTTTCCGGATCGGCTATCTTTCGAACCAACAGGCAGTATCGTTTTCCAAACTAAATCGGCTTGATTGAAAGACTTAGGCACGACCTTTTTATTGTATGCTTTTGCAACTCTGACTTTATTCTTTTTAAGCCGATCAAGCGTAGACAAACATAACTCTGCTAGTTATCCAAGTTATCGATCATCAAATTGTTATATTCCTGAGCCGACAAACCATTTTGCCTGGCTACTCGTATAGACTCTATGTTAATCTCCACGGGTAAAACGACTTCTTGACCATATACTAACTGATAAGGTGAAAGCTTGTTTGCTCCGTGATAAGCTAGCCGATACGCCCAAAGTGACTCCGATAGGGTTGAATGCCAATTCCTTGGTCTTTCATCGATTTTCCTTTTGATCAACTTAATTAACGTTTTGTTAGACGACTCGGCTTGTCCATTAGCCTGAGCGTAATACGGGGATGAGTTCAACAACTTGATCCCTAGACTTTGCGTAACTTTGAAATTCATTAGACATGAACACCGTACCTTGATCGGTCGTGATTGTTTGTGGTATTCCAAACCGATGGACAATATGTTCATTAACAAAACCGATTGCTTCAACACTAGTTACCTTCTTAAGCGGTATAGCTTCAACCCATTTAGAGAAATAATCGATTGCGACTAGAATAAACTTGTTACCTTTACTCGAAGCAGAAAATATTTGGCCGATTACATCTATCCCCCAACCCTTGAACGGCCATAGCTTGATAATCGGGTGCAAAGCCGATGAGGTGCTAGTTGTATGTTGCCAAACTTTTGACAAGTCTGACATCCTTTATAATATTTGAAACAATCCTCTAGCATTGTCAGCCAAAAATATCCTGTCCGTCTAAGCATGCATTTCATCTTATAAGCCAATTGATGAGATCCGCAAATACCTTCATGCACTCGGCCATTGCCACCTGTGCTTCTTTAGTTCCAAGACATCTCAACATCAAGCCTTCCATCGTCCGATAATACAACGTGTCGTCCATAACTACGTACTTTAAAGCTTGCTGCCTAATCTTGCGTTCTGTAGACTTAGATGGGTCAATCAGGTAATTCTTTATTTGCGTTCTCCAATCCACAATATCCACGCACATGATAGCTTTGTCTACTAGTTCAGTCACCTGATATCGGCCAAAGTCTTTGTACTCTGACGCCTGTTGAGTTAGCGCATTAGCTCTATCGTTCGATTCTCAAGGGATATGACTGATAGAAAATGATGTAAACGAGCCGATAATCTCGAAGCACTGTTCCAAATATTTGAGTAATATTTCGCCCTGCATTGGTATTCTCCTTTATTTGTCAGATAATCAACATGGATTCCCCGTATGCCTCAACAGCACTTACTCCGATATTTTCTAACAATTGTAAGCCTTTGAGCAATGCTTCATATTCTGCCTGGTTGTTTGAGCATCGACTATTTAGCCGAAACGCAAATTCAAAATTATATCCTTTGGGCGATATGAGTACAATACCGATTCCATCACCTTCTCTTCACACCGATCCGTCAAAAAACAATTGCCAAGGGGTGACAGACACCAAATCGGCAGCAGTATCATGCCCTGTTATAAAATCGACCAGAACTTGTACTTTAACTGCTTTAGCCGATTCATAAACCAGGTTGAACTCTATTAAGGCATAAGCACATTTGCCAAATCAACGTCGTAAAATTGGTGCTGACAACATATATTTTATAACATCGGTTTTACAGACCACCTTACAAGCCGATGCTAAAATATAATGTCTTAGCTTTGTACATGAGAAATATAAAGACAAACACAATTTCTCAACGAAAGGGTACCTTACTTCAGCATCAAGTAGGCGTCGGCTTAAATAAAAGATAACCCTTTCCTTACCATCGACTTCTTGTGCTAAAACAACTCCAATAGTTTCCTCTTCAGCCGATATATATAACCTCAAAGGAATCCCTTTTCGCGGTGCGGCCAGAAGCTTTTTGCTGATCAACTCCCCACACGAATTCTTGATTCTCTTTTAATTTCAACAGTGGGGCAAAAGCACGAATCCGATCGGACAAGTTTGAGATAAACCTTCGGAGATAATTAATCTTGCCGATCAACTTTTGTAATTGATTTTTACATGTCGGCGGCATTGTTTCAACTATGGCTTTCAACTTTGCTTGATTGACTTCAATACCTCTTTCATGTACCATAAAGCACAAAAATTGCCCAGCCGATACGACGAACACACATTTGAAAGGATTCATTTTCAAACCATGTGATCTTATGTTTTGAAAAAACTTTTCTAAATCGGTCAAATGTTGTAAGTTATCTGTAGATTTTACTACGACGTCATCAATGTATATTTCGACAATATGACCGATTAAGTCATGAAAAATCAGTTTCATGGCTCGCTGATAAGTTGTCCCAGCATTCTTCAAACCGAAAGTCATAACTGTCCACTCGAATAACCCAATCGCACCAGGACATCTAAAAGCTGTTTTTGGTATATCGGCTTCTGCCATGAATATCTGATTATATCTGGCATTTCCGTCTAGAAAACTTATGATTTTATTCCCTAATGCAGCATCGATAAGCATATCGGCTATTGGCATCGGATATTCGTCTTTTGGCGTGGCTTTATTTAAATCTCTAAAGTCGACACAAACCTAAAGTTTTCCGTTTTTCTTCATGACTGGAACGATGTTGGAAACCCATTCTGCATATCGGCAAGGCCTAATGAATTTTGCCTCCAATAGTCGTTCTATCTCCTCCTTTATAATATTATACAGGGCCAGATTAAAACGTCTAGGATACTGTTTAAACGGCTGATATCCTGGTTTAATAGGTAACCGATGTTCTACCAACTGTCGGCTTAAACCAGGCATCTCGTGATACTCCCAAGCAAAACAATCTTTATAATTTCTAAGGATTTTGATCAACCTTTCTTTGTATTTTACATCTAATTTTGCACTAATAAAAGTTGGTCTTTTCCTATCACCACTACCTGTATCGACTTCTTCAAGCAGATCAGTGGACGTGAAGCCTTGACCCAACTTTTCAATTTCTTGAAAATCTTCTATAGCCTCATAGCTATCTGTTAGTAGCCGATAGCTTTGCATTTTATCTTGTAATGCCTTCATTGTTTTTCTTGTCCCCAACGGCGCAACACTTCATTTGTCCGATCAAACGTGCCTGGCTTGACACTGATCGGCATAAGTCCTGTCTTACTCACGCAAATGAAGTCAGTCATCCAGCGTTTTTCCCGATATACACCCAGCTTCTTCGTGTTGCCAATTCGCATAAGAACTGGCCATGGCGATATGAGCCGATGTGTCGGCTGTGACAATTTCAACTTCCCCTCCATTCCATTGAACAAGCGCTTGATGCATGATCGACGGAATGCAGCAGTTGGTGTGAATCCAATCTCGACCAAGCAGAACGCTGTAATTTCCTTTAGCGTCAATGACAAAGAATGCAGTCGGTAAAGCCTTACTGCCAACAGTCAATTCTGTAACCATAACGTCTTTGGCCTCTGTGGGATCGCCTGTGAAGTCATTCAAAACCATATTAGTCTTAATCAAGTTTTCATCGGACTTACCCAATTTCTTGCAAGTTGTGTACGGCATTAGATTTACTGTAGCTCCACCATCTGCCAGCATCCTTGATATCGGCTTGCCATTTATATACCCTTTCAGATACAATGGTTTTAGATGCCGATGATCATCTCTCGGTTTCTCGAAGATTGCATTTTGGACACCTGAACACGACTGAGCAAAAGTCTCTTTAGCCGATTCGGTTTTGATTTTGAATTCGGCCGTCAATGTGAACACCATATTGATATCCATCGGAGGTGTATCGTCCCTAATCATAGGGGAATCCAGGTCATCTAACGACTCAAAATCTTCCTCAACAGTTCTTTTCTCCTCCATTCCTTCTTGATAACCTTGATCGGACGAAGCTCATTAAAAGTCTCGTCCCTCTGTTTTTCTGCATCGGCTTCTCTGATCACTTGAGTCCTTAGTCTCTGAAGCCGTCTACGCTGTGATCGGCTAAGGCCAGGTGGGCACCACCTAGATTTGGGCTCTACTGGCTTACGTATTTGGACAGCCAAATTTTCCCGATCTGAACTAGGCTTTTGTGTTTCAACCTGATCCGATGCCTGATTTGGTTCAGATATTCTTTCGCGAACAGGTCTTCTGTAACTTTTGTCATGATCTCCAATCGGCCCAGACAGTCTATCTCTAGCCGATTGTTTAGGCCAATCGTCTTGGGGATAATGCTCCATTGGGCATGTATACGGAGATGGCAATGTTACTCCCCTTTCCCAACAAAATTGCCAAAAAGAACATCTTCTATGCGCTCTCTCCACGTTCTCAGTGTGATACAAATTATCCGACCGACGAGTAGGATATCGCGGTCGATTATTCATTCTTTCATACCTCTCCATTAACTGAGAAAACGTCGGCCCCGGCTTTTTTGTTGGCTGTCTTGATGGTGATTTTTCGGCTCTATACCATCTACCCACCTGAGGATTTCCTTTGGGTTTAATGGTCCTTGAATTCTTCCCGTCATGATCGGCTTCTATTTGTAATGAACCGATTGTAATCTTCAATGTCTGACTGCCATTTGAAGTTGACTGAATGTCAACTTGCCGATCCCTTTTTGGCTCATCATGCATCGACTGTTTTGCTTTGCCCGCACATTGAACCATGTTAATAGGGAATGGATCAGCATCAACTTGCATGGTCGGCTCATCAGCGAATTTTAACCGTCCATCCTCGATAGCCGACTGGATCTGTTGACGAAAAATATTGCAATCATTAGTGTTGTGAGAAAAAGAATGATGCCACTTGCAATACCTACGTTTCTTGATCTCGTCAGCCGATGGTATTACGTCTCCCTCGGGCAACCGTATTATCTTTTCTTGCAACAACAAATCAAAAATACGATCACACTTGGAAACATCAAAGGCATACTTAACTTCTGACTTATTCCTAATCGGCTTGAGCCAAGAACAGACTAAGGATTTTTTAGACCCGTTTATCCATTCGGCTATGTTTATTTCTGCTTCATCGTCTTCTGAAGAATCGCTCGGACAATAGTCGACCATAATAACTTTGGCTTTATCCTTTTCTTTATTATTACCATTTTTAAATCTATCTTTGAACACTTTATTATCTGTGAATCGGCTTTCTTGAGCCGACACGCGATGAAGTAGATGACTCAAATCGGTGAATTCTTGTCCTCTAAACTTCTCTCTAAGTGGTGGAATTAACCCTTGAAAAGCCAAATCAGCGAGTTGGTTATCGGGTAATGTGACACTAAAACATTGGTTTCTTATCTCTCTAAATCTTTTAATATAATCAGTCACCAATTCTCCAAGTTTCTGGCGAACAGAGCTTAGATCGGAGATCCTGAGTTCTAAACTGCCTGAGAAAAAGTATTCGTGAAATCGGCTTTCCAAATCGTTCCATAAATGGACCGAATTTGGAGGCAGACAAGTGAACCAAGTAAAAGCTGCTCCTGACAATGACAATGGGAACAGTTTGATTTTCAATCCATCGGACTGAGCCGTTTCGCCGCATTGCGCTATAAAGAGTCCTATATGCTCATGGGTAGTAATTGAGTCGTCACCAGAGAATTTTGCGAAATCTGGGACTTTGAAATTGTGAGGGTAAGGCATGCGATCTATATAATCAGGATACGGCTTTCTATAGCCGACAACCTTTCCTTTCAGTTGTATGTCGAAGTGATCCCTCAAGACGGCAGAGATTTGATCGGCCCAATTCGCATTATCGGCCACTGGAATAGTAGGCCCTTGATAATGCTGGTCATAGTTGGCATTCTGCCCCCCGAGTGCGAACTCGGGTTGCCAATTAGACTGAGTCGATGGCAAACGGGTGCGCTGATCTTACCTATTATGTCTAACTTGGGGTTCTGGTACTGGAACAAAAGGTTCTGAATAAGTCACTACCCTATGCGAACCTGGATTTCTAGGCAGGGCAGACTCGGACCCAATCGGCTGTGAAACCGATTGTGTAAAAACATAGAACGGGGCCGACGGCGGCAGGTTTGTTGATGCATCTAATTTGGCAGCATCGGTGTAAGCCTGGTAATGGCTCACCCCACTTGACTGAGGGTCTCTAGGCAATATGATGGTCGGTTGAGTAGGCATCATGGTAGGGGGTGAGGTCATAGCCGATGGTTTCGGATCGGCTAATGTGCTCTGCGTGTTTTGCTCTACTGAAAAAACAGGATAATTTGGCAGAGCTTTTAATGGGTCAAGCAGACTACCGAACGAGGCCAATTCCTGGGCGATAGTTTTAACACTATTTGCTATCATCGGCTTAAGCGTGGTGATAAGAGCCGATGATTGGTTTATTAGAGCGTGGTGTACAGACTAATTAATCATAACTGATAATTCGGCTTGAGCGGGTAGATATCGGCTTAGTGGTTTGCGTGACACCGCATCCCTGTGGCATTGACCGTCGGCGCAGGCGGTTTTTGAGTGACGCCACGTCTAGTTTTCTGATAGCAGTTTAGCATCATCTCTTCTAGCGCAATTTTCTGATCTTCGATTTCTCTACGTTGCTCTGGTGTCAAATCATCCATTGTTGGGACAATTATAGCTTCTGCGTTGAGATCGGATGACGGGATCGACTTCCTTAATGAAGACATTGGATCCCACCGGGCGTGCCAAGAGTGTGTTGGCGTCAAAAACTTGAAGTAGGGTTTCTGACAACAGCACACCAGACGAACACCTGTGGTAAAAATATAAAATTCACTCAAAGCCGATCATGAAGATCAATCGGCTTAGACCCAATTAGCTTGAAGCCGATTAAATCGAAACAAAAGGATAAGTCTAACTAGCCGATTAAGGCTAATCAAAGGATAAAGGTAGATCGATTCTGAAGAAGGCGATGCGCAACAAAATCAGAATAAATCAAACCTGAGGCGTAATTTGAAGAAGATCAACAATCGGCGATGCACAACTTTATTGATCAAGATCGAATTACAAAGACTAAATTACAAGAACTACTCCTAGTCGACAGGAAAAAGTAATGTAGATTGGTGTTTGATTGTGTTGGATCCTTCGCAGCTTGCTTTGGCCCTTCTTTTATACCCGTCGGCCGATCGTGTCCTATTACAACACATTACAAAACTTGATCCGTATCGGTCTTATTTCAGATAGCTTTTCCTCAAATATCTTGCCATTGCCAAATGTCTTCAAATCTTTCCAAATCATCTGTTAGTTACCGTATGTTGACTTTCTTGCCGATTTTGACCAGACTTACCAAATTCTGGTGCAAACACCTCCCAAGTAGGTACCCTCTTCATCAAGTTGAGGCATTTCTACAAGGATGTGGTCGAACTGGAGAAACTAGCGCCCGACCTAAAGCTTAGCACTCAAGAAGTGATTAATAGGAAACATGCAAAATTAGCTTCTGTCGTTGAGACATACATGAGCAATGTAAAGATCACATATAAACAAAATGTATGACTTTGTTGAAATGAATGAAAAAAGAATATCTTTTTTGAGTCAAATTCTGTCTTGTGTTTATTTCTGTGCATATTTTTCTAAGTATATCACTAGCCTCCAACTGTTTGTGTACCGAAGAATAATGTGTTCGGAATACAAACAGTTTTATAAATGCTGACCAACTCCTTGACATAGTACTTGGTATTAACTGACAGCAGATCGGAGATAAGGTCATGCTAACGAGTTTCAATGCAGTAAGAATTGGCTTACAAGAAAAGTCTCTATTAGATGTTATCTCACAATCCGATCAGCAACCTTATATGTTGTGTTTTAGAGTGGTTTGGTCAAAAAATGGCTTTCGTTAATTCCCAGAGGATTATCAGAACAGACACAATGTGAAAAATAACAACTAAAGAAATGATATATGTAAATGAAAAAATAAAGTACTTATTTACACATAGAACCTGCGAAGATGTTGGATATTCCAAGCGTTAGATAAAACTCTTCCATCTTCCATAGCAAGCCGGACAGAACCTGGTCGCGTAATTGATATTACAATAAAGTGGCCTTCCTATTTGGGAGATAACTTATTCAAGTTAGACTGATTCTGGATAGCCTTAGAACCAAGTCTCCCACGTTTAATGTATGTGGTTATATTCTTTTATTGTAATATCTATTTAGGCCTTGCAGATAGGACGCTGACCTGATTAATGCTCGGTCTCGCTTTTCTTTTAAAAGATTGATGTCATCTTCGCACCGGTCTTTTTGATTGACCTGTTCATAGAGAGAGGTCGTGTAGATCCTAAATGAACTTCACTTGGCAACACAGCTTTTGCTCTGTAGACCAGTTGGAAAGGAGTTTCTCCTATTGCTCTACTGGTCGTTGTTCTAATGGCCCAGAGCACAGAGTAGAGGTCATCTACCCAAGCCCCCGAGCGTTTGGTAAGACGATCAAACACTCTTTTCTTTATGCCTTGCATAATCTAGCTATTAGCTCTTTCGACTGTTCCATTACTCTGAGGATGAGCGACTGAAGCAAAACAAAATTTTGTGTCTATTTCATCACAATAATCTTGAAACAGACCACTGATGAATTGCGATCCATTATCAGTAATTAGTCTACTTGGTACACCAAATCTAGTGACTATATTTTTCACAAAGAACTTCTTCACAGCTTACGCTGTAATAGATACTACAGACTCGGCTTCGATCCATTTCGTGAATGCATCAATCGCAACAAATAAGAATTTGAATCTGTTAGTTGCTCTTGGTAAAGGTCCTACTATATCAATTTCCCATGTCGAAAATGGACATGACAATGGTTTACTTGCAGTTGATTAGCAGGTAAATGTACTTGCCGAGCATGAAATTGACATTGCTCACAAGTTTTCACAAGATGCATGGCATCCTACAAAGCAGTTGGCCAATAAAAACCTTGTCGGAAAGCTTTACCGGCCAGTATCCTGTATGAAGCATGTGCTCCACACAAGCCCCCATGTATCTCATTTAACAATGTTTTTCTCTATTCTTGGGTTATACATCGCATGAGAACACCATGTATGCACTTCCTATATAGGGTATTATAGAGAATTTTATACATTCGCGCATTTCGAATTAATCTGTCTTTTTCGTGAATATCCTCAGGCAGTGTCCCATTTTCTAGATAGGCTTTAAATAGTTTAGCCCAATCTGAATCCCACTTAAGGACTCCGACCTCATCACTGGTCAGGGATTGCTCTACGGATGTGTCTATAGAAGGCTTAGACAGATATTCAAGAAATACACGTGTTGGAACAGGTGATTGTGAAGAACTCAGTTTTGATAACTGGTCATCTAAGATATTGTCTTTTCGCGGTATAATGGACTTTGAAATGACTAAAGTATTTTTCCAATTTCCTCACTTCATCCAGGTAGTGAGCCATTACCTCATCAGACGTCCTGTATTTCTTGCTAACCTGGTTTACGACTAATTGCGAATCACCCACTGCAAGTAGCCGACGAACTCCAAGGGATTTTGCTGCTCAGAGCTCAACTAGAAGACTTTCATACTCTGCTACATTATTTGTAGCAGGGAAGTGTATCCGGATTACATATTTTAATTGGTCTCCTTGAGGTTGTAAGGTCGATGATGCCGACTAGAGGGGGGTGAATAGGAGGCTTTTAAAAATTACTTCTACGAAATTTACAAAGCAATTCACCCATAATTAACTTAATGCCAAAACCTTAACAATTATTAACGCGAAAACGATAAACTAAGGTTTTGATAATTAAAGCCTAAATCAACTAGGCTCACTATGTGTACTAACTAATTATGTCTCTAACGAATATTGCAATCATAAAGACAAACAATCCATCAATTTAATTCTATGAATATAAATAACGAATACAATGCAAGCACAAGAGACACAATACTTTTTACCGTGGTGTTCGGAGACTTGCCGGTCTCCCCTAGTCCAAGTTGAGGTTAGACCAAACGAATTGGACTGGCTCCACGAATTGAGCACTGTAACATCCCAAAAATTTGAGTTTTGGAATGTTGGAATTCAAAATTTAACCATTTGCATTTTCTTGAATTAACTCCAGCTTAATTTGAATTTCTAAATAATAAAAGGATTTAATTTGACTAAACTATTCATCAAATTAAAGAATTTCAGTTTTTGTGGGATTCCTTGTGCTCCAAGGAATTTTTCTGTATTTTTGGGGATTTTTCTGAATTTATTTGATATTTATTTGAATTTATTTGAAATTCTGGATTTTTTCTTAAATCGGAAAATGTTTTCTATTTTCAAAAAGCCTCTTGGGCCGAATGCTCATGTCTGCTCTCGCCCGCCGCTTCTACCCCGCTCGCTCGGCCCACCTCTCAAGAACTGACCGCTCGGCTGCCTCGCCACAATTCACTGCGTCGGCCGTCCGTCGACGCCACGTGTGCTGGTGGGATCGCGCCACAAACCCTAGCCGCCCGACTCGAGTCCCGCCACAAGACGCGCCGCCTCGAGTCGCGTCCGCTGCGCTGCTCCCGAGGCTATAAAGCCGTGCCGCACGCCGCCGAGGTTCCTCCTCGCGCCGCTTCTTTTGCCCCGCTTCGCCGCCGAGACGTCGCCGATCCTTCGCGTGAGCTCGCGAGTCCGCCGCCTTGCCGAGATCTTCCACCGCTTTTCTTCGTCGCCGGTGCCGCTTCGCCCCCGCTTGCATCTCCGAAGTTGCCGCGTCGTCCCTCCCGGTTCATTTTACCCCGCGCCCGATCCGGCTCTCCTCCGCCGCCGGCCTCGTCTTCTTCCCGCCTCGGTAGAAACTCGCCGCCGTTCTTCTTCGCCCAACCTCGCCATCCGATCGCTGTGTGCGTCTCAGACGCGCCACGCTCTGTCGGCCGAGCTTTGCGTCCCCGCCGTCCGACGCGATCGACGCGACCGGATCGTGCGCGTCACCTCCGGCCACGCGCCCTCCTCTCTGCCGTCGGATCTTGCGTCGCGTCGGATGCGCGCAGCGTGGCCGCTATGCCATCTGCGTCGGTAGAGCCGAGCTGCGTCGTGGCCGACGCCACGGTGCACGGGCGACGGTGAACCCAACCAAGGCCAGTGGACCGAGTTCACCGTGAACTGGCTGACGCCGGCGTTGCGCAATAAATTCCTTTTCAAGATAAAATAAATCCGTAAAATTCGATTTTTCGATTTTCTGTATTTTCTCTGAATTTAATCTTTCGGAGGCCCGTTCTCGCCATACGAACTCCGATTGAGGCGATTCAAGTTTCTAAAATTTTCTAAAATCATGATCTATCTTCCAGAGCCATTTATTTTCAGTTTTGAGCTTGTTTGAGTCTCTGTTTTGTATTTATTTGGTTTCATCGCTTTCTTTTCGTAGACGCTAATTCCGAGGAGCAAACGAAGACTTCAAGACCAAGATTCAGCACTAGATCAGCAAGGCAAGTCGTAACCTTTGATCATATTGATCCTATGTTTGCAAAGTAATTTATTTTATACACTTGCATGCTATTTACGTATCAATGTTTATTTAATGGGAGTAGATGTATGCCTAGTTGACATTATGCCACCTTGATTCGTTGTATGCCATGTATCCATTGTTAAACCTAGGTTGGGACATTACTAGTTGGACATAATCATAATACCAACATTGGGTTATCGTAGCTATGCTTAGACATGCTTACATATATCGAACCCACTAGTAGTTGCTCTTTCCCCTTCGGGTAGGCGAGCACCGACCTTCACAACTTTGCCAGGGCTTCTCACAACCTTCGTTGAGAGCTCCCGCGCACAATGCCTCAACACGCCGTCTAGGTGTCGGCAAACACCAAGAGTAACAAGTCAAGCCCTCTAGCGTGAACTTCACCTAGTGCAACACATGCACTCTGGTGACCTCCTAAGTGCAACACATGCACTAGGATCCTCCTCAAGTGCAACACATGCACAAGAGGCTCTTAATCCTCTCCTAATTGCAACACATGCAATTAGACGCTCACACTAGCTCAAGAAGCAAATTGGAGAGAGCAATACATGCACACAACTCCCACACACTCACAATAACTCTAGCAACCAGCCATTGCCCCCCCCCCCAAGGCCTCCTTTTATAGCCTCCAAGACATGCCTTTCAAAAAAAATATAGCCTCCAAGACAAAACTAGTCGTTGGGGGCAAAATCTAGAAAAACTCAGCAAATCCGGTGCTACCGCCCAATTGGGCCTAGTAGCACCGGCCTACAGTCCAACGGCTAGAAAACTAGCTGTTGTGTAGAACTTCTCGTAGCACCGGCCAACTAGGAGCTATGCTACCGATAGAGCGGTAGCACCAGCCTCCACCCCAGTAGCACAGGCCTCGAGCCGACCACAAAAACACCTCCTCTGGAATTTTTACACTGGCCAGAGGAGCGGTAGCACCGGACCTCTGGTGCTATTGGGCTACCATGGGTGGTAGCACCAGACTGTCAATCCGCCGAGAAACAACCCCTTTGGAATTTTTACACCGGGGGATCATTCGGTGCTACCGTTCATCCGGTAGCACCGGGCAACCATGGCCGGTAGCACCGGCTTGCCTGAAACCTAAAAACACCCTCTCGGGTTTTTATACACCACACTGGGGCCGGTGCTACTCGTCGGCCAGTAGCACCGGGCTACCAAGGCCGGTAGCACTGGCCACCCAGCTTAGAACCAGATTTTACACAAAAATCTTCTTTTCGAATCAAACACAAATAAAGATTTATTTTTTGAGCAATGTGATGATCAACACATGATCAAGTAATTTGCAAAACACATTTGTAAACCCAATTCACATTCTCCAAAGAATCACATTAAGCACAACTTATTTGCAAAACACATTTGCAAATAAACCAAAGAACTTATGAGATCAATCCTCTTAGCCACGTGATGATCAACACATGATCAAGTCAATTTGCAAAACATATTTACAAACCCTATTCACATGCTCTAGGATCGAAACTCGTAACCTCAAGTTCATTTGCAAAACACATTTGCAAATAACAACTCCAACTTATTTGCAAAATATATTCGCAAATAAACCACGAATATATGAGATCAATCCTCTAGCCATGTAAGGATCAACACATGATCCCGACACTTTCCAAAACACATTTGCAAATGCCAACACATGCTCTAGGATTGAAACCCACAACCTCGAGCTTATTTGCAAAACACATTTGCAAATAACGAATCCATTCAATGTTTTGCAAAAACACATTTTGCAAACTCAAGACGCAAAACACACTTAGCCTTGTGATGATCAACAAATGATCAAGTCACAAACTAAAAACTCTAATGTGTGAGCTCTCTATTTGCAACACATGCAAATCTCTAGCTCTATGCAAACAACCAAAATAAACTCAAGTGCATGAGCTCTCTATTTGCAACACATGCAAATCTCTAACTCCATGCGACCACTTTAAACAAAATTGCTTGAGCTCTCTCCTTTTGCAACACATGCAAAACTTATCTCCAAGCAATAACTATATAAACAACATTTCATAAGCTATCTCCCTTTTGCAACACATGCAAATCCATAGCATTATGCAAAAACCAAATTAATTAAGATTTAATAAGAAGCAAGCATGAGCTCCCTTATTTGCAACACATGCAAATACTTTGCTCATGCAAAATCCAATGCACGAGCTTCACCCATTCGCAACACATGCCAAATGGTTATCTCCATGCAAAATCCAAATAAGAGAGTGAGCTAGAGTGAACTGGACTGAGTTCATCAACACATGATGAAGCTTAAGCTAAATGACTCAACTTATCTTAATAGTACGGCACCTAACTAGCAACCCGGTCTCCCATCCAAACACCGAGACCGGTAAAAGACTATGAACACATCCTAAGTCCTAACTAGTTATACCTTTGCCTCTAGCGATCCACTTGGAGTTTTTATGATTTCCAATTATCTTCTCTCCAGGATCGAATCTTCTTCTTGTTCATCAACACATGATGAACATTCTCTAGCCCTTCTCTTCACTTCAGGATCTCCTCTTGAAGCTCATCAACACATGATGACTTCTCATTCCCGATTTTTCATCTTCTTAGACTTAACCTACTTCACAACTTATTAAAGATCGTTAGTCCAACAAACACGGTTGTCTCAATCATCACCGCACTCCATTAACACCTAATGGATGCCTCCAAGATCGATTGAGCACAACCCAAATTAATTTGAATGATTAATTGGTGTCTTGAGTATAATGAAGCATTAGTCCTTAATCAACAAAGAGACACCATCAACACATGATGAAATGTTCTTTGATTGATTGAAAGACAACCGAACTCAATTTAAATTGACATGAGTATACATAACTACACAAGTTTCATATACTCAATATGATGGTTAGTAATGATCCAATATGCTTGAGTGATGGAAAGGGATCAATACATTTAGACCATCAACTATAGAACAAACTCCATTAAGTATGTGCATATAACTAATTGAACATGGAATCAATATGCACATAATCAATCTTAAATTACATATGAGTTTATCCTATATTAGCATGAGTATACTACAACTAGACAAGTTATATATATACTCAACAGATTGTTTCAAAGTCTTGATCCTTTATATTATATGGCAAGAAGATATGGATCAATACAATTGAAACATCAAGTTAAATTATGAACTTTCCCTAAATGTGTGCATTCATGTATATATAGATTTGGAAACATAATGCACATATTTAGGCTAAGTCAATGGAAAAGTTTATCTTTTAACTTGAATCCTAAGTATGCCTTTAGACAATAGAGTGAATACAAGTGTGAAAGTGCATCTAGGCACTTATGTTATTTTGGTGATTAATGAATGTTATTTTGGTGATTAATGACAAACACTCATAATGACAATCTATACAATTAAGTAAATGCTTAACTTAGTGCTTAACAAATGACAAACCTCTAATATGATTATATTGCTATGAGACTAACTTGTTATTGCCTAGTTGAGTATCAGTCTCATCTATTTAGAGGAAAATCAAATAGGAAGGTTAAGCAAAGATAAGGTATGCAATTTTGGTATCTATTCTATATTTGTTATTGCATTCCTTTCGTGCAAATGCATAGTGAACTCCAAGTAGCATGTTGATTTTATATATGCACATTGGTTCATGTCATATTTATTTGTGCATATATATTCATTTGAGTTCATTATAGTATGCATGTATTAACTAGAGTTAAACTTCATTTTGCTATAGATTGACTTGGTGCATGCATGTTTTATTTGTATATCTTCTCATGCAATTCTCTTAGTGAAGTTTATCTAGTGTTGGATCACATATTTACTCTTACTCCAAATATTATTTGCACATGTACAATTCGTGTATATTCTATCATGTGCTTTATTTAAGTAAAGTCTGTGATCCTTGCCATGATTTAATTGATTCATCCTATTGGCAATTATATATCTCTAGTGCATATAGATCAATTACATATTCATCATGATGTACTTAGTAGAGAACATTTCTTATGTCAAGTGTTTCCATTTATTTTGTGCTTCTTTATATGAAACACTTGTTGTAATCAACGCTCACAAATATCAACTTTATTCATATCTATTGAGCTTTTGGGACTAATGTCTTTCATGGGTAGTTTAGAAAGAATTAGGTCCCGTCGTGTATGATGACCAAGGTATCTTGGAGGATGATCATTAAGTCGAGGTCAACAAGACGACGGTGTCACCAAGAGCCGAGGACTAAGTCAAGAGCAACTTGGCGTGGAGATCGTCAGAGAGGATGATCAAGTCAAGGTTGATAGGACGAGAGTCTCATGAGGTGAATCGAGTCGAGTTGGACAAGGCGAAGATGTCATCAATTATATGGTGAAGGTCTTCATGCATCGACATCAAGAAAGAAGACTGCAAGTGACTAGTTCTAGACTTATATTATCTTTGATTTAATTTGAGTCTAAGGATTGCCGTACTATTAAGAGGGATGCGATGTCGAATGACTTTAGATGTGTCAAGTGCTCAAGTGATCCATCCTTGTGAATCTTAGAAAGAGAGTGGTGTTGGTAGTGCTTAGGAAAGTGAGGGTTGTAGGTCTCTCTTGATTTCTTTGTGAAATCTGTGGTTATCCTTTGAGTTTTGGGTAGTGAGACCTGGTTATTTGTGTAGCCCTCGTTCTTAGCTTTCGGAGAGTCCAAAATCTCTGAAATCGGAGTCCGAGTCAAAAGTTATGCTCGTTGCCGAGTCGATTTGCTCAAAGTCTTGATTCGGACTATCCGGAGTTAGTCCGGACTATCCGGATCATCCGAGTATCCGGATATTCATCCGACTCTCCGGGTTGAGTCTCTCTGTTAGCTCTTTTCGTCAATCCGGAGTATCCGGATTGAAATCCGGAGTCTCCGGATTGTGCGCAGCCTGCCCCCAACGGCTAGTTTTTGGGGAGTTCTATATATAGCCCTTCCTCCCTCTTTTTGAGAGAGCTTTTTGGTGGGGCTTTTGGAGTGGATTTTTGAGGAGCTGTGTGGGGGGCTTTGAGGGAGCTTTTACCCTTAGATCTAAGTGATCCCCTTGTGAGAAGGGTTGGGAAGAGTTTGGGGAGTGAGATTTGAGTTGTTTGAGCACTTGATTTCATCTCTAAGTTTGTTCTTCGTGAGCATTTGTTACTCTTGGAGGTTGAGGACTCCTAGACGGCTAGGAGGTCGCCTACGAGCCACCGGAGCTTTGTGTGGTTGGCCGTGGGAAGTTTGTGAAGGCCGGTTCCGCCTCCGTAAGGGAAGGAATCAAAGGAGTGAAGACCGCGAGTGCATTTGTGCAACACCGGAGGAAGAGGGTTGAAAGAGACCCGGCTCAAGTGTGACCGAGCCGCTTTAACGGAGACGTAGGATCCTCAAGGATCCGAACTTGGGTGAAAAATCATTGTCTCCAAGTTTGCTTCTTACTCTTGCTTTAGTATTTGGTTTTGAATCTTTGGGAGCCCGATCTACTCTTTTGTTGTGTTTGGCTCGGATCTTCTATACCCTCGTGCACGACATCATTAAGATCTTTGTGTTCAAGTAGATTGTTGAAAATTGCAGGATTTAAAATCTCTTCGAGATCCTCAATCCGAGTATCCGAATCCTCGAACCCGACAGTCCGGATAATCCGAGTATCCGGATTGAATACCCTGACGATCCGGACTATCCGAGTATCCGGATTGAATAACCGGACACTCGGGTTAGGACCCTCGGGATCGGACTATCCGAGTATCCGGATTGAATATCCGGACACTCGGATTGTTCAGAAACTCTAAGATTTTATTTAGCTGCAAATTTTTATTCCGCTGCATTTAGCTATAAAGTTTTTAATCCGCCTATTCACCCCCCCCCCTCTAGGCGACATCCCCTGTCCTTTCAAAGTGCATACCTTGGGTTTTCCATTTTCTATCCAAATTTGAGACTAATAAGAATGAAGCTCAATAAACATGTTAGTCTCATAATGATTAGATTTGTCATTAAACAATGATTAAACATTAATCTAAAATCAATCACCAAAACCAATGGAGCTTGAACTTATAGAGGTGTAATCAATACTATTCCAGCCCCCAAGCCTTTTATATCTCGAGAACCATCAAAGTATAGTTTTCAGTGGTCGGTATTAATGTTATCCTCTTGGATGGAGGGTTCACTATTCGTCCATTCAACGATGAAGTCAGCCAAAATTTGGGACTTAATTACTGTTCGGGCTATGAAATGGATATCAAATGACAAGTTCAACCGCCCACTTAGCAATCCGACCAGTTGCGTCTTGGTTATGTAAGATACTTCTGTAAGGACCCGAATCCACTGATTCGAACCCACTGTGTTTACCGCACTAGTCCCAGGATCAACGCTAGTGCACACAGCTTAACATTGGTACATATCACATCATACACAACGATAATAGAATAATAGTTCACTTATTGATATAACTAAATGAATGATCTTATGACCAACTTACATTATTAAGCCACGCAGGGCAAGACTGGAAATATAAACTAATAATTATGCAGCGGAAAGTAGAAAACGTAGATAGCTCATCAGTTCACACAGGCAACCGACAAGGCTCTAATTCTAATGACTCGTGTCTTCTGGACTTCCTTTTCCAACACAGTGTAGATTCTTCAACTGTTGATTATTGTTGTTTGGCAAGGGTGAGCACTTAAAGCACTCAACAAGTTGTGCACAGAATGCAACTTCTATATATCTATATGCAAGGCTTATTCCAATGGATAGGCTATCATGGCTATTTTGCAATAAGCAGCATTTATGAACAAATACAGTAAATAGATTGTAAAGAATGTAAAACAAATAACAATAGTAAATAACTTCAGTATTTCTCAAGTAAACCAAGTTTCCAATCCTAAGTCAACTTTACCTTTCATATGGCATTCCGCCATCCCAACAAAGTTGTCCATTTTAATTCATCTAACCCTTAATCAGAATTCCGAGCATTGCTCAATACCATGAGCACGGCTATCCGAATAGTTTCACACTCTGCAGAGGTTATGCACTTTACCCACGTGATACAACCAAACACCACCAAGGCGAGTGATTATAACAAAGCCTTTACAATGCTACCGCTTAACCCGATACTACTCGCTAAGGTTTCAACACGGTGGGATGGTTACCACATCCAGGGCCCCCCTCTTGCGCCATGTGAATTACTCCATAACTCGGAAAATCACACCGACCACGATAGTACCAAAATTAAGACATTGCAAATTACTCAGCTAGGCTGGGCCATACCAGACATGTGGTTGCATGATTGACTCAGGTCAAAGGCTTGCAAGGTTAAGTCCTTAGTGTGATCAAGGCAAGACATCCACATACCCTCCGCCTGTCGGGCCCACCTTGGCATCCTCGCCTTGTCACTTGCCCCAATCTAAGTGATTATCACCCGATTGATTACCAAGCACCACGTGCCATCAACAATTCAACATCGTTGCGTGACATGACTCGCCACAACAACTCAATCTCATCGTGTGATCCCACATGACACACAAGTTCATAACATTGTTCCATATTCCATTAATCAAGATTAATTATCGATGATTCAAACACATGTGATGACGTGGCATGGCTAAGCAACTAATCTGATCTAACCATCCCATGTTGATTATAATTACTAACCAACTATATTAAACCAATCTAGGGTGACAATAGATCATGGCATACAATGACAAGGTAGGGTATAGATCAATTTGGTATATTAGCTAAGCCCAATCTAATTTGAAACAATTGTATACTTGAAATATATGCAATAGGGTAAAACAAATATAGCAATTTTATAAACATGGGTTCAACATGATCAAAGCACAACTTGCCTTGGAATAGGTCCTGATCTGGTTCTGGAACTTGCTCTTGAGTTGCTGGATCTTCCTCCGAAGCGTCGCACAATTCAACGTCTATGCGTACTGAAGGAGAAAAGCAAATAAATACCAAAACAGAGAGCAATTGACCTCCAAAAATCAAATAAAATTCACCATTAAATACATCTCAATTTTACAAATTTTTAGAAATTTGAATCACTCAAATCCGAGTTACGATGCAAAAGATATAGCCTTTTGAAGTTTGAAATAAACATCAAATCGAAAATCGAAAATTGAATTAATGATTTATTTTTAATTCGAAAACAGATTATTGCGCAAGCGTGACATCACGCTGACGTCAGCCCTAGCGCCAGCCAACCAGATGGCGACACGCGGCTCGGGCGTATGGACCCGGTCCACGGGACCTCCTCTGGTCCACCGTGAACTCGGCGCAGACGCCTCGATACCCGCAGCGCCACGCGTCTCGATCCGATTGGCTACGGCGACGGCGCAATCTAAAACGCACAATTTCCAATCGGGCGGCCACCGATCACTCGCGACGTGGCAGCGCCTCACACCTCCGTTACAGATCGAACGGTCCAAAGCTCACCCGACGACAATGGCGAAGCAGCGGCGAGGCAATCCACCAGAGACGAAGAAGAAACCCCGGCGACGGCGTTCCGGCGCGTCTCCGACGTGAAGAGGTGAAGTAGTCGCTGCGGCACACCTCGACGAGTTCGGATCTGGAACCAAAACGTCGAAAAGCCGATGAACCGGTGGTGAACTTGAGCAAAAACCGCGATGGCTCCGTTGTTCTACTTCGGCGAGGTCGATCGGCTTCTACAGAGCTCCTCGGGCGACGGTGCGTCAGCGAAAAGATGCGGCAGCTCACGGAGAACCTCGGGGTCTACCCCGCCCTTAAATAGCCTCGGCGTCCGAGCTCTACACGGCGAAGGAGTTCGGCAAGCGTGGGCGGGCGGATTCCGAGTCCGAACGAGACGACGACGCTCCGCCGTACACGCGTCGCAATCCAACTGCTACGACACGGCTTCTACGCGGCGTGATCTGGTCCGTTGAGATTGGATCGAACGGCTGCGCGAATTAGGGTTTCGCTTCTGCGACTCGTGGGCTGGGCTGGGCCGCACTGACGCAGGCCTCAAGCGCGCAGTGCTGGGCTCGGCCCAACACTGTTCACAAGACTTTTTAAAGATTTCTTATTTAAAATAATTCCAGAAATTCATTTTATTTACTTCAAGCGATAAAACTATTAGGAAAAATCCAAGAAAAATCTCAAAAATACTTTGAGACATTTTGGACTCAAATAAAATATTTTTCGCAAAACTTTATTTTAACTTTCCACAGATTTAAATAAATTTGAACAAAAGGGTAAATAAACTTAATTTAAAATTAATTCAACTAAATCCAAAAAAATCCAAATAAATTCCAGAAAATCATAAATGTACTTTTAAGCAATAAAATAATATTTGGGCAAATTTTTGGGATGTTACAACTTCCCAAGGCAAAAGAGGGTGGTATTGTAATCCGATGTGATCGGAAATAATGCCTCAATTTTCTAGAAGCCATTAATAGAGCATAAAGTAATTTCTGAACCTGAGGGTACCACTCCTTAGGTCCATGTAAAACTTCGCTTACATAGTAAACGAGTTTTTGGATTTGATCTCGTTCGACGATTAGTACAGCACTGACCACACTGTTTGAAGCCGCTAGGTATACCAACAACGGCTCTTTAGGGTTGGGTGAGACCAGAGTGGCGGGATTTGCAAATAAGTATTTATATCATTATAGGCTTTATCTGCTTCATCCGACCAATGAAATTTATCGTGTTTTCGTATTACCTTAAAGAAAGTCAATCCACGTTCTCCTGATCTTGAAATAAAACGACTAAGAGCAGCCATCCGACCAGTTAAACCTTGAACCTCTTTTAATGTACAAGGTGGTCTTAAGGATTCGATGGCCTTAATTTTCTCAGGGTTTACTTCAATACCCCATGAACAGACAAGGAAACCAAGAGAAAACACCAAAGACATATTTTTTTCTGGATTCAGTTTAATTTCATGTTTATTCAAATGATTGAAGGTTTCAGCCAAGTCTGATAAATGATTAGAGCTAATTTTGTTTTTTACAACGAGATCATCAACATAAGCATCGATATTACACCCTAATTGACTATAAAAAGTCTTCTACAAGAGTCGTTGGTACGTGGCTCCAGCATTTTTCAACCTGAATGGCATTTTTCTATAGCAGTAGGCATCGAACGGGGTTATGAAGGAAGTCTTCTCTTCATCATTGCTTGTCATACTTATTTGATGATAACCTAAGTATGCATCCAATAAACTCATCAATTCACAGTCCGCTGTGGAATCTACCAATTGATCGATCCAAGGCAAAGGAAAATCATCTTTTTGACAAGCTTTATTTAAACTGGTGGAATCAACGCACATACGCCACTTACAATTTGCTTTCTTGACCATAACCGGATTCGCAAGCCAATCAGGATGATCAACCTCGCGAATAAAACCAGCTTCCAAGAGTTTGTCCAACTCTTGTCAGATGGCTTCTTGCCGATCAGGAGTGAATTGGCATAGATTATGCTTCACTGATCGTATGTCAGGTCGAATGGCTAACCTATACTCTATCACTTATCTTGGGACCCAGGCATGTTGGATGGTTTTCACGTAAACACATCTGCATTAGCCCGGAGGAAAGCGACAAGCGTGTCTTTCTATTTAGTATCCATTAATGATCCTGTCCAAACAGTTTTTGACTGGTCGGTAGGATAAATGGGAACTTACTTTATTTGCTCATTGGGTTGAGGAACTACCTTTAGCCTCCCTATCTTGCTGGATTTACTTGTATTTTCTGCATCATTAGCACCACCTAATGGTAATTGATCAACAATCTCGAGCGATTTGCGATCACAATTAAGTGCAGTAAGTTGGTTACCTTGCACAGTAATCACGCCTTTTGGACCAGGAATCTTTAAACTCTGGTAGGCATGATGGGTTACTGCTATAAACTTGGTTAGTGAAGGTCTACCCAGAATGGCATTACATGCTGACTCGAAATCAACAATCTCAAATGAAATTAATTATGTTCTAAAGTTATCAGCATTTCCAAATGTGACAGGTAATATTATCTGTCCCACTGGAGTTATTGATGGACCAGGTACAATCCCAAAAAATGGGTTCGTAACGGGCCTTATCTTGGAACGAGGAATTTGCATCTCATTCAAAGTATGAATAAAAAGCAAGTCCAAAGAACTCCTCCCATCAATTTAAAACCCTTCCAACTTTGCAATTGCTAGTCGTAGGATAAACTACTAATGGGAGTTTTCTGGGAATTGACGTACCTCTTGGGCAATCTTTTCTATTGAAGGTGAGGTCGACCTCCGACCACTAGGGGTATTCTAGTTTTCCGGTCCGATTGTCAATATTGTTCACCTCCCTCCATGCAGTTTTAAATTGCCTTTTTGGGTGTACACAGATGAACCACCAAATATAATATTAACGTGGTTGTTGAGTTTTTGATAGCCCATCTCCACATCACCATCTGCGTCCTTGTTGCCTGAATCTTCCGATGCATTGGACCCTTACCGGAGTAGAAATCTTCCATACGTTATTGCCATGTATGGCAATTCCCCAGGTCGTGTCCTGATACCCTATGTAACGGACACCAACGACCATTACCACTAGTCGCACCAGCATTTTCGGAACTAGACCGATCGTCCTGGCAACCAGCTGTCTTCTTCCAAGGTCTCTTTCCCTTGGAGTATGTTGGTCGTTCTGCAATTCCCGCAACTTCACATTGGGCATTTTGTTTATTTTTCTTTTTCTTATTCATCTTTTTATGATCTTTAGATTTAGAGAATTTTTTCATCTTCTGGTTTTTCGACCCTGGGAGGCCAGGTTGTGGTGGAGCATGGCCTTTATTAACCATTCTATTCCACTCAATAACCTCGTGAGCGTCGGAGTATCTGTCTGCCATATCGAACAACTCTGGTATGGTAGACGGCGGATGAATGTTGAGATCTTTAGTAAACCTCTTATAACGAACAACCTTCTTGAAAGCACGAAGCACAGAGCCGTCAAAAATATTAGGGATGGTGTTGCGTACTTCTACAAACCTTTTAATCAAATGTCACAAATTTTCGCCAGAAGTTTGGCAAAGACGATGCAAATCATCTTCTTTACCATGCTTGGCATAGCAACTTTTAAAATTATTTAAAATGGCATGGCACAAATTTTCCCAACTGTAAATAAAACCTTTTAGCTGATTAAACAGCCAAGTTCATGTTGATCCCTTTAAAATAGTAGGAAGATAGTTGGTTGTTACCTTCTCATCACCTCCAGCGGCCTGGATGGCGGTAGTATAGACCTGTAAGAATTCTGATGGATTCTGGGTTCCATCAAAACTCTCCAGTTATCCTGGCTTGAATTTTTTAGGCCAGGTTATGCTTCTAAGCCAAGGGGAGAAAGCTTTACATCCTGTATACAGACCAAAATGTGACCGTACATTAGGAGCTTGGTCTATGTTCTCAGGAGAACGTGATCGTCGTCGACCACGGTTAGAAGTTTCACCTGGGGTTAAGCGTTCGAAGACACTTCTCCATGATGGCTAGCTCCTTGGTGGCATCGACCAGACGAGGATCCCTCCACATGGGATTTGGTTTGAGATCTTGTTGAGATAGACCTTATTTGCACTTCATTTGCGTCTTCCTGCAGATCAGCAACGATATACCGTATAATGGTTGCATTCAGTGCATCTTCCCCCTCCATTGGATGATCAAGAATTGCATTTGAATAAATGCGGATTTTCTCAATGGGGGTTGTTTGTTGCGAACTACTTTGAGCAAAGTCGCAGTCTCTTGCCACTACCTGTGGAGGTGGTGGTGTAATGAATGTATCTTGATGAGGCTGTCCCCTAGAAACTTGATGTCTCTATGAAGTGCTCGGTCGATTTTGAAAATATGAGCGTCAGGCCTCGTTAATTGATTTTTGCTTCTCTGCCATACACCGCTCGTATTCACTCTGAGCGTTTTTTGGGCAATTTCCTAGGCTTCGTGTGCTTGCTGCCCATCTACTTCGCTGGTGACCATGCAAGCGCAGAAACCCAAGTAAACAGAGGGTGTTAACCCTCCATCTTCATCTGATGAAGGTGTGTAATCAAAACCTTGGAGACGATCTTTCGAGGCTGAATTGTTCAGAAGGTTATTACTTCCTTTTGACGCATTTTCATTGTCAATTTCCATGGGACATGCCTCATGGAAATCTTCATCTGAATTTACTAGAGTAATAAGATTTTTACCTTTAGGTGCGTTAGATGATTGTTCTTCGGCCTCAACTTCTGCCTCGATCTTTTCTAACTCTTCCGCGGTAACATATTCATAGTAAAAGTCACACTTACATTGCTCCTCCGTTACCTCATCGTTAGCAGTGAGATGGGCGTAATTGGCGAGGTCGAACCAATTTTCCTCATCTGTTGGTGCATGAGGCATCTTGCTATAAACTTACATAGAAGGTTCCATAGTAAGGATCTAATAAAGACATTGAAGAAGCTATGCGTGCAAAACCAGAGGTGGAAGTTTGAGGCTATATGAAGAGTGCTGGACGAGGATACCTCTAAGCATACGAAGGAGTCCAGAGGAGGCCAAGTGGTAGTCAGTGAAGGTGTGCATGTGGGGAGGGGTTCCTCTAGCCAAGTGAACAACTTCTCATAATGCATACAGTTGCATGACCCCAAGCTAGAGAAATGGTCCTTGCTCCACGACATGGACGATGCAAAGTATGGAATAATGACAACTAACATGTTCGAGGTTTACAACGGCGCACTGTCAGTATTCTGTGATGTACATCTCTCAGTACTATAGCATAGACCATCTCTTCGAAACATAGAGTGCAGAGTTCAACTCCTACGGCCTTGACATGAATTACAGGGAGTTGTGACCAGAGCAGGTCACATGGTTTCAAAATGATGCGTTGAAGAGGAGTGGTCATGAATGATGGCAATTGCGGACCTGCTCCACCACTAACACATACAATTGCCAATGACAACACAGACTCTGACACGAACTCGCTCGATCAAGAGTTGGCAATGCCAAGTTCAGTTTGGGGTACGTTTGCACCGGCATGCTTGCCGCAGTAGCGACATCGGGACACTTGGTTCGATTAGACATACACTGTGTACACCGTCCATGAATACGGTGCAGGCTCATCATATAGGCAACAACCACGATAGGTATATATTATCAAATTAAAGTTCTTCACCTTGTAGAACTGGACTAACACTACATGTGCATAGGTTTCAAGGGAGGAGTTCTACCAATGGGCTCAGCATTCCATGATCCCGCAACCTGCATCGGTACGTGCTTACATGTAATTTCAGTTTCTTGTTGCGATCTCTTTTTCTACACCACTAATGGTAAATTACAATGCGGCCTCTCACGTGAGTGGATGACATGTTCAACGAGCAGCACTTGGGGCCCAGCCAACTTGACGAGGCCCTTCCTGTAACGTAGGATACCTAGTACAATTTTCGCAGCGCCACTCACTCACCCGACCGGTTCACGTTCCCACAAGACCACCTTCATCGTGCGAGGAATTGGTGACCAGATCAGAGTTGAGGTCGTCCGATGCGGATTGCTACACTATTGTCTCCATGTCTACGCATCCCGTTTATACTCTTTTTGTTTTTCCAGCCATTTTGTACGTTATGCTATGTAACGTGATGATATGTATGTGCTATGTAATATGATTCCTTACCAATATTTTGTACATCATGGCATTCTAGTTTTCATTCGTTCTTCATACTTTCTCTCATTTCATATACAAAAATAATATAAAACACATTGTCCATTACTATCCAAGATGGATGACAGCACACTAGTAGCGGTTGTTTCCCGATAGAGTTAACAACACATTGTCATTCACTTCAAATCACACGTGAAAACACATTGCCCCCTTCTTTTCGGTCTGGCGTGAAACTCCCACCGTCTTACCTCACTAAATTGACAAGTCCTCCAGCTTTCCTCACTAAATTGACAACTCCGCTAGCTTTATCCAGTGACTTCACAAGTCCAACCACCTATGCTTAGTGACATGACAAGTCGCACCAGCTTTCCTCACTGATTTGACAACTCTTGGCATCTTTCATCAATGCCTACACAAGACCTACTAGCTTAACTCAGTTACCTGACAAGTCCTACCAGCTTTGCTTAGTGATCTGATAAGTCACACCTGCTTTACTCAGTCATTCTCATCCTATAAATACCCATGCACCACTAAATAACTACTCCATGTGCAGCATGACTGACAAAGCTGGCAGCTCAAGGAGGGAAAGACGGGGACAATCAGGGTTTCGAGGGCGTGACCCTTACCTCGAAGACACAAGCACCTAAAGTCCCCTAAACCTAGATACCCCCAGCCCGATCTTCCACTTAGAACACGAGACTACTACACAACTACAAATCCACTGCGTGACTAAGCACACCTCCCCGAGCATTGGTCAAAATGCAAGCACAATCTCGACGTGGTAGTCTAGGTTTTCGACCACTGTTGGCATAGAGGGCATCGTTTTTTCTAATGCCCTCTATTCATGGTAAGTACTTCAATTTCTTACGTATGATTCCACGCATGTATTGCTATATCGCTTGCTAACACGTACTCTCCCTTGTAGACTGCGGATTGCAAATTCACCAAATGGGTGGACCCACCATATTGCATACATGCCCAAGTTTACATGGACACAGTGCTAGGGCGCCTTGACAAAATGCGAGAGGAGAGCTTCGGCGGCAGAACGATGACCTCCAGAAGCAAAGGATTACGGAGAGGAACAATGAGGTGGTGATCCACCTCTGCAGCGAGTACCACATTTACTCCTACTGCGACAATTCGAGCTGCAGTTGCACTTGCTACTACCTTGATAACCAGCCGCGTTCACGCTGTCCTGATGATCAACACTCCATGTGGGTGTTGACGACTACACATTTCAGCCCTAAGGGCCTGCGCCCAGAACGCGAAATCCATCCCCTGTTTTCAATTCAAAAAGGTGCACATGTATTTTATCTGTAGTTTTATGTACATGGTTTGTCTGTGTGAAAGACCATGTGGAGGTCTATCTAGGGTTGTAATGAGTTATTGACAGTTTTTGAGCATGGGTGCTCAAGTTTGAGTTTGTTTTGAACTCTATTTTGAATTTGGAGTAATTTGAGGTGTTGTCAGGTCAAGGGTGGCGCTACCGGTCTTGTAGGAGAGGTAGTGCCGGCCAGGCGGCATTACCGGCCTAGGTTGGTATTAGTGCCTGCCATGCGGAACTACCGATCTTGGGAGCGGTAGTTTTTTATACAGAGGTTTTCTCTGGGGTTAGATACAAGCGGCACTATAGGCCATCTAGGAGCGGTAGTACAAGGGGTGTGTACCTATCAGCCTCTAGTGGCGGTAGCTATTTTCTAGAGAGGGTTCTCTCGGGGCTGATTAGTGTGAGCGGTACTACTAGCCAACTAGGAGCGATAGTATCGGGGGGCGGTACTACCGGCCCTGGGAGGCAGTAGTGCTGACTTTCCAACACATTGTGATGTTTGCTGTGATGATGTAATTGGTAATTGCATTTATGGTGAACAGTGCTATATGATGGTTTGCTTATCGGTGTTGGTTGCAGGACTCTGAGGCTAGGTCATGGTGAGGCAAAGGTGAGACTGGGACTAGGCTAGAAGAGCTGAGGTCCAGAACGGTTAATGGACGCGGAAGATGACTAAGTCCAGGAAGTGGTTGCAAGCTGGGAAGATAAGGAACCAGAGCATGAAGCACTATTTATGGACATGGCAGGCAACGGCATGGACCGGGACTAAGCTTAGGGAGGAGTTGAGATACAAAAAAGTCAAGGAAGCCCATGCCGCCATGGTGAAGCGGTCAAGTATACGTGGCGCGCCAAGTGACTTGGGCCCATTTGCAAGCGAGGACTATTCGGGGGAGTCCAAACGTGTGAGATGCTTGACGACAAGTCATTGGGGCCACGTGGAAAGCGACGAAGCATGAGCGATGCTTCGAGGAGAAGAAAGACCGGTCATTGGGCAAATTGGTAATTTATCCAATACCGTCGGTCGAGGCAGTTTGAAAAACCGCGATGATTCCTAAGTGGTTTAGGTCACACCAAAGTGGTGTTGGGCGCAAATTAGGGCTCATAGAGCGGATTTGGCGTCAATGTAATAGCCGTTTTGAGAAGCGTGCTTGTGTGAGTGGAAACCCCGTTAAGAGTGTTGGGTTTCGGGTTAGCCCATGTAAATGTGGATGGTATCCACTTGTGTGTCCAGGTCTAGGGTTAGGTTGCCTCTACTATATACGGAGATGTAGTAGGAGGTGAGGATTTGAGATCTTAGACTTAGTCACTAGGAGTTTTAGGTTTCTCAAAAGATTTTGTGTTCTTGTGTGGTATGTGTGCTCATTGGGAGCTTTGACCTCAAGTGCGAGAGGCTTTGTAAACACTTCTGATGATCTGAATGCAAATCATCTTCATGTTCAAGTTTTGCCTCAACCTTTGATCTTCTTGCTTTGCTCTTTATCTTTTCTTACGGTTTCTTGCTTGCTTGATTTCGTGCTACCAAGGATGAATGATTGATAGATATATCCTCTGAAGATTATCTCCTCAATCATCTAGGCAAACTTCTTCTTGATCAACCAAGTTTCTCCAAGAAACCAGTTTTTGAGTTGAGAAGGAAGTTCTCGAGGTAGATCTTGATCCTATTAGTTTGAGGGATCTTTCTTGAGTGTTCTTATTTACTGTGACATATGGGAGGCCATCTAAGGTCATCTTGACCATTAAATCCCTACAAGCAAGCACAGGGTGAAGATTTGGGTTTTGACCCAGTTTTTGTGCACTCTTCCTTGATCTGGAAAAAGGTTGGAACTTTAATGTCAATCCTTACGGTTGAAGGTTGGAATAGGTTCCTGACATCCATAGGAAGGTGTCTACAAAGTTTCACAGGGTTTGGATCAGCCGATCAAAAGTTACATGAATTTTTGATCTTGAACTCGTGTTGATTTTACTATTCATACCCTATTACTGTTCATCCGGCACTACCGCTACAGTAGCCGGTGGTTTCGAGTGATTGTTCATCCTGGCACTACCGGCCTCTATAGCACGATAGTGCCACCCCAGAGCTGATTTTTCAGGAGATCTTCTTCCGCTCTTTTGAGGTTTTGGGAGGTGTTGGTTGGATTCTTTAGGGGAAAATTGTTATTTGATCATTCACCTCCCTATAATCGCCATTTTCGGTCATTCACCGTGTCGCCATTTGTATCAAACCAAACTTTATGCGCCATGTAATCCGCGTAAGTGATTGTCACATGTTCGTATTTCACATTGCATCTTTTGCCTTCTTCAGATACTATTTTCCTTCCAAATCGTTGATTCCAAAAAATAAATGAATCAACACTTCTCTAGCCTCTATAACAATTTTTTCGGCAAATCTGCCCCCCTTGCGAACGGAATTGCAAAAAGCCCCACTCCCAACCGCGTCAGCGCTGGAAAGTGATCGCAGTCGGGAATGGAATTTTTACAATTATGTTCGCAAGGGGTGTCAGATTTGCAAAAAAAATCACTCACAGAGCTACAAAAGTGATCATTTTAAAAATAAAAAATATCACTCACGGAGCTAAAAAAGTGATCATTTTAAAAATAAGTCTATTAAAAAAACAAGTGACAGTTCGCCATGCTTGCTCGCCATGCAGTAGGAGCCGCAGCTCCCGTGACCGCCTCTATCGTAGTTGGAAGTTGTCACACATTTGTCTTTGCTGTGTGGCAGAGTCTCGCCTCGCTTAGCGCCAAATTTTGTGGTCTGGGCCCCACCTGCGGTACCACCTTCCTACCACGGTTGCATAGCGCAGTAGAGGACAAGTGTCCCCTGACAGCTCTTCTGTGCTCACTTTGGGGCTAGATTTGCAAACTTTCTCACACGGGAGCTAGATTTGCAAAAAAATGGAAGCTACATGGCTATATATGTGAACAGTTTTGCCACTACGAGCGCTTGGATGCGCCAATGGCCTTTTCTTTTCTTTTTTTGTCTCCCATTGTTTTCTTTTCTTGCCAGGTGCTTATGTGTATTCTTATTTAAAAGCTATACAAATATTAAACTATAAATGAAAGGTAGATGGTAATTACTTATCACTTTATTTGCTTTAAAATTTGTGCAACTTGTCTAAGAAGTGATGCATAAAACGCTGCTCAATTGGTTTTACTGTTGCCCACTTCCACATGATTTTGATATGTGGGCCCACATGGCAGTCTCACGCGCCCTCATTTCCAGTTTCACTCGCGTGAGAGGCTGCCATGTGGGTCCAGACTGCTAGACCAGTTACAAGAATCGATCAATTCTAAAACTTGTAGTTTTGTGATACAAGCTATCATAAAATCTGTAGTTTTGTGAAATAGAAAGTAAAATATGTAGTTTTCTGATAGTTTGTACAAAAAAAACCTGTAGTTTTGTGAAAATTACTCTAGAAATATTCATTTTTAGACCATGATCATACCGCGAGGTTCTACACTTTTTTGAGAGCATATTGGATAAAACCATAGATTTTTTCCACAGCAAGGTGTGGAATGGCAACAATAAAATGACCAGGCTGAGGGTTTGTAGCAACGGTGGGCGAAAGGAGTCAACCACAGTAGGGGAGGAACAATAGTGGTGGGATAATTGACCGTAGTTGCCAAGGGCCGAAGAATAGGGGGTACTGGAATAAACTGAAGTAATCAAACAAATTGAAAAAGAACTCACAGCAACTTGCTAACACGTTGACAAAACAATTCTAATTAGCTGCTAAATAGTTAACATAATAATTCAAGTTGTAGTATTAGTTGGGGTGCACCTAGCCAAGGTTAGTGCAATTCCTAGAGGCCCAATAGCAAGCCTCTATGATGGATCCTCCCCACAATAAATAAATTTAATCAATACACACGGTCCACTTCAATTGCTAAACTCATAAGGACAGATACCACACCCGATCTTAGCCGGAAGGACTCCCTCCCCATTCCATATCCAGTTCTCAGGCCTAATATGGATTGCATACAGGTAGCAAGCGATAATGCAACAAGTTAACGCTATCCCATAATGGCACACACAAATAGTGGTACTAACGACAAAATAGCACATTGCATTTTGACCCAAATAGAATTATGACTTTGCTCGATGTACGTATGTGACAGGATGGGAAATTGTGAAGTACAACTTAGCATTGCGATGAAGAATCCACAATACATGCTTTGATGTAGCTACCAAAACGCTCTATCTAGTCTATTACAAAGTTCCAGATAACATGAAGTTACAGACGCATCAAACGATTTCTACCTCCCTAGTCCCCAACTGTTTGTTGCAGCTGAACCAATCTGTTACGGTTTTGTTGTTCCTTACTGGCATGTCAAAAGAAGATATGGGTAAACATTCGCACAATTCCTGGCAAACACCAAATCTTCACAAAACTCTATATAGATATCTGCCAGCAAAAATGAGTTATCCGTGCTCTTATCATGCAGGTCTGCTAGCCTTTTGGTCTTCTACCAAAGACTAATCTGTTTGCTCTACGAGTTCTCACTATCTTCATTATTTCCGGAATATTCCTTCTGGCAAGGGACATTCATATGCTGCTGCGATGAGATTATTCCCGCGATTGCTTTCATGGCAGCAGCAGTCCTGTCACTACTCACCTCTTCCTCGTCCGATTTCTCGACAGGTTCAGTACTTTCAGATGGACCATCTTCAATCTGCTGCGGTGGGGGCACAAAAAAGGGAATCTTACCCCTCTGCCAGTCATGAAGTACCATCTTGGCCGCTGTTGTCAGATCAGGTTCCCCACCCTGAGAACCAAAAGCGCAATTACAGAGTTAAAAGTGTTATCATTATTTGAATTATACAATCGGTAATGGTTTGTTCGTCTTCTAAAGATAATTAACCTTATCACATTTTTTTAACATAGGAGTACGTTACAAAATTGAGCCTACCCCAACATGTTTGGGACAAAAGGCTTGGTTGTTGGTTGTTGTAGGAGTACGCTACAAAATTGTACACTAAATCACTACATAATATCTCCCAAATTACATTTTCCTAAGCATCATGGAAAGAGAAATATTTAGTAGAAATATAGCAAGACAGCACAAATATAATAAATGTCATACCTTGAGTAGTTTTCCAGTGGTCTTGCTCAGCTGGATGAGAAAATCATTATCATCAGCCCTGCAGAGAAGCAAATGTATGCAGCACAAGACATGTACCATGGATTTTTAATTATTTCAATGAACAACACCACCACCAAGCTAACTTTGATGTATGATATTCAGTATCAATAAGCAAGTACATCCACTTCATGCACATGAGCTTATCAAAAGGAGGGCTTATCAAAAGGAGGAAACATGGTAAGAGAGTAAGCGGAAACTAACACAATGATGTCCAATAAATTACGACAAACATTACCAACTTGAACACCAATGGAAACAAACATGAACAATGAAAAAAGAATAGGCAAGCTTGACCTCCAACTCTGAAAATCAATGTTTATATGAATATATGCTGAAAAAACCAAACACTAATATAATTATCCAGTACGAGTACTGTATGCAAATGATAAGTTATAGGTTTGTATCTACTTAAAAATACATTGCTTACATATAAATAAACTAGAATGTGTCTTACAAAGATGACATACCATTCTTGAATTTTATATGCTCTTTGAAGATGCTCCTTTTTTACACGCCTCAAAACTTCACCAATGTGCTCAGAAGCATCCTCCAAATTGGTCACTCGTACCTGGTGATAAATATATGTACATGAAAATGAAAAATTCTCATCTAGGATAATAAATACTAAAAATAGCATTTCTAAAATGAGTGGTGGTCGACTAAAAAGCAATGTTGTTGCTACTCCATGCAATATGACATAAATCCATATGTTCAAAATGAGTAAACCATTGCATTCTCTTACTTTCATGTTGAAACAATGTACAAAAAATGCACTTGATATTTGTTTCTATACTTTTATGTTGAAATAGCAACAAGATGAGAAAACAAAATCAACAGGAGTAAAATGTTTACGGTTTACTAGATGCTTGTTTTTCTGCAATCTAATTAAAAGAGAAGACAAAACGGCCCAAGTGAAGATACATACCACGCCCTTAAGAACTATATCAGTTTCTGAATCGTTATTTTGGTACACAACCCCAGGGCAATCAATCAAAAAGATTCTTTTAGTGAGGGTGATGTACTGCCACACCTTCGTCTCTCCAGGAACTGGAGCCACTTTGCAAACCTACGGATATAACATAAAAACAAAAATATTCAGAAAGTTCACTACTATATGTCATCTAGAAAGCTTTGAAAGAAGAGAGAATTACACTCTTGGAGCGTAATGTGTTGATAACTGATGACTTCCCAACATTGGGATATCCAACAAATCCAACAGATATGGCTTGTTTCTCACTCTTCAAACGCGCAAACTGCCTTAATACTGAAAGAAGAGATCCCTGGAAGTGGTTCAAAAATATAAGGGGCCAGAGTATAGCAGCACAACGGACATATTCCACTGAAAAAGTATCCCACTAACTTACTTTGCCAAATGAATTGTTGATGCTTGCATGGAATGCTAGGGTGGGATAGTCCTTCGATAGAGTACGCAACCATCCTTTTGTTGCCCAAGCAGGTACTAGATCACACTAAATGAAAAATAAAAGAAACCATCAATGTGCCACCAGACATCACACCAGGAAAATATTTAATATTTTGCACTCAGCAAAGTTGCAGAACTTAAATTGATACCTTATTTAGTAAGAATACCAAGTGTTTGTGCTTGGCGTTTTCCTTCAGATGTTTCTCTAGATGGTAGCATCTGGTGCCCATTGGATCCCTTGCATCCAACACCTGCACAAGAAAAATACGAAGTAAGCAAACCAGCAATCCAATACATGCAGACATTTCTACCAAAAAAAAGTGGAGCAGATATTTGGTTGATTTGATAGAGTAGAAGTAATGCTCACAAGGACAAAAGGTTGTAACACTGACCTGCACAACAACATCTGAAGAGTCAATAACTTTATAAAGTTCACCCCAAATTCTTTTGCTCTGTCCCTTCTCAAACATTGTATGCCGGACAAGGTCTCGTAAGCCATCTTCCTCTTCCTCCTTTGGCAACTTTGATGAAGCATACTTTTCCTCAAATGCATCTAAAAAGCATAACCGACATTTTACCAAGACAGGGGAAGCTATCCTTGATAAATAATAACATATAGGTTCATGTACCTAAAGATAATTATCCAACAGACTTAAAATTTGTGTAGTTGACTGCAAAAGACTGACAACAATTATTCTTCAACATTCGTTAGTAGTTTGAGTAGCAGAAGAAAAGCCAGTAGGCCCACTAGTTTGTATTTTCAAGATTTTTGAACATGCATACAACATGTACATGAGATATATCTTCTCCAGTTGCAAAACTGTAGTTCAAACTTAAAGCCCATTGCTTTCTTCTAAAATGGCATTAACAACCTGGAACTTAAATTATTAAGCAGCAGCAATGGAATAGTGGATAAACATATATAACTTGTACCTTGAGAGTCATCAGCTTTCTTCAACAGAGATTCATAATCAAGTGACAATAGTTTTGGGCGTTTCCTCTTGCCCTTTGGTCCAAAGGCATGCTCAAAAGGCTCAGTGTCAAGAAGATGTGCCCTAGCTTGCTGTATCATCAACATGGACCAACATATATAAGTAAAACATTTCATATTACAATGCCGACTACTTCACCGCAGTTAAAATGAAAGGTTCCAAGTTTTTTTTAACTAACAAAGACTCAAGTCTTCAACGAACCAAAAACGAAAAATAAAAGGAATAGAATTGACACTAATTGTTTTAAAACAATAGTGCCACATGCTACTATTGCATTGCCTACACTTCCAACAGGTTAATGACTAATATGACAGGTGCTACATACAGAAGCTATACCTTTTGATGATCCTGCAGAAGCGATAGCGGCAGCTTCCGCTCTTTCAATATGACATTGTAGTTATTGGAAAGACGACTCTGGAGTTCCTCCCTAAAGAATTCAAGCTCTTTCTGGTTAACAACTCGTGTATTTCCTGTAATTACCAAGAGGCAGAATAATACAGACAATCAGCATTCACTGTTACATAGCTGGACTTAAAAGTGGAACAAACTGACAGCTGCAAAATAGCAAGGGGGAAAACCTACATTCCAGAGCTCTAAGTTCTTTGATCATATAACTTAGTAACCAAATAAAGTATACGATATCCAAATCTTCAACAAAAAAAGAAGGAAGTATACCATATCCACATATCAACAAAAAGCTTTACCCAGCAAATTGTGCCTAGGATAATTTAACCGATCACTTTGTACGATCTTGCATATATCACCTTACAAATTTCACCTTGTGCACTGGGTCCCTTATCAATTCTTCCAGCAAAACTACTACCTCAACAGACGCTAAGCTATGGTGCAGAAGGCCACGCTAATTGCCAAGTTGAAAATTGAATCAAATGTAAATCTTCTCCGCTTTTCTCATATACAGTAGTAATTAAACCTCCCAACTTCTCTCGACATGATCAACCACGCCAGAAAGCTCGTCTACTTCACTCGGATAAACATCACCAAGCGCGTTCAGCTATTCAGTCAGAGAGAGCGTGTGATTAGCTCACCGAACCAGCGGCGGTCGGGCTCGATGCGGGTGTTGGGGAGCTCCTTGGACTGGAGGTCGTGCTTGAGCACCTTCCCGGAGCGGTCCCTCTTGGGCCGCGTGTTGTACATCTTGAGCCGCCGCACCGTGGCCGCGGACCGGCCCCCGCCGCCGCCCGCGCCCTTCTTGTCATTGGCGCGGTTGACGTCGAGCGAGTGCCGCGGCTTGCCCGACACGTTCACCGCCCTCTCCTTCGTCTTCGCCATCGCGGGGGGCTCTCGGGGGATTCTTGGTAGGAGAAGCTTTTTTCCCTCTCCTCTCTCGTTTTTCGGCTTTCTCCTGGCCCCGTCAGCGAGGAGGCGGCGGGGGAAAGGGAGGAGGGGAAGCTAGGGTTTTTGCAGTAGATGCGAGCAGCGAGGCGGCGAATCGCGTGCATCGCACGTGACGTGACGTGCGCATGTGAGCTGTGAGGTCGGCTGGGCTTTTGCAGGCCGGGCTGTTCGGTAGCGGCCGGTTCCAAAACTGTTAGGCCATCACGGGGATTCCTAGCCGCGCGCCGCCTGCTTCAGGGCACGGCCCCTCAAAGCACGCAGTCGAATCCTGGGCAGTTAAGCCCACCGGCGATTTTTTTTAAAAAGAAAAATAGTCCCGTGCGAACTAAAAGGCTGAGACCCTGTTTGTTTCGGCTTAGACTTTTTGGCTTTTGGTTTAACGAGCTTTTAAGCTGTCTGCTTTTAAGCCAAGACATGTTGTTTGGTATCCTAGCTTTTTGATGGGTTGGATGGTGTAGTTTTTTGATAGTCCCAAAATAGATTAATTCACCCTCGAATAAAGTGATCCCTCAAAAAAAATACCTCACAATTCCAAATATGGGCCAACAGCAGGTGCATGGCGCCGTGGTAGTTCGCCAAAGCGTGGCAGGACACAAGCAACCGCGGTAGAGGGTGGGCCCACAAACCTACTGCGGAGCCCAAACGTGACAGGTGTTGCCATGCCTGCTGACCACGGTAGGATTTGCTTTGGTCTAGCTCCGCAGCAGGCCGCCCTATGACCTACTTGGCCCCTTCATATTTTTTGTCGTGTCTGGTCTCTGTTCGAACAAAATTATAAATCTAGCCTCCTATTCGATTGACTTTTTTTTCAAATGGTGATAGAGTCCTCATGTTGCAGTTTTTTGTTTGACGAGTTTATAATTTTGAAATAATAGGTAACTATTAAAGCAAGAATTTGACAAGTTTGTTGTATGCACGTAGGAAAGTAAAGTAATGATTTTTATTTAAATAAACCATTTCAAACTAGACATAATACTACATAATGAAGGTGTGAAGTGCATAGTGTTTAGGGTTTGTTTAGGTGCATATGATTGCATCACTACTCCTATACAAATAGCAACATGCACGAACTATCATCCCAAACTAAAGTTAAGATACAAGTGTACCTTTTGGAATAAAAAACACTGGGATGAAAAAGAAGTCAGGCTTATGGTCATATATCCTATGCATCAGGGTCCATTAGTACCTTTCCCTTGACTCCCCTACGGGTGTGGGTTTTGGCCTTCCTCCATTGATTCTTTTACAAGAAAGTCCAATACTCGTCTTCCGGATCATGTTTAGCCTTTCTCTTGCCTTCCTCACTCCTGGCTCGGCCCTTCGCCATCGCCTCTTCTTATTTGGCTTTAAGGACACTACGAGACTTCCACCACCATGACGTTTCCTTACGGACATCAATGCCTTTCTTTTGTCTTCCCTACTCTCAGTTGAGTAAGGTTTTCAACGGTTGAAATTCTCGAGAACTATGTAATTCAGCATGTATTTTTTTGCTAGATAAGTGCCCTGTCATACTTCTTCGAGATGTCGATCCATTGGAAGAAGCAGCAACGCTCTGAAAGCTGCCATGTTGCACGGATAAAGTTAGCGATATGTAACATGCAACGGGAAATATCAATACGTGACATTCACTTATGCGGTAATCACTAGACATGTAGTACGCCCGAGCAGCGCTGTCTAGATTGTATGGATTGAATAATCTTTACCGGATTACAACAATTGCACTACGAGTACGAAAGCTATAGTGGTACAAATGCATCCTTACAAGAAGAATCAAGGTAGGTTCTCGTCTTCTTTGCAACTCACCTGGATATCTCTAAGCCCAGCGGAGTGACCTCATCTACCATCTTCTCCCTCCCGTCTCCATGTTTTGGAAATTATCTCGAGTGGAGTGTTGGCTATGTGGTAGAGTATGCCCTGTTTTTATAAGCAGTTAGTGTATAGTGTTTTGGGAGTAAACTAGCGAATGGAAGTGCACTCACGTCCACGAAAAGAAATCTTTTGGGCACATGAAAGGTCAGCGAGTTGTTAAATCACTTAGAAAAACTAGTGCGCGTTATCGGATCATCTCCTGCATAAGTTTCTTTTCTACCATGCTAGTAATCACAAGACAAATATGCTAAAGTCTCCAATTAATTTCTCCCTAATTACCATGTCTGATGATTAATCCAAAAATAATTCAATAATGAATACATCAGTACCAAGACTAACAAGTACCATTTCTTCCTAATGGACACATCAAGACAAACTAAGCGTAATCATTTAACTAATTAAACCCTAACCACAACATAATCACAAATTTTGTGTGCAAATAAAACTTACCTTTTATTAAAGCCATATATTAGAACTACACTTTTTACAACTTCCAGATCTCCTAATTTCCACTCAAATTACTTCTAAAACGATTAAAAACCAACCTCACCTCTCTTTTCTCCCTCTCCACTTCTCTTCGCTTCTCTTGGGTGAAATGGGGGAGAAGAGTAGGGCGAGGAGGCCAGCAATAGAAGTAGCTAACTGCTCGCAAGGACCACAGGCCCCACCAACCTATCATGGACCGATACCGTAGCAGGATGGCACCTCCCTGCCACGCATATAGGGACCACGGTAACTCTGCTGCCTTAGTGGGCCCACACACCTACTACGCTTAGAGGAGGTGCCAAACTAATTCATCTTGCACTGTCTCCTCCCTCTCACTCACATATTGGCTCAATAAGGATGTATGACTGCGGCTGAACTCCCTAACTTCTTCCGCTATAGCATCTACGGCCTCCTCTATCATCGTATGGCTGGAAGCAACTCTCTGAAATACTTGTGTCAACAACACTAGAGGCTATCCTCTCTCCTTAGCCACTCTTACATAAGAGCTCCACAACTTCGGCCCCTTAAGTTCCAGTAACTCCCAGTACATGCACTCCTGTGATCGACATCCGACACCGTGCAATTTCAGATCACTTAGATTAGGGTCTAATGAGAACATGTTGTACAACCATCTCCTAACAGTGCCCCAAGGACGCTTCCCTGCGCGTGACAAACTGCTTATCACACTTGGAAAATGACCTAGTTCCACCCCTTGGGTCCCTATGTGTGGAACTCCTTCTCCATAGTATATTTTAAAATGGTCTCAGTTATTCATACCTGCGGCACATTTGTGACACAATTGTTATTACGCACACACCGTATCAGTATTATGTCATGCAATACGTAATGATCTTAAAGAATTACAAACCTAGTAGGGAAAATATGCCTACGAATGACTTGTACCTGCTCTACACTTCAATATACAATTGCTTCAAATATCCCTAAATTTCACTTCTCAACTTCATTCTATCTGGCAACGTTTTACGAATTATTCCCAACATGTCGAAGCGAACATAAACCACGATCACAACACTACAAATACAAAAATATCAATATATCTACACTAATATTACTAACCTCCATGCAACAACAAATACATTACTATTCTAAACATAGCTCTAACAATAATACCAATGTACAAATATTACAGACAATCTTAACGATCTAAACATACCTGCATAAATATTTTTATCTACCTATAGCTGCTCTACAATTCAAAGCATAATTGCTTGAAATGTCCAAAGATTTTACTTCTCCACTTCATACTATCCAGCAACGTTTTACAATTATTCCCAAAATGTCAAAGCGAATCTAATCTGCGATCACAGCATTACAAATGTAAAAATAGCAATATATCTACACTAATATTACTGACCTACACGAACCAATAGAATTATTACTATTCTAAACTCTCTCAATTATATTAACCTACAAATACTTACAGAAAATGATCTAAATGTACCTATAATGTTTGTTTACTCTACCCATACCCATCAACAAATTACTAGTCTATAAATAACTACGCAATTATTACTACTCAACATACTGAAATATCTACAAATATTTACAAAAAGTGTTAATGATCTAAATGTTTCTACAACAATATTTTTAATCTAACCATATCTATTACGAGTCTACAATTAACTACGCAACATACCTAAATATCGACAAATATTTATAGGAAATCATAATGATCTAAATGTACCTACAAAAATATTTTTAATTTACCCATATCTACCAACAAATTACTAGTATACAAATATCTACACAATTATTACTAGTCTACATAACTAAATACTTAATTACTTTGATTTTCTAATCTAGGTTTTGAAAGTACAAAACAGAATATTAAAATTCGAAGCTTCAAATGTAGACTAGACTTCTCTCCTCCTCCTCCCTCTTCCTCCCCTCCTTCTTCCCTCTCACCTTCTCTTCTTTTGTCTCTTCTTCTCCCCTTTTTCCTTTTCTTCCTCTCGTTTGCTTGCTCATGGGCGCACGGGCGAGGCTCGGCTGGCCACGCACCTCTTTATAGATGAGTTTCTGTCGCAAATTGAAATGACGACTGAGAACATGAACTGTCAGTCACCATTTCAATTCACGACAGAAATAATAGTCGCCGGTCTAATTCGTGATTGCTGACATAGCTATGAGCTGGCGCACTTATAACCGATTGAAGCAGCGACTAACTTACTGTTGCGAATTGGAATAGCGACAAAAATGCAGTCGCCATTCAGAACGGTCACAGTGGCATACTTCTATTATTTTTCGATTTATTATTTTTGTAATTTTTTATTTTTCGTGTATTAATTAAAAAGAAATTGGTGAAAGAATTATGGTATGAAGACTATGAAGTACCTGTGGAGGACGAATCTAATCCGACGGTTGCGAAGAACCCAGCCAGAATCCAAAAAATCAGCACCCGCGCCAACTCTCAGCCCCTTAGCCCTCCTAAAACCCTAACTCCACCGCCGCCCCCAAAACTCATGCCGCCGTCGCCGCCGGTGAGATGGCGTTGTACCTGCTCTTCGAGTCGGCCTCCGGCTACGGCATCGACGAGATCAGGCAGAGCGTGGACGCCGTGCGGTCCTCCGTGCTGGACCTCGACCGCTTCAGCAAGGCCGTCAAGCTCGCCGCCTTTTCCCCCTTATCCCCCGCCGTCGACGCTCTCAACCAGTGCAACGCCATATCCGAAGGTTTTGACACCCGCCATCAACCTAAAGATACTATCTTGTTGCGATTTGCGTCCAAGATGTGATCGTTTTGATGCGGCTTGGGCCATTTTTTTGTGTGAGAAGGAATCATGACCGACGAGCTGAGGAGCTTCCTGGAGCTGAACCTGCCCAAGCCCAAGGAAGGGAAGAAGGCCAAGTACAACCTCGGCGTCGTCGAACCCAAGGTCGGCTCTCACATCTCCGAGGTCACCGGCATCCCCTGCCAGTGCAACGAGTTCGTTCAGGAGCTGCTCCGCGGCATCCGCCTCCACTTCGACCGCTTCATCAATGAACTCAAGGTGATGCGACTTAAATTCTCACCGAACATGTTTTCATTCTGCATTCTAATTTGTGCGGTTCCTAGTTGAATGGTTATGCTCGTCAGCGGTGACACTTTGTTTGTTTAATTGCTGGATAGCTTACTTTGGTTTTGCATGTTACGTCGTTGTAGAAATCGGACTTTGAGAAGGCGCAGCTCGGCCTTGGGCATAGCTACAGCAGGGCGAAGGTGAAGTTCAATGTGAACCGTGTGGACAACATGGTGATTCAGGCCATCTTTCTGTTGGATACGCTTGACAAGGACATCAATTCCTTCTCCATAAGAGTGAGGTCTTCTTTGATCTTCTTTCGTGTTTTGGTTAACCGTCCGATTCATTTGTCTAGGACCTGCCATGATTGTAGTATTGATTCACTGTGCAATGGTATTTGAGTCCATCTAGTATGGGAGTGTGAGCATAATGGTAAATTGAATATTTATTGCTTTCTGAATCATAACGCAGGGAATGGTTTTCCTGGCATTTTCCTGAGCTGGTCAAAATTGTCAATGACAACTACCTTTATTCTAAGCTCGCTAAGTTCATTGTAAACAAATATGATTTGGCGGAAAAAGATATTCCAACTTTAGCTAATCTGATTGGAGATGAGGACAAGGCAAAAGAAATTGTTGAAGCGGCGAAGGCGTCAATGGGTAATGGGATATGGTCTCAATTATTTTGTTTCATTATATTAGCCATTAATTTCTTTGTGGTTTTTTTCTTGTTTGCTTTTCAGGCCAGGATCTTTCACCCGTTGATTTTGATCAATGTCCAGCAATTTGCACAAAGGGTCATGAATCTGTTTGAATATCGTAAAAACCTTTATGAGTATCTTGTCACCAAGATGAATGATATTGCACCAAATCTGACATCATTAATTGGTGAAGTTGTTGGAGCTCGCCTAATCTCTCATGCCGGTAGTCTTTCAAATCTTGCCAAGTGGCCTGCCTCCACTCTACAGATACTTGGTGCTGAGAAGGCACTTTTCAGGTTTTTAAAGCGATCATCTTATGATTCATTGTTTTTTTCATAATTCCAAGTTACCTTAGGAAAACTTGCTTTGAAAAACTAACCATATTTAGTGAATTTCGGCAAGTAATCAAAATAATACACCCCCTTATGCTTCTACATTGTCCTCCAGAGCATTGAAAACTCGAGGGAATACACCAAAGTATGGCCTTATATTCCACTCCTCGTTCATTGGCCGTGCTTTAGCCCGGAACAAGGGTAGAATGGCTCGATACCTGGCAAACAAATGTTCCATTGCATCACGCATTGATTGCTATTCCGGTTAGTTACAGTGCTCTTGTTTCCAATCTATTGGTATGCTGACTACTGCTCATTCTGAATGCATCCTCTGATGGTTTTCTGCTATATTTTGGGATTCAGAGTCAAGTACGTCAGTATTTGGGTCAAAGCTGCGTGAGCAAGTTGAGGAGAGATTAGAATTCTATGACAAGGGTGTTGCACCTCGTAAAAACCTCGATGTGATGAAAGCTGCAATTGACAGCATGGTAAATGGTGCCTCAGAAGACGCTGATGGTAAGGGTTGGCTAACTCCATTTGCCTATCTTCTAGTTTTAGTTGGTCTCTGAGCAACGCATTTTTCGTTCTTCTTATAATTCGATTGTATTTACACTCTACTCAAGCTACATACACAGATGACGAGAAGATTGATGCATCTGCCAAGAAAAGTAAGAAAAAAGGTCTAAATCTCAGGGTGACGGTGAAGCAATGGACCTGGATAATGGACCTGGATAAGCCCTCCAATGTTGCTGATGGAGAAGCTGAGCCTGGAACCGAGAAGAAGAAAAAGCACAAACTATAGGAGCCACGAGCAGGAAAATGGCACAGCACATGCCAATGGTGATGCTGAAGAGAATGAAACTCCCAAGAAGAAGAAAACGGACCGTGAAGCCCCCAAGGATGCTGAACCTAAGACGGCCACTGAAGGGAAGAAGAAAAAGAAGAAAAGGTCCAAAGCTGATGATGACGAGTAGTTATCTATTGTATGGTTGGTGCATCGTAGTGTTGTTTAAAACAAATTTAAACCTCTATGTTCTTGTTCATTTGGAATTTGATAAAATCTTGCACAACTACAAAATTTTCTTATTGGCTACTTTAAGCAAGGTGTAGAATCTTAGTGAGGCCCCATCAAATGTTTCTTTGCCAAGAGGCTAATGAACTTTGGTCATTAATTGTTTTTAGATGGGAAATGGTCCGTTCTGTTGGATGTTAAGCCATGGGATAATGGAACATGATTGTTACACCAGTGGGCGTCCTTGTTTCCTGTGGAGTGCATTTCGGTGTTCACTCTGAGATTTGCCCGTCTGAGCTTGCTGTTGCAAGGATGTAACAAAATTTTGCGATATTCATTCTCTGTGTTCTTTATGAATCCACTGGTGAGGCATATTTAAAATTTTGGGTACTAAAATGATCAGAATTCCCTGTATTATTTTTGCATGTGTAGAACAAGAGCCTGATAGTAAATGGTATAGATGCCAAACTCTTGCATCGAATGCGAGTAGTCTGCTTTTATGTTATGTTTATGAGTAGATTTATCTCGTATGGTCGAGCACTGAATGATGATGATGGTTATGACAGTAATGTATGACATTTAACGTTGGTAGAGGTTGTTGGAGAACGTATCTATTTTTTTTTAAAAAAAAAAGCTCTTTTACGGTGCACAAAATTCAATATACCACGACAGGCACCTACCGCAGGCCTAGTAAGGGTCATGAGAGTGCATGAGCGTCCCTCCGGGACCCATCACCATTGCCACCCCAAGTACCAATGAAAGCTTTGGTTTTTTTGGCCATTAGCCCAAGTTTTCTTGCAAGTTTTTCTCATCCTAACAAAAATTACAAACCCGGACCCTTTTCGATTGCGAAAGGTGCCTATTGTGCTCGTATACCACGACAGGCACCTACCGCAGTCCCATACAACGACAGGTAGCATATGTCACTTCTCGGCCCTTCCATGATCAAAAAGTGATTAGATTTGCAATTTCGTTCGGATAAGAACCAAACTTGCAAAAAAAGATTTAAGGGGCCAAAAATGCCAAAAACTCCTACCAAATGAACCATGTCTATAAAGTCTTGTCCACGTTATATATTTTTTTCCAGTGAACTTAGGGTTTGTTTGGTTTAAGGGCACAAGGTGGATGGGATGGCCCCATCCCAGTTTTTTCTAGTCATCCTATTGTTTGGTTGGATGGTTTGGGTGGATGAGGACATCCAAAAAAAGGGAATATTCTTTGTAGATGCCGGATGGATCGATCCAAGGAATTTGGCCGGATGAGACCATCCACTCGCGCACTCGACGCTGGCGGGCACCTCACGCGCGTGCTCGGCACTCGCGCGCCCTCCTCCCGCACAGCGCCGACGGGCACACTCCTCCCTCCTCCCGTTAGCACCGACGGGCCTCCTCCTCCCGCACAGCACCGAGGAGGGCCGCTCCCCATCTCTCTTCACGTCGCCCACCAAAGCACACAATCCCTCCTCGAATCCACCCCACGACCTCACCAATGGCAACCACGGCCTCTTGCTCCCCGCCGTTTGCCTCCACTGCGGCCATTTCCGCCCACGGCTCCGCCTCCAGGCGCTTCTTCCCCTCTCCACGCAGGCCCCCGCGCTCGGGCCCGCAACTCTGCGCGAGCTCCCTCAAGGAGTGGCGTGAGTTCAAGGACGTCGTCAAGAGCAAGGACCTCTCCCGCGCGCTCCGCTTCCTGCAGTCTGTGGAGCCTCCTCTGGATGTAGCAGTGGCGGATACGCAGGTGGTGCTCCCTGTGCCACAGGATCCTCGCGAACTTCGGCAAGTGCAAGAATATCGGTAAATGCCGTTCTTTCTTCCATTTTCCTCATTTATGATGTGTGAATTGGGTCCCGTGAGGGTCTTCGTATGCAAATTGCCTTCGAAATTTGAGCAGAATATTGTGTGAAATTTGGTTTGTCAGATGTTGTATGAATTGGGGATGCATAATCATAGCAAGTGATGACTTCTGTGTACCGATTGAGTCACATCGAAGAAATGCCCTAAAAATGTAACTTGGCTTGGAGTTTATGATTTGATGTTCACAGCAACACACTGATAATTTGGTTTCGTTCAAACCGGCCTCCAGATTGATATTTATACCCGCTGACTAGTGTATATTGTATGTTTATTTCTTTTGCTGTAGTTCTGGAGGGACCAAGAGAAGTGACACCAACAGTTTTGAAGGAGATGACAGGCTTGGAAGGTGAGATTTAAGGCAATATCTCCTTTCTTCTGTCTGTATTGTTTGTTATTCTAAGATTTAAGTTGGTTCGTACTTCTTTTGCCTATCTATTCCGTACTGCAGTACTCCTTAGCAATACATAGTTGCAACAGACTGATAGAACAATTTCAAGGGACTTTTGCCTATCTATTCCGTACTGCAGTACTCCTTAGCAATACATAGTTGCAACAGACTGATAGAACAATTTCAAGGGACTTTTCTTTCTTATAAATCTCATCTTCTTTATGTATTACTTTTGTCAGCTGCAAGGCTTGCACCATGTGTCAATTAAACAGGATATTGCTTAATTCAACTACTTAATTATTTTATGATTAGCACAAACTGCTGAATTGATTGATCTTTATGCTACAAATACTTTTTGTTTCGCTCTTTACAATTTTGTTCATGCTTCAAATACTTCAGACATTGTATATTATGCCATGGTGAAGTTAGAACTTTTGTTTCACTCTAGCATTGTAGATGGCCACCTTCATTGGAGATCCCAAGCAAAATAGCAGGGAACCCAAAGTGGTAGTCCCTTCTTTTGATGTTAATATCTTTTGTTATGCTTACAAAATCTGTATAACAAAAAATCTCTACAAGCATTGGGTTGTTGCTGAGATTGTTCGCAGAGCTAAGGTATATATGCAGCAACAGCTTATAGTGACCATGGTGCCACAACTCAACAGGTTGAAGCTACTACAGAATCATCCACCTGTAGTTTCGATGATGCAAGGACACATCTGTCGTTTGTGTCTGTTCGTTTCCTTGTGGATGCAAAGACACATGTGGTGTGTGCATTTGTTTGTATCTATCAATGTAGTGGTGTGCAAGGCACTGCTGAATATTGATATCATCCATGTAAAATTGACATGTTGTGCATGTGCTTTGAACTCGACAAGTTTCAAGTTTGTGTGGAGGTAATTAACTGATTGTTCTCTCGTTTCTGATGTGTCTGTCTACTTGCGAGATTTTGGTTCACCGCTATGTTTCTTGTTTCCTAGTGTTGATAGTTCCATACCCTGCTTGTTTGGTTCATTTGTTAGCGTAGTCCAGTGATAACCAATCCCATTATACTCTACTGCTTGCTAGTTCATAAACAGGGACCAACGAGAAAGAAGAGTCCAACACTCGCGCTCATCCCCAACCAAATAAAAAATTGGCCCGCTCATCCCATCCAACTTGTTCATCTCTCCAACCAAACAAAAATTTGACTTATCCCATCTATCTCTCATCCCTCCAACCAAACATGAATTCGAATGGCTGCATCACTACCAGGGTGGATGACCCTATCCCATCCACCCTTTGCCCTTGAACCAAACGCATCCTTAAAGGTTAGTGACTTAGCGCGACCCTAGGCTTAGCTTAGTGCGGGCTAGGGTTTTGTAGCCCCGCGACGCTTTCTTGCCTCGCCTGATGTAGAAGAAGAAGAAGACGGCACCTTGTGTCCCGAAGGTGCAGTGTCATGTCGACATCTCTAACAAGCCAAGTAGCAAGTTGCTAAGGATACCGAGAACGTCTTATGTTGCATGTCGGATTTAATCAATATTGGTTGAATTACAGTACCATGTTAAATCCAGTAATACAAGGATAGCTCCAGCTCTACCAAAATCCGTGGAGTTGGTGGAGCAGAGTATTCCTAGCTCCAGAAATTTATGGAGCTGGAGCTGTGGGTACATTAAGAGTGTTTAGGTGGGTCATCTTGTTTACATTTTAGACTAAAAATATAAACTTAATTCACTTTATTTTAGCCTACAAGCTCCAGCTCTAAGGTGGAGCTGGAATCTGGAGTTATACCAAACAGGGCCTTACACACCGCAGATTCGGAATAAATAAATTAAGAAATTGGACGAAAGACAGAAGAAGAAAAAAACATACTGGAGCTGAACGAACCTAATCCGACGGCAAAGAAGAACCCAACCAGAACCCATAAATAAGCACCCGCGCCAACTCTCGTCCCCCAATCCTCATAAAACCCTAACCCCCCGCCGCCCCCGAAACTCAAACCGCCGCCGCCGGCGAGATGGCGCTGTACCTGCTCTTCGAGTCGGCCTCCGGCTACGGCCTCTTCCACGCGTACGGCGTCGACGAGATCGCGCAGAGCGTGGACGCCGTGCGGTCGTCCGTGCTGGACCTCGACCGCTTTGGCAAGGCCGTCAAGCTCGCCGCCTTCTCCCCCTTCTCCTCTGCCGTCGACGCCCTCAACCAGTGCAACGCCATCTCCGAAGGTGTAGCCACCCGCCACCCAATTAAGGTTGCAATCTTGTTGCGATTTGCGTCCAAGATGTGCGCGTTTTGATGCGGTTTGGGCCATTTTTGGCGTGCGTAGGTATCATGACCGACGAGCTGAGGAGCTTCCTGGAGCTGAACCTGCCCAAGCCCAAGGAGGGGAAGAAGGCCAAGTACAGCCTCGGTGTTGTCGAGCCCAAGGTCGGCTCTCACATCTCCGAGGTCACCGGCATCCCCTGCCAGAGCAACGAGTTCGTTCAGGAACTGCTCCGCGGCGTCCGCCTCCACTTCGACCGCTTCATCAATGAACTCAAGGTGATGCAACTTGAATTCTCACCGCACATGTTTTCATTCTCCATTCTAATTTTTGCGGTTCCTAGTTGAATGGTTATGCTCGTGAGCGGTGACATTTTGCTTGTTTAATTGCCGGATAGCTTACTTTGGTTTTGCACTTCTGCGTGTTACGTCGTTGTAGAAATCTGACTTGGAGAAGGCGCAGCTCGGCCTTGGGCATAGCTACAGCAGGGCGAAGGTGAAGTTCAATGTGAACCGTGTGGACAACATGGTGATTCAGGCCATCTTTCTGTTGGATACGCTTGACAAGGACATCAATTCCTTCTCCATGAGAGTGAGGTCTGCGTTGTTCTTCTTTCGTGTTTTGTTAAACTATCCGATTCATTTGTCCACACGGTTCACTGTACAATGATTCACTGTGCAATGATATTTGAGTTCATCAAGTATGGGAATGTGAGCATTTAATATTGATTGCTTGCTGAATCATAACACAGGGAATGGTTTTCTTGGCATTTTCCTGAACTGGCCAAAATTGTCAATGACAACTACCTCTATGCTAAGCTCGCTAAGTTCATCTTAAACAAATCCGATTTGGCGGAAAAAGATATTCCAGCTTTAGCTGATCTGATTGGAGATGAGGACAAGGCAAAAGAAATTGTTGAAGCGGCGAAGGCCTCAATGGGTAATGGGATATGGTCACAATTATTTTGTTTCATTATAATAGCCATTAATTTCTTGTTTGCTTTTCAGGCCAGGATCTTTCACCCGTTGATTTGATCAATGTCCAGCAATTTGCACAAAGGGTCATGAATCTGTCTGAATATCGTAAAAACCTTTATGAGTATCTTGTCACCAAGATGAATGATATTGCACCAAATCTGACATCATTAATTGGTGAAGTTGTTGGAGCTCGTCTAATCTCTCATGCTGGTAGTCTTTCAAATCTTGCCAAGTGTCCTGCCTCCACTCTCCAGATACTTGGTGCTGAGAAGGCACTTTTCAGGTTTTTAAAACAATCATCTTATGATTGATTTGTATTTTTGTAAGAATGTGTTTTTTTCCACATGTACATGTACTGTCACCACCATCAAATGTGCCTCGAGATTGATGCAAACTTTCAAAATTCAAACCACCACCCCATCTTCTAATCATTGAATATGCCTTGCACGAACCTTAATGCAATTTTCAGGTTTAAGACAGTGCATGTACCCGCATGTACATTTGGTTTTGCATTATTTTACGAAAAAGTCTATATAACATCCTGAACTTTGCTCAAAAGTCCATCCAACACCCTAAACTTTGAAACCGGTTCTAGCACCCTGAACTTTACAATCCCATTCGTTTAACACCCCAAGCTGGTTTTGTATGGGGAAAGTCCATATAACATCTTGAACTTTACTCAAAAGACCGTCTGACACCCTAAGCTTTGAAACTGGTTATCTAGCACCCCTAACTTTCCAATCCCGTTCGTTTAACACCCCGAAGCTGGTTAAAAGATTAGGGTGTTAAACGTTAAACGAACGGGATTGAAAAGTTCGGGATGCTAGATAACTGTTTTCAAAGTTTGGGGTGTTAAGCATACTTTTGAGCAAAGTTCAGGGTGTTATATATACTTTTCCCCTACAAAACCATCTTATGGTGTTAAACGAACGGGATTGGAAAGTTCGAGGTGCTCGATAACCGGTTTCAAAGTTTAGGGTATTGGACGGTCTTTTTCCTTTTTTTTATAATTCCAAGCTAAAGCTTGCATTAAACAACTGATCATATAGAGTGAATTTCAGCGAGTAGTCAAAATAATATACCCCTTATGCCTCTACGATGTCCTCCAGAGCATTGAAAACTCGAGGGAATACACCAAAGTATGGCCTTATATTCCACTCGTCCTTCATTGGCCGTGCTTCAGCCCGGAACAAGGGCAGAATGGCTCGATACCTGGCAAACAAATGTTCCATTGCATCACGCATTGATTGTTATTCAGGTTAGTTACATACCTCTTTTTGTGGCCTGTTTGGTATGCTGACAACTGCTCATTATAAAGGCATCCTCTGACGGTCTTCTGCTATATTTCGGGATTCAGAGTCAAGTACCTCAGTATTTGGATCAAAGCTGCGTGAGCAAGTTGAGGAGAGATTAGAATTCTATGACAAGGGTATCGCACCTCGTAAAAACCTTGATGTGATGAAAGCTGCAATAGACAGCATGGCAAATGGTGCCTCAAAAGATGTTGATGGTAAGGGTTTGGCTAACTCCATTTGCCTTAAAAGATAACATCTTCTATTTTTAGTTAGTCTCTGAGCATCACATTACTTATTCTACTTATAATTCGATTGTATTTACACACTGCTTAAACATCATGTGCAGATGACCAGAAGATCGATGCATCTGCCAAGAAAAGTAAGAAGAAGAAGTCTAAAGCTGAGGGTGACAGTGACGCAATGGACCTGGATAAACCCTCCAATGTTGCTGATGGAGAAGCTGAGCCTGGAACCGAGAAGAAGAAAAAGAAGAAGAAGCACAAGCTAGAGGAGCCACAGGAGCAGGAAAATGATGCCAAAGAGAACGAAACTCCCAAGAAGAAGAAAAAGAAGAACCGTGAAGCCTCTGAGGATGCTGAACCTAAGACGGCCACTGAAGGGAAGAAGAAGAAGAAGAAAAAGTCCAAAGCTGAGGATGACGATGAGTAGTTATTTATTGTATGACCGGTTCATCTGAATGTTGCTTAAAACAAAGTTAAACCTCTAGGTTCTAGTTCATTCGGAATTTGATAAAATCCTCCACAATTACAAAAATCCCCCGGTGAGGTGTAGAATCTAGCGAGGCCCCATCAAATGTTTCTTTTGCCAAGAGGCTAATGCAGTCTGGTCATGATATTGCAATATTGTGCGTGATTGACGCTGTGCAAATACTGGTAATTCGATACTTTAGTTTGGTGAGTCTACTGGTGGCTCATCTTAGGTACGCCGGCCGTATGGTTTGTGGTGTCAAGATCCAAATTTCGTTTTCGGTTGAAATTTCGCTCCCTTTCGAAATTTCTGAAATCTCGTTATTTCGGACGAAATTCAAAAAGCAAAATTCAAATCCGGATTTTTTTGGACCGAAATTTCGGGGCGAAATTCTTGAAACTATCAATTTTCAACTGAGTGAAAAATGGCTCAAACGATGCCGAAAAATTTTGAATTTTTTTTGAAGGTTTCGACACATCAGTAATGTTCCCATAAAATTTTTAGATGATTATCATGTCTAAGAAATTTTAAAAAATTCGAACATTGCTACTGTCCTGATAAAACACTAATTGGCAAGTTTGAACCGAATGAAAAATAGTTCAAACCACGTTAGAAAATTTTGAATTTTTTTTGCATGGTTATGATGCATCACTAATGTTCTCATAAAATTTTCAGATGATGATAAAGATTCATGAATTTTGAAAATTTTGAAAAGTGCCACTGTCCTGTTAAAAATCTTACCGGCAAACTTGAACAAAATTAAAAATAGTTCAAACCACGTTAGAAAATTTTGAAAATGTATTTGGATGGTCCTATGTAACATTAATATTTCTGTAAAAGTTTTAGATGATGATCATTCTTAAATAATTTTAAAAAAAATATGACAGTGCTACGTTCTGATAAAAGCCTCATGATCAATACATACATTTGCTTTAGCAATAAAAAAGGTTTAGAATTTTTGAAATTTTTACAGAAGGGTGATAAGGAAATGCTTAATATCTCAAAAAAAATTTGAATCATGATCACACTCCAGTGAATTTATAAAATTCTTACAAGGCACTGTACCATTTATGTTCTTTCTCCTTTTGATTTTTGAAATATAACAAATGAGGTTCAATGATTACATAGATTTGATTGAACAAACAAAAAAAGTTTAAATTTTTTGAGAATTTTATAAAATAGTACTTATGCAATTATTAAGCTCTCATAAAAATTTTGGATCATGATCAAACTCGAGAAAATTTATAAAATTCTGACAAAGTTACTGTCCCAATTATGTTCATTCTGTTTTTTGATTTTTTTTAAGAAAACAAATGAATTTAAATTATTTTTAAATTTTTAATTACGATCCTACACTACTAAATATAAATACCATAAAATTTTTAGATCATTATAAACCTTGTATAATTTTATAAAAATTTGACCATGTTTCTACCAAAATTTTAAAATGTCTCTAAAATTCGTTTTTTTCAACAAATTTTCGTAGAAGATGACTTTGTTAAGTGTTATTGGACCAAATCTGGCCATAAAACAGCAAAAACCGGTCAAAATCATGAAATTTCGGCCGGTTTGGATGAAATTTTGCGGGAGAAAAACGATTTTTTGGTTGGTACTGTAGCAATTTCAAAAAAAAATCCAGTTTTTTTTATTCAGCCGGTAGTTTGGATTTCGTGGTGGCTTGAAATCCAAAATTTCGGAGAAAATAATTTTCGCCGAAATTTTTATCCCTGTTGTGTTGGCATATGTCCTATCATCCTATGTTCTTTGCGAGAAACCGGTAGGCCCATTCTCCGGTGTTTGGTTGCTAAAAACGTAGCTCACAGCAGAGTTTATCATGAGCTTGCTGCTGAGGGGCTTACAAAATCTTGCGATATTTATTTTCTGCATGCAAACATTCGTGAGATAAAATTTGGATATTGGGCACTAGACTGGTCAGAATTCACTGTATTATTTTGCGTGCGTAAATCAAAAGCCTGACGGTTAATGATATAGATACCAAAATCATGCATCAAATACGAATGATCCGCTTTTATGTTACGTTTACTCGTAGATTTATCTTGTATAGCGAACTGAATGCTGATGATGGTTACCGTACTGTCAAACTAAGGATGCTTTGGTTCTCTGCATAAGGTTGGATAGGGTATGGTCATCCAGCCTAGATGGGATGGAACCATCCAGGTGGCTTGGTTGGGTGGATAGGGATGATCTAGTTTTTTGTTTGGTTGGATGGATGAGAATGGATGGGATGAGCCAGTTTTTTGTTTGGTTGAATGGATGAGATAAGCCAGTTTTTTGGTTGGTTGGATGTTTGGACATATTCATATATTTGACATAACAGAGCTGAGCCATTGATGATCTACCATATTGTAACTAAAGGGAAAGTTGATCAATTATATCATCTATGGTTCCAAATTTTGGTTGGACTTCAATGAAATTTCCCTTAGGGTTATGCCTACTTCCTCAAATTTTAACGTTTGTTACCATTCAAGCAATACGAATAGGCACAAGTGCTGCAGAATAGGCTGCAAAGTCCCAACAGTTTAGTTTTAATGACTTTTCATGTGCTGGAGGCCTGGCTGGAACAACGGACATGACACCAGGTTTTTATTAATCAGGGTTAAAGAGTTGTTCAGTAAAGCACGACACGTCTTAATATACACAATACAATAACACGAATAACTCTAATCACTATACTCATATTTTCATCCTCTCAAAATTGATAGTCATCACATTTACCTGAATCATCGGTCTCGTAGTCGTATGGGCGCGACTGCTCGTCTACGCTGAACGAAATGTCTTCTTCTTCAGGTGGATCGACACAGTCTGTTCGCACCAAGTCTTCCGATTGTATACCAAGTTCATTAAGGCGGCGAGCAGTGTGTTCGATCTCAAGTAAGAGTCGGTTGAGTTCATTCGCGTTTCCGCTTGAGTAAGGAGAAAAATTATCGTACACTATGTTCTTAATATCACTTGCGATTTCCTCTATACGATTAATTGTCCAAGCATGCACTTCACTGACTTTTTTAGAATCTTTGTCCATCTATATGTAAGTAAACAAAACCTCATAAGGATATCAGTCAGATATTCATATATCTGTAAGCCCACAGAGCAAAGGAATATTAGTCAGATATTCACACATGATCAAATCCTATCTAGAAATCTTTACAAGTATCTTGCATACAGAACTACAAACTTGAATCTTGATGATGCATCTACATACATATAACAGTAAGATTGAAAGCATGTAGTGAGATTGCAACCAACCCGAGGAAGCTTGAGGTCAAGCCTCTTGCTCCGATCACAACATATGAAGTCCTTTTGGAATAGCTCCTGGAGTTATTCGAACTGCAAGGAGAACTAACACTCGTTGAGAAAGATTCAAAATCATCTAGTTAAAAATCACAGCGCCAAAGACAAAAACATTATGAGCAAGACGACCGTGAAAGAAAGAAGAAACAACAATACTGGACAGATACATACTAATTGAGTTTTCTGCCAAATTCAGTAGCCGCAAACCACTAAATGCACTAAGATCAATCAATTAAGTAGCCTGTAGGTGGATAATACTATCCTCAAAAGTTTCTAACCCCATCACCCCTTCAAAGAAGCCAGATCCATTGCATCTAAGAGTACAATTTCATGTTTCATTCAAATCGAGTAATCAGAAGCTTTATTTCGGTATCAAGTACATCTTATCTTTTCATCTAAATTCACAACTAGATGAATAGATCGTAGACGGATCATACATAGATTTTTTTCGCCCTTTTTTCTACTCCAAACGCGTGACCACTGACTGACCGTACACTCATCCATTCGTCCTAGATCATTATGCATGTGGAAGATTGGGATTTGGGGGAGTAGGAAGATTCAGCAGTTTGTGCTAATCAACTATTAGACAACAAAAATTCAGCATTACCACTTCTGATTTGGGCAAGGCATTCAACAGATCTGCAGCAATATATGAAGATCATGCAGATCTGGAGCTAATGGACCTAAAGCTAATGAATTAGGGTTTATACCTTCTGATTTGGGGAAGAAATTCGCACTATATGCAGAGGAAGTAGAGCAAGATGCTTTGTGCCCTCCTCGTCGGTGCCGTGGCCTCCTCGCCCGTGCCCAGCCACCGTGGAATCCTCAGCCCTGTGCGCCATGCCCTCCTTGGCCCCGTGTGCCATGCCCTCCTTGTCGGTGCTATGTCCTCCTCAGTGTCGCGCCCTCCTCGCCCGCGCCGCCGCCGAGGGGATGGCCTTGCTGAGCCGCCACGTGGTGAGGAATGGGGAGAGCAACCTGAGAGCGAGAGGACTAAGGAGGCGAGCGTTTTTCCACGGGGCGAGAGAGGAGTGGGATGGCCTCATTCGGCCTAAGGAATCACGCAAGGCCAAAAGAGTCACAGGCGAGCGTGGATGGACTCATCCGGCCAAATTCTCCGAGAGAATATTCCACTTTTTTGGATGGCCTCATCCAACTTACCCTTCAATCAAACGCCTGGATGACTAGAAAAATAGGGATCGCCCTATCCCATTGAGGACTTGCCTTTGAACCAAGCGCATCCTAAAGTCTCCGCTCTCGGAAAGGATGGATGAGCTTTCTACGAAGGAAAAAAGAAGAAAAAAACAGAAACAAACTCCCAACACATCTAAATATCGAATACGAAGCTGTAAGACAAACTGGTAGTGCTGTAAAGTCACCATCATCATCAGCCCCCATTAGGCCATTCATTAGCACACTGTAAATAATACCTGAAGCTCTTAAGTTGAGACTCCAGAGCATACAAGAAAAAATGTACCCGTATCATCGGTAGAATAGTTTTGCCTGGAATCAATTGCTAGCTTTTAAACATAACATAACTACAGAAGAACGAGTGTTCCATACACTGCCCATTCTATTGAACATACATTACGGTGCTCTTTTCATCTTTCAATCTCCCTTGAGATGTAAATGCCACTACTTCGATTGATCAATGTTGGTAGGCTGAAGCTTGTTTGTTTAGGAGCAAAAGCTTTCGTGTCTCCGTTTTTGCTAATTTCAAGCCCACATATTCTACAAAGAGTTTCCAGCTCCGACTCCTAAAGGAATATGCCAATAAGCTCCAACAGTCAGTTGATAGAGTTTTGCAAAAATGTTCAGCTGCAGTAAATTTTAAAAGTTCAAGCTTAAATTAAGAGTACCTCGATCAATAGGGTTTCTGATAGATGTGTCAAAGGATGGTGTTGAAGTTTGTAACCGCTGTGATTGAAGTACATCAATGCTCTAGCACGGACCTTCCGCACCAAAGCAGGAGAAATAGAAGTTGACGTCAGAACTTAGCAATATTTCAGCTTGTGAACAAGGCAATATCCAGCAACATTTCAGTTTTTGATTCAGAGCAAACAACATACAAAACAAAACACCAATAGCATAACACAAACTTCAGATAACACTAAGAAGAATCAAAACACAATCAGGAATTTAACTGACATCACAATAATTGAAATAATTTTGAAACAAAACAAATCAGCAGTTCAGTATGCAGGCATCAAAACCACACTAATGTTTATCTATATTAAAAACAGCAATTATGCTTGTAAAAGCTCGAACATAGATACTACATAAATAAAATGGATTCAAAAGTCAATATGGAAGGAAAAAAATACTTTCAACCGAAAAATGCCAAGTTGAGGTCATCTAGACTTACCTCATTGAGAAAAGGTTCTACCAGACGCAACTGAAGGTGGGTTGCTCCAGCTGCTACCATGCAAAAGAAACGCTTGAAGTTTCCTAGGTGGTAGCATCTATATAAAATAACAAAAGGTCTAGGCATCATTTAAGTTTAAATAACATGACTCGACATGAAAGAAGTTAGTTATTATTTTGCAACTAGCACTGATTTGTCCCAAATCATACAATGCAGACTGCGCCCAGCGAAAAGCAAAAGGAAACTATGAAGACTCTTAACTCAATTATATGAACAGGTACAGGAGCATGTACAAATATGAAGGTCCTATACAATGTACATGTAGGAGTTACCTTAATATAGTTCTAGCAAATATCATTTCCTTTGACCGTATAATTGAAGCAGTTAATTGACCATACCACAAAGAGAGTGAATCTACCTGGAGATAAATAGAAAATTAGGCTACGTATTTCCTAGTTGGAGCAAGGAAAAGCATAAAGCATTAGGAATACATGGATAGCATTAGATTATTTAGAAGGCAATAAGAATGGAGAACATACCATTTTAGGTATCTTGCAGCCCAAATGTAAAAGTACATAGAAGGAATAGTATTCGGCCTCTTTATTGCTGTGGGAATTGCTCTTATGAATTATATGATACATATCAAACAGAGAAAGAAGGCATTTCATCAGCTGCTCCATGTTTAGGTAACACAAGGAAGATGCATCAGAATCCTGGCAAGACCTAGCAAGTCTTTGATGGGACAGGATATGAAACTTTATCTGCAGAAGTAGGCAGGAGTTGGATAAATCTGTGAAAGAGCAACAATCTTAAAATGCTTACACTTGAAGCAACTTTATTCCTCCAGCTGAAAAAAATGGTGCCGAGCGACACGACAACAGAAGATAACAGCATCGAAAGAAAAGAAGACCACCTAATGGGATGCCAAGTAGAAAAGGCCTGACAGAACTAATCTAACTATATTTGGAAAAGAAACATGATTTCACCCAAACAAATTTGGAAAAGAAAGAGAATCTAAACAAACATTTAAGCATGCCAAGTATTACTCCACCTGATATGATTTCCATAAGAAAGAGTGATCATTTGGCCTCAAACATATTTAAAAAGCTGCAACAGTTTCTTCAAAAGAAAGAAAAGGAAAGGTGTTCCGTAGAGTACCGAAAATCAAATTTAAGTTAAAACACGAGTATATGAAGCAAAAGCAAGTTCCACTTATGGCACTAAAGTTAGATTCTAGGAACATCAATCCAAACTCTATTCAAAATCTGCTGTTATATAATTGAAATTTCAACCCAAATAACCAGGCAATTGAAGATCATAAAATTCAGAGGTGCATACAATAAGATGAAAACATGGTTGATGTGTGAAAAGGAATTCACAAGATGGGAATGTACCACATCCTCATATATTTGAATTGCTTGATCATTCACTACGTTCTGCATACTAAGGTCTTGTCTCACAGACCTTGTCCTATCAAAGATGAAATCATGAACTATATCAAAGGGATGCTCTGCAGAATCCAGTAAATGCAAAAGATAATCCATTGTTTCTCGCAAGACTGGGAGAGGACGTATATCCGATGCCTGCACACTCATGGAAGAGATAGTTCTGCAAAACTAGCAGGAAAACAAGTGTTAGAAAAAGGAATTAACATCAAGAGAAATTTTTTCAAAAAATCTACATAAAGTCATTCAGACAACAGGAAAAATGTAAACATAAGTTTGTAGCATTGTTTTCGGTTGGTACATTGGCTATTCCATGTGGCTGGTACATACAGCCACTGGAGGATACAGTTTAAGATTTTCTAGCCAGTGTCGGTGGTGCGCATCTCTTGACTTACAATTGACTGCAGCATAGAAAACTAGAGTTTGAAGCAATAGGTAAATTAATTATTTCATTGTCTAAACAACTACTTAAATTTATAATTCCGGCGACATGACCTCAAATATACAACCACAACGCCTGAGAGGCGCCAGGATGCCATGGCGTCCAGGCGGGCACCATGGCGTCCTCAAGGTGAGGTACAGCGAGCAAAAAGGGTTGACACTTGATAGTTGATAGTGATCTAAGACAACACATTAGAGAAGAAGTCCATAACATAATTAACAAGCCAGAGAGCAAACTTAAGGTCTTAAATAGGAACAGCCGAACAACAAAAGATGATCAATAGCAAAAGCATGAAATTGCAAAGGATATTAACAATCATAATCTAGCTGGTTCCTTCTCTTTGTATGCATCTAAAAGAAAAAATAACAGAAAAAACTCAAGATTCAAGTGAACATTAAACAAGCCGGCTGAAGTAAAAATGATCAATTATCTAGCCGAGAACCCCTGGCCTGACCCCTCTGCCAACTTATCCAGCCCAGACCCGACCCCTCTGCCAGCTGATCAAGGCGCCCGCCCAGCAACTCGCTGTGGACGATGCAAATTCCTGGGCGCCCGCCTAGATGGCCAAGGTGAGGCGACCATCCATGGCATCCCATCTGGAGCGCTAAGGTGACACCTTGGCGACGCCGTGACAACCATGATTGACATGCTACGTAAAGGTTCTCTAGTAATCGTCCCTCGTCTACTTCGCAAACTTCTTCCTTTTATCTGCAAGCAAGACCACAATCTACTAACCCTGTCAATCTTCCATCCTATCTAGTCAGGATTGTCTAGCATTCAACAATTTATTAAAGAAGGCGAAAAGAAAGAAAAAATGGGTCTGATTGCATTGTATATTCTGGCAGTGATTGGACAAAAGGAGTGCGGATCAGATACTGCTTTCATTGGTAGCATATGCAGCTATAGTTCGCAGCTAACACAAAGAGCCCACCTGTTCTAACGCATGCTTACGAACACTGGTCTCCCTGTAAAGCCAAAAAAAAAAATCCATACACAGTTGCACACGCGCACCATTGCCATAACAAATTCATGCGGAGCAGACTATCTACAACATGGAACCAAGCTAATATGGCCATTTGCATTTAAAGAACAGTCCAATCACATACGATGGCAGGCATCGAAAAGACCAGCCATGCAGCATCAGTGTGAACCGACGGCAAGTACAAATGCAGGAATAATCTCCACGTGTATAAGGAGAACATGGATGGATCACCTTCTTCACGGCGAGGGAAGGGGACGTGTGCACGGGGTCGCCGCCCACTCGCTCGAACACCGCCAGGTCCCGCAGTCGTTCCCTCTGCGCTCTCTCCCTCACTGCAACAGAAGCAAAAGCAGACATGAGCTCAAACACCGACCGATTGATCAAACTAGACCAATCGTCGCGTAATTTCGTCGAACAGGTGGTGCGCGTCGGCGCCGCGAGAACCCGGTGGGGTGCTTCCCTTCGCCGAACGGGCGACCAGCATCGGCGCGAGCTGGGGAGGTTTGTACAGAGAGCGTTACCCGGGCACATGTCGGGGCAGGTGCCCACGATCGGCGGGGCGTCGCCTCCTCTGTCGGGCGCGGCAGGGGTGGCCGCCACCGCGGAGGCGGCGGTGGAGGAAGGAGGTGGTGGGGAGGGGCCGGAGCCCCCGCGGCCGCGGACCTCTCCCCGTCCTCGCCAGCCTGGGCCGCGACCGTAGCCGTGGCCGCGCGCGGAGCTCCGGCCCCGGTGGCTCGCCACGTCGCGGCGGTCCATGGCTTCGATCTGGAGCTCTTCTCCGGGGGTAGTTTGGTAATTTGGTCACTTGTGGAAGAGGCTAATGCACTAGTGTGTTTGACTGTATTAGGCTTGTGAGTTGTAAATCATTTCCGCCTAAGTGGCGTCTTTAAATTTTTTAATCAATGTTGTCAATACTGTGATCCGAGCTAGAATAAGCATAATGTTTTCGTATTGGTAGGATTTGGTTCATGTGAAGCACCAAGGCCTTGACCACTTAGAATCGAAAATTACAGGTGGGCATTCGGACCGGACTTTTTTGGGTCAGCCCGAGACACGATAGGCATGATTCGGCCTAAAGTCTAGCCTAACATGGAGTGGGTTGTGCCGTGTCGGCGTGGAACTGTAGCACGGGCTATTAGGGCCAGCGAACCGGGTACGATGGGTGGTACGGCCATTTGGGCCGAGTCCATGTCGACAAAGACAATGACACACGCGGCATGGCCTCAAGACGAAGCGCATTGTCGCGACCGCAAACAAGGCACGCCGACTGTGCCTCGCCTCTCGCGTCCCCCGCCTCGCCTACTGCGCAACGCCACCTCCCACGCCGCACGTCTCGCCCGTCGCGCGCCCGCCCGCCCGCCCTCGCAACCCCATCGCCTCCCGAGCCACGCCCCCCCGGCAGACCGCCCACCCCACCTCCACGACGCCTAGCCCCGTGACCCGCCGCCCCGACCCACGCCCCGCGACCATGTTGCCTCGCCCCACCTCCCGCGCCGCCTCCCGAGCCACACCGCGGCGCATCGCCTCGCCTCCCGCACCTCGCCACCTAGCCTCCCGCGCTGCCTCGGCTCGCCTGGCCTATCGCGCATGCAGCGCTACCTCGCCTAGCCTCCTACAGCCGCCTAGGAGGATAAGGGGGAGGCTGGACAGTGCTGTGCCGGGAGGAGGCGGGGTTGCGATATCCGGCGAGGGCGACGCCAGAAGGGGGATCAGCCAGAGCAAATGGGGAATGGAGAGAGAGCCTTGAGGAGGAGAGAGGAAAAAATGGGAGGAGTGATAACCGGATAAGGATGGCCGGAGGAAGAAAAGAAAAGAAGGAGAGGAAGAAAAAGAAAGGAGGGAAAAAAAGAAAAGGAGAAAAAGAAAAAAATTCATTTCGAGTAAATACTTTTTTTCTTTTTTATAGGTAAATTAAACCCATTAATAGAGTTTTATCGTGAATTGGATTAAATATGTTATACTGACAAATGTAGGTACCAATTTTATAATTGGTTATTCAACTAGCTTGACAACCACTTTCTCGGGGAAATGGAAAAAAGGGAGGAAAATGGAGGAAATGAAAAAAGAGAGAAAACAAAATAAAATTGTAAAATTCAAGTAATTCAACAACCACTCTCTATGTCACTCTGAAAGGATCAAGATGGCCTAGAGGGGGTGAATAGGCAACTTTAAAAACTTTTAAGTATTAAGAAAAACGTTTTTCAATACAAACTTAGCAACAGAAAATAATTAGAATAGGGAATCAGCACAACTCAGTTGCAGTAAGAACTTGAATGAAAACTGACAATAAGATAAACACGCAAAAATAAACTAATATCAGGACGACTCAAGGATATTTCACCGAGGTTCAGAGACCAATCTCCTACGTCCCCGTAAGAGCACTTCTTCAGAAGTATTGCTCCACTAAATAGCCAATCTCAATGGCTTTTGGTCTTTCACTAGCTTAACTCTTCCACCACTCCGGTGAGATGAGTCTCAACCTTTCACAGCAATGGTGGCCTTCCACAATCCCTTTTGGATAGGTCTCACCAACAACTTCTTCAACCGTCTAGGAACAGCTAGTTCCAAGAGTAATAGACTATTCACAAGTCCTATCTCTTGGTTCAGTAGCTAGGTGCAAACTAGACTCAGCTTGGAACAAGAACTCTAAATGTTCAGAATGAGTGTTTGTGGTTTCTGAGTTGAAGCTCAAACTCTTTGATGGAATGAAAGCTCAGAAATGCTGAGATCAAAGAGTTTTAAATGATTTGAAAGATGTCAATGGTGTTCCGAATGTCAAAGATGTGTATGTGCAAAGTTCTTTTTTTTGTGAACTCAAGCACTGTATATATAGAGCTTGAACAGAAATAACCGTTGTACCTGCCATTTGCCCGTTTGGGTTGGCAGGATGGATGAGACAGGTCAACTACTGCCTCTTTTATAAGTATTTTAAGGTGTATGAGACATACCGGACTAATATGATGAAACATATTCACGTGCCGGACTGAAATTGTTAGTCCGAGGTACACAAGATTGGACAAGTATTATTGTACCCAGTGTAACCCATTTGCGTCGGACCGACAAAACCGGTCCATCGTATACATGCTTTGTTCCATTTGGATACCAGCAAAATAATGTTTGCGCCGGACCGAAAAAATTGGTCCGGTGTAGAAGGGAAAATCAGCTGGTTTTATCAGAGAGAATCACGTTTGCGCCGGATCGAAAAAATTGGTCTGGCGTACACTTAGAATTTGGTCCGCAGCAAACGACATGTTCTTGGTTAAGATTTGAGTAAAGGAATTCTTAACGTCGGACTAGAGATGATGGTCCAGAGTGAAAAACAACATACGTCGGACTGAATATAAGTCTAAATTCAGATTAGTCCATCGTGAACGGTGTACGCTCGGTTGAAATAAATCAGAAGAGAGTTCTTAGCGCTGGACTGAAAAAGTCGGCCCGGCGTACATAGAGTGCGCTCGGTTAGAACTTGAAACTTGATTTTTTAGCGTCGGACTAAATGTAGTTTGTCCAAAAAAGAACTCTTTTCGGCTAAAAAAGGGAAGATCTGGATTTTGAATGAGAGATATGAAATATCCTATGCTCCAAGTAATCTTAATGATTTTTTTTGCATATGAACCAAGATTATTACTTGTGTATAATCCCTCCTAATAGTACGGTTATTCTAGCTATATGGCTTGAATCAACTCCCAAGCCAAAACTAAGAATAAACACCTTAGCCTTGTTATTCGAATATAGCTGTTGTCATCTTATACTAAGTATGCTTCTTGATCATCAACACCAAAATCTGCATAATAAGCATAACTAACAAAAATAGGGGGCCTAGATGCTCTCACACAAGGATTTAAATTTCGTTTTCGATAAAATATCGCCCAAGACCAGAATCTGAAATTTTGCTGAAATTCGGATATTTCGGACAAATCTCGTTCGAAATTCAAAAACAAAAATTCAAATCCGGTTTGTTTTCTACCGAGAAAAACGAAATTTCGGGCGAAATAGAAGCCCCCTATTGCGCCTGCCACATTTGGCACTCGCCAACTGGCGAAGCTAATAATGAGACGCACAAATTATTTAGCCAGGTCGTACCCATATAGACTTGTGGTTGTACAGTAGTGCTTGGTCCATGATAACACATGCTTCGGTCCTTAATTGACTAGGGCGAAACATTCACATACAAAGGTCTCGTGCTTTCTGCACCCGCCAAACATCCATCTGCCTTGGTCTAAACCATGTTTTTCACTTTATTTCATTTAAATAACAACAGCAACACCAATTGCCTCGACTTCACAAATATGATTCAACACTGTTTGAAGTGATTCCCATACTGGCATAATACCGAAACGTTTAAGCTGGATTAAACAATTCTACCGTCCCATACTAATCTACTGGTTATCACCAAATAAAATAGCTGAATATCATCTAGGGTGACAAAGGTTCGTCATGATTAATGTCAACGAGAGTATAACAAGCTGGCATTTAACTAAACCCTAAAACTATATTTAAAATACATTGCATAAAGTAAGCATGCATAATTTAAAACAATGTAAGCTTTTCATAAAATTTAGGATCAATATGTTCAAGGAAGACTTGCCTTCGCTGCCTCTTGCTGGTTCTACCTCTGACTGTTGATTCCTTTGAGCTTCGACTGCGTCGTCTACACGCGAAATGAGGTAAATAAATAAAACAAATTAAAACAAAATTCAAAAATTTAAAAGAATGGTACTGGAAGATAGATCTTGAATTTAGAAATTTGAATCACTGTAATCGGAGCTCGAACGAAGGAGAACGGGCTCCTGGAAGTTTCCGAGATCATAAATTTAGAAAAAACAGAAAGGCTGACACGTGGCGCTCTGCGATTGGTTGGAATTGCTGGATTTTTCTGAAAATCAGAAAAAGAAAAGCCGACTGACATGTGGGGCCCACATGTTAGCGCCTGGGTCCACGGTGAATCGGGTTCACCGAGAAGGGGAGATGCCGACGTGGCGGACCACGCTGATGTGGCGGCCACGCGGTGGCTAGAGGCGACGAGGCGCGGCGCCGAAGCAAGGCGGCCGACGCGGCGCGCAGCGCGCGCAACGCGTGGCGTCGCGTGCGGCGACGCGACGCCGCCGAGGCACGACGGTGCGGGACGGAGCAACTCGTTGGCGGCGGCACGGGCAATGCAGGAGGCGGAGAAGACGCAGCGGCCGAGGGGGAAAACGCGACGAGGTGGCACCGGTTTAGGGGCAAAAGAAAGTGGACGTCGCGGGGAACTCGACGCGACCAAAAGCGACGGCGGAGGCTCACCGACGACGGCAAACGGCGATGGAGAAGCGCACGGGCACGGCGGAGAACTTCGGCGAGCGAGATCTCCGCGACGAAAGGGGTCTCGGGCTTCGAGGTAAGGGCGGCAGAAGGCGGAGAACGCAACACGAGGAACCTCGGGGCTTTAAATAGCCCTGGGGAGGCGTGCGCGGCACAGACGTCGAAAACAGCGCGGAGGCGACTAGGGTTTCGGCGGCGGTGGCGCGGGCGACGTGGCTGCATCGCAGCCGCACGCATGGCGCGGATCCAACGGCAGATGCAGAGCGGGCTGGCTAGGCCGAGCGCAGAGGGACTGGGCCGAGCGGAGCGGGCCGGGCTGCGGAAAAGGAATGGGCCACGGAAGAAATTCGGCCCGGAGGAGATTTGAAAATTAAAACAATTTTCCGAATTAATAAAATTCCAGAAATTCAAATAAAAACAAATAAATTCAGAAAAATCTCCAAAAATTCAGAAAAATTCCTTGAGGCATAATGAACCCAACTAAAACTGAAAATCTTTTATTTGATGAATAGATTAGTCAAATTAAATCATTTCATAAATAGAAAATTCAAATTAAGCTTTGATTAATCTGGAAAAGTGTAAATGGTTCATTTTCAAATTCAAACAATCTAAAACTCAAATTTTGGAATGTTACACTGGCTCACTCTCCCAGTCACTCTCTCCCCTCCGACTCTCTATGTCATTCTTTTCCTCCGACTCTGTGGCTCACTCTCACTATCTCAGTCCCTCTCTCCCTCCGACTCTCTATGTCACTCTCTCAGTCCCTCTCTCTCCATCTCATCGGTTGGCACCGCGTCTAGATATCTCCACTCCTATCGCTGCTCGCTCGCTTATCACTCTCTCTCTCTCTCATCGTGGTAGCCTCTCCTTTATCTTTCTTGCTAGTTATGCCGCACTATCATCCACGTCGTGGCCGCCTCTCTTTTGTCGTTCTCGCTAGTTATGCCAAACTATCACCCACGTCATGGTAGTCTCTTCTTTGTCTTTCTCGCTACTCCACCGCCCTCTGCCTCCCCTGACACCAGCTCCTTACCTCCGCCATCCTCTCGTCTTCCCTCCCCATCAACCCCATCAACCACCACAGATGCTCCACTCTTTCAATCCAACTCTGATGACCTCATCTATCGATGCACCTTTTCTCTCGTCAGAAATAGTGCAAATGAGCTGAACCTAAACCGGCACGAAGCGTAAATGGGCCGTGCCTAGGCTCGCCCAAGGCGAGCCAGGCCGACATAGCATGGTTGGCATGACAGGTCGTCGCGGCCCGGTACGGTTCTGACACGAAGCACGATGAACCCGTGACAGCCCGACACGATACAACGCCCACCTCTACGGAATAATCATACGGTGACGACGCTGACAACTTTTATCTGTACCCGTGCTATTTATTCATTGTTGGTCAAGGTCAACATAAGTTACTCTACGTGGTTGCGCATAAACAATTTGAGAACAATACACGCATACTCTGCATTTGAGGTTAATAATAATACATATATTAAATCCGGAGGGATTCCGGTCTTCTCACGTGAGCCACGTCATTTTCGTTTGACGTGCTCGCTCCGCAGCGTGCCGCGTCGCCCGGTTATATGGCTTAAATATTTTCGCTCGGTTTGTTGGCTATTAAGGCGCGATAGCGCGGTGGGAGAGCTCCTCAGTGCAAAGCCGAGGGCGTGCATTCGAGTCCCGGCTGCGCCCGCGCCGACCGAGCGTTTTTTGCCGCGTTACGCATGGCGAGCCCACGTGGCGCTTGTTTTTCTCGGAAAGGTACGTGGAGTTTCTAGAAATTACAAACATGTCCTTTTCAGTTACGGTCAGGTCCTTTTCTTCCGAAAAAAGGCCCAAAAAATGAAAAATCCCCTGAAAATTCGAGAATTACGTACGGGTACATAGATTGAATTTTCTAGAAATTACGGGTAGGTCCTTTTAGTTACGTCAGGTCTTTTTCTTCCAAAAAGGCAAAAAAACCAAAAAAATCCTGGAAATTCGAGGATTACATACAAGTACATAAATTACGAATTTCGCAAGTTTTTTTTGGAAAAGACCAGAAAAAACAAAAAATACACCTAGGCCCCTTTTTCCGGAATGATGAGTTACGAATTTCGCCAACTTTTTTGGAAAAGACCCAATAAAACAAAGAATTACATCTAGGCCCCCTTTTCCTGGAATGACTCCCCAAGAAACCGGATTTCGTCGATTTCCTTGGGAAAAGGCCTTTGAAAATTCCAGAAATTACATAAAGTTCGAATTTCACCGGTTTCTTTTACAAAAACCTCCAGAAATTCTAGAAATTACATTCAGATCCTAGAAAACCGGATTTCGATGTTTATTTTTAAAAGGCCCCTAAATTTTTTCGAAAATTGCATAGGTTATGAATTCCGCCGGTTGCGTAGGCTCGTGGTGGATGGCGCGCCGCGCCCACGCATCTAGTTTGACATTAGAATGCCTTTTTTTACAAACGGTAACTTTGTTGGAAAGTATAAAATGAATTAGGTGTTGGTGTTAAATGTTGCGTTAGCCGGGTCTTTGATTCAAGACCTCTAAGTTTTGATACCATGTTAAATTTTATTTACCAACTAATTCACCTAAAAGCTTAAGTTAACGGGGAAAGATAGACAATATATTTCAACAAGATAGCTCTTGTCGTTGTATAAGAGATGTTCTCGCCTATTGAGGTTGTTCTTATAGACTCTTTTCTGCCATTGAACAAAAGTAGTGCTCCAGCTATCTGTTTTAAGAAAGAAATATAAAATGAGAATTGTAAAATAATTGTTGTTGTATGGTGGTGGCTATCGTTCCGTGTAAGCGTAACTGCGTTTATCATTCATGCCTTGTACAGTGCTATACACGATCTAGCCTAGACGATTAAAGATTCTAATGACCGTTTTTACTACCGGGCAAGAGACGCTCACTCGCCTTGACGCTCGCCTACCGGGCAAGAGACGCGCAGCATATTCCATAGGCCCCACATGTAAGCGACCAAACAGCCTCCCGAGAACGGCGTCCCGCAGGGCCGCAGCATTATTATTAGCACCTTTAAACCTTGTTCGCTATATATATATATATATATATATATATATATATATATATATATATATATATATATATACATATATATACATACAGTGGCGCTATTATTCTACGCTCGACCGAATAAGTAAATTCCACGCGCGGACCAAAACGTAGTGAGTTAATGCATTGGAAACAACATTAGTAAATACAGCCTACTAGTAAATCATGAAATAGTTTACTACAGAACAACTGATGAATTTACTGCCGAAACACATACAAAGCACATCTGAATCTAATTCGGTAGTAAATTACAAATACATTTTACTATAGAACAACATATTGAATTATTACCGAATCAGTTACTAGTTAATGCGTTGGTCAACCTAGTTAGTTAATGCGTATTGTAGTTTGTACATGAATCTGTCTCTTCTTTATTTTTTCTATATCTTTCAGCTGATAATGATTTTGGTCTTAAAATTTTACAGTGTTGTATAATCTCTCCTCCCCTATCTATAGTAATTTTTTTGAGAATTTTCGAAAACATGTACTTATGGTTTTCATGAATAAGAATAAAGTTCTATTTGCTGCATCTGCAGTAAAATATTTGAAAATTTCTCCAAAAATTACCACACATATGGGAGTTGAGCTTCTACAATCTTGCAAAATTTGAAGACCAAACTCAATAAGATTTGAGAGATATGAAAATAACAAAGTGTCAAACAGTAGCGTATACTATCTTTTACTATAAAAAAACAACATTATACAGTGAAAAATTCTCAAACAATTACCACACGTAGCGGAGGTAATATTCTACAACCCTGAAAAATTTCAAAACCAAACTCATTGGGATTTGAGAGATACGAAAATAACAAAATACCGAACAGCAGCATATACTACATTTTACTATCAAGAAAGCTGCATTTTACTGCCTCCAACTGTTACTACGTGCTGTACACAGTAGTCAAATGGTATAAAATCTACGAACATCATATGTATAAGTTTTCAGAAAATCTCAAAAAAATTACCATACGTAGGATACGTGAGTTTCTACAACTCTACAAAATTTGAAGACCAAACTCAATGGCATTTAAAAGATATGAAATTGACAAATTACTAGACGCAAAAAAATCACTAGTCAACTGAATTTGTCTTTTTCATATCTTTCAGCTGGTATTGATTTTGAATTTCAAATTTTTCATGGTTGTATAATCTCACCTACCATATCTATAGTAATTATTTTAGAATTTTTGAAAATGTGTATCATTGATTTTCATAAATAAAAATTTAGTTATGTTTGTCGGACCCGCAGTAAAATATTTGAAAAATTCTCAAAAAATTACCACATATAGAGGAGTTGAGCTTCTACAATCTTGCAAACTTTGAAGACCAAACCCAATAGGATTTGAGAGATATAAAAATAACAAAGTGCCAAACAACAGCGTATACTATCTTTTATTATCAAAAAACAACACTATACTGTGAAAAATTCTCAAAAAAATTACCACACGTAGGAGAGGTAATATTCTACAACCCTAAAAAAATTTCAAAACCAAACTCATTGGGATTTGAGAGATACGAAAATAACAAAATACCGAACAACATCATATACTACATTTTAATATCAAAAAAGCTGCATTTTACTGCCTCCTACTCAATCTGTTACTCCATGCTGTACATAGCAACTAAATGGTAGAAAGTTTACGAAAATCATATGTATAAGTTTTTAAAAAATCTCAAAAAAATTACCATACGTAGGATACGTGAGCTTCTACAACTCTACAAAATTTGAAGACCAAACTAAATCGCACTTAAAAGATATGAAATTGACAAAGCACTAGACAGTGAAAAATCACTAGTCAACCAAATTTATCTTTTTTATATCTTTCAGTTGGTATTGATTTTGAATTTCAAATTTTTCAGGGTTGTATAATCTCACCTACCATATCTATAGTAATTGTTTTAGAATTTTTGAAAATGTGTACCGTTGATTTTCATAAATAAAAATTTAGTTCTGCTTGTCGGACCCACAGTAAAATATTTGGAAAATTCTCAAAACATTACCACACGTAAAGGAGTTGAGCTTCTACAATCCTGCAAAATTTGAAAACCAAACTTAATAGGATTTGAGAGATATAAAAATAACAAAGTGCCAAACAGCAGCGTATACTATCTTTTACTATAAAAAATAACACTTTACTGTGAAAAATTCTCAAAAAATTACCACACGTAGGGGAGGTAATATTCTACAACCCTGTAAATTTTCAAAACCAAACTCATTGGGATTTGAGAGATACGAAAATAACAAATACCGAACAGTAGCATATACTACATTTTACTATCAAGAAAGCTGAATTTTACTGCCTCCTACTCAATCTGTTACTACATACTGTACACAACAGCTAAATGGTATAAAGTCTACGAAAATCATATGTATAAGTTTTGAAAAATTCTCAAAAAAATACCATACGTAAAGGATGTGAGATTCTACAATCGTGTAAAATTTGAAATCAAAATTCAATCTCATTTGAAAGTTATGGCTAAATCAAAGAAAGAAAGATTCATATACAAACTAGTAGCATTTATTAGTTATTTGCTGGTTGCTTGCAACGGACCGTTTTGTTGCGCAGATTAGCTCGGTCGAACTGGATTAAATGGATGGGGAGTAGAATAGGCTATTCTACACGCAGCCAAAGAATAACACATGTATACACACACACACTAGACAATCGAGCGCGGCGTGTCGCGCCGCGACCGCTGCTCCCCACGCGAGCAAATCGAGAAAACGTGCGAATGTCGCTCTCTACGCGAGCAAATTGAGGAAACACGCGAAATGGTTGAAAGGATATAATCTGCGATTTCGTTTTTTCGAAAAAGAGCTTAAACGTAATGCTAAAAAAATACAAAAAGGACATAAATGCAATGTATTTTTTTTCAAAAAAAAGACTCAACGTATTTTTTTCCCGAAAAAGGATCTAAATATAATTTTGATTTTATGAAAAAGGACCCAAGCGCAATGCCTAAAAACGTATAAAGGACCTAAACATAATATATATATATATTTTTTTAAAATGACATAATCGTATTTTTTTTCGAAAAATGATCTAAATGTAATTTTTTTCTTTCGGAAATAGGACCTAAGCGTAATTTTTTTTCACTCGTTGCGGTGCCAGGGATTCTATGGAGTATAACAGAGGGAGGATATGCCCGTGGCCGTTTTTACTGTAGAACTGCAGTGTATAGCTACAGTACTCCCGTGCATAGCTGCAGTGTTTGTTTTAATTTTTTTTTTGTTTTTAGAAAGAAAAACTTCTCTCTTAAAATTGAGCTATTTGTTTAGCATTTTTTTCTTTGAAAGAATTTTTATCTCTCCGCTAAAATTGAGAGGTCGCCACGGAAACAAGCGAGTTTTAATTTATTAAGTAATATTATCATAACAACCCACCTCCGGACACCTTGACGCGGCACCACGTGACGGGACCTCCCCATCCGGCCGTCCGTTCCTCCCACGGACGGCGGATCCAGCCTCGTATCGCGTGGCTCGGAACGTTCAAAAAAAAATCCCCAGCATGCCCCCCACCACGACGCGAAACCTCACCTTCGTTCACACTGACACATAGCCCCACCGTACCATAGGGCCCACATGTCGGTAGGTCTCTCAGCACATGCTAGGCCCACCGGGGAGGGGAGGCATCTCACAGAAAGCGAGGGACCCCCCGGCTCAGGAACCGAGGCTCGATGCCATATCCTCCGGGCCCACCGGACGGGGCCGCGCTGTTGGGTGGGGCCCCGGAGGGGGACTGCGAGGGCGACGATGAGGAGGTGGGTGGGCCCAGCGGGGTCAAGCGGGTACAAATCCCGGTCTCTGGATCCATTTCCCCCCTTTTTTTTTGTTCCATTATTTGCTCCGGTTCGTGGTGGTGTTCTTTGCTTCCTCCTCCGCTCCTCTCCCTCTGGTATCGCAATCGAGCCATCTGAGATTATTAGTCTGTGTGTTATTAAGTGTGTTTCTGTGTGTTGCGTCGTGCAATTGTGGGAGCTATCTGCAATCAATTTTATTTTTTTAGGAAATTGTTTTTGAGTGAATCTCTGGGAAAAAGGTGTCTCTTTTAGTCTCAACTGATCTATGGTGAGTGGTTAGTTCTTGGACTTTAGCCAATTTTTTTATTTTTAACTAGCTGCAGCATGTGTGTGATTGATCTAATTTGTGTCTGCAGTCTGCTATGTGCGAACAAATCGTGTGAAATAGTCTAGAACCAATTTTTTTTTTTTAAAAAGATCTATTTACATGTGAAATGATTTTTTCTGGTTCCCCTCCCTTTTCATCTGTAACTCATGGGAGAAATAAATCAGGGAAACGAGAGGTAGGAGGAATAAATTTCGTGTTCAATAATTCGTATCTGAAATGGCAAAGTTAAATAATTTGGACCGTGGAAATTTCCCATCTTTCAGGATGTCTTAAGACAGGTAACGAGGGTTAACTAGAAGTGTCATGCGAAATATTTGTATATCTTTGTCGAAACAATGGAAAATGGTTTTGTCCTTAGTTTATTACTATGTTAGCTGATGAACTAGAAATCCTTGAGCATCCTGTTCAGTTATTTGGACCGATCTTGGATTGTAAGGTGGGATCTTTGTGTCCTTTTGGCTTATCTATATTGGATTTGGAACTACTGTGGGAGTTCATGTACCCAGTCTTGTCTGGATTTTGTAAGTTGCATTGGAAATTTAATGTGCTTATGTCCGTTGCCACTAGAGCTTTGTCCTGAGATCTTGGAAATCATGTCAATTTCTGCAGTGCGGAGGAGTTCCACCTCACCTCTGGGTTTCGGTGAGGCAGTACATTTGATTGGAAGAAATGTCAGGAGGTAGGCAATCATACTGGTGCTACCAATGTAGACAGCGGGTGAGGCCTCGTGGCCAGGAGATGGAGTGTCCTTACTGTGATTCTGGGTTTGTGGCTGAGATGGATGACGTGGATGCTCTCATGAGCCACTTTGTTGGGATGGATCCTGATTTTCAACGCGACCCAAGGTTTGGGATCATGGAGGCAATCTCTGCCGTGATGCGACATGGTATGGTGGGGATGAATCGTGAGGTTGATGTGAGAGGAAGGCCAAGCATATTTTCTGACCTGGAGATGGAGTTTGGCTCAGGGCCATGGTTGCTCTTCCGTGGCCAGCTCCCCGGTCATCTCTCAGAAGACAATGGTTTCGATGTGTTCATTAATGGACGGCGTGGTGTTGGCATGCGGAGGGCAAACATTGCAGACTACTTTGTTGGACCTGGATTGGATGATCTGATTGAGCAATTGACTCAGAATGATCATCGAGGACCACCACCTGCCTCTCAGTCCTCAATTGATGCTATGCCTGCAGTTAAGATCACACAGAGGCATCTCAGTGGAGACTCGCATTGCCCTGTTTGCAAGGACATGTTCGAGCTGGGGTCAGAGGCAAGAGAGATGCCATGCAATCATTTGTACCATGCTGATTGCATAGTTCCTTGGCTAGAGCAACATAATTCCTGTCCTGTTTGCCGTTATGAGCTGCCACCACAGGGCTCTACTGGTGCTAGCTGCTCACGATCAAGATCAATCAACCAAAGTCAAAGTTCAAGTAGTTCAAGTAGCAGTGGGAGAGCCAATGGGCGTCAGAGGAGAAGGAACCCGTTCTCGTTCCTATGGCCTTTCCGCTCATCAAGTTCTAGCTCTAGTTCTCGTTAGATTAGTCTGGTAATCTGGCTGGAGTTCATGATACTGTTTTACTGAAGATGCTGATCAAATGGGCTTTGTGTGTGGCATCTTATCACTCAATCTGTATTGTATGGCTTGTTATGATCGTTACAGAACAGTTTTCCTTTCAAGTATATCCTTCTATCTTGCTATAGTTTCATAGCAACTGGATTTTGTTTGCTTCTGTGTTTGCATACAACTAAAAGGCTAATGTCAATATGACACTTTTTTGGATAAGGGATAAAGGTTGTTATTTGCTTCATGGTGTATCAACTACTTTGGTACTACTGCAGAATATATATATATATATATATATATATATGGCAATTGATTACATTGCTGCTAAGTTTTATTTTGTTGTTTGTCGCATCATGAAATTTGAAGGATCCATGGTAACAAGTATGATTGAACAATACTAAAGCCAGTCTACCTTACCTTTCAATTAGATAAGTAGTTTATGTTAGGAGGTGTTTGAAGCTATTGGCTTGAGAAAAGATAAAATTGGACCTTTTGTTAATGTCATCACTTGTCAATGCTAGCATATTTAAGCTAGAAAATTTGTTTGCACTTTATTTTTGTAAGATCGAATTGGCATGTTTTATTGTTCATCTTCTTCCCGCATACTAGGTTTACAAGATTTGTTGTTTCTTTTTTTTTCTTGTACTGAGTACCGACTAATTGGTCTTTCTGAGAATGTCTAACTGGAAACATTTGGCGTGTTAATTTGCTACTTTCCAACTGTATGATATTAAAAAAACTGCAAATCTATAGACATGATGAATTGAGTTGGAAATTTTCTAGTTTTTGGTTATCTTGAACTCAGATATCATTGTACCCCAGATCTGGTGATTACCTGCTTGCTGCTGTTGTTTGCGTCTCTTTGTGTATGCCTACACTTGTGTTGTACCATGGTTACCTTCTACATACCAACGCCCTCTCGTAGTTGCATTGTTTTCCAATGGCACGTTATTGGTTCTTGCGGTGCGTTGACTATTGGTATCAATTGATTTGCCAAACTAGTGATGCACCATGGGTTTTCTATTAAACTAATTAGAATTGCCCACAGGTCATGGTAAACTATACCCTTCTGACTTCATTAGCCTATCGCTGCATCTGCGGTGCATGCCTTATGTGAAAACTGATCAATGATGCATGCAGCATTTGAAAAGTGAAGAATTCGACGGGTTGGTACCCTAGATGAATTCATTAAAATCCCCAAATCCATTTCCCTGTTTGCTTCATTAATGTGGACGATCCTTTTTAATTTGTGTTAAACATTGGTGGTTGTCCGAAACAACAAGGTATGTACTATGGCATGCCAAATGCCCGGGGAAGCCTACCTGACCTTCTGTGGGGCAAATGACTACGCCCTCCTTCCTAAATAGTTATCATTTTAGATTCTCGTACTTTTATCAATCAAGATACATCCATAAAAAATGCATATTTATAAAAGGCTGCATTACCCTCCTTTATTATATCTTAGAATAGTGTGGTACATGGTAGTAAATCACATTGAAAATAGCTAAACGGAGACGTATATAAGTAAAAAATGGTAAAAAGTTACATCGAAATTATAAGATGACATATATTTAAGAATAAATTTTGAATTAGAATGACATGTATTCGAAAACAAAGGGAGTAGAATGCTAGATGCTCGCTGGATGGGCAACTGAAAATGAGGAGCAGACTCAAAAGCTGTAACTGATGCAGTTGATGTTTTCTACTTGCCATCCTACTATTCCATATGCCGATATGCTAGATTACTAGCCTCCTCTTGATAGTTTTGCAGAGCTTATCGCCAGTGGACTTTGCGACCATGTGCTGGCGGGTGTGATGTAAGTCTGTGCTTCGAATTCATGGGCAGACGAAGATGATGGTCGGCTTCTTTTTCATTCATTGTTTCTTTTTTGTGCGCGCGCACACGCGCTTGACGATGATGAATCAACGATGGTGTTCGCCCTGATCCATGTTGGTTTCAGCCAAGTCCTTGTCTACGCAATTACTATGAAACCTCGCTATTTGTTGTTACCGAAGGGACCGTGCTGACTACGACGGCGTGTATTATCTCCCTCCGTCGTTAGCCACATGGTACAGGCATTTCTGGATTGGAATTCCTGTGAGCTGTTCTTTGTCATTTGCAGCTTGTTCCCGCCACCAGTTGTTTTGCAAGTGGTGAACTGGACGGCGACGGCTCAAATCCTATCAGCTATGGGCTATGGCCACCTCCCACGTATAAATTATGGTGCTATCTGTCTACAAACGGATTTCAGTAGATCTATCTGTTATTATATTATTAAAGCGATAGAAAAAGAAGTCATTAAGTTTATTCTCAAAGAGTAGAAATTCTCATATTAATCGGTAGAAAAGGAGAAAGATCTACACCATTGATTGTGGTGGGTATGTATTATAACATTATAGATTAAAAGAAAAGGAGTCCACACCATGTACAACCCAAAAATAACTAAAATTCAAAATAAAAGATAAGATAAAAATAACAATTTTGATTTCCATACAAACTCCTAAATAAAATAACTCGGATTAAAATTTAAACAAAAATAGTAATTGGATTTGTAAACGAAATCCAACAAAAAAATACCTGAAATTTGAAATAAAAATAAAATAAAATTAGGAATTTAATTTGCATACAAATTCCTAAGTAAAATCCCTAAATAAATATAATTTAGAATAACAATTAAATAAAAATTAGCCATTGGATTTGCAAACGAATTTCAACCAAAAAATAACAAAAATTCAGAATAAAAAAAAGAAAATTAGCAATTTGATTTCCATATAAATTTCTAAGTAAAATCCTTAAATAAGTATATTTCACAATAAAAACTAAACAAAAATAAGCAATTGGATTTGTATATGAATTCCAACAAAAAATAATTGAAACTCGAAATAAATATTAAATAAAAGTAGAAATTTTATTTCTATAAGAATTAAAAAGTAAAATCCCTAAATAACTGTAATTCAAAATAAATTAAATAAAACTATCAATTTGATTTGTATATGAACTCCAATAAAAATAACTAGAATTTTGAATGAAAATAAAAGTTATAATGAGAATAGCATGAATATTATCGAAGTAGACTACAAAATAGTGCAACAACATCGATCTATCCTACAAGAAGACATAAACCCATTAGAAAGCGAAGAGCCGAGGTGTGGCGGCGAAGATGAGGACAATGTTGTGTTGCTTTATCTTAGACGTTCGACGACAACAATGTCCTGCTACTCTTTGGAGCCGTTGAAGAGAAATGCTAGGGTCGAAGGAGTCAAGGGCTACGATGACAAGTGATGAATTAGTGTTATTGAAGAACTCATTAGCTAAAGAAGTTCGATGATGGGGATCCTTATCACAGAGGAGATGAAACTATGCATTGAAGATGATCTATGGACGATATGGGGCCATCGAGTAGCTAGGAGTGTGCCATCGCTCGTGATGGCCACGACGTCATCCGCAATGGTGAGAAGATTCTCCATATCATTAGATAGCGCCTAAAGCATACATGTTGGTATTAGTAATATGGGAGGTTGCCGCGGTTAGTGCGGAAATCACAATGTTGACTTGGCCAATGTCGAAGAAAGAAATGGCCGACACATGAGAAGAAAACATCGAGCAAGTATAACATCATACATGTGTATATAAATGCATGTATCCGTACGAATAGAAACACATGCATATAGGAACAGAGAAGCAAAGAGCTTGGAGTAGAAGTGGCGTAGCAGTAGAAAATAAGCTCGGGGCAACAGGGGAGAGCATCATGGGTGTCCCTAGCAAGGATCGGCGACGGTTGCAGATATATGCGTGTTTGATGTCGCAACAGTCAGCATTAAGCAATAATTGGAGAGAAGTAGAAGATAACTAAGTGATAGAGTATTGCACTGGAATGGTTAGCAGCTAAGAGGTATCGATAAAAAAATTGGAGGTTGAAGCAGAAAAACAGAGTTGGTCGATAAAATCGATTTATAATTAGGGAGAAATCAAACAACCGACAATAACAAATACGAATATTGAATATGGGATCGATATATAATAAATCTAGCATTTGCACAGACGATCCAGCTAGTTTCATTCATATAATAATTACTTAATTACTTACTACTCTCTCTGTCCAAGTTTATATAGCTTATTTTCTGAATGGTCTTCTCTATAAATATAAGGCGTATTTCATATTCTAATGTAAAATTGGTGTGATGTTTCCTATATGCCCGTAATAAATATCCATATTTACTTCATATTCTCTATATATATGCATTAAATATAGTGGTTAGTGATAATAATTATGAGTAATCTAGTCATTTTCAATATCTTTTTGGTCTATATATAAAAAAATACTTTTTATAAATTTGGACGGAAAGAGTACCTTTGTTTCATAATTTAAGTCCACGCACACTTGCGCTCATATATAGAAACTGCAAAACCAAGAGAGAATCCTCCCAAAAATAAAAGACAACTGTGAATAAATGAAGTGAACGAAAGCTACGCGTATCAGATTGAACACTCCACTTGAAAAGCATAAAGAAAGAGCATAGTAATCACACTACTAATTTTATCGATGGACGTATACTGCGGAATGACTGTTCCCAGTAAACCGAACATATACTGTGAAATGATTGTTCTTCCCAAAAGGACCTGCATTTCTGCTACCTCGTGCTCTAAACGCGTCCATCCAGCCCCTCGGTGCTTAATGCTTCTCACTTAACAGTAAATAAGTTTCATTTTTAACTGTCCTCTCAAAAAACTGAGGAAATGTTCCATTTAAACCGGTGAAAACATTGGCAGTGCTACATCATGTGAGTGGACAAGAACGACAAAGTGCAACACAGGTATTCGCATACACAGAAATCCTGGAGTTGTAAGAACTACTCTTGCAGTAAACAGAGAATAATTAAGTTTAGAAGCTCTCTTGTGGTATTATCCTAAGAATAAAGACGAGCAAGAACCATGGAAGAAAACTGTGGCATGAGTGAAATTTCAGTGCTAGAGAACACAGCATAAACTACAACTGTAGCTGCAAACAGCACCCTAGATGTTAAAAACTTAAAATGACCTTAACAGAAGCAAACATAATAAAAGTATCTGATAAGCATACGGTCCACAGATGATGCTCAAGCTGCATAATACTCAGAGAAAAGGTTGACGACAAAAATTCTGGCACCCTAATTCGTCAGCTCCATAATGGCAGTGACGATGTCTCCCTCGGCAGCCTTGAGAGCCTTGACAGCATTGACCCTCGAAACGCTCGCCTGAGTCATCACCAGCTCAATGTCCTTCGGCTCGACTCCAGTCTCGTCAACAGCCTCGTCGTCCTGGCCCAGGCCTGATGTATCAGGCTTTGAGACCATCTGGCTCAAGTCAGGAGCCTTGAATTGTTCAGCAGCCTGCGTTTGCAGCTGGGAGCTCAGATCCTCGATCTTGGCCTCGCCGAAAATGACATAGGTGTCTGAATTTGGGCTCTTGAAGACATCTGGCTTTGAGATGACAAACAATATCTGGAAAACAGTCGTGTTAGTCGAACAACAAGAAACATAGACCACGTTATGTAAGCAATTGTCTGCAGTAACTCACATTCTTGCTTTTCTTCACGGTGACACGGCTGACATCAGTGATGGGCTTCATGCCAAGCTTCAGCATTGCCTTGCGGCTCTTCTTCTCACTCCTGCTTTGCTTTGATTTGCCACTGGCATCACCTTCTTGTCCTGGAAAAAACGATACAAGGATACCGATACTGATCAGGTGTTGTAATAGACTAATAGTTATAGAAAGCGAGGGGAGAACAATACAACCTGCAGCTTCTAAACGAAAGAGAACCAGAACCAGTAGGTCAAGAAAAGCTCAACAGTTTATTTGTTACACTTCCTAGCCCAGATAATGTTCTGGACTGATTCTTAACAAATGGAAGAGCCCAAGGCAGTAATTTTGTTTCCTTGTCTATGCAAGCTATGTATAGTTAGCATGTAGTTTACTGTTTACTCCAAATAAAACATACATGACGCCCAAGTGCAAACATGTAACCTTTTACAACAAACAACAATCAATTGAAATTATTTACTGCCAGCCAAACATGCTTAGCTAAGCATAATTGTCAAACTCTCCAAAATATATTTCAGACTTGATGTACAAATGTTAATTACAGATTACAAGTGTGCTAAAACTTATGCACATACAACCTCCAGCAATAAATAAATGCACCAGAAACAGTAAGACATGTCCACCATCAACTTGACTTTAACCTAAACCTCTCATTTCTTTGTTCTAAATTAGCACAGAAGAGCTTTCATGGCACAATACTAAGGTTAGATTCCGCCTCAATCAAATAGATCATGAGGCTTATGACTTTGCAAGATCTTATAAATCCAAATGGACAAATATATCAATCTTCATGTAATCATGTCAGATGCAAAGAGAAATAGAGAATATCTCAATGATTCTCAGTGAATCCATAAGATTAGCCAACTCATAAGCATTCATTCCTACAACAAACGACCAATTCAATTGATAGACCCAGGCAACCACAAATACAACCCCTCCATCAACAAACTATGTAATCCTCTAAACACGAATCGAATCTCCTCTCATCATTAATTTCACATATTCACATCATCTTTCTTAAGGGTGTGTTTGGTTGGTGGGATGAGGTTGAATGGGATGGGATGGTCTTGCACCATTTGGTTCTATTGTTTTGGGTGAATGGAATAGTTCAGCATCTATAGGGAATATTCCTTAAATTTGTATCCCACTATCCAGGACGGGATGTTCCATTCAAGCAACCAAACACATGGGTGACTTTTTTCTTGAACCATCTCATACCACTTGGTACAAACAACCAAACCCTAATAGAACCTTAAGAAAAGTGAATCCAAGATGTCAGTGATCGCAGCAACTTACCCTCCACGTCGTCGTCATCCTTGTCATCATCGTCATCGTCCTCATCGTCGTCTTCATCATCTTCAACCACAACCTCCTCTGCCTGCTCCGGACATTCATAAAAGCAGCTCTTCAGATGCTACCCAACCACAACAACTAAAACACCATGATATCATGAAAGACAGTAACAAATCATACGACAAACGAGATTAAAAAGGGAACCACGCAGCCTCGTGTAAATAAACAACAGCATAAAGAATCACACGACAAGATCAAGATTAACAACACCAACCATTTCTAATTTTCTACCTACATAACACTCCAAAAGCTAACCTTCCATGATCAGACTAGAACCATCTAAAAGACTAATCTTACTCATCGCAGGGATCTACAGCTAGCAAGAAATCGACATTTCGTGGACACTTCATCTCTAAACAACTCAATCACCGATTCTAACGGTGATTGGCGCCATTCGGGAGGGGAGGGAGCAAGGGATCTCGTCTAAATCTCACCTCTGTTTTCTGCTCCTCGAGCTTCTGCTGCTCGATCTGCGCGGCCAGCTCCTCAGCGGTCTGCGCCGTCATCCTGGTGCTTCGCTGGGTGAGTGGGGAGTGCAGGAGAGAGGGGAGGCGGCGGCGGCTGGCAAAAACCCTAGGGCAGATTCTCGCGATGGGGGAGGGCCGAACGAGGCTTGGCACTTTATCTATTCTAGCGCGATCGCAATGAGGACCTCAATACTTTCGAAATTACAAAAATACACCTGGCAGGACTATAAAAACCAGCAAAAAAAATTGCAAGAACTTGGTCACATAGGGTCGGGGGCTGTTTGTTTTATTGATAAAGCAAATCTTAAAAAAAATGCTAATATGAATATCCTTCTATACTTGGTTTGTTGCTAAATTTTAGCAGGCCTTTGCCCATGACAATATTATTGTAAGTGTTTTGCCAAAACATGGGTGACAAAATTGGTAAGCAAATTTTAGTAACATCTAGGTAAGCGTGGGCTTGCTAAAGTTTTGGCTATTGTTTGGTTTGCTATCAAAGATTTTAGTCGTGACCAATATTTGATAGGGTAGAGTGTGGCACAAATCCAAACATCCCCTCAAAGTTGAAGAAATTACTTTACATATCTTTTTTTTTGTTGTGTGGTATAACTCCGATTAGCAATTTCTATTGTAAGATGATATATACGAGTCCTACAGTGATAGTGTTTATGTGAAATAACTACTATAAGTTTTTTTACAACCAACCTAAATATTCATAAAAATATCGAGAAGGTTAGGCTAGCTTATCCCGTTCTCCGCTCGTCTCAAAAGAACTCACTTCATTGTTCAAGCCTGGCAACCATTTAGGGCCTTTTCCCCAATATAGACAATAACTTTATCTTTTCCCTTTTTTGTCTCCAGTGTTCACCTCAATTTTCTCAGCTGTTAGCTAGTCAAAGACCTATGAGGCATATCTCCTGTTATTTGTGTCAATTTTGGTGTTTAACATTTTGTCGCCTTTTCTCTCTTCACTAGCTTATCGGTGTCCTAGCCACTGGCTTCATCTCTACCGGTGGTAACATCTATAATGATGAGCTCTAGCACCTATCATTTCTATATTTCCAAAATCTCCTAGTTTCAAATTTATTGGGTACTTTCTTGTTGTGGTTCAAACACACATGCCCATTTAGGGCCTTATGATATTGAGAGCTCATGCCATTAGAAATTAGGCGTTGTCATTACTCAAACACAGATACTTATGAATCTTTGTTCATGAGATCTATGCCACCTCCTGCGCTATGAATTGCAACGGTATCTTCATCCGTGTGGTTGTTTGAAGACAACGAAGGTTGCAAAGCGTGTCGCTTGGTTGGCGCCCAATGCCACCCTCTGTCATCACGTGCTTCTGCAAGTTGTAGATCACCCGTTCACCACAAGACTTTTCAATGTACTTTGGTCTGCTGCATCATCATTCAACATATGCCTTTAAGGATTGAGGCAAAAGAGGCGACCATCATCGTTGTTGGCTAAGCCCTGCGCTCTGGGCATCAAGAGCACAAGTGCACATCCTTGTAGACTTGTGATCTGACCAGATGCCAATAGAAGGGAAAAGTTGTTATTTTTTGTGTGGATAAGGTTGTCTTAGTCTTGTATCCATCGATGGCCTATTATGGCCTTATTACACTGAAAAATAGATACATTGTTGATTAAAGTTTTAATAGCTTGATTGTGCGTAATTTAGCATGCCACATTTTTTTTGACTACAGGAATATATTCTAAAATTAATGTTCACATTGGTTATGTGCTATGCTACGGAAGAATTTTGTTGTGTTTTTTTTTTCTGAAGAGCACTGAATGACATTTTGGTGGTGATTCATTAACTGAGGATTTTCTACTTAGATTTTGCTACCAAGATGAATCTAGAAAACTAAATTCCGTGTCATAAAAGCCGCGCACGAGCGCCTTCATGCTCGGTCAACAACTTTCAACGATCGGGCGCCACCCGTCCCGTTATCGTCATCAACCCCATCACGTTCCCACCCACCTCTTCCTCGCTGCCCCCCACCACTCCCCACCATCGCTCCCTCATCGCACCGACACCTGGGCCCCGAACAACCGCGGTCCCACAGGTCATATACTAACACCTCTTCAGCTGGAGTCGGAGCGGAGGCCCAGCAAAAATTTAACTCGCAGTAGTACTAGAGCGCCGCCGCTGCGTCGTGGCAGTGCTCGCTCGCTGTCTCGTGCCTTCTCTGTCTCGCTCACACGCATCCACCCGGCTCTCTCCCCATCGGGGGAGCGCGCGGGGTCAAGGCCGAGGCGGAGGGGGGAGGCTCCCGTCCGACGAAAACCCTAGCCATTCGTTTCGGCGCGCAATGGCGGCGCGGTGACCGGATCTGCTGCGCGATGGGGAAGGCCGCCGGGGACCCGCCGGACTCGGCCGGGGGAGGACGCGGAGGAGGAGACGGGGAGGGCTCGCGGGAGGTGCCGGGGCGAGGGCGGCGTCGGTGGTGGCGCTGCGCGGCGGCGGTGCTGCTCGGCGCCGCCGTGGTGCTGTCGGCGCTGTTCTGTCTCCCGCCGTTCGCGCGGCGGCGGGACGGGGTGCGAGAGGACCGGTGGCGCGGAGGTGAGTTCCGGGGAATGCAGGTCGCTCGCGGCGTGCTTTGTTTGCGTTTGGCTACTAGCTGAAATCGCACTGATTTTGGTGAAATCGTAGCAAGAGGGTGCGTTGGGCTGTTTGGTGCGGAATGTAGGTTGTTTACCGTAACGCTTCATGCTCAATCGGTGATTTTCCAGGTTCTGATTGGGGTGGGGAGTTCGATGAGTTGAGATTTGGATGAGTTGAACTTGTAATGGAGAGTTCGATGGTTTGCAATTCTGTGTAGTTTGGGGGGTGTGGGCCTCGAATTTGTGTTATTCGTCTGTCTTTGAGCCAATTGAGCTGTTTCCTGATCCTTCGGAGTTGTTTGTTACGAGATGTGTGGTGAATTTGGCACGTCTCGGGATTTGGTTCGAGTGAATTGGGGATTTTAGGTGCAGTCGGGATATTGTGTGCGGCTGTTCGCATGGTCAGTGATTAAATGTGTAAACTTAGGAATTCTGATGCGGTTGACATTGATGATAAATATTGCTTGCTTGATTTGAGAACTGTGTGGTGGACTTGGTGACTCAAGATTAGAGCATCCGTTGATGGTTGTTTTGGCTGTGGAATCAGCAGTCGATCTGTTTTCACCACAATTGTGGTTTGCGTCCTGGGAATTGTTAGTTGGCTAAGGTCCTGTTTGGATGAGTGGTAATTCATTGAGAGGTTTTAGGATCTAGTTCAAATTTGAATTAGATCCTAAAACATTACAATGAAATACCCCTAATCCAAACACCCCCTTAGTGTTGTGACTTGTACTTGGTGGTGATTGATATTGGAAGAAGATCACTCGATGACTTTGTAGATTGTCAAATTGGTTCTGAGCTGATGGAGGTAGGGAGCTATTTAAATGATAAATGCTAGTTATTTTCCCAGAAACATGTGTGGGAATTGATAGCTTTAGTTGTCTGTTGCAACAATTGGTAGATAGACTACCTTGCCAGATTCTCGTATGTTATGTGTGAAAATTATATACGGTATAATCAGTGAATGTATCTGCCAAAAGTGTACGCGTGACCTGTACAAATCAAAATCTACCAATCCATAGAGATTGGTATGCGCTGGCCATTGCTGTGCATAATAATATCAATTTCTCGATTTTACACTCCCAACACCATGAGTACATCGAGATAGCTAAAAAAAGGATTCAAACCAATCCTACTGCCCTACACGATAGTGGGCAAAATTGGGGATTGTAATGCACTTCTCCTTTACCTAGTTCTTCATTCCTGAAGGCTATCATGTCACGCTTCCTTCAATAGTCCACTACTCACGTAGCATTTTGCTTTCATGAAACGGGGAAATTTTTTGATTGCTTATGTGTCTGTTTTCTACAGCTGATGTGGTTGCAAGCTTCAGGCTGCAAAGGATGCTTTCTGAGCTTAATGAAAATAAATCAAAACTTGAATATGATACTTTTGAAGAGATAGGCATCGGCAATTCCACGGTATGTTCTTGTTTCACTTATTGTCTATAAGACTATAACGACTGTCCATGTGTTTATTTGTTGCTTCTGTTACTCCAGGTGTCTGTAATTTCCTTTGATCCAATGGCTGAATCAAACTGGACTACCGTGACTTTTGGAATTTGGCCTTATCCAAGTAATTCCACCATATCACCAACAGGGTTAAGCATCCTGAGGTCATCTTTGGTGTCCTTGGTTATAGAGCAGTCGACTCTCCATTTGACACCATCGCTATTTGGGAGTTCTTCTTCTTTTGAGATTTTGAGGTTTCCTGGTGGCATAACAATTATACCGCCACAAAATGCTTTTGTTCCTCAGAAGCCCGATGCCTTGTTTAATTTCTCATTGAACCTTCCCATTGACATAGTACAAGACAAAGTGAGTGAATTGAAGGCCCAGATGAAACCTGGGTTATTTCTTAATAAACATGAGGTGTGTGCGTCTCAATTTTTAATTCATTGTATATCTAGATTAAAGCATTATTCATGTATCATCTTCCATCTTGTGGATAGAAATTTTCTTTAAAATCAAATTTAGTGACTTGGTCAATGCAAATCAGTATTGTTTGTGGAGGATCATTTTGAACTATATTCTTGCTACGTTCGCGACAATTTATGGTGTAGGAAGAGTAAAATCAATGCTTGAGCCATTGGCACGACCAGAACAACTAAACTGATTTATAAACTAATTTAGTTTTTGACATCTGTTAGCTGCGGACACACCTGAATTCTGTCTACTGACAAAGGAAAAACAGATCATGGATGTGGATTAGGTAGCTACCCATTGCTACTCAGTCATTCAAAAGTCCAGCTCACTGACCAAGAGAATTTAGGAAGTTACCTTATCATCAATGTTTCTGTCACCAGTAACATATGTGTGCTACTGCTTACTGAATATGTCAAGAAGCTTTAGCGTTTGATAAAAGACATGCTTCTCTTTTAATTTTAAAGATAGTAAAAACAAAATTTCCAACTGTGCTCTGTCTGCTAATTCTGAATGGCATTGCTCTTTTTAAGAGTTTAAAGTCTAGTCAGTAATCAATGTTCTGAATAACAGTAAATGGTTAACAAACGGTCACCCCACCTTTTAGTTTTTATACGGTAAGTGGCCTTGTAAATGATTTTACTCATAGTCACAGGTATCGGGATCGATGCCACAATCCACAACCCTGGATCGTGTGTCCTGGATTGTGGGTCACCGGCAATCTGGTTCACCGCCAGGTTGCGAGAGGAGATGAGGGAGGACCTACATCCAGCAACCCCTTTCCGCAACCCGGTTGATCCGGGTTCCTAGTGACTATTGTTTTACTATTTAAATTTCAGAGAAATATATACATATGTTTGCAGAAACAATATAAGCATATAATTTATCTTCTGTACTGGGTATGTAATATAACTACCAAGCTCTCAGCAATAGTCCACGGAGGTGGATTAAAAAAAAAAGATTTTGGCAATGTTCTACACTTTTACTTACTATATACTTCATATTAGATGCTCATGCTATGTCATTAGTCAGCTTATTGCCCATGATTTGAATGTAATCGGGCCTAGTAATCTTCATACCCTGTTGTCCACGATAAAATGGGCCTAGCAATCGGTAATGGCCGTTAATCTGTATAAATGGTTCGTTTTAACGACCGTAATTTAGAACACTTATCAGCTGTAAATCTTTGTGTTATGCTTACAAATATGTTATTTTCTACCTTTGTATTGAAGCGTGAATAATTTTTTAAAATATCCTTGGTGTAACTCTTTCCTTTCTGAAAGGCAGATCCTATATGTTACATTGTCAAATCTGGATGGTTCAACAGTTGCCCCTCCTACAGTTGTTCAAACATCTGTTCTTCTTGCTTTTGGGGCGGATAACAAACCACCAACGTTGCAAAGATTAAAACAGTTGGCTCAAACATTAAGAAATTCTTCTTCAGGAAACTTGGGTTTGAACCACACTGTATTCGGCAGAGTAAAACAGATTAGTCTGTCCTCTTATCTTCAGCATTCACTGAACAATGCAGGCGGTGCTCATTCCTCAAGTCCAGCTCCTCAACCTTACAATCAACCCCACTCAACCCATCAGAACAACAATCACGACAACCACCATCATCACCACAGTCATCACCACCATCACCACCACCATGATCTTAGCCATCAGGGTTTGCAGCATTTGACCCCTGCTCCTGCTCCTATGCGCAGCACACCAACTTTTGTGAGTTGTGCTTCCAGCTGTGCACACAAGAAAACGCATAGCAATGAGAAGTGCCATTCAGCTCCTCCACTACGGACTATCGCACCTGTACCAAATACTTACGAAGCATCAGGTCCATATGTAGATCCACCATCGTTTCATCCGAAGATTCCATTGTCTCCACTTCCTGCTGTGGTTTTTCATGCAATGCCACCAAGTAGTGTGGAAACATCCAAGCTTCCCAACAAGTTTTCATCAATATCACCTGCGCCATCTACCTGTGAGTTTCTTTCCCACTGATTTCAGAAGGTGTATTTGACCAAATCTTTTAAAATTTACATAATTACAATTTGAGAGGTGCTTCAATGCTTTTCTTTGTTACAGTTGCACAAATATTAAAACATGATTGAAGAGTAGATGGTGATTACTTACCCCTTCGTTTGCTTCCAGATTTGTGCAACTTGTATTGGGAGGGAAAGCATTGAAGCATTGCTCTTACAATTTACTTGTAAATAATTTGTGATACTTTTGACGTACTACTACCTTTCCCCCTTAAACTAAAGTTAACAATACAGTTTGATAAAAAGTTGCAGACTTTTTAACTAGTATAAAATATACATGTGTTTTCAATACTTACTAGTTATTTGTGTTAATTGTTTTAATTTGGAAATTGTAAAGTTTGAACAAAAATTGGAAACTATAAGTGGTTTATGTGTCATGCCAGTTGGCCACGAAATGGTATATTGGGGAGTGCAACCAGTTTTCAGTAATCATCACCATAGCTAGAATTCACTAATTGAATATTCCAAAGTGCATAAGAACAACAAGCAAGAATTTCAGGGACAGTTCTTGGTGTACCCATGTCTTCTTTATAGAACCTTGGAGGACAGGGTGAGGATTGATGGCAGAAATTAAGAGATATACTTCTAGACATTCGTTAATTACTGACTTGTGATGTTTTAGACCTTAGAACTTAACGACTAGCTGGTATCTGAATACATGGGCACATACAATGATTGAGTACTAGCTAAATTTTGGGGTTACAAGCTTGGGTTAGTGTCTTTCCAACATGATACTGAACTACTGATATCGAAACATCATCCCACCTTGAAAATTCATCTGTAGTAGTAGTGACTAAGCTCAGTGGCAGAAGTTTCACTACTTAAGGACAGCTAGGCCGTTTGTGCTCATATTTTAATACAAGCATTCAACTAAACTTCAACATGGCAAACAGTTTTAAGGGACTTTTGATTGGTCTCAACACTTTTAACTTTCTACAAGTGCATGCAGCATGCTGATTGTTGAGGGAGACTACCCTTCCTAAAGTACAATGAAATACCATCACCATCTATTGCATATCCATAAAATGACATCCAAAGAAGGAATATTGCCTTCTCTCCGAGATGATTGGTTGATTCCTGTTTGCTTCAAGCATGTTCCAAGAACTCCACACCATGAGACCTAGAATAATAAAGCAACGAGTTACAACAGCTAAAACTTATATCCAATCATATCCTTATGTTTGCTAACTGTCAGTTGCCTGATGGGGCCCTTTCTTTGATGACATATTTTTACCTAAAATCTGAAGGTACAACGTATAAAATGTACTTTTTGAAATTTTGTCGTGTACTTTCGTGAGAAAGAACGGAAGAAATATGAAGATATGCAAACCTTTTCTTTTAAGACTGTCACCTTTTGTCCATGCAATTTGACGTCTTTTCATCTCCTTCAATGTTTCTATCTAACAAATCTCTATTTTATCTTTTTAGTGGTAAATTTCTAACACGTTTGCAATAATATGGTGCAGCATTGGCCGCCAGCCTTTCGTCCCACTGGTGCGTTGTTGCATCCCTTCTATACCTGTCAATGCGACTACTGTAGAGATGGAATGTTTCTCACCCAGATGATGAAGTACCTGCAGAAGCTTGGATCACCATTTTGCAAATGAGCCTGGCTATTAGAAACTTTAGATGGTTGTCTTTGGTGATCCCTTAATGGATGTAAATACGTGTTAACGTGTATAATGCAGCAGAGGGGGTGTATTTGTGGTCAAAGTCATAATGATGGCAGGCCCTAAGTTCACTTACATCCCCTGCGTTGCTTTGTACAATCATGCGCAGATGAAATAAAGATTGTATTTTTGTTGATATTTTAATGGGCAAGATTGAAGTCTTTTACATTGAGAGCACAAAAAACATCATGTTATCGTTCCAGTTTTGCAGTATCATGGTGGCCTAGAATTGTAAATATAAGTTCGAGAGTAGATGACTTGTTCCAAAACATGAAGAAATTGAGAGATTCTGCACTTTTGCTTAATGATATGAGGACCTGCATAGCTTGTGAAGCATTAGAATGTTGTCCAGCTGAGAAGATTCATCTGAGAGCAGGAACGAAACACGGAGAGATATCATCAGCAAGGAAACAGTATGATCACTATTTCTCTGGTGTTGAAAATTTCTCACACTTTTTTTTGGTATAATACAGGAAAAAGATTCATAATGGTATGTCGTGTACTTTGATATGATATCTTTCACATTCCTAACATGCCTTTATCACTGGTCATGATTTATGTTCCGGTAATTCACACTGGTTACAATCGTAGACCTGACTAAAGGTTGTATTGATCATTGTATACTTCCCCATCTTATTCTGCTTTCTGTGCAAAAGCTGCCTTTCAATGTTAGAATCTGTGACCCTTCAAACAGAATCAGAAGACTGACAGAAGAGAATCCTATGAAATTCTTGAAGTACTCGTCAAATTCCTCCTGCCAGAATCATGGTAAGTTTGCAGTACTCATGATAATGTGCCTGGAAGTTTTCATACCTGTACATATAAGCTTGAATCTGTTGGAAATATGCCCAAGAGGCCAATCACAGAGATGATTAAATTGTATTTATGCTTATGTTGTTTCTTTAATAATGTTATGTTATAGATCATCAAGTATGTAACTTGATTGTGAAACTCTGTAATTTGATTATGATATTATTATAAATTGTTCATTGTTTATTTATTGGTTGGGACATCAATATTATTTATTCAAAACAAGCACATGAATTGTTTGATAATCAAGTTTCATGGATTATGAGTATGTGATATAATTCAATCATGGAATACATGTAAGTGTACGTGCTATTGGGCTGACTCGTTTATGAAACATCTTTTGAGGATTTAATTAGTGTCATGAGTTATTTCATACAATGATAATGATTGATCATTAGACCTGAGATAAACATATTTTCCTACATGAGTATGGTATGTTTTGATGTTGTCTAACATTGTCCGTAACTGGATAATCATAAGGACAACACTCAGATATGCTTTGAATCATGCAGAGGGAAGTATATGATCAAGATAGAATTTATCCTCCTCATGCTAAGGGAATGATATTGATCGATCACTCGATGAAATAGACTAAAGAGTGTGCATGGCTATGCTCGAACAATTAAGGTGTCAATCGATCGATCTTGTTAGTCTACTTTAGATAATCGAGAAAATCGATTTAATAGTTCAAGGATGACAAACCTCAACCTTAAGTTAAACTATGATATCAAAGTGCTAAAGGGATCGACATGTATCCATTGAAGGTTTGTCGGATAAATGGCATTCATGCAATTTGGGAAGTCGCAATGTTTACTAGGAGCTGCTTGCGACTTGTGAATCGAAGGAGTTTTTCGGTTTACTGCCAACGTTGCATGAACCTAAAGGGTCACACAAGACTAGGTTTAAGATAGATTTATGAAATCTTCTCTCGTGACAAATGTTCAATGCGATTAAACATGAAATCTGGTTGTTCACGAAAAGACCCCGAACCCGCGCATGCAAAAATATGATTTTATGTGCTGAAAACATTGTAGCATGTCGGTAGCATTATAGCAACCCACGTGTGAACAGCGACAGCTGTCAGGTACTGTAGCAACCGGCCTTGCTATAGTGCAGGCAGTGTTATGTAGTAGAAGACCTTACTATAGTGCTCTTGGATACTGTAGCAACCGATAATGAATAGTGTTTTCGGCTATAAATACGGGTCGGATTCAGAAAAAAAAGAAAAAATGAAAGAAAAAAAAATAAAGATGGTGAAAAAGTTTCACCTGAACCAGATATAAAGGTCACAATAGTTGTTTTGCGCAGTACTAGTATACCGGCATACGGTATCGTACGCCTGTTCGTGTGGATACCTGAAGGTTGTGGCTGCTAATGCCACGAAAATCTGACATATCCATTTTCGCTGCTACGTCCAGGTGTTGAAGCTGTGAGCTTCATCGAGAGCTTCTCCAAAAGCTTCATATTTGCATTCTCAGGATCACGGTACGTATTTATTGTTTTTGGTATTTTCTAAATCTTAGTTCTAATGTATGCGACCGATTCAGGAACATAATAAAATATTGAAATTTACTGGGTCTTTTCCACCCTGATTTCACCAACAGAATCTGCATTTGACATTTGTATGTTACAGGTACTTGATGGCTTTCTTATGTTGATTTTTCCCAGTGGTTCACTTCGTGGCTAAACCAGTTTTTTATGCTCCATTGATGTGGGCCATGTTTCCACTTCTGGTACAAAACTAACTACCTCATAGATTAATATGACTTTTAGACAGAATCAAGTAAGCAAACATGTACATGGGCTATTGTTCCGCTTCAGGTATAAAACTTTAACCTGAACCATAGATTAATAGCTTTTAAACAGAATAAAGTAAGCAAACATGTACACTGCCTTCTTTCTTGGATTCCAAATGTTGTGTGACAAACTGACATTCAGTTGAAATTTACCCAAAAAGCGTTTCTTTTGCCTCAGATGCGATTCTCATATTTTTCAGGTGTGCTTGTGACGACGATGGGGGCCCTATTGGTTGACAAAGTCATCCAAACTACTATGAAGGAGAAGGACATTGTTGCAGGTAGTGGGAGGTCATTTCCAGGCAGGTGGAAGGAAAATGCAGAGAAATTTATCTGAGGGTCCATTTGAATGGTAAGCCATCATAGAAAAAACATAGCGAAAATGGAATAACAATGACTGTAGAATAAAAGGCCAATTCTTTATGTCGGCTCTGCCGTTAATTCTTCATAAATAAAGTTTGAAGTTAGCTAATCCTTCTTTTTGTCTCTTGAAATGACCAGAAATCATTTTTTGGAGCGACAATAAATCCTCTACCATGTCAGCACAATCTAACTGCTGGTTTGGCTAATGGAAATCTTCTGCCATGCTCATTTGTTGGTGGGCTACTGTTGCTTCTCTGACTTCGTTAGACCTCGCTGGATTACTACAGCTTTTCTAGCCGCCATTTCATATCATTCAAGTTGTTAGACTGTGAATTCGACAATATTTCCAACCGGAAGCGACGCGTCCCAGCTAGGTGATCGACATCAAATAGATCCGATGATTTGAGCATCTCTGCTGCAGGAGCCAGGAGATATGCATCGTCTTTGCGGTGCCAACTGCCACTAAGTGTTTGCCAACTGCTGAAGCCCTTTGATTGGGCCACATGCTGTGAGGGGAGGCAATTCTCTTCTCTTTACTTTTTGAAGAGCACAGGCAACTCTTCAGCAATCTTTACTTTTTAGGTTATACTAAACACCTATTAACACATGCACTAGGTCCAATTTGAATGCTGCTTTCCACTTTATTTAGGGTTTTTTTTGGGCCAGTTGATATGCTGGGAAGGGAACTAGCTAGTATTTACTCCATTGGTTGCACAGCTCCTTGAGTGGCTTAGATCATGTGAATTGCTAGGTATAAGTCAGGCTCTGGATTGTTAGCTAGAATTGGTACAGAGTACGTGCAGATTTCCCTTCTGAAGAAAAGCATAGAAGCGCGTTCTGGCCATTAGCATATAGTAGCATGTCGCTTTAGCGTTTGTGTGCTTGTCATATGAGGTGTACTGGTGTTCATTGCTTCCATATCTGTGACTGTACAACAGAGAGAAAAGTCGAAACCAAAAAAAAAAAAGAAAAGAAAAGGAAAGGAAAGAACTGGATACAGTCAATAAGAACGCAGACGCCATTTACATATTCATATGTGATTGCACACGCGCGCTACATATCTTATACTATTTCCTTTCTTGGATCCGCACCCAAATTAATCATGCTGTTGATTTTAGAGTAGGTTAGTTTCTAAGCAACTAAGTAACCACCTCATGACTTCACACGCGGAAAACTAATAAATTGTACTACTAGCTTAATTGCAACATTGTCCAAGGCACAGACTTGTCACTGAAATGGTTGTTGAATCAAGAAACAAAAACCAATCAATTAAAAAGAACACATGCATGCATGGCCGCCGTTGAATCCGTCGCTCGCTCTTGTAGCTGATCATGGGTAGCCTGAGGCCAGGCACGCCTCCCAGAACTTGCGGTCCTCCTCCTGCCGCCTCGCCGCCGTCTCCTTCTGGTCGTCGTCGTCGCCGCCCTCGTCGCCGGAGTGGCCGTTCGTTGCTGCTCTACTCGCACGCGGCGGCACCCAAAGGAAACAGCTGCTGCTTTCTTGGTTCCACCAGACGTCGCCGCCCCCTTTTTCGTCCTGTCCTCCACCGCCTTCGCCTCCTTCGACGGAGCTGCCGCAGCCGCCGTCGTCGTCTTCGCTGCCACTGTCGACGTCGATCACCATGCTCACCGCCTCCGCCGGGCAGCACGACTCCGCCACGCTCTCCCTCCTTCCGTGGGCGTCGGGGCGACGACTCCTTTCGTACGGGGACGACTGAGGCAGCGCAACCACCGCCGGCTGCGGCAGCGAAGTTGGCGGTGGAGCCGGAGGAGGAGGGCGAGGGGGCAGGTGCGGCCGCACGGTGGCCATCGGACTCGGAGAGGCTACCGAAGAGGAAGAGAGGTGAGATGCCTTAAAGCGCCTTGAATTTCTCGTTTTTGGTCGTGTGCCCGTGAAAATGCGCATTGGTATATATATATATATATATATATATAGAGTTAACTGGGACATATCCTGATCTCAAAATAGGTATGGTCTATATGTAGCATGTGCCAAAAAGTTTAAAATCTTTTAGAAGTCGAGTTTGACTAGTTTACCGACCGGTTAAAATAAATTAAATTAAAATTCAAACTAAAGTTATCTTTCTAATAGTAGTTTGATTATATATATATATATATATATATATATATTATTAAAACATATGATTTAAATTCATTCAAAATCTTTGAATTTGAGATTATTTTTTAAAGGTGTATGTTTTATTTGAATTGTTATAAATGAATATATAAACTAAAATAAAGATTTTAGAAAAATATAACTGAATTTAGTTTAAATTCGTACGTGTGAAATCACCGTGTACTAACACAGTAATGTCCTATTTCAGCAAGTTTGGCGAGGAAGTGACAAGACTGGGGCTGTCACTGAGACGACCGCGACTTGTCGGAGCCGATCGATATTAATAAGAGTGATAATAATAAATAATGATCTCGTTTTGCCGAATTAATTTGCAAAGCAAGCAAGCTTGGCTGTTTTCCATGGGGCTCTTGAATCACCGGCTATTGTACACCGATGTCCGGTCTTCCAAAGCTAGGTCTCTTTAATCAATCAACTCAGGTACTTTTAACCGTATTGATGCAGCATAGATGGCAGTAAGGATTATGCAAGAGCGAAGGAACTAAGGTTCTATTTAGAGAAGTCTTAGCTTTTTTGAAAAGATGTTTTTTAGGTTGAAAAGCGACCGTAACTTTTCTGAAAAGCTGTTTTTTGGTTTTTTTGGCTGAAAAGCGGTTGTAGCTTTTTATAAAAGATCATTTGACAAATAGCTAATTTTCCTTAGCAATAAGATGCAAAAATAGCCCTAGCCTAGCTTTCAGGTTTTGTTAGTTATATATGGATTCTAGCTTATGCCAAAAGCCGCCTAAAAGCTTAGCTGTTTGAGGAGGCTTACTGGCTTTTCAAAATCTAAAGCTGACATAAAACCCACTAAATAGGGTCTAAATGTTTAGGTCTAAAGATTTTAGAGGGAAAAAGAAGAGGGAAAGGATAAGCCAATCTGGTAAACCATTATAGCTCATCCTCACCTCGCTCAAGGGTTTTTTTTTCTTCACAAGGGCAAACCTAAGCTTGGGAAACCTGTCAACAATCTGTACGATGTCGTTCTTTGTTGGGATTGGATCCAAAGCAAATTAAAGAAACTTTAGCCTTGGATCGGCCCCCCCGACGGTGTGGGCAGATCAGATGCGTGCCCTAATGGGTTAAGCACGCATTAATCCATCTTGGGTATTGATAGTGGATCTAGAAGTTATTACCTGGACCTGGATACGCAAGCGATGAAGCGAAAAAAAAGCAGTATAGTGTGTAGAAGAAAACAGCGGCCGCATGACGCTGACAGCTGCCAGATTGGGTGCCTCCGTCTAGAAGGCCGCCAGGTTTGGCATGTGCCTTCTAGAAGGCGGTGAGGGGGACGTCCATGCCTCATCAGCCGTCACGTCTAACTTGGATTCCAGTGTTCCATCATTGTTTCCATTCCCATGTGCCTGCCTTGCCTCACGTTTGTCCACGGAGAATGAGAAAGTGACTACTTTTGTGTCTCTTGCTATCAAAATCATACGTATAGTCTTTCTTTCTTTTTTCACCGCAATTATAAATCTAGCTCCCTGAACGTGTTTCCGTACTCTCCTACCATGGAAGGTGGTCTCTTGTGCTTGCCGGCCACGACAGGCCGCCTCCTGTCCTCGCTCGTCGCTCCCGCACCCAGCTCCCACGGCACAGCACACTTCTGGAGTATAGCATGCCGGATTCCGTGGTAGGAGAGCGCGGGAGTTCGAGCGGGGGGTTAGATTTGCAATTTCCATGAAGAGAGGACTAGATTTACCGTTCTAGTGGCAACGAAGGTTAGAAAAGTGATTTCAGAAAATAAAATCATATGTCTCGTGGCCCGGCAACTGTTTCATCGACCGTATTTGTTGGCAAATTAGTGCCACATGCATATGTACTACACTTGAGTCTGATGCTGGCCAAATCGATATCTATACACTTTTAACAAAGTATCTCTTTCTCCCCCTCTCCATGGTTTGTGTGACTGAATCTTATGTGCACAAGTTTGGAAACTTTTACTGTTCTAGCCTGATTTATTTAATTTTTTTTTCATAAATAGCCATTGATCCAAAAAAAATCACAGAATTAGTCCCTAAACAGTGAATTCCAATCGACGTGAAGCGTTGAAAAATATTTTCATCGGTTTCCAGCGGACCGGATCCGTAGGATTTTTTTTATTTGCAGCGGTTTGAGATAGCTGAAAATTTTAATTTTTTCTCCAATGTTTTAAAAATTTTGCAGTGGTCGGCGTTCGCTGCAAAAAAGAAAATTCCACCGATTCCAGCGCAATGCAACCGCTGGGAAAAAAAATTTAGCTGAAAATATTCCAGCGCATTCGCTCCGCTGGTTTGTGAGCATGGCTGGCAATTTCCAGCGGACTGGACTCACATGATTTTTTTTTCTTTTTTCCGGTTCCAAAACATGTTTTCGTTGATAACTGTTAAGGAACCTCGCTATCGAATAGTCCGGGGTTCCCGAACAGATCTGAATTGGAGAACAGAAAGAGAGAGAGACACGTGTTTAGGGAGAGCAACAGCGGAAATTCTTTATTGCTAATGATTGCTTGTATATAGGGGGGACCCCCTCCTCCTTTTATAGCTCTCATCCAGGGTTTAGGCTAAGGGACCACATGGGCCTTCAATGGGCCATTAAGGTTTCCCAACACTCCCCCTTGGGCCCTTTGCCGCGAGATGCATATGCCTCATTAAAACTCCAGAAAAACCCAGTGGAAAAAATACTTGGAGAAAGAGTACATAGCATACGCTTACTATGTTGCACGAATTGCCTCGTTAAAAACCTTATGCAAAAAAACTTCATGAAAAACTTGCTAAGGAAAAGAGTACAATTCTCCCAACTTCAATTGCTAATCTTCGAGATTCATGTTGGGTATTCATAATTCATCTTCGAGATTTATGTGGGAGTATGTGAAATATCTCCCCCTGAAATCTGCACTTCTCTAAGTCTCATCATCCCAATTCCTTTCATGCATCTTTCAAAGGTAGATGCTGGGAGTGATTTAGTGAACAAATCTGCAAGATTTTCACATGACTTAGTATGCAATATCTTGATCTCGTTCATCTTATGCAATTCATGAGCATAGAAGAACTTGGGGTTGATATGCTTCGTGAGATTGCTCTTCACATAACCCATCGTGCTTGGGCAACACAAGTCGCATTATCTTCATAAATGATTGTGGAGTTTGCTCAATGTTCAAACCACATGACTTACGGATGTGGTGAACCATTCTTCCGAGCCATGCACATTCACGAGATGCTTCATACAAAGCAATGATTTTCGAGTGGTTTGTCGACGCCGAGACAAGAGTCCGCTAGACGACTTCCAAGAAATTGCTGTTCCTCCACATAGGAAAACATAGCCGCTTGGGACTTGCCAAGATGCTGGTCCGATAAATACCAAAGATCGGCATAGCCAACCAAATTCAATTCATTGTTTCTTCCGAAAAATGCATCGAGGTCTTTGCTTCCTTGGAGGTAGCGGAAGATATCCTTGATCCCTTTCCAATGCCTTTTGGTGGGTTCTCGACAAGATCGAGCTAGCAAATTCACAATGAACGCAATGTCCTACTGGTGCTATTTGCAAGGTACATGAGTGCTCCAACCGCACTCAGATATGGGAATTCTGCTCCCGTGACTTCCTCCCCTCTTCTCTAGGTCCAGATGGGTCTAGGTCCGCTTGGAGTGACCTTCCACCATTGGAGTCTTCGCAGGATATGCCTTTTCAAATCCAAATCTTTCCAACACTTTCTGCGTGCGAGTTGATTGATGTACCAAGATTCCTCCTTGGACATGTTCAAGCCGCAAGCCTAAACAAAATTTGGTTTTACCCAAATCCTTCATTTCAAACTCGGACTTCAAGTATGAGCATGCCTCTTCAATTTCTTCATCCGTCCCAATGATGTTCAAGTCATCTACATAGACGGAGATTATACGTAATCCATTCGGGATCACAGATAAACACACATGAACAATCTTCACTGTTTGTGTAGCCTTTCTTGCAGAGAAAGTCACTCGAGCGATTGTACCACATTCTTCCCGATCGCTTCAAACCCATACAGTGATTTCTCCAATTTCACACCGCATGTGTTTCTATTTGCTCCATCTTGGTTCGGGATAGGAATCCTTAGGTACTTTCATGTATATCTCCGAATCCAAGTTTCCATCTGGTATGTTGTGACAACATCCATTAGCTTCATTCTCAACTTCAAGTTGATCGCCATTGAGATCAAATATCTAAAGGTAATTCCTCCCATGACCGGAGAATAGGTTTCTTCGTAATCAACTCCGGACGTTGAGTGAAACCTTGAGCTACAAGCCTTGCTTTGTACCTTACAACTTCGTTGTTTTCATTTCTCTTAGAACAAAGACCCATTTGTGACCCACGGGTTTATATGGGGAGGTGTGCGGCATACTGGCTCAAACACCTCTCTCTTGTTCAGAGAGACTAACTCTGCAGTGATTGCTTTTTTCCATTCTTCCCAATCTAGCATTTTCTTGCACTCTACTAGAGATGTAGGCTCGGGGTCATGATCAATGATCGAGGCAATCTTCTTTGCGAAGTATGCATCAACGTTGGCTGTTGCTCTATTCAGGGATTCTCCTGTTATTACAAAGTTTATGGCCATTTCTTCATGGGGTGCTTCATGCACTTCTACTTGCTCTTCATTGCTTTTCCCTATCGCAGGAGCAAGTTCCTTTAGCTTTTCATCGCCTATGTGTGCGCACACATTATTTTCGGCGGCTTCCTTCAGTGGAAGATTCAAGTCTGGAATTGCCTTTCCTGTTGGCTTCTTTTCAGTGCCAGGTCTCAACTGGCTCCCCTTCTTTCTTTGGGGCATTTTCGTGATTGGTTGTGGTAAGTCCTCTCGCTCAGTTTTCTCCAGACGTCTCCGGGTACTTTGGGTTTGAGGAGCCAGGTTTCCTGTTCTTTTTCTTTGAGGCCTCTTTTTTTTTCTTCGGCCGAGCCGGCAGCTGGGCTGTGCGCCCGCGCGTTTCCTTGGCCCATGCTGATCCTGGCCTACTTGGCCCGCAACGGCCTGCTTGGCCCGAACAAAAGCCACCGGCGGCTAGGGTTTCCCTTCCCTAGCCGCCACACGCACGAGCTCCCGAGGGGCGCAGGGCACAAGGCCACTGACGCGCCGCACTAGCTTCGATGGGCGAAGCAAGATGAGGCGGGGCGAGAACTCGGCGCCGCACGAGCTTCCGAGGGGCGAGGCAATCGCGGGCGGTCTGGCGGCCGGGCGCCCGGCCGGCGGCGTCTGCGGCGCGGCACCGACCGAGCCGACAATGGCGGTCGGGCACGGCCGACGCGAGGCGCGGCTGAGGCAGGCGTCGGCGGCAAGAAAGTGACGGCGGAGGGCCGTGGCGCCCGGAGCGGGTTCGGCGGTGCGGCGGCAAGAATCGAGCCGAGACGACGACGGCCAGAAAGCGGCGCCGCTGCGACGGCGAGGCCGTCGCCGGCGGCGGTCGGCCGTGGCGGGCGGCGCGGCACCAATGGCGGGCGTATGCTGGCGGCGTTTCGGCCGGCCGAAGCGGCGGAGCGAGCGGCGAGGCGCTAAGCGCATGACGGCAGCCGACGGCAGTGGGGCGCCGGCCGAGGTAGCATTGGCGGTGGCCGGTGGCGGCGCGCCGAGCGAGGGCGCCAAGGCGGCGAATAAGACGGAGGAGGCGGCGGCGGCTGCGTCACCGCCCCACGGATGCGACGGCATGGCGCGGTGCGTCTTGCGCGGCGCGCAGCGATGGCGTGGTGCGTCTTGTCGAGCCACGTTAGTGGCGGCGCGCGTGCGCGCGCCGAGGTGGCACCGGTGACGCGGTGGATGCATGCCGAGGCGATAGCTTTTTTTCGGATGTAATATGCTTCATGTGCCGTTGTTGTTTCGTGTCTATGTAGCTTGCCACGCGACGTAACGCGCGATCGCAGTTGCGTAGGTTAGATGCATGCATAGAAAACAACAAGCGCTTAGATTCAATTCTTTGAAATCCCACCTTTTCTCACCTTTTCAATCGATCTCGGAGCGCTCGCGGCCGATAACATGTTAAGGAACCTCGCTATCGAATAGTCCGGGGTTCCCGAACAGATCTGAATTGGAGAACAGAGAGAGAGAGACACGTGTTTAGGGAGAGCAACAGCGGAAATTCTTTATTGCTAATGATTGCTTGTACATAGGGGGGACCCCCTCCTCCTTTTATAGCGCTCATCCAGTGTTTAAGCTATGGGACCACGTGGACTTTCAATAGTCCATTAGGGTTTCCCAACAATAACGAGACCCCTTGTTGCCGTGCAAGCAAAAAGTGAGAACTCAGAACCCAGAAAAAGAGGGCACGGTTGCTTCAAGGCTTACTCCATGCTGCTCCCGATAGATCTGCACACGGGCCCACCGCTCACTCCTATCCTGCGGAACCAGAAAAAAGAAAAAAAATATACTGCAGATTCGATCCGCTGGAAATTGCCGACCGGGCCACAAACTAGCGGAGTGAATGCGCTGGAAAATTTTCAGCTAATTTTTTTTTCTAGCTGTTGCATTGCGTTGGAATCGGCGGGTTTTTTTTTGCACCAGACACCGACTGCTGCAAAATCGTGTCGGAGAATTTTTTTTTAAAAAAAAATCCAGCTCACTCAAACCGTTGCAAATAAATAATAAAAAAATCCTATGGATCCGGTCCGCTGAAATCCGATTAAAATATTTTTCAGCGCTCCGTTGAAATTCATTGTTCAGGGGCTAATTCTGTGATTTTTTCGGATCAACGACTATTTACAAAAAAAAAAATTAAACAAACCGGACTAGAACATAAAAGTTTCACAAGTTTGTACTCAGCAGTCAGCACATCGTTTTTCCTAGCCCTTTTTTGACCAAGGGTTGAAGCTATCTTCTTTGGCTCTGGGTTAGTGACTTTTTTCTCTGCAGCCAACAAGTGGAGGCGTAGCCAAGTTGACACCAACGGCTTGCTTATCTCTTCGCGACGATTGCTGTCGTGGGAGTGGAGCTCAACCTCCCAACGTGTAAGGCAGCAACATCGTTTTACTTATCTTTTTTTTTTGTTATTACGTAGGCCTCTCTAATTCTGCATTGTCAGTTGTATCTAAGTACTTGCCACATCAGTTACATATAGCTTGAATCAACGTTTTAAGTTTTAATATCCTTGCTCTCATTAGAAGTTTGTGGCGACTTTATAGCCAATAGAAGATACTCCTTTTGGTAAAAAAAAAACACGTCGTTCCGAAACATCGACACGATTATCAAAAACATTACTTTGATCACTAATTTATTTTATAGTATATTAATTTATAAAATCTAATAATATTACAATATTAGGAAAGTACTTTACGAGACAAATCTATATATGTGATTTTTATGTATTCAATCTAAATATTTGAAAAGATATAAATAGCTAAAGTTTGAAAAGGTTGACTGCATAGGTCCTAAAACTATATATTTGTGTGAGTGGTTGCATGTTGTATCTATACTAGTTATGTGCTCGTGTGTTATAACGGAAACTTAATTTGTGACAAAAAAAATTATTTGTAAAGAGAGGCTTCCCATGGGCATGAAGTCGTAGACAAGCAGCTTCTCATCTTTGCTATAGTAATAGGTGTGAAGCCGCACGATGAACTCGTGCTGCTCAAGCTCAATTTGGCTTTTTAATTGATGTGGAGCACACCTTTTAGTGGTTGTTCTGATCTATTGAAACGTTCTCTAGGTATACATACAATGTAGGAGTGAAGAAAATCCATAGTTATTTCAGTAATAAAAAATAGCAGTATGTTTGAAGCTCTTTATATTAATAATAATGTTATATTAATCCTACAACACAAATATATTGACATGTACTGAATAAATACGAAAGGTCTTCCCATAGGAAGAAAAGTGAAAAAATACAGATAATTGGATCGAACTTTAGCAATACATCACCAGCTCATCGCACCATTCATGTTCTCTTATCAGTGGGTAATGTGAACTTCAAGTAATGAGAAAATTATCTAATTTTTTTGTACATTTTCATTGTAAGAAAATTGTAATGGCGAAAGAATGTTCTTCGTCAAATCAATTGTAGTCTACTTCCTACGTTTGCTTTGTGCTTTCTAATAACTAATCAGGTAATTGTGCAAATATAACATGGAAGGTATGTTCCCCTTGATAAACAACAATAAAGTTCAGTTCCTATAGACTGCAGTACTATGACAATCATTTCCTAGTTTTCATCTAGATATTAATGCAATCAGCTAGTAAACAACAAAGTAATGGTTCCTATGAATGACAATTTCTTATCTCCCAAATTGATCACAGTTTCGACTTGTTGGCTACCAAATCATAGAAGAAAGCAAATAAACAAATGTAGAACAATAAATTAGTTAAAAATAATAAGCATGGACTCACCACACGAGAAAGAGAGGAAGCAAATGTAATCAATTTTCTATGTAACAAATCACTAACAGCAAATCCAACTCCTAATTGAACACCCATCCTTGCATGAACTACCAACTGCTCCCATAATGGTCATCACCGCAGATAGCCAATCAATGCAAGGGAAGGGGATGGAAGAAGTGAAGGCCCCTCTTCTGCCACACCACAATACCGGTGTGCTCCTCTTGTTACAGCGCTAATGCTCCTCTTTCCCATTATCAAGGTGTAGTTTCTAGTTCAGACTCTGTTCTCTAGCAAGGGTAGCCGTCGCCTCCTCCATTGTGTCCGGCTCCGACTTTGAGAAGTATCTAGGCTTGTAGGCTGGCCTTGGAGGCGGGGGGAGGTCGTCGGTGAGCGGGGAGGCAAGCGCGGCTACAACCTCCTTTGCTGCGCCTTCTTCACCGCTCCACATCCGAGCTTCGCTGGTAGCCGCCGCATAGATAGGATTTGGGACTCAGTTGCGAGCACTCCACTTGCCTCCACGCCGATGCCGGTCCTTCTCCTCACAGCTTGTAAAGGGCGGATGTTGGGGGTGGTGGTAGGGAAGGAGAATCGGGAGTGGGAGGCGACGAGATATGAGAGGGAGAGTTGAGCACGTCGGATCGAGGAAGGGGAGGTGGTGCAGCGTCGAGGTGGTTTGAGATGGAAGACGTCGTGGCTGGAGAGGTTCGGGCCGTGTAAACCTGTGCGAAGATGAGAGGAAGGGGCGGGACGATCGGGTTAAATCCCCTTCCATCTCAGTTGTTCATACCAGATCCAACATATCAAATATTTTGAAGGAGAACTGACGACCGCCGCCAACTCCGATTTAAAAGTAGCAGAGATATATGGCTGAGGTGGAGCGTTCTCTCTCCATTTATAGGTACAGAAAATAGCCTGGAGATGCTCTTTAGGCTTAGTTGAAAATGGTTGATGTTTGTACACGTAACATCATTATAGAAATGTTATTATTACTGTTTCACAAAGAGGGCATTTGGTCTAGTGGTATGATTCTCGCTTTGGGTGCGAGAGGTCCCGAGTTCGATTCTCGGAATGCCCCAGCACCCTGGTGTTCCATTTTCTTTGTTTTTCTTGTTTTACTTACACTCTCATTAATTTGCACGGTATAAATGACTGGCTTCTTCACGAAGCTGTGCATCATATCGTAAGTAAGGCTCAGCGAAATGTGAACTTGTGAAGGTTGCCGCCACGCTCGACGCGACAGCAATTTAAAGGCCACCTCTCATTTTAGATTCAGTTGTAAATCCAGGCGCCAGATAATCTTTCCCGCAGCGACAGGCAGGGTTAACAAAATTGGTTTGAAAAAAATCATCCAAAATTCGAAATTCAGAAATATGAGTCGAAAATCGTAGAGTTTCAAAATCATTTTTTGAATTTTTTTCTTCAAAAATCGACCGTTTTCATGAGAAATCAGTGTCGATTTTCCATATCGACAGGCTAGTTGAACTTTTAAATTTTTTAAGCGATTTTCGTCGATTTTCGGCCGGTTTACGTCGAATAAAATTTTCCGAATTTTTTAATTGAACCGGTTTACCGAACGATTTTAGAAACCGAATAACGCCGATACGACCAAAAATCACAAAAACCAAGCTATTTTCACTGATTCAGGCACCCAGTACGACCAGCCTACCAACTTTTCTCGTGTCCCGGCCTCCGGGGCAACGCTCAAGGCTACAACTAGAGACGCGCACGACGGCGTCGCCGATCCGACCGACGTTGCTGCCCACCACCACCGGGGCACGCAGCACCGCCGCCCAGGGGCACGCAGCTTCAGTTTGGCACGGCCGCGCGGGGAGGATAAACACGACGCTCAGCGGGCTGAGACGCCACGGTGCAACAAACGTACAGGGGATGAAGCGGTGCCGCAACGGCACATGCATGCATGAGCTGAAAACTAACAGTAAAATCATATCGATCAAGAGATTCTCGAAGGGACCTACACACTCGGAGTAGGGGCAAAGGGAACACAGTTCATCGGCACTACCTGATCTCAGCGACAAATACACCGATCATACGTAGATCAGGTGCTTATTTTAGAAGTAGCCACTCAACACGAGGAACAAGCTAAGCTTGGACATCTTGCTGTCGCTTGGTAGCGGAGGACGAAGGCACTTTCAACCCTGGAGTCCAATGATCCCTGGAAGTGACAGATTCATCAGGTGTGACAGAACAGGGGTACTGGTTCAAAGCAATGGTATGGAACCGTAGAACCAGCAAGCTTACCGCAGGCAACACGGCCACCGGCATTTCCAGTGGTCTTGCTGAGCTCGTGCCCACCTAAAGGCAAAAAACCAACTGTTAACCTTACTGTTGGATCTAAGCTACTCAATGGGATGGTTCTGAATAAAACTAACAAACACTGAGACTTAAGTTTACAAATTCAGGAAAATAGAATGCATGCATTATGATAAAGTGCGCTATGATGACGTTTAAATTAAGGAAAACTTCATCCGTAACCTCACAGATTATTTATTTGCCGGAATGGTCCTGAATAAAACCAACACATTCAGATATTTCAGCTTTGAAATTCAGGATAACATATTATGACAAAGTGCGCAGAAAGGATGGTGCAGTAATTTCCTATGAACCATTAAGGTATATTGGTTAGCTCAAAATACATCTCCAAATTTCCATTTTGAATTTTCTTTCAAAACACATTCACACCATGATAAAATAGATCAATGCAGATCAATCAATCCACAAGGAGGCACCAATGCTGATGAGGGCAATGTTTTAATTACATGAGCTAATACCAGATGGAACAATGCAGAGTCAACGTTTCTCTTTCCGCAAGGTGAAGATAAGACAGGCCAGACCAATAGAGATCTCAGCTAAAAACAATACAACATATATGATGCACTATTCTAGAGTTTGCCTCATAAAGAGCTCAAACATCTTCTATCCTGATTCTTGATTAAGAAATGCCTACACATCCTTTTATCCTGAACGAGAAATGCCTAGTTGCCTAAAGCACTAGGGCCTGGGGAATCACAAGACAGTACATCAACACCTCGAATTCAAGTAAACAAAATGTATACACCAAACATAACCTATTACTGACATTTCATCTGTGCTTCTTCAAGCAGTTCATAAACAGGTACTCAGAAATAAATGACTCCTACATGGAGTAATTCCATTGTTTTTATCATCCATATACAGAAATGTATAATCATTATAGGTCTATCAGAATTCAAATCAACCCTAGTAATAGATAGATCCTTCCTTAGCTCAAAAGGGAAAAAAGAGCAGACAGGAACACAAGAAAACCCAAGTATAAATAGTGATGTGCAGCATTACCCTTTCCAAGATCATCAGGGTCAGCATGAACAACAACAGCTCTGCCAATGATTGAATTTGGCCCGGTGAGTGGGATCTGCCATAAACAATTGTTACCCATGTTAAACAAAAAGGCTAGTGTAACATAGGAATTATAAGGAGCCATGTAGCATTGGTTGCATAAAATATGCATGCTGAATAAATGTTTGATTACCTGGCTGTCGACAACATTAACATTAGCAACACCTGACAGCAGAGATAAATTCTCAGTGACAAGAATCATACAGTATAGTTACAACATGAGAAATTAAGTTATGGACTGGTGAGAACACAGAATTAACTCATCTTCCTGAGGACAAGTATCATCCACATGGGTATGGAACAGATTATACAATGAAGGGCAAAAGAACATTACCATCCGCTCCAGCTGTCACATTTCCAAGATCACCAGCATGGCGGGTCCCCTCTTCTGGTGCCCCATGTTCCTTACCAGCAGGATTGAAATGTGGCCCTACATTTGAAACAAGTGCAACAGTAAGTAGACAATTCAATATATGACAACTTAGCATCATCCTGATCATATATATAGGCAAGCCAAAGGGAAAAAAAAATACCAGTTGACATGCAGCCATTTGTGGTGTCACCAAGTGCATGCACATGGAACCCATGGAGACCAGGCTTGAGGCCAGAGATGCTTCCGGTCACAGTTGTCGGACCTAAGAACCAGACAGACAGGTAAATGTCAATAATGTAGAGACTACAAATTCAACTCAAGAATAAAAATCATGGAGCAGGTGATGACTTACCATCTCCCTCTTGGACAAAGTAGACGGTGCCCTTAACACCCTCGCTGCTAACAAGCACAGCAACAGCCTTCACCATTGTTTATGTGTTCTGTAAACAACTCCACAAGGAAAAAAGACATTTTAGTATGGGGTAGAAGAAGCCTTAACTACAATCAAGTTGTAAACCATGTCTTTAGATTTTGGTGATTACCCCAAAAGAACATATTGCAACTACATATCTCATTCTATCAGTGAAACACTGTAAAGTGTTAAAGCGGCAAACAGGAGATATATCTTCATTAGTGATATCACAATAGTATGTTGCAACCATCCAATTTTTTCTAAACCAAGAGGCTCCATGATGCACCATGGAGCAAGTGCCTATGCCAGCATTCGAAAGAACCACAGAAACTCAGTGCATCCATTCAAGGCAAACAAACTTGCTTACGTGCCTCTCTACAAGAAACACTACAGCAGGTAGACTCGATCCTCAAAGTGGTGAGTGGAAATGAAGATTCCACCAATACACACAGCATCCAAATTCGTAGATTGGCTTAATAGCAATAATAAACATGAAGGTACATGTCAATTCTGATGGCCATCTGGCTAGTCCAAAAATCCCCAAATCTACAGCCACCCCTAGGGCCCTTCCCCAAACATATCATCGCAGGACACCACTACCAAACTGGCAAAAACATGTTTCAATTATGTGATCTAAAGATGTTTCAGAGCTACTAGAATCAGCAGCCTAGTACCATGATATCTAAACTTTTATATGACAAGATTCAGTTTTTTTTAATAAGGATTGTGATGGCAGGACACGATTTAAACACTCCTATCTGACGATTAAATTCGTTCCCTCAGCAGCATCGTCATCGCTGAATAAGTATAGCGCATCTATAACGCTCTGAAAGCACTTAAAAGCTTTGGTCAATCACCCAATAAGGGGAGCAAACTGAGCCTCGCTCGTAACACCAAGTTGGGATCGATCACACCAACAATACTGACATCGAACATGAGAAGACTCAACTCAACGATCGAAAACCGAAACAAAAACTAAGGAAAAAAGAAATCGCACCCGCGGATCTAAGACCCAAGTCCGCACCCGCCGATCTAAGACCCAGGTATAGCCCGACGCTCTCTGCGGAATCGGAAAGTGAAGCGAAGCGATCGAAACCCAAGATTTTAGGGGATTTGGGTAGGTAGCAGCAATAATGATACCTCAGGCGACCCCTGTGGCAAGGAGGAGAGGAGAAGGCGATGACTATGGAATCTTGCGCTTCTGGAAGGTTCCCGACTGCTTGTGCTGTCCGGGTGCGGGTGGCGAGTAGAGGTGGTCAGATCAGATGGGCGTGGCACAGTAGTCACGGTTAGACACGGCACTGTCTGATAGTAAATAGGCCGTGCTAATATGACCCTGTAACTCGTGCCGCGTGTTTGGGCCAGTACCTCGGCCCGGTCTGGCACGGCCCCTTATGGCTCGATTCCGTCTTATACGATTCGTTTATTAAAAAAATAATCGTTTTTAGTCGTTGAAGGCTTCAAAAAAATAGAAAAAAAATCCAAAAATATTTTAAAATATCCCAAATTTTCCCTATAAATAGGGTAGTAGCTCCCCTCATTTCCCCACCAGAGCAGGTATGCTATTTGTAAATATTGTAATCACAAATTAACTGAGAAATCTTCAGGTGGAACAGGGCATTTGAAAAGACATGCTGAGAGTTGTAGGAGAAAAACGGGGGTGGCTTTGAGACAGGCACAACTTTAATACAACCCCGATGGTATAGTACGTCATTGGGACTACAATCTCGAGGTAGCTTGTGAATCTCTTTGTTGTTTAATTGCTTCTCAAGGTCTACCCTTAAATTTGGTGAGTCACCAGCATTTGAAAACTATATTAGGACCGCTCATAATCCTATAGTTTTTCTGTAGTTTCTAGACAGACAACAACTAGAGATCTGATTAAATACTATAATAATTGTCTAGTAATCTAAAAGAGCTCTTTAATACCTATACTTTTTTCTGTGTCCGTGCTAACTTAATTCAAGTTTATGCTAAGTACGATCAAAATTTTGCTGGAGTTCGTATACAACGACCTCCACCAGCACCCACAACAAGTAAGAAAAAAACAGCGCGGGGAAAGATATGGTGTAGGTGGCTCTACCTCAAGGAGTTCGACTACAACAACGTCAAGTGCGAACACAACAACAAGTAGTGGGAAGCTAGCCGTCTATCTCAACAGTGACACTGTCAACTACCAAGAGCAGCAAGAGGACTTCAGCATTTTAAAGTGGTGGCACAAGCAAAAGATAACATATCTGATGCTTTCCATATTAGCATGAGATGTGTTAACAGTTCTTGTCTTCACGGTTTCTTCGGAGTCTGCTTTCAGTCTATCTAAAAGAATAATCGAGGAGAAAAGAACAAATCTAGCAAGTAAGATGGTGAAAATACTTCTTATTGTGAAAGATTGGGAACAAACTGATCAACGAGCTCAACACACTATAGAAAATGTTGAGCTAACGACGACGCTTGAAAATCTTTATCTAGATAGTCAGAAAGAATAATTGTAATCTTTACTCTTTTCCTGTATCACTAAGCTATAGGTTGTATTCTTTTTTTCTTTGACAAGGTTTTTTCATGTTAAGTTTTTACTTGACAAAGTTTTTAACGAGACAGCCAAACATTAATAAAGCTCATTATTTAATTCTAATTATTTGTCTCCTTTTAGAATTTTATTTCATATTTTTTGGTTTTTCTAATTTACATATATTTTTAAAAGTTTTTCTACATTTCTTTGAGTTTTTTCTAATTATTTTAGATTTTTTCCAATTTTTTGTATTTTTTTCCAAAAAATTATGATTTCCCAATTTTTCTATATATATATATATTTATATTTTAAAATTTTCAAATTCTTTTTGAATTTTCTTTGGCTAAACGGTCGATAGCACTCAAAGACTACTGTCGACCCATTTTACAATGTCGACACGGCACCGTGACCACCCAAGCTGTGCTTCCGTGACCTCGGCCTATGAGCCGGCACGGCACGACCCGTTTAATAGTCGGGCCTAAACGGGTCATGCCGCCCGTTTAGCCACCACTAGCGGCGAGAAAAGTATCATTGCTACTCCTCTCCTCACAAATAGTTATCTTTTTTTTTAATATAGGTATAGTTGAACTTTTAAAACTTTGATTATCACTCTCTTTTTAAATATTTTAATTAGATATTAAAAAATATGTATAGAGTTGTCTTGAAAAGTATTTTCACAGTATTATAATTTTATTGGATTTTATAAATATATTATGATAGAAGTTAGGGATTAAAGTTTTGTTTTGAAGACCGTGTCGATGTTCAAAATGATAACTATTTATGATCGTAAGGAGTATTCTCCAATGGACGGCTGCTAATATTTCCCTTAGTTTTTATTTATTCACTTATTTTATTAAAACTTGACGGATAAATAAGGCAGACCTCCGGACAAATTCTAAAACTCGAACCCGCTAGACGAGGAGACGACCCCACCTCTTATCCGACCCGCTAGGGATCGGTTCCTTTTTATTTATTTATAATTTCTTTGTGTTGCACGCTGTATAAACCAAAAAAATCTATATAACACCTAAAATTTCCTTGAATGTTCGTCAAGCATCCCGAACTACGAAACTAAATATTTGACTCTTTGAGATTTGCAATCTGATTTAAAGAACATCATGACTCGATTTCGTATTATGGTATTGCCTACGTGACTTAATGAGTTGACGGTTTTGCTCTGTAGAATGACACACTGGCTAAGTTAGATCAATAATAGATAGACCCATATATAAGCTTCTGCTAAAAAGTAGTAGATGCAATGCTTTGCTACCAGGTTCCACGACATGGCTTGAATGCTCTGCAGACGAGCGACTGAGCTCCAGCAACGCAAGTTTCAGTTCGCTTGCAAGTCTCAGCGTCTTTTTGTTTCTCTCAATTTTTGCTTATTTGCTATTCATTTGGTTGCCCGTTAAGCATCTCCTGCGTAGGAGAAGGATCGAACTTTCTTGTTGAAAGTTTAAGCTTGTTAATTCGGTTTTGGTGTTAACGACAAATTTAATATTAAAATTAACTATTTTGATAATTATAATATTGATTAGTCTCAATTATTAATTAATGAAAAATCCTTTTATAAGACTAACTTTTTTGTTGAGCTTAACTCTTATTAGTTTCTTTTAGATGAAAAAGATGAAAATATCAAAGCTATGCATTTGAGTTCATATTATCATATCTTATTGCATTCCTTAAATACAATATTCATGGAAATATTGATAAATCCAAATATGAGACTAACTCTTTTATTGAGTATATCTTTGATTAGTCCGATCTCATTGAAAAATGAAAAACCCAAGGTATGCACTCGTATTCATTTTATGACATCTTAATGCATATTTCGGAGTAAGTTAAAAGATGAACTCTACCATTATTTAGACCTCAAGATGTGCATTAATGTTTCAATTCGATGTGCATTAATGTTTCATATATATATATATATATGAAAACACACATTTAGGGGGAGTTTATACTTTACCTTGATGTTTCAATAGTATTGATCTAATTCATTTTTCTATATCAAGAATCATTACTTTGAAACAACTCCTTGAGTATATTTAATTTGTGTAGTAGTAGTATACTCATGGCAATATAGGGTAAACTCCAAAGCAATAAAAAATTGAATATGTGCATATTGATTCAAGTTCAATTATTTGTATGCAAACATTTAATGGAGTTTATTCTATATTTAATGGTATTAAGAGTATTGATCCCTTTCCACCACTCCATATAAATTGGATCATTATTTTTAGATTCCATCGAATCGAGTATATGAAACTTGTGTAGTTATATACTCATGACAATTTAAATTCAATTTAAATTGTGTTTGGTTGTCATTCAATCAACAAAGAGCTAGTTATGTGTTGATGGGTCACTTTGTTGATCCTAGGGTAATCGAAAGTCTTGAGTATATGAAGCATTAGTTGCATTAGTATACTAAAGACATAATTAATCTTTCAATCAATTATCTTTGGTTTATGGTCAATCATCAAAGGATAAGATCAAAGAATCTTAGGAGCATCCATTATGTGTTAATGGAGTGCATTGATGATTGAGATAACCATGTGTTTTGGACTAACACTTTCAATGAGTTTGAAATAGGTTAAGTCCATGGTTGAGATAGATAAATGGGACAAGGACGTCATCATGTGTTGATAAGCATCAAGAAAGGATCCCGAAGCTAAGACAAGGGGAGTTCATCATGTGTTGATGAATAAGACGAAGATCCCGATTTTGGAGAGAAGTTGATCGGTTATCATGAAAGCTCTAAGTGGTTCCGAGAGGCAAAGGTATAACTAGCTAGGGTTAAGGATATGTTCCTAGTCTTTTATCGGTATCGGTGTTTGGATGGAAGACTGGGTTGCTAATATAGGTTTTTGTACTATTAAGAGGGGTCGAATCTTATAACTTGAGTCTCATCAAGTGTTGATAGTTCAATCCCGCTTGCTCTAGCTCACAATCTCTTGATTTGGTTTTTGTATGGAGCAAATATTTACGAATGTGTTTTGCAAATAGTTGTAGCTAATGCTTGCAATTTTATGGATGTGTTCTTTGCATTGAGCTTTGATTTGCAAATGTGTTTTGCTAATAGGAGAAGCTCATGTTTGACATTATTTTGCAAATGTGTTTTGCAAAATGTTGGAGTTCATGCTTGATCTTTGTGCTTTTATTTGTATGGATTTAATATTTGCAAATGTGTTTTGCAAACAAGTTGATAATTGTGCAATTCTTTGGAGCATGTGACTAGAGTTTGCAAATGTGTTTTGCAAATTGCTTTGATCATGTGTTGATCATCACATGGCTCAAATATGTGATCTTGATTGCACTTGCTTGCAAGATTTATATTTGTAAATGTGTTTTGCAAAATATTGATGTTCATGCATTTGATCTTGCAGCATGTGAATAGAATTTGCAAATGTGTTTTGCAAATTTATTTTGATCATGAGTTGATCATCACATGGCTCAAGATTTGATTTTATTGACTCTTGCTAGCTTGTAGTCACGTTCTTGATCAAGTCTATGTGAGGTATTTCGAGAAAAATCAGATTTTAGACTTGAGTGGATACTTTGAAGTTTTTGTGAAATTTAAAATATCTATGGCTACTTAAATCTTGAAAAATAGTGGAGATTGTAGCCCTCTTGATAAGCTTTGTATAGAGATCCAGATCACCTAAATCAGAGTTCGGAGTAAAAAATTATGATCGTTTTAGTTACTGTGGCAGTAGTGCCACCGCTCCCGCTGGTGGTAGCACCACTCGAGCGGTGCTATCGGCCCCAGGCCCGGTGCTACTGGTCTAGCGGTAGCACCAGCCTAAAAGCTAGTGTGAAAATTTTAGAAGAGGTGCTTCTCAGCCAGACAGGCCGGTGCTACCAACCAAATGAGCGGTAGCATCGGATTTTCTGTGTAACGGTAAAATTTTTAGCCATTGGCAAGGAGGCCGGTGCTACCGACCCTAGTAGGGCGCTAGCACCGAGTTTACTAGTTTTTTTGCCTATCTTTCCCTCCAACAGTTAGTTTCCTTTGGAGAGGCTATAAAAGGAGCCTTGAGGGCTGACATTTTGTGTTTGTTGGCCTTGTTGAGCCTTTGGGTGGCATTGTGCATGTGTTGCACTCTCACATTTTGATCTTGAGCTAAGAGTAAACTCAAATTATATGTGTTGCAATTAGGATAGGATTGGGAGCCTCTTGTGCATGTGTTGTACTTGAGGGGAGCCTTGTGCAAGTATTGTACTCGGTGATCACTATTGTACATGTGTTATACTTGGTAGAGATCAAGTTACAGAGCTTGACTTGTTACTCTTGATGTTTGCCGACACCTAGACGGCATGTGGAGGCGTCATGTGCGGTGACCTTCTCAAAGAGATTGTGAGAATGCACGATAAAGTTGTTAAGGTCAGAGCTTACCTACCCGAAGGGGAAAAGAGTTACCACTAGTGGAATCGAGGCGTGTGCTCAATTTGTGGAGCCGGTCCAAAGCGGTTTGGACTCTCCTCAACGTGGATTAGGGGAGACCAGCATGTCTCCGAATACCACGGTAAAATATTGGTGTGTCTCTTGTGATTTGTATTCTATTCTTTATTTATACTCAAGCAATTTATATTCATAGAATTGATGGTTTGATTTCTTTTATTTATAAGGTTTATCGCTTCCGCATCTTTTATCATTTAGGTTTTGACATAAGTGTACTTAAGCGAGATTTTAATTAATCGTAGAATAAATTTTTATAACCGTCTATTAATCCCCCTATAGTCGGCATCCTCAATCCTACACCTGTTTCAGTTGAGTCACCTGCACTAGGCAACAAAAACATACACGGCTTCCCAATCGAAACGGTACCTATGCTTGTTTGTTTTCCATGTCAAGACGAGCGCTAGCAACACAGATACACACACCACACATACACACTCGTACGCGTCCTCTACATACGTTAAAAGGTAACGGGAGGCTTTACAACTTTTGAACTGCGGAAACACGCTATCCCACTTAATACGCACCGTGCTGCTCAACAGCAGGCGCCCTAGTCTTCGATTTAGAAGGCCAAACCAATGCAGACAACATGGTTTGTCCCTGCAATTATAGGAAACACTACTTAGTTACTGTCGGCGTTTCGAGCACCGGTAAGTAAATTTGTAAGTCTAAGGGGCCGCGTGTTCCACTCCCTGAATGGTTAGACTCAGAAGTCCAAGATGTATACTGGTTCGGGCCGAAGGTCCCTACTCCAGTTCGTGTGGTGGCGTTGTATTCCCTTGATCTGATGATCGCACAAAGTTTACAAGCGAGAGTGCTAATGGCTTAGCGAGATGGGTTCGATCCCCCTCCTACGGGGGTTCCTGCCTACTTTTATACGGAAGAAAGGGGCAGGTTACATCGAGAGTTGGGAGAGGACGAGGTGACCTACATTAGGAGCTTCGGTCCTACGTTCTGCTGACTGATCACCGCTCGTCTTGCCCATGCTGGGTCGGTAGCCTAGTTGGCGAGCGGTTAGGTATTTCCGGAAGCGGCGTACGCCTCTGCGAACCTTACGAGTGTTGGCGTTCTGCGCGCATGGCGTGGGTGTTGCCTCGGGAGAGTGTGTCTTCGTCTTGTATGTGGACCGGTGATGGGATGGGAGCATGACTTGGCGATCATTAAACCATCTTGGGAGATGGCCACTGCTCTCGTATAGTCACTTGATTGACCCCATCCGTGGGGCACGTGGTCATTGGCGGTGGAGGCTTTGACACGTGCCCTTGGCGGGGTTGCCTTGGTTTGATCGAGTCGGGGATCCCGCCCCGCCAAGGGGTCGGAGCCCTACTTGGTCGAGCCGGGGTCCCGTCTCGCTGGCGGGGGGAGGGAGCCTGGCAGTCGGAGACACTTCCCTCGATCGGTCGGGGAGGGATGTCTTTGTGGCCTTGTAGGTGCTTCGGTCGGTAGCGGGCTGGGAGCGGCCTGTTGGGCTTGAGCTATGTTTGAGGCTGTCGGCTCGTCACTTCGGGCCGTTGGGGTACCCCTGTTATAAGTATTCGTCAGTTACCTATCACAGGCCCTGACCCTTTAGGTCATGTTTGGATGAGTGTAATTTATTGAGAAGTTTTAGTGTTTAGTTTTAATTTAAATTAGATTCTAAAATATTATAATAAAATACCTCTAATCCAAACACCTCTTTAAAAGAACTCTCTGTAGTTTTGAGTCCGTATATATGCGGAGTTGGTAAAACACACCTACAATACCGTTGTGTGAAATTGGTTAGGTGATTGAAGGTTTGGAGCCATAACCTTCGTTCATACGTCTGTAAAGTTGTGCGTTTGGAAACCATATATACTCAAACAACAGCGTTTTTATTTGGAACGAAGGTAGCAAAAAACATTGTTTGCAAGTATTTCCTCTTCATATCTAGTACCGTAGAAGCACTTTTTGTTGAAGTTATATTATTGCCCACGTTTCCAAGACACATTAAGCCTTTGAGTGAACTAATTGGTGCATAAAAACTCAATATGCGTGGCATTAGTGGCAAAGGTCCCTAGTTTAAAATCTGGTTAGTGCATTCGTAAGGGGGAAAAAACAGTTGCATCCCACATTTGAGTCAACATGATAAGCCTAATAAAGCCAAAATGTTGAGGAGTGTTGTAGTTACATTGCCCGTCTTTTCTCTACAGCTTAAACTTTCTAGTGATCTGGTAATCGATGATGCATGAAACTCGATGTTGTGCTTAAGTTGTCACTACATATAATAGAAAGAAAGGCAAACATAGTAACTTTCATTAAAGAGTATTACTTTGCTGAATCAAGTAGCATTTGCATTTATCAAAGTGGTTCGAGCCATCAAATGGAAAGGAGATTTTGGTATCTTCCCCCTTACAAAAAGTCCTTGGGATACTCAAGGTCTATCCACAATTTTTGCATGGAGTAGTGGAGTAGTATTCTTAAGGTTCTCTTTGAGTGTGCCCCTTTTGATCCACATGTAAGAAAATGGAGCAGCACAAGAAAAGGTTTAGTGTACCACTCAATTGTGCACTCCTTTAATTTTCTGTTATAAGCATATAAAGTTATAAACGTCACACTTTTCTTTCTAAGGAGAAGGTTCACGTCTGTATTGCTTCTTTAGAAAGCTTCTTTGTCATGTCCCCTGGTCAAGTTCCTAATGATCTTCTCCTAGAACGCATTATCCAGGATCTTATTCTTTTTACAATGATTCGAAGAAGATATAGTTGAGGTTGGAATCTTCTAACTTCAAAGGATGCTTGAGTTCTTAAAGACCATCTAGTTAGGAAAGGATAATGTCAAAATCCCATTCTTCAACCACACAAATTAATGTAGGTAGAACTGCCTGAATAATGGAAACACCTGTGAAAATAATATAGACAATCACCGAAAATTAATCTTAATGCCAATCATCCGATATTAAGAATACTCCAAAGAACAAACACAATGATTGATGGACGCAGAATATAGGGAACTGGAATATCTTCACTTTATTCATCTTTTTTCTGAACAATAGAGTGCTATATTTATAGTCTAGCTAGACCTCTCATAATAATTTCATAATTCGTCTGCGAAAACTATGTAGAAAAAATCCCAAGCTGCTAATCAACAAATACGCGTGTGTATAAATATACTAGATACGTGAGCGCAACGCACGCCGTGCCAGCCGTCATGCGCCCGTGAGCTCAGCGCATGCCACGCCAGCCATCACGCGCCTGCCCAGACGTGTTCACGCATGAGGATGCAAGTGAGCAACCCGCACCACATGTCAGTCGGAAATAGGGATGGCAATTTTACCCGTGGGTACCCGACCCGATAAGGACGGGTACAGGTAGCACTTTAAACCTATGGATTTTTAGGTTTAGGTACCTGATAAGATAATAGAATGGGTGTGGGTGTCAATTTATACCTGTGGATACCCAATGGATATCCTATGACATGTAAGGCCCACTTTTTTAATGTTCCATACTTTCATACATTGAATCGGCACACCGAACAGCGCACACGAGACCATTTCCTAATTCCTCCCACACAGACCCCCCCGACCTGGCGTCTCCGCGTGACCGGCTGACCACGTCTGACCATTTCCTCCCACGCAGCAAACCCCAATCCCCATTTCCCCTGTGCAAACCCTAATCCCCGACCGGCCACCCCCCTAGGATCCTCCGCTCCTGCTGCGCCCGCCGGCCAATACCCCCCGGGCTCCTCCGCTCCTGTTGCGCCCGCCGGCCATCGCAATCCCCCGGCTCCTGCTTCGCCCACCGGCCGCCGCAATCCCCCAGGCGTGGTCGTCATCATCTCAGATCCGGCCATCCGGGAGAGGGGAAGGGCAGCGCAGAATGCACCTCAACATCTCAGATCCGGTATGATGCCATAGATTTTTATCCGATCTGAATCTGATGCCTTGCATCTTGTTCTTCGGTGCTAGATGTGTCATGTGTGTATTTGATTGTGAGATTAGGATTTGCAGTCTGATGTTAGACATACTAAACCTAAACATGGATGACAGAAAGAGGTAAGAGAAGGTTTTTTTAGTACTATACCAAAAATCTGTCAGTGCAGCTATCTCGATTCTCATAACATAACAGATAAAATAGTTATGTATGATGCTTCTGTAATCTCTCTGGAATGCTAGTATGAGAACAAGATAATAACTCTCTGTATGATGACATCTTTGTGCAATCTGATGGGGAGTATTTCGCTTTTCTTCCAACCAAATTTTCAGTTCTTCTACTAGATCATTATGCTCTTTCTTCCTATTGTACTGACAGAACATGCATGGTTCTCGGTCAACTCACTCGGTGTACCCAGGATAACTCAAAGGTTTAAGTTGGTTATACTATTTTGAAATGACATGGTAATCAAGTTGCTTCATTCATCTTCTGGTGGGTGTGGAATGGCACGGGTTCGGTTACCCATCGGGTTCAGGTATGAGTATAGATCTATACCCGAAAAGTCTAGTAAATTCGGACGGATGGTACGATTTTAGGTTTCAAGTTCGAATGAGCACTTATCATACGTACCCACCTAATTATTTTCCTAACAAACCCTAGGGTTTAATCTTGAAGTGTACCCATTAGGCCTCGATGTGGACAGGACAGGAGGGCCCGGGCTGAGCTGGTCGAGCGTGTGAATCACCGAACCTAACGACACTGGAGGCCTCCGTCACTGTGGTGTACTGGAATGTACAAGCTGGATGCTATTCCTGCATGTCACTGGAAACTGCAAGAGAAAACTCTAGTAGACCTGACACGTACCTCCATTTCACTCAATGCAGGGGTAGCCATTAGGGTTGGCTTTACTGGGCCTAAGTCTATCCTCCACCGATATCGGTAACTCTATACAAGGTATCTTTATTGTATTTTTTCTTTGCTTCTTTTCAATCTATATATAAATTTAGACCGTTATATTTGTATATGAGTTTAGACCATACAAGATTATAAGATTATGTTTGATATGTTTTCCTAGTTTATCTTAGTTTGCTTCGGTTTTTAGTAAAAAATTAGCTTTGTCCTTTAATCACTTCCTCTAATTTCATCATGTCTTTGCTGCTATTCCAATGGAAATTCTTGAGCCGCAGCAATCTAATATTACAGTGATTAGTGGCGAAACCAAACTTCGGACCATAATTCGAGACCTAGGATCAAAATATCATAACCTAAGCCTATTAGATCAGCTGTTCTCGAGTCCTAGCCCGGTGAACCAGCTGGCCTAGCCATGGCTGGCTCCGCCCATAATGATGATGGAGTTGGACTACCTTTTTGCTTCCAAAGATTTTTCTACGGAATGACTTGTTTTTGGACGTCCGTTTTTTTTGGGACGTTTGCAATATTTTTTTTCCACATGTAAAATATTTTCTTCTTACGTATGCAACATTTTTCTTCGATAACAGTTGAAATATCTACCCGAAACAAAATGTTGCAGACGTTGAAAGAAATGTTGTAGACGTAGAAAAAAATGTTGTACGACGTGTCCGAGAAAATGAACAGTGATCGGACGTCCGATTGCTAGTATCACCCATTTTTTTACCCTACCAAAACCGGGCAGCAGTTACATACACTGCCACTGACTACCTGGTCTATGCCAGAATGGCAAATGCCAGGTTAATATTTCTGTTTATCTGGAATCAATGCAGAATGACTAGGCTGTGTTGTTTCTCCCATCTCATCCATTTGTAGCGATGTTCGCTGTTCTTTTCATGTCTAAACCTAGGTGACTAGGTCTGGTTGTTTCATGTGAAGCTGGTGTGTGTGTTTTTTTTGCCTTCGGCGCTGTGGCTACTACTAGTCACGTTAATGTTTGAGCAATTTTACGGTGGATAACATGAGTAGTAAATAGTAGTAGTAGAAGAAATCAAATCTAGTCGTACATTTTCCAGGGGTATTATAGACTTTTAATCTTTTGCTACATTACTCGTTAATCGTTATTGTTGACCTTCATTTTCCGCCGCCGTCGCCCTTTGTTGCATTACTCGTTATCGCTGCCCTCCTTTTTTCGCCGCCGTCACTAGTCTGGTCCTGTCGACGTGCAGCCTCTGCCTTCCTGTCGGTGCCCTCTCGATTGTGACCATGCCAGGGCTGGCGCTTTCCCGCCTGATTCATGACGACGCTGTGACCTCGCACTAACACATCGAGCACTCTGTCCTACGCGGCCCATGAAGTAATTCTGAATTTTACACAAAAACACAAAAAAATACACATACGTTTAAAATTAAAAAAAAGGCTAATTACAATACTACCATAATATGATTTCTACTACTAATACTACCAGCGAAAGTATAACTAAATTCCAACTAACCTATCTGTAGATCAAATAGAATAGATGGCTAATATTTAATTTTGTGTATAGTAAAAGTGCTCTAATGTTTAGGACCCGGTACGAAGACACGAACTTTCTGAAACTAAATGAAATGTATATATTGTTGAAACAGGGTTACTACATGAATAATGGATAAGCTTTCGCGTGCATGGTACATTGGTTGCTGCTTCCTTTGTCAGGTTTCTGATGCTACTGTTTCCATCCCTCTTGTGGTGGGCACCGGGCAGCATCGATCAGATGAAAGTCATCTGATTTTGACCACTCTGATGCCATGGCCCTGCCACCGGCGCCCACAATTGCAGGCCGGACAAAAAACTACATTGGCTGTCTGCTTTGTCCTCCTGCCATTGTCCATTAAGCCACACAACATGCTACCACCAGTATAGTGCCAGTCCATTCGATCTCTCTTTTCCTCGAACAGTAACGTTTACCAGCTGCTTGATCCTATGTACGAGCATGGCAAGATAGGCACTGGAGTGTGCAGATTTGCACAAGCAATTTTACAAAGAAAGCACACAAGTGGTAGTGCAATTTGTGGAGGGATCTACTAGCTGCGTATGCTTTGCGTCACGCCGCGCAAGCTAGCATTAGCGACGAACAATAAGGTAATGTATGAAATGAGCTGAAATGATGCACCTTTGTTTGCCATGACATATTTGGTGTGTCCAATTGATTGGCTGAGCCATTTTGTCTCTTTACCGCTGTGATATATTATTGTTAAATCGAAAGATCCTTGGATCTAAAGCTTTGGTTCGAAAAGTTCTTCGAAGCGAGGGCCAACAAGTGGTAACACTTGGGTGCATCCCTATTAAAGAACCGATAAGGGTAAACAGCAAATTAATAATATCCTGATACAATTGCTTGCTTCGCATATAGAATTTTGGTGGCACCAGGTTTTAGGCAGAGACGAAGATACTAATTGTATGATGAGGGTATCTGTTTGCGCAAAACATAAAAGGATAACACATGCTAAAATTATGGTATTTGCATAGCACATATGTAATAGAATTGAAATCAAGCGCGCATATATATATATATATATATATATATATATACTGTGAATAAGTAATGATGACCATCATGCAACCACATGCGCCAGTGACCACAGGGGAAGCCAAGGGATTCATTAGGAGATGGAAATTGGAATAGCCCTGTGCTAGTTAGTATAGAGTAAAACATAAGGGTTTGTTATATAACTACCACCGTTTTTTTTTTTGGCTAGGCACAGCGGTAGTACGATATATTCGATGTACGATATCAAAAACCAATTACTATAGCAAACTTGAATATGTGCCAACAAACATGTGAACAAATAGAGCAACAACTGTTGTGTCTTGAGAGATGATTTGTAACGCCTCAGCCTCGAATGCCTCAGCATGACGCCCCATTATGTTATAATGCCTATTTGACTGTAAAATAAATTAACAGCCGAATAACTATCTTTGTAGTGAACCTAGCGTAATGGTGATCGAAGGAAGGATTATGAACCATTCAAAATGCATAAAGGCAAATCATAAAGTGAATATAGGAACCTTCCATCAGTTATCTTAATGGTACGCTTAACAGTTCGGCCTAACTTTGTAGTTGTATCGATAATTGGTGAAACGTCAGCTATGAGGACAAAGATATCTACTCCCTCCGTCCTTAAAAGTAAGGGAGAGAAGCATTCAAATTGTGTCATCTGATATTAGGGATTAAGAGCTCTCCCCCTTTAAATTGTGTTCTCAAATTGTGCCAATGCACGCAGATGCACGCAGATACATGCGACCACTTATATTCCAAAACAAAAACGCGGCAGGTCATTCCCTATAATCGTGATTAATTAATGCATGCATGTTGCCAATTAATAGAGACACATTATTAAATAGGAGCATTAGAGTCTTTTGGCAGAAACTATAACCTGTCTTAAAATTTCTTCTGTCTCTTACTTTCCAGAACGGAGGGAGTACTAAAGGACGAAAATCAAAGCAAACAAAGCTAAAAGAACAAAGCAACCAAATAGGCTAACCATAATGAGATAACACCAATCAACTAATAAATGCTGCACCTGATAATAAAGCAGTTTTGCCAATACGGCGAGAAAAGAGAATGGAACCGCATTGTAAGCATAAAAAGGAAAAGCATCCGGTTCTAGGAGAATTTCATTGACCCTAGTGTGAGGCATATCATCTTAAGTACAAAAATAGGTAGCACATAAACAATAGGGAGAAAAGAAAGAGAACAACACATGCGACGTACACCGGTACACAGGCACAAACCGATGAGCTAACCGAAAGCTTCCCACGCAGAATCTCTTGACGGCGAGTTCTGGCAGAATGGGCTAGATCCATGAAAGAGAATAGCAAAAACAAACAAGTGGAACAACCCACCTAAAAAACAAAAGTCACAAGGAAAAAAAATAACACAGAGAAGTAGCTATTAAGGATAAAAACAGTAAGGTTATAGGAAAAATGTAACATCACAATTTTTGGATTACTTGGGTTTAATATGGTTTTTATGAATTTTCTAAATTTATTGAATTTTTATGGAATTTATTTGGATTTATTAATTATTGTTTAATATGGATTATTAGGGAAATCATTTAAATAATGAGAAAGTTTAAATAAACTTTTATAAAAAATATTTTATTTGAGTTCCAAATATCTCAAAATATTTTTTAGAATTTTTCTGATATTTTTACAACCTTATCCGAATTATTCTATTTATTGAAATTATTTTAAATAAGAAAACCTGAGAAAATCTTTTGAATAGTGATGGGACGGCCCAGTACTATGCGGACCAAGCCCATCTCTAGTGTCGACCCGAGTTTAGAGACTTTAGGGCGCTGTCGTTAGATTTTGATCGTGTGGCTTGTATTGCGCCACACGACAATTTCTCCGTGAGCCGTCGGATCAAGATCGGACGTGGAGGATTGAATCGTATCGATTCAGGTCATAATTTGTTCATGGTCGTTGGATTCCATTTGTGTCCTGGATTGAGCCACACAGCCACACATCTTAGCCGCTCATCTTGCCACGTGTACGGATGCTCGTGTCGTCTCCGCAAGGGACTCGGAGCAGAGCACTGTAGCCATGACGGACCGCGTCTCGATCCAAGCAACCAGAGCCCTAACTTAGTCAGCCGAGAAGCGCCGCCGTTGTGCCGGAATATGAGGTTTTGTTCGTGAACAACCGCAAGGAGGAAACCGTCGATTCATTGTCAACCGTGAAGCTTAATGTCCGAGACTGGTCATGTTGGGATCGTCGTCGCTTGGAGCATCTCGTGCGCGCGCTTGGGAAGCCGGAGCATCGTTGGAGCCGAAGATCACCAAGAAGGTCGTCGTGTCAAAGAAGAAGACCTCATCGCCAACGATCTAGTGCACCGAGGAAGAAGGTAGCTGCGTCAGCATGTGCGTGATGTTGACTTTGTGCTAGCACAACCGTTGTCGGTCGTCGACGGCGACCATAGGGCTTGGTGCATCGCCGTCCTACGTGGCACGTCCTAGGGTTGACGCGTGTTGGCCACGTCATTGACATCTCGGTGATTTGTCTCGCGTTTCACGTGTGTCAGAGCTGACGTGGTCAAGCCTGGTCAGCTTCCGCACGGGCCTGCATGTCAGTTTCATGCTCTGCGTATGCACCGGGTTCATGGTGGACCAGTGGAGGTTCATAGACCAGGTACAAGAACCGGAGACACGCGTCGGGCTATGATTGGTCTAGATCGGTGCTGATGTCATGATGATGTCATAATCAGATTTTTCAGTATATATTTAATTTGAGAAATTAATTATTTAATATTTTCGGATTTTTTTTATTTATTTAAATCTTTCGAGAACCGTTCTCCCTCATACGAGCTCCGATTGAGGAGATTAAAATTTCTAAAATTGAGATATATTTAATAGTGAATTTTCTTTGATTTTTAGAGTTTGTTTGCTCTCTATTTTAGTATTTATTTGGTGTTTTCTCTCGTTACGTGTAGACGTTGAAGTGCTCGGAGCATCCGAGGAGGAATCATTGAACCAAGACCAAGGTCCAGAACAGGAACAAGAACTTTTCCAAGAAAAGTTGTGCTTCGATCATGTTGAACCCAATTTTACAAAATTACTATATTGATTTAAAACATTGCATGTTATTTCACGTGTACAATTGCTTTTAAATAGTTTAGGATCTAGTTAATCTACCCAATTGAATTATACCCTATCTTGTCATTTGTATGCCATAATTAACTGTCACCCTATGATGGTTCATTACTAGTTGGTTAATACTAGAAATCAATATGGATTGGTTAGACCTGTTTAGTATACTTAGCCATGCCACGTATAACTCATGACTTTGGAATATCAACTTAATCTTGATTAATGGAATATGAAACATGTTTATGGAATTGGTGTGTCGGTGTTGTCACACAATGATGTTGAGTTGTAGCGACGGGTTGTCACACAACGATGTTGACTTGTTGATGGCACGTGGTACTTGGTAATCAACTGGGGTGATAATCATTTAGATTGGGGCAAGTGGCAATGGGTAGTGTGCCAAGGTAGGCCAGATGGATAGAGGGTTTATGGAAGTCTTGCCTCGGTCATCTTAAGGACTTAACCTTGAAGTCTTTGAACTGAGTCAAACATGCAACCACATGTCTGAAATGGAACGGATTAGCTGATTAATTTGCAATGTTTTAGCTTTGGTACTACTAGTGGTGGTGTGAGTACCGGGTATACGGATCAACTCACATGACGCAAGAGGGAACCCTATTGTGGTGGTGTAACCCTTCAGTGTTAAAACTTTAGCGGGTAGTACTGGGTTAAGACAGAGTTTTGTAAAGGCTTTGTCATGATCTCTCCGCTGACAAACCAAAGGAAGTGTGTTAATAGCTTGACAACAAGAGAAGATCATGTCGTGTGGGTAAAGCGCATAACCTCTGCAGAGTGTAAAATCTATTCGGATAGCCGTGCTTGCGGTATTGAGCAATGCTCGAGAATTATATTCAAGGGTTAAATTTTATAAACTAAAAACTTGGATGGGTAGGCATGATGCCATTGGAAAGTTTGGAACATGATTTAGGACGGGATGCCATGTTTACTTGAGAAATACCTACAAATTACTTATTACTGTTATTTGTGTTATTATCTTTTCAATCTACTTATTGTACTCATTTATAAATGTTACTTTACTGCCAAATAACTATGTTAGCCATTCAATTGGAATAAGTCTTGCATATAGTTATGTTAGAATTGCATTTTGTGCATAACTTGTTGAGTGCTTTAAGTACTCACCCTTCCCAACAACAAATCACTAGTTGAAGAGTCTACACCAGTTTTGGAGGAGTATCACAAGGAGATGAATGTTTAGAGTGCGAGTCTTGTCAGTTGCCTGTAGTATGTTGAGGTGTAAATAAAAACAGAAACCACACCGAGGACATGTAAATAAACTAAAAGTGGTAAAACACAATGAGACCACTAAGTAAAAATCTAGAAAGGAATACTAAAAAGGCCTGAGCCCAAATATCGTAGCATAAAAAAACAGAGCAGTGCTTCAATGGTTTCCCTTCTAATACAAGTTGCACGAATCTTGAAGCAAGCGAAGGGGTAAGTAATCACTATCTACTCTTTATTCATACTTTAATATTTATGCAACTGTAAAAAAGAAAAGCACAGAAGTACCTCTCAAACAATAGACATCTAGCTGATGAATCAAACGGGTAATACAAATAAGAGAGCATAGAATAGAAATATTGTCGGGGCCCGAATATGCAAATCCGGACCCTTTGTGTATATCGCAATAGTCCAGGATCACGCTAGTGCACACAGACTCAACATAGATGTTATCACAATCATGCACAACAGAATAATATAGTAGTCCCATTATTTAGTAATAACTGTTGTGACTTACATGATTATTGCCACGTAGGGTTTAGACTAAGGAATAGAAATATACAGCAGCGGAAATATAAATAAACGTAGCAGCTCTCTAGTTCACCACAGGCAACTGATGAGATTCGAACCCTAAGCATTCGCACCATCATGGTACTCCTCTTCCATAGCAAGTGTAGGCTCTTCATCCTCTGAGGTTGTTATTGTTGGTGGGGTGAGTACATAAAGCACTCAACAAGTTGTGCACAAAATGCAATTCTACCAAAACTATATGCAAGGCTTGTTCCAAAGAAATAGCTAATAAGGCTAATTTGCAATAAAGCAGTGTTTCGATAAAGAATACAATAAATAGATTGAAAGTAGTAAAACATCTATCAATATTAATAACTTGCAACATTTCTCAAGTAACATAGTTTAACTCCTAATCATCTTCCAATTTCCAATGGCGAACTGCCATCCCCTCTAGATTTTATTTAATTAAAAGTTTAACCCTTGACTTTAATTCCCGAGCATTGCTCAATACCGTGAATACGGCTATTCGAATAGATTATACACTCTGCAGAGGTCATACACTTTACCCACATGATACAACCAAACACCACAAAGGTGAGTGATTATAACAAAGCCTTTACAATGCTCCACCTAGACCCAGTACTGCTCGCTAAGGTTTCAACATTGAAGGGCTAAACCACAACAGGGCCCCCCTCTTGCACCATGTGAGTTAATCCGTAAACTCGGGACTCACTATTCACCACGACAGTATCGAAATCTAGACATCATAAATTAATCAGCTAGGCTGTCCCATTTCAGACATGTGGTTGCAAGAAATACTCAGGTCAAAGGCTTGCAAGGTTAAGTCCTTAGGGTGATTAAGGCAAGGCTTCCACATACCCCTACCATTCCTGGCCCACCTTGGCACACTGCCCCTCGCCACTTGCCCCAATCTAAATCATTACCACCCCAGTTGATTACCAAGCACCACATGCCATCAACAATTCAATCTCGTTGTGTGACCTTCCCGCCACTACAACTCGACGTTACTGTGTGACCACACATGACACACAAGTTCATAGCTGAAAGTGCATCTAGGCCCCTTAAGAAGTTTTGGTGATAGATGGCAACACAATTGAAGAACTAATGTCTAAATGAGAATTTGTGCAGAGGTTGAAGCAATATCATCCTAGAAAAGGCAAATTAAAGATCACAGAAGAGTCTAAAATTTGTGAAGACGACACCAAGACTCGTTGTAAAGTTTTCTATTTTATTTGAGTCTAAGGATAGCCGTACTATTAAGAGTGATACAATGAGAAATCACTTTTAGGATATACGTGTGCTCAAGGATAAAAATTGCATTGCATAAATACTCCAAAACACTTCTTTTGGTCAAAATGCACACATCTAGCCGAATGGGCCAACCCGGAGTATCCGGACTCTCCGGGTTGGGACTCTCAGTTGCAGCCCTGGATAGTCCAGAGTATCCGGATATTTGGTCCGGACACTCCGGGTTAATTGGTCCGGACACTCCGGGTTTTTATCCGGAGTCTCCGGGTTAGCCGTCTCGGTTTGTTCTAATTCTTCCCAATCCGGAGTCTCGGAGTTGTAAGTCCGGAGTCTCCGGGTTGAGCGCAGCTCACCCCCAACGGCTGGATTTTGGAGCACCTATATAAGCCATCACTCTCCACCTAACTTGGCTGCTCCATTTTTTCACTTGCTCATTCAAAAACACCCATTCTCTCTCTTGAGCTAAAATCCCCTTTCTCCACTTGAAGCTTTTGATAGATTTGATACTTTTGGGAGAAAGGAGTGGATTTGAGTAACTAGTTCTTGCATTTTTCATACTTGAGCACAAGTTTCATCCTCCAAGTTGATTTCGCGAAGTATTTGAAACTCTTGGAGTTTTAAGGGCTCCTAGACGGCAAGGAGTCAACGGGAGCTTCCAAATCTTGGTGTGGTAAGCCCCAGAAGTTTGTGAAGGCAAGTCTCGCCTCCGAAAGGAAAGAGGCAAGAAGTGAAGACCGGCAAGTGCTTTGTGCAACACCGGGAGGATAGTGGTCAAGAGGGACCCGAGCTTTGTGCCTCCTCAACGGAGACGTAGGATTCCCTTCAAGAATCCGAACTTCGGGTAAAAATCTTTGTCTTCGTGTTCTTGGTTGTGTTCTTGCTTGAGTTTGTTGTGATAGACCTTTGGAAGACCCGATCTACTCTCTTGTTGTTTGTGGCTCCAGATCTACTATACCCTCAGGTACCTAACATCATTAAGAACTTTTGTATTCAAGTAGATTGTCGAAATATTGCAGAGATTTAAAATCCCTCTTCGAGATCCTCAATCCGAGTATCAGGACTCTGAACCAGACGGTCCGGATAATCCGATATCCGGTTATATACCGGACATTCGGGTTGAGACCCTCGAGTTTTTATTTAACTGCAAAATTTTATCCGCCTATTCACCCCCCTCTAGGTTACATCTCAGGTCCTTTCAATTGGTATCAGAGCCTAATTCTCCATAATTTGGCTTAACCGCTTGGAGAATCAAGATGTCGCTAATAGAGAAGAGTGACGAAATCCGTGACCAAGAAAAGGCCACGGGTTCCGGCAAAGGGGTTGAAATTCCATATGATTATCCTTCACTTGGAGTCTCAAGCTCTTCATCTTATGTTTCCGTGTCATCCGGTAGAGCACCTCATTTTGATGGTACTCGCTATGCCGTATGGAAACAAAATGAAGATGTACTTGAGATCACTTCACCCGTGTATCTGGGAGATTGTAGAAACAGGTTTTAAAGCTATGGATCCAAGCAAGCTCACTCCCGAAGAGAAGAAAGCTCAACATTTCAATGACTTGGCCGTCAATGCCTTGTTCAATGCTTTAAGTGATTCCGAGTTTAACCGAGTCGATGGACTTGAAGATGCCAAAGCAATTTGGGAAAGACTTATGGTTACTCATGAAGGGATATCGAGCGTCCGTGAGTCCAAGATTGAGCTCATTATTGGTGAGGTAAGCAGATTCACTCTAGAAGAAGGAGAATCCTATACAAAGATGTTCGACCGCCTGATGGTATTGGTGAATCAAGCTAAGGGTCTTGGAAGTACCGAGCTCACCGACAAAGCGGTTGTTAAAATCATTCTTCGAGTAATCACTCCCACCAACCGCAACTTGGTGCAACTCATCCGGGATCGACCAAACTTCGACACTCTCTCTCCCCATGATGTTATTGGAAGGCTAATGATGGATGAGATGATGATCAAGGAAGCGGAGGTGGTAGAAGAACTCAAGTCTGGAAAGAAGAAGGGTATCGCTTTGAAGGCCGTGAGGATTGCACCGGAAGTCGAAGAAAGTACAAGCGATGATGAGGAGAGTGGCCCCTTGACCAATGATGATATGGCCTTGCTCGTAAGAAGATTCAATAAATTCCTCAAGAAAAAGGGCTATAAACCGGGGAGCTACTCCAAAAATCAATGGAACAAATCAAGAGGAAGACACTCAACAAGAAAGTGCTATGAGTGTGGGGAAGCCAGTCATTTCATCGCCGAATGTCCCTAAAAAGAAAAGAAGGAAGACAAGCCATACAAAAAGGATAAATACCGGGGTAAGGACAAGGAAAGGAGCAAGAAGTTCAAACACTTCAAGCACAAAGGACAAGCTCACATAGGAGAAGAGTGGGATTCAAACTCCAACTCCGACTCAAGCTCCGATTCCGACGAAGAGGGAGGAGTTGCTTCCGTCGCCATTGCCATGCTTCCCACCTCAACAACGAAGAAGGGTCTCTTCAACAACTTGAGCGATGACGATGAAGACGCTCCAATGTGCCTCATGGCCAAGGGGCGCAATGTATTAATCAAAACAACATCTCCTTCAATTGTAAACTCATGCATAGATGATAGCGATGACGCTAGTGACGATGAAAGTGCATTTAAGTCCATGGAAGATTTTGATGTTCAAAAATTAGATTTACTTTTAAAAGATATTGAGAAGTTGGAGGAAACCATTGAGCAAAAGGAGGCTACTCTCGAAGCTCAAGAGGATTTGCTAATACTTGAAAAAGAGAAAAACCTTGAGCTAGAGAAGAGCCTAAGTAATGAAAGGAGAAAGTTTGAAGAGTTGGTCAAAAGTTCAAAGATGACTAAATCCGAGCTTGCTAGTCTTGTGATTACCAACGCTTCACTCGTAGAGGAACTTGCCAAAGCAAATGATGCTTGCAAGGCTCTTGAAGTGAAGCTTGTTGATCACTTGAATAGCAACTCTAACTCCTTGATGGGTGACTCCAATTTCTCATATCCTTCTACTAGCAATGGATGTGCTAGATGCTATAATATTAATGTTGATACTTGTGCCACTAACCTTGAGACCTTGCAAGTGTTGGCTCATGAAAATGAGAAGCTCAAGGAAATGCTTGAAGATGGACTTTAAAAGTCCTATAAGGCTAGTAAAGGATTAGAGGAGTTTCTTGGTAAGCGTCAAGGTAACCCTATGAAACATGGGCTTAGGTATACACCACCCAAGGGCAAAAAGAATCACATCGTAATTGCCCCATTGAATGAGCCAATTCACTTTGTCAAAAGCAAAAGAAATTCTAATCACAAGGATCATGCTACTTTCTTTGCATCTTATGTGCTTAAAAGAACTAATCTTGGTCATGTAGTTGCTAATCATATTGGGCGTAAACCCAACTATGCCTCTCATGTGCGATCTATTTGGGTTCCAAAGTCTCTTATCACTAACGTGCGCGGACCTAAACAAGTTTGGGTACCAAAAGGAAAAATCTAAATTTGTTTTTGTAGGCCTATGTCTCCGGTGGATCAAGTTGGATATTGGATAGCGGATGCACGCACTACATGACCGGGGAGAAGGCTATGTTCTCACACTTGGATACAAATGGATCAAATAGTGAAAGCATCATTTTTGGAGATAATGGTAAAGGCGAAGTGGTAGGTTTGGGTAAGATCTACATCACAAATGACTTTCATTTAAACAATGTCTTGCTTGTTGAATCATTAAGCTACAATTTGTTGTCCGTTGCTCAATTGTGTGAAGCGGGCTACAATTGTGTGTTTAGTGATAAGGGTGTGGATGTCATTAAGAGGATTGATGGTTCAATAGCCGTTAAGGGTCGTTTAAAGGGAAATCTCTATCTTGTAGATTTCACTACGGATAGAATTAATCTTGAAACGTGCTTAATGGCTAAATCTAGCATGAGTTGGCTATGGCACCGCCGACTTGCTCATGTTGGTATGAAGAATCTTCACAAACTCATGAAAGGCAATCACATCCTTGGACTAACAAATGTTGTTTTTGAGAAAGATAGGGTATGCAGCGCTTGTCAAGCCGGAAAGTAAGTTGGGGCTTCCCATCCTGCCAAGAATGTGATGACTACCTCAAGATCTCTAGAGATGCTCCACATGGATCTGTTCGGTCCAATAGCATACATAAGCATTGGAGGAAATAAGTATGGTTTAGTTATTGTTGATGACTTTTCTCGTTTTACTTGGGTGTTTTTCTTGCATGACAAAAGTGAAGTCCAAGGAACCTTAAAGAAATTTATGAGAAGGGCACAAAATGAATTCGAAGTAAAGATCAAGAAAATCCGAAGTGATAACGGTACAGAATTCAAGAACACAGGCGTGGAGGACTATCTCGATGATGAGGGTATTAAACATGAGTTCTCGGCCCCCTATTCCCCTCAACAAAATGGGGTGGCTGAGAGGAAGAATCGAACTCTCATCGAGATGGCACGCACAATGCTTGATGAGTACAAGGTCTCCGACATCTTACGGTGAGTCTATCAACACTGCGTGCCATAGTACCAATCGTCAGTACCTTCACAAGATCTTGAAGAAAAGCGGCATACGAGCTTCTTACGGAAAGAAGCCAAATGTTTCCCCTTAGTGTCTTTGGAAGCAAATCTTGTATCCTTAACAAGAAAGCTAAGTCTTCTAAATTTGCTCCTAAAGTTGATGAAGGTTTCTTACTTGGTTATGGATCAAATGCTTATGCATACCGAAGTTTTCAACAACAACTCGGGGTAGTTGAAATCTCGCGTGATGTAACTTTTGATGAAACTAACGGTTCTCAAGTAGAACAAGTTGATAGTACTATGTTTGACAGGAAGAACCTCGTGTGAAGCAATAAAGCGGCCATTGGAGAAGTGAGACCTCTTGAGCAAGAAGAAACTCCGAGCATTTCAACTCAAGATATCCGAGATGAGACACAAAATATTCAGGCTAGTCAAAAGAGTTCGGTTGCTCCCTCTTCCTCAATGCAAGCCCATGATGGCTCGAACACGACTAAAGGAAATGAAGATCCCATCCAAGCAACCAATGCAACTACTCCTCATCCAAGAGTTCATCAAAGCATCTAACGAGATCATCCAGTCGACAATATACTTGGCGATATTAACAAGGGAGTATCCACTAGATCTCGTATTGCGAATTTTTGTGAATTTTACTCGTTTGTTTCTTCTCTTGAGCCTCTAAAGGTAGACGAAGCATTACAAGATCCAGATTGGGTAATGGCTATGCAAGAGGAGCTAAACAACTTCTAACGGAATCAAGTATGGAAGCTTGTTGAAAGACCAAAACAAAATGTGATTGGCACCAAGTGGGTTTTTCGGAACAAACAAGATGAGTATGGAATGGTAACTAGGAATAAAGCCCGGTTGGTCGCTCAAGGCTTCACGCAAGTCGAAGGTTTGGACTTCGATGAAACATATGCTCCAGTAGCTAGGCTTGAATCTATTAGAATATTACTTGCCTTTGCTACTCACCATGATTTCAAGTTATACCAAATGGACGTGAAAAGTGCTTTTCTAAATGGCCCACTCTCCGAGATGGTGTATGTTGAGCAACCATCTGGATTCGAAGACCCTAAATATCCAGACCATATCTACTTCCTGCACAAAGCACTCTATGGACTAAAACAAGCACCAAGAGCATGGTTTGAATGTCTTCGAGATTTTCTCCTCGAACAAGGTTTTGTAGTCGGAAAGGCCGACCCCACTCTCTTTACTAAGCATATTGATAATGATCTATTTGTTTGTCAAATTTATGTTGATGACATTATTTTCGGATCTACTAACGAACAACTATGTAAGGAGTTTAGCAGAATCATGACTAAAAGATTCGAGATGTCCATGATGGGTGAATTGAAGTTCTTCCTCGGGTTCCAAGTCAAACAACTCAAGGAAGGAACCTTCATATGCCAAACAAAGTACATCAAGGACATGCTGAAAAAGTTCGGTATGGAAAACGTCAAACCAATCAAGACTCCTATGCAAGCCAATGGACATCTAGACCTCGACAAAGAAGGTAAACCGGTCATCCAAAAGGTATATCGATCGATGATCGGCTCTCTTCTTTACCTTTGTGCATCTAGGCCTGATATCATGCTTAGTGTATGTATGTGTGTACGTTTTCAAGCCGCTCCGAAAGAGTGCCACATGGTGGCCGTAAAGAGAATCTTGAGATATTTAGTGCACACTCCTCATTTTGGGCTTTGGTATCCAAAAGGATCATCCTTTGAATTAATAGGCTATTCCGATGCAGACTATGCCGGTTATAAAGTGGATAGAAAGAGCACCTCGGGAACATGTCAATTTTTAGGAAGATCTCTTGTCTCCTGGTCCTCTAAGAAACAAAACTCTGTAGCCCTATCCTCAGCCGAAGCCGAGTATATAGCGGCCGGGAGTTGTTGTGCTCAATTACTTTGGATGAGACAAACCCTGAATGATTATGGCCTTTCCTATAATCATGTACCACTCTTGTGTGATAATGAGAGCACCATAAAAATAGCAAACAATCCCGTTCAACACTCTTGTACAAAGCATATCGATATTCGCCACCACTTCTTGAGAGACCATTCTACCAAAGGTGACATTGATATTCAACATGTGAGCACAAATGATCAATTAGCCGATATTTTCACCAAGCCACTTGATGAGAAAAGATTTTCTGATATGAGGAGTGGGCTAAATATTCTAGACTCTCGTAATCTGGCTTGAAATATGCAAAATTGATTGTTGTTTGCCAAATGTTTTCTGATAAACCTATTTGATCTCTTTCTTTGACCTTTCTGTGTTGCTTGAAATCTTTGATCTCTGGATTTGGCCTATGCTATGTGACTATAGCTTGATTGCTTGATTGTTCGCTAGTCACTTAGTGTGTAAGGCCCCAAGATCTTTTCTTCTCTTGCCTTAAGCCATCTAAAGTTCATTCCTTGCAAATCTAGTGTTGTCTGCCAAGGGCCTCAATCCGGACACTCCGGGATTTTCATCCGGATTATCCGGACTTAAGTCCGGAGTATCCGGGTTGAGGCGGTTGTTTCCTATAACCTCCCTGCGGGAGTTCTTTTTTTCTCTCTCATCATTTTTCTTTTTCCTCAAACTCATTTTCACCGTCGCCCTAGCCTTCGCCTCTCACCTCACCCTCCATTTCCGTGGATTCCCACCTACGGAGGCCTCAGTTGCTTTTCCCCATCTCTGAAACCCTTTGGATTGCTCTTCTCACTCGATTTCATCTCGCTCGGTAAGCTTTTCTCATCTATATCTCTCATTGATCTTTTGGTCTTAGATTTGTCGTGAAATGGGTTGCCTAGGTAGAACCTCTTCACCCTAGATCAATCCCCTTGAATGAGGTCATTGTGAGTTAGATAGATTCGCAATTTTAGGTTTTTAGGGTTGATCTTTGAACAACCGGAGTGTCCGGTGATATATCAGAGTATCCGGATTGTCCGGACACTCCGGATAAAAATCACCGGAGACTCCGGGTTGTGCTGCTCGGTCCAAACACTTAAGTTGCTATCTATACTTTTACACAATTATCTTGTTCATCCCTTTCTTTGGCTCCTTTAGATGGCTTCTTCTCAAGATGGTTACGGCGCAAGCAGCGCCGTCTGGGATGATATCCGGCTCCTCGTCCCAGCGGGCTTCACCGCCAAGAAGCAAAGACATTCAGTGAAGAAAGCCAGTGGAAGGGCTAGCGGATCAACTCATGCTCCTCAAACCCCAGCTCCTCACGCCAATCTTGACGAGCATCCCGCCGACACTCATGCAAGACTAAGAGAGCAGAAGAGAAAGCACCATCAAGCAGCTCGGGTGATGATAGGTCCTTTAGTAAAAAGCCGGCACGTATGGAGCTATCCGGGTCAGATGAGTCGACCGCGCCCAATAGATTATAGAGTTGGGTCAGGAAAGGGCAAAGCAATTGTCGAGAACAGAAACAAGGATCCACTGGAGTTGCATCAAGATGAGTATGTGGACAAGCGATTTTGGAACAGATTTCAGTCTGACTACTATGGATCAGTTCTTTTTCCTCTAGAGCACTCTGTGATAAAGATGAAGACCATTGATTGGGCTTACATGGCAGATCTTCAAGATCCAACCTTTAATGAGATCATTCAAATCTATGAGCGCCATCAGGTGAAGGACATAATGAGTTTTTGCTACTCTTGGAATGATGAAGTCATCATGTAGTTTTACTCAACTCTGTACTTTGACAAGATAGAGGAAGCCATATGGTGGATGACAGATGAGGTATGGTATGTAGCCACCAAGAGGACTTTTGCTCGAGTATTGCACCTGAGGACAGATGACGGAGATGCCAAGCTTCATGCCAAAAAGGCCATATCTCCTAGCCAGCTTGAGGATTTTTATGATCATTCTCAGCACTTTGTGGTTGGAACCACTAAGGGCCTGAAAGATGTACCAGCAGTTCTACTCAGGACGCTCAGAGTCTCTCTTTGGCCAAGGAAGGTGATACGTCTTCCAGAAATTCTTATGGTCGTAATTTGCTTTTTCACTTGGTGGAGCGCACTCATGGCTTTGATGTGATGGATTTCATTTGGGAGGCCATACGCCACAATGCGATGAGCAATGTCAGCAGCTGCGGGTATGCACCTTTTATTATGGCTCTAGTAGATCATGTCACTGGCCTTGATTTTGTGAAGGATGTGGAGCACCTTTCCTGCAAGGTTCGACCCCCCTCTGCTGGTAGGCGGACTGGTAGTCGACCCTCTCGTGCCAGTTCTTCGGCTCCTACACCAGCTTCTACTTCAGCTCCAGGCTCTCCTTCCACTAGCCGGAGCACTCTCAAGAGGATGCTCAAGTCTCTTTTCTGCCTTTGCCAAGACTTATCCACTCAGGTCAAAGAGACCCGGCACGAGCTTCGAGAGCATCGCCGAGACTTTCGGGCTTATCGTCGTCAGCACGGCGAGGAGATTCCTACCAGTGAGTCTGGAGAGTCCTCTGGTGGGCCTTCTGCAGATTTAGCCACTCAGCGACTTTTTGGCATTCATCCATCAGCAGCTCCAGGCAGTGGCAGTGGCAGCAGTGATGATAGTGGAGAAGATGAGTATCAACCTTCGGGCGACGGCGAGTGATTTCCCTTTTGAGCGCCTCCCCTTTTCGGTGTCTTGATGCCAAAGGGGGAGTGTGTTTAGTTCCTTAGACCTTGCTTTTCTTTATTTAGTTGTTATATGTGCTATTATGGTTGCTTATGCTTGCTACTACTCGCACTTTAACCGTTAAACTGCTTATGCATCTTTGTCAAAATTGTCATTATTAATAGTTGGATGATATCGTTTATATTATCTATTGCAAATTGATATAATCTTTCTGATTGTTGATCCCTTGCTTGCCAAAATACAAGGGGAGCTCTTTTAAATTTTCTTTTGGGCATACGTGTAGTGGGAGCCTCTCCGTATGTTTTGCTCTCTAATTACAGTTTCATATCTTTGTTTATTCCTTTTAAAAGGCTTTCAAATTGTGTTGTCATCAATACACCAAAAAGGGGGAGATTTAAAGTGCATCTAGGCCCCTTAAGAAGTTTTGGTGATAGATGGCAACACAATTGAAGAACTAATGTCTAAATGAGAATTTGTGCAGAGGTTGAAGCAATATCATCCTACAAAAGGCAAATTAAAGATCACAGAAGAGTCTAAAATTTGTGAAGACGGCATCAAGACTCGTTGTAAAGTTTTCTATTTTATTTGAGTCTAAGGATAGCCGTACTATTAAGAGGGATACAATGAGAAATCACTTTTAGGATATACGTGTGCTCAAGGATAAAAATTGCATTGCATAAATACTCCAAAACACTTCTTTTGGTCAAAATGCACACATCTAGCCGAATGGGCCAACCCGGAGTATCCGGACTCTCCGGGTTGGGACTCTCGGTTGCAGCCCTGGATAGTCCGGAGTATCCGGATATTTGGTCCGGACACTCTGGGTTAATTGGTCCGGACACTCCGGGTTTTTATCCGGAGTCTCCGAGTTAGCCGTCTCGGTTTGTTCTAATTCTTCCCAATCCGGAGTCTCCGGGTTGAGCGCAGCTCGCCCCCAACGGCTGGATTTTGGAGCACCTATATAAGCCATCACTCTCCACCTAACTTGGCTGCTCCATTTTTTCACTTGCTCATTCAAAAACACCCATTCTCTCTCTTGAGCTAAAATCCCCTTTCTCCACTTGAAGCTTTTGATAGATTTGATACTTTTGGGAGAAAGGAGTGGATTTGAGTAACTAGTTCTTGCATTTTTCATACTTGAGCACAAGTTTCATCCTCCAAGTTGATTTCGCGAAGTATTTGTTACTCTTGGAGTTTGAAGGGCTCCTAGACGGCAAGGAGTCAACGGAGCTTCCAAATCTTGGTGTGGTAAGCCCCGGAAGTTTGTGAAGGCAAGTCTCGCCTCCGAAAGGAAAGAGGCAAGAAGTGAAGACCGGCAAGTGCTTTGTGCAACACCGGGAGGATAGTGGTCAAGAGGGACCCGAGCTTTGTGCCTCCTCAACGGAGACGTAGGATTCCCTTCAAGAATTCGAACTTCGGGTAAAAATCTTTGTCTTCGTGTTCTTGGTTGTGTTCTTGCTTGAGTTTGTTGTGATAGACCTTTGGAAGACCCGATCTACTCTCTTGTTGTTTGTGGCTCCAGATCTACTATACCCTCAGGTACCTAACATCATTAAGAACTTTTGTATTCAAGTAGATTGTCGAAATATTTTAGAGATTTAAAATCCCTCTTCGAGATCCTCAATCAGAGTATCAGGACTCTGAACCCAGACGATCGGATAATCCGGAGTATCCGGGTTATATACCCCGGACATTCCGGGTTGAGACCCTGGGGAGTTTTTATTTAACTGCAAAATTTTATCCGCCTGTTCACCCCCCCTCTAGGCTACATCTCAGGTCCTTTCAATAACTTTGTTCCATATTCCATTAGTCAAGATTAACTTTCAGCATTTCAAATGTATGACAGGTACGTGGCATGGCTAAGCAGACTAACACGGTCTAACTAACCCATTTTTATTGCTAATATTAACCAACTAGTAATTTAACCATCCTAGGGTGACAATTAGATCATGGCATACGATTGACAAGGTAGGGTATATACTTCAACTTTAGGCAAAATAGCTAGATCCCAAAGTAATCAAAATTATTTGTACACATGAAATATTATGCAATAGTTTAAAGGCAATATAACGAATTTGTAAAACTAGGTGCAACATGATCAAAGCCCAATTTGCCTTGGAATAGGTGCTGATATTGCTCTGGACTTGGATCTTTAAGCGATGAATCCTCCTCTGGAACACCGAGCAATTCAACGGTTACGCGAATCGAGACACATATAGCAAATAAACACCAAAATAGAGAGAATACAGACTCCAAAAATCAAATAAAATTCACCATTAAATAGATCTTGATTTTAAAATTTTTTAGAAATTTTAATCACCCAAATCCGAGTTCAAATGCAAAAGATATGGCTCTTCAAAGTTTTATTAAATTCTGAAATTAGAATTTCTGATTTTCCCGAATTATTTTTATAAAGAAAACTCAGATTAATGCGCAAGCGACACGTGGACCAATCAGACGCTGACACGTCGCCTCAGCGCACAGACCTGGTCCACAATCTCCTCTGGTCCACCGTGAAGCCGACGCACAACGCTTCGGCTTCTGCACCGACACGCGTCGCACATCCGCGCAATGATCTGACGGCCACCGATCTGCGCCACGCGGCACTAACCTAATGGTCGGATCTAAATCCAACGGCTACTACTACCCGAGCGGTTTACCGCACTTACCGAAACGTGGCACGATCTCTACCGTTCACATCTAATCGGATGGCTAATCTTACCGGTGGTGTTTACTGTTGATGCTGTCGACGCAGCGTGATCTCGACAGCTCGCTGAAGATTCGATGACTCCCGAAGCTTTGAAATGACGATGATGGTGTGGCAGCGCAGCTTCACCGAACTTGGAGACGAAGACGAGCCCGACGGCGAACCAAGCTCCTCCGGCGATGAAGAAGTGGCAGCTCCGAAGCGACTTGACGCAACGAGTTCGGATCTGGAACCCACACGGCGGAAGACGGCTCGACAGTGACAGAAAAAAGACAAAACAACCGGCGGCGCCTTCGGGATTTACGGCGAGCTCTAGTGCATGAACGACAGCGGCTCTCGCGAGGACTTATCGATCAACGGGTGCGGCGCAATCTGACGAACATCGGGGTGCGGTCGGCTCCTTAAATAGCCTCTGCATGCGCCCAAAAAAGGTAACCCTAGAGTCTACACGGCAGCGTATCGGAGACGAACTTGGGGACCGAATCGTAGATGATGACAGACAACCGTCCGATCTGCGATCAACGGCCGAGATTGCATATCAGACGATTCGATCCGATCCGCACCTTCCAAAATTCAACGGATGCGATCAGATGCTTCCAAATTAACGCAACACGATCTCTTCCGCACGATCTTGATCTAACGGCTCGCAAGCGTTAGGGTTCCTAGCTTCATCTTCAAATCCCGAGCGCTTCTCCGCGATCCAACGACTGACCTCTACAGGCGACGCGGCTTGATGAAGACCACACGATGAAGATCTAATGGTTGCGCGGCGGACGCGGAGAACACAAAGCCGACCGGGCGCACAATGACGACCACACGACGCGCGATCTTTGGGCTTCGCCCGAGATTATTCCTACGCTTTAAATTCGAATTTTGATTTAAAATAATTACAGAAATAAATTTTATTAGTTTCAGGCTATAAAATAATCAGGAAAATCGCAGAAAATTCTCACAAATACTTTGAGACATTCTGGATTCAAATAAAATATTTTTGACAAAACTTTATATAAACTTTATATATATTTAATTTTTTTTCGCAAAAGTTCAATATACATTATTTGAAATAATTTCCAGAAAAATCCAATAAATTCCAGAAAAATACAAAATGCACAATTGATATTAAAATAATATTTAGGGCAAAATTTTAGGATGTTACAAATTATCACCGGTACAAAGACCTTCAGGCCCAATCAGGTCAACCACCAGCGCTCCCACACGGCGAACCAATTCGAAGCCCTCCTGCATAAGAAAGTACAGAACAATACTCACTGTCAGCGCAAATCAGAGGCAAATGAACGAAGGAAGGAGCAGCCGGATTGCCGAAAACCCAAAAGCAAGAGGGAAGGCATGCCATCTGTAGACGACAACCTTGCCAGGTCCGCCCCTCCTTAGTGAAGCAAAACGCAAGCCACCGAGAAACCCACCAACCGGAAGAGCACCGTACCACAACGAGAAGGTGGGATCAAGGTTTCAAATTTTATTTTCGGACCATATATCAGAGACGATTGAAATCTAAAATTTCGACGAGATTTTAGAATTTTGGCTAAAATCTAGACGAAATTCAAAAGGCTGATTTGAAATCCAAAAAAATTGAGACCGAGAAAACCGAAATTTGCTGAAATTTTAGGAATTTAGAACAACCAGTAAAATGGCCTCCCGAGGCTAGAAAAAATTTGGAAAAAATATAGAAAAATCATGCAAGCATTTATCTACATTTTCTATATGTTTTATTGCAAAATACTAAGTATTTAAACATAAAAGACCCTAAATTTAGAAATTTTGGTAGCATTTCAACTGATTTTCAGATTATAATAGTTACATTTGGCAATAACCAATATATATTGTGATCACAAATGATAAACATAAAATAAAATTGACACAGATGATAATTCACAATTGCATGACAATTCACAATTCATAAACACTTTTGAGAATCCATTACAACTTTGAAATGATGCCGTGCATTCCATCCATCATAATTGTTTTAAGAGCAGTGCTTCAATGCTTTCCCTCCTAATACAAGTCGCACAAATCTTGAAGCAAGCGAAGGGGTAAGTAATCACCATCTACCCTTTATTCATGCTTTAATATTTGTGCAACTATAAAAAAGAGAAGCATGGAAGCACCTCTCTTGTTTTAAACATATGTGTTATCTAACAAAACAAGCGTGCTTAATCAATTTGGACTGGGTATAGCCATAAGCATAGCCATTACGAAGCATACAAAAGCATATACATCACATATATGAGCATGTGTGCTTAATCAAAACAAGTGTGGTTAATAAATGGGAGAAATATCTGTCAAAGCATGGATGAGGCCATAACACACCGGTCTGTCCGAACCACCTGTAAGAGGCATAATTAAAGGAGTATGAACATGTATTGTAAGAAGACGTAAAGCATAATTAAAAGAAGAAGTATAAACATGTATTGCAAGAACAGGTATAATTTAAGGATTATGAACATTTAAAGCATGGACAACTATGCATTAACGTACCTACGAGTAGTAGTACGTGTATGATGAAACCTCCACCTCCGTGTCATCAACAATGATCTCGCCATGCTTTCTCTCGTGTGCTTGCTTGTACTCGTCCCAGTTTGTCCCGCGGCAGCCAGGCGGACTTCTAGTGTTTGCAATGTACCATCTAGGTCGAAGGATTCTTCGACTAGTGCAGGTACTTGACAAGCATGTGTCGTGTGTACGGATCAGTGTAGGGATCAGTGTAGTTGAACAATGACGACATGCTCTATCCTTGTGACTCTGGAAGTGACTTTACCCACCCTAATCCCCTCTGTAGGGCATTGAGCCGTACCCTAACACGGGGTACCCAGGTTGATCACTCTGGAGATGCCCCAATGGCTTGAAGACTGGCTACTAGACCACGAGTCCATGTCATTCTGGGACTGTCCTGCTTACCGGCCACCCCCACCACTCATAGTGACCTTCTCTGTACTACGGGTTTGCCTCTGTGAGCCCTTTCTCGAGGCACTTCTCCCCTGTTGCGATCCTCCTGGTGACTGTGGCTGTGTAAGGGATCGAATGGAGCAGCGGCCATTGTAGAGTTAGCACAACACAAACGAACATAGCAAGGTCGTGCAAGAAATATGAATTTTTTGAACTTGCCGAAATGAAGGTGTCATTCGTTATGTCGTTCATCCTCTTCTCCAAGGTTTTAAGGAATGGCTTGTACGCGTCACCAAACAGTTGCCTGCGTTGCTTGTAGTCATCCTTCACAAACACGTACTGCATTATGACACCACTGATCGTTGGCAACTTGTCTTGATTCTTGAACCTCAACATCTTGTACATGGGTTCGACTGACTTTGTGCACCAGTCCAAAAGGGAGCACCCATCCCTGTTGATGAGGTGGTCGTATGTAAACTTGCTCTCCTCCATCCCAGCCCACCTGCCACCTTTTCAATCCGGATAGGTCATCCACTGCTAGAACTTCTCCTTCTTTTCGCTGAAGCCATCTAGGAAAATGAAGGTAATGCCAAACGGCGTGACATTTGGCCACACCAACTCTCCACCTATGTGCTCCCTCATCCGCGCATGTAAATTCTTGTGGTTGTACAAGAAGCGGTAAATTCTCTTCGCTTATCCCATGATCGCATTGATCTTAGGGAGGTCACACATGTCTTTGAGCATGAGGTACTTCCCACCGATCTCGTGGTCTCATGGTGCACAATTCCCTGGGTCGATCTCCTGAGTCATCTTAAGTGCACCAGTCCACAGCAGATGTAAGAGGTTAATACAATCAATGATCCATTTTTAACTTAAAAACCCTAAGAGCGTTGCATGCCTGTGAAGTACAGAAACTCGGCCTTCCTTCCTGGAATTGCATTTGCATGGAACCACTTCGACCATGCCCTCCCAAGCTTTTGCCACGCCCTTGCTTGAATGCAGTGTCAATACAGAGTTGCTATGGGGCACCACTCTTGTGTTGATTTGGACCTACCAAACATTCGGCTGATAGTGGATTGGACTGAGGGCCTCGTTGCACTGCTCCTAGACCTCGATCCTACGGTCAAACCTTGGCTCCTGAGGTAAGCCTCTTCTTTCGAGGGGCTAAGGGCCATCTTGAGCTGCTCCTGCTCGGTACGGCAATCGGTGGCCCAGTCGTCGCAAGCCTCTTCCTGATAGAGGCGCTCCACTGTAGGATCAAGGATAACCGACTAAAGGGGGGTGAATAGGAAGTTTCTAAATCTTTCAACACTATTTAAAAATTATGAATGACACTAAGATATTGAGATACAAATAAGAGTGACACACTTAAATTCTCTCGTAATCACTCAAGATACTATGTCAATTCAAGAGTAGCAAATATACCAGTGAGCACAAAGACTATCAAGAGTATGCTATTAATGAAATAGATTCTCAACAATCAAGAATACCAAACACAAATAAATGGGAGACAAGAGATTTAACCCGTGGTCTCGGAGACTTGCCGGTCTCCCCTACTCCACGTTGAGGTGACTTGAACCACGTCAAGCCGGCTCCACTTGCTTGAGCCTTCCTCGATCACTAGGGTAGTTCTTCCCCGCTCCGGGTAGGCGAACTCCGGCCTTCACAAGTTGCCGGGACTTCTCACAATCTCCGTTGAGAAGCTCACCGTGCACGATCGCCTCCAAGCCGTCTAGGAGGCGGCAACCTCCAAGAGTAATAAACCTTGACGCTTGCTTGAGGTCAAATATCGATGTCTAAAGGCTCAAATACTAAATGCAACACTCAATCTTGCTTCTCACACTCACAAATGAAAATTGAATGCACACAAGAGTGGAGAATACTTGCTAGAGCTCAAATATCATCAATGAGGACCAAGAGTTGCTCTAGAATGCAGGTGGGGAGGTATTTATAGCCTCCACCAAACTTTCTAGCCGTTGGAGCTCGAAATGGGCAGAAACCTGTTTTTCCGGTGCTACCGTCCATGTAGGACCGGTAGCACCGGGCTCCACTTCAACGGCTAGAACAATGCATTTAATGCACTTGCAAGAGACCGTTACAAAAAGGTTCGGTGCTACCGCCCAACTAGAACCGGTAGCACCGGGTTTCATCTTCCTTTTTTTTTGCAAAAAAGGATCTCTTTGGAATTAAAGCATCGGGCTAAGGGCCGGTGCAACCGCTGGTCCGGTAGCATCGGACTACCATGGGCAGTAGCACCGGGCTGCAGATAAGCCAAAAACACACCCTCTGTAATTTTTACATCGGGCTTATGTCCGGTGCTACCGCTAGCCAGTAGCACCGGGCTGCCATGGGCGGTAGCATCGGGCTACAAAACGCCCAAAAAGCCCTTCTCTGGAATTTCCACACCGGGTTCATATTCGGTGCTACCGATAATCCGGTAGCACCGGGTTACCATAAGCGGTAGCACCGGACTACCAGAACTCAGAAAAGAACTTCTCTGAAATTTTCACACTGCCCTATTGAGCCGGTGCTACCGTGCACCCGGTAGCACCGCGCTGCCATGGGCGGTAGCACCGGATTTTCAGAGACTTGATTTGTTTAAAAAGATTTTCTATTTAGGAACACATATATTATCAAGCAATCATTTGAATATGTAATTTGAGCCTTTAAACCCTAAATGACATCAAGATAAGCATCAAGATCCCTCTTTATAGTACGGCCCTAATTCTAGTAAACCGATCTTTCTTTCAAACACCAAGATCGACAAAAGACTAGAAAAGAACTTTATAAATATACCTTTTCACGATCTTGACATATTGATCATGCATTTGTACCTTCCTTGATATTTCCATGGTCATCAATCTTGGAATTTACCTACTTTCAATATTCTCAAGAAAAGTATTAGATCATATAACAAAGTTGTCATTAATTATGAAAACCAAAACACAATGGGTGCCTAGATGCTTTCATCCGCCTGCTTCTCCTTCTTCTTCTCCTGACCTCTGCGGAGGTCCGCGAGCATAGCATGCCTAACATTTATAGGTATGCCAGGACAAGCCCTCACCTCGCTGGAACGGCCAGCGAGATGTTCCTTTAGACGAGTCGCGTCTCCCCCCTTCATAACATGGGGGCAATAGTTGCCCTTTTAGTCTTGGCCGACACGCTCCCTATGCTCCCAGACGGTACCCACACGATTTGCCATCACAAGAATCTGCAACGGAACAATAGCACATAGTTTGAATGCATGGTCGTGATGCACTGAATATCTGAAAATGCCAATGTTGACCTATATATAGAAAGTCCCCAAACATGCCCGGAGTGAGATTGGATGAGGCTCGGGAGTGATGAATGAAGACCACATGATGTCGCCATGTCGGCCGATTTTTTTTTTTTTTGTCCCTTGGCCCCTCCACAGTATATGTGCATGTGCTAAGCAGGTGCCCTCAACAAATGACAAGTTACATTGTATTGTTATCGTCTTCAGACATGGAGTTCAATCAACAGAAGTGATTACTACAAACAATTTGTTCTATATTGTTTGTGAGTACATGTGTATGTTAACAGTTGATTAGTGATTTTTATTTCGAGCTGAACGTGTTTACAGGTGATGCTGGTACTCTGTTAACTCTTCTTGATCTTTAACCAACAAGAACCGACTTACAGGCGCAATACATGCATGCGTATTTGACTACATACTTTGCACGCGTCTCTTACGTGGAACTGACATGATTTTCTATATAGCCAACAGCATTTCCATGGTAGTTGAACCTTAGTGGCTCTAGCTAATTGTATTGTTCTTGTGTTGAACATGTATTTGAACTGATGAGCTTAATAGCTTTTGTTTAGTTCTTCTGTAACAGCTTTCCTTGATGGTGCTAGTTTTTTTTTTATCAAAAGGACATCAAACTAGATGCCCCAGTTCCATTAAGAAACTGAAATGTAGCAACAAAAGAACATCCTCAAAATTTAGACCATATCACCAAAAGGACAAGACCCGAGCCAACCACAACCTCCAGCAGCAAAAACATGAATTACAGCTTATCATCTATCAAGTTACTAATATAACTAGCCATAGCCTTCTTCTCTTCCACAAAACAGTCTTCATTCTGCCCTTCCTTCTGCATCCTATCAAACTTTAGTAAGTTGTTCCATATTCCACCTGGAGAGGTGTTCGAAGCCTGCAATCCAGGTTCCTGCAAAACATTTCCATCTTTGCCATCATATCCTCCTTGTACAAAGGTCTCCAGTCTCTCAACGAAAAATTCATTTTTCTCCAAATTGTTTTTACACTTATCCAATCTCGCAACGAAAAATCATGTCATTTCTAATATTCCATAAGCTCCAAAGGGCAGCAGCACTAATTGTATTTAAAGCAGCATTTTTCTTATTACTGACCCAAAACCGAGCCACAGATTCATAATTATAACCAATGGTCAAGTTAAAGAACTCACCGATCATGTTCCAAATATTTCTAGCAACAACGCAATCAAAGAAAAGATGAATAATGATTCAGTTCATTGCAAAAGCTACAACAAACCCTCTATCCAAACCCTTTTAACAAGTTATCTCTAGTCATTATTTTGTTATGCGAAATAAGCCACAAAAAGAAATGAATTTTGGGGAACTACCAAACTCCAAACAAGCAGGAACAAAACCGTAACACCCTCTAAAATTAATGATAACATAGAGAGATTTGGTGAGTAAACACCATTCTTGTTATACCGCCAAACCAAAGCATCCTCCTCCTCGGTGAGCCTTAAAGAATTTACTACCTCTACCAGCTCAAACCACCTAATCAGCAGTTGTCGAGAAAGTTCTCCTAAAAGTACATTTGACATTAGAACCATCCCAAATATCCGCAATAGTAGCATCTTTTTCATTGACCAACAAATAAAGGTCCCAAAACTGGACAGCTAAACAAGAGTTCCCAAACCAAATATCCTCCCAAAATCTAACTTTAGTACCACTACCAACACACCATTTGTAACCAAATTTAGTAGCTTTGCATAGCCAGAAATACCTTTCCAAAAAGTAGATGTATGAGCGAATCGAGCAAAAAGGTTAGGATTATCGGTATTGTATTTAAATTTAATCAAGTCTCTCCAAAGCTTATTCTCAGAAACACAAAATCTTTTTACCTAGGAGGCTAGAAGGCATAAATTCAAATCTCTAATGTTAGGCATCCCAAGACCTCCATAATCTTTTTCCATACAAACTAAATGCCAGTTAGCAAGATGAAGATTGCTATGACCCTCATAGTCATTCCAAAGACAATTCGCCATGTGAGAATTAATAATATCTAAAGCCCACTTAGGAAAATTAAAAAAGATAGCAAATATATCGGGATACTAGCTAAGCAAGACTTGATAAGAATCACCACCCTTTGTATGAAAGGAGCTTACCCTCCAACTGCAATCCTTTTCAAACATTTTATCAATGAGAGGTTGAAAATCCTCCTTTTATTTTATCATAATGGAGAGGATACCAAGATATTTAATAGGAAAGAACCCACCTTGCAACAAAAATTCTAGCAAACCTCTCGGTCTCTAGTGATCACAACCAATAGCGATCAACTCACTTTTATGAAAATTTATTCTCATCCTGGACATTTGTTCAAAACAAGTTAAAAACCATTTAAGGTACAAAGCAAACTCCTCACTATTCTTTAGAAACAACAGGTATCATCCGCATATTGCAAGCTTAAAATACCATTAGGGCAAAAATCATTACATAAACCCTTAATAAAACCGTTACTAGCGACTTTATATAAAATTCTAGAAAAACATACGCAACCAAATTGAAAAGAATAGGAGACAAAGGATCGCCTTGCCTCAAACCTTTACCGGTTTGAAAAACTCACTTTCAAGATTATTAATTTTAACCCCACGAACCTCTATCCGAATAGAAAAATCCAGATCGCCATTTGATCCCGAACCTCTCTTAGCCAAAATGTCAAGCAAAAATTCCAATTAACTTTATCATAGGCTTTTTCATAATCAATTTTGAGCACCAGCCCGGTATCCTTATCCCGATGGATTTTATGAATGACTTCATGAGCAGTTACCACACTCTCAAGAATATATCTGTTCTTAATAAAAGCTGTTTGATTTTGCATAATAATCCTGTTACAAACATGGCCAAACCTGTTAGTTAAAACTTTCGTAATAATCTTGTAGCTACAGTTCAACAAACTAATGGGTCTGAACTGTTTCATATTTCTAGCATTGTTTTCCTTAGGGATCAGCGAGATCCTCGCAAAATTTAGCCTAAAATGATCTAAATTACCTTTCTCCAAACTCTTAAACATGGCTAACAAATCCTCTTTAATAAGGTTCCAGAATTTTTGATAAAAGATAAAAGGGAGCCCATCAGGGCCAGGAGCCCCATCAGAATAAGATTCAAAAACTACTTTTCTCACCTCCTCTTCAGTAAAAGGAGCTTCCAGAATTCTATTTTCCTCTTCCGAGATCTTATCTTCCCGATTAAAAAAATCATCCCCTAAATTGATGTTAATTTTAGCTTCAAACCCAAACAGAGACTTATAGTAATCGCAAGCAATTTTAATCATTTTATCAGTGTCATGAACCAGCCCCTCAGGCCCTTCAAGACAATTAATAAAAAAAATTCTCCTTCTTTGGTTGGCAACAGCATGAAAATACCTAGTATTTCTATCCCCTTCTTTAATATTTCTTTCCCTAGCTCTTTGCCTGGCTTTCGTTTCTTCCATATTCCAAATTTTATCCACCTCCTGCTTAATAAAATCAAGTCTATTTTCCTCCTCCATGGAGAGATTTCTAGATTCCGAAATAATGTCAATAGCATCAAGTTCATTCAACAAAAGTTTTTTCCTCTTCTTGGCTAAAGAATCAACATTAATACTCCAACCCTTGGTAATTCTCCTAAAATTTCTAATTTTACATTGCCAATTATCAATAGCATCACAACCTCTAGTAGAGATATTCCGGGCTTTATAAGCAATCGATTAAAGTCGTCATGAAGAAGCCACCATTTCTCGAATTTATAATTTGGTTTACCACAATGAGTACCCTCTCCGAATCCCACAGATCGGAGTGTGATCACTACCTATTCTAGGAAGCGCCGACACCATGGCCAAAGGAAATTCCTCCTCAAAGGTAGTGCTACAAAATACCCTATCAATAATGGACATAACAGATTGGCACGATTATTAGACCACGTAAAATGTCTACCCGCCAAACGCAATTCCATGAGCCCCACATATTAATCCAATCATTAAACTTATCACACCACTTGTGATCAACCCTACCATTATTTTTATCGATTGGAATCTAACTAGATTAAAGTCACCTCCTAACAAGGAAGGCGTATGATCATCCTCAACAAAATCTCATGCAAATCGAGAGATAAAAGCACCTTGCCTTCTTCATAAGGAGAACCATATCTGATGACCAATCTCCAAACAAATTCATTCTTCTTAGACTTAACCACACAAACAAATCAAAAGTCTTTAAAAACAACATGGAGAATTTCCAAAATATCAGAATCAAAGCCAACCAAAATTCCACCTGCAGTGGATTTAGCTGCAAGCCAATGCCAAACAAAAATTTTCGAGCCACTAATAGCATTAAGGAATGAAACACTGAAGTTATCTCTCTTTGCTTCTTGAAAACCAACAAAATCAACGTTGTGATTCCTGATAAGATCAATTAAACATTGGGTTTTTCCGACTTGCCCCAAACCTCTAACGTTCCAAAACAAACCTCTCATTTTCTACTATTTTTCAAGGGGTGCTTGCCCCGCTTATGTTTACCAACTGTGGTCCAGCCTTCCAAGTCAGGAAAGTCCCCAGAAGCCTCCTCCAGAGGCGACGGAGAAGTATATACACAATTGGCACTCAACTCACAATCATTAATATCCTCATTAGAAGAAGCTTTAAAATTCACCTTGTCATCTCCCTCATAGACATTTTCTACGAATTTTTCTAGTCTCATAGCATCAAATTCTTTACAAACATTAATATTGTCAGATATTTCTAATTCTGAACAACCCATAACAACATCAACTTTATTAGCTAGTAAATTCAAATCAGCAATCGAAAATGCATCAAAAGAACTTTTACCTTTAGCACCTTTCGGTTTTGGGCAACATTCCAGATTCTTTTGTTGCAGCAATGTTTGAGCTTTTTCCAAAATAGAGATTCCCTGATCTTTCAGCCTTTTACTTCTTCTCTTGCTTGGAACAGGTCCCCAATTCTTCTGTCTTTTCTGAATACCTTTATTGTGAAAAGGATCAGTAGCAAGAGCTTCATTTTTTTTTCCCGGATCAACTTCCATATCAATCCCTCTCTTGTTTTCCTCTGGTTTCTCAAAACCTTGACCATGCAAAAGCGCAGACTCATAACTTCTGTTTTGTTCACCTGAAGGAATCAACAGATCAGGCACAATTGTATCTTCAAGTTCTTGAGACCCAATGGTGCTAGTATGTATCGATGAGCTGAGGGGCGTGTTTGATGACCTTAATTAATAGTCCTCTCTCTCTCTCTGCGTCAAGAGCTCAATTTGTTTCTGAAGCTAATGTATACACTTATTCTAATTATCAGTTCCTTTCAGGCTGTCAGTTTCTAAAATATATTCTTGAAACTTGATACATGTAAATGCTGTACATTTGACCATATATACGAGCGATGACGAGTCTCAATTACTGTTTGTTAGGGTTTTCACATCAACGTTGTTGGAGTGGACGTCATTTCATTAACCCATGCCAATATAATGACTATTTCCCCCCACCAAACTACATCTGTTTACTGCACAAGATTTGTTTATGAGATACTTGTAGTATTCGTGTTCCATTGGACTAGTTGACAGGAGGATGAATTTGGCCGTAGTGGAGGGGTAAAAGCATGCGAAGCTAAGAGTTCAAAGGAACGTGATCAACTTAATAAGAGTGCAATTAATGGACACACTCATGCATTATATTTTATTTCTGTGTTATAATTTGTATATGTATTATTTTAAAAAAATTCACATGTATTCCTCTAAAAGGCATTAAAAAATTGGTGCTAAATACGGTCCAAAAAACCGAAATCTCGATGAAATTTACCGAAATCACTGTAGCAATCTGAAAAATTTCAATTTTTTATTCCGTCGAGATTTGGAACACCCCCCCAAATCATAAATCTTTTGGTTGAGATTTCCGAAATTTTGGTGAGATTTTGAACCTTCGGTGGGACATAACCCGAGGCGAGGCAAAGCCCAATGCGAAATCCCCTTGTGGCGTTTTCGAGAATAATGGGGAGCCTTTTCGGAAAATCAGTGATGTGGACAGCCCCCCACCCTCGCGTGAACTCCCCCAGCTTTAATATAGGTAGTATGTTGTTGATCCGCAGTGGCATGTATCAGATTCTATGACCTCTTTTGCATTGTTTCGACTCTAATAACATATTTGCTTCTCCTTCCTCAATCACTTCATAAATGGACACCTCCTGCCCCGATAAGTGACAAAAATTACCATAAGTAGAATAACTCCGCGCGTTGCCGCCGGCGACCTCTCAATTTTAGCAGAGAGATGAAAATTCTTTCAAATCGAAAAAAAGCTATGAGAACAAAAAATTTGTAGCTCAATTACAAGAGAGGGGAATTTTAAAAAAATTTGGGGAAAAAACAAAAAACACTGTAGAAAGGAACTGTAGTTTCTACGGTGTGCAAGCTACGTGAGGCAGGCTTGGACAGCTGCTCCCCAACCATATAGGAATAGTAGTTGGTTCGCTGAGCCCGTGCGTTGCTGCGGGTGGAAGAAAGCGTCGAGGCAGGTAGGAATTTTAATAGAAAGAGAAAACCTTTTTGGAAAAACTCCAAAAAAATATACTGAAACTAATAAATAAATAAAATATTGTAGCTTGCACGGTAGAAACTACAGTATTTATTGACATGTGACGACGGTTGGGCTTTGCCCTGTAACTCTTTAAGAATACTAGCCAAGGCCACGCGCTACTGACTGCTACAGCGAAATTTCATCGTGCGATCTTTGCGTGCGAAATTTGGGAAATTGGTCGCGCTGACCTTGCTTGCGAAATCGATCCAACACATATTTCTGAATTTTTTTTTTGCGTAATTTCGGTTTTCTTGGTTTTTTTAAATGGGCTGCTAGAAGCCGTCGGCGAATCTACGGATTGTTAGGAGCCGTCATCAAATCTGTGTTTTTTTGGGAGGAAAACGCGAAGGGACCTAAACGTATTTTTTTTTGCGTAATTCCTGTTTCTTGTTTTTTTTAAAAAAAAATAGGTCACTAGGACACGTCGGCGAATCTGTGGACTGTTATAAACCGTCGATGAATCTGTGTTTTTTGTTTTTGGGAGAAAATAAACGTATTTTCTTTTTTTTTTGCGTAATTCCTGTTTTCATGTTTTTTTTAAAAAAAAATGGGTTGCTTGGACCCGTCGGCGAATTTGTGGATTACTATAAACCGTCGACAATTATGTGGTTTTTTTTGAGAAAAACGCGGTGGGACCCGAACGTATTTTCGGTTTTCGTGGGGTCAAATATGCTAAAAACCAATTTCTTGGGACCCAAACGTAATGCTATTTTTTTAGGTCCATTCGGCTAAAAATCACCGAGAGGATCTGAACGTAAACCGCGGAGGGATCTAAACGTAATTTCGTTTTTTATCGTGTTCTTTCTATTAAAAACCGATCGAAGGACCTATACGCGATTTTGAATTTTCTGAAGGATCTTTGTGTGAAAAAACCACATGGCGTAGCTACAAGGACGACAATTCCTTTCACTATATATAAAGGTATACATTAACGTATACATTAGTATCCATAGATTCAGAAAACACGGTATACATTAGTATCCATAGATACACGGTATGGAGAGAAGTACAAAATTCAGAAAACAAAAAAAAGATCATGTGTTTTTCATCTGACCATTAAAGAAGTGTGCACTTTCGTCAGGTGTAGATGATGCCAGATGACAGTAACACTTTCCTTGACCTAACTGCAGAGTGCCAGAAAAATTTCCTTTCTTGTGCTTTAATCTCACTCACTTGGGGGCAGGGAGGGACCGTCAAGTGTCAAGCACTCCAACTCCAAAGGCTGATTAGTGCAAAGGTGGAGGCAATCAATCGTGTACTGGTCGCACGGGCAATCATGTTTCCTAGGCCATAGTGACATCTTTGACAGTGAGATGGGACAGTGTTATGCCAAAGAATTTATTAGTATTTGTTTTTTCCTTTACAACATTGCCCCCTTGGGCATGGGTAATCAACTGTACCATGCACACATTAATAGTCAATTAATTTCTTAATTAATTGGCCAGGGCACAGTGGCCTGGAATGGAAGGATAGATGGATAATTTTTTAAAATAATACAAAAAAATACATAAATAATACATCGAAAAAATATAGAAATATACCACTATCGTCATTTAAAATGCCTTCTTTCCTGGGAATCAAGGAAGTAGTAGCGGGGGCGACACTCTGTCACCATTTGGAATAACAAAATGCTGATGTGATGTCCAGCTAGACTATATATCGTCGTTTCGTTTGGCACCAATTGAAACTTCAATTGGCGATAGTGCTCTGTTGCCATTTCAATTAGCGAGACAGCCCTACAGGGATAAAAAATAACCTTTTGGTATTTGGCGAAAAAACACTGAAATTTTCAGGTGACATTGTGTTGTCGTCTGATGGAAAGTAATTGGCGGTGTACTATCAACTTTGTCGGAAACAACTAGTGGCAGTGTGTTATCTGTGGTGGATAGTAATTGACAGTGTGCTGCCACAACCCTGTCACCATTTGAACCAACTTATGTAAATTATGAAAGAAAAAATTCGTTCAATTTTGTGATTAATACTACGGTTTGGAGTACTAAATCATATTAAATTGTTAACACGATGGAACGAAAAGATAAAAGAGTAAGAAATAACTAGAATACCGACATGTAAATAAAGTTGTCCTGTAATAATACATGAGTACAATAATGAACAAAGTTGTTTAAGAATAATACATGAGTACAATAATGAACAAAGTAAAAACCCTACCCACCGTTCCTCCGCGGTGCAGCACCTCGTGTGGCCCAAGTCCTAGCCCGACATTGTACATGTCCAGATGGATACGTCAAGTGGTCGGGTGGAACACCTCGAGTGGTCCTGGCTAGACGAATTGGTGGTGGTGGAGTAACAAAGCCAAGTTGGACTGGCAGGCTTGGTCTCGACGCACCAGATAACTATGATGCACTAAGTACTACGTTTGTGGACTATTGCGAGGGTTGAGCCAACCAGTTGTCGACGATGGCATCATCGTCGACCTCGGGCCCGCCGTCTCCCCTGTGGTGAGCGTCGTCCTTATGGTGTGCATCGTGGGCTGCAGAAAAATACATGGCACCATTCAAATGACTTGACAAATTCATATCAAGAACGTTATGTATGAAATAGTAGCGCAAGGTTTACTTGCAAACATGTCGGTATGGGAAAACTACCAACTGGGCTACATCTGGAGGAGGTGGGGTGTGCGCATGTGCTATCCCGGTTATGTTGTGGCGGACATGTCGACTATGTACCATCAAAGGACGTACCTAACCCTGCGTCCTCCCTAGGCTTCTTGTAAGATGTAAGCTGGATGACGCGCCTCGTCATGTCCCGCAAACATTCCACCATGGCTCTCAGCTGATCCAACGTGAGTTGCATCATGTCCCCAAAGCCGAGGCGAGACCTAGGAGAGATAACCTCCTCTACACCTCTTTAGCAAGATTGCTCTGCGAATGAAGGAAACATGTTGTAATGAAAGCAACCGTAAATACTGTATGAATTTGAAATTCAAAGACATGCTGAGTGTTTGACTGACTAAGCGATGGAAAGTGGAATCCGACTGGGTGGGGTAGGTACCTCCCGTCGTAGCAACGTACCTCGGAGGGTCCTCCACGACATGCATGACTTGAACACATGTGCATGTGCTGTACTACTCGATGTAGGCATCGTACATCCCATGGTCGTAGGGGTAGCCTCTTCATGGACATCCACCAACACACACGACAACTGCTGAGCGTGAGTTTGCATGCGTTGGACCCAACCTACATGTCTCGTCACACCCTTTCGTGTGTGCCTGCAAATAAGATTAACATATAAACCTCATTAGTTCAGAAATACAAAGTCCATTGGATTGGAACAAGTAGAGAACAACTCATACGTGGATGTGCAGTTGGACGGCAATAGGGCTAGCAAAAAAGCTCGTCAGGGCTTGAATCAAAATTGCTTCGACTAAAGTAGTTAATGAGTTCAAAATTAAAATGAGTCCATTACAAGTGAAAAATGTTAATAAGGCTCGGCTTGATAGTGGCTCGTTAGCTCAAATTTGAAATAATCACTTAAATGATAAGTGAAATGATTTTATGTCGAATTATGTTAATTTCGAAAGAAGCTCAATAATAGCTCGTTAAGCTCGATATCTAGCCCTAGACAACATCACCATTGGGGATTAGGAAGAGCTGCTGGAGTCTGAATTGCCTTATGACGTGATGAGCGGCGTATGTCTCGATGAAGTCGTCGTACACTAGGTGGCAATGCATAAGCCAAAAGGCGGAGTCACTGGCATACTGCAGAGATAGGCCAACAATGCCTGCACGCTAACAACCTCCGTGTTGTATGGTTTTCAGATGACACGATCATCGGTGAGCCAGTCGAACATCACGTACTTGGGGTACGACATGTGAGAGGTAACTAGCGTGAAAGTCGACTGCAAAAGCAGTGGCATAGGCGAAAGTTAGTAAATAAATGGAAAATTGTAGTACGCATCACGACAAAGGGAAGGTACTAACCTGTCGGTGACACCACAATATCTCTATGGTAGGATGGTCCACATCGTCAACTCCATGTGTGGTCGTCCAATTTGAAAGCGCTCGAACGCCCCAACCACAGAAGGAGAGGGCATCCGGCGAGAGTAGAGTTATCCTCCATGCGCTGACACCTGTCGCAAAAGGCACGATACGTGAAGCACAGTACTTTGGGGCCCCTAAGCTAGCTATAGGGTGTCCTCCACGTCCGTATCCGCTATCGTCATCGTGTATTGGATCATGTGTTTGTCCACGCTGTCCCCATAAGACGAGCAAAATATGACCCAGTGGAAGAACCAGAGCAGAGACGCCTCAAAGCGCCGGCGCAGCACGTACTCCCCCACACCGTCGATCATCGTCTTCGGCTGCGAAACAAGATCTTGTGTTAGATACAAATGGAAAACAAAATAGAAATCATAATTTGAAATAGCATTTACTTAGTACTACATCCGCCACTTCTCCATCAGTCCATGAGTGCTAGAAAATTCCTTGTAACTTGCAATAGTAGGTAGCACACCTTGAAACCTCACGAGCAACTGAGATCGTCAATCTGGGTCAATGTCCTAATGCACAACCGCGTCCCTGATGCAGGGAAGACCGGTGAGGTAACTCACGTCCTCTAGCGTCGGCGTTATCTCCACGCACAGGAGGTGAAAGATATACGTCTCTAATCGCTAGTGGTCGACAAGAGCCATGTATAGCCTTCTGTCATAGAGGAACCTTCGAGAAACATGAGCGACTGTGACCTTCACCATACTAGCTAGAGGGAGCAATCCGAAAGCCCTCAACCTAGTGAACACATTTCAAAAATATCAACATTAATCAACACTCATGGACTCTCCGTGCCCTCATCGAGAAAAGTACAAAATTCAGAAGAAAAAAAAAGATCATGTGTTTTTCATCTGACCAGTAAAGAAGTGTACACTTTCGTCAGGTGCGGATGATGCCAGATGACAGTAACACTTTCCTTGACCTAACTGCAGAGTGCCAGAAAATTTTCCTTTTTTGTGCTTTAATCTCACTCACTTGGGGGGCAGGGAGGGACCGTCAAGTGTCAAGCACTCCAACTCCAAAGGCTAATTAGTGTAAATTTTAGGAGCGTCGATCAAACTTAGTAAATATTTAATTTACTATTAAATTTTAATAAGATTTTCTCCTCTTTAATTTTTTAGTTCAATTTCTTACAAATCTTCGCCAAAATATTGGTAGCCGTCGAGTGTCAAGCACTCCAACTCCAAAGGCTGATTAGTGCAAAGATGGAGGCAATCAATCATGTACTGGTCGCTCGGGCAATGATGTTTCCCTAGCCATACTGGCTTCTTTGACAGTGACATGGGACAGAGTGTTACGCTACTGAATTGATTAGTATTTGTTTTTTTTTTTACTTTACAGCATTGCCCCTAGGCATAAGTTGATTTGGACAATGGGTTGTTTTTTTGCCCGGCTCTGCACGGCCGTGGATCACGGTCCATGGTATGGCATGACACGGATATCTTTGAATTGGATTGATACGATACGAATGATATGTCATGTTAGGTCTAGAAATTTAGCACGATGGGTGATATGATATGATAAGACATGATTGATTGAGTCGTGTTTGGGTGGCTTGGCAAAAAATGGTCTTTTCATAGAAAACATTCTATATACAGCCTAATTTATCATCAACTATCTTACACCAGCGGCTCAACCCATCATCAAATACTACATCTCTCCTTCGCTTCCTCCCATGATCCATACGGCGTGGTCCCTGTACCTCTGTCGTCTCCTCTCTGTACTCTCGCGTTCCTCCATCTCTGCTTCCTCTCAGTACCGCTACCTCCCCCGCCATCCCATCACATCCCCTCTCCATCGTCCTCCGCCGTCTCGGTGCCAAATTCAATGGCTTTCGGTCACGCCACCATCGGATACATTCTTGCAGCATCGCACCACTAGCTTCGTCAACCTCTCCAAGGAAGAAGACAACGGCGATCGGAGAGAAAAAAGACGGCGAAGATGTCGGATCGCAACGATCCTCACTGCCTCAGCGTCGGATCCAGCGGTCTTTTCCCCAATGAAAATAAAATAAAATTTAGTTCTTTTTCTCTTAATAATTATGTGTATCGAATTCTCGCTGATCAACACTCACTTCTTATTCCTGATGCCGTCTATGGTATCTAGACCTCGCCAGAGACCAGTTAAGTAGGAACGGCACGACACGCCGTGGCCAGTGCCATGCTGGCATGGCAGGCCCCATTCCCGCCTCTATGCATGGGTAATCAACTGTACTCGTGCACACATTAATTAGTCGATTAATTTATTAATTAATGGGACAGGGCACAATGGCATGTAGGTATAGATGTAGCTTGTAGGTATGGATGGGATGCCTTTATCTTTCAGCCACTCCGACAGAGCCAGGAAGAACCCTAATCCCCGCATATAACAGCAATTGGTAGCATTTCCCACCCATTCCTACACTACCACCAGTCCACCACCACCTATCACCCATTCATCCCCACCTAAAAATTCCCCAGGCACCTACTCCTCATCCCAATTCACAAAAGCTGGTCCTTTTCGTTTCTTTATTGGAATCTTGCTTGCTCTTGTTGTTGTTGTCCTCCACAAACCAAGAATCTCTGCACAATTCCAGCTCGATTTGGTGCCTTTTGAGGGGCCAATTCGAGGAAAGAGAAGGGCGGTATGGTTTCCTGCTTGCTTTCTTGGGTGAATTGAATTCGGGTGCTCACGCTCCAGTCAGTGGTTTCCAGGGATAGAGATGCCTATACCTCCTTGCAGCTTGTACCATATCTTGCTTGTTGCGCGCACCGAGACGAGGAATTGGGCCCGGCTCCAGCTCAATTCGGTGCCTTGTTGGTTTAACCCAAGGATTCCGGGATGGGCGGCACCGCGGGGCCATCAGCATCACACCCAAGGCACCATTAATTGAGGTCGTTTCCCAGCCGGATTTGGCAAATCTATTTATCCGATTCATTCTTTGTTTCTGAAGATTTGATCGAAATGGCGGTTATAGATTTCGTCTAACCGTATAGATTTGCCATCGTTGCTGCTCATAGATTGAGATTTGTTGCTGTCTGGTGGAAGCCTGGAACCTTGGGTTGGTGTGCGCAATCAAGATTCTTGGGGCTGATTTGGTGAGCGTGGTGGAAGGGGATGTCTTTCAGGAGCATAATTCAGGAGATGAGGGATGAGTTTGGGAGCATCTCGCGGCATAGCGTTCGGTCCCGGTCTCACCGGGGCGGGCACTCGCCGCGGGTGGCCGCCGTGGGGCCGGCGGAGGCGCTGCAGCAGAGCTGCTGGGCGCAGCTGCCCCACGAACTCCTGCGGGAGGTGCTGGTGAGGATTGAGGACTCGGAGGGCTGGTGGCCGTCCCGCAGGGACGTGGTGGCGTGCGCGGGCGTCTGCCGGAGCTGGAGGGGCATCATGAAGGAGATTGTGCGCGTCCCCGAGGCGTCGGGGAAGCTTACCTTCCCTATCTCGCTCAAGCAGGTTTGGGTTTTGGATCACTCTGGCTGTGATGCTACTGATTGTTAATGGATGCTGTTGCTGTTAATTGTGTTCTAGTTTCATTGCCATCTTGGTATTTAGGACCATTGTTCTAAGACTATTCATCAAGCCTTTCTGCTTGTCAGCAGTTGCCGGATTAGTTTAGTCGTGCGGTGAAGGATGATTGTTGCATATGTCGTACATTCCGCTGCATTATTGCAGAAGTCTTGGAGTTCCTGTGATTGCAATCTGAAGCCGTGAAACCCCTCATTTTCATGGAAGGTGTTGACCATCTTGTCTGGGTTTTGAAAAGGGTCTTATATTGGAAAACTTCTGATGTTGGATGGCTACTTGCTCATACTTATGTAAACTCTTTAGTTTGGGACTAGAGAGGGTTGTTGAGAAAAGAGACTTTGTCATTATAAGTTAATTATGTATCAAGGAAATATTTTAAGTCAGATACGCAAATGCTATTTGATAAATCCTTTTCCCTGTTAAGGCAGTGTATGACAAGCTTAGCATGAAATTCCAGTGTCAAATGCCATTTTCTTTTGTCATTTCAATAAGAATTGATCCCAGCTCAGTGAATGTGTAATCTTTGGCTGTCAAATTTATTTTAATGTGAACTTAATAGTAAATTTAATGTTATCTCCATAAATGTGCAGCCTGGCCCAAGGGATGGCACTCTTAAATGTTTCATAAGAAGAAACCGGGCTAGTGAGACATATTATCTGTATCTTGGACTCACAGAAGGTATGCTTTTTAGCCATCCCCATTTGGTATGTGAAAGCAAGTATAGCTATGCTGACGTACAGTGGATATATGCTTACTATTTATGGAATGTTTCTTTTGCAGCACTGGCTGATGATGGAAAGTTCCTACTTGCTGCACGCAAATGCAGAAAGCCCACATGCACAGACTACCTAATTTCGCTTGATATGGGTGATATGTCAAAGGGGAGCAGCACCTATATTGGCAAGCTAAGGTCATCTTTTGAGATCTTGTGTCTGAAAAGTTAAAAGATATAATTTGTGCTAGTTTCTTTAATAGTATGCATAAACAAGACTCTTTAATCCTACTATAGGTTGTTTCAGTTAAGTCATCAGCAGTGTTTTCTTTCTTTCTCAGTAGAAAGTACTACTACTTCATTTCCATTAATCTTGTACGGGCAATCCCTAACATCAACTGGTCTTAGATATTAGAACAAACAATATGTATTTTGATGTCAGGATCTATTGTTTGTGGGAGCATTCACTGGAAAAACATCCATCAATTTTGCAAGATGTTCCATATGACCGTATAATTATTTTAACTTTCGATTTTGCTGTTGTCTAAATTATTTTCATGGTGAAATATAGTCCGCAATAAAAAAAAGAATCAACTAACCAACTATTTTTTGAACAGATCGAACTTTCTGGGAACGAAGTTTACTGTCTATGATGCTCATCCACCATATGATGGAGCTGTGGTCTCAAAGAGTCGGTCTGCACGTGTGATTGGTTTGAACCAGGTCACCCCCAGAGTTCCTGCAGGCAATTACCCAGTTTCACGTATTTCTTATGAATTGAATGTTTTGGGCTCCAGGTATGACGATTAACTTTTTTTGTTCTACCAAGTTAGATCTAAACGCAATTACCAGCCCTTGAAATGAATTAATTCTGAGTGGATAGAATTTTGGTGGTGATTATTGCAACTGCATTGGTAGGTCAATCGCCTCTGCTGGTTATACTTGTGATAGTATCGCAATTGTACGAGTTGCGTAGGTTTAATAAACACTGCATGATGAAAAGAACTATTTAAAAGGCATATCTCTATTGATAAGCGAGACTTTTTAGATGTTAATTGACACTGGGTGGTAAAACTGGATTTAATTGCTCCTATCATACATGAGATAAATATTACTTATTGTCCTGTTGCATATTTGTTGCAGAGGTCCAAGAAGGATGAACTGTGTTATGGATTCTATCCCCACATCAGCTGTCGAAGAAGGAGGCAAAGCTCCAACACAGACTGAATTTCCTCTTAGTAGCCTCGACTCTTTCCCATCGATTCCATTCTTCAGAGCTAAATCTGCTCGGATAGACACTACAACTTCACAGTTATCCACTCAGAAGGATGACAAGCTGGTGCTGAAGAACAAGTCTCCTAGGTGGCATGAACAACTGCAGTGTTGGTGCCTCAACTTCCGTGGACGGGTGACAGTTGCCTCAGTGAAAAATTTTCAGCTGGTGGCTTCAGACGAAAATGGACCAGCTAACCAGGAGCATGACAAGGTGACCCTTCAGTTTGGAAAGATCGGAAAGGACTTGTTCACCATGGACTACCGTTATCCAATATCAGCGTTCCAATCATTTGCGATCTGCCTGAGCAGCTTCGATACCAAAATAGCCTGCGAATGAGACAAGGTGATTATTTCATTCTTTATTCTCCTTGCTTACAAGTACTATGGGCATGCCGAACGTGGCGTTTTGCTTGATATACCGGTACTTAGGGTGACTTTCATCCAGATGATGTTCAGTATGCCTAACATTGCTTCTTCGGCGGATTTGTTGAAGTTGCTTCATGTTTTCAGAACTTCCCATACTCCAAACACTAGGATGGTGAGAGTAGGACTAAATCCAACATTTTAGCTGGCTGTTAGGGATATCTAATATGCATGCATGGGTCTGCCCATATCCAAATCCAATCGAGCTCTTCTGTTCATATGTTACATCACAAAGTAGATGCCAACAGACAACAGATGTATGCAATTTTCACCATTGATCCTTGTGATTGGTGTTTGCCCCTGGAGTGTTTAGCAATCATACATCTATTGATTCGGCTGTGTTCTGCACATTACTGTGGCATGCATTCTCTTGAGCTGAAGTTCTAGAGTTACAACTTTGAAAGCAACTGCTAGGCTGTTAACTACTACAGGCCACTGCACTGTCCAAGTACAGCTGCAGGCCTGCAGCTAATCACACAAATATTTGCCTTTCACTTTTCATTCTAATGAATCCTTGGGCCTCATGTACCTGCAGGTGCTGGGCAAATCATGACACATGGAAGCACGACAGCATTGCATGCATGATCCATGCTTGATGTTGAAGCCGAAGGATTGGGTAAACCATACCGATCGACTCGATTTGTTTTCCAGTGATGCTGCGGTGTACATAACTGTCTAGTTGGTCCTGGCTTGTTGTGCCCATCTAGTTTATTTTTCGACCTAATTAATATACATTATTTGCCGGTGTCGGCAAGTGGGAGCCTAGAGTTTTCCCCCCCTAAATTCCTTGGAAACGGCAGGCTTGTTGTGTGGCCGGAGGAGTCCTGTAAGAGGGAGCATTGCAGGAAACAAGAACAATGATGCTGTGTTGCGAATTTGTGATGTGGTTAGCTTCGAGCGATAGCTGTAATAAATGTGTTTCGGTTGCTGACTTATACTCCCTCCAATCACAAATATATATCGTATTCGACATAGTTGCAGTTAAGCTTTCGAAACTTTGACTATCAATGCCTTTTTAAATATTTAAATTGGACACACAAAAATCATATGTGTAGAATTTGTCTCGAAAAGTAATCGAAAATCATGTGTGTAGAATTTATGTCGAAAAGTAATTTCACAATATTATAATTTTATTAGGTATATATATATTATAATAAAAATTAAAATTAGCGGTCAAAGTTGTATTTTATAGATTGTATCGATGTACGAAAGTATTTACGACCAGAGAGAGCAGTACTTGTACTCTATTTTCAGTTGGTATTTCAATTCATCTGGGATCAGAAGCCTGTCTTTCATGAATTAATCAAGCAGATTCCAAGTGCAATTATGCAACATCATTATCATGGCCATGGCAACGACATCTCAAATTATTAAGGGTAGAAATATATCATTTTCATTAGGATAGCATCACTAGAGTACAACTTCTCAGCGCAACAGCAATACATCGTCATCACGAAAATACAAATCGACAATACACCCAACTCTTGGGCCCCACTAATACAGGGGCCATCTCGTCTCAGATTCTCAGCTAAAATTTACTGCTGAATCCTACCAAATGGTGTATCATGCTACTAATACTGCTGCACCTCATGATATACACAGAATGCACATATGTACATCGAGGAGACGCAACAGCAAGTGTGTCACACTGTTTGCACCTCTTGCACGGTGCCCTGTTCCTTGGCGCGGCCGGCCGGCACAGCGAGCCGGCCGCCGTCCCCGTCGGCCGGGAGGTCGTCCTCATGCGCCTCCTCGGGGCACTCCAGGGCGCGCACGAACTGCACGAACAGCGGCCAGTGGTCCGGAGAGAAGAACTCCGCGCCCATCCGCTGGTACGTGAAGTGGCTCGGACGCGTGCGGTCGGCCGTGTGCAGCAGGCCGCCAAAGATCCCGGTGGAGCCGGTTCCGTCGCGCGCCACGGCGAGCGACGCGTTCTCGCAGGCGAGCCGCGCCCCGTGCTCCGTGCAGGCGTCCTTGATCTGAGCCAGGAGCTCCTCCGTGCCTGACCCGGCGGCGGTGTCCATCATGCCGGACGCGATCACCGTGCACGCGTGCCGCGCGAACATCTCGGCGACCGGGCCGTACCCGCCGTAGAGCCCGGCGGTGGCCTCCGCGGGGCGCGAACGGTGACGCGACAACGGCACCTTGGCGGACAGATCGACAGGCTTGCCGGCGAACACCCTGGACGCCGCGGCCAGGACGCGGTCACCGTGCGCCAGGAGCTCCCCGGTGTACCAAGACAGGAAGAAGCTCCCGTAGGCGGTTTCGCACGAGCCCCCTGGCTCCCTGAAGAAGGCGGAGGACTCCGGCGACTCGCCGTACCGCGGCGCGTCGTGTGGGCCCGAGAGGCCCCACAGCGGCTGCCCCGACGACTCGGCGTGCAGCTTCAGCTGCGCCAGCATGTGTTTGTCGTAGCACTGGAACTCGCCGACGCTGGCGTAGCCGTCGGCGCTGTCGGTCCCCGGTGGGTATGACGGGTACCGGAGGTCGCCGTTGGGTCCCAGGCTGACAGTCACATCCTATAAAATCCAAGAAAACTAGTCAAAGAACATTCATTTATGATAATTTGGGGGCAAATCGAAATTAGGCAAGACGAAGTGTTCTTGATTTTCTCTTACCGTAATGGTAGAGCCCAAGAAGTCCTGGAATGCATCGGCGAAGCTGCGGAAGAAGGCCTCATATGCCTCGAGCGGCGATCTGCCGGCGAGCACCGGGAGCATGTCGACAGCGAAGGAGAGGCATCCCTCGCGGCGGCTCCCGGAGCGGTCGGTGAAGAGGATGTCAGGGTCGGCGACTGCAGCGTCGGCGACCCAGACAGGGAGCGCGGAGCCGTGGGTGTGGAGCGAGACGCGGAGGCAGAGCCCGGCGTCGCGGACCATGTCGGCGACGGCGAGGTACCCGGCCCACTCGAACCGGTCGCCGGAGCCGGGCTGCACGACGGCCCACGAGACAGGCAGCTCGACGCCGTCGACGCCGAGCAGCTTGAGCGCGCGCAGCCCGGCCGAGATGGCCTTGGAGCGGTTCACCGCGTGGCCCTCGGAGACCACGTCAACGGGGAGGCCTACGAACAGCCTCACCGCCCCCGTATCTTCGTCGCCGTCCACCTCACTGCCGGTGGCCTCCTTGCCCCCTTCGACGGCGAGGTGCGCCCGCGCGGGGCCCGGCCTAGCCCGGAGCACGGCCCCCTTGGCGCGCAGCGTCGTGCCAAGTCGAACAACGCCCAGCTGGCTCCCAGCCGGTGCTGCCTCTCCGACGCACCGCCGCCTCGCCGGCCTAGCCACCGCCTGTTGCATCATCACGGCTTCCATGGTCGCTGATTGGGACGCGGCGTTCGCGTAATCGCGTTCTTGTCTGGTTGGATTGGGTCACCCGTGTGTGTTGTGTGCGTGTCGTTGGCATTTTTTCATTTTCCTCGCGTATTTATGGGCGAGGTAAGCACAGAGAACGAAAAGAGCAGCGCCACGTGGCACGGCGATCCGCAGCCTCAAGAACGCAGGTGCGCAGGCTCGGTCTTATCGAGTCAATGACGTGTGGGTCCATCTGAATCCGACCTTGCCTAGAGAACATGGGATTCTGGAATAATGCGAGGGCATGTTAGTCATTTGATAGTAGCGGGTGAGGTTGTGGATAAGGTGGCACGTAGGATCGCGCATCCGCCACGCACGGCGGGGAGTTCTGGATTGGGCGGTGGGAGAGGCTGGCGTGTGGGTCCACCAGCTGTCAGTCACGGGGCTTTGTACGAGTGGCGCAGAGGAGGTGGGGCCATGGCCGTCCGGCGGCTTGGCGTGATGGGATGGCGGAGGAGGCAGGGGGACGAGTGGCTGACGCAGCGGCGTGATTGGTTGGACGGCGCCGAACGGTCGCGCCACCAATTTTTTGTCACCAATTCACGGCATTTTCTGGCCGGATCACGTGGAATTGGAATTCCTTTCCCGGGGTTTCTTGAACTTTCTTTTGGTGCTTCACGGCGTTGAAAAACGACGACAACGACCGCAGATCAATCATAATGAATCGTCGAATAAATAGCATGAAGAATTCTCGTCTCTTTATTTATTATAGGTTAATTTGTCTCTTACAATAGGGCGTCGTATTTATAGTCAAAAATCCCTAAAGGGTGGTTTCGAATTCCCCACACAAAAGGTAGAGTTCGATTATTTCTCAGCATTCCCCATTGAAGGAATACCGTGTTACGCATATGCCTCGTCCAAAACTCCTCTAAAAAACCCAATAGAAAAAAGGTAAAGAAAAGAATATATTATATCCACATATTGTATTACACTTGTTGGCTTATTAAAACATTGATGTGAGAAAACTTCAGAAAAACTCACTAAGGAAAAAGAGTACAACTTATAATTTTCTGGATTATGGCAATATCTTTAGGATCATACTAAGGATTATGGTTCATGGATTTACTTCATCTGAACTCTGCATCTCTCTAAGTCGTTTCATTCCAATGCAATAAACACATCTTTATAAACTGGATGTTGGCAAAGACTTAATAAATAAATCAGCTAGATTTTATATGACTTAGTTTGCAGGATCTTTACTCACCGTTCTTCTGGAATTCGTAAGGGTAGAAAAATTTATGGGCAATATGCTTCGTGATATTGCCCTTAACATAATCTTTCTGCATTTGTGCAAACAAGTAGCATTATCTTCATATATAATTATAGGGGGTATCAATGGTGTTATTGTCACGTGACTTTTGGATATGACTAATCATACGTCTTAACCAAACATATACATGTAGGCTTCATATAATGCTATAATATCTCAGTGGTTGGTAGAGGTAGCTACCAATGTCTGTTTAAAAATTGTCAAGAAATGGTTGTACCATCACAAGAAAACACAAACTCAATATGAGATTTGGCACTATAGGGATCAGACAGATAGCCAGCATCTGATATCCTACCATACTTGAGTCTTGGTCATTCTGATAAAATAAACCAAGATCTTGTGTACTTTGGAGGTATATGAGTAAAGTCTTAACACCAGCCCAATGTCTTCTAGACAGGGCTGCATGGTGTCTAGCTAGCAAATTCACTATGAATACGATATCAGGCCTGGTGTAATTCGCAAGATATATAAGTGCTCTTATAATGCTTAAGTATAGAACTTCAGTTTCTAAGACTTCCTAATATTACATTATCAGGCTCAATGGGTCTTTATCCACTTCAAGAGATCTTACTACCATGGGGGTCTTTAAAGGATGAGATTTATCTATATTGAATTTTTCCAAAACCTTATTGGAATCAGTAGACTGGTGTACACAGATTCCTTCTGAGAAATGCTCTAGCTACAGGACTATGCAATATTTGGTTTTAACCAAATCTTTCATCTCAAACTTCGTCGTAAGCTAAGAAACTTGCATCCTTTATATCCTCTGTGATCTCGGTGATATTTAGATCATCAACATTGATTGAGATGATACATAATTTATTCTAGGACTTCTTTATGTACACACAGAGACAATCATTATTATTAGAGTAACCATTCTTCAGGAGGAACTAAGTTGTTTGTACCACATTCTCTCCTATTGTTTTAATCCATATAACGTTCTCTGTAGTTTGACGCTATACACGTTGTATTTACTTTTATTATGATCCAGAATTCTAACTCCTTCAGGGGCTCTCATATAAATATCTATATTCGATGGCCCAAATTAATATAGTCACTACATCCATCAACCGCATTGTCATGTTCATATTAGCTGCCATTGATATTAAATATTAGAATATTATTCCGCTCATTACAGGAGAGTAAGTTTCATCGCAATCTATGCTGGGACTCTGCATGGACTTTTGTGCTACAAACCTCACTTTATATCTCACCAACTGGTTGTTTTCATTTTTCTTCTAGATGAGGACCCATGTAGATCCTACACGGAACACTTTAGGAGGAGTTTAGGCTACAAGACCGAACACTTTTCTTTTATTAAGCGACCGCAATTATACGTCAATTGCTTCTTTTCATTTGACCTAATTTGAGCACTTCTGGTACTCTACCATGGACTTTGATTCTGGATCCGGATCAAAAGATTTAGTGATCTTTGAGGCAAAATATATGTCGACAATTGTAATCTTTCTTTTTATACAATTCTCCCGAATCCACATAATTAGTAGAGATTTCCTTATTAATTTCTTCTAGCTCCTCATAATTTCTCACAACAATGGAGTCTGGGTGTTTCAACTTCCCAGTGTTAGAATATACGTGCAAATATTCGCTAGGGTTACTATATTAAGGATGGCTTACTTCAGGGATTTTCTTAACATCAGATTGAACTTCTTTCATTGTCTTATAGAGTATTCTCGCTTGTTTAGTTGTCTATTTTTGTGGAGAGCTTCGTACTAATAACGTGTTGAAAAACGATGACGATTACCACAGATCAATCACAATGCATCGATCGAACAAATCGAATGTAAAATCCCAATTTTTGGCCTAAAATATTTTAATATTGTTATTTATTCATTTTGAGAATTTTTTGAATTTTCTAGAATTTATTTGAAATTTAATTTTTATTTTTGAATTATGCTATTTATGGATATTATTAAATTACGTGAAAATTTTAAATAAATTTTGTCAAAAATATTTTTTGAGTTCCAAATGTCTCAACATATTTTTATGTATTTTTCTAGAATTTTTTTTGATATTTTTACTATTTTATTTGAATTATTCTATTTTTGGAAATAAAATAAATGTAAAAGCTTTTAAAATGAATTTAATAGTTTTGGGACGAAAACCCACGCGGGTCTAACCCAATTACTTGCGGGCTCGATCCGTCGTTCGGCCTGGGTTCTAGAAACCCTAGATCGCGAGCCGTTGCTTCAGGATCGTGTGGCTGTGATTCCTCCGCGTTGCTGGCCGCTGGATCTTCGCCACGTGGGTGGCCAAGATTGCGTCGCGTCGTCGCCGTCGTGTTTCGATCGGAATCAGCTATTCTATCCCAACCAACATCGGTTTTTGTACCCTACACGGAAGTCGAGGGCCATATTTATAGCGCCGCACACCCTGCTGTGATGGCCGTCTCGTGCCGCATCGATCGCCCTGCTCAATGTCGCAGGAGTCGCCATTGTTTTCGGGGTGGAAGCTCACCAGAGTTGCTTGGTTGCACCGCCGCAGTTCTCGCAAGATCTCGTCGCCGTCGACCCTCGTCCACCGCCATCAAGACCAGATACGTGACCCTCACGCCAGGCCGCGTCAGATTCGTGGGATGAAGTCACGAGAGGAGCGCCAAAACGCCGTCCAAGCCGTCGTCTTCTTCTCTGCCGGTGAGCACCTCGCCGCTGCACCGTCGCCTCCTTCGCATTCAACCGTTTTGTCCAATCCATCGCAAACGGCTGTGATCACAGCGCGTAGGTGCCCTGCCCGTGCGCCGCTTGTCCACGCCACCACCATCATCGTCCGCCTAGCCGCAACCTTCCGATCTGGCGTGGACGATCAGATCTCTATCACGCGTCGCAAGCAGGTCCGCCACGTGTGCATGCTGGCGTTAGCGTTGTTACATCAGCGCTGACATCATGCGAGTCATCGAACGCTAACATGGTGGGTCGGCGTGATTTGGTGGACCACGTCACGTGTCAAGCCGTGATTAGCTCGACTCGGTGCTGACGTCAAATGATGCAAGAAATAGAATTTTCTTTAGAAATTTAATTTGTCCAAAATTTAATATTACTGTGACTTCGGCATAACGTCATTAATCCTATTTTCTAGTATAAAAATAATTCGAGAAAATATTGTTTTTCAATTTTCTGTATTTTTCTATTTTTACAAATTTTTAAAAGTTTTTCGATTGAGGCGATTAAAACTTTTAAAAATTGTAAAATTGAGCTCTATTTAATTGTGAATTTTATTTGGTTTTTGGGGTTTTTTTATCTCTATTTTGGTATTTATTTGGTGCTTTATCTCGATTCGCGTAGACGTCGAAGTGCTCGGAGCGTCCGAGAGTGAAGTATTGACTCAACAGCAAGGTCCAGAGCAAGAATAAGATATTTTATAAGACAAATTGTGCTTTGATCATGTTGAACCCAGTTTTACAAAATTGCTATGTTGATTTAAATTATTGCTTGTTATTTCATGTATACAATTGATTTCAAATTAGTTTTAGGATCTAGTCATTCAACCCAATTGGAATATACCTACCTTGTCATTCGTATGCTATGATTATTTGTCACCCTAGAATGATTCATTATTAGTTGGTTGCTAATAGATACCAATGTGGGATGGTTAGATCATGAATAGTCTGCTTAGACATGTCGCGTACAACTAATATCTTTTAAAATATCAAAATCAATCTTGACTAATGGAATATGGGACATGTTTATGAGAAGGTGTGTCGGGTGTTATCACACAATGATGTTGAGTTGTAGTGACATGTGTCATGAAACGATGTTGACTTGTTGATGTCACGTGGGGCATGATAAACAACTTGAGTGGTAAATAATTTAGATTGGGGCAAGTGGCAAGGGGTCGTGTGCCAAGGTGGGCCAATAAGACGGTTGGGTTGTGGAAGTCTTGCCTCGGTCAATCAAGGACTTAACTTTGCAAGCCTTTGAACTGAGTCAAACATACAATCGCGTGTCTGGTATGGGATGGACCTAACTAAGTAGGATTACTAATATCTTGACAGGTGATACCTCGGTGGATAATCCCATGGAAGTGCTGTTATACGAAAGTGTGGTTATGGCGGAGGATGTGGTATACTTCGGTATCACGTCGGTACAACGGTATGTCGGTCCTATACTTCACCTTCGCTGAGGGAGGAGATAGTGTATGGCTTACCGGGAGGGTCAGTGTTAGGATAAGGTTTCTAAAAGTTTCTGTTATGCCCTCTTGGCCGATCGTCAAAGGAAGCGTGAAATTAGAGGCTAAAAGAGATTGATCATGTTGTGTGGGTAAAGTGCATAACCCCTGGAGAGTGTAAATCTATTCGAATAGCCGTGTCCGCAGTTATGGATAATGCTCGGGAATTACAGTCAAGGGGTAGATTTTATAAAATGAAACTTGAGAAGGGAGGTTGTAAGTCAAAGGAAGTTTGGAATATGATTTAGGATTGTGACCTAGTTTATTCTTGAGAAATACTTGAAAGTTATTATTACTGTTATTTATTTTACTGTCATTTCAATCTATTTATTGTATTCATTTGTTAATGTTGTTTTACTGCAAAATAACTATGTCAGTTATTCCATTGGAATAAGCCTTGCATATAGTTATGCTAGACTTGTATTTTGTGCACAACTTGTTGAGTGCTTTAAGTACTCACCCTTGCTAATACAAAATCATCAGTTAAAGAAGAGTCTACGCCGCTTTGGAAAAGGAGTACCAGGAGGAGACGAACGTCTAGGGTATGAGCCTTGTCAGTTGCTTGAGGTATACTGAAGGGTTTATCTATGTTTTTTGTTCTGCTGCAGTTTTCTTTATTATTCTTAGTTTAGCCCTGCGTAACATATTCATGTAAGGTTGACCATAAGGTGAGTCAACAGGTTAATATTTAATATATACAGTCTTTTATTATGTTTTCGTTGTGTATGATTGTGGGCCCGACATCGAACAATCACGAAGAACACATACAACATAAGGAGACAAACTCTCTTCTCTTTATTAATTACAGATTGATTTCTATTGTACAATGCGGTATTATATTCAAATTAAAAAATATCTTTAGAAATGGTTTTGTTCAACTTGGTAATGCCTCGCATAAATAGTTTTGTTCAACTTGGTAATGCCCCGCATAAATAGTTTTATTGAACCGATTTTAGCTTAGAAAGAACGGAATAATTGATTATTAGCCCTCATTTACTTGTGCCATTGATCATTTGACTCCGTGATGTCTCACTGACATGCGGGCTCTGAGACCACATGTCAGTGAGACAAACGGGACAAATGATCAATTGCACCAACTAAAATAGGGAAAATGCATGGATCACAACACAACAAATTGGGAAATACTAATCAAGCAACTTCAAAGGTGCCTCTGCGGTTTGCGAGTCTTGTCAAATCAGCCTACCCTACATCTCTTGTGAGCTCCGGCTCCCACATTCACTCCTATGTCCTATCTCTTGCAGTCCCAATCCCACTTCAATCTAACCGTGTAGATCTTACGGGATACTCCTATGTACCATTAAAAAAAGAGATAATTTATACTATATCATTTTATTCGTTGGCACTTTAAAAAATATCACTCGTTGCCTCAATGACATATGGACTGGACCCATATGTCATTGAGACAACGAGTGACATTTCTTAAAGTGCCAACCTTTGGAGTAGTATAGTATGAATTATCCATTTAAAAAATATTATGCCAATTTTTTATTGTAATAATATATATATTGTAGCAACACACTGTTGAACAACACGGACCATTCTTTGGCTCGATCAGATGATCCTGACCTACGAAGACGGCTTAAGTTGCAGTCCGTATAGAGACTGCATAGGATCCTATCCCTTTGTTGATATTGTCTCACCCTAAACCAATTTTTTTCTCTCTTTAATCATCCATGGAAGTGGTGCCAAGCATGGTTCAAAATATCGTCGAGATTCCAAATCTCTATGGGATAATTTTTTTTGAAAATTGTCACATTGCTATAGTATTTTCAAGATTTTTTGGCGAGATTTCGGGATTTTGGACCGAGATGATCACAAATTTGACCAGTTTTCATGGTTTTAGGACCGGATTTAGCACCAAATGTTTTTTGACGAATTGTAATGCCTTTTCTGAGAAATACATGCGAATTTTTTGCAAAAAAATACATATACAAATTTCGGTTTTGCATGGAATATGGAGTTTGACTGTTTGGTTGTTCTTCCATGCTGATGTGGCACAACATTTGTTTTATTTTTTGGCATGATTGCATTTCCGCGCGCGCGCCGCGGAGGGGGGGGTAGTATCATAAGCATATTAGAGCTCAGTGTTGCATGTTGAGATGACTACATGCCCTGATGCAGCTTTGAATTGTAAGTGTTATCACATCTTTTAGGTTTCTTGAAGACCCCCTAGAATTCACTGATCACCGTCCATGTGTGGATAATGTCAGTGCTACTGATCTTGCTTCGCAGACATGTCCTGCTTCCAAGGATTGTTCTTTTGCCCGGAAGCGGCGTCGCTGCTGCTTCACAACTTCTGCATATACCACATCAATCCTCAGGGGCACGAGGTCGGTAGTGTTGGTTCAATCTTGTCACGCGTTATGCTTGGGTTTCTGTTGGTTCGGTTGCTTACATGATCCTTCTCATGACATTTGTTAAGATCCTTACAGTTGATGATCTTCGTCCGCTAGTTTCTGGGCAGGCAGATATAGACTTCTCTTCTCTCCCATAACTTGTTTTGTCATGTGTGTATAATCACTAGACTTGCAGACAGTTTCATCACTTACAACCATGGGTTCATATGATGTTCATGTAGCTTGCTGATTCTTCAGAGGGAGCTAAGATAGACACTGACCGAAATGTGTCTGTTATATTTGATATCCTGAGGTGGAAGAAGAATGCAAGGCTGGAGAACCTTGTTTTGAGCAGACTTTCGTTTTCCCAAACGGTTGAGAATATTTTTGTGCTGTCTTTCCCAGTATTTTGCATTCAAACAGATAGAAAACGTAGATAAGGGCCCATTTGGTAGGATTTCAGCTCCTGCTCCTCTCTGATTCTGCTCTGGCTCCTCCTAATTCTGATCTTCTGAAGAATCAGGAGCAGTTTTTGAAAGTGTTCAGCTAACTGGTTGGCTTCAGATTCTTGAAAGAGGGGATTCTAGAGGAATTGTCCAGTTTGTCCTTGTCTGTTATACCTTACTTGTATTTGTAACTTGATCCATTGTATTTGTGTGGATTATTTGTGAGATATGAGAAAAAAAACAGAATCATACAATATATTGAACAACCGAGTAATTAGCATGGTAATAAAGTCCAAAAATTACATAGAAGTCTCATCGTGATATATTAGTGATTACAGAAGACAACAAAATAAGAAAGGTTCGCCCACTTAGCATCAACCTATTATAATTTGGCACAAGAATTTCTGCTTTGAGTTGTTGTAGTATACTGAGTCCACTTGGTGCACAATCCTGCCTGTCAGCATCTCTAACCAGTACATCATGACACATCAACAGGCTGGGCAGTATTGTAGAACCCTGATCATGACCAGGCTTACATTGCGCATAGAGTAGGCAGTTCATCGTAAAAAGGTAATAAGTCGCAGGAAGGTCGATTACCAATATCTAGGAAAATACTTGATGATGGACCTGTAGGTGAGGTTTTCAAAAGCAAGAGTTGCCAATCAGCTTCTACAGACATCTTAACAGACAAATGGACTAATGGTATAAGAAATACCTAACTTTTTCGTTATAGACTTCCAAGATGCTCACTAAAAATGTGTATGCCACAGGCAAACTTCTCTCTTCAGACATCCAGAACAATTCTTCCAAATCCCTATAGTTAACACCCCTATTCTCTGCAGTCCCTTCCATGGTGAAGGTCTTTCCTGTTCCTATTTGCCCATGTGCGAAGATGCATACATTGAAACAATTAGAATAACATTATATGATCCATTAAATTCAGCATCCTTCAACGTATAATCATATCTTAGATACATTATGAGAAGCAAAGGATATGCCATTTGTTCAATCAAAGCCCCTTTCTTATGTCATTATAATCCACTAACTACAAGTTGGAAAGAATATACATGTTTAAAGACCTTAGCAGCTAAGACACGCTAGTTAGGAAATGGCACAATTGTAGAAAGAGAATAAACTTCAAGAACAAAGAAGAATACATTTGCTATCTCTGAAGTGCAGGGGAGGGTGAGAGAGACAGAGAATTAGGAAATGCAGATTTGCCCACATAGCTTGTAACAGATTGTGTGTTATAATTAAAGTTAGTTGAGAAAATCCAGAGTCTCACATCAGGCCATCTTATCTTCCAACTGGTTGACTATGTCAGAGGGTTTAACAGTAGCAAAATGTAGTGTATCTTACCGGCTTTAGTAAAATTGCTCATTTGGTTAAGTGGAGACCTGAGATCTGTCCTAAACCCGCTAAAACTAGGCAAAGAATCTGAATGAGATCAATTGCAACAGGCTTTAACCTAGGAGTTGAAGGCTTCTGGATATATCAAACATAGGAAGCCACAATGCATACACGTTCTTTGGGAGCTCATGCAAGTCCAGCTTCCCTCATATGTTTTATGGTTAACTCAAGCCTTCTATGTAAATCAAACCTTCGATATCCAGCAACCAATATATCATAGGTTGAACGGGTGAGCTTGTACAAACTTTGGATGCGACTTAAGAACAAATCCAACCTATCAAAATCCTTGTGACGAAAATATGAACAAATAATAGCCTCAACATACTCCGAGCGCATAAAGATGATGCTATTATCCAACATCTGGCAAACTGCATGCTCCATATCTTGCAAGCGATCTGTGCTAGCATAAGACCTGATAATTCCACAATACAGTTGTGTTACAGATCTCAAGTGCACTCCCATTTGTATTACGGAAAGCAGCTGCTCCATTGCATCAACTTCGCCTCCGTCCAAGCATAATCTTGTTAACCTCTCAACTGCTAATTTATTCAACTCCTACTTGCCACCACTAATAAATTTTACCAAAAAAAATTAACCATGCTAGCCTCCTTCGTTCTAGAAAGCATCTCAAGCTTGGCCTCCAAAATAGCAAAGTTTGGCTTAAATAAAACCACACAGCGACTCTAGTGATCGAATCGAGGAGGAGGGGCTCACGAGGTGCGCCTTGGCCTGGGAGGACGCACGGAGGAAGGCGGCGGCGAGGGGCTCCCAGAAGGTGCCGTCGCAGTGCGGCACCGAGGAGCTCGCCTCCTCTATGGTCACCTTCACACTGCACTCCGGCTTCGAAACCAGGCGCGTGAGCAGGGGGTCGTCCGTCTCCTCACCGGCTGCAACGGTCGCAGTCCGCATTCCACGCCACACGCGGCGACGAGTGCCATCAAGTTAGGGTTTTCATGCTCTGCAGCGTGCGAGGCACCTGTGGGGAGAGGAGACAGCGCAGCATTGTGGTGGGTGAGCTCGCAACAGTGCGGGCTGGGGATTTTACAGGATGGCAAAAGCGGGGAATAGCGTCTCAACTCTAGGGCAATCTATCACAGCATCACGCTAATTCTTGCGGGGAGCAGGTGTTCAGCGGCTCCCGAATTCCTTCGCATTTGCTCGCCTCGGCTGATTCTGATTCCAATTTGGATCAATGGGAAAGGAGCGTGTTCGGTAGAGCTTGGCTCCTTCGTATGAGAATTTGGGAGCTGGAGCTCTACCGAACAAGCTCTTATGCTTGCATGATTGTTTCATTTTTTTCAATCTTTTCTAACCTCATGAGACCATTTCACATGGAGTTAAAAAGGGCCAAAATTTCGATGATTTTGGTCAAAATCTCGGTTTTGCGATGTTTAAAATACCATATTTAAAATTTGATTTTTGAAATTCAGCTAGATTACCAAAATTCCGGATTTTGACTGCCAACAAAATATAATCCGAAAACAAAATTAGTAACCTTGTGCTCAAGGTTACAAAAACCGCCGAAATTCGGCGAAATCTCGCCGAAATCTCGGATTTCGGACCCCAGCGAGTTTGCATAGACCGGCCGGATGTAAAAATCCGAAAAAATTTGAAATTACTACAGATATATTTGGATTTTTTATTTTTCAGCGAGATTTGGCAAAAACCGACGAGATTTTGAATTTTAAACCGGATTTTGAATTTTTGGTCGGATCGACCGAATTATATCAATAAGTTCTCGAAGTGATCTTCAATGATAATGTTTCAAAAGTTTATTTTTAGACTTTTTGGCACTTCTAGTAAACACACTCTGAATTTTAAAAATTGAGAATGCATTTTCATGCTATGAAAAATTTATGGGAGTATCATAAGATATGTAGGATAATACATAAAATTTATGAAAATATTTTGACATCATTTGTTATGTTTTAAAAATAAAAATCGAAATAGGATAAAAGTCGGTTCGCAGGACCACTTGGAAGTAGTCCGGCGTGAACGACCTTTGCACGGACTACTTCAAGTGGTCCGGCGTGAACAACTATACTAGGATGGGAAAATTCGGAAGAAAATTGAAATTGCTACTGATAAAACCGCCGAATTTTTATTTTTTAGTGAGATTCGCAAAACCCACGAGATTTGAATTTTAAACAGAATTTGAATTTTTGGCGGATCGTAGGAATTATATCAATAAGTTCTCGTGAAGTGATCTTCAATGATAATGTTTGAAAAAGTTTATTTTTAGACTTTTTGGCATTTCAGTAAACACTCTCTGAATTTTAAAATTGAGAATGCATTTTCATGCTATGAAAAATTTATGGGAGTATCATAAGATATGTAGGATAATACATAAAATTTATGAAAATATTTTAACATCATTTGTTATGTTTTAAAAATAAAAATCGAAATAGGATAAAAAGTCGAGTTCACGCGGACCACTTGGAAGTAGTCCGGCGTGAACGATTTTTTGCGCGGACTACTTCAAGTGGTCCGGCGTGAAGCAGGTTTTAACAGGCGATAGAGATCAAGAGTATCTGTTAGAATTTTTAAAAATTCATACAGTTTGATCATCATCTGAAAATTTTATGAGAGCATTATAGATACATCATAACCATGAAAAAAAAATTCAAATGTTTTTACCATGGTTTGAACCATTTTGCATTCGGTTCAAAATTACCGGTCAATCGTTTTATACGGACAGTTCTAATGTTTGAATTTTTAAAATTACACACACTTCATAATAATCTGAAATTTTTATGGAAACATAATAAATGTGTAATGACTCTTCAAAAAAATTTGAGCAGTTTATAACTTGATTTGTACCATTTTTCGTTCGGATCAAATTTGTCGGTCGTTGTTTAATCAGACAGTACCACTCTCTGAATTTTTAAAAATTCCTCAGATGTGATAATCAGATGAAATTTTTATGAGAACATCATCAATGTGTCAGAAACCTCCAAAAAATTTCAAAATTTTTCGTTAACGTTTGGACCACTTTTCGCCAGTGCAAAAAACCGAAATTTCGCAATTTACCAAATTTCGCCCAATTTCGCCAATTTCGCTATTTCTCGGTTTCAAACAAGCCGGATTCAAATTTTAAATTTGAAATTCTGGACGAGATTTCTCCGAAATTACCGAATTTCGCCGAAATCTCGGTATCCGGCCCACGACGGTATTTTATCCGAAAACGAAATCCGAAACCCTGCTTGTGCTAGAGTTCTACATGCCCTTATTATCACCCCCCGTGAGTTCTGTGTGCACTACCGTCTACAATTTAGGGCAATGCACTAGCAAGGAGTAGCACACTTCGAGAAAAGTCTAGATGAAGCCTAAACAATTATAGAAAATTCATAATATACCATTGAATATACTATTCATTGTAAGACTGACATATGACCCCATGTTATTAAGACATCGAATAGAGTTATTCACTGTAAGATTCAGGTGCTTGACCGAGTAGTTACTGACATACTACAAATCAAAACGCTGATGTCCATGTCACTGTTGTCAACAACATGCTGCCATCATCTTGACCATATATTATTAATGGATTAATGACCCTACACTACTATAGTTGGTCCAGTATTAATTAAGTTCAGCTTAAGTAAGGGCTTGTTCTTTTGAATCCATCCTATGCTCGAGTGCTATTTACAACTAGGAAGACATGTCAGATCTGCATCATCCAATATTTCTTCCTCCACTATGTAACCAGGGTTAGTTATGTATCTACGGATGTAGTACAAACAGCTTACAGCAGTTGTCTGGAAGCTTCATGGCAACCGATCAATCCATGCCGGAGTGTACAGTTGCAACAAAAACTCTGTTCATCTTTAACAGAAGGCCCCACCCAACGTAGGGACAAATATCACCCACTTCTCCTATATTAGTGAAGATATTTGTACTTAGTTTGATAGTTTCACCTGGAAGAACGGATTGCTCATCGTTTCTTCACGAATCATTAGGTTCTTTGCACCTTATAAACGGACAGCCCTTGAAATACTGACTTGAGAGTAGGATCTGAAGAAAAAAAAAACGAGTACCATCGCTCTGCACGATTATCTCCATGCCATGAAAGAACGAATCGTGTACGGCTGAGCTGGTGCAAGCAAGATCGCTTTTACATACTCCTATTATGGTGATTGCCGATGCAAGGTGAAGGATGGAATCATCACTCCACTCGGCCAGTTCTTATTATTTTCTTGGCCAGGCCGATGGCTTGTTCAGATTGACAGTATACAGAGAAACAAAGGGATGATTTGGCCTCAGATTAGCATTTTGGCACATTGATCTCTGCCACCAGTAACCAGGGTAAAACTTTACCCGATGCGCAAAATAGTTACCGAGGCTCATACCTCAGGCTGTCATCACCGGCCAATACCAAACACTATCAAATCCAATAACCTTGCGCATAAGCCAATCCAGAAGCCTCCAGGGGAAGAAAAAGAAAGAAAAATGAAACTTCAGAACGCCTAGAGAATTTCTTGCAAAAAATGTAAATTGCACATCCAGCCAGCAACCCAGCATGTGAGAGAAGCAAGCACAAACCGAAAGGATCCATTCCCAATCTCCTTCAGATCCAGAACACACGGACAACACAACGCAAACCCGCGTTGGCGCCAAAGGAAACGTAAATGGATACAAAGAAGAAGAGCCAAAGAAACATTGATGAGAGCACGTCAGAACTCAAAACTGACGAGACGCCGGGAGCCAGAGATGGGAAGATGTAGAAGGTGAACGCGTGGAAGAAAAGAGTGGCGGCCGGCTCGCGCGATCGATTCGTCAGGCTAGGGTTTCCTCTGAGGAGGGGTGAGTCCCGCTTTAAGAAGCTTCCGGAAGATGGACTTTACTGGGACAGCCTTCTCTTCGAGGTGGGCTTCGGCCCAGATGATTTGAGGTCTGTGCCACGTTCTCCTGTTTCCGAGGTGGTTTTTATCCGGCCTACTGCTAAAAGGAACCTACGATGCTGAATGATACTCCAGGCGTATTTTGATTTGCACAAGGATTAAGGTTGTGGTAAAATTGAGAAAAATATAAGAGAAAATGACTTACATATCCCTCTTAATTGTCTTGAAAGATGAGAGATAATACTTTGTGTAGATGGTAATGAATAAATGCATATGGTTGAGAGAGAATAAATAAAGGTATATGTGAAAAGACTCATTAAATCTACATGCACGTCTTATATTTTTCAACAAGACCATTCAAACTATAGGCCTTATATTTATCAACGAAGGGAGTAGTTACTAGGCAGACCCGCGCGCTTCAAAAAATTTGGTCCGATTTTTTTTCTATAAAAAATATAATTTCGATTTTTTTTAGTGGTATTTTTTAAAAACAAATTGTCTGATTAAGAGCCATCGACGAATTTGTGTAGCGGAAAAAATTGGCTGGCTAGGATTCGTCAGCGAATTTGCGTAACCATGTTTTTTTTCTATGAAAACCCACTCGAAATCTTTGGGTTTTTTTTTGCAAAAAATGTAAGAAGAACCGGGCTAAAAATTGATTGGCTAGGAGTCGCCAGCGAATTTGTGTAACCACAGTTTTTCCTGTAAGAATCCACCCGAAAGCTTTCCGGTTTAAAGAACCGGCAGAGGATGTAATTTTAAATCTTCCGAGTTTAAAGAATCAACTTCTATGTTGAATTTGTGGAACCACAATTTTTTTCAAAATAACTGGACCTAAATGAAATTTTAAATCTTTCGGGTTTAAAGAACTGGCACCTGGGTCAAATTTGTGGAATCACGGGGGCTTTTTTGCAAAATAACCATGGAAGGATCTATCCACAATTTCTGATTTTCTGGAGTATTTTTTGTAAAATAACCAATGGAAGGACTTGTCCACGATTTCTGATTTTTCGAGGGGGCTCTTCCGAAAAAAGATGACGTGGCATGCCTAGTTGCGGTTGAATTCCACCCGTCTTAAGATATACAAGGCAGACTCGCGCACGATGTCACGTCGTGCGAAAAAATTGGTCCAAGTTTTTTTTTTGTAAAAAAACGTAATCTCGGTTTTCTGAGTGTTGTTTTTCTAAAAATTGGTTGGCCAAGAGCCGTTGACGAATTTGCGTTGCGGAAAAAATTGGGCTGTTTTTTCCTGCAAAAAACTTATCCGTTTTTTTTTGTTGCAAAAAATGTAAGAAGAATCGGGTTAAAAATTGGTTGGCTAGGATCCGTCGGCGAATTTACGTAAACAAAGTTTGTTTCTGTAAGAACCCACCCAAAATCTTGGGGTTTTTTTTTGCAAAGAACGCAAGAAGAACCGGGCTAAAAATTGGATGGCTAGGAGCCGTTAGCGAATTTGCGTTCCAGGTTTAAAGAACCGGCGCCCGTGTCGAATTTGCGGAACCATAGTTCTTTTGCAAAATAATGGGACTTAAACGTAATTTAAATCTTTCGGGTTTAAAGAACCGAAGCACGTAGCGAATTTGCGAAACTACAGGGTTTGTTTTTTGCAAAATAACCGATGGGATCTGAATATAATTTTAAATCTTTCGGATTTAAAGAACTGACACCCGAGTCGAATTTGCGGAATTATGGGGTTCTTTTTGCAAAATAAACGGTGGAAGGACTTGATCGTGATTTTTGATTTTCTAGGGGGCTTTTCTGGAAAAAAAAACAGAACTGAGCTGAGGACCTAAATACAATTTTAATTTTTTCGGAGGACCTCAACACGAACGCACTAACGTGGCGGCCCTGGTTGGCCTCCAATCCCCAGTATAAGATATATATTATATTATTCGCATTCCTAACCTTCATTCTTCTCTTCTTAAATCCCTCTTTTATCCTTAAAAATCTCTAATAAAAATAAAAATTACTCTATAGCAAACAAATTAACTACTAAAAAAATATAATACTTATTTTAGTAACCTGTGCGACAGAGGTGGGATGTAAACAACGGTAGTGACGAAGCTAAATATGTGCTATAAGCCAAACTTGACGATATAAGCATGGTGTGCATCGGAACAAAGCTCCACCACGCAGTGTGGTGAAACCAACGACAAAGGCCCTGTTTGGAGGCTTTAAGCCATTTTTAGCTTCCGAAAAATTATCAAGCCCCTCAAACGACTTAGTTTTGAAAACAACTTTTGGCATAAACTAGAAGCTATATATAATTAGCAAAAGCCAAAAGCTGGTCGAAACCTGCTTTTGCAGCTTATTGCTGAGAAAAATTAGCTGCTTGTTAAATGACCTCTTATAAAAGTTACAACTACTTTTCAGTCAAAAAAATCAAAAAACAATTTTTTAGAAAAGCTACACCTCTCGAACAGCCCAAAATCTCAATGTATTCGGCTAGTGATGGCCAAATGAGTCGTGCGAACTGGGCCGACCCGTGGCCTGGTACTGTGGACATGGCCCAATAGGTCAGGCCGTCGCCTCAGCCTGTCAAGTCGGCACTGCACAGCCAAGCACAGCCCGTTAAGCTTTTCCTAATTTACATAGATTTTTAAAAAGAAAATTTTCTACATTTCTTTGAGTTTTCTAATTATTCTAGATTATTTTCAAAAAATTCGACATTTTTTCAAACTTTTACAATTTTCCAACTTTTAAACTTTTTTTTTGAATTTTTCTAATTTTTTTTTTGAATTTTTGAATTTTTTTTTAATTTTTGTTACTAAATAGGCCAGTCTCGGCCCGAGAGCTACCCTGGACGTGCTTGGCCATAGCCAGTCTCGGCCCGAGAGCTACCCTGGACGTGCTTGGCCATAGCCAGTCTCGGCCCGAGAGCTACCCTGGACGTGCTTGGCCATAGCCTCAACACATGAACAACCCGTTTAATAGCCAGATCTAAACTAGCCGTGTCGTGTTTAGGCCGTACTGTGTCGGGGCAGGGCAGCCCATTTGGCCACCACTTCGGCTAATTTTCAATTAAGGATCAGCTGACGTACCCCGACCCCGTGTTGTCACGAAATCGCCCTCCCGGATTTCCTCGCCCCGCCAGGCCGCCAGCCACCACCACAAACGCCCGCCAGCTCCCCACGCATTTCGTCGAGCACCATGGCCGCCCTCCTCCTCTCCTCCCGCCTTCCCACCGCTACCCCGACCCTCCTCCTCCACCTCCGCTCGCCCCGCTCCCCGCTCCCTATCCTTCCCCAACACCATTCCAAACGCTCGCCTCCGCCGCTGCGGCCCGCTCCTCGCGTCCTCCGCCCCACCTCCGCCGCCAACGCCCGCTCCGACCGCCGCAGCCCAGCCCTTTCGCTCCCTGGCCCCCTCCGAGACCACCGTCCTCGTAACCGGCGCCACGGGCTACATCGGCTGCTTCGTCGTCCGCGAGCTGCTCCGCCGGGGCCACCGCGTCCTCGCCGTCGCCCGCCCCCGCAGCGGCGTGCGCGGCCGCAACTCCCCGGAGGACGTCGTTGCCGACCTTGCCCCGGCCCGCGTCGTCTTCTCCGACGTCAACGACCCGGACGCGCTCCTCGCCGACCTCTCCTCCCACGGCCCCGTCCACGTCGCTGTCTGCTGCCTCGCCAGCCGCGGCGGCGGCGTGCAGGACTCGTGGCGCGTCGACTACCGCGACACGTTGCACACCCTCCAGGCGGCCCGCAGCCTCGGCGCCGCCCACTTCGTCCTCCTCTCCGCCATCTGCGTCCAGAAACCGCTCCTCGAGTTCCAGCGCGCCAAGCTCAAGTTCGAGGACGAGCTCGCCACCGAGGCGGCCCGGGACCCGGCCTTCACCTACAGCATCGTCCGCCCCACCGCCTTCTTCAAGAGCCTCGGCGGCCAGGTCGAGACCGTCAAGAACGGCCAGCCCTACGTCATGTTCGGCGACGGCAGGCTGTGCGCCTGCAAGCCCATCAGCGAGGAGGACCTCGCAGCCTTCATCGCCGACTGCATCTTCGACGAGGACAAGGCCAACAAGGTGCTCCCCGTCGGCGGGCCGGGGAAGGCGCTCACGCCGCTGGAGCAGGGGGAGATGCTGTTCCGGCTGCTCGGCCGCGAGCCCAAGTTCATCAAGGTGCCGATCCAGATCATGGATGGCGTCATCTGCGTGCTCGATGGACTGGCCAAGATGTTCCCGGCGCTGGAGGACGCCGCGGAGTTCGGCAAGATTGGGAGGTACTACGCGTCGGAGAGCATGCTGCTGCTGGACCCGGAGACCGGGGAGTACAGCGACGAGAGGACGCCGAGCTATGGCAAGGACACGCTCGAGCAGTTCTTCGAGAGGGTGATAAGGGAAGGCATGGCGGGGCAGGAGCTCGGCGAGCAGACCATCTTCTAGGCCTTCTGGATTGCCGGTTTCGGGGGCAATTGAGCTTGTAAATTCCGGGTCGAGTGTAGAAAGTGAAGCTTTGACTTGCTGATGATGCAAAACACAATCAGCAATCAAATTGTACCATACAATGCATTGTCCAGTTTGGAGGAGAAATTTTGCTCTCTGAAATCATATGTAGAATGTAGATCAAAGATGAATCCTTTTGCCGACAATACATAGCTTCCGTATAAACCAGGCTATGCTTTTTGTACAGTATTTTGATTTTAAAATTGGATACATAACTTAATCAGAGATAAATTGCTAAGGATTTTGCAATCAATTTTTAACCATCACCCTTGAAAATGATTACATCTATACCCAACAGTCGCAACTGTTTCATTCATGTTAACATCTTTGCACTCTGATGCATGGCATTCTCAAACTGTTCCTCGGTAAAACGAAGCTTCTGCAATAGCAGTAAGACAAATTGCACTGAAACCATGCAAAACATACATGGCACTGTTCCCTGCCTGTAATATCACCGACCTTAGATGTAAAACTATATACAGGGGTTGGACTAAAATAAACTCTCTTTAACATAGTGTAGTCACATGACGGAAAAAATACGTAAGTAGAACTATATGTGAGCTATCAGCTATGAGACTGGAGGAAAACAAAATGCTGACACATTTTTTTATTATCTTCACTTCCACCTGATTAGTGCTCTTCATCTCCAAGATCCACTATATATTACTGAAAGGAACGCTTAAATCTGATTTGCCTTTGCAAAACGCCCCTTAATCCTCAACCTGCCATCAGCACGAACTTTGCGGGACTCATACCGGACCTGCTTATCGAATCTGCAAAATTTCCGTGGTCATACAATTAGGTAAATAAGAAAAATTTCAAACCAAACCGATTCTTATAAAAAATTTCAAAAAAAATCATATCATGTCATAGCCATATCTCACCTTCTTGTCTTCCTCTTTTCCTTATAGCGGGAAATGACAGAGTCCCGGTCAGGGCAGGGAACAACATCAAGGCCACCCTTTTTGGGGAAAGCTTGCATTGGCATGCCATTGCCAGGATTCACCTGGTAGTTATCCTCCATACTGCTACCATTGCTCATGCTGGGGCAAATTTCTGACATTTGAACAAATGATGAAAGGCATGCTTCAGCTGAGCTGACTGGGGTCTGCCCGTGTGCGAACTCGGCATTGCATGCATCATTTAGGGCCTGATAATCACCATTGTTCCATCTGCCATTCTGCCAACCAGATAAACTAACATGTTAGTCGATCACCAAGTAAACAGGTACTGTTTACAAAAAGAATTAATAATGAAAAGTTGTGCGGATTTAATGTATGTTCTCCAAAGCTCTTGGCGGTTATACTGCAGAATTAGACCAACTCTGTTTTTTAATGACCCAGTTCTACTAGTACCACTTCACTAAAGGAGGAATGGCAGTACGATATTCTTGCCCAGGTTCAACAATTTAGCTGTGAATCAGCATGGGTAAAAGGAACCTACTGTTGATAGAGAAGAATAAGAAAACCATATCATTAGCAAGTCCGGGTATTCTTATACTAGTTATCGAAGTCGAGTTTGAGAGATTCTTAACTACAGTGACTTCCTTCTGACTCCAAGTGATGTATGTTGAGTTGTTTACACTTACACTTACACTTCAGAATATATCCCTCATCGAGATAGGTATGCCTTAATGGAACAATGTGTTTTTAGAATATCTTCACCGCCATGGGTGGATCTAGGGGTGCACCCCTGAAAATTTGAAAATTTTCGGGAGATCACCTCTTTTATGGGTTAAATTCGTTGATTGAATTGGTTCCGATTTTAGTGGTTTGGGATTTTTATGACCTTAGAATTATTTGTATTATACTTTTAGCAAATTTTGAATATATATGTGAGATCTATGATGTTACGAAACCAATATACAATACTGTTGTCTCAAGCTACCTTGGACACTCACACTTTGATCACGCAGTATGAACAACAAGATTTTTGTGCTGCGCCATTCCCAACCACGGCATTTTCCTCTCTATTAATCAAGACAAGGAAGAGTTACATGTAAGGAAAGAGTTACATGCAAGGAAAAACTAATTAGGACAAGGAAAGGCTAATCACGTCCCAAACTCAGGAAGGTTCTAATCACATCCAAAATTCAGGCCGCATACACACATACACAAAAGGAAACCTGAAAAGGAGCGAGCTAGGATTATGTAACAATCTCCCACCTAATGCTTGCTTCATTCACTTGATTTCCCGGACGCCGATTTGGGCGCAAAGTTCCTGAAACCTCACGCGCCCGAGCGGCTTCGTGAGTATGTCGGCGAGCTGTTCCTCAGTTCGCGTATACTCGAGCTGGATCTTCCCTCCATCGACACACTCCTGGATAAAGTGAAATCGAGTATCGATATGCTTACTCCGGTCGTGGAAGACAGGGTTCTTACTTAAGGCGATGACAGACTTGTTGTCCACCCTGAGCATTGGAGCGTCGAACTCTGAGCAGAGGAGCTCCCCCAGAAGTTGACCCAGCCATATGCCCTGACACGCCGCGGTCATCGCGGCGATGTACTCCGCTTCGCATGTTGATAGCGCCACCACCTTCTGCTTCTGAGATTGCTAGGTGATGGGGCTTTCCCCGAGGAAGAAGAACACCCCTGTGGCTGAAGCCCACCAATGCCGGTTCTCCGTCGTCCTTCCTCATGTAGCGGATGTCGTAGTCGTGTGTGCCGGCGATGTAGCGCAGTATGTGTTTGACAACGACCAGATGATCTTCGCGCGGCTCCTCCATGAACTGGCTCACGTAGCCCACCGAGTAGGCTATGTCCAACCGTGTGTGCACCAAGTACCGCAAGCTCCCGACGATTCTTCGGTACTGAGTGGTGTTCACCGGTGCGCAAGTGCTCGACTTACTCAGCTTCAAGCGAGCTTCCATCGGCGCTTGACAAGGATTGCAGTTCGCTGGACCACTGGTCTCCAACAATTTTGACGCGTACGTGGACTGGCGCAGAGTGATACCATCTGAGCTTTGGCTCATCTTGATGCCAAGGTAGTAGGAGAGCAAGCCCAGATCGCTCATCCGGAATAGTTTCTTCATCTCGCCTTTGAACGCACCGATGTCACCAGTGCTGGGGCTGGTGATGATCAAGTCGTCGACGTACATGCTGACGATCAGCTGCCTTGCGACACTACGAAACCCCAGTGTCGCAAGGCTAGTGCCAAGCTTGGCGTTCCACGCCCTCGGCGCCTGGCGGAGACCATACAACGCCTTTCGGAGTCAGAGCACTTTGCTCTCTTGTTTGTCGACGACGAAGCCCGGTGGCTGCTCGACGTAGACTTTCCCTTGGAGGTCACCGTTGAGGAACGGCGACTTGACGTCCATGTGGTGGACTTCCCAACCCTCTTGAGCCGCAACCGCGGCCAGGAGACGCACGGATTCCAGCCGCGCCATAGGAGCAAACACTTCCTTGAAGTCGATCCCCTGCCGTTGGACATACTCCTTGGCCACGAGCTGCGCCTTGTGCTTCACCACCGCGTCATGCTCGTCACGCTTCACCTTAAAGACCCACTTCAATCCAATCGGGTAGTGACCTGCAGGAAGGTTAGTGAGCTCCCACGTGCTGTTGTCTTCAATCGAGCTCATCTCCTCGAGCATCGCCTTGCGCCAGCATTAATGCTGCTCTGCGTCGCGGAAGGATGTTGGCTCGTCGGTTGTGGTGAAGAGCAGCTCCTCATAGTCGAGTACGCGTGGTGCGAAGCCGCACGGAGTGGCCGGCCCGATGATGTTGTCGACGGTGCGAAACCGGAGTGGGGCAACATCATGGTCGGTGTCCAGCACTGCATCCAGATCAGATGGCGGCAAAGCGAATTCCACCGCGGGTGAAGCCACGGGGGCGTCCCCGCGCTCCCGCCTGGTGTCGCCGCAGCAGGTGTACTTGGCGGCGTGTTATGATGCATCGGCGAGCTTCCCTATTCTCCAGCCGATTCGTAGATCCCCTCCGTCTCTGTCGCACACACAGAGGTATACTCGACTATGAACCTGGCTCATCGTCGATGCTCCAATCCCACTGTACCGATTCGTCGAAGACGACGTCGCGCGTGACATCGATGCGCTTGCCGACGGGGTCGAACACTCGATAAACCTTGGATCCGGCCTCGTACCCGATGAACACCATCGGTGTGCTCCAGTCATCCAGCTTCTTCAGATGCGGCTTCACGTTCTTGACGTGTGCGACGCAACCAAAGGTGCGGAAGAAATGCACCACCGGTTGCTTACCATGCCAGGCCTCATAGGGCGTCATCCCGTCGACGCTGCGTGTGGGCGCGCGATTGAGAATGAAGACGGCAGTGGTGACTGCCTCTCCTCAGAATATCCCGAGAAGCCCCTTCGCCTTCATCATGCTTTCGAGCCATGGCGACCATCGTCTGATTGCGACGCTCAACGACTTTGTTCTGCTAAGGGGAGTACGGGGCTGTGAGCTGCCGCTGCACTCCACGCTCGGTGCAGTACTCGCCGAACTCAACAGAGGTGAACTCGCTATCACGGTCAGTGCGGAGAGCCTTGAGCTTGCGCCTTGTCTCCACCTCCACCTGGGCTTGAAATTCGTCCTTGCTTGCAAGAAGACGTAGCCACATGTGGTGGCTTTTGTCATCTACCAGTAGCAGGAAGTAGCGGTTGCCACTGGGCGTCGTTGGTGCGATCGGGGCGTAGAGGTCATCATGAACAAGGTAGATGAGATGTTCCGCGCGATGCTTGCTTTGCTCAGGGAATGATGCCCGTCGTTGCTTGCTGGCCAGGCACCCATCACAGACTTGATCCACCTGATCAATCTCTGGGAGCCCTCGCACCATGGCGTTTCGTGCGAGCTTGCGAAGGGCCTGAAAATTCAGGTGACCATACCTTGCGTGCCAGCGTCATGCGTCCTCCGAGCTCCTTGCCGATAGGCACACGGGCTGTGTGATGTCGAGCCTGAGCACGTACAGCCGGTTGGGGGAGCGCTTCACCCTGGCCAACAGATACCGCTACTGGTCGTGGATCCTCAAGACGCCGTCGTCGATCAGCACCTGGCAGCAATTCTCGTCGATCAGCACCTGGCAGCCATTCTCGTCGAGTTGCCTGATGCTGATGATGTTGGTGGTGAGCCACGGGATGTAGTACACCCCCGTAAGGGCGCGATGCTCCTCGGACTTACAGGTGAACAGGATGGTGTCGCATCCTTCGATGTTGACGTTTGATCCATCCCCAAATTTGACGGTGCCGAGGACGCTGGAGTCGAGCTCAGAGAAGACAGCATGGGACCCGGTCATGTGGTTCGTGGCGCCGGTGTAGAGATACCACAGACCAGCGTCTCGCTCCTCCTCCCAATCGAGCTGCGTGAGGGCCTTCGCCTCAACCAGCTGTAGTGGTTTGGACGCTAGCAAGGGGAATCAGAGACTACGCACTCCCTAGCCATTAGAAGTGTGGGCTCATCATCGTCGCCTTGCGTCACGTGAACCTGCTCGTCTCGCTTCGGCTTACGATAGTCCTTGGCCCAATGGCCGAGCTTGCCGCAGTTGTGGCATTTGTCTCAGGATACATCGCGCGTGCCGCCATCACGGCCACTGCCGTCACCTTTCTTCTCGCGCGGTCTTCCACGGCATCAGTTGCTTCCCCGGTATTTGTTGGCGCTGGTTGACCCTTCGCCCTATTGTCGCTCCTTCATTCGTGCGATCCATTCCTCCTCGGCGAGGAGGAGTTTAGAGCCGGTGTCGACCGAAACGGAGGAATCAAGACGGTTCTCCACAGCCTTGAGTCTCCCAATGACCTCATCAACAGACAGAGTTGAGAGATCAAGCAAAGTTTCAATCGAGAGTGCGATTTGCGAAAACCTGGGCAACATGACGCGGAGAAACTTCTCAACGACCTTCGGTTCTTCCACCGTTTCGCCAAGGATGCTCAGTTGGCTGACGAGCCTGGTGAGCCCGCGCGCTTGGAGCATCACTTTCATCAGAAGCGCCCAGTTGCTGTAGTTCGTGCGAGTCAATGTCGGGTAGTTTGCCGATCCCCCATCTCCTTATCCACACGCCGTACCACCTGGTCGCCGCCGCTACCACCGCCGTTCTCGGCACGGAACTAGGGACGAGGTGCTGATGAATGGGAGCGCTCGAGGGACGTCGGCAACGAGTGCGACATCACCGAATCACGAAACTAGAACCGAAATCAGGCTCTGATACCAATTGTTGTCGCAAGCTACCTTGGACACTCACACTTTGATCACGCAGTATGAACAAACAAGATTTTTGTGCTGCGCCATTCCCAACCATAGTATTTTCCTCTCTATTAATCAAGACAAGGAAGAGTTTCATGCAAGGAAAGAACTAATTAGGACAAGAAAAAGCTAATCACGTCCCAAACTCAGGAAGGTGCTAATCACATCCAAAATTCAGGCCGCATGCACACATACACAAAAGGAAACCTAAAAAGGAATGAGCTAGGATTATGTAACAAATACTATAGAGTTATACGAAACCAATGTACAATACTATATAACAGTCTCTACCGTTCAAACGGAAATGCTGCAGACACTATCAGCTGTCTAAGTACAAGTTTCAGTTAACATGTGTGCCAAATTTCTTCTTGGTTGATGAATAATTGCAGTGAAAAGTCCTGGCTAAATTCATAGTTAATACACGACAGGGGAAATTTGTCGGATAGATCGAAATCTGTAAAATCATACCTCGTAACCAGGGGTCGGCATGGTTGCAACCTCATGGCTGTTCTCTGTACGAAAATTGTCATGTCCAGTAATGTACTGTGATGGTGCCCATGAAGGCAACTGATCACCAGCTTGCTCTGCCTCCTCATAAGCGGCTATTTGCGCGCCGCCGTCTGACTTGGCGATCTCGCATAGCTGTCGTATGACCTCCTCGTTCATCTTCCCATCCGCCGAGCTCTGGTTCTTGTGCAGCAGATAACAATCAGTCAGGAGTTAGATGGGAGAATAAATCAAAGTAAAAGTAGAAAAATAAGTGAAATTTGCCAGACGGTGAGCAGTACAAGTCAGGAAGTACCTTGGGGGAGGACGGCGTGACGAGGGGCTCGAAGCCATGGCAGGAAGTGGTCGGCACGATGAGATCCTCCAGACTGAGCACCTGTGGCTCCTCCCAGATGTTCCACCACTCCCCGTCGGCGGCCGCCGGCTTCTCGAACTCGGGGACCCCGAGGACTGCGGCGAGCTCGTGCGCCGAGGGGCACCCGGTGTACCCCTGTACCGTGCAGCGGTCGTGGAGCGGCGCGTCACCGTGCCTGACGTCCCGGTGCCTCCCGAAGTCGCAGTTGGAGCAGAGGAACTCCGTGGCCGCAGCGCGGCGGAAGACGGCCCCCGCGGAGCGGCATGCGGCGCAGAGCGGGGCGCGCGCGTGGCGGGAGCAGACCGTGTTGGCGCCGTGCACGTGGCGGTCGCACGGCAGGCAGAGCCTGGCGGTGTCGGCCCGGCAGTAGACCACAGCCTGCGCGCCGCCGCAGTAGTCGCAGGCCGCCTCGCCGTGCACGTACTTCTTGGTCCCCCCCTCCAGCTCCGGTTCTTGATCCTGCCGTGCACCCACGGTCAGCACCCGCTCCTGCTGCTCGTCTTGAACCATTTGGTTGGGCCGGCGAAGAGGAGACTAGACTAGCAAGAGGAAGAGAGGATGCGCGCACCGTGTCATGTGCTTGCTTGGGGGATAAGAAGGGGAGTAGGAGGAGGAGAAGCAGGAAGCGTGAGAGGAGTAAATGCTGAAAGACATGGCTTGAAAGTGAGGCGCGAGACTAGCCAGCGAGAAGACAAGAGCTCCAAGAGACTCGCGTAGTTCGATTCGATCTTCCCGTTCACACGTGGCTCGATATGCATGTGTCGTGTATTTGGCAATTAGATACTTAAAATAAATAATTTTAATATTTGATACCATTTTGATATGTATCGATGATATTATCCAACCCATCTCTCACCTAAAGGCTAACTCTAGCTACGTGAGAGGAGAAAAACATCAATATTAAGGCTACATTGTAGAACTATGTTGACGTTCTAGATAACGATGATCCATCTAGAGTACATGTGAAATGGATATATAAGTACTGTAAATATGTTGGCACTAGTAGCTACTCTAGAATCAAAACGCACTTGCTGAAAATTATTAATAGTGATTGAAAGATATGTCCTCAGGTGATGGTACTTATTTTTACTCAGTTTAGAAGTAAAGTTGCAAAGGCTGACACGCATATTGCTAACTTACACTTAATATTATTTTAGTTCGACAAACACAGAGAAAAATATAAAATTATATATATATATATGACGAAACCCAATGTGAAGTTCAAGCATATTTGGCTCGTTATTCTTTTTTTTTAAAAAATAGCTCATTCTTAAAAAATTGCGAAAATAGCTCAATTCCATACTACATTACCACGAAGAGGAAATCCCGTGGTACTATAACACGGGATTGCTCCAGTACCATGGTACCGTAGCACAGTATTTATTTATTGAATTTGAATTGCCGTTGACCCCGAGAGTGGCATTTATATTTTCTACGACACACCGCGGACCGGGAGCGCGGGAAATCAGTTTCCGCGGAACGGAAGTGTGGGATTCCGCTTTTCCACGCTTGGGGGGTGCGGTAATTGCTTTTACCGTCGTACGTTGGCACGGTAATTACGGGGAACAACGTTGCTTGCGGTAACGAATGCTACGCTCCCTGCGCGCGAAAATCAAATGCTGCGCTCCCTGTAGGATAGCAGATCCGGGGTAGATTTAAAAAAAATCACACGGGCTAATTTTGTTAAAAAAAAGTCTGAAGCCAGAATAGTGAACAGTTCCCCCAATGTCGTATCGACCCATGTACATCTTAGCACGTGTGTACTTGGCAACACACGGGAGCTTTGCATCCCGTAGCCACTAGCTAGGTGTCACTGCGACGTGTGTGCGTGAACTGCGAAACTTCGTTGCTACGCTGGGCTTGTCATGTGCGTCAGTGCAAGTTGCGATACTTGTTGTTGCCACGACAGCAGGCCTCTTCTTCTTTACCGTGAGGCGTGAGCTGCTCGGTGCTGTGAGGTGTAGCAGCGGCAGTCACTGGTAAGGACGAGTGGTCGCTCTCTGGGAGATTGGCGTACGTGCAGGCAGAGCGCGTTGCCGGGGCAGAGAGGAGAGGACGAAGCAGCAGCAGCTTCTCCACGGTTCGACGACCCGACAGGAGATGCTGCCGTTGGCGGAATGAGACGGCTCAGAGAAAAGCCTGAACGGAGCCTGACGTACCCGGTGAGGTCAGGGAAACAGCGATGTTTCCTTAATTTCCATGGGCTGAACTCCTCCGAGTAGGCACTGTCCACGCCTACGATTTACATGCCTTCCTGGCTTCGATTTTTAGGCCTTTTACGCCCACCTTAGGCCCAATACATGCAAATTGTTGCTCAGCCACGCACCCTATGGCCCAATACACGCACCGTAGTTGGGTTACTTTCTTCGACGATTCTTGTTCGTTACTGGATTTGGGGGTCCTATGTATTGTACGTACGACACAGCAAAAGATCATGCTATAGGTAATTGGTGATGGATCAAGTAGCCAAATAAGCCTGCATTTGGATATAGATTCAAGATCCACCACCCGAAATTTGGAGCTTATAAGCTAAAATAAAGTGAATTAAATTTATATTTTTAGTCTAAAATGTAAACAAGATGACCCACCTAAACACTCTTAATGTACCCATAGCTTCAGCTCCATAAATTTCTGGAGTTAGGAATATCCTGCTCCACCAACTCCACGGATTTTGGTGGAGCTGAAGCTATCCCAAACACCCCCTAAATCTCCAGGTTTAAACTTTGAGCACCAACGAATCGAAAACGCTAATTTACGGTTGTCTTCGGCGCGCGCGTCGTGCGCTCACCAGATGAGCGCTCCACGTGGAGCTCTATGTGCTTCCGTAGAGATCCATTCGTCTCGTTAAAATGGTAGTCCAGTATAAGAATATACACGAGTAGGGGGCTATGATTTGGCGTCCCACGTAGTACTACATAATATATATCCCATGGAGATAAAAATGTATAGAACCTATAGCGTATGGAGCTGCATGTGAACGAATTCTTTTTGCTTTTTTTTGAATCAAATCTGAAGTTTTTGAATTTCAACTTTTCAGAGTCGAAACTTTTCGATTTGAAACTTTCTAATTTTAAATTTTTTAATTTATTTTTTTCAGATTGAAACTTTTCGATTGAAATGTTTTGGTTGAAATTTTTTCGACTTGAATTTTAAATCGGAACTTTCGAACCAAAAGTTTTTTGAATCAAAACTTTTCGAACTAAAAGCTTTTGAATCGAATGTTTTATGTGTTGAAACTTTTCGATCTTGAAACTTTCTGATTTGAAATTTTTTTGATTTAAAACTTTTTGTGTCGAAAAAATTGAAAATTTTCGACTTAAAACTTCCTAATTACATTTTTTTATTTAAATTTTGAGTTGAAACTTCCTATTAAAAATTTTCAAAGTTTAAATGTTCTAATTTAAAATTTTTATGTTAGAGAGGGAAGAAGGGGTAGGGGAAGTGAGGGAATACTACTGCAGAAATATTTATATTAGACGCCAACATCACTGACACATGGTTACTGACGGTTCGGGAAACCGTCTATGATGACAGTTTCGAACCGTCTGTGATGACCTTTTCTGTAGTAGTGGAAAAGGAAAGTAGGAGATGGATAAAGAAGATGACACATAGCATCCTAGGGGGTAACCTTAAATTTGTTAGTTTGAGGTTAACCTCAAAATATTCATTCAAAGCAAGGTTTGAAATCTCGTTTTCGAATGATATGTCAGAGGTGGCCGAAATCCAAAATTTCATCGAGATCTCAGAATTTCGAACAAATCTCGGACGAAATACGAAAACAAAAATTTAAATCCGGTTTTTTTGCACAGAGAAAATCGAAATTTCGGCCGAAATTCCTAAAATCTCGGTGAGATTTGTTGAGATTTTGGTAAATTTGCACCAAACAAAAAATAGATCAAACAACGTCAAATTTTATTGAACTTTTTTGTGGACGGTCTGACACATCATTCATATTCCCATAAAAATTTCGGATAATTATCAAGCTTGAGGAAGTTTTAAAAATTTGAAGAATTGCTACTATCCTGATAAAACGCTGACTGTCAAGTTTGAATCGAATGAAAAATGAAACAAACCATGACAGAAAATTTTAAAATTTTTTTTGAATGGTTATGATGCACCACTAACATTCCCATAAAATTTTTAGATGATGATCATGCTTCATAAATTTTAAAAATTTGAACAATTCTATTGTCCTAATAAAAGCCTTACCGACTAACTTCAACCAAGTGAAAAATAGTTCAAACCACGTTAGAAACTTTTGAATTTTTTATTATCCTTATGTATCATTAATGTTTCTATAAAATTTTTAGATGATGATCAAGCTTCACAAATTTTCAAAAATTCAGACAGTGCTACATCGTGATAAAAGCCTGATGATCAATACATAGATTTGCTTTAGCAACAAAAAATGATTTAGAATTTTTGAAAATTTTATAGAAGGGTGCTTAAGAAATAATTAAGATTTAATAAAATTATGAATCATTATCACTCTCCAGTTAATTTATAAAATTTTCACAAAGGCACTGTACCATTTTATGTTCTTTCTGTTTTTTATTCTTGAAATATAACAAATGAAGTTCAATGCTTACATAGATTTGATTGAGCTAACAAAAAATTTGATTTTTTTTGCAAATTTTAGAGAATGGTACTGAGTCAATTATTAATCTTTAATAAAAATTTTGGATCATGATCACACTCGAGAAAATTTTTAAAATGCTGACAAGGTTACTATCCCAATTATGTTCATTCTATTTTTGATTTTTTAAAGGTAACAAATGATGATCAATTATTTTGAAAAATTTTATATATTATCCTACACTACTAAATATAGTACCATAAATTTTTTAGATCATGACCAAGCTTGTATAATTTTATAAAAATCTGATAGTGTTTCTACCAAAATTTAAAATGTCTAAAAAATTGGTTTTTCAACAAATTTTCATGGAAGATGACTTTCTTATTGGTTATTGGACCAAATCTGGTCATAAAAAAGTCAAAAATCGGTCAAAAAACTAGACATTTCGGTGAGATTTGGCGAAATGTCACGAATTTTCTGAGATTACTGTAGCAATTTAAATTTTTTTTACCCCTCCGGGATTTTGGACCCTGGCTCCGATCGGAATCCGAAATGTCGGCCGAGATTTCGGCGTGGTTTTTTTAACCTTGCTTCTAAGAACATCTGCTGGACGAGGCGCACTCTGACGACGTGCCGTGACACGTCGGGTCCGTGGCTGATCACACTACTGGCCGGTGTACTGCCATGTGCGCATTGGCACTGCACACATTGCCCACGAGGGGATGCCAATCGTTCGTAGGACGTCTTGGGTTATGCTCTAGCTTCATGAGTGTTCAGATAATTTTATGGTGTGCAATTGTGCATGTCTTGTGTCATGCGTGGACGGTTGGGCATGATACATGGGATGTCTATACAATTATTGATCGCTTTCTCTCCTAAAATCAGTCATATTTTCACCCACTAGATCTAGGTGCAACGTTTGATATCCCCCTCTCCTCAACTATCTCTTCCTCCCATACGAATTGATCATTCGACGCATCCTGACTCTCCACACCCCTAAACCCTAGTGCCGTCGCCAGCACCATCACCAGTGATGTTCGCCACCGGCCATGCTCCTCATCCTCCCACCACAACACCCCTCTCCCACGCCGATCCTGAAGAGGAACGCGGTATGCTACGCTAGCACAAAAAAAAAATTCTACCGCGAAACCAGAAAGCTACTCGCAAGAAGGGGATCATAGATAAGATTACACTAGACGCGCAGTTGCGGAATCCTTCAGCGCCGATGTAGTGGATCGCTCGCCGCGATCGTTGCGTCGATGTAGTGGATCGTCCTCGCCTTGCCGTGGATCGTCCTCCCACGCCGCAGATCGCAGCAGCGTCACCGCAGTAGTCCACACGTCCAGAGATGGAACGCCGTGCGTCGGTGTGCAAGCACCTGGTCGCTCGGCAGGGGCAGCGAGAGGAGTAGGCTAGAGTTTCGAGTGAATCACTTTGTCGGCGTTTTCGGGAGCGCCGGCAAGTAAATTTGTAAGTCTAGGGGGTCGCGCGTTCCACTCCCTGAATGGTTAGACTCGTGAGTCCAAGATGTATACTGGTTCGGGCTGAAGGTCCCTACTCCAGTTCGTGTGTGGTGGTGTTGTATTACTCTTGGTACAGATGACTGCACAAAGTTTTACAAGCGAGAATGCCAATGGCTTAGCGAGATGGGTTTGATAGCGCTCTCTCCCTTTCTTGTTCTTGCTCGTTGCCTCCTGAATCGTTTAGCCCTGCCTCCTTTTATACAGAAGGAAGGGGCAGGTTACATCGAGAGTTAGGAGGAAAAGCGAGGTGACCTACGCTAGGAGCTCCGGTCCTTCGTCCTGTGGACTGGTCGCCACCCGTCTTGCCCATGCTGGGTTGGTAGCCTTGGTGGTCAGGGAGGTTAGGTATTTCCCGGGAAGTAGCGTACTTGCCCTCTGTGATCCTTGCGAATGCCGGCGTCGAGTGCGTGGCGTTGGTCTTTGCCTCGGGAGGAGCGTGCGCTCGTCTTTACGTGGATCGGTTGATGGGTGGAAGCTTTGTCTTCTCTGATCACGGATCTTCTTGGGAAGGAGCCACGCCCTTGTATAGTCGCTCGATTGACCTTATTCGAGTGCGTGGCGGTAGGCGATGAGGACGACACGCGGCACTCGGCGTTCGTCACCTTGGTTTGGTTGAGTCGGAGATCCCGCCCGCCAAGAGGGGTCGGGAGCGCCTGTCTGGTCGGATTCGCTTCCCTGGCGGTCGGGGAGCGGATGCCTTGCGTGTCTCGCAGCGGTCGGTCGGCGACGGGCGAGGCGCGGCTGTTGGTGGAGATATGCTTGAGGCGGCTCGTCGCCGGGCTGTTGGGGTATCCTTTTATTAGTATTCGTTAGTAGCCCCGAACTCCCAAGCGATTTGGCAGATTCGGTTGGGGTTGAACTTGGACGAAAGTGGTGGCGGGCACGTAGGTCGGTCGGCCGATCCGGTTAGCGATTTCCGTCGGTGTGCCGTTGGATCCGGCGGCTGTCCCGGAGTTTGGCGGGGCATTTGAACCGCCGGGGGCTTTACTTGCCTCGTTGCGCATGCCGAGCATAGTTTGGCGCGCGCTGCTCGTCTTCTTGATCGCCTCGGGTTTACGGTGAAGGATGCTTCGTTTTGGCTAAGACTGCATTTACTCGAGACGCTTAGCCTCCTTCGTCCGGATATATATATCATGTATTTGTAGCTTGCTTGAAGGGGCGAGAGCTTTTCTTTTGTTCTTTCAAATGGCTTGAGACATCCTCTAGTCTTTAGCTTGGCGATGGCGTCACGGTGGAAGAAGAAGATCCTCTGGCGAGCTTTGGGTGAGTTCGACCAGCGATGGCGAGCTCGAGGAGGAAGAAGGCTGCAGCCCGCGATTTATTCGTTGACGCGCCGCTCGAGGCCGTTCCGAGGCTCGAGGTGGTAAGGGGGCCCTTCGAGGCGATGGCGCAAGGGCGCCGACCGTGAAGTTAGTGCGGCGGCGTCGATGTCGCCGAGCGGCAAGCAGAGGCATCGGCGTGTTGCCAGCGGCGTGGCGGTGTCCGTCGACCGTGCAAGGGCCTACCGAGATCCGTCGGTGCCACCGATGCCGCGCGGATGTTTGATAGGTTCTAGGCGTGGGTAGAGTCTGCCGTGGTGCGGCGTGGCCACTCTTGTATCTCGCGGTCTTGTGTGTAAAGTCGTGTAAAGTTTGAGCCTGTTGGCCTATAATGAAATTTTCTTTTTCTTTATGAAAATGTCTTTGCGATGAGTTTGCTTTAATTTTAATCGTTGTGGGCGGTGCCTTGGTCGGCAGGGCGACCGGATGCCTCTGTGAGGTTCGGGTGTCCGAGTGCTCGTTTAACGTCGTAGCTAGACAGTGCCTTGGTCGGCAGGGACGACCGGATGCCTCTGTGAGGTTCGGGTGTCCGAGTGCTCGTTTAACGTCGTAGCTAAACCAGTGCCTTGGTCGGCGAGGGCGGCCGGATGCCTCTGTGAGGTTCGGATGTCCGAGTGCTCGTTTAACGTCGTAGCTAAACGGTGCCTTGGTGGCAGGGACGGCCGGATGCCTCTGTGAGGTTCGGATGTCCGAAAGTGCCTTGGTGGCGGGGCGGCCGGATGCCTCTGTGAGGTTCGGGTGTCCGAGTGCTCGTTTAACGTCGTAGCTAGACAGCGGTGCCTTGGTCGGCAGGGCGGCCGGATGCCTCTGTGAGGTTCGGTGTCCAGTGCTCGTTTAACGTCGTAGCTAAACGGTGCCTTGGTGGCGAGGACGGCCGGATGCCTCTGTGAGGTTCGGATGTCCGAGTGCTCATTTAACGTCGTAGCTAGGCGGTGCCTTGGTGGCGGGGGACGGCCGGATGCCTCTGTGAGGTTCGGATGTCCGAGTGCCTTGGTCGGCGGGGCGGCCGGATGCCTCTGTGAGGTTCGGGTGTCGAAGTGCCTTGGTCGGCGGGGACGGCCGGATGCCTCTGTGAGGTTCGGGTGTCCAAAGTGCCTTGGTCGGCAGGGCGGCCGGATGCCTCTGTGAGGTTCGGATGTCAGAGTGCCTTGGTGGCGGGACGGCCGGATGCCTCTGTGAGGTTGGTGTCCGAGTGCCTTGGTGGCGAGGGCGGCCGGATGCCTCTGTGAGGTTCGGATGTCCGAGTGCCTTGGTGGCGGGGCGGCCGGATGCCTCTGTGAGGTTCTCGGTGTCGAGTGCCTTGGTGGCGGGACGGCCGGATGCCTCTGTGAGGTTGGGTGTCCGAGTGCTCGTTTAACGTCGTAGCTAGGCGTGAGTGCTCTACCGCTGTCGTAGCTGGGCGTGAGTGCTCGTTTACCGTCGTAGGCTGGGCGTGAGTGCTCGTTCTACCGTCGTAGCTGGGCGTGAGTGCTCGTTCTACCGTCGTAGCTGGGCGTGAGTGCTCGTTACCGTCGTAGCTGGGCGTGAGTGCTCGTTTACCGTCGTAGCTGGGCGTGAGTGCTCGTTACCGTCGTGGCTGGGCGTGGGGCATCCTTCTCGAGTCCTCGTCGGGCGAGGTAGCTGCGAGAGGAATGGCGCCGTCTATCCCACATGTATACCCCATCCGCGGTGTGGGACCCGGAGGATGAGCGCGCGCGTTTACTGCGTTGGTTTGAACGCCGTGCTCGTGGAGCTAATAGCGGGTAGTCCGAGTGGGTCTGGGAGGTCCGCCCAAGGGGACCCTTCGGAGGGACGGTCCCGAGTAGGGTGTCCTGGCCTGCCGTGTGGGCGACCCATAAAAACCTTTCTCTACTCAATCCGTATGGACTCTAGGTCGTCGCCGACCCAGAGCACGGTGGTGTCGCTCATTGATGAGCTCCGGGAGAGTGTGAAGTATGGTCTCGGGCGAGTAGAGGTGATTAGGCCGTCACCGACCTAGCGAGGGCCCACCGTGGGGCTCACCTCATACGCCTCTTGCTCAAGTTTTCTTTGGGCGGCTTTATACCCATCCCGGTGGGGTAGGCCTTTTGAACCCCACTCCTCATTTGGGCCTGGCGCAAGCCACAAAGCTTTGCCGTCTTGGGCCGCAGCGGCCGATGGGCTTCTCGCGCCCGAGCAACTGTTCGGCCTAAAGCGGAGGCCGAGGTTACGGACACGTTGTTCGGGCGGCGTCTTTATGGCCCTTGGCGCTGACAAGGCGAGGATTAAAAGCGGAGTGGTATTGGCCCAGGAGTTACGGTGGCGCGACAGACGAGGGTGGTCGCGACGCCGCTTGACGGGCGCTGCTTGGCGGCGTTCGTTAATCCTCTATCAATACGCGTTAGGTGCTTTGAGTGGTCACGCTTTCTTGCCCTCTCTGTCTGCGCCTGCGAAACAAGAAGAGCACCGAGAGCTAAGGAAAGAAAACCGACCTTTCTTTCTCACCTTCGATCGTCTCCCTGTGAAGATGTCGTGGCGGAGTGCTCGCGCCAAGGCACCAGGCGCTTCGGCTTGGTGAAGAAGGGCTTCCTCATGCGCGGGACCTTCCCTTTGGAGGGTGCCGGCCAGGGCTACCACCCAGCGCCGTGGCGAGCGAGATCGTGGTGCCCGCCTCGTTCTTGGCGCGGCTTTGGCTGCCGGCGCACCCGTTCGTCCGGGCTGTTGTTTCATTACAAGGTGGAGGTGCACCATCTCAACCCCAATGGGGTCCTCCACACCGCCATCTTCATCACGCTGCGTGCGAAGCCTTCTTGGGGATCGAGCGCGACCTGGGCGTTGTGGAGGCACTTCTTCGAGCAAGGCTCGGAAGGGCCAGCCGTCGGACGCCGCGGCGCCTCTGTGGGCTGGCCCTCGGCTTCGCCCGGTCGAAGCACGGAGTACACAGGTAAAGGCGCCTCGTCTAACAAGGGTGGCGTTAGAATGGCTCTCGTTCAAACGTCGGCGGCAGCGCCTCGTTTCACCGGAGAGCTTCCCATGGCGGAGGCGGTGGCCGGGGCGCCGAAAGAGGAGAAGAACAAGGCGGCCCCGATCGTGGAGCGGTCGGGGCTCAAAGGAGGCGGGGCTCACGGGGGCGTGGTTGTCGCGCGCCTTCATGGGGATGCGCGTGCAACCACTTGTGCCTGAGCCGCACCCCTGTTCCGGTATCGGGGCCGTCCGGCCGGCGAGATGGCGAACCAGCTGGCGCGTCGAGGTGGAGGCTCGGGTGGTGGCGTTCTGAAGCGAGCATGCGTGGCGCGGATGGCCACGGAGCCATTCTCGGCGGCTTTCGCCGAACTGTAAGCCGGTGAAATTCCTTTTCGCTTCTCTTTTCTTTGTCCTTCGCACTTGGCCGACATTCCTGCATCCTCTCGGGGGCTCATGGGGATGTCTTCGTAGCGCCGCCCGAGGATAAGGAGCGCGATGGCGCCGCCGGCGGGGCAGCGGTGACTCCTCCGCAAGAAGCGGAAGGAGGAAAGGAGGAGGAAGAAAAGTAAGGAACGCAGTGGTGAAAGCCTTGTGCGAGATGTGTCGAGACCACGCGTGGGGACAACCTCCAGCGGTGGCGGGAGTGCCTCGGCCACCCCTATGGTGGGTTTTCACGACTGCCGATCGGCGGCGGCGGCGGCGTGGACTCGGCGGCGGCATCACGGGCCCGTGGCCACGGATCCCAGTGGGGGTGATCTTGCGCTTGCGGTCGTCGCGCGTCTCGGTGGAGGTGGCCGTGGAAGCGGCCGGCCGACTGCCACTTTGGCGGGGCGGCAAAGAGAGCGCGCGCCACGCACCCGCTTCGGCCTTGTAAGGTTATTATTATTTTATTTTGGAGCATTTTCTTTTTGGCAAAGCCGCCCGGCGACTCTTGAATCTTTGCAGCGTCGGCGCCTATCTTGGGGTGATCGTGGGGCGTGCCACATCGGCCCGCAAATATGGCGCGGTGATTTGGTGACCGGTTGGGTCGGCGAAGGTCGCGGCGTCGGCGTTGGCGCGATCGCGAGAGGGCGAGCCCACCCGGTCGTGCGAAGAAGAACTTCCGCCGCCGGCGGGGACCCTCCGGACAGCGTGATCGTCGTTTGGATGAGACAATGGCGTTGCGGTGATCGCGCCCGATCGTGGCGGGCCGGCGGCGGAGTGCCCGACCCCCCGTCGGGAGGTGTGCCGATACCCCTCGGCGCGGTCGCGAGGGGATTTGAAGGTTGACCTCGTCACCCTTGCCCATAGTGCTTTGGGCGGGTGGCGTCCCGCCGAGCGCGGCGAAGGCGGCGCCGCCACGGGTGTAATTCGGGTCGGGCATCATGGGTGAAGCGGAGGAGCGAGTGGGCCACCCTTCGGCAAAGGCGCACTGGGCCAGCCGAAGGCGAGATAGGCGGATCCGTGAAGGTCGGCCCTTGCTCTGAAGTCTTCCACGGTGCGCTGGATATGATGGTCGAAGTCCGACCCGATCGCCGGGTAGGTCGGTAGAAAAAGTTACGATTCGTTGCACATTTTTGATAGTTTTTCCGTGCGACTAGCGGAGTGTCCACATTTTGCGACACTTGCGGGCTCGCCGTGCGTCGGTCGAGCTCTGCGGCGCTCAGAAGCGGTCGTGGCGGTGCGGTGAGAGAGTCTGCGATGGTGCGCCTTGAGCTGCGCCTAGCCGAGAGGCCACAGGCATTAGGCGGTCGAGGCGGTGGTGATCCGCCAAGGATTTGAAGAGGCCACAAGGCCCTTCATGATGGCGCCTAGGGCCGAGGCTTTGAGGCGAAAGTGGCGGAACCGGAGTCCTCCCGATGGAGTCGAGGCCAAGGATCCGCGTTGCCGTGGAGGGGATCGCGAGACCTTGCAGTAACACGTCTGCGGACCAGCGGAACAAGGCTCGAGGGGACGCCGCCTCGAGTTCGCTCCGAAGAGCGGCCTCGCCGAAGGAGGTGGCGGTGAAGACTTCATCGAGGCGTGAAGTCGGAAGCGGCAATCGACCAACTCCGCGGCGGTAAGTGTCTCAATTCTTCAATTAAGTTTGGGGTGCGACCCACAGGCGAACTTATCAAAATCTCCTTAATCTGCGAGGCGCGAGAAGAATCGGCGTCGCCGTGGAAGCGCGAGAACGGCCGGACGCCCGCGGCGTGGCGATCGTGGCGGGGCGAGGCCCGGCGGCGTTGAAGGTTCGAGGCGGTCGGGCGAGATGAGCGCCGGTGGAGGCCCTCCGCAAAAGCGGTCGGGTCTGCGACCGCATCCTTGGCCGGGCGGGCGAGTGCCCTTGCCCTTGCCGCTGGCGAGTGCGGACCGTAGAAGATCACGGTGGTCACGCGGCTGCGGCGGAGCTTCATCGTATTGGTCAACACCATCTCGTACTACGACGGCATCGACCTCGCGGTGGTGAGTAAGCGGCATCGCCGAGGCCGGACCGACGGCGAGGTCGGCAGTTCGAGCTTGGTCGAGCCGCATGCTCGGGAGATCGCCGACCACGTCCGCGAGGTCGCCTTCAAGATGCGAGTCCTCCTCCTCGTCTTGGTCGCCACCGGGAAGAAGAGGAAGAAGAAGTTAGCCCCCTTTTTTTGCAAAGACTATGTGTAAGCGATCGTAAGTAATTGTAAGCTCGGTTTGCCTTTTTGCTCTCCTTTGCGTTTGGGTTTGACCGACCATAGCCTCAAGGACCACGGGTCGCTTATGCGTGGAGGTCGGGTCAATTTGAGAGGGCGAAGAGGATAGGAGTCTTGTTTATGCGGTGATTACGCACTCATGGGGTTCGGAGTGTTCCGTCGGCCAAGGGTTTTCCACTCGGGCACTTCCTTCTTCCGCAGTGCTACTTAGCAACCATAGCTACCGTTAGGCGTGGGCGTGGCGCTCGGGTCGAAGGGTTACGCTTGGGATAGACTGCGTGACTAGTCGGGTCACCGACCCACATGAGTACGTGAGTTAGCCGAGTTCGTGTGGGGAAGATTGTTCCCAATCGACGATGGGTCATCCCACTCGGTGCTTCCTTCTTCAGCGGAGTGCTCTTGGGCAACCATAGCCGGTGGCGTGGGTCGTAGCACTCGGGTCGAGAGGTTACCGCTTCGGGATAGACCTCGTGGTCGGTGGGTCACCGACCGCGCGGACACCATCCGGAGCGGCACGAGCGGGCGCCCACGGGCGGCCAGGAGTCGTCGCGTGGCGACCGGTGCTTGGTTGGGAGAAAGGCAAAGACTTATACCGGAAAAGAAAAGAGCTTAGGGATAGAATCGCCTTAACTTTTCAATGTTCGGGCATTAGGGAGGATCGACCATCGGCGTCCTTGAGTCGGAAGGTGCGGTCGGAGAACTTCCACGACGGTGAAAGGACCCTCGTGGCGTCGACTTGTGCTTATCTTTGGTTATGCGGACCGACGCGAGAACCAAGTCGTCGTATTTGAAGGATCGATCCTCGAACTTGGCGGGTATGGTAGCGGCGCGAGGCTTGTTGATATCCGCCGGCCGTAGGGCGGCCGCGTCGCACGCCTCGTCGGTGGTCGATGGCGTCTTGTTGCGGCGAGCCCCGAGCCTCATCGAAGGCTTGCAATCTCGGGAGCCGTATTCGGTCGATGGGCAAAAGCGGCTTGGCGCGAACACCATAAAGAAGGGTGTGAACCCGGTCGCCGGTCGGCGTGGTCCGCGGACTCAGGAGGGCGGAGGGCAGCTCGGCTACCCGGCGCCTGCGAAATGCTTGAGCCGGCGAAGATCCGCGGCAGGTCCTGAAGGATCATGCGTTAGTGCGCTCGACACGCCGTTAGTCGCGGATGGGCTCTCGCTGCCCAATCGACACGGATGTTGAAGTCGTCACGAGAACTCGAAATTCCTTCCCGTGAAGCGTGTTCGTTGCCGGTGATGATGGAGTTTGGGACTCCAAACCTAAAAGCGATGTCGCGGAAGAAGATGGCGCTTATGCAGGCGTGGCGCTCACGGCCGGCAGCCTCTATCCACTTGGTGAACTTATCTACGCGACGGCGGTGGGTTAAGCCGGGCGCTTTCTGAAAGGCAGACCAAATCGAGTCCCAGACGGCAAAGGCCGCGTGATGGGGATCGTCTGTAAAGCAAATTTGGCGGATCGTCTGTAGAACAAAGCGGCATCCTTCGCGGTCGTCACGATATGCTCGGCGTCGACACAAGCGGTTGGCGATGAAACCTTGTCGAAAGGCCTTTCCACAAGAGATCGAGTGCTGCGTGGTGACCGCAGACTCCAGCATTGTGTATGTCGTCCAGCGGTATTTTCCTTGGTCGGTCAAGATACATTTTGGAGGACCGGAGGACTCATTTTGTAAGTGCAGGCGTCGGGGCGAAGATTTTGCCACCGGGGCGGCGCCGGGCCTCGGTCGGTCGAGAAGTGACCCGTCCGTCAAGCGGTCGATGTAGGGCCTCCTCGATCGGACTCAAGTGCTAGCACACCACGGGCGAATCCGGCCAAGTCGCGCCGGCCGCGCGTCGGTGAGGCGGCCGTCTTTGGATTGGTCGGGTGGCGCCTTGGCCGCCGAGTCGGTGGACGATGGCCGCAGGAGGTCGAGGCGAAGATCCGGCGGGACGGGCTCTGCTGGAGGCAAGATTGGCGGTGATCGGCCTCGCCATTGTAGCGTCGGTAGCTATGGTGAAGCTCGAAACCCTTGAACCGCTCCTCGGCCGTACTTCTCGGACGATGCAGCGGCCATGCGAGCGTCTCGGGGCTCCGCGGCCTTCATGACAGTCGACGACAAGCTTGGAGTCCCGTGGGCGTAGGCCGCGGGCACCGAGGTCGGCGGCGATCCGAAGACCGTTGGCGAGCCTCGTACTCGGCGATGTTGTTGGTCGCGTCGAAGAGCAACCTAATGGCGTATTGAAACTGTTCCGAGTGGGGAGATGGCGGCGACTCCGCGCCGCGCCATTCTTGGTGTAAGACCCGTCGAAGTACATTGTCGATTACTCGGGGTCTTCGACCCAGCTGGTGGTGCACAGGCTTGGTCCACTCGGCGGACGAAGTCGGCGAGCCTGCGACTTGATCGCCCGTCAGGGGCGTATATTATGCCATGGCCGCTAAGCTCGGCGCCCATTTGGCTATCCTTCACGAGGCATCGCGATTGTGGATGATCTCGCCTAGTGGGGCGTGGTCACCACGGTGATGGCGTCTTGTCGAAGTAGTGAGCGAGTTTCCTCTTTGCGATGAGCACGCGTAGAGTAACTTCGCACTGTGGGTGCAGAGTCTTGGACTCGGAAAGTACCTCAGCGATGAAGTAGACCGGCCGTTGTACCTTGAGCTCACGGCCTTCTTCCGCTCGCTCCACCACGAGGGCGCGGCGGACGAGTAGTGGTGGCGATGTAGAAAGCGGCGGTTCACAGTGCGGGCGACCGGGGCGGAGGCGAGAAAGGAAGGCCTTCAAGCGGGTGAGGCCTCCGAGCCTCGGTGTCAAGCAAGCGGTCGGATTTCTTGCGGCACTGTAGAGCGGCATTCGCGTTCACGAGGCGAGACACGAAAGCGGCTCAAAGCCGCCAGCATCCGTCGACCTCTGGACCCCTTTGAGTTCTTGCCGGGCCCATCCTTGCGATCGCGAGATCTTCTCTGATTGGCCTCGATGCCTCGCTCGAGCGATGAAGCCTAAGAGCTTTCCTTTGGGGACCCGAAGCGCACTTCTGCGGGTTGAGCTTTATGCGAAACCGTCGAAGGTTCGCGAAAGTCTCTTCTAGGTCGGCGATAAGGTCGTCGACCTTCTGGTCTTTACGACAATATCGTCGACATACGCCTCAGCGTTGCGCCGATCCGGTCATTGAAACACGTTTGCATACATCGCTGGTATGTAGCGCCCGCGTTCTTGGGCGAAGGGCATTGTGACATAGCGAGCAGGCGAGCGGAGTGATGAAGGAAATCGCGGTGGTCGGACTCCTTTAGCGCAATCGGTGGTAGCCGGTAGGCATCGAGAAAGGAAAGAGACTCGCACGGTGGAGTCGATGACTTGGTCGATGCGAGGTAAGGGGAATGGGTCCTTGGGGCATGCTTTGTTGAGACTCGTATAGTCAACACACATTCTCCATTGCCCGTTCTTCTTTTTTACAAGTACAGGGTTGGCTAGCCACTCAGGGTGGCGCACCTCTTTTACGAACCCTGCCGCCAAGAGTTTGGCGATCTCCTCCCCTATAACCCTGCGCCTTTCCTCGTCGAAGCGGCGCAGGCGTTGGGCGACCGGCTTTGAGCCTGGTCGGACGCTCAAGGAGTGCTCGGCGACCTCCTTTGGAATGCCGGCATGTCGGAGGACCTCCATGCGAAGACATCTTTGTTAGTGCGGAGGAAGTCGGCGGCGCTTCCTATTTGGCGGGGCGTGGCTCCGACCCGCAGACGGTCTTGGTCGGATCACGAGGATCGACCGTGACCTCCTTCGTGTCCTCGGCGGTTGAAGGATCCCGCCCGATTTCTTTGGATTGGGGGCGGACTCGGCGGCTTCCCTCCGAGCTTGTTGAGTTCGCAGAGCAGCGACGCGCGAGGCGAGCTCGCGGTGCCCTTCGCGATTGAAGGCAAGCTGGAAAGACGATGCCGCGGTAATGACTCCATGCGGTCCGGGCATCTTCATCTTGAGGTAGGCGTAGCTGGGGATCGCCATGAACTTGGCGTAGCATGGCCTCCCCAGGATGGCGTGGTAGGCGCCGGGGAAATCCACGACCTCGAAGGTGAGGGTCTCGGTGCGGAAGTTTCCCGGCTCCCCGAAGGTGACGGGCAGGTCGACCTGCCCGAGCGGATGGGCTTCTTTGGCGGGATGACGCCATGGAAAGGTGCCTTGCTTGGCGGAGGCTTGAGCGCGGGACCCCATAGCGTCGAGCGTCTCAGCGTAGAGGATGTTAAGGCACTTGCCCCGTCCATCGGCACCTTCGTGAGGCGCCGTTCGACGGCCAGGTGACCACGTAGTACCTCCCGGCGTGGGGCCGCGATCGGGGTGATCGGTCGATCAAAGGTGATCGGAACTCCGACCACCGAAGATATTGGGGGCGCCCCGCGGCGGTGTGGACCTCGCGATGCGACTTAGTCGGCGGCTTGTCGGCGTAGCAAGCCGATCCTCCGAAGATCATGAGGCGGCCGTCGGGCTCGGGAACTCGTCGTCTACCTTCTTCTCCGCCCGTTCGCGGGGCGCGTCGGGCTTCTTTCCTTTGCCGCGGCGTGGTGGGGGCGCTAGAGATAGCGCCTCGGGACTTGCGATCCGGTGCTTGTGCAGACGGAGAACCCATGGTTCGGGCATGGGCCGTCCATCAATTTCTCGAAGTGGTCGGGCGACGGTCGGCCGCGCGCTGCATGGCGAGCGATCGGCCGTGGCGACCACTGGAGTCTCACGGATCTGCTTCGTGCGCTTCCGTTTGTCGAGCGGTCGGGAGACCAGTTTGGACGCCGGGCTCTGCTGGCCTTTCCTCGCCGAAAATAGCCCCTCGGCCTCCTCGCCGGGCGTGGTTGAAATGGCGATGTCGAGGAGCTCCTTGGTAGTCTGGGCTTGAGGCGGCCCGACTTGTGCACCAAGGCCTTGCGGAGGTGCCGTAGATGAAGGCTCCCACGACATCGGCGTCGGAGATGTCGGGAGCTCGTTGCTGTGGCGGGAAAACCTCGGATGTAGTCGGAGAGTCTCCCGAGCTGCCGCTTGCAGCCTTCAGTCAGGAGTTACGAGGCGCTTGTAAGTGCCACAGAAGTTCCGACGAAGAGATTCTTCAAGTCGGCCCGTTCTGGCAGTTTTTGGCGGCGGTACTCGAGCGAGCTCGAGCCGAGTCCGCGAGTAGATGGGAAGTCTTGGATGATGAAGAGATCATCTGTCGCTCCCCAACCGACACGCGGCGGTAATCTTGAGCAGGACACAGGGTTGATGGCCCGTGTACCAGCAATGTTGGTAGGCGCCGGAATCGGCGAAATCCGCTGGCGGATCCCGCAGCAAAAAGCCGTGGTCGGGACCATCGGGGCTCGAGGCTGCGGTAGTGGCGCTCACCATCCGCAACACGTGAGTGGGCGGCGTCCTCCGCCATCTTTCTTGGCGCCTCGAGGTGGCGCGGATGTCGTAAACATTACCGAGGCGCGGCGCACCGGGTGCGTGAGGCTGGGGTGGTTCATGGTGGGTGCGGTCTTGGCGCGCCAGTAGCTCCATGATGCGGGCGGTGGCGAAGTAGCGCCCGGTGTGGTAGGCCGGAGGCTGCATGTCTTTACTGCGCGCGCTCCACCACCCGAAGGTTCGGTAGGTAGCTCACGGCCTCGGGTTTGCGGGCTCCGGAAGGCCTCGGGCGGCGTGCGGCGCGACCACGTTTTGGCTGCGTGAGGAAAAAGCGGGGCGCGGATTTCGCCCCCAACTTGTGGTGCTCTTGGCGCGCGCGCGCGCTGCGTCGTCCGGCGCTGCGCGGGCTCGGGCTCGTCTGCTCGGGTTGGCAGGGGCGGTCGAGCTCGGCCCGCCGCTCCTCGACTCTCAGCGTTGCCGTTGGAGCTCGGTAGCGAGCTGAGCTGGAAGGCGTTCAGTAGCCTTCGGCTGGTATTCCCCTCCTGTGCCTCGGTCGCGGGCGGGGACCGTCGTAACCGCGGTGGCTACGACCAAATCGGTAATGCGCCACGTTGCACTCGCGAGTGCCGCTGCTGGGCGGGATACTCGCGTCGGGCTGGGCCGTGGTGGAAGAGTCTTCCAAGCAACCTTCGTGGATGGAGGCCGTAGGTAGCCGACCATCGCCACGATCGCGAGCCTACGGGGTGACATGGTCACCGCCGGGCCTCTGGGAGTTTTCGCCGGCCGCGGTGAGCACTCCTCGGGTTCCGGCCGGGGCTGCGAGGCGCCAAGCCGGAGCTTAGCGAAATCGCCGGAGAGGGCGCCCAAGCTCTCGTGGCGCTGTCTTCGGAGAGCGCGGACAGCGTGAGCCCTCCGTCGGGGTGACGGCGAAGTCGAGGAGCGAAGCGGATCCGGTTCCCAGCCGATCATGCCGTCGCGATGGGTGGATGCCATCGGGAGATCGCGGAATCGGAGATGGTGATGAAGGCGCGAAGTCCCTACAGCGCCAAGCGCCGGCGTTTTCGGGCGTAGGCAAGTAAATTTGTAAGTCTAGAAGTCGCGCGTTCCACTCCTGAATGGTTAGACTCGTGAGTCAAGATGTATCTTGGTTGGTGAAGGTCCCTACTCCGATTCGTGTGTGGTGGTGTTGTATTACTCTTGAGTACAGATAGCGCACAAAGTTTTACAAGCGAGAATGCCAATGGCTTAGCGAGATGGGTTTGATAGCGCTCTCTCCCTTTCTTGTTCTTGCTCGTTGCCTCCCCTGAATCGTTTAGCCCTGCCTCCTTTTATACAGAAGGAAGGGGCAGGTTACATCGAGAGTTAGGAGGAAAAGCGAGGTGACCTACGCTAGGAGCTCCGGTCCTTAAATCTGTGGGTAGTCGCCACCGTCTTGCCCATCTTGGGTTGGTAGCCTTGGTGGTCGGGAGGTTAGGTATTTCGGGAAGTAGCGTGCTTGCCCTCTGTGATCCTTGCGAATCTTGGCGTCGAGTGCGTGGCGTTGGTGCTGCCTCGGGAGGGAGCGTCTTCGTCTTTGTCGTGGTGGTTGATGGGGTGGAAGCTTTGTCTTCTACGATCACGGATCTTCTTGGGAAGGAGCCACCGCCCTTGTATAGTCGCTCGATTGACCTTATTCGAGTGCGTGGCGGTAGGCGATGAGGACGACACGCGGCACTCGGCGTTCGTCACCTTGGTTTGGTTGGAGTCGGAGATCCGCCCGCCAAGAAGTCGGGGGCGCTATGCTGTCGGATTCGCTTCCCGGCGGTCGGGAGGCGGATGCCTTGCGTGATCTCGCGAGCGGTCGGTCGTGCGCGGGCGGCGCGCTGTTGGTGGAGATATGCTTGAGGCCGCTGGCTCGTCGCTTCGGGCTGTTGGGGTATCCTTTTTATTAGTATTCGTCACACTTCTAAACCGTGGGAAAGCACACCCTGCACCCTCCCTCCTCCCCTCCTTATATAGCCACTAGATGAAACCCTAAACTAGGGCCCATCAGCGTGCTAAGTCCACGAGGTTCATTAATTACGGATCCAATCCAAATTAATGCGTCCCAGCCCATTAAGTGTGTGACCCTGCAGGTTCACATACGTTTGGACATGGATTCGAAAAACTCCTTTTCAATCCAATAGTTGGTAGTGGCTTCTTGCAAAGTATGCCAACTCCCAAACATACTATGATCAAATCGAACAGAACCTATCAAAAGTACTCATGTAATAATCCTTTTGCCAAGTATATGAAGATTGATCTCAAGGCGAGAAGCATGTCATCCTTTGATGATTCAATCCATCTCTCGTATCCGTGATATATTAATAAGTTGTGATTGACTCCTCAATCACGGCATGGCCATGCACTTCCTTAATCATATCACACGAGTGGCCTTGTCGTATATCTCTGTTTCATTGGAGTGGCAAATTCCATCTTGACTGCTTACTTCCCTCTGCACGTTTCATAGTAAACATGAAAGCTACCTTTATAACTATCCGGTTAGGAAGCAGTGTTTGATAGCCCCAAGGAAAACTATTACACATGTAGGGAATATGACAATCTCAGGTCTAAGGATCATACATCTACTAGGTATGAGATACACTGATGACACATAAGAATGAAACATTCTCGCAGTGTCCCATTGCGGGTCTATCTAACCCATGTTCTTCAACATGCGTCCACAATGTATAGATGATATCTCCATATCCCATGATCTATGAAGCATGATCATCGATCACTACATGTGCTGATCTATTATCGTTGTCCTATACGATGATATCCGATCAGAGATATTTATCGAATTACATCATTAAGTAAAGAGCTTCATAAGCAAGTCACATACTTGTTGATCAATACAATGATATACATTCATTGGACCAATAATCATATTATTATTCATAAACATAGTCATGTTACAATCATCTAAATGATTGCCTCAAGGGCATAACACTAACAGATCCTTCTCCGATGCTATCACCGCCTTCAGTGGAGGAAACAGAGACAGCTGCCGCAAACCAACCTATTCCCCCACACCTCTTCCTTTAATGCATCTCCTTAATATAAGAAAAATAAGGCAGGGGAAGGGGGCGTTTGGCAGCGGTAAGACGATTTCACCGATGGCAACGCGTGTGTGCTCTCGAGCGCAGCGGAAACATCAGAGCTGAAGGAGAAAGGTATGACGACACTAATCTTATTGCAGATCAGGTGGTGAAACTTTGGACTAATTTTCAAGAAAAAAAACATTCGGCGGATTTATAGCAGTTCCGATACATATTTAGCAAGGAAAAATTGTAAAGTTGCTTATTCCAAAAGAAAAGAACGATTTGTACAATGAGAAGTGCTACCCTACGCTATACCGTTCGAATCATTTTCAACGGTATAACATGTTTCACTAGATTTCAAAGTATTCTATTCACGTTTCGTAGGTTTCATTTGGTTTCAAAAGGGTTTCAAACATATTTTATAAATAAATCAGCATGTCTCAACAAATTTCAATGAGTTTCTAATATGAAATTACAAGTTTCAAATCTGAAACTTGATTTAAAACGAGATTCAAAATAATTTTAACTGAGTTTCAAGAGGCTAACTTCAAAGTTTCACAAGTTCCAGGGAAAAAGAAATGAAAATCAGTTTCATATAAGTTTCATGAGATTCACCAAATATTCAAAAAATCAAGTGTGTTCCACAGAGTTCGCATATCTGGATGAAACACTATGAAACCTCATGAAATTTATATGTGAAACTTAGCCCTGAAAATATAGTCGTGTAGACTATCAATACCTGATGAAACTGTAAACTTAGACGTGAAATTATGTGATGAAACCTCATGAAACGTATTAATGAAACGTTCGTGAAACGCTATGAAACTTATCCGTGAAAAGTTATGATATTTGAACCTATTGTAACTTATGAAACATTGTGAAACTTATTTCGTGAAATCTTATGAAACTTATTTGTGAAACGTTGTGCAACTTAGCCATGAACTCATGAAACCTTGAAAAACTTAAACATGAAACCTACTGAAGTATAATCGTAAAAACTATCAAATACCTGATGAAACTGTAAACTTAGACATGAAACTATTCGATGAAAACTCATGAAACGTATTAATGAAACGTCGTAGAACTTAATGGTCCCTCGCTTTGCGGACCGCACGCTGTAAGTTCAAGCTCCATTGATTTTGGTGATTGGTTTTAGATTAATGCTTAATCATTGTTTAATGACAAATCTAATCATTATGAGACTAACATATCTATTGATCTTTATTCTTATTAGTCCCAAATTGGATGGAAAATAGAAAATCCAAGGTATACACTCATATTTACTTTATTATCCTATTGCATACTTAGGATTCAAGTTAAAGAATGAACTCTTTCATTGCTTATACATTTAAGTTGTGTATTATGTTTTAAATTCCATATATTACATGGATGCACACATCTAGGGGGAGTTCATGCTTTAACTTGATATTTCAATAGTATTGATCTATTTCGTCTTGCCACATAAATCAAGGAACAATACTTTGAAACAATTCCTTGAGTATATATTTGACTTGTGTAGTTGTAGTATACTCATGGTAATAGAGGATAAACTCCGATGCAATCAAATTGAATATGTGCATATTGTTTCCAATCCAATTATATGTATGCACATATCTATGTGGAGTTTATTCTATAGTTGATGATCTAAATAGGTGTTGATTCCTTTCCATTCCACTCAAATACTGTGGATCGTTACTTGAAACCATCAAAATGAGTATATGAAAACTTGTATAGTTATATATACTCATATCAATTTAAATATCATTTAAATTGAATTCGGTTGTATTTCAATCATTCAAAGAACCAATCATGTGTTGATGGTATTCTTTGTTGATTAAGGACAAACGAAAAGTTCTTGAGTATAATGAAGCATTAGTTGCATCAAAGTACTCAAGACACATTTAATCATTCAAATTGATTTAGTTTGTACTCAATCGATCTTGGGGGCATCCATTATGTGTTAATGAAGTGCAATTGATGATTGAGACAACCGTGTTTGTTGGACTAATATTTTCATTGAGTTTAAAATAAGTTGAGTCCAACGGTGATAAAGAATCAGGAAAAAGAAGAAGTCATCATGTGTTGATGAGCTTCAAGAGGAGAATCCCGAAGTGAAGAGAAGAGAGGAGAAGAGCTAGAGGGGAGTTCATCATGTGTTGATGAACAAGAAGAGAAGATGGATTGCGATCTCGGGAGAAAGATGATTGAAGATCTAAAAGCCCCAAAGGGGATCGCGTGTGGCGAAGGTATAACTAGATAAGCTAGAGTGTCCAGATTAGATCGCCGTACTATTAAGAGGGGTTGAGTCTTTTGCTTGAGCTTCATCATGTGTGATGAACTTAATCCGGTTCACTCTAGCTGACTCTCTTGATCGGTTTTTGCATGGAGCTAACCATTTGGCATGTGTTGCGAATGGGTGAAGCTCGTGCATGGGTTGTTGCATGATGCTTTGATTTGCAGGTGTTGCAAATAGGAGAAGTTCATACTTGCTTCTTATTTGAATTCTAAATTTGTTTTGGTATTGCTTGGAGCTAAGTTTTGCATGTGTTGCAAAAGAAGAGGCTCAAGCAATTTGTTTTAAAGTGGTTGCATGGAGCTAGAATTTTGCATGTGTTGCAAATAGAGAGCTCATGAACTTGAGTTTGATTTGTGGTTTGCTTGGAGCTAAGATTTGCATGAGTTGTAAAAAGAGAGCTCAAGCATTTGAGTTTATTTGGATGTTGCATGAAGCTATGGTTGTGCATGTGTTGCAAAAAGGAGATATCTCATGTAATTTGGTTTATGTGGTTTTTGAATAGAGCTAAGTTTTGCATGTGTTGCAAAAGGAGAAAGCTCATGCATCGGAGTCTTAGCTTGTGATTTGATCATGTGTTGATCATCACAAGGCTAAGAAAGGATTATGCTTCGTATTTGCAAAATGTGAGTTTATTAGTTCTTTTCTTGGAGCATGAGATAAGCATTTGCAAATATATTTTGCAATATGTTGGGATCATGTGTTGATTATCTCGTAGCACAAGATGTGTTTTTAAGTAATTCATTTCTTTATTTGCAAATGTGTTTTGCAAATGAACTAGGAGTTATGTGTTTCAATCCTAGAGCATGTGTTGGTATTTGCAAATGTGTTTTGGAAAGTGTCAGGATTATGTGTTGATCCTTACATGGCTAGAGGTTTTATCGCATAGGTTCGTGGTTTATTTGCGATTGTGTTTTGCAAATAAATTGGAGTTTAATGAGATTATTTGGAGTATGTGATTAACATGTGCAAATGTGTTTTGCATAGTGTTGTGTTCATATAGTGAACCTCACATAACTCAAATAATGTGATCTTTGTGTTTTGAGAAAAAATCGCGCGAAATCGAACTTTGATCAGTGGGGACGGTATGACCGGACCCCCTCCGATCATACCGACCAGTGGTGTGACGCCTCCCCGGTGTGCATTTTCCAGAGAGGTTGCTTTTGGCACTGAGGTGGGGCGGTATGACCAGACCACCTCCGATCATACCGGCTAGCGGTATGACCGGGTGGTCTTCGGTCATACCGGCCGTGGAGTTTTTCTGAGTAACGGCTAGTTTTCTAGTCGTTAGCTCTAAGGAGCGGTCATACCGGCCCTAGGGCGGTAGGACCGAGCTCCCAGAGCACTTTTGCCCAAATTGCTCCACAACGGCTAGTTTTTCTTGTGGATGCTATATAAGGAGCCTTGGAGGATAGCATTTGAGGGTTGCTAGTTCCATCGAGCATTCGAGTGAGGTGTTGCATGTGTTGCACACTCACATTTGGTTTTTGAGCTAAAAGTAAACCCTAATTGCATGTGTTGCAATTGTTGCAATTAGGAGTGGATTGAGGACCTCTTGTGCATGTGTTGCACTTGAGGAGAATCCTAGTGCATCTGTTGCACTTAGGATGTCACCGGAGTGCATGTGTTGCACAAGGTGAAGTTCAAGCGGGAGTGATTGATTTGTTACTCTTGGAGGTTGCCGCCTCCTAGACAGCGTAGAGCGTCGTGCGCGGGAGCTCTCAACAGAGGTTGTGAGAAGCCCCAACAAAGTTTGTGGAGGTAGGAGCTCGTCTACCCGGGAGAGAAAAGGAGCTACCACTAGTGGATTCGAGGTGGGTGCTTAATTCGTGGGGCCGGTCCAATTCGTTTGGGCTTACCTCAACGTGGATTAGGGGAGACCGACAAGTTTCCGAACACCATGGTAAAAAGTATTATGTCTCCTTGTGTATGCTTCAATTCCTTATTAACATTGTTGCAATTTACATTCCTAGAATTAAATTGATTACTTGTCTTTAGAATTGCAATTTATTGTTAGAGACATAATTAGCTAGTGCACTTAATGAGCCTAGTTGACTTAGGCTTTTAATTGTCAAAATCGTAGTTTATCTCTTCCACATGTATTATCATTTATGTTTTGACACAAGGGTACTTAGGTGAGATTTTAATTAGAAGAAGAATTTTTTTAAAGCCGCCTATTCACTCCCCTCTAGTCGGCATCCTCGATCTTATACCTGCGACGAGTGCGCAGGACGTCTTGGGTTATGCTCTAGCTTCATATGTGTTCTGCTAATTTTCTGGTGCGCAAATGTGCATGTCATGTGTCATACGTGGACGGTTGGGCATATATATATATAGATGTCTATGCAACTGTCGACCGCTTTCTCTCCTAAAATCAATCAGAATTTCACCTGTTGGATCTAGATGCAACTTTTGATATCCCCCTCCCCTCAACTACCTCTTCCTATCATCCCCTTCCTCCCATACAAATTGATCCATTCGACGCCTCCTCACTCATGACACCCCTAAACCCTACCGGCGTCGTCAGCTCTATCGCCGGAGATATCCGTCGTCGGCTATGCCCCTCATCCCCCACCCCACACAACACCCCTTTCCCACGCCGGTCCTTCTCCCGCGTAGCCATCACCCTCACTGCTATCACCGTCTTTAGTGGAGGAAACAAGGACAGTTGCCGCAAACCAGCATCTTCCCCATGCCTCTTTCTTCAATGCATCTCCTTAATATAAGAAAAATAAGGCCGGGGAAGAAGACGTTTGGCAACAGTAACGCAGCTTCACCGGTGGCAACGCGTGTGTGCTCTTGAACGTAGCAACAATGCTAGAGTTGGAGGAGAAAGGTATGACGGCACGAATCTTGTTGCAAATCAGGTGGTGAAACTTTGGACTGATTTTTAAGAAAAAATTATTCGACAGATTTATAGCAGTTCCAATATTTATTTAGCGAGGAAAAATTGTAAAGTCGCTGATTCCAAAAGAAAAGAAAGATTTGTACAATATACACGGACATGACCATAATGCTCGAGAGTTGAGTAGGCATGATTCCCGCCGGCCCGGGCTCGGTGCCACATGCTCGTCCTACTCGCTCGCACACGCAACTGAAGTACTTGCTCCCGTTGATTGAAACTTTTGTATGCAGTCAAATTTTTAAAACTTTAACTATTAATATATTTTTAAATATTTAGATCGAATAAATAAAAATTATATGTGTAAAGTCATCTCGAAGCGTACTTTCATGATATTATGATTTTATTATATTTTTAAAAAAATTATTACAATAAAAATTAGCGGTCAAAGTTAAGTTTTAGTATCGTATCGATGTCCAAAATGATAACTATTTGTGACCGAAGGGAGTAATAAGGTAAAGCACTACATGCATGCATGGCGTGATAACTTTCCTGAGAGATCAGTAAGAGGTGTTTCTATGTATTTTTTAAATTGTATAAATATTAAAGCATTAATGTATAACATATTCTTTTTGAAAGTTATGTAAATATTAAAGCATTAACGAAGAACACATTCTTTTGAAAGTTGCATAAATATAAAGTATTAATAAGAATAGACGATGATTACTTATCTCTTATGCTTTAAGATTTGTGCACTTGTTAAGAGAAAAAAAAACATGGAAGCAAGAACAGCCTATATTAGCTAGCTTAGATACTGGCCTGTAATACTTGATCTGTTACAAAGTGAAGCTAGCCTCATGCTCCAGCAAGTCGCTCAGAATACCTCGGATCGACACGGAGTAACGGACCTTCGGAGCCATACTCCGGCGTCTCCACGTAGTACGACAGCGCCACCCGGCTCCCTTCCACGCGCACGAATCTCGGCCGCGGCGGGTTGGCGGCCACCAGGAAGTCGATCGGCGCGCGGCGGATGTGCGCGGCGCGGAAGCAGGGGTCGGCGGTGACGTCCCGCCACCGCCTGCAGACGGCGCCGAGGCGGGCGACGGACGTTGTCGGGACGCGGAGCAGGACCTCGGCGAGTACGTCGTCGTTCAGAGCGTCGCCGTGCGGGCCATGGCCGCGGAGGGTTTGGGTGTCGGGCGCCTTCTGCATGCCGGCGTCCGGTATCTCGGACTGATCTGGCTTTGTATGTTTAGTTTGCGCTTGCATTAATGGATCGCCGTGCCTCGTGCGGCGTCGGAAGAGTTGCTTGTCGCAGGTGGCCGGCGTGCAAGTGGATGGAGAAGAGATCGAAGAGACCCGGCCGTTGCCGAAGTGCGTCGTGACCTTGTCTTCTCGAACTCCCCGGTCGTTTGATCCCCAACTGTCCTGTCTTTGCTTAGTAACGTGACAACTGCTGCTTTTGAGCCATGCTTTAAGAAGTACTAGATGCTCCGAGGCCGCGTGTTGTTGCGGACGAAAAAACGTTGAGACGGATAGAGATTTTAATAAAGAGAGAAAATCTTTTTAGGAATACTTAAAAAAATGCTGATTTTCTTCTCAAATTTTGTTAAAATATTTCTTTATTTTTTTAAAATACTCCTTTTAAAGAGTCTAAAAATAAAAAATTGTTTTTTGGGAAAAAATATTTTTTAAAAAACAAAATCACTGTAGCATATACAGTGACAGGGGAGGACACGCCACGCCACGCGACCTCCTAACCTGGAGAGAAACGTGCTACCACTACGCCACAGGGCTGGGCTTGGTGTAATAAACGTTATAAATTACTTAAGTCGTGTCGCTGAATACTGTAGTTTCTACAGTGAAAAACACTATGTGGTGGGCTTGCCGGATGGAGTGTATATAGATTCCCTTCGTTTAAGTTTACTGGACGTATTTTTAGCACATAGGTTAAGAAAATATTAAAAAAAAGACTATATTACTCCTAATTATTATGTCTAAACACTATATTCAATGAATGCATGCAGAGAATATGAGGTAAATCTGGATATTTATTTAAGTATAAAGAGAACATTACACTTATTTTTGTATTGTAACATGAAACACGTCCTATATTTATAAATAAAAATATTAAAAAATACGCTATATAAACCGGTAAAGAGAGAGTAATAACTTCAATTTCAAATGTTATTAGGGTACATTTGTTCGGTAACACCGCAAAAGATGTGCACATTGTGCACAGTACAAAATAGTATCCAATGTAAGAATCACAAAGTAGGGTCTGAGCTCACTTGTCACAGAGATACCAATGATATTTTTCTAAGCCTCATCATCGTCTTTATCATCGTCTTTGTACTGTCATTAAAAATTCTTTCATGTTTGAAACACATGAATCGATGAAGTTCACAAGAATTCTGTACGATATGGAGAATCATAGGAATCCTCCGTTCCAAATGGGTCAAAGTATATTTACTTATCAAGATTCAAGCCTCTCTTTGTTTTCACTAACTAAATTATCCTTGCCGAGAAAGATTACAACTATGCTAGACTATGTTTAAAGGTCTGTTTTATTAACAAAACTATGCTTAAGGTCCTGATTGATTCGAGGAATTATGTCACCTTCTTCGTGGAAAGGCCCTCCGTGAATCCCGAAATTATGCCGAATACCTCCCACTGGAACTTTTGCAAAAAAGCCTCTCTGGTTCTGGAAAATACCAACGATTCCTGTGCTGGGAATTCTTTTAAGAAGGACTCCTGGAATTTGGATATTACGTCGAGCCCCTCCCATGGATTTTTTTGCGAAAAGACCACCTGGTTTCGAAAAATTTCGAAAGAGTCCTACGCTAGCATTTTTCCAAAAAAGGACTCGTGGTTACAGAAAATTGAGAACGATCGCGCATCGGCTCTTTTGAAAACAAGGACTCATGTTTCCAAAAAGTTGCTAAAAGAACCTCTACCGGCTCGTTTGTAAAAAAAACTTGTGGTTCTGAAATTTTGCATTGGAACCCGAACCGTGCCCTTTTGAAGAAAAAAAACGTGGGCACGGATTTTAGGCAGTAAAGTCCAACGATTTCTTGAAATCTTGTTCTCATTCTCCGTTTATGCGAAATGACCCTGTGAATTCTAAAATTTTGATTATTTCTGTTTCGGTTTTACCAAAGGAAAAATGACATCCACTCTTGAGGTTGGCTTTACAATGAGATCACTTCGCCGAAATTCGACCGATGCAACATAGTGCGCGGCTCAGGCTAGTAAGCCTAATTCTAGGATGCGTTGATCCACTATCTGATCATTCAATATTTTTTTTGGCTACAGATAAGCAAAAGACGGCCCGGGCTGGCAAAATTCCCACTTTGTTTCAGGTGTAAAATATCTGTGCAATTAGGTTTATCGGTCCAGGTGGAAACCTTCTGTGAGCCTAAAATGGCTGGGTTGCACTAAATTGCCACCCAGGCCTCAAAGTGCTCGGAGGTATGGCCCACTAACACTGTCGGGTTGGCCGTGGTAGTCTAGACTTTAGAAACAGGCTGGTCTTTTCTCACCTCACGTTTATTTGGGGTAAAACCACTCTCATTTTTAGGCATCGATTAGAACGCTTATTTTCAGCCTAGAACCACGTGAGTGGGCTGGAAATTTAAAATAATATTTCGGTCTAGATACATGACTGAATTGGGATCGTGGCTCAACCAAATAAGACCTTAGTCTGTATCACGGTGATATCGATTCAATGCATGGCCCCATATTACTTTCTAGTATTAAACGAGATCATTTGGTCGAAAGGTAGTGTCGGCGTTTTCGAGCGCCGGTAAGTAAATTTGTAAGTTTAAGGGGTCGCGCGTTCCACTCCCTGAATGGTTAGACTCGTGAGTCCAAGATGTATACTGGTTCGGGCGAAAGTCCCTACTCCAGTTCGGATGGTCGTATTGTATTGCTTTGCACAACGTTTTACAGATGAGGACGCTAAATTACCTAAGCTCCTCCTGTTCTTATCTGTTCCTCTCCTTAGAATCGTTAGTCACCGCCTCCTTTTATCTGAAGGAAGGCGGAGTTACATCGAAGTCGGGGAAGGCGCGGCGACCTATGCTAGGAGCTCGGTCCCGTCACGTGGATTGGTCGCCACACGTCTTGCCCATCTTGGGTCGGTAGCTTTGGTGGTCGGGGTTAGGTATTCTTGGAAATAGCGTACTTGCCCTCGTGATCCTTACGAATCTTGGCGTGCGGTGTGTGGCGTTAGCGGCGCCTCGGGAGGGAGCGTGCGTTAAATCTTGTCTGTGGCCCGGTTGATGAAGTGGAAGCTCGACCAGTGATCACCAAACCTTCTAGGAAGGAGCCACCGCCCTTGTATAGTCACTCCGATTGACCTTGTTCGCGAGTGCGTGGCGGTAGGTGATTAGGACCCGACACGCGGCCCTCGGCGTCTGTCACTGGTTGGTCGGTCGGAGATCCCGCCCGCCAGGTCGGGGCTATTGTCGATCGGATCGCTTCCCTGGCGGTCGAGCGGATGTCTTGTGTGGTCTCGCAGCGGTCGGTCGGTGGCGGGCGGGCCCGCGCTGTTAAATTTGGAGATATGCTTGAGGCGGCTCGTCGCGCGGGCGTTAGGGTAACCTCGTTATTAGTATTCGTCGGTAGCCCCGAACTCCGGCGATTTCGATAGATTCGGTTGGGGGTTGAACTTGGATGAGAGTGGTGGCCGGGCCTGGTCGGTCGGTCGGGCCGATCCGGTTAAGCGATTTCCGTCAGGTGTACCCCGATGGATCCGACGGCTGCCCTAGAGCTTGGCCGGGGGCATTTGAACTGCCGGAGGCTTTTAATTGCCTCGCTGCGCATGCTGAGCATGGCTTAGTGTGCCCCGCCCGTTTCGCCTTCTTTCTTGCCGGGTTACAGTGCGGGGCGCCGTTTCTGGCGGCATTTACTGCAGGCGGCTTGATCTCCTTCATCCGGCTATATAAGGGCACGCTAGAAGCGATGGACCCTTATACCAAAATCCTCCTTTTTGATCATTGAAATGGAGGCATCCTTTAGTCTTGACTTTGGTGATGCGCGCGGTTGAAGAAGAAGATCCTTTGGCCAAGCTTTGGTTTGAAATCTGGACCAGGCGATGGTCGAGCTCGGGAAGAAGCTGCGGCTTGTGATTGTAATTCTTGTTGGCGTCTTGCTTGAGGTCGTTCAGAGGTTTAAGGTGGTAAGGAGGCCCTTCTTGAGGCGATGGTGCGGCGGCGGCCGTTGTCGATCGCGGCCTCGTCGATGTCATTGAGCGGCGGCGGCATGCCATTCCACGGCTATGTCGGGCCTCGTCGGCCGGGCAAGGGCCTACCGGCAGGTCGTCTCCAACGACCTCGGTCGCCGATCCCAAGGTGCATCCGTCGACCGGGCAAGGAAGGGCCTACCGGTGAGTCACTTCCAGCGACCTCGAGTCCACCGATCCAAGATCATCCGTCGACCGGGCAAGGGCTGCAGGAAGTTTGATGCGGATATGTTCTGCCGTAGTGTAGGGTTGGTATCTTTTAAGCTCGCGGTACCTCATGTAACATTGTGTAAAGTTTGAGTCACTGGCATATAATGAAATCTTCTTTTATGAAATGTCTTGCGATGAGTTTGCTTTGATTTTAATCGTCGTGGATAGACCGGGCCTTGATCGGCGGGAACAACCGCGAGTGCTCGTTTAACGTCATAGCTAGGCGGCGCCTTGGTGGCAGGCGACGGATGCCTCTGTGAGGTTGGTGTCCGAGTGCTCGTTAACGTCGTAGCTAAACGGTGCCTTGAGTCGGCGGGGCGACCCAATGCCTCTGTGAGGTTGGTGTCCAGCGCCTTGGTGGCGGGGCGGCCGGATGCCTCTGTGAGGTTGGTGTCCGGCGCCTTGGTCGGCAGGGCGGCCGGATGCCTCTGTGAGGTTGGTGTCCATTGCTCATTTAACGTCGTAGCTAGACGGTGCCTTAGTCGGCGGGGGCGGCGGATGCCTCTGTGAGGTTCGGTGTCGAGTGCTCGTTTAACGTCGTAGCTAGACGATTGCCTTAGTCGGCGAGGGCGACCCAATGCCTCTGTGAGGTTCGGTATCGCGCCTTGGTCGGCGGGGCGGCCGGATGCCTCGTGAGGTTGGTGTCCAGCGCCTTGGTCGGCGGGACGGCCGGATGCCTCTGTGAGGTTCGGTGTCCAGCGCCTTGGTGGCGGGGCGACCGGATGCCTCTGTGAGGTTCGGGTGTTGAGTGCTCATTTAACGTCGTAGCTAGACGGTGCCTTAGTCGGCGAGGGCGGCCGGATGCCTCTGTGAGGTTGGTGTCCGAGCGCCTTGGTTGGCGAGACGGCCGGATGCCTCTGTGAGGTTCGGTGTCCGAGTGCCTTGGTCGGCGGGGCGGCCGGATGCCTCTGTGAGGTTCGGTGTCGAGTGCCTTGGTCGGCGGGACGGCCGGATGCCTCTGTGAGGTTGGGTGTCCGAGTGCTCGTTTAACGTCGTAGCTAGACGGTGCCTTGGTGGCGGGGCGACCCAATGCCTCTGTGAGGTTCGGGTGTCAGAGTGCTCGTTTAACGTCGTAGCTAGACGGTGCCTTGGTGGCGAGGGCGACCCAATGCCTCTGTGAGGTTCGGTGTCCGGCGCCTTGGTCGGCGGGACGGCCGAATGCCTCTGTGAGGTTGGTGTCCAGCGCCTTGGTCGGCAAGACGACCGGATGCCTCTGTGAGGTTCGGTGTCCGAGTGCTCATTTAACGTCGTAGCTAGACGGTGCCTTAGTCGGCGGGACGGCCGGATGCCTCTGTGAGGTTGGTGTCCGAGTGCTCGTTTAACGTCGTAGCTAAACGATTGCCTTAGTCGGCGAGGGCGACCCAATGCCTCTGTGAGGTTGGTGTCCGCGCGCCTTGGTCGGCGAGGACGGCCGGATGCCTCTGTGAGGTTGGTGTCCAGCGCCTTGGTGGCGGGGCGGCCGGATGCCTCTGTGAGGTTCGGGTGTCCAGACCGCCTTGGTCGGCGGGGCGGCCGGATGCCTCTGTGAGGTTCGGGTGTTCGAGTGCTCATTTGCGTCGTAGCTAGAGCGGTGCCTTAGTCGGCGGGGATGGCGGATGCCTCTGTGAGGTTGGTGTCAGCGCCTTGGTTGGCGAGACGACCGGATGCCTCTGTGAGGTTCGGGTGTCCGAGTGCCTTGGTCGGCGGGACGGCCGGATGCCTCTGTGAGGTTCGGGTGTCCGAGTGCCTTGGTCGGCGGGACGGCCGGATGCCTCTGTGAGGTTGGTGTCCGAGTGCTCGTTTAACGTCGTAGCTAGGCGGTGCCTTGGTGGCGAGGGCGACCCAATGCCTCTGTGAGGTTGGGTGTCGAGTGCTCGTTTAACGTCGTAGCTGAAACGAGTGCCTTGGTGGCGAGGGCGACCCAATGCCTCTGTGAGGTTCGGGTGTTCGAGTGCCTTGGTGGCGAGGACGGCCGGATACCTCTGTGAGGTTCGGTGTCCGCGCCTTGGTCGGCGGGGCGGCCGGATGCCTGTGAGGTTCGGGTGTCGAGTACTAGTTTAACGTCGTAGCTAGACGGTGCCTTGGTGGCGAGGGCGACCCAATGCCTCTGTGAGGTTCGGTGTCCAGAGTGCTCGTTTAACGTCGTAGCTAGACAAGTGCCTTAGTCGGCAGGGCGACCCAATGCCTCTGTGAGGTTGGGTGTCGAGTGCTCGTTTATCGTCGTAGCTAGGCGTGGCGCTTCGTTCCGTCGTGGCTGGGCGTGAGTGCTCGTTCTGCGTCGTGGCGGGCGTGAGTGCTCGTTCACCGTCGTGGCCGGGCGTGAGTGCTCGTTTCTGTCGTGGCGGGCGTGGGGCATCCTTCGAGTCCTCGTCGAGGCGAGGTAGCTGCGAGAAGAATGGCCACCGTCTATCCCACATGTATACCCCATCCGCGGTGTGGGACTGGAGGGTGGCGGCGCGACGTTTACTGCGTTGGTTTGAGCGCCGTGCTCGTGGAGCCAATAGCGGGTAGTCCGAGTGGGTCTGGGAGGTCCCGCCAAGGGGACCCTTCCGAGCGGACGGTCCCAGTAGGGTGTCTGGCCCTCTTGTGGGGCGATCCATAAAAACCTTTCTTTACTCAATCCGTATGGACTCGAGTCGTCGCCAACCCGAGCACGGTGGTGTCGCTCATTGATGAGCTCGGGAGAGTGTGAAGTATGATCTCGGACACGAGTAGAGGTGATTAGGCCGTCACCGACCTAGCGAGGGCCCACCGTGGGGCTCACCTCATACACCCCTTGCTCAAGTTTCTTTGGGCGGCCTTATACCCATCTGGTGGGGTAGGCCTTTTGAACCCTGACTTCTCATTTGGGCCTGGCGCAAGCCACAAAGCTTTGCCGTCTTGGGCGCGGCCGGCCGATGGCTTCGCGCACCCGAGCAACCGTTACGGCCTAAAGGCGGAGACCAAGAGGTTACGGACACGTTGTTCGGGCGGCGTCTTTATGGCTCTTGTCGCCGACATGCGAGGATTAAAGCGGAGTGGTATTGGGCCCAGGAGTTACGGTGGCGCCATGGCGAGGTGGACGCGACGCTCGCCGTTTGAGGGTGCTGCTTTCGGCGGCGTTTGCTTGTCCTCTATAAATCGCCCGTTGGGAGTGCTCGGGTAGTCACGCTTTCTTGCCTTCTTTGTCTGTCTGTCGAAACAAGAAAAGCACAGAGAGCCAAGGAAAGAAAACCCGACCTTTCTTTCTCAGCGCGAATACTAATAGAAGGATACCCCAACGGACCGAAACAACGAGCCGGCCTCAAGCATATCTCGGCCCAGCAGCCGCGCCGCCGCCGGCCGACCGATCGCTGCGAGACCGCGCAAGACATCCGCTCCCGGCCGGCCAGGAGGCGAATCCGACCAGGCAGCGCTCAGGCCCCTCTTGGCGGGCGGGATCCCCGACTCCGGCCGGACAGCGCTCTGCCCCTCTTGGCGGGCGGGATCCCCGACTCCGGCCGACGGCGCTCCCGAGCCCCCTCTTGGCGGGCGGGATCCCCGACTCCGGCCGGACAGCGCTCACGCCCCTCTTGGCGGGCGGGATCCCCGACTCCGACCGGACGGCGCTCGACCCTCTTGGCGGGCGGGATCCCCGACTCCGGCCACCTGGACAGCGCTCGACCCTCTTGGCGGGCGGGATCTCCCGACTCCAACCGAACGAGGTGACGGACGCCGAGGGCGCGTGTCGAGTCCTCATCGCCTACCGCCACGCACCCCGAATGAGGTCAATCGAGTGACTATACAAGGCGGTGGCTCCTTCCCAAGAAGATCGGTGGCTGCAGAAGACAAAGCTTCCGGCCCATCAACGATCCACGTGATGCTGAGCGCACGCTCCCTCGGCGGCACCAACATCACGCACGCAGCGTCGGCATCCGCAAAAGTCACGAGAGGGCAAGCACGCTATTTCAGGGAATACCTAACCTCACGACCACCAAGGCTACCAACCCAGAGAGGCAAAGCGGGTGGCGACCGGTCCACGGGACGAAGGACCGGAGCTCCTAGCATAGGTCATCTCGCTCTTCCCCCAACTCGATGTAACCTGCCCCTTCATACGTATAAAGGAGGCGGGACTAAGCGATTCAAGAAAAGAGAGGAGACATAAGAACACGAGGAGACTAAGTCATTTAGGGCCTCGTCAGAAAAACATAGTGCAAAAGCAATACAATACGACCATCGAGAATCGGGTAGGGACTTTGGCCGAACGGTATACATCTTGGACTCACGAGTCTAACCATTCAGGAGTGGAACGCGCGACCCCTAGACTTACAAATTTACTTGCGGCGCTCGGCGCCGACACTCACCTTCCGATCGCCTCTTGGTGAAGATGTCGTGGCGGAGTGCTCGCGCAAGGCAGTGCGGCGCTTGGCTTAGTGAAGAAGGGCTTCCTCATGCGCGGGACCTTCCGGTGGAGGAGTGTGGCGAGGGCCGTCACCCGCGCGGGGCGAGCGAGGTCGTGGTGCCCGCCTCGTTCTTGAGCGGCTTTGGCCTACTGCTGCACCCATTCGTCCGTGGGCTTGTCTCACTACAAGGTGGAGGTGCACCATCTCAACCCCAATGGGGTCCTCCACATCGCCATCTTCATCACATTGTGCGAGGCCTTCCGGGATCGAGCGCGACTGGGCGTTGTGGAGGCACTTCTTCGAGCAAGGCTCGGAAAGACAGCCGTCGGACGCCGTGGCGCCTGGTGGCTGGCCCTCGGCTCGCCCGGTCGAACACGGAGTACGGAGGTAAAGCGCCTCGTCCAACAAGGGTTGGCGTTACGAATAGCTCTACGTTGAGCGTCGGCGGCAGCGCCCTCGTTTCAGCAAGCTTCCCATGGCGGAGGAGCGGTGGGGGCGGGCGCCAAAAGAGGGAGAAGAACAAGCCGCCCCGATCGTGGAAGCGGTCGGGGCTCAAAGGCGAGGCTCACCGGGGGCGTTGTTGTGCGCGCCTTTATGGGGATCTGCGTGCAACCCCTTGTGCACGAGCCGCACACCTTGTTCCGGTATCGCGGGGCCGTCCGGCCGGCGCGGATGGCGAGAACTGGTGGCGCGTCTCGAGGTGGAGGCGGTGGCGGGTATTCTGGCGAGCGCCACGGTGGCCACGGTGGCCACGGAGCCATCTCGGCGGCTTTCCGCCAAATCTGTAAGTCGGTGAAATTCCTACGCTTCTCTTTTCTTTGTCCTTAGCACTTGGTCCGACCGCATTCCTGCATCCTCTTAGGGGCTCAGGGATGTCTTCGGCGCCGCTCCCGGGATAAGAAGCGCGGCGCGCCGCCGAGCTAAGGCAGCGGTGACTCCTCCCGCAAGAAGCGGAAGGAGGAAAGGAGGAAGAAGAAGCATAAGGAACGCGCGCCGGCGCGCAGCGAGATGTCGGAGACCACCGCTGTGGGGACAACCTCCAGCGATGGCGGGGCGCCTCAAACCATCCCTATGGTGGGTTTTTCGACGCCGATCGTGGCGGCGGCGGCGTGGACCGGCGGCGGCACCACGGGCCCGTGGCGCGGATCCCAGCGAGGTGATCTTGCGCTCATGATCGTCGCAGCGCCTCGGTGAAGGTGGCTTGGGAAGCGACCACCGACTGCCTGGTGGGGCGGCGAAGAGGCGCGCGTGCCGCGTACCGCTTCGGCCTTGTAAGTGTTTCTTTTTATTGGAGCATTTTTGCGGCAAAGCCGTCCGGCGACTCTTGAATCTTTGTAACGTCACGGCGCCTACGGGCGTGGCCGTGGGGCGTCCGCATGACTCATAAATGCTGTGCCGGTGATTTGGCGACTCCGTCGGGTCGGTGGCGGTCGCGGTGTCGGCGTCCGTGATCGCCTTGAGGGGAGGCCTCACCCGAGGTCGTGGAAGAAGAACTTCCGCGCCTCGTGAGACCCACCGACGCGTGATCGTCCTTTCGAGGATGAGGCAGCGGTGCCGCGCGCGTCGCGCCCGATCGGCGGGTCGGCGGCGGAGGTGCTCGACCCTTGTCCCGAGGAGAGTGCCGGCCGATGCCCCTCGAGTGCGGTCGGAGGGGTTTCGAAGGTTGACCTCATCACCCTTGCCCATGGTGCTTTGGGCGGGCGGCGTCCGCCCGACAGGCGGCGAGCGTCGCGCCGCGGGTGTAATCCGGGTCGGGCGTCATGGGTCGAGCGGAGAAGCGAGTGGGCCGCCCTTTGGCAAGGCGCGGCTGGGCCAAGCGAGATAGAGGCGAGATCCGTAAAGGTCGCTCTTGCTCTGGAGTCTTCCACCGGCGCTGAGCACGATGGTCGGAAGTCCGCCCGATCGCCGGTAGGTCGGTAAAAGTTCGACTCGTTGCACATTTTTATAGTTCTTCCGTGCGACTAACGGAGTGTCCACGTTTTGCGGACTGCGGGCTCGCCGTGCGCGAGTTGAGCTCTGCGGCGCTCAGCGGTCGTGGTGGTTGCGGTGGAGAATGCGATCGGTGCGCGCCTAGTCCAGAGCCATGGACATTAGGCGGTCGGGGCGGTGGAGATCGCCAGGGTTTGAAGAGGCCACAAGGCCCTTTATGATGGCGCACAGGAGCCAAGGTCTTGAGGGCGAAAGTGGTGGGCGGAGTCCTCACGACGGAGGTCACCGAGGCCAAGGATGCCACCGATTGCGCGCGAGGGGATCGCGCAGACGCGAGCAACACGCTCGCGGACCGAGCGAAACCAGGCTCGGGGATCTTGACCGAGTTAGTTCAAGCGCGATCGCTTTAGGAAGGCTGGTGGCGAGGACTTCATACGAGGCGAAGTCGAAGCCGCAATCGACCAACTCTGCGGCCGTAAGTGTCTCAATTCTTCAATTAAGTGCGGGGTGCGACCCATAGGCGAACTTATCCAAAATCGCCGCAATCTGCGAGCGCGAGAAGAATCTGGCGTCGCCGTGGAGGTGCGAGAGAACGGCATCGGATGCTCGCGACGTGGCGATCGTGGCGGGGCGAGGCGGCGGCGTTGAAGGTTGCGGAGGGCGGTCGGGCGAGATGGCGCCGGCGGAGGCCGTTCGCAAGGCCGGTCAGAAGTCTCGTGACCACATCCTTGGGCCGGGCGGCCCGAGTGCCCTCGCCCGTCTTGGCAGTGCGGAAGCCGTAGAAGAGGCGGTGATCACCGCGCTGCGCTTGAGCTTCGTCGCCTGGTCAACACCGTCTCGCACTACGACGGCATCGACCTCGCGGTGGTGGGCAGCGGCGTAGCCGGGAACCGGACCGACGAGGAGATCGACCGGTTTGAGCTCCTGGTCGAGCCGCACGCCCGGGAGATCGCCAGCCACATCCGCCGCAGCCGCCTCCGAAGCGAGGCGACCAACTCTCCGTCTCGCCACGGCCGCCCACCAAGAAGAATAAAAAAAAGTTAGCTTTATCCTTTTTAGATTGTAAAGACTGCTATGTAAACAATCTTGAATTTATCAAGTTCCAAAATCGCCTCTCGTCCTCTTTCGTATTTAGGGTGAGCGTTTGACCGACCATAGCCTTAAGGACCGCAGGGGTCACTTATGCGTAGGTTGGGTCGTTTTGGGAGGCGAGGTGGATTGGAGACTTGGCTATCGGTGGTTAGGCGCACTTGTGAGGATAGGAGTGTTCTAGACCGCCAAGGATCTTTCCACTTGGGCACTTCCTTCTTCCGCAAGTGCTACTTAGCAACCATAGCCATTGGGGCGAGGCAGTAACACTTGGGTTGAGAGGGTTACCGCTCGGGATGGACATCATGACCGGTCGGTCACGTGCCCTCATAAAGCGCGTGGGGACGGTGAGTTCGTGCGGGGAGGAGTGTTCCTCGCCGACCCAAGGTCACTCCACTCGGGTACTTCCTTCTTCCGCGAAGTGTTAGCAACCATAGCCCGGGGCGTGGTGTAGCACTTGGGTCGAAGGGTTACCGCAGCTCGGGAAGGACCTTGTGGTCGGTTGGGTCATCAACCCGCGCAAGCGCCGACCGGGAGCAGCTTGAACAGGGGCGCCGAAGGGCAGCCCCCGAGTCGTCGCATGGCGACCAGGTGCTCGGAAGGAAAAAAGTAAAGAGCATGCTAGGAAGAGGAAAAAGTTTAGGGATAGAATCGCCTTAACTTTTCTATATTCCATGCATTCGGAAGGATGCGCCGTCGGCGTCCTTGAGTCGAAAGGTGCGGTCGGAGGATCTCGCACGACGGTGAAGGGCCTTCCTGTGGCGGCGACTTGTGCTTATCCTTCTTGGTTTGGACGGTAGCGCAGACGGTCGCGATCTTGAAGATCGCCCTCAAACTCGGGCGGTGTGATAACGTCGCGAGCTTGTTGATACCGGCGATCGCGGGATGGCCCGCCACGCGCCTCGTCGGTGGTCGACGGCGTCTTGTTGTCTGGCGAGCCCCGAGCCTCCTCGAAGGCTTGTAATCTTGGGGCGCCATACTCCGTGTCAGCCGGCAAGGCGGCCAAAGACCGTATACCATGAAGAGCGGTGTGAACCCGGTCGCCCGGTCGGCGTGGTCCGTAGACTCGAGAGGGCGGAGGTAGCTCGGTCACCCAGCGCCCCGCGAAGTGCTTGAGCCGACTGAAGATCCGCGGCTTGAGCCCTTGAAGGATCATGCCGTTTGCGCGCTCGACCTGGCCGTTGGTCCGCGGATGGGCCCGGCGCCCAATCGACGCGGATGTTGAAGTCATCGCAGAACTCGAGGAACTCCTTCCCGTGAAGCTGCGTTAGTTGTCGGTGATGATGGAGTTTGGGACTCGAACCGAAAGACTATGTCGCGGAAGAAGATGGCCGCTTGTGCCAGCGTGGCGCTCACGGCCGGCAGCCTCTATCCATTTGGTGAACTTGTCCACCGCGACGAGCAAATGGGTAAAGCCCGGGCGCTTTCTTGAAAGGCGACCGGATCGAGTCCCCAAACTACAAAAGGCCACGTGATGGGGATCGTCGCAAGGCTGGTAGCGGATGTGTGCGCCGGCAAAGAATTGGCATCCTTCGCAGTGCGCGTCTGATGTGCTCGGCGTCGGACATGGCGGTCGGCCAATAGAAACCTTGCCGAAAGGCCTTTCCCACAAGAGATCGGCGCAGCGTGGTGACCGCAAATTCCACTGTGTATGTCGTCCGGAATTGTTTTCCTTGGTCGGCCAGATGCATTGTTGGAGGACCGGAGGGACTCCTTTGTAAAGGTGCAGGCCGACCGGACGAAAGACTTTGCCGTCGAGGCGGCGCGGGCCTCGGTGGTCGGGGGAAGTGACCCGTCCGTCAAGCGATCTATGAAGGGCTTTCTCGATCGGACTCGATCGCTAGCAGCGCTGCGCCCGATCCGCCAAGTCTCACGCCGCCGCTGGCGGTCGGCGGCCGTGTTAGGTAGGTCGGTGGCCGCTCGGCCACGAGCCCAGTGGATGGAAGGCGCGGAGGTCACAGACGAAGATCCCGAGCGGGACCGGCTCTGCAGTAGGCGATTGGCTAGGTAGTCGGCGTCGCTATTGTGGCGTCGGTAGCTATGGTGGCTTCGAAACCCTTGAACCGCTCTTGAGCCGCGCACTTCCGACGATCTGCGCGCCATACGGGCGTCTCGGGGCTCGCGGCCTTCATGACTTAGTCGACGACAAGCTTGAGTCCCGTGGGCGTGGAGTCGGCGAGCACCGAGGTTGGCGGCGATCCGGAGACCGTTGACGAGGGCCTCGTGCTCGGCGGCGTTGTTGGTGGCGTCAGCGGCGATGGCGTCCGAAGCTTGTTCCGGCGGGGAGATGATGGCGACTCCGCGCTGCGCCATTCTTGTTGTAAGACCCATTGAAGTACATTGTCGGTGCTGGGTCTTGATCACTGGTGGTGCACAGGTTTGGTCCACTCGGCGGCGAAGTCGGCTAGGGCTGCGACTTGATCGCCGTCAGGGGCGTATGTGATGTCGTGGCGGCGAGCTCGGCGCCCACTTGGCTATCCTTCCCGGCGTCGCGGTTGCGGACGATCTCGCCGAAGCGGGGCGTGGTCACCACGGTGATGGTGTCTTGTCGAAGTAGTGGACGAGCTTTCTCTTCGCAATGAGCACCGCGAGAGTAGCCGCACTGTGGGTACAGAGCCTTGGACTCGGAAAGGACCTCGCTAATGAAGTAAAGCCGCCGTTGTACCTTGAGTTCGCGGCCTTCTTCCGCTCGCTCCACCACGAGGGCGCGACCAGCGACTTGGGTAGTGGCGGCGATGTAGAGAAGCGGCGGTTCACACCCGTGCCGGGCGATCAGATCGGAGGCGAGGACAGGAAGGCCTTCAGGCGGGTGAGGGCCTCCTGAGCCTCCGGGGTCCAGCTGAAGTGGTCGGATCTCTTGAGTAGCTTGTAGAGTGGCATTCCGCGCTCGCCGAGGCGAGACACGAAACGGCTCAAAGCTGCCAGGCATCCGGTCAGCCTCTGGACCCCCTTGAGGTTGCTGATTGGGCCCATCCTTGCGATTGCCGATATCTTCTCCTGGTTGGCCTCGATGCCTCGCTCGGAGACAATGAAGCCAAGGAGCTTCCCTTTGGGGACCCCGAAGACGCATTTCTCGGGATTGAGCTTTATGCGGAATCGTCGAAGGTTCGCGAAGGTCTCTTCCAGGTCGGGGACAAGGTCGTCGGCCTTCTTGGTCTTTACGACAATATCGTCGACGTACACCTCAACGTTACGGCCGATCTGGTCATTGAAGCACGTTTGCATACATCGGTATGTAGCGCCGCGTTCTTTAGGCGAACGGCATTGTAGCGTGTGAGAATGAGCCGAGCGGAGTAATGAAGGAAGTCGCGAGTGGTCGGACTCCTTAGCGCAATCGGTGGTAGCCCGAGTAGGCATCCGAGAAAGAGAGGACTCGCACCTGCGGTGGAGTCGATGACTTGGTCGATGCGGGGCAAAGGAGCGGATCCTTGGGACACGCTTTGTTAAGACTCGTATAGTCAACGCACATCCTCCATTGCCCATTTTCTTTTTACAAGTACGAGGTTGGCTAGTCACTCGGGGTGGCGCACCTCTTTACGAACCCTGCGGCGAAGTTTAGCGATCTCCTCCTATGATCCTGCGCCTCTCCTGCGTCGAGCGGCGCGGCGTTGGCGGCCGGCTTTGAGTGCAGTCGGATGCTCAGGAGTGCTCGGCGACTTCCTTGGGATTCGACATGTCGGAGGACCTCCATGCGAAGATGTCTTTGTTGGTGCGGAGAGTCGGCGAGTGCGCTTCCTATTTGGCGAGGGCGTGGCTCGATCCGCACGGTCTTGGTCGGATCACGCGGATTGACCGCGACCTCCTTCGTGTCCTCGGCGGACTTGAAGGATCCCGCCCGACTTCTTTGGACTCGAGGCGGATTCGAGGCTTCCTCACGAGGTTGTCGAGCTCGGCGACGCGATGATCGCCGAGGCAAGCTCACAAGCTAACTGCCTTCGCGATTGTAGGCAAGCTGGAAAGATGATGCCACGGTGATGACTCCTCGTGGTCGGGCATCTTGACTTGAGGTAGGCGAATGGGGACCGCCATGAACTTGGCGTAACACGGCCTTCCCGAATGGCATGGTAAGCAGGAAATCCACGACCTCAAAGCGAGGGTCTCGGTGCGAAAGTTTCGGTTCCCCAAAGGTAACAGGCGGTCGATCTGCCCGAGTGGATGGGCTGGCGGCCGGGAATGACGCCATGGAAGGCGCCTTCTGGGTCGGAGGGTTGGCGCGGATCCCCATAGCGTCGGCGTCTCGGCGTAGAGGATGTTGAGCAGCGCCTCAGTCCATAAGCACCTTTGAAAGGCGCTTCTTCCCCACGACGGGGCTGACCACCAGGGGGTATCTCCCCGGCTGTGGAACGTGGTCGGGGTGATCGGTCCGATCAAAGGTGATCGGGAACTCTGACCACCGGAGGTATTGGGGGCGCATGCGCGATGGTGTGGACCTCGCGATAAGCGAGCTTGAGCCGGCGCTTATCGGCATAGCGGCCGGTCCTCCAAAGATCATGAGGCGGCCGTCGGTGGAACTCGTCGTCGCCTTTTCTGCGACGCGGGGCGCGTGAGCTCTTCCCTTGCCACGCGGCGTTGCGGGACATTTGGAGAGGTAACGCCAGACCTCGCGATCCGGTACTTGTGCAGCGAAGAACCCGTGGTTTGGGCGCGGGCCGTCCATCAACTTCGAAGTGGTCGGGCGCGGCGGTCGATCGCACCGCCGCATGGCGAGGCGGTCGGCGGTGGCGACCACTTGGTCTCGCGGATCCGCTTCCCGTGCGCTTGGTTTGTCGGGGCGGCCGAAAGAGACCCGATGTGGACGCCGGATTACGGTGGGCCTTTCCTCCCTCAAAGATGGCCCCCCGGCCTCCTCGCGGAGGCGTGGTTGATGGCGATATCGAGGAGCTCCTTGATAGTTCTGGGCTTGAGGCAACCTAGTTTGTGTACCAAGGCCTTGTAGGAGGTGCCAGTAGATGAATGCTCCCACGACATCGGCGTCGGAGATGTCGGGAGCTCGTTACTGTGGCGGGAAAACCGCGGATGTAGTCCCGGAGGTTTCCACTGGCTGCTGTTTGCAGCCCTTCAGGTCTCAGGAGTTTCCAGGGCGCTTGTAAGTGCCCTGGAAGTTGCCGACGAAGAGGGCCTTCAAGTCGGTCCAATTCCTAATGGTTTTGGCGGGCAAGTACTCGAGCCAGGCTCGGTGAGTCCGCGAGTAGATGGGAAGGTCTTGCATGATGAAGAGGTCATCCGTTGCTCCTCCCGCCCGCATGCGGCCGGTAATCTTGAGCCAAACACACAGGTTTGTGGCCCAGTGTATTGGCAATGTTGGTAGGCGCCGAAATCTGGGGAAGTCGCTGGCGGATCCACAGCGAAGCGCCATGATCCGGGACCGTCGGGGCTCGGTGCGGTGGTGGTGTCCGCCGCCCGCACTTCGTGAGTGGGCGGCCTCCTCCGCCATCTTTCTTCGCGCCTCAAGGGTAGCGCGAATGTCGTAGGCATCACCGAGCGCCGCCGCACCGGCGCGCGCGAGCTGAGTGTGGCTCGTGCGGCGCCGCTTTGTCACCGGACCAACCGGCTCCGTCTGGGCGGGGCAGGCCGTGTGAGGTGGCTCGGGCGATAGGAGCGGGCGTGCATGTCTTTACGCGACGCGTGCTCTACCCCGGAGGTTTTGATAAGTGGCCTTGGCCTCCGGGTCGATCGGCTCGGAGGCCTCGGCGGATTGCGGCCGCGCCACGTTTTGGCTTGCATGGGGAAGAACCGAGGGCCGTCGGACTCTTCCTTTCTTTGGGGTGTGCTGGCCTTGCGCGTCGCTGCGTCGCCAGCACATGCGGGTCTCGAGCTCCTCTGCTCCAGTTGGCTCGAGTGGTCGAGCTCGACTCTTCGTTCCTCCAACTCTTTCTTGTTGTTGTTGGAGCTCGGCGCGCGAACTCGAGCGCGTTCGATGCGCTCATGGCTGGTACTCCTCCTCCTGCGCTGAGTCGCGCCGGATAGGAGGTCCGCGACGCGGGGCCACGGCAATCGTCGGCCGTGCCCGCCATGTTGCACTCGCGAGTGCGCTGTGGCGGTACTCGTGTCGGAGCTGGAGTCATGGTGGAAGAGTCTTCCGGCTCGTGGATGGAGGCGGCATGTAGCCGACCATCGCCACAAGTCGCGAGCCTACTGGGGTGACATGGTCACTGTCAAGACCTCTACGGAGTTTCGCCCGGTGGCGAGCACTCCTCGGGTTTCGGCCGGGGCTGCGAGGCGCCAGCCGGAGCTTAGCGGTCGCCGGAGAGGGCGCCTGAGCTCTCGTGGCGCTTTGTCCTCCGAGGCGGCGAGGGCAGCGTGAGCCCTCTACGGGTGTGGCGAAGTCGAGGAGCCGGCGGATCCGGTTCCCCGCCGATCATGCCGTCGCGATGGGTGGATGCCATCGAGAGATAAATGGAATCGGAGATGGTGACGAAGACGCGCGAAGGCCCCTACTGCGCGCCAGCGCCGGCGTTTTCGGCGCCGGCAAGTAAATTTGTAAGTCTAAGGGGTCGCGCGTTCCACTTCGAATGGTTAGACTCGTGAGTCCAAGATGTATCTTGGTTGGGCGAAAGTCCCTACTCGATTCGGATGGCGTATTGTATTGCTTTGCACAACGTTTCTGAGATGAGGCGCTAAATTACCTAAGCTCCTCTGTTCTTATCTGTTCCTCTCCTTAGAATCGTTAGTCCCGCCTCCTTTTATACGAAGGAAGGCGGAGTTACATCGAAGTCGGGGAAGGGCGGCGACCTATGCTAGGAGCTCTGGTCCTTCGTCCTGTGGACTGGTCGCCACACGTCTTGCCCATGCTGGGTCGGTAGCTTTGGTGGTCAGGGGGGTTAGGTATTCTTCGGGAAATAGCGTACTTGCCCTCTGTGATCCTTACGAATGCTGACGTGCGGTGTGTGACGTTGGCGCTGCCTCGGGAGGGAGCGTGCGTTAAATCTTGTCTGTGGCCCGGTTGATGGGGTCAAAGCTCGACTTGTGATCACCAAACCTTCTAGAAGGAGCCACCGCCTTGTATAGTCACCCGATTGACCTTGTTCGCGAGGTGCGTGGCGGTAGGTCGATTAGGACCCGACACGCGGCCCTCGGCGTCTGTCACTTTGGTTGGTCGGTCGGAGATCCCGCCCGCCAAGGGGGTCGGGGCGTGTCGGTCGGATCGCTTTCCACGGCGATCGGGGCGGATGTCTTGTGTGGTCTCGCAGCGATTCGGTCGGTGGCAGGGACGCTACTGTTGAGTGGAGATATGCTTGAGGCCGCTGGCTCGTCGCTTCGGGCCGTTGGGGTACCCCTGTTATTAGTATTCGTCAGGTAGCCTAAGATAATATTTGGTTCAGCACAATTTGAAACCAAACAAACTGTAAATATAAAAACCTTTTTCTCAAACAAAGTCCTCGTAAGGCCCTATCAACCCCCTAAATGATATAGGAATTTAAGTACTACGTCTAATCACAAATAGTTTTTATTTTGAATATAGCTACAGTCAAACTTTCGAAACTTTGATTGTCAATATCTTTTTAAATATTTAAACCAGATGCATGGAAATCGTATGCTTAGGTTTGTCTCCAAAAGTATTTTTATAATATTATAATAAAGTATGTGACTTCTAACTTATACTAAAATACTTAAAAACTGAGCTGTTTAGAGTTTACCAGAGTCACCAAACAGGGCTTTAGAATCGTATCAATTGAAGTGTTGTGGAGCATGGACGCCTTTGCTATTTTGCTTTGCGCCTAAAACCCCGAGGACAAGCCATCCGACGGGCGACAACCCCTACCCCGCCACACCGACGGCGTGATGGGCCACCAAGCCGCTACCTGCTGTCCAATATAAATTTCTCCAAGCCCTAAACGCTAAAACCTTCGGCGCCTACCTCGCCTTCCCCCTATCGCCGCAACGAAGAACCCTTCCGCGCCTCGCGCGCGCTCTCCGTCGTCGAATCGGCCCACGGTTCGTGGGATTTTGGCGTTTTCCAGCAGCTCGATTCGGTTCTACGACGTGTTCTTGGATTTGATCTGGTTTTGTGGGTGTGCTTGCGATCCAGGCGAGGGGGACTCCTTTCGATTGATTGAGTTGAGTTGATTGGCCATTCGGGGAAGAGATGCTGGTCCTGTTCGAGACGCCCGCGGGGTTCGCGCTCTTCAAGGTGCTCGACGAGGGCAAGCTCGACAAGGTCGAGGTGAGTGGTCGCCGCCTCTTCAGCTCTTGGTTTGGTTCGGTTCGGTTTGGATTATTCGTGTTTGGTTTGCTCTTTTGAGTGTTTCTTGGACTAATTGTGCTACGTCTCGTGTTACTTGTTTGCAGGATCTATGGAAGGAGTTCACGACGTCGGACTCGGCGAGAAAGGTGTGTGCATTGTTTCCCTTTAGAGGGCAAAATATCTTTTCTTTTCCAAACTTCAGCGCAGGATCTACCACATTTCAACCGAAATAAGCCAGGATGGATGAGCTAGGCGTTTTTCTTTTTCCAAATGTTAGCACAGTTATCATTGTAGGCCTCGTTTCTTAACGTACTATAGGGTAGTGGGTACTATTGTTTCTGGTTACCGGTGCTCTCTTTAAAAAGTTGATCTTTGTGGAACTCCTTCACCCTGAAAGAACACTTCGCAAATGAAATCAGTCTCATTTCATAGGATAGAGGATGCGTGGGGATTCTGTTAGTGGAAAACTGAATTTTCCGCAAACTTTAAGAAAACAACTGTAGCTGAATATATGATGTTCTGAATTGCAATCTCGTTCTCCCAGTTTCTATATATTTCTGGACATTTTATGCCTAGAGAGTGACTAGGCAAATAGATTTGTTTGAAGTGTTGCTTCCTGGTACTGTCTCTTATTTGAAATGTGCATTGAGTATATGTTAGTAAATTAAGGAAATATTTGGGTATCATGTTGCTTTATTGGGACTTCTAACATACTCCAAAGAAGCAGCAGAGGAAAGTTGATTTCATATTTATGTAGACTTCTTGGTGATCCTCTGCGATAATTCCATACCTGCCTCCTAACGCTATTTCTTTGATTCTATACTGTTCATTTTGTTTCCTGACTCAATATAGTAAACTTTAATTAGGTGGTTGAGCTGAAGGCTTTCAACAAGTTTGAGAACACATCTGATGCCCTTTCGGCTGCAACCCTCATTATTGATAGCAAGCCTAGCAAGGGATTGCGCAAGTTCTTGCAGAAGCACTGTGAGGGTGAAACATTAGCAGTTGCTGATTCTAAACTTGGAAATGCTATAAAAGAGAAGCTGGTCAGTTAGGTTTCTCAGTTCCTTTGTTTGTACAGAATTACCAACCTTCCTTACAATTTTGATGTGCTTTTTGCAGAAAATTGACTGCCTTCACAGTAGCGCTGTGATGGAGCTGATGAGAGGGCTGCGAAATCAGCTCACCGAGCTTATATCTGGGCTGGGTGCACAAGACCTTGGTCCAATGAGCCTTGGATTGTCCCACAGCTTGTCTAGGTATAAGCTGAAGTTCAGTCCTGAAAAGGTGAGCATGATATTGGTGCTATACTCCTATTACAGCTTTTATTTACCATGTTATTTTGTGCTATATTCCTAGCTCTTATGTCATATGGTTCACCATCATTATCTTCCAGCAGTTTTCCATTATATGCATAGTCATGCTTTCATTGTCCTTTTGTGTTGCTATTTATCTAAATTTCATCTGCAATATTCACCGAAGTTAACATCTTGTGGGTTGACAGGTCAAGAGATCTTAAGATTTTTATTTGTAGAGAACCCTTATTTGACATGGATAAGTGAGGTGAATGCTATATTGTTTTTGGTTCCACAGGTTGATACTATGATCATTCAGGCCATTGGCTTATTGGATGATCTTGACAAGGAGCTTAATACTTATGCCATGAGGGTTCGTGAATGGTATGGTTGGCACTTCCCAGAGCTCACTAAAATGGTGACAGATAATATACAGTACGCGAAAGTTGTGAAGATGATGGGCAACCGAACTAATGCAGTCAACCTTGATTTCTCCGAGGTAAATACTTGACATGTCTAAATTCGATTGCCATGCCTATGTAGGGAACCTCTTGTTTATTAAGAAGCCCTGTTATTTCAGATACTGTCAGATGATGAGATAGAAGAACACTTAAAGGAGGCTGCAGTAATATCCATGGGAACAGAAGTTAGTAACCTTGACTTGTTAAATATCAGGGAACTGTGTGATCAAGTCTTGGCTCTTTCTGAGTACAGAGCTCAGCTGTACGATTATCTGAAGAGTAGGATGAACAGTATTGCACCAAATTTGACCGCACTTGTGGGCGAATTAGTTGGTGCTCGCCTTATTGCACATGGTGGCAGTTTGCTAAATTTGGCCAAGCAGCCTGGCAGCACAATTCAGATACTTGGTGCAGAGAAGGTGAGTTTACTATATGTAATCCTGGAAACATTTCGTTGTTTTCCATTCTCAGTTTTTGTGTGATCCTGCGCATCTATATTTGCAAGATTGGTTATGAATCTTTTTAGATGTATAAATTTGTCATGTAAGAAACTTGGAGAAAAGAGGCACAATAGGCGACTGGAAGTTTGCAATCTTCCTCTTGTTTGATGTTCCTAAGCAGGATGCATGCATACTCCATGTTCTTTTTTGTACTGTCTTTCCTAATAATGTAACCATGGATGTCACGGTTGCAAATGATTTGTTTATGTGCTCTGTTAGAATTCGCCTTTCTCTTCTCACACAAGAAACTAAACACTGTATCTCTACAGGCTTTATTCAGAGCTCTGAAGACAAAGCATTCTACACCGAAGTATGGTCTCATCTATCATGCATCCTTAATTGGTCAGGCAGCTCCAAAGCACAAGGGAAAGATCTCTCGTTCTCTTGCTGCAAAAACTGCTCTTGCCGTCCGGTATGATGCCCTTGGTGATGGTGAAGACAGCTCCATTGGTCTTGAGAGTCGAGTCAAGGTATTTATAGTGTAGAAGCACCTTTTTTCATAATGTTTTATGATGGATTGGCTTGACATGTGGGACATTTGAACAGCTTGAGACGCGGCTTCGGGTTCTTGAGGGTAAAGAACTTGGGAGATCTGCAGGTTCCACTAAGGGAAAGCCTAAGATAGAAATGTATGAAAAGGACCGGAAGAAGGGCACCGGGGCTTTAATTACTCCTGCTAAGGTAAGCAGAATCATTATTTCTGTCTTGAAAAATATTCTGGGGAAGCTTTCCGATAATGGACAACAGGGGACAATAGTGTAGATGTTTTCTGTTACCTTTACCAACTTCAAGAAAAATAGATGTTATGACTGTTGAGCAGTGCTATGATACTGGATGCTTTGGCTAATTAATGTAAAGAATTCTCACATACATTGCCTATGGTATATTTAGGCGAACATCCTTTGTTTTGTGGTTGGTATATTATTCTTTCTCACAACTATGAAAACTACTTGGAACCCATGGAATTCAACCTTGACTTGATGTTCACATTTGAATTTGTCGCAGACTTACAATTCTGCCGCTGATCTTGTACTTGGACAAATAACTGAAGAAACACCTAAGAAGCCTGAAGTGGCTTCAAAGAAGAGAAAACATCATGAGGCCGAGCCTGCCAGGGAAGCAATTCAGGAGGACGGTGACCAGGATGATAGGAAGAAAAAGAAGAAAAAGAAGTCCAAGGAGAGCGATGAGCGTCCTGCAGCTGACGCTGATGGTGACAAGAAAAAGAAAAAGGAGAAGATGTCCAAGGGCAGCGAGGAGCCTCATGTGGCCACTGCAGAAGGTGAGAAGAAGAAAAAGAAGAAGAAATCTGATGTACAAGATGGCGAGGATGTTGCTATGGATACTGAAGAGTCCGGTAAGAAAGATAAGAAAAAGAAGAAAAAACATATTGATGAATGAGGGATTCACCAGAGAAGAAGGGAAAAGCGATTTTGAGTAGCCTTGGGTTGAAGGCTTGCTGTTTTGTAAAATGGAACATTACCGGCTATTCCATGTTAGTTAGCGTTAGGATAGTGTCGACGATCGGGACCGCCGACCGCAAAGAAAGAGGGGGAAGGATCGTAAGGAGGGCGAGGCCCAGAGTTTCACTCGTCCGGATGGCACCCTTGGCGGGCGCACTAAACAGGGGAGCCTGTGCAACCAAACAGGGGATACAAGGTTTATACTGGTTTGGGCCGAATCCCTACTCCAGTTCGTGTGGTGGTGTTGTATTGTCTTTTTGTGTAGATCGCTGTACAAAGTTTACAAACGAGAGTGCTAATGGCTTAGCGAGATGGGTTCGATCCCCCTCCTACGGGGGTTCCTGCCTCCTTTTATACGGAAGGAAGGGGCAGGTTATATCGAGAGTTGGGAGAGGACGAGGTGACCTACACTAGGAGTTTTGGTCCTTCGTTCTGCTGACTGATCACCGCCCGTCTTGCCCATGCTGGGTCGGTAGTCTAGTTGGCCAGGGCGGTTAGGTGTTTCCGAAACGGCGTGCACTGGCCCTCTGCGAACCTTATGAGTGTTAACGTTGCTGCGCATGACGTTGGCGCTGCCTCGGGAGGGAGCGTGTCTTCGTACTGTACGTGACCGGTCGATGGGACTGGAAGTATGACTTCAGCAGTCATTAAACCATTTTGGGAAGTGGCCACCTGCTCTCGTATAGTCACTTCGATTGACCCCATCCGTAAGTGCGTGGTTGTTGGTGGTAGGGCTTGACACGCGGCCCTTGGCGGGGTTGCCTTGGCACGATCGGTCGGGGATCCCGACCAGCTGCGAAGTCGGGAGCTCGGCTTGGTCGGAGCCGGGGACCCCGTCCGTGCGTGAGGTCGGGAGCCCGCCCGCCAGTCGGGAAGAGCTCGGAGAGGTCCGCCGGTCGGGAAGAGCTCGGAGAGGTCCGCGGTCGGGAAGAGTGTCCCGGTGGCCTCTTGGGACCTTTGGTCGGATCCCGACAGTAACGATCCGCTCGGTGCCGGGCGGTAGGCCGGAGACGTCTGCACGGGCTTAGGAACGATCCAGCGGGCACGAGAGGGAGCGGACACGTGTCAGAGGGACGCGCGCCAGGCTGTCCGACCCCCGACAGATAGGTACCATGTTGAGATTACCTTTCTCATCCAGCTGTATCGAAGTATGTACTCCATCTGAACAATTGGTGAAATTTAATTTTTTTTTTGGAATCTCATTACATATCATGCTTGTTCATTCTATGTGAATTAAGTATGTACTCCCTTCGATCACAGATAGTTGTCGTTTTGGACTTCGACACGGTTTTCAAAATACATATTTGACAACTAATAACTATTCTAATGTATTTATAAAACCTAATAACTATTATAATGTATCTAATATAAATATTTAAAAAGATATTGATAGTCAAAGTTTCGAAAGTTTGACCGTACTTATATTCAAAACGATAACTATTTGTGACTGAGTGGGTATAATCAAAGTTGATATTTTCTTGCATTTTCTACTAAACTCTTAACCTTTTCAGCATTTGTACAATGCTTTAGATACGAAAAAAATGTTGATTTGAGTGTAACTTCATGCAATTTTAAACTACTTATGTCATAGCATGTTTACTGTTATTTCTTTTCATTCTCTGGGTAAAGCTTCTATTGGTATACACAGTTTTCGTTAGTATCTGACAAATCAATTAAACTACTTATGTCATAGCATGTTTACTGTTATTTCTTTTCATTCTCTGGGTAAAGCTTCTATTGGTATACACAGTTTTCGTTAGTATCTGACAAATCAAAGCTTCCAGCTGGTTCTTACTTGTTAACACTTAACAGTAGTTCATGTCTTTCAGGTTCTTACTTCTTAACAGTGGTTCATATCTTTTAGGTTCCTACTTAACAATTGTTAATGTACCAATGTTTGGAAGTGAACTTTTGTAGGGTCATGATACTGTTGGAATCATCGGAGACTAGTGTTCACCGAGACGCTAGATGCTAGACAGGTGGCTGATCGAAACCTAGCATCTAATCGCCGATTAGACAGGCTAGGTGGCCTCATAAATTGACCTAGACGGCTATATTTGAGGGTGGAATCTAGCGTCTAGACGCCGCTAGACCAGCTAGGCGGCCGTAGAGAGAAACAGTGTCACGAAGACATCAGGTGACATGCATCATGGAATGAATCGCTTTAAGACGAACTTTTCCGAGTTCCAACCATGCCGAACCAATATGCAGATTGCTGCATACCAGGGAAGCAGGAAGCCTACGGGTGCATGCCACGTTGCCTCGACGACAATGGAAATCACCTACCGAAATCCCAGCGTGCAGTTGCATCAACTAAACAAAGGCAACTAATCATGGCACATTATGCACACCATTAAAGCTGGTCATTGATGCGCATTATACCTGCTTTTCTGTTTCAATTCGTGCAGAAATTCCTCTTCGTACTCCAGGGCCAATTGGGTTGGCCAAGGCCAAAACCCTTTTGGGTAGAGCAGTTGGTCCATAAGGTAGTTGAACCTTCCATGAATCGTCGCTGTCCGTAGGGAAGTAGGAATTGATATTTGCTCCAAAAAGAAAAGTCAGAATTGATGCCAGTAACAATTAGATGCTAGCTAACTAAATCTTTGACGTACTCATGGTCAAAGTAATGGAGCCGGTGCTAATGCGAAAGTTCGTAATTAATGGGCAATCCACCTTGATCTACATCATTAGAGGCCAATTTAGACAGCTCGAATTGCATTTTCAAACTCTCCCATGTGTTTTTTTTCCTTCTCTTTTTTTGTACATTGCATTGTATGTAGAGATTATAGAATGGGTTATGGCGGTTGCAATCTCAACACCACTTTTGTCTGAGAGCCATGGCATTCTGTAAGCAGAGGTTCTGCCGAGGCAACCAAGAGCGAAAAGGACGCACCATTCGATCGAACGACTCTCGGAAGCAAACGAAAGGAAGAAGTTTCAGCTCTCAACTACCGTAACAGACAGAGCGTTTCCAAAGGCATCCATGGCTGCAATGCAATGGCCGGTAGACTGCAACTCTGTCCAAAAATTGCAGTAACAAGGAATGAGTGTAAGCATCATAAAGATACGATGGGGTATCAAAGCTAGGTTTGCTATGAGCTTTGAACTGTGATGGTTGTTAGAAATTGGCCTAATAAGTTACTCATTTCCTTTAATTTTAAAACACGCATGGTTTACCTAGTTAAGTTGAGAAAAGACAACTTAAAAGGTGAAATCCTTGCCACTTCTTGATGAATTACACTTGGTATGAAAATGTCATAGGGTGGATATTGGCTAAACACACTCACGTGTATTCGTGTATTTTCGCGTGACTTGTGACTTGCGTCTATTGTGTCGTAGTGTGTCTCCTGGCACTTTGAATTAATCTTTTGTTTTGCTGAATCTTGCAATTATCTCTCGATTGAATCTATTTAAATGCGATTTAAACATCTGTTTTAATTCGGTATCATTAATCAGTCAGTTAATAGTGAGTTAATTAGCATTATGCAGTCAGTTTAAATGCGTATTCAACTATCATAATATTGTCAGTTATTGATGTGCGTGTATATAAACTCCTGGAGACGTTCAGGACGGTGACACTGAATTCCTTTTCCATTCTTTCTCCTCATCTCTGAAGTGTTGTACTGTTGTGTTGAGCTGTTGAACCTCGCCAACCTTCCTCTTCAGCGTGCACCGTGAAGGAGGGTGAGTGGTATCTCCGAGCCATTGCCGCAGAGTTCACTTGTACGGGGCGGCAATAAGGTTTCTGGGTAGCGCATCAGCGTGACCGCTCTGCTTCTTCCTCGACGTCGACTACTTCCACGTCTACACTGCGCTGCTTTCTTTTCTTCAGCAAGCTCAATTATAAGTTGTTCGTGTGATAAATCGACTTGAGTATATTCCGAAGTACAATATGTTACCTATTGTTTTATGCATCTCTAGTCTTTTGTTACATTTGCCTCAATATAAAATCTAGAATAAAAATAATGCGCGTATTTCTAACAATGGTCACCAATCACCGTCACTGTCTTCCGAATTTGCAAAAGTGTGTTTTTGATGGATGGTGTTGACGGCTTAATGGTGTAGTTATTGAAAGGAGAACCTTCGATTGAGTGATCCAACCAACTTTTTTGTTGTCGTAACCCAACCAAAAGAAAAAAGAAAAAAAAGAGAGAGGCGGTCTTGTTTACAAATCGCAATGTCGTTTTTGTTGTACTTCATTGCCAATTTGTTTAGAGTCAAGACATACTGAAAAGTAATTTATTTCAGTCATTCATGGGCTATTTGGTTCGTATAATGTCCTTGTGCCATGGGCAGTGTATAACGGCTCTGGATGCTTGGACCCACGTGTCATAGAGTAGTCCTGCACGCTTTGTTTCGTTGCCCTCTAGAAGGTAGTTTGCGTTCCACTGCCAGGTGGGTCCCACATTATGTAACCGTGCTGAAATCTCAAAATCTGTAATTATGTGACACATTTGACTCTTAAATGCGCAGATCTGCGAAATTTGTTGATTAAATTTTGTAGTTTTGTGATAGTGTTGACACAAAACCTATAATTTTTATAAAATTTTCTTTTAAAAAAAAGATTATAGCCATGGACAAAACAAAAAGAAGCATGAAAACTAAAGAAACCAAGCATGACAAACCCGCGCTTAAAAAGTTAATGTAACCCTTCCAATCCAGGCAAAGCCAAAAAGAAAGAAAGAAAGAGAGAAAAAGGCTGGCCATGTTTAGTAGAAACTGCCCCTCTCTGTGTCTTGAAAGCCCTTTCTTTCTTTATCGCCCTCACATGACGACACGACATCCACGCGTAATACGGACACAGAGACAGAGTAAACTAAAGAGAGAGGCGAGCGAGAGAGACCAACACACTCATCCATCTGCATCGGAGCGAGTCAAACCCTTCTCTCCACATCCAGCCAGCTTGGTCCCCTCCTCACCTCACTCGCGTCGCGCCCTCCACTTTACTCCGCTCGCCCAATGCGCCGCCGCCGCCGGTGACCGGACCCCATGGGCTGCGTCCACGGCCGCCCCTCCGCCGCCCCCACCCCCGACCGTCCGCCTCCCCAGCCGCAACCCGAGCCGGCGCCGCCGCAAGAAGACGCCGCCGCGGAGAAGGCCGATCAACCGGCCCCTGCTCCGGCGGCGGCAGCGGAGAAGCCGGCTCGGCGCGAGAGGCGCTCCCGCTCGTCGCACTCCGCCGCCGAGGCCCGCCTCGGCGGCAGCTTCGCCAACAGGGCGCGCGGGGAGCAGGTCGCCGCCGGCTGGCCCGCCTGGCTCTCCGCCGTCGCCGGCGAGGCCATCGACGGCTGGACCCCACGGCGCGCTGACTCCTTCGAGAAGATCGACAAGGTACACGTGCTCCCGCTCCCCACCCCCTCCCCCCGGGTCCTTGGCATTTAGCAACTGCCATTGGCACGGAGGAACTAAAGAAAGCTTTCATCTTTTGGGGCAGATCGGGCAGGGCACGTACAGCAATGTGTACAAGGCGCGGGACACCGTGAGCGGCAAGATCGTGGCGCTCAAGAAAGTGCGCTTCGACAACCTCGAGCCCGAGAGCGTCCGTTTCATGGCGCGCGAGATCCTCATTCTCCGCCGCCTTGACCACCCCAACGTCATCAAGCTCGACGGCCTCGTCACCTCCCGCATGTCCTGCAGCCTCTACCTGGTCTTCGAGTACATGGAACACGACCTCGCGGGGCTCGCTGCCAGCCCCGACATCAAGTTCACCGAGCCTCAGGTCTCTTAGACCCCACCATTGCAGCCTGTGGTGCCGATTATCACAATGTGCGATGAAATGTGGGTCTAATCGAGGTGTCTCTGACATGCTCACATGCAGGTTAAGTGCTACATGAACCAGTTGTTATCCGGGCTGGAGCACTGCCATGACCGAGGGGTGCTGCATCGCGACATCAAGGGGTCAAACCTGCTTTTGGATAACAATGGCATGCTGAAGATTGCAGATTTTGGTCTGGCATCGTTCTTTGATCCGGGCCGTAAGCAGCCAATGACGAGCAGGGTGGTGACGCTATGGTACCGCCCACCGGAGTTGCTTTTAGGCCTGACAGATTATGGGGTTGGTGTCGACCTGTGGAGCGCAGGGTGTATTCTGGCCGAGTTGTTGGCTGGGAGGCCTATTATGCCAGGACGAACTGAGGTTAGCAATAACACGCTTAGCTGCCCAATGTATCCATTTCGAACACCTTAGAGGACGCATTCGGTGGGGTATCAGTTAAACACAGCCTAGTTCACTAGTTGGATGTCTTGGATTACTAAACTAGATTACTGTAGTGCTATTCTTCAGATTGAGAAAGCTTTTCAATTTGCCAGTTTTGTTCCATCCATAATCCATCATAGTATTGTAAGAGGAAATCACAGAAGGAAAATCTTGTTTTCCTCCCCTGGGGATGCCTTCTTCAGAGAAGTTTGAGTGAAAATAGCTTCTATAATGCTTCTATGTCTTTTTTGTGCTATAAAATTCTTACATAACCAAGTCAAGTGAGCATGGAAGTTGGTAAAATCAGTGGCACCTCACGCGGAAACATTGATCTGCCTTGAAGTCTAATTTTATCACCACATGTTTTGCGTGTTTAAACATTCATTTCCTATGCTTTATCTCGTTTTGCATTTGAGATCATTATTCTGCAACTGGATCTAATATGACCTGTCCCACTGTTTGTGCACTTAATGTTGTTCAGACTTCAGACCAACCAATCCAATGAACAGAAACTGTAATTATCTATCCATGTTGCATTGATTCAATCATGTCTGCCCCTTTTAGGTGGAACAGCTGCATAAAATTTTTAAGCTGTGTGGCTCCCCCACGGAAGAATATTGGAAAAAGTTGAAGTTGCCTCATGCAACGATATTTAAGCCTCAGCAGCCATACAAAAGGCGAATAACAGAGACATTCAAAGATTTTCCGCAATCAGCATTGCAGTTGATCGAAACACTACTCGCAATTGATCCAGCTGATCGTTTAACAGCGACCTCTGCATTAAAAAGTGATGTAAGTTTGCTATGATTTCTCACTATCCTGTCTCTCTTTAATGGAACTAAACAGCTTGGAATTCTGTATTCGTTTTGAAGTCATTGCATTTTATGAACGTAGTATTTTTGACAAGATGATTGAAGTAGGAAAGTTATGTCTGTGTGGTAACAATAGCTTAGTGTTTCTTGTTGGCAACTGGGGTTCCAGAACATAGTTTTCCCACTAGATTAGCTTTTGGCTGGTTTGTCAGTTCAGATTTAGGTTTCAATACATGAACTAACGAGCATCTTGTAGCTAAGATAAATTTGCTGATATTCTGTTGTACATCTAGAGACTGAAAAAACCAGGTTTTTGTGCAACATGACAAGCACTCTTCATGGTTCTCATAATCTCATTTGGACCACAATACCTTAAGGTGCCCAAAACACATTAAGCCTTCATTGGGTAGTGCTTCCGTGCTATCCCAAAAATTAAATTGCACAAATCTTAAAGCAGTATGTTAGTAGCAGAGTAGTGGTTGGCTGCAAATTAGTCCCTCAATTTGCTTTGACTATTGTGATTTTCACCTTTTGGGAGAGCATTGAGGCACTTTTTTTTTACCAGATATGTTCACCGCAGAAATCTAGGTTAGTGCAGCCAGTAGCCACTATGGGATTCTATTTGTATCACCGTATACGATCAGAGTCCAAATTTTGATCTTAGTCGCATACATTTGGTTTTAATAACATACTTTATTGGATAATGCGTTAACTAAATTTTGTCATATATGTTGATATTATGTAGGATTATTTACTAAAATATCATTTATTACTATGTATGCAGTTCTTTACAACTGAACCTTGTGCATGTGAACCATTGAGTCTCCCAAAATATCCTCCAAGCAAAGAAATGGATGCAAAACGAAGAGATGAAGAAGCCAGACGGTTTGTCACCTTGATGCTCATCTCGCTAGCTGTAATATTTGTTTGTGATTTGCTTTGGTCCTTGGCTATCTCTTTCTGGATGTTCTGCTTATGTACATATTTAGCATTTTCAATTTGCCATTTGAGACATTTTTGTATATTTAAAATTTCTGAGTACATTACATTAGTATAGAATCTGTTGCTTAACAAATGGCGTATTTGAGATGAATATTTTAGTGCTTCGTTTTAATACCTGCAACAAGAGACACATAACTGCACAGTTTGTCTATATTTTTGACAAGACAAACATTTGTACAGCAGTTCTTTCTTCAGTGAGTAAATGGAACTGGTGACAGCACCACCCTCTTTTCTGGTACTGTTAAAAATCAATCCTAAAAGCTAAACTAGTAAAATTAACCAAAACTTAGCTGGTATTTGATCTTAATATGTATGTATTTTTTGTAAGTAACATGTAATTGCGCTGCAGAAGAAAAAGAGAAAAGATGGCACAAAAGGGTCATGCGGCAAAGTAGAATACAGGAGTTTGAAAAGTATTTCTTACCTCATAAAGTGATTTTAGTGCACTGCAAGTACTGATTACGGTCAAATTTGAAGGGTGTACTCATATTTGTGCTCAAAGCAGCACTATTGGTTCTGCCAAGACTCCTGGATTTCTGGGAACTTATTGAATTTGTTGTGTAGACCTCATCATTGGGTCAAAAGTCAATTAGTGTCATCATTCTGGTTCAATTTTATGAAATGTCCACTCATCCAATGTCCCCATGTCTGCAAATATTCAAATTTCCGAATACAACCTTTACCCATGTTCACTGTTCATGCTCTCGTGTGAGTTGAACGCTTGCTAAAGTGTTAGAATGCTACCTGACTTATTCATGGTATGAACTATGGTTTTAGAGCTGCTGGTGGTAGGGCTAATGGTGATGGAGCTAAGAAGACAAGGACACGTGATCGACCTAGGCCAGTTCCAGCTCCAGAGGCAAATGCTGAACTTCAAGTAAATATTGATGTATGTTGAACTTGCTTCCTTACTAATTCCGCTAGTTTATCTTATATTTGTTTCTGTGAGGTCATTTTGCTTGGAGGTTAGTGATCTAAGTTTAAGCTTGAGTTTTTTACCGAGCTGAGGTGGTGGAACCTTGATCTTAGCTCCTTTACATTAGCACTAAACCAGCCAATTTTATTTCCACATCCCGAGTATACTGATTTTAGTATTCATGATCAATCTCCTTTTATTGGGGTGGCTCAAAAGGGGCCCCTGCTCTCTTGATGCAAATATTGCAGTGTCGCTAACTTGTGCGTATTTTGTTTTCCTACAGAAAAGAAGGTTAATAACTCATGCAAATGCGAAAAGCAAGAGTGAAAAGTTTCCTCCCCCACATCAGGATGGTGCGGTCGGTTTTCCTTTGGGTTCTTCAAATATCATGGATCCACCATATGAACCCCCAGATCCATCTTCCTTCAGCACTGTGTTTGCTTATGAGAAAGGCTCTCTGCCTACTTGGTCTGGGCCATTGGTCGATTCTTCTGCAGTTGGGAACCAAAAGAGGAAACACAAGTCCGGCCGCTCATCAAAACAACCGGCCACTGCCCGCGCTCGGTAAGATCCTGAGGAGTGATATTTATAGATAAAATGAGTCTTCAATTCGGAGAAATACTCTGCGGCAGTCCCTGCACAACGTTTGGCAAACGAGGCATGCGGCGATAAATCAATTTCTCTCTTCGTGAATTATTTTCATGTATCCATTTTTTCCGAACATCATTGTATAGGCTTTGGAGGGAGCTCGACTAGTTACTTGTGTACATTAGGTTCTCCTTTTCTATTCTTGTAAGCATGTGGATTTGTTGTTAGATTCATTTGAGTGGAAGATTAGATCTCTAGCATTTCAGGACATCCCCTTCATTGTAACACTTCTATTCATTGCAACCAATATAATCATTTCTTATCAATTCAATGGAAAGCTCTAACTGGTGTTTTGACTGAAGAATTGCATGGAGTCCCTGTGAATTTCCCAGTTGTAATTTAGCTAGGAGGGTTCAATTCGAAAGTTTATTTATTTATTTACTTAATTTTGAGGGCAAAAGTTTATTGTTTGTTTGATCTGGGAGATTTCGTCGACTTGTACGTTGCTTAAATAAAAAGAAACTGCCAACTGCACTTACATGATTATAAATCAAAATACGCCGAAGATGCAACCAATGCTTTCCAATCAAAGCATGCTTATTGTTCAAGTGTAAGGATGGTTAAACTCTTCATTGTAAAACTGTGAATCAATCTACGTCGACACGAAGGAGTAAAATCTCCCCGAAAAATAAATTCGTAACTCGGGATCCTGTGAGTATATTGTAGTTTACTCTATTCACGTTTTGTTACAGATTAACTCGTGAATTCAATAAAGTAGGCCACGTCCTGAGATTCCTGACGGACATCTAACATGTAGTAATATCAGAATAGTAACAGAAGTCAAGATTTATTATTCGCATGCGTCTTAGCCGCAGGTATATACTGCACAACAGCACAAACAGTGCGATGATGTTTGGATAACTCAGAATATCATGTCTGCTTATACGTATTGTCCACGAATTATTATCGAGCTTACGAAATAAATACAGTAAACTTAAATCACACAAAAGGAGATATGTATTTGGACAGGTTCGAGTCTTCTCTAAATAGAATAATAACCCTACTTTCAGGGGCGGACCTAGCGAGAGTAAGCCAGGGCTAATGCACTCCCTACCGCCGGTTGGCCCATGGGTACCCCAAATAGCACCACAGTCCAACCATCTATGAGGCACCATCATTGTATGGTATCAAGCTTCCGTAAGTGAATATGGATTCTAGAGGTAGAAGAAATCAATAGATTTGGCACCCCTAAATTTTGATTCTAGGTCCACCACTGCTTACTTCTTATGTTCTTGTATTCAGTCACAGTAAGATGTCTCGGATTACAAGCGAGTAATGTCTTACAATCCTCCTTCAGTCGGTTGATGCCCTCCTCAAATGAAGGGGTGATAGTTGGCGCCTATAGAACACATTTCATCGGTTCAATTCATTCGTACGCGTAGAAATGTTTTTTAGATCAAAAGGACATCAGTACTAGATGCCCCAGTTCCATTAAGAAACTGAAAGGTAGCAACAAAAAACATCCCCAAACTCTGATTGCAGAAATGTTATTTTCAGCGAAACATTCTCTTAGTGAGGTTGTTGTGTAGTTATTGTCAGAGATAGAGAACAGGAATATGCGGTTATATCAGTGAGATAAAGGCAAACGTTTCCGTAGTCTATACCCCTTTATAATGCACCTAAGCAATTTTTTCTACGTCTACCCTAAATAATGCACCTCATTAGAGATGACCCAATGTTCGTGCACCCAGCAAAACGTCCCCAGAAACTTGCATTCATCAAAATGAACGTCTCATATCTTTCCTCAGTTTTACTCACCCACATCCGATGACCGTTGTTTAATGTGTCTAACTCATTCATTCATGTGGCCCACAACAGGAGAGCCCGCACATATATATTTCAATTGAACTATATATATGGAATTTATGTTGCAAATCTAAACCCATTTGATTTCGATTCAATATTTACCATACCAGTCAGAACCATGGATCGCGCGCTTAATTTTCTTCCATTCATGTATGTGCACCACATCCTATACAAGGCGCTCACGTACCGCCGCCATAATATTATTTAGCGAAAAATATTATATAAGGAATGTGTGTATGAAATGCAATTATCGTGTGATAAATATAAGGAATAAATTCATTTTAGGACTTATTCCTAAATACACTATCGGAAGTAACAGATATTCTCATAATAATTAGCCTCAATCAGGACGCACAAATGGTGCTATATGTTAGCATTCATATTTGGATGACAATTAGGGAAGCCATTATTGGTCCAGCTTTCCAGGATGAAATACTGCTGCCCGCGCGGCGTTCGACCCGCCCGGCGCCGACTACACCAGGGGCTTGCGCCGCGCGATTGGCCTGCCGGAGATGGACGCGTACCTTCACGCGGAGCGGGAGGCGGCGGAGGCTGTCGACGCCGCGCTCGCGGAGGCGATGTTGGCGAGCGCGGTACGTGGAGGAGATCAAGGGCAACACCTTCGGGCTGGTGGTCGCGCAGGTGGAGAAGATCAGGAGGATGAGCACGCTAGAGAGCTGGGACGTGCGACACGTGGACTGCACGGAGGTGCTGATGCGCATGGGGGGCGGCATGAATGGAAGAAAATTATGTTACAAAGCTAAACCCATTTGATTTTGATTCAATATTTACCATACCAGTCAGTACCATGAATCACGCGCTTAATTTTCTTCCATTCATGCATGTGCATCACATCCTATAGAAGGCGCTCACGTACTGCAGCCACTTCCCACGATCCGGCAAGTATGCTTGTCATGCACCGATCCACGATGGACGTCGCCGCCGTGATCAGCCCGACGCCCAACAAGCCGAAGGTCGTGTTCGTGCTCGGCGCGATGGCCACCAGCAAGTCGAAGCTGGCCATCACCCTGGCGGCGCGCTTCAGTGGCGAGGTGATCAACTCGGACAATATCCAGGTCTACGTCGGCCTGCCCGTGATCACCAACAAGGTGACCGACCACGAGCACGCCGGAGTGGCGCACCACCTCCTCGGCTGCGTGCCGTGCCCCAACGCCGACTTCACCGAGGACGACTTCTTTCGTGAGGCCACCTGCGCGGTCGAGAGCGTGCTCTCCCGCGGCCGCCTCCCATCGTGGCCAGTGCCTCCAACAGGTACGTCGAGGCGCTGGTCAAGGGCAGTGGTGGGGCGTTTCGCGCCGCTCACGACTGCCTCTTTGTCTGGCTGGATGCCGCGCCAGAGCTCCTACGGCGGTTCACCGCAGCTCGGGTAGACGACATGTTGCAGCGCGGGCTGGTGAACGAGGCCCGCGCGGCGTTCGACCCGCCCGACGCCGACTACACCAGGGGCTTGCGCCGCACGATCGGCCTGCCGGAGATGGACGCGTACCTTCGCGTGGAGCGGGAGGTGACGGAGGCGATGCTGGTGAGCGCGGTACGTGGAGGAGATCAAGGGCAACACCTTCGGGCTGGTGGTTGCGCAAGTGGAGAAGATCAGGAGGATGAGCACTGTTGGAGGGTGGGGCGTGCGGCGCGTGGATCGCGCGGAGTCTTCGATCGCGCATGGCGGGCGGCATGAATGGAAGAAAATTATGTTGCAAATCTAAACCCATTTGATTTCGATTCAATATTTACCATACCAGTCAGTACCATGAATCGCGCGTTTAATTTTCTTCCATTCATGCATGTGCACCACATCCTATACAAGGCGCTCACGTACCGCCGCCACTTCCCACGATCCGGCAAGTATGCTCGTCATGCACCGATCCACGATGGCCGTCTCCGCCGTGATCAGCCCGACGCCCAACAGGCCGAAGGTCGTGCTCGTGCTCGGCGCGACGGCCACCGGCAAGTCGAAGCTGGCCATCGCCCTGACGACGCACTTCAGTGGCGAGGTGATCAACTCGGACAAGATCCAGGTCTACGCCAGCCTGCCCATGATCACCAACAAGGTGACCGACCACGAGCACGCCGAAGTGGCGCACCACCTCCTCGACTGCGTGCCGTGCCCCAACGCCGACTTCACCGAGGACGACTTCTTTCGTGAGGCCGCCTACGCGGTCGAGAGCGTGCTCTCCCGCGGCCGCCTCCCCATCGTGGCGATGGCTCCAGCAGTACGCCGTCGGCGCCGGTCGAGGCGATGGTGGGCGTTCTGCGCCGCTCACGACTGCCTCTTCGTCTGGCTGGATGCCGCGCCAGAGCTCCTCCGGCGGTTCACCGCAGCTCGGGTAGACGACATGTTGCGGCGCAGGCTGGTGAACGAGGCCCGCGCGTCGTTCGACCCGCCCGACGCCGACTACACCAGGGGCTTGCGCCGCGCGATCGGCCTGCCGGAGATGGACGCGTACCTTCGCGGGGAGCGGGAGGCGGCGGAGGCGATCTTGGCGGCGAGCGATGCGTGGAGAGATCAAGGGCAACACCTTCGGGCTGGTGGTCGTGCAGGTGGAGAAGATCAGGAGGATGAGCACGCTGGAGGGGTGGGACGTGCGGCGCGTGGACTACACAGAGGTGCTGTTGCGCATGGCGGGCAGCATGAATGGAAGAAAATTATGTTGCAAATCTAAACCCATTTGATTTCGATTCAATATTTACCATACCAGTCAGTACCATGAATCGCGCGCTTAATTTTCTTCCATTAATGCATGTGCACCACATCCTATACAAGGCGCTCATGTACCGCCGCCACTTCCCATGATCCGGCAAGTATGCTCGTCATGCACCGATCCACGATGGACGCCGCCGCCGTGATCAGCCCGACGCCCAACAAGCCGAAGGTCGTGTTCGTGCTCGGCGCGACGGCCACCGGCAAGTCGAAGCTGGCCATCGCCCTGGCGACGCGCTTCAGTGGCGAGGTGATCAACTCGGACAAGATCCAGGTCTACGCCGTCCTGCCCGTGATCACCAACAAGGTGACCGACCACGAGCACGCCGGAGTGGCGCACCACCTCCTCGGCTGCGTGCCGTGCCCCAACGCCGACTTCACCGAGGACGACTTCTTTCGTGAGGCCGCCTGCACGGTCGAGAGCGTGCTCTCCCGCGGCCGCCTCCCCATCGTGGCCAGTGCCTCCAACAGGTACGTCGAGGTGCTGGTCGAGGGCAGTGGTGGGGCGTTCCGCGCCGCTCACGACTGCCTCTTTGTCTGGCTGGATGCCGCGCCAGAGCTCCTACGGCGGTTCACCGCAGCTCGGGTAGACGACATGTTGCAGCGTGGGCTGGTGAACGAGGCCCGCGCGGCGTTCGACCAGCCCGACGCCGACTACACCAGGGGCTTGCGCCGCGCGATCGGCCTGCCGGAGATGGACGCGTACCTTTGCGCGGAGCGGGAGGCGGCGGAGGCGATGCTGGCGAGCGCGGTACGTGGAGAAGATCAAGGGCAACACCTTCGGGCTGGTGGTCGCAGGTGGAGAAGATCAGGAGGATGAGCACGCTGGAGGGGTGGGACGTGCGGCGCGTGGACTGCACGGAGGTGCTGATGTGCATGGCGGGCGGCGCCGGCGGTGAGGAGGCGTGGAAGGAGGTGGTGTGGGAGCCCGTGGAGAAGATGGTGAGGCGTTTCGTACGTAGGGGTGACTGACTGGGAATACGTAGGTCTGTTTGGTAGAGCTATAAATCCTAGTTTCATCTGAGATCTGAAACTTGTAGGTTAAAATAAAGTGAATTAAATTTATATTTTTAGTCTAAAATGTAAACAAGATGATCTATCTAAACACTCCAGTTATGCGCTTTTAGCGAGGTGTTATTTGGAGAACTGTTAATGTTGTGCACCAATTTCTCAGGGATGCTACTTCACTGAAAGCCCTCAGTTCCTCAAGGTATGCATGCATGCGTCGATTTCCAGTTGCCCCCAGATTTGATCTTTACTTCAAGTGCTAATTCACACGAGATGGAACACTAAGTCACGACATCTGTTGTATCCATCGAAATTTTAATCCGGGATAGATGAATGACAACGGTGCATTGTTATTTGTACATGGTATTTTCTTGATTTTGATATGTGCCACCCTTCTTTATGCACAAGCTGTTGTGTTGTTTACATCTTCCCGATTAAAGACCAGGTGTTTTGGAAAAGCCTAGAAGCTCGGTTATTGGCAATTAGCTGAAACTGCATCCCAGGTTAAGAGCATAGGATTTCAAGGAGAGTGATCAAACTGTGCTTTTGTATTTCATACATTTAGGTTTGTCTAATCTTCTCAAACTTCTAGCATTTTTTGATAGTATAAACTCCATGAGACAGAAAAAATAATAATAAAACAACCTGTCTGATTTAGAATCTTAAGGTGTACATAGATTCTGACCTGGAAACCCCTAAGGCACATGATTGCATCCCGAGTTTGGTTTCCATTTGGCATGGTCTGTTATTCCATATATAATATATATCCAGTTTAAAAGCCCGAAAAGAGAGAGAGAGAACAGTCTGAAGCCAGAAATCCAAGTTAGCCTTGAATTCCCTTTGCTTAATAAATTTTCTGACGCTTTATTATGTTATATATGTGTGCAAAAGATATAATGTCTATATTTGTAGATTATGCTACCTTTTTATCACGGAGGACGATTCAGCATGTTATCGTTCGACATGAAGGACAGGGTTATCTCTGTTATTGATCCAACACCTCTATCTGGATGGGTTCCAACGGATAAACCATCCAGTTACTATCTTCATAGAATACAAAAAATTGGTATAATATTCGATCGTGCATAAGGATAGTAAATCCCTCATGGAACGACGATATCTATGATTGGCGTATTGTAGCTCCAAAGTCTGTTCCAAAAATAATAGACCGGTAAGTTATTTACACATGATTAGTAAATAGTTAAATTTTTGTGTACTTACATGTAGCAATTAAATGTTGTGCGAGAACTTGACGAGTTATTTTGTCATGAACTTCATGCACATCCGGAATGGTCAACGATTTAATGCGGATCTGCATGGTCGGTACTCTCTATTTTATTAATCACTTTTTATAAGGTTGTAAAGTAGGTCTATACTGATGATGCTCTACAACGTACTCACAGGGTTCACCTATCCTCAGGAAGTGTTTCTTAATTGAAATACTAAAATACAAGTGGAATGAATGCGCAGAAAACATCCCTCAAGACATAAGAACAAGTCTTAAGAGCATACGGGAAATGTTTAGCGAAAAATATTATTGAGTGTTATATCTTCATTTTTGTACTCGCATACAGGCATTGTGATTATTTATTATTAAGTGTTATATTCATACTTATCTTCTCATTTAATTGATAAGCGGGTGTACTGCTGTCATAGCGTTAGCACATACACTATACTAGTCACTTATGGTAGACTCAACTCCCGATCGGGGGTTTAGGCCCATATATCTTATCATAGATATTTTTGACCGGGAGGTGGTTGATGCTCGGAACAGTATGAACATATTCTCCCCGGCCACTTAGACATCTTATTAACAAGGGGAGGCCAGGAGGGTCAATAGAATATACCTCATGCTTGACAGTTTTGAGTTGGCGCTTAGACTCATATACCGAAGAACCGCCGAAGATGTGATCGATAGTATGCTCAGGGTCCTGATATGACATTTCCTCCTCATCTTCACTCTTCAGGTTGCCTTTTACCACTTGCCTCTTCTATTTCTACAATAGTAGGGAGCGGCCCTTTATCAGAATAATAGTCTTCGAGTCTCCTTCGAAAAACTTGGCAATTTCGAAGGTCGCGTCCCTCTTTCTTGCCGAAAGGACACCACCTCGGCTTATATGTTTTCCGATCAGGGTTTAACTTTACTCCGATCAGAGTAAGACTTAGAACTCCGAAGTTCTTTGTCAGCAACAGCCAACACTTCTTTTGAGCTTTTTGTTGATGGATTTTTACTCTTGGATTTGCTTTTGGACTTGTCTGACTGTTTTTCTTTCTTTTTATCTTTGTTGCGAACTCCTCGGAATCCTTTGTCGCCGCGATCGGCCATACGATTCCGTTCGAGTGCCTCTACAACAGTTGCAGCTATCAGCCATATCGAAGAGATCAACAATAGTGGCTGGAGGGTTCAAAGCAATATCCTCCGTGAAACTCCAGTTTTTGGCTCCCTGCTTGAATGCTCGTGATAGCTGATGATTCAGATACTTTCGGAATAGTATTTCGAACCTGACTAAAGCATCGTATGAACTGACGCAGTGTCTCAAGCTGCTCTTGACGCATGTGGTGCAGGTCATCTTCCTTCCCAGGTCGGTTTTAAGTGCTCTGGAAGTTGGCCAGCAACGGATCACAAAGGTGTTGCCAGGAGTAAATCGACTCGGGCGGTTGATTCAATAATCACGAACGAGCAGATCCTTCGAGCACAAAAACGAAATTTCAAATCCGGTTTTTTTTCCACCGGGAAATCCGAGATCTCGGCCAAATTGCACCGAGCGAAATCCGGTTCAAACGAAGTCAAAACATTTTGAACTTTTTTTCATGTTCCTGACACATTAGTAATGTTATCATAAAAATTTCAGATGATTATCAAACATGAGGAATTTTTAAAAATTCGAACATTGCTACTGTCCTGATAAAACGCTGACCAGCAAATTTGAACCGAATGAAAAATAGTTCAAACGACGTTAAAAATTTTGAAATTTTTTTGGATGGTTCTGACACATCACTAATGTTCTCATAAGATTTTAAGAAGATTATCAAGCTTCATGAAGTTTTAAAAATTCGGACAGTACTACTGTCCTAAGAAAAGCCTTACCGTCAATTTCAACCAAATGAAAAATAGTTCAAACCACATTATAAAATTTTGAAACTTTTTGTGGATAGTCCTGATGTATCATTAATATTTATATAAAATTTTCATATGATGATCAAGCTTCAAGAAGTTTTAAAAATTCTGACAGTGCTACGTCCTGATAAAAGCCTCATGATCAATACATAGATTTGCTTTAGCAATCAAAAAAGGTTTAGAATTTTTGAAATTTTACATAAGCGTGATAAGGAAATTATTAAGATCTCATAATTTTTTTTAATCATGATCACACTCTAGTGAATTTGTAAAATTCTTACTATGGCACTGTACCATTTATGTTCTTTCAGTTTTTGATTTTTGAAATATAACAAATGAAGTTCAATGCTTACATAGATTTGAGCTAACAAAAAAAGTTATTTTTTAAAAAAAATTTAGATAATGTTATTGAGGAAATTTTTAATCTTTCATAAAAATTTTAGATCATGATCACACTCGACCAAATTTATAAAATTCTAACAATGTTACTGTCCCAATTATGTTTGTTCTGTTTTTGATTTTTTAAATATAAAAATGAAGTTCAATTATTTTGAAAAAATTTCTGTATTATTCTACACTACTAAAAATAGTACCATAATTTTTTTAGATAATGAACAAAGCTTGTAAAATTTTATAAAAAATTGATAATGTTTCTGCCAAAATTTTTAAACGTCTCAAAAAAATTGATTTTTCAACAAATTTTCATTGAAGATCACTTTCTTAAGGGTTATTGGACCAAATCTGGCCATAAAAAGTTAAAAACTTGTCAAAAAATCTGAGATTTTGGTCAGATTTGTTGAAATCTCGTAAAAAAAACTAAGATACTGTAGCAATTTAACTTTTTTTCAATGTTTTTTTACCCGGTCGGGATTTTGGATCCCGTCTCTGGTCGGAATCAAAAATCTCAGTCAAGATTTTCGAGATTTCAATGATTTTTTGAACTATGGCTGTGACTCCTATCAAACTTTTCTAAGTAAGCTGTGAAAGACTATGTGAAGATTTATCCATGTTGGTGATGAGTATTTGACTCTATTTGAGTTAGAAATCTAATTTATTTTTAGCAATTGGATACTTATAGTATATCATTTTAGACATTGCTATGCGATGGGTTTTCTTGTTTTTATGGTTGCAGAAAAACAGTGCTAGGTCTTGGTGAGGCGGAGGATGACTGGGACTAGGCGAGTCTGTTGGAGGTCAGACGGTCGAGGATCGCCAGAGGATGACCGAGGCTAGAAGATAAGTGAACGGTTGAGATGCTAACTTAGGGTTGCTCGGATCAAGGAGAGACATTGGATTGCGATTTAGAGGATAGAGTAGTGGTCAAGCTAGTTTGAGTGAATCTCAAACCTTAATGAGGTTTCTTGAGGGCCAAATATAATTCATTCAAGGGTGGAGGATGACTCAATCTCAACCCTTGATGAGGTTACTTGAGAGCAAAGTAGAACTTAGTCAAGGGTGGAGAATGACCTAAGAGTAGTACAAATAGAGGAATAGGGATAGCTCTCCCTTATTGAAGGTTTTGTGTGCTACTTTAAGATTTATCCATCTTGTTGTGAGGCTTTGTAAATCTTTCTCTCAAGAAATAAAATTTTACTTCTTTACTTTTCTGAATTTAATTTCAGCATTTACATTATTTTTTAAATTCAACATTTAAATTCCGCACTTTAATTTATTGCAATTTACATTCTTGCAAGTTAGATTTGCCTTCCCTCCTTCTACTTGTTTGTGCTTCTTGTGACGAGAATGTATGATTGATGGATGAATCTTCTTCATATCATATCCTCATCATCTAGGCAGTCTTTTAGAAGAACTCGACCTTTTTGCTCTTTCTTTGAGAAATCTTTGTAGATCGCGTTTGAGATTCTTGTGTTCTTGCTTGCTGTAACAAGTAGGGGGTTATCTAAGATCACCTTGATCATCAAAACCCTACGAGCAAGTTCAAGACCAAGATTTTGGTTTTTGCCCGGTTTTGGTACACTCTGTGCTGCGGTAGTACCGGTCAGAACAAAGTTTCCTGTTTTTGCTCTTCTACACGTGAGTGTTTCAAGTGAGATCCTGATTGGATTTCTTTCAAATGGAGAAAAATTTAGTTGGGATCATTCATCTCCTACTGATCGCCATTTTGATCCTTCAAATTGGTTAGAATTTGTCCGGCTAACGAAGGCTGGACATCCCGTAATGGACTTGTAATGCCTCCTCTGCATGAACGAAGGGTTCTAGTCTGTAGGTGATTGGTTGCACCGATAGCCGACCACTAGTGGTGCCAACCGATCTCGTACATTCATCCTTTTAGGGTAGTCGTACTCGTGATCCAGCTGACCCCGTAAGTTTCCTGTACATTGAGGAATGTGGTTGCCCACTTCTCCGAGGAGGTAGTTGACGATTGACTGGATGTGCTGCCCTCTTGCCTGCCTTTCTTTCTGACGAGTCAGTGGATTGACGAATGGTCGTGGTCGGGGATATTTCTGATCCCTTCTCCTTTGTCAAGAGCCGCGGCCGACCACGCTTAGACCTATCAATGGTTAGTTGCGATCGTTGTGCAATCTCTTGTCGAAAGCTTTGAAACACGGAGCTCTTGCAACATCTACGGTGGATGTTCAAGCTAGAGACCATTAGCAAATTATAATTCTTGAGCAATTACCGGTCGATAGCGGACCCGACCAAGAAGCGTGCTCAGGCGGCAATTCTTCTTTCCCTAATGGTTTCTAGATCATCTACCTTTGCGAGCGGTGAGTGTTCCTGGGGTGGTGTGCATCACTTGGAGAAAATCCATTATGCTCGTCCAATGACGGAACTAGAAAATTTGTAATAGGTGTGCACATTTAAAATGATAGAAATTATACCTCATAGACATAGCTCTCGTATGCGGTTGCGATCTTGGCCGACGCGTCGCTTGCCTCTGCCACGGCCCGTTTTCGGCTTGCCGCTGCCTCGCGCCCATGCCTTGTGCCCGGGCCTCCAGCCTCCCGCCGCTCACCCGCGCCTCGCGCCTCTTAACGCGCCACGCCTCGCGCCCGACGACCAGCCTCCTGACGCCCTCGCCTCCCGCCTCTTGCCGCCTGCCCGCGACGGCACCGAGGAGCTAGGCGATGACCAATGGGCCAGGGCAGCCGGGTGTCGGGCGAGGCCAGGGCGACGACGTCGAGGAGTGGAGGCTTGGAGCAGCGCGGAGGAGCTCAGATCTACAATTTGAGGTGAGGGGGAGGGGATTAAGGGATGTGCTAAGTCTCAAATTTTTTGGGGGTGCCGGAGCATACCTGGCACCCTCCCTAGTTCCGCCTCTGCACTCATCAGAGTTGAGACCTCACGAGGGTGGTTGCTGTGCCATTCTGACCATTCATTGGGAGAATTTTTATGGTGCATTATACTGTTAGTATATAGTAGACAGTAGAAATCACATCCAACCGTTGATTTGTTAATAGCATCCCTACTACTCTACTATCAGAGGAAGTATAAATAAACTCAGTTAATCTGATCTATTGGATCGAAAAGAATGAACGAAATCTCTCGAGCATGGCGATCGGGACTTATTTGGGATCATCGTTGGTAGTGAGGACCTCGTGGTCACTTCTGGCACTCGAACTCTCCTAGCTTGAGGATTAGTCGAAAGAGAGTGTCTCACCACACGTTGGAGTCCCTTCCAAGAAGGGGAATTCCGAGTTATAATCGTCTCAGTAAGTTCCATGGGTGGATAAAATCATATTCTTCACACAACTGACTGGATTAGGAGCGTTAGAGCTCCCAACAGCTCTCTGGTACTGGTAACCGTAAAGTGACGGATATCAGATTATTAAGGAACCTCGCTATCGAATAGTCCGGGGTTCTCGAACAGATCTGAATTGGAGAACAGAAAGAGAGAGAGACACGTGTTTACGGAGAGCAACAGCGGAAATTCTTTATTGCTAATGATTTCTGGTACATAGGGGGGGACCCCCTTCCTCCTTTTATAGCGCTCACCTAGGGTTTAGGCTTAAGGGACCAGCATGGACCTGCATGGGCCATCAGGGTTTCCCAACACTCCTCCTTGGGCCCTTTGCCGCGAGATGCATATGCCTCATTAAAACTCCAGAAAAACCCAGTGGGAAAAATACTTGGAGAAAGAGTACATAGCATACGCTTACTATGTTGCACGAATTGCCTCGTTAAAACCTTATGCAAGAAAACTTCATGAAAAACTTGCTAAGGAAAAAGAGTACAATTCTCCCAACTTCAATTGCTAATCTTGAGATTCATGTTGGGTATTCATAATTCATCTTGAGATTTATGTGGGAGTATGTGAAATATCTCCCCGAAATCTGCACTTCTCTAAGTCTCATCATTCCAATTCCTTTACGCACCTTTCAAAGGTAGATCTTTGGGAGTGATTTAGTGAACAAATGCAAGATTTTCACATGACTTAGTACAATATCTTGATCTCGTTCATCTTATGCAATTCGTGAGCATAGAAGAATTTGGGGTTGATATGCTTCGTGAGATTGCTCTTCACATAACCCATTTGTGCTTGGGCAACACAAGTGCATTATCTTCATAAATTATCGTGGGAGTTTGCTCAATGTTCAAACCACATGACTTACGGATGTGGTGAACCATTCTTGAGCCATGCACATTCACGAGATGCTTCATACAAGCGATGATTTCGAGTGGTTTGTCGGCGTCGAGACAAGAGTGCGCTTAGGCGACTTCAAGAAATTGCTGTTCCTCCACATAGGAAAACATAGCGATTTGGGACTTGCCGATATCTGGTCGATAAATACCCGACATCGGCATAGCCAACCAAATTCAATTCATTATTTCTTCTAAAGAACAGACCGAGGTCTTTGCTTCCTTGGAGGTAGCGGAAGATATCCTTGATCCCTTTCCAATGCCTTTTGGTGGGTTCTGCACTGTACCGAGCTAGCAAATTCACGGCGAACTCAATGTCCGGCCTGGTGCTATTCGCAAGGTACATGAGCGCTCCAACTGCACTCAGATATGGGAATTCTGCTCCCAGGACATCCTCCCCCTCTTCTCTAGGTTTGTATGGGTCTAGGTCTGCTTGGAGTGACCTTGAGCCATTGGAGTCTTTGCAGGATATGCTTTTTCAAACCAAACCTTTCCAACACTTTCTGCGTGTAGGTTGATTGATGTACCAAGATTCCTCCTTGGACATGTTCAAGCTGCAAGCCTAAACAAAACTTGGTTTTACCCAAATCTTTCATTTCAAACTCAGACTTCAAGTATGAGCATGCCTCTATAATTTCTTCATCAGTCCCAATGATGTTCAAGTCATCTACATAGGCGGAGATTATCTGAGAATCCATTCGGGATCGCTGTATAAACACACATGGACAATCTTCGCTGTTTGTGTAGCCTTTCTTGCAGAGAAAATCACTCAAGCGATTGTACCACATTCTTCCTGACTGCTTTAGCCCATACAGTGATTTCTCCAATTTCACCTTTGTGCAGTTTCTATTTGCTCTGTCTTGGTTGGGATAGGAATTCCTTAGGTACTTTCATGTATATCTCGAATCCAAGTTTCCATCTAAATATCTTTGTGACAACATCCATTAGCTTCATTCTCAACTTCAAGTTTCTCGCCATTGAGATCAAATATCTAAAGGTAATTCCTCCCATGACCGGAGAATAGGTTTCTTCATAATCAACTCCGGGCGTTGAGTGAAACCTTGAGCTACAAGCCTTGCTTTGTACCTTACAACCGTTGTTTTCATTTCTCTTAGAACAAAGACCCATTTGTGACCTCACGGGGTTTATATGGGAGGTGTGCGGCATACGAACTCAAACACCTCTCTCTTGTTGGAGAGACTAACTCTGCGATGATTGCCTTTTCCATTCTTCCCAATCTAGCCTTTTCTTGCACTCTGCGAGAGATGCGGCTCGGGATCATGATCAATGATCGAGGCAATCTTCTTTGCAAAGTATGCATCAACGTTGGTCGTTGCTCTATTCGAGGATTCTCTGTTATTACAAAGTTTATGGCCATTTATTCATGGGGTGCTTCATGCACTTCTACTTGCTCTTCACTGCTATTCCCTATTGGGAGCAAGTTCCTTTAGCTTTCATCGCCTATGTGTGCACACATTATTTCCGTGGCTTCTGCAGTGGAACATTCAAGTGCTGGAATTGCCTTTCTGTTGGCTTCTTTCCAGTGCAGTCTCAAGCTGGCTCCCTTCTTTCCTTGGGGCATTTTAGTGATTGGTTGTGGTAAGTCCTCTCGCCTAGTTTTCTCAGGCGTCTCGGGTACTTTGGGTTTGAGGAGCGGGTTTCTGTTCTTTTTCTTTGAGGCCTCGAGCAGGTTGAGGATACCTTCTATTTTCTTTGGTATTTCCACCCTCTCTGGCGCATTCCTTGCGGGTACATGCGACTTAACCACGCCCTTCAGATCACAAAAATGATCAGGCAGTTCATTTGCTAAATTCTGCAAATCAATTATCTTCTGGACTTCTTGATTTGCTTCATTAGTGCGGGGGTCATGTGCGGGGATCCCAGTGGAATGCCATATGATTTCCCGGCATTTTTAGTCCAAAGGTTGATTTCCTCCCCCAAATGACGGGAAACGATCCTCGTCAAAGATGCAATCAGCGAATCGGGCTGTATGCAAGTCTCCAGTCATTTGTTCCAAATACCTGATTATGGATGCACTCTTATAACCAACGTATATCCCAGACTTGCGGAGAGGGCCCATTGCAGTCTGCTGAGGGGGTGGTATAGGTACATATACCATACACCCAAATTTTCTAAGATGGGAGATCTTCGGGATGATCCTGTGCACAAGCTGCATAGGAGAATGGATGTTGTAGGCCGACGGTCTAAAATTGATAAGAGCTGCTGCGTGCAGGACTGCGTGTCCCCAACAGGTGTTGGGCAAGTTACAACTCTGCAAAAGCGGTGTGGCAATGAACTTAATCCTCTTTATTAGTGCTTCTGCTAGTCCATTCTGCGTATGGACGTGCGGTACGGAGTGCTCAACTGCTATCCCTGTTGCTGTGCAATAATCATCAAATGCCTTTGAATTAAATTCTCCGGCATTGTCCATTCTAATGGACTTCACGCGATGATCAGGGAAATCATTCTTATTCTTATTATCTGCGAGATCAGCTTTGCAAAAGCATGGTTTCTTGTTGACAACAAGCATACATGCGACCATTTCGAGGAAGCATCGATGAGCACCATAAAGTATCGAAGCGGCCACGGCAGGCTGAATCGGACATAAATATCCCCCGGATGCGTTCGGGAATGCAGGATTTCACTTTGCACTTTCATAAGAGAGGTCTAGTTATTAATTTCCGGTGGCACATGCGTGGCATACAAAATCTTCATGATTCGGGAATTTTAACATTAATGCCATGACCTTGTGAGTTGTTCACTATATTTCTCATCATTCTAAGACCAGGATGGCCTAATCTACCATGCCATAAAGAAAATAACTCGAGCTTCTAAAAGCAGTCTTCAAGGAAGTATACACTTGGTGCATGAATATTCGTGTAGTACAACCTGATTCATAAGAGGACATTTTCTAATACCATTTTTCCACATACGCGTGCTTCACAATGCACAAGTATTCTTTGCCATTTTCTTCATTGGTTTCTCGTGAAAACCATTGCACGGATGTCTTTGAAACTTAAGAGAGTGCACGTTGATTCGAGGTACAAAGAGCTTCTTCAATTACGAGTTGTACCCATAGGCAATATAATAGTGGCTCTTCTGAGCCGATTACATATGAGTCGCTTCTGCGATCGTAGTAATCTTTCGGCGTTCTTCGTGATCATTGGAAATACTTAGACTCTCTTAAGATGGTATTTGTTGTGCCACTATCAACAATGCATATCTCTTCCATTTAGGCGCTACGATTTCTAAATAAAAGAAATATAATTCTAATCGGATAGAGGCAAAAACAATCCAAATATTACTTGCAAAATTGAAGAATCTTTGGAATAAAGGATAAATTGCGTATTTATTCATGAAAGAAGTATGCTCTTCTAGAGCTTACAATTCATTATTCAAAGAAAATGCTAACAACCATATTCTAAAAAATGCGATTCATGCATTAGCAGGCTTTGTACTTTCCCTTGACACAAACTTCTCTTTTTCACCCTGCTTGCCCTTCTTTCTATGAATGGGCTTTCTCACCTTATAGCTATTGGCATTAACCACGTGCGGTGCCCCTTCAGTGGTGTGAGACATAGTTCTTGAGTAGAACATGGTCTTGCGATTCCATAACTTGCATTACATCAAGCGATTCGCTATACTCCTTGTATGCGTCGACGATATTGCGTGCATTCTAGATAGCATTTGGGTGGAAGGTAGAGAGTTTTCTCAATCTTCTCCTCATCGGTGATCTTCTTGCCACATAGGAGAGATTAGTACAAATTACATGCAAAGCGGTAATTGTACCAGCCTTTGATACGAAGTGCGCAAACCTCGGCGTACCCAATCTTTTGTGCTTGTGGCAAGATGGTGTACTTGAGTTTCTCGAACCGCTTCTGAAGTGCAATCCAGAGTTCAAGTGCACTCTCCTCAGCCATATATTCATTCTTCAGAGTGGCTGAGAGGTGGTGCCTGAGGAAGTCAAGGTTTGATCGTTCTACTCAGCGGTAGGTTTTGCGTCCTGCGAGGACCCTAGACCAATCGCGGCGCGGAGCTTCTTGCCCCCAAGAACGATCTTCACGTCCGATGCCCTAAGTGAGGTAGTTCTGATCGTGCGAGGCCAGTTCTTCAAACTCACGATTCACGATTCATGATGCATGTTTTCAAAATTCCGACATTAGATTATTGCGTGTAATCTAATAGAAAATGGTTGCAAAAATAAAGTACGGAAAATAAATTGCTATGCATTGCAATATCTTAAGTAAAGCAATAGATTCAAAATTCATAAACAATATTCATAAAATAGATAAATAAAGCTAGAAAAATTAAAAACAGAGCCAAATAAATCTTCTTGATTTTCTGGCAATTTTTCCAAAATTTTCTGCAATTTTTCTCTTTTTTTTCTTCTTTCTTTTCCTTTTCTTTCTTTTCTTTTCCTTTTCTCTTTCTTTCTTTCTTCCAGCCGAGTGGCCTTTGGGCCATGCGTTTGGACCGGCCCATTTGGCCTGCCTGGCCCCGCACTAAGCCAAAAACACCCCGGCGGCTAGGGTTCCCATCCCCTAGCCGCCATATACTCATGCTAGAAAGAATCGTCGCATGTGTGCGCATACCGGTGGGGTGAGGCACTTGGCGGCGGCGGATGTGTGATGTGTGACGGTGGTTATGGCCGGCCGATCGAGGCGGGCGGCTTGAGCGGACCGGCGGCGGAGAGTGCGCACGCAGGCGAAGGCCAACCAAGCAATATGGCGGCTGCGAACTGGTCGGGCGGAAGGCCGAGGCGGCGGCCCGGGCGGGGCGGCGAAGTCGGGCGGAGGCGAGCCGGGCGGCGCCGTGCGGGCGGGATCGGGTGGCGGCGCGGTGTCTGCGCGCGTGCGCGCGTGGCGGACGCGGAGGCCAAACGGCGGCGCCGGGCGGCGTCTTGTGGCGCGGGTCGGCCGCGAGCCGAGCCGTGGCGGGTGAAGTCGCGACTTCATGCCGGTGGCGGCGGAGGCAGGGCGCGTATCTGGGCGGGCGGCGAACGCGTCTTTGTCTTTATCGCCACCGAGCTTCTTCGCCGGGTGTTGTCGCGGCGCTGCCGGAGACTTCTTCGCTCGCGGTGGACCGAGGCCGGGCGAGGCGGCGACGGCAGCGGCGAGCGCGGCTGCGTGCAAAGCGGCGGGCCAAAGCGGCGGCGGCGACCGTCGTCGACGCGGCTGCGTCTTGCGAAGATCGAGGCGACGTCGATTTCTTTTCTTTTTCTTTTTTTACGTGATAAGCGGTAAAAACCATGTCTTGTAACCGTGCTAGTAGTCTTCGAGCGATCGCCGTGTAGCTTCGTGCCACGTGACGAAAGCGATACAAGATGCGTAGAATAGATGCATGCATAGAAAAGTATCGATTAGATTCAAACGCTAATCCCACCTTTTCTCACCTTTTCAATCTGATCTCCGGTAGAGCTTCGTGCTGATAACGTATTAAGGAACCTCGCTATCGAATAGTCCGGGGTTCCCGAACAGATCTGAATTGGAGAACAGAAAGAGAGAGAGAGACACGTGTTTAGGAGAGCAACAATGAAATTCTTTATTGCTAATGATTTCTGGTACATAGGGGGGACCCCCTTCCTCCTTTTATAGCGCTCACCTAGGGTTTAGGCTTAAGGGACCAGCATGGGCCTTCATGGGCCATCAGGGTTTCCCAACACAGATGACAATCGGAGCCCTGGAATCTGTTGTGCTAAGACATACCGCATCGGTTTGAGTATTGCTTAACGAACTTCAACCCTCGAGACATGTGTTTAGACAGCTTTGGCCCTTCTTTAGAGATAATAACAACTCTATTTCCTATGTTCTTGTATTCAATTATGTTGGGAAACCCAGATGGCCCATTGAAGGCCCTTGCTGGTCCCTTAGCCTAAACCCTGGGTAAGCGCTATAAAAGGAGGAGGGGGGTCCCCCCTAATGTACAAGCAATCATTAGCAATAAAGAATATCCGCTGTTGCTCTCCCTAAACACGTGTCTCTCTCTCTCTTTCTGTTCTCCAATTCAGATCTGTTCGGGAACCCCGGACTATTCGATAGCGAGGTTCCTTAACACGTTATCAGCACGAAGCTCTACAGGAGATCAGAATTGAAAAGGTGAGAAGAGGTGGGTTTCGGCGATTGAATCTAATCACTGTTGTTTTTCAATGCATGCATCTAACCTCGCATCTAGTCTTGTCGTCACGTGGCAAGAAGCTACACGACATGCATCTGATGCAAAATTACTGTTCATACGAAAAAGGCATGGCGCTCGAGCGCGCGGCATTGCGTGGCTCGGCCTTCGCGCTCGCGAAGACGTCGTTGCCTTGACCTCGGCGCTCGGCTCGCGGCGCGCGCGCCAGATTGTCACACCCTCCTCGCCGCGGCACGAAGCCGCCGGCGCCGCGGCCCGACCACCGCCGCTCGCGGGCGGCGGCGCCGCCTCGGCTTCGCGGCCGTGTCGCCGCCTCGGCCGTCGCCGCGAGCAGCGCCGCCCGGCCTCGGTTTGCAACCGTTACATTTATTGCTCGCCCGCTCGGCGACACTCGGCGCGACGCAGCCGCGCCGGTGCTCGGCTGGCGACTCCGCGTCGCGCAAGAAGCGCACCCGCGCGCCATCTCGGATTCTTGATTTCGCTGGCGGCCTCGCTCGCCGCACAGTTTCGCCGCGCGTATCCGCCTGAAACCGCCACCGCGAGCGCGTCGCCGACGAAGCCTCGCCGACGGGCGCGCGCGCCTCTGCGCTGCGCCGCCGCCTCCGTTGGCTCGCGGGCCTCGGCCGGCCCAACCTGCGGCAAGCCTCCCGGCCGTGGCGCCCGCGCCGCCGCGAACCGCGCCCCGCGCCGCGCGCGCCGCGGCCGCCTCGATTTCCTGCGTCGCGCTCGAAGCGTGTCTGCCGTCGCCGGTTTCAGCGCCCGCAACACCGCCACCGCCTCGCGGCGCGCGCCGCCCGGCTCACCGCGCATGAGACCGGCCCGGCGCGTCGCCCGCCCGTCGCCTCGGCCTCGCGTGCGGCCGCCGTCGGTCGAACCGCCGCCGTTGCGGATGCACGGCGAAGGGGAGGCGCGAGAGTGAAGGGGCGGCGGCGGAAGAAGCAAAGAAGAAGAAATGGACGGGTGAAGCGAAAGAAAAAAAAAAGAGGCGGCGGCGGCGGCTGCGGCTAGGGGAAACCCTAGCCGCGCGAAGACGTGGGCCAGAAAAGGAAGGCCCACCCGACCGACCGACTTGGTTGGAAAGAAAAAAAAAGGAAGGAAAAGAAAAGAAAAGAAAAAGAAGAGAAGAGAAAAAAAATGCAGAAAATTTTGAAAAATTGCGAGAAAATCAAGAAGATTTATTTGGCTCTGTTTTTAATTTTTCTAGCTTTATTTCTCTATTTTTATGAATATTATTTATGAATTTTGAATCCGTTGCTTTATTTAATATATTGCAATGCATAGCAATTTAATTTTTCTGCACTTTATGTTTTTACAACCATTTTCTATCAGATTACACGCAGTAATCTAAACTAGAATTTTGAAAACATGCAGATGTCTGGCATTGTGAATCGTGAGTTTGAAGAACTGGCCCCGCACGGTCAGAACTACCCGCAGAAGCACACTTCGCCAACATCGGTGATGATGATGTCATGGATGTAGATACCCCACTTGCCTCATCCTCACAGAATAGCCTGGACATCGATGCTGCAGCCATTATTATGGCAAATGAAGAGAAAACTTCTGCCGATGACATAGAAGCAGAAATTAATGCATATTTTACAGATTTTGTTTAATGCATCCTTTTTAGATTATGGTTGTTAGCATTTTCTTTTGAATAATGAATTGTAAGCTCTAGAAGAGCATACTTCTTTCATGAATAAACATGCAATTTATTCTTTATTCTAGTATTCTTCAAATTTGCAAGCAATATTTGGATTGTTTTTGCCTCTATCTGATTAGAATTATATTTTTTATCTAGAAATCGTGTAGCGCCCAAATGGAAGAGATATGCATTGTTGATAGTGGCATAACAAATACCATCTTAAGAGAGTCTAAATACTTCCAGTCGATCACGAAGAATGCTGGAAAGATTACTACGATCGCAGGAAGCGGCTCATATGTAATCGGCTCAGGAAGAGCCACTATTATATTGCCTATGGGTACAACTTTGGTAATTGAAGAAGCCCTTTTGTACCCGGAATCAACGCGCACTCTCTTAACTTTAAAGACATCTGCGCCAATGGTTTTCACGTAGAAACCAATGAAGAAAATGGCAAAGAATACTTGTGCATTGTGAAGCACGCGGTATGTGGAAAAATGGTATTAGAAAAATGTCTCTCATATGAATCTAGGTTGTATTACACGAATATTCATGCACCCGAAGTGTATACTTCCTTGAAGACTGTTTTTAGAAGCTCTGAGTTATTTTCTTTATGGCATGGTAGATTAGGTCATCCTGGTCTTAGAATGATAAGAAATATAGTGAACAACTCACAAGGTCATGGCATTAATGTTAAAAATTTCCGAATCATGAAGATTTTGTGTGCCTGCATGTGCCACGGAAATTAATAACTAGACCCTCTGTCATGAAAGTGCAAAGTGAAATCCTGCATTCTGGAACGCATCCGGGGATATTTGCGGTCCGATTCAGCCTGTCGGGCCGTTCGATACTTTATGGTGCTCATCGATACTTCCTCGAAATGGTCGCATGTATGCTTGTTGTCAACAAGGAACCATGCTTTTGCAAAGTCGATCTCGCAGATCATAAGAATTAAGAATGCTTTCACGATCATCGCGTGAAGTCCATCGAATGGGCAATGCCGAGAATTTACTTCAAAGGCATTTGATGATTATTGCAACAACAGGATAGCGATTGAGCACTCCGTATCGCACGTCCATACGCGAGAATGGACTAGCGAAGCACTAATAAAGAGGATTAAGTTCATTGCCGGACGCTTTGCCGAGTTGTAACTTGCCCAACACTTGTTGGGGACACGCGATCTGCACGCGATAGCTCTTATCAATTTCGGACCGTCGGCCTACAACATCCATTCTCCTATGCGACTTGTGCACGGATCATCCCGAAGATCTCCCATCTTAGAAAATTTGGGTGTATGGTATATGTACCTATACCACCCCTCGTGATCGCAATGGGCCCTCTCCGCAAGTCCGGGATATCGTTGGTTATGAGAGTGCATCCATAATCGGTATTTGGAACCCATGATGGAGACTTGCATACTGACCGATTCATTGATTGCATCTTTGACGAGGATCGTTTCCGTCATTAGGGAGAAATCAACCTTTGGATGAAAATGCCGGAAATCATATGGCATTCCACTGGGATCCCTGCAGATGACCCCCGAACTAATGAAGCAAATCAAGAAGTCCAGAAGATAATTGATTTGCAGAATTTAGCAAATGAACTGCCAGATAATTTTTGTGATCTGAAGAGCGTGGTTAAGTCGCATGTACCCGCAAGGAATGCACCAGAGAGGGTGGAAATACCAAAGAAAATAGAAGGTATCCCTCAACTTGTTCAGAGGCCTCAAAGAAAAAGAGCAGGAAATCTGGCTCCTCAAACCCAAAGTACCCGGAGACGTCTGGAGAAAACTGGGCGAGAGGACTTACCACAACCAATCACGAAAATGCCCCAAGGAAAGAAGGGAGCGATTGAGACTGCACTGGAAAGAAGCCAACAGGAAAGGCAATTCCAGACTTGAATCTTCCACTGCAGGAAGCCGCCGGAAATAATGTGTGCGCACACATAGGCGATGAAAAGCTAAAGGAACTTGCTCCTGCAATAGGGAATAGCAGTGAAGAGCAAGTGGAAGTGCATGAAGCACCCCATGAAGAAATGGCCATAAACTTTGTAATAACAGGAGAATCACGAATAGAGCAACGACCAACGTTGATGCATACTTTGCAAAGAAGATTGCCTCGATCATTGATCATGATCTCGAGCCTGCATCTCGCAGAGTGCAAGAAAAGGCTAGATTGGGAAGAATGGAAAAGGCAATCACTGCGAGTTAGTCTCTACGAACAAGAGAGAGGTGTTTGGGCCGTATGCCGCACACCTCCCTATATAAACCCGTAGGTCACAAATGGGTCTTTGTTCTAAGAGAAATGAAAACAACGGTTGTAAGGTACAAAGCAAGGCTTGTAGCTCAAGGTTTCACTCAACGTCCTGGAGTTGATTATGAAGAAACCTATTCTCCGGTCATGGGAGGAATTACCTTTAGATATTTGATCTCAATGGCAGTAAACTTGAAGTTGAGAATGAAGCTAATGGATGTTGTCACAGCATATTTGTATGGAAACTTGGATTCGAGATATACATGAAATCTGGAAGGAATTCTATCCCGAACCAAGACAGAGCAAATAGAAACCTGTACAGTGTGAAATTGGAGAAATCACTGTATGGGCTAAAGCAGTCAGGAAGAATGTGGTACAATCGCTTGAGTGATTTTCTCTGCAAGAAAGGCTACACAAACAGCGAAGATTGTCCATGTGTGTTTATACAGCGATCCCCGAATGGATTCTGTATAATCTCCGTCTATGTAGATGACTTGAACATCATTGGGACGGATGAAGAAATTATAGAGGCATGCTCATACTTGAAGTCTGAGTTTGAAATGAAAGATTTGGGTAAAACCAAGTTTTGTTTAGGCTTGCAGCTTGAACATGTCCAAGGAGGAATCTTGGTACATCAATCAACCTACACACAGAAAATGTTGGAAAGGTTTGGATTTGAAAAAGCATATCCTGCGAAGACTCCAATGGTCGGAAGGTCACTCCAAGCAGACCTAGACCCATACAGACCTAGAGAAGAGGGGGAGGATGTCCTGAGAGCAGAATTCCCATATCTGAGTGCAGTTGGAGCGCTCATGTACCTTGCGAATAGCATCAGGCCGGACATTGCGTTCGCCGTGAATTTGCTAGCTCGGTACAGTGCAGAACCCACCAAAAGGCATTGGAAAGGGATCAAAGACATCTTCCGCTACCTCTAAGGAAGCAAAGATCTTGGTCTGTTTTTCAGAAGAAACAATGAATTGAATTTGGTTGGCTATGCCGATCTTTGGTATTTATCGAGACCAGCATCTTGGCAAGTCCCAAAGCGGCTATGTTTTCCTATGTGGAGGAACGACAATTTCTTGAAGTCGTCTAAGCGACTCTCGTCTCGACGTCGACAAACCACTCGGAAATCATCGCTTTGTATGAAGCATCTCGTGAATGTGCATGGCTCTGAAGAATGGTTCACCACATTCAGAAGTCATGTGGTTTGAACATTGAACAAACTCCCACGATAATTTATGAAGATAATGCAGCTTGTGTTGCCTAAGCACAAATGGGTTATGTGAAGAGCAATCTCAAGAAGCATATCAACCCCAAGTTCTTCTATGCTCACGAATTGCATAAGATGAACGAAATCAAGATATTGCATACTAAGTCATGTGAAAATCTTGCAGATTTGTTCACAAAATCACTCCCAACATCTACCTTTGAAAGGTGCGTGAAAGGAATTGGGATGATGAGACTTAGAGAAGTGCAGATTTCAGGGGAGATATTTCACATACTCCCACATGAATCTCGAAGATGAATTATGAATACCCAACATGAATCTCGAAGATTAGCAATTGAAGTTGGGAGAATTGTACTCTTTTTCGTTAGCAAGTTTTTCATGAAGTTTTCTTGCATAAGGTTTTTTAACGAGGCAATTCGTGCAACATAGTAAGCGTATGCTATGTACTCTTTCTCCAAGTATTTTTCCCACTGGGTTTTTCTGGAGTTTTAATGAGGCATATGCATCTCGCGGCAAAGGGCCCAAGGGGGAGTGTTGGGAAACCCAGATGGCCCATTGAAGGCCCATGTTGGTCCCTTAGCCTAAACCCTGGGTAAGCGCTATAAAAGGAGGAGGGGTCCCCCCCTAATGTACAAGCAATTATTAGCAATAAAGAATTTTCGCTGTTGCTCTCCCTAAACACGTGTCTCTCTCTCTTTCTGTTCTCCAATTCAGATCTGTTCGGGAACCCCGTACTATTCGATAGCGAGGTTCCTTAACAAATTACAACTAGTATAGTGCACTGTCTTCCGGTTTCCTTTTCCCAGCACGTAATATATGGTCTTTTCCTTTTCTAGAACGTTTGTTTCCTTTTCCTTAATTCCAGGATATTTCTTTCCTTTTTCTTGAGATGATGCTGGAGGTGGGGGGAGATCAGTTGTGGGCCACAGGGATGAGTTAGACACATTAAACAATGATCATCGGATGTGGGTGAGTAAAACTAAGGAAAGATCTGAGAGGTTAATTTTGATGAAGGCAAGTTTCTGAGGACGTTTCGCTGGGTACATGAAGATTAGGCCATCTCTAGTGAGATGTATTATTTAGGGTGGACGTAGAAAAGAATATTTAGGTGCATTATAAAGGAGTATAGATGATATGTCTCATATTACAAAGCGAAGCGAGCAATGTCTTACGATCCTCCTTCCTTTCTGTCATCTGACTGTGAGAGCCAGGAAAACTTCTGAAGAAATCTGAAGAGACTAGAGATGAAGTCGGTGCTCAACATAGCATATCGCCGTTTTCACTTAAAGGCAATCAAGGGTGTAGATCTTCAGGGGAGGAGTAAAACTAGTATCTGAGGGCTAAGTGATCGCCACAGTTAAAATGGCAATTACTGTACCTAATCTAGCCTTGTCCTTGTTGTTCTTTACATTGTTGAGCTCTGTTTACCGTTGTCAGAGAAAAGGGTAAGTCACCTTGGGTAAATTTAGGGATGAAAACGGATCGGATACGGACGGATAATAGCTCTACCATATTTGTTTTCATATTTTTTCTCGGATGCGGATACGGATACGGATAGTCCGGATACGAATACGGATAATGTCGAATACATATACGGATCGAATACGAATCGAATCGGATATGGTTTCGAACATTTATCGGAACATGATAACCCCTTAGATTGTACATACAAAATCAACGAAAACACATAAATAGTTGATTTGATCAAAACATTGTTGAAAATTGAACAAATATAAGCATTTTCGTTCACTTAGATAATAGTTAGATACCATGTCGCAAACAAAATTATATAAGACTTAGTTTATCACACACATATGATTAGTTCATCATACACGTAGATCAAAACACAAAATAAAGGTAATCCTTACTCAGAGATACAAATAGAAGCAAACACATAACACACTAACAGTTTGATAATACTTAGATATCATGTCTCTAGAAAAAGTATATAACACTTACATGTAATGACCTAAGATTTATATTCTTTGTTAAATTATGTTTAAAATAATAAATTATGTATTTATGAGTTTTTATGCATTTTTAGCTACTTATTTAATATATATTCCTATTAAAAATAGGAGTGTTTGATTTTTTGAGAAAATTTAAAATCTGGTAAAATCTTGAAAATAATTTTTTAAATGTTAGATTGTTTCTGGAAATTTCTCGATTTTTTTTGTAATTATTGGAGTTGTTTTGCTAATTTTAATAATTGAAACTTGCTTTATGGATTAATTAAATTAGAAAACAATTCTGAAATTAAGAAACCTTTTTGGGCCAAAAGAGTAGTCTTGGCCCATCCCACATGTATATCCGGATATCCGACCCATCAATATCCGGATTATCCGAATCTGTATCCGTATCCGACGGATAGTGAGCTACCGAATCCGTATCCGTATCCGACGAAAAAAATCCGTATCCGCATCCGATCCGATACTATCCGACAAATATCCGATCCGACAGAATCCGTATCCGAAAATATCCGGATCGGTCGGAAACTATCCGATCCATTTTCATCCCTACTCCAGAGTTCAATTCTACTGTTCCAAACTAGTGCGAGACTCACCACACACTGTAGACAAACAGTTACCCTGCCTCAATTTTGTTTTTATTTTTATTATGAAAAATTGCAATGGGTAACATACGGATCATATATGTTAGTAATGGGGCTCATATTCAATATGTACTTATTCTATGTCCAACTCATTGGTAGCATATACTAGGTTTACATAACTTCCTATTGAAGCTTTTCCCTCTTTTTCTTCCATTAGCAGTATTATATCACAATAATTTATAGATCACAACATCAATGTAAGCTCTCAGTTTTCCTTCTAGACTCTAGACACACATTTCCTAGTCTGGATAGTGCAAAGTGCATGTTTTCTTAAACCATATTGAATATTCTAGCAACATGGTAGTACAGACATCTAATTGAGGCTCTGGCAATGTAGTGTTTTCTTTTGTTAAAAAATCTGGTTACTCAAATGCAGATAATGTAATGGTCACATATTTTATTATAGTGTAATAATCAAACCTCCTTTCCTATCAAGAACATGTTACCTTAATACCATTTTCTGCCCTATTGCTCTATATGTGTCTGCAGCTCGCTTGTTATTGTAGATTTACAGCTCTTGAATATCACTCTCGGGATTGCTTATGACTTACAAGTATACATAATAGTGGATAGATTTGATGTTTTGCAGACCACCTTTGAGGATGTTTTTCCATCTGAAGCAACTACTGTTGCGGAGTACCTGCAGCAGGTGAACACTTAATATATGTCTGTTAATGCATTATCTTGAATTTCATTGAGTGTATCATAAATTCTGTGTTTTCAGCTTCATGAAATGGCAATTGTCTCATCCATCCAAGAAGCACAAAAGGATAACTTAAGGAGTTTTAACAATTATATGATGCAAGTCCTAGAGGTTGGTTGCTTTTTTCCTGCTTTTCTATTGAATTGTATATTTGACCAGGGCTAGTAGCTGTGATAATGCCTTTTAGACTGCAATTTCTTGGATCAGCTTGGTATATGTTAAGAGTAGTTTGTCAAGTTTCTGTACCATCCAAACTTTCTTTGTGTTATTTGTCTTAATATGTTGAACCTTTAAGAAAGCAGCAGTGTTTGTGATAGTGTTGTAATTTGGTTTGATGTCTCATCACTGTTCTGACATTCAGGAACTTTTCAATTCTAAACATTGGTCACTTACTATAGTCTGCTTGCCATGCATGTTTTGAATGATTTTACTGTTCAATTTTAAACTTGTATAATATCTTTGTTGCAGGATGACTGGCAGAAGGAGAAGCGAGACTTCTTGCAGAGTCTAAGCCGACTTTCTACATTACCAAAGAGAAACACCAATCTCTTAACAAGTGGGCTGTCTCATCCTGCTCTGATGCCATCTTCAGCTTCCAGTCCTCAAGCTTCATCAGGCCTACCCTCTACGGAAGTCATGCCCATACCTAACAAGACTATGATTGAAAATAAATCTTCAGTTTATGCTGGGGTTGTGAGGGATCTCAATGATGCTAGAGGACGCAGCCTACCTTTTAGTGTAAGCTTTGAACTTCTATGTCAATATTCAACATGTCAGCACCTCAGGGCATATGTAGATTATAAATTTATGCCATTCACAGTTCTGTTCTCCAAATAATTTAATTTTGATAAATATCTTAAGTACCTATTTTTGTATAGCCTTTATATTCTGCTGATGCACTATATTCCACTAATGCTTATTGTGGTCATGTTTTGGTTAGGCTGCTACAGCTTTCAGGGCTGCTTATGAGTCATTGTCTGTTGATGCTACTGGGACGAAATCAGTGACCATGCAGAAAGTGTGGCATTTGATTTGGGTAATAACATTGATTTTATTATGGTAAATTCATATCTGTTCATGCCCAATTGTATTTAACTGTATTATAGGATAAGGGCAAACAGTTTTGTTCATGTTGCAATATCTACTATACGATGTTTCCTTGTATCCCTTGTTCCATTATAATTTATTTATGTTTTTTGCTTGTTTGTCTTATTCAGGCATTACTTGGAGAAGGGTCAACTCATCGAAACATTTCAAAAAAAATGTTACTAGTGATTGGTGCAAGGCGACACCTTGAGTGGGGTCATGAGAAATACATAATTGAGACCATCAACAACCATCCAGCTCTAGTGAGTATTTCTGTTTACTGTTTAATTACTGACCATTTCCTTCAGAAGTTGTTAACTTCTGAAAAATAAAAATAACACTTGCTCAAATGCAATTATGTAAGATTTGTAATAATGTTTTTGGTGCTTATCTGGAAATTTTCCTTTGCCATCTCTAAATGGACTGGTGACAATTACTTTGTTTCCTCTTAAGATATGGCCTGTGGGTATTCTGCTCTATTACATGTGACCTTGGGTTAATTTGACATCTCAAATGTTCCAATGTTGGTTTTCATTCTTGAATTTCCTGAAGATGAATCGGATTCGATATGTGCTCTGCAATTTTGTGCATATTTAATAAGGAAGATAATATTTATATTGTGGTTAGCAATGAACTCATGGATGATTTTTTATTTACTTATACATCCTTACGATCTTCCATAAAGTTTTACCTTGCAACCAGTCGTTCGTCATCATCTTAATTTAGTTTTTACCAAATGTTTAAATGGTGCTCTCTACTTTTCCCTTTTTGTTGGCTTATGTTTTGTTAAACATATCCCTGTGCATTATTAAATCATCAGTTAATTAAACTGCACATTGTGGTTTATGGTTCTAGGCTGCTCTTGGTGGATCTGTTGGCAATCTTCAGAAGATTCGGGCATTTCTTCGGGTCTGTTTTGAATTTGATGCTACATCCTTTTGCTGTTGTTCTCGTGCAACTTTGAGTTCTATGTGCACTTTGATGCATTTTATTGCCCCTCTGAATTGACAGGTCCGATTGCGGGATCATGGTGTTCTAGACTTTGATGCAACTGATCTGCGCAGACAGCCACCGGTGGATACAACCTGGCAGCAGGTTTTTTTTGTTTGATTGTTTTAAACATTGAATAGAAATTTGTAGCCAACATCATTTTTTTTCGGAAAAAGTCCATATAACACTCTGAATTTTGCTCAAAAGTCCGTCCAACACCGGATTAGAAAGTTCGGGGTGCTAGATAACTGGTTTCAAAGTTTGGGGTGTCAGACGGACTTTTGAGTAAAGTTTAGGGTGTTATATGGACTTTTCCCCTACTTAACCAGTTTATGGTGTTAAACGAACGGGATTGGAATGTTTGGAGTACTAGATAACCGGTTTAATCATCAATGTTTAATCTTGACTAATGGAATATGGAACATGACTATGAATTGGTGTGTCAGGTGTTGTCATACAATGATATTGAGTTGTAGTGACGAGGGATGCCACACAACGATGTTGACTTGTTGATAGCACGTGGTGCTTGGTAATCAACTGGGGTGGTTATAATTTAGATTGAGGCAAGTGGCAAGGGGCAGTGAGCCAAGGTGGGCTGAATGGCAGAGGGTATGTGGAAGTCTTGCACTAGTCATCTTAAGGACTTAACCTTACAAGCCTTTGACCTGAGTCACACATGCAACCACATGTCTGGTATGGGACAGCATAGCTGATTAATTTGCAATGTCTTAATTTTGATACTATCAATAGCGGTGTGAGTCCAGAGTTGTGGTAACCAGTCCCTTCACGGATCAATCCACATGGCGCAAGAGGGGGGCCCTATTGTGGTAACCAGTCCCTTCAGTGTTGAAATCTCAGCGGGTAGTACTAGGTTAAGACAGAGCAATGTAAATGCTTTGTCATGATCTCTCCGTCGACACACCAAAGGAAGTGTGTTAATTGCATGGCAACAAGAGATGATCATATCGTGTGGGTAAAGTACATAATCTCTGCAGAGTGTAAATATATTCAGATAGCCGTGCTCACGGTATTGAGCATAGCTCGGGAATTACAGTCAAATGTTAGATTTTTATAAAGTGAAAACTTGGGATGGATGGCATATTGCCATTGGATGGTTTGGAAATTGACTTAGGATTGGATATCTTTGTTTATTTAAAAGTGCTGAATCTATCTATTACTGTTATTTATTTTACTGTCTTTACAATCTATTTATTGTACTTGTTCGTAAATGCTGCTTTACTGCAAAATAGCCATGTTAGCCATTCCTTTGGAATAAGCTTTGCATATAGTTATATAGAATTGTATTCTGTGCACAACTTGTTGAGTGCTTTAAGTTCTCACCCTTGCCAACAACAACATCACTAGTTGAGGAGTCTACATCAGTGCTGGGTCTTGTCATTCTGGAGGAATACCAGAAGGAGACGAGTGTTTAGGGTGCGAGTCTTGTTAGTTGCCTGTGGTATACTGAGGGGTTTATCTACGTTTTCAATCCGCTGCAGTTAAATTTGTTATTCAGCCTTGCGAGGCATAGTCATGTAAGTTTACCATAAGGTCATTCAACGAGTATTATTTAATATATGATGTCTTTCATAATGTTTTCGCTGTGTATGATTGTGATATTTACCGATGTTGAGCCTGTGTGCACTAGCGTGATCCTGGACTAGTGCAGTATGCACAGAAGGTTCGGATTTGCATATTCGGGTCCCGACAATAGTTGTCTCTTCACGAAGAGACAGCTACACTCTCTTTCCTCTTTCTTTCTTCCCATGTTAGCAAAAATCTTATATGACAAAGCTTATAGATGGCTAATATCACACCATTATATATGCCCTGACGACACTGACCCAATCCCCAACCCCCCTTTCTTGCCATTCTCAGTAACCCTCGAAACCACACTCCTCACTATTGGTGCTACTAGTATAAAATACTCTAGCCTGCCTGACATTAGCAGAAGCCTCCCCAGATCTCAGAGCCCGCCTCCTCAAGATTCAAGACCACCACCACCCTGAAAGTTCAAACTCCATTAATTTTGATGATTGGTTTAATATTAATGTTTAATCATTGTTTAATGACAAATCTAATCATTATGAGACTAACATGTTCAATTGATTTACATTCTTATTAGTCTCATATTGAGATAGAAAATGAAAAATCCAAGGTATGCACTTGTATTCACTCTATTGTCTTAATGCATACTTATGATTCAAGTTAAAAGATAAACTCTTTCATTGCCTTAGTCTACAAATATGCATTATGTTTCCAAATTTATATATACATGAATGCACACATCTAGGGGGAGTTGATAATTTAACTTGATGTTTCAATTGTATTGATCCATGTTCTCTTGCCATATAATATAAAGGATCAAGACTTTGAAACAATCTTTTGAGTATGTATAACTTGTGTAGTTGTAGTATACTCATGTTAATATAGGATAAACTCATATGCAATCTAAGATGATTATGTGCATATTAAATTCTAATGCCATTCTGTTGTTGCCTGCTGCAGGGATGGATCGTCAACAACAACTGCAAGGATACCACGCAAGTCTACTCCAGCATCGCAGGGCACAAGTGCTGCCATTGCCGGTCATACAATACCTGAAGGGTCACTCCCCCTGTGCTTTCTTAGGGTGTGTTTGGTTGGTGGTACAAGGTTGAATAGGATGTGACGGTTCTGTACCATTTGGTTCTATTTTTTTAGTAAATAGAATGGTTCGGCATTTATATAGAACATTCCTCAAATTTGTACCATCCAGGATAGAATGGTTCCATTCAAGCAACTATAAACACATGGATAACTTTTTTCTTGAACCATCTCATACATGTACCACTTGTACAAGCAATCAAACACACCTTTAGAGGCGCTGCGAGATTACTTACTATTCAGTAGGAGTTAGGATTAGCTTAAATCCAGTCTAAAGTGAACTGCATTACATCTTATATACGAATGATGCACTGTATGACTATGTACGACACTGCAAGTTTAACTTAAAAGGCTTGCCCAATTCATGATACTACTACATTTGTAGAGAAGGATTATAATATAACGGGCAGAGCTCCCACCGTTCGTTTTTTTCAAATCCAATGTAATACTACACCGAAAACAAAAACTGCCGTGAGAAGTTGAGCCAAATCCAATGGATCTGTTTGTGGTTGTCGCGCACCTCTGCCGTGCAAGTGCAACGACTCGGCAATAACTGCACTGCATAGGCGAAGCCATAGCTTTTTCTAGCCTCCTCACGGTAATTTTTTTAATCTAACCCCATTCAAATAAATTTGTAAAAATGTTCACCTTTTAACCGTGAAAGAAACAACAGGTGATACGTGTTACCTACCATACCCGTGTACTACGGTAGGACCATCATGTTGAGCTAGTGCAACATGGCATGAATCTGTCATGCCTAGGGCACCACGACATGTCACATCTTTTGATTTTATTGTCGAACCTCAACGTGACGCATTATAACTCTATGATAGAGGTAATATGAAATGGGCCAAAATTACTGCCAAATACACTACAATTTACTAGACGTAATGTTATATTTTAATGTCATGCCAGCAACTCTTTCTCCGGTGATATTCCAGGAGAGTTTAGCAGCCTATAGAGCCCGTGCATCAGTGAAATCTAATAACATATTCAATAAATTGGCATTTATTTGGTAGTAAAATATCATTCATGTGGTATTTATTGGCGAGGCTTGTATCATTTTGTTCCTCTTGCTATCAGTAAGCTACTAGTGAAAACCGTTCGTGGGTCAGAGTTGCCAATAAAAAGTTATGGACATATCAAAGAAAAAAGATTCTTGTATAAACAAGGAGCTGTATTTATTGGTTGGCTGGCTATGTAACTCATTGGCTTAGTCAACACATGAAGGTGATTTGGACGCTCTCGTTCTGTCGATGTGTAAAATAACTATTCATTCTAAGATACTCATATATATATATACTATTATGCACTCAAGTGTATGAAAACTTCATTCTATTATCGGGTGTGGTTACTCCCACATTTGATATATATATATATAACATGCCAATTTTTGGCTCAAATTAATTTAACATTGTTATTTATGAGTTTTGTGAATTTTTGGAATTTATTCAATATTTTAAATTAGGCTTATTGTGAAAATTATTTAAATAAACGAAAAGTTTAAATAAGCTTTTGTCAAAAATATTTTATTTGAATTCTAAATGTTTCAAAATATTTTTCACAATATTTATGGAATTTTTTTGATATTTTTGCTATTTATTAGCATTTGTATAAATTTCAAAAATTAATTTAATTGAGAAATATTTGAAAAATCTTTGAATAGTATTTGGGCTGGAACCCTAGTGAGCCCAGCACCTTTTCCACACCAGGCCTGATCTGACCCGCTCGTAGCTCGTCTTCTTGCAAACCCTAGAATCTGGACCGTTGGATCTTGATCGACAGTTGAGATTAGCTCGAGAATCTTAAGCGTTGTGTGGCCATTGGATTGAGCTAGCGTGGACGGTTGGGATCTCACCACATTTGTTGCGTCGGAGATCACCAGATTTGCGTCGGAGATCACCGGATTTGTGACATGTGTGTAGCTTGGATTTCATCTTCCTCGCATTGGATTTCATTCTTGAGGCTATAAGAGGGGTGGATGGTCTCCTGAGGTTCGCCGTGAGCTTGCACATCTTTCTATTCGAGTAGATTTAGCTGAGGAGCTCTTGTTGAGGAGGAATAGCTCACTGGAGATCTTGAAGTCCCGCAGGCGTTTTTTCGCTCGGATCTGACGTGGTTAGTTCATCAGCATTGCGTCAATGCCACGTACGCGCCACCTCAGCGTCTTCGTGCATGTGTGGAGTCGAATCAGCACTCGGTCAGCCGTCACATCGGCAAACCGTGGGTCCACATGTCAGTGACCGTGATGCTATGAACCGAGTTCACAGTGGACTACAGTTTTTCGTGGACTGGGTCCATAGACCATAGGGCCCACTTGTTAGCAAAATAAGATTTGTCATTATTCGGTGTTTTACAATAGAAAAATAATTCAGAATTTATTTTATCATTTTAGGAGTTAGGGTTTTCATATTTCAAATAGTGACAATACTAGTCATGTGCCCGTGCGTTGCAACGAAAACTCAATTTGCGATAAATTTTTTGCAAAGAACACTAACTTTAGTTATGTTTCAATAGTAGGAAAAGTTTGTTCCTCCGAAGAGATTTGACTATCGGGTTAAATCCCCTTCCATCTCAACCGTTCATGTTAGATCCAACGAACGGCCTGTCCTCCTGAAGATGAGAGTGTGTGCCCTCTAATAGGGAGTAGATGAAAGCAGAAGGCAGTGTACACAGGCGGATGGAAGCCAGGTCTCCCCGACATCTTCGTGATTGGCACGTGATTTAGTTGCGTGATTCTTTCCTTTTAATCTATGCATTTCCAGATATGATGAGATAGAATTCCCGTATTATGGGATATGGTGAGTATATCCTTCTATCCATGCAGAATATGATGAGAAAATCCTTCCAATTATAAGATATATGAATAACATCTTTCTATAGTAAGAACATGTGAATAGAGATGCTAAAATAATATTTTTATTCAAAAAAGATATGATAAAATCCTTCCATTTAAGATATGATTAAATCCTCTTCTATCTCAGCCGTTCATGCCAGATCCAACGAATCAGATACTCTAGAGGAGAACGGACCACTGCCACCAACTCCTAATTAGAAGTAGTAGAGATTAGGTTTATTCAAATTTTACATTCAAAAATTCTGAACTGATATTAAAAATTAAATATTTTTGTATATTCTAGAATTTTACGATTTTAGATGAGTTTAGAAATTTATTTGACTTCATTTGGACTTAAAATGCAAAAGCTACAAGCATTTGAATATGGTATGTATTGGAAAATCCCTGAAAATGGAAGAATGCACTTTCAAACAGAGAAAATGGATTTCTCATTTTTTTGAATTTTCTCATTAATTACAGCCGCTGACATGCAGGGACTACCCGTAAGTTACTCAACCTTATATTTAATGGTTAACTTAATTCGACCGGCCCACATGTCATAGATTCATTTCTTTTAACCAGGTTTTATTAGCTTTAACAGTATTCCTGATAGGGGTAGCCCACATGTCAGTCACACAACTTAATTTCCTGGCTAATTTTAAAAGGCCTGACAGGCGGGGTCGGCTGGTTAATGGCTGTATGCACGTGTGAGGTGGGAGGCTAACATCTCGGGCCCATCCATCGGTGACCCGAGATAGGGGCGATGCTAGAGGGCCTTTCCGGAGGCGAAGAAGAGCTGGCTGAACTTGGGAGAGGGCACAAGGAGCTAGAGGGCATCATGGCACATCTAGGGGTGGGCTCAGTCGTGGCCAGCGCTGACTGGAAGTGGTTCGCTATCGTGGTTGGGCGACGGTAATGGTGATGGTCGGCCGGGAGGTCGGCAGTGTAGTGCTTAACCTTAGGGAAGTGAGGGGTTAGCATTAGTGGTCACGGGAGATCCTATTTTACCTCTTGGTTATGGTGGAGAGTGCCTGGGGTGAGCTACCACCGAGCGCCGGCCGTGAGGAAGATGATCTAAGGTGCGATGATGCTATAACCTTCCAGAGCTGGAAAGATGGTGTGCACTGTGATCAAGGATGCTTAGAGGTGTTTCAAGCTCAACGAATTAGAAAAATTCTCATCGAGGTGCTTCATTCACGATTTCCCCTTTTTTGCGATCCTTCGGCAATGGCGTATTTAGTGGCGCTCTCGGTGATGCTTGGCAGTGTAGAGGGATGAGGGGAGGTTGAAAGAGGTGTGGGTAGGCAATGGCAGCTTCAGCGCTTCTTAAATAGGCGAGGTAAAGGCAGTGGCGCGGGTGTGGACAGAGGTTTGAATGGTGGCTTAGTTGTCGGCGGCGCGGGTATTCAAGGTCAAGGCCGGTGCAGGGCATGGTGAGGGCAGTCGTGGCATGGCATGGCATGAGCTTGGCGGTGCTGACGTTTACTGGCAGTGATCACGCTGCCAAGTGGGCCAGGGTAGTGGGGACCCCACATGGCAGTGAAATGAGGACAAGAAACCAGAAGTCTCCTCTCTGGACAGATTAGGGTTCATGCATTTAATTGAGCTATCATTTATGGTCAAAAGTTTCTAAAACTTTTTGTGTAAGGCTTTCAGACAAAGCTTATCATCCCATAAAAAAATTGTAGACCATGATCTTACTCGTGCATTTTATGAAAATTTTGACAAGGTCACTGTGTCAGTTTTCATTTTTCTGATTTTTATTTTTATGAGTATTCAAATGAGGTTCAATTATTTTGTAAATTTTTCTATGTTATTCGTTCAGTATACAGAGGCTATCATAAAATTTAATTATGATGATCAACTCTGTATGATTTTATAAAATTCTGACAATGTTCTATTAGCTTATTTAAATTTTCTTTTTGATTTTCCAGAAGCATCAAATAAGGTTATATTTTTCTGAAACTTTTTATGTCCTCTCCCTTGATTCTTTAAATGACACCATAAAAATATCAGAGGATGATCATGCTTATATATTTTTAAACAATTCTGAATATATCTCTATTCATAGTCATGCAATACTGTTTTTGATTTCTTGTCAGTGTTAAATGCTTTTAAATTCCTTTGAAACTTTTTGGGGACATTATGGAGGTGTCCTATAATTTAAATAAATTTTATCTAGATTTTCTCTTTATATGTTTTTGGCTTTTACATTTTGGAAGTGATGAATTCAACCAATATAAAAGTTTTTAATTCTTAAAGACCAAAATTCAAGAAAAGCAGCGAAAAGATAGAAATTCAAAATAAAATCATAATTCAAACTCAATTTCACATTTTATTCGTTTTTTAATTTTTGGGGTGTTACATGGGGACCCTACCTCCCTTGTCGCTTCATTGCTCGCAGCTAGCCGACGACCTTGAAGGTAAGCAGCAACTTGTTACCGCTCCTCTTGTCCTATTTCCCTTCTCCTCTTTGGCTTGGAATGTGTAGATCTGTCTTGCATTTGCTAATTAGAGGAAATAATTTGGCTATTATGAAGTATTTTGGTTGTGATTTGTAAGATTCGGTCCTATTTTGATCTAGATTTTTTTTATTCATGCCATGAGTATTTTAGGACTCATTGCTATTATGATTCAGGATTCAAGATAAATGGTTCAGCATCAAAAATTTCCATTGCTTGTCCACGAATTTTAACAATGAGAATGCCACTGATTGCCTACATGAACAATGAACCGATGCCTAGTCCATGCAATTTTTTTCCCATGCAAAGTCTCCTGCTAGCTGCTTGTAATTGACTAGCTTTACTGTCATTTTCGCTCTCCTTGTGTGTGTCAATTATGTGTTCAGTGCAATTCATAGGAAGCTCTCTTTGTTCGGTGCGGGGATGCACGAGTCGTTGGAGTATTTTTTCGTGGCATGAAGCAATTAGCAAGATGAACGGGACTCAATCATGTTGAATTTTCTCTTTGTTTGTAGCTGTATTAGTTATGTGATTTCTTTGTTTCATTGAAACGAGTTAGTAAGAAGGAGCAAATCTTAATTGAATTGTTATCATGAATGGAACAATATCAGGTTACATTTATATCAGAATGAATGTAATCTTTGGTATCACTTTTGCATTATATCATATTGATGTATCACTTTTGCATTATATTAGGTTGATGGTGTGAGGCCTGGAATTTGTAACCTTAATGTTGCATTGTGATTTCACCCGGTAGGAGTACAACTAATCACTTATTGCAATTTAACAGATAGCCATGGACAGTGCTGCAAGTAGGAGCAGTAGTGCAAGTGCAAGCGTGACATCCCCTGCTTTGCCTCAGTCACTGCTGGTGCTGGAGCCCCCTGATGCTACTCCAACTCAAAATATTGCTGCAGCTGCTACTCCAACTCCAAGTGTGGATTTGACCAATGAAACTGAGGGCAAGCCACCTCCAAGAAAGAGAGCTAAGAAATCTACCTTTGATGTTTGGGTGCACTTCACCAAGTATGAGGTTAATGTGAAAGATGAAAAGGGCAACGATGTTGTATAGCTATGGGTTAGGTGCAACAAGACCGGATATTGCTACAAAGGTCAGTGTCAAAGCAGTAGAGGAATATCGGGTTTCAAAAGTCACTTGAAACACAAGCATTTTATTTTCACCGGGCAACAAACAATCAACCTGAAGAAGAGTGAATGCGACGAATCCATTGCATCTATTGAGACTTATAGGTATGATGAGGTTGTCATCTTGAAGAAATTTTATCTCGCAATTATCATGCTTGAATATCCTTTTAATATTGTTGAGCATGAGTACTTTGTCGACGTTATCAAGTGTTCGTGTCCTACTTTTCCAATTAAAAGTCGTATTACTGTGATGAAAGATATATTGAATATGTTTATCGAGGAAAATAAAAAATTGTATGAGTACTTTAAAACACTCGAATGCCGCTTTAGTACAACCATGGACATGTGGACATCTAATCAAAACAAAGTCTACATATGCATCACAGTGTATTGGATAGATGATAGTTGGTGCATGCAAAAAAGGATTATCAAGTTCATGCATGTAGAGGAACATCATTCGGGAAAAAATTTGTACTTAGTGTTTTATGATAGTATAGTGGATTGGAATCTTGATAGGAGATTGCTTCACTTTGGATAATGCTACAACAAATGATAAATGTGTTCAGGGGATAGTAAGCAAACTCAATAAGATATCTCCATTAATCTGTGATGGCATCCTTTTTCGTGTGAGATGTTTGAATCATATTTTGAACCTCGTTGCCCAAGATGGTTTAAAGACAATTGCACCAGCCTTTACAAATATTAGAAATATAGTCGCAATTTTGAAGAACTCTCAATTGCAGTATGAAGAGTTTAAGAAGTATGCTTCAGAGTGTGACTTGGATGCGACAAAGGGTCTCTCCTTGGATGTTCCTACAAGGTGGAACTCCACATATCTTATGATGAACTGTGCAATTTACTATAAAGATGCTTTTGGTAGGCTTTTTCTTCGGCATTCAAGCAAATATAAGAAATGTGTTCCAACTTCAAATAACTGGGCTATAGCAACATCAATATCTACATGCTTGAAGCCATTTTATGATGCTACTTAGCTATTCTCTAGCACTGCTTATCCAACTGTGAATCTATTTTTTAGAAAATTTTGTCAAATTAATATTGCAATTGCAGAATGGTGTGACAACTCTGACCCAGTAATTAAAGTTATGGCACATTCCATAAAAATTAAATTTGACAAGTATTGGAAAAAAAATCCAACATGGCACTTGCTGTAGCATGCTTCTTTGATCCTAGATACAAGAGAAATGTCATAGAATATTATGATCCAAAGATTTACCCGCTACTTCTATGTAATAAATTGACAAGTTTACTAAAGTTGTTTATGAGTTGCTCCAAGCTTATGTCTCTGCTTCAAAGAAGACAGTATGTGGTGCTACAAATGTGCATCAAGTGGGTTATGAACTTGATGTTGATGAGGATGATGAACTTGACATGTTCGTGCATAACATTAGTGAATTAGATCATATTACCAAAACTGAGTTGAAAATATACTTGGAGCAACCTCTAGCACCTATAAAAGACAAGAATTTCGATATCTTGTCATGGTGGAAAGCCAAGCAAGCTGAGCTCCCTATTCTCTCCCAGCTTGCTCGTGATGTGCTATCTATTCAAGGGTCGATGGTTCCTTTGGAGTCGGCATTCAGTGCCGGTGGATGGGTTGTTGACCCATTTTGTAGCCATCTAGATCCTGAGATTGTGTAAGCTTTAGTTTGTACTAAAGATTGGACCACAACATCAAAAGGTAAATTTTTAGTTTTGCTTCAATAGTTTGTTCATCATGTGAGAAAATATTTTAGCCTAATCTGTTTTTACTAATCATTCAGGTGGTACCATTGCATCTATCATGACTGAGTTGGATATGGATAGCCTTGAGTGACATTTTGCAAGCTCGATGGAAATGGTTTGCCTTTTTTTTATCTAACTTAGAAACCATATTGTGCAAATCAAGTAAAATTTCAGTTTAGTGTGCTTCTATTTGTTTTCTCAAGAACATTACTATTGTTTCATGCTTGCCTTTGTAGTTGGAGGAGCAAGAAGATGTCGATGATAATGATATGGAGGTGAACATGATGGACTGATCTGGGGGACAAATAGCTTGAGGAAAAACTTCGTGCGGAGTTTTGGCGATTTGGAACTATATGTGTTTGTTATTATATTATGATGCGGAACTATATGTGTTTACTATTATATTATGATGTGTTTGCTGGTTTTGAGGTAAACAGTGTTGTGACCAACTGCAACACAGAAAACTGTGGTTCATACGTTAAGAAAAACAAAGAACACAGTGGCATGCCACATACTTACATCAAAATCTGTTTGCATTCTTATGTTTAATATGCTGTTGCAGCATAGGCATTATGATACTTAATTGAATTGCTGCCTGGTAACTCAATTATTTTGCATCTCCTTTTTTTTTTTTTTGCCTCATTTGCATTCTGCATAATTGCAGCATGCGGAATTAGACTGTTATTATATTCTGTGCAACAATTGGGCTAGTTTTGATTCCCCTTAATTTTCCTTACCCTTTTCCCATGAAAATTTTAATATATGCAGGCTGTGGGAATTGTTGTTTCTGTTGGAGATTCAGTGAACCATATCAAAGTTGGCACTCCTGCGGCCCTGACTTTTGGGAGCTATGCTGAATTTACACTGGTACTGCTCTGTGTATTTTTATTACACAATAACTTACCAACTAACCAGTGTCCTCCTTTGAATGAAATCATGTCCAGCCTTCTGAGTTTTGAATATTGTTACCTCTGTCTGTCTGTTACAATTTTTGTCTTTACGTCTTTCTGAAGAAAGGTTCCAGCCAAACATCTTCCGGTGCCAAGACCAGACCCAGAGGTCATGGCTATGTTAACATCAGGATTGACTGCTTCTATTGCTCTTGAAAAGCTTATCTTGATATACAGTTCTTTTGTTTTCTTTGTCATATATAATGTGGTTTTGACCTCATATTTGATCAGTTACGTTCTGTGTTCTGAATGTTTTCTTGTCACTTCACCAGCTCGCAAAACTAGCAGGCAACAAGGTTGTTGCCACATGTGGTGGTGAAAGTAAAGCTGCACTTCTGGCTTCCTTAGGAGTTGATCGAGTTATCAACTACCAAAATGAAAATATCAAATGTGTGTTTTTTCTTCCAACCTTAATTTTCATGCTTCTGCTGCTTATAATGCAATTTTGCTATAATATCTTATGTTGAAGAATGTAATTGTCACACGCGCACGGCATGGCACTGCACGTACGCATCTAGGTTTCATTCACAGTTGGTACGTTTGGATATATCATGTACTATGTTCTTCTAAAATTTTTCGCTTTCGTTTTCGTATCCGCTCCGTTCCGTTTTGCATCCGTTTTCGTATCCATTTCTAGGGTTTCCAATTTTGTTTCTGTTACCAGTAAAAAAATATGAAAACAGAAACAAAATAGTCATTTACCAATCGTTTCCATTTCGTTTTTATCCCCGGTTGTCTGTCACACACCCCACACAACAAACCGTTGCTTGTCGCTACATGAACCGACTAACCTAAGTTGAGAGAGATGTGTGCGAAAAGCTAACATGTGACGACCCCTATTTTTTCATACATGCAAAAATAGAAATCTAATGTGCATTCCGTACTAGTCCCATGATCAGTAGCTAGTACGCACATACACACCAATTGGAATCACAACCATACAACAAATATTATTAAGCGGAAGCTATTACATAAAGAAAACTTTACAACTCAGAGATTGCAGCAGCAAAAGAAGAAAAGTCTTGTAGTGTGCCCATCCAAAACCCACAGGCAACTGACAAAGCATAAACCCTAGAAAGATTCGATGAAGAAAATCCCGCAACCTGCGACGAAAGAAATCTTCGAAACTTCACTAACATATCCACCTAAAAACAACATATACGCAAGGGTGAGTACTTTCGTACTCCGCAAGACTTTAGCAAAACCTATGATATATGCAGGCCATTTCAAAGGAGGCTACAACAGTTAATTTGCATAAAGCAGAATTGATATTGTAAAATCAAGTTATTTGTAAACGGAATTTGTAAGAGCAAGTTGACTGATATGAAATAAATAAAGCATAAGTAATACTCACAACCCTTCGTGAGCATCGAATAATCCAGAAATGGAATCCAACAATGTCGGCCCTTTAACATAAAGCAACAGCTGCTAAAACAAGCTCAAACCAAAACCTATTTTTAGAAAATATAAAACGTTTAACTAGTGCAAGTTCACCAAGTTTCCCATGACCGAGGGGACGGCTAATCGATTAGATTTACACTCTGCAGAGGTGTACAACTTTACCCACAAGTCATGACCTTTTCTTTTTGCCGCATGTTTCACGCACCTTTGGCGTGTGGCCAGAATGTTCATGACGAAAACCTTTACATTATCTAAGTTAACTTTGCACCAGCACTGGGACGATAAAACCCATGCTATGCTGGAAGAACTCAGAGCATAGAAATATTGGAACTTCCATAGACATGACGTACACCGTTATATTAGTAAGTGTTGTTCCCAACACCTCGGTGTGGGCACCCCGTAGAGCAAACCTCGAAAGGAGAGCCCGTACTACTTCAGCCTACCAATGTGTAAAGTTAAACTAGATAACTTAATTGGTTTAAGGTTGCCCCATCCCAACACTTGTGGTTGTACGGATTATCTTGGGTCATACAACACTATGTTCGGTCCTTAATCCGACACGGGCGATACTCCACCCTACACTACGTGCAAATCCCTCTGCACCTCCGGCTATTGCCAATAATCGCCCGCATCAAAACCATAGTTTTATTTTGGGTTTTTAACGAAAATACCCATATCCAACAGCTTCATTTCCAACATTTTCCATTTCTCAAGAAACAAGTTTTGATCTGATCATCATTCTCATTTGTTCTAAAAGCATGGCTAAGCATGGATAAAAGTAATCGCATATACCCATGATAACATTAAATAATATCTATGCTTAATCTATGGTTATCAAGGTTCACATATCCATACTTATCAAGGAAGTTTCATGAGACAACAGGTATAACTACCAGCACCACAAAATAGCGAATTTATAGAAAATAAACGCATGCATGAAACATTTTAATAAACACAATGCAAATTAAATACTGGGATCAAGATGATCAAAGGAGGGTGCTTGCCTTGCTTATTTATTCCTTACGACGAAGACGCGGCCACGGCTGACGGAGGCAGAGACGTCGGATTCTACACGTCGATCAATCGAAAAATATAGCAAATAATAAACTTCAATAAGGGCAAAAAGAAAACAGACAGAAAATCAAATAAAGATTCACTGCAGAAAACAGGAACGCTTTAGGGTTGAATTATGATTTTAAGATCTCATGATTTAGGTAATTACATATTCATATACTTAATGGCTTTATGACAAACAAAACATGGTTTCTTTTATAGATTATCTATTTTTGATTTACGAATTCAAGAGGCTAAAATTATGAATTTTTGCATTTATAACTTCGAATTATAGATGCTAAAATTATTTGGATTAAAAGAATTAAAACACTAATTAAAGTGGTTATGCGAATAGCACTTAGCCTTAAGCGATTTGCATAAGAAGGGTTTTTGAATAAGTTAGATCCATTAAGCTAGGTTACTAGATTTATTTATGGTTTTCAAGAAGGTCCTGGTGATACAAATATATTAACTATGGACTTCATCATTATTACAAGGTTCATTTATTCATATTATGAAGCTCATTAAACATAACACTTAGGGTTATTTGGCTAATAGAACTTATATGCAAAACATGATGAAATAAGATTATTTCTTCGAAATTGGATAGCATATACTTTGAAGAACATATCTAAGCTGATTTTATACATTTTAGTGTTTAGACAAGACATTAAATTCACTGTTGAAAATCTTATATGATATTAAAGGTTACGACAACCATAATTTGTAAGGATATTGAACTAACAGGATTTAGTTGAAAAACAAGTTGTAAATAAAATATTTTTCTAGAATATGATGGAACATGTCCCAAATATCATTTCTAAACTGATCTTCATAATTTTTGCACTTAAACGAGATATTCTACGGGTTGATGAAAAAGCTTAAGTGTTTCTATTACTAAACGACAAATGTTCAGTTTTTGGTATAAGATTGCAACTACACCCTATAAGATAATCTATCCATTTTTCAGGTATTAACAGGGTATGATACTAAGAGTGTTTTAAAGTTGAATCCGCAATAATTGGCTTTTATCCGAAATGTTTTCCATATAAGAGACCATTAGGATTTAATATGGACTTATTTCAACTTGCACAAACATAAGATATTTTTGTACAATCAGCAAGGGTATTATTTTTCAAGGTTATAGGATTTGGTTTTGTCAAATTTGAAGTTAGTTTGAGAAAGTTATGACTATTTGGATTATACACGCATTAAAATTCCGACTACTAAACATTTACTGTTTCCCATGGTAAACCTTAAATATTATTATACATCTGGAATCCTTGTGATTCTAGGAATATAACAAAACTGGTTTGGTGATTATTTGAATTTATTTGATCTATATTATAACTATTTGGTTTTCTATGCATATATATACATTTTACACTTAGATTATTTTCTATTGTTAAAGATAGTTCAAATCAAGTTCACTTATTAATTATTTTGGTAAATTTAGGTATTTTATTGTCATACTAATATTTAGAAATCAATTTTGTTTATTTCACATTTTGTCGGCGTTTTCGGGAGCGCCGGCAAGTAAAATTTGTAAGTCTAGGGGGCCGCGCATTCCACTCCCTGAATGGTTAGACTCGTGAGTCCAAGATGTATCTTGGTTCGGCCAAGGTCCCTACTCCGATTCGTGTGTGGTGGTGTTGTATTACTCTTGGTACATGTATGATCGCACAAAGTTTTACAAGCGAGAATGCCAATGGCTTAGCGAGAGGAGTTTGATAGCGCTCTCTCCTTTCTTGTTCTTGCTCGTTGTTCTTTCGATCGCTTAGCCCCGCCTCCTTTTATACGTGAAGGAAGGCGGGTTACATCGAGAGTCGAGGAAAGCGAGGTGACCTACGCTAGAGCTCCGGTCCTTCGTCCCGTGGATCGTCGCCACCCGCCTTGCCCATGCCGGGTTGGTAGCCTTGGTGGTCGGGAGGTTAGGTATTTCCGGGAAGTAGCGTGCTTGCCCTCGTGATCCTTGCGAATCGCCGACGCCGAGGTGCGTGACGCTGGTGCCGCCTCGGGAGGGCGAGCGCGCGTCTTTATCACGTGACCGGTTGATGGGGAAGCTTTGTCTTCTACAATCACCGATCTTCTTGGGAAGGAGCCACCGCCTCGTGATAGTCGCCCGATTGACCTTATCCGAGGGTACGTGGCGGTAGGCCGTGAGGACGACACGCCGCACTCGGCGCTCACCACCTTGGTTTGGTTGAGTCGGGAGATCCCGCCCGCCAAGAGGGGGTCGAGCGCCGTCTGGTCGGATTCGCCTTCCGCCGGCCGGAAGCGGATGCCTTCGCGGTCTCGCAGTGATTCGATCGGGCGGCGGGCGGCACGGCTGCTAATGGAGATATGCTTGAGGTCGCCGGCTCGCCGCCGGCCGCTGGGGTATCCTTTATTAGTATTCGTCAAGAGCCCCGAACTCCCAAGCGATTTCGCAGATTCGGTTGGGGTTGAACTTGGACGAAAGTGGTGGCGGGCTCGTAGGTCGGTCCACCGATCCGGTTAGCGATTTCCGTCGGTGTGCCGTTGGACTTGACAAATTGTCCCGGAGTTTGGCCGGGGCATTTGAACCGCCGGGCTTTTACTTGCCTCGTTGCGCATGCCGAAGCGAGTTTACGCGCGCGCGCCGCTCGTCTTCTTGATCGCCTCGGGTTTTCGTGAAGGATGCTTCGCTTTTCAAGATCCGCATTTACTCGAGACGCTTAGCCTCCTTAGTCCGGATATATATATCTGTATACCGTAGCTTGCTTGAAGGGGACGAGCTTTTTCTTTTGTTCTTTCAAATGGCTTGAGACATCCTCTAGTCTTTAGCTTCGCGATGGCGTCCGCAGTAGAAGAAGAAGATCCTCCGCCGAAGCTTTGGGCTGAGTTCGACCAGCGATGGCCGAGCTCGGGAGGAAGAAGTCGCAGCCCGCGACGCCGCTTCGTTGACGCTACGCCGAGGCCGCCCGAGGCTCGAGGTGGTAAGGGGGCCCTTCGAGGCGATGGCGCAAGGGCGCCGACCGTAGTTGGCGCGGCGCGCCGATGTCGCCGAACGGCAGCAGAGGCATCGGCGTGTTGCATCGCGCCGTGGCGGTTGTCCGCCGACCGCAAGGGCCTACCAAAGATGCCGCCGGTGCCACCGATGCCGCACGGATGTTTGATAGGTTCTAGGCGTGGGTAGAGTCCTGCCGTGGTGCAGCGTGGCCACTCTTGTATCCGCTTGCATCGTGTGTAAAGTTGTGTAAAGTTTTAGCTGTTGGCCTATAATGAAATTTTCTTTTCTTTATGAAAATGTCTCGCGATGAGTTTGCTTTAATTTTAATCGTTGTGGATGGTGCCTCGGCCGTCGTGGCGACCGGATGCCTCGTGAGGTTCGGTGTCCGAAAGTGCCTTGGTCGGCAGGACGACCGGATGCCTCTGTGAGGTTCTGGTGTCCGAGTGCCTTGGTCGGCAGGACGACCGGATGCCTCTGTGAGGTTCTGGTGTCCGAGTGCCTTGGTCGGCAGGACGACCGGATGCCTCTGTGAGGTTCGGGTGTCCGAGTGCTCGCTTAACGTCAGAATTCAGACGGTGCCTTGGTCGGCAGGACGCACCGGATGCCTCTCGTGAGGTTCTCGTGTCCGATCGCCTTGGTCGACAGGACGACCGGATGCCTCGAGAGGTTCGGTGTCCGATCGCTTTGGTCGGCGGGACGACCGATGCCTCGTGAGGTTCGGTGTCCGAGTGCTCGCTTAACGTCGAGCTAGATAGTGCCTTGGTCGGCAGGACGACCGGATGCCTCCGTGAGGTTCTAGTGTCCGATCGCCTTGGTCGGCGGGACGACCGGATGCCTCGCGTGAGGTTCTCGTGTCCGAGTGCCTTGGTCGGTGGCGACCGGATGCCTCGTGAGGTTCGGGTGTCCGAGTGCCTTGGTCGGCAGGACGACCGGATGCCTCTGTGAGGTTCGGGTGTCCGAGTGCTCGTTTAACGTCGTAGCTAGACAGTGCCTTGGTCGGCAGGACGACCGGATGCCTCCGTGAGGTTCGGGTGTCCGAGTGCTCGCTTAACGTCGTAGCTAGACACAGTGCCTTGGTCGGCAGGGACGACCGGATGCCTCCGTGAGGTTCTGGTGTCCGAGTGCCTTGGTCGGCAGGACGACCGGATGCCTCTGTGAGGTTCGGGTGTCCGAGTGCCTTGGTCGGCGGGACGACCGGATGCCTCTGTGAGGTTCGGGTGCCCGAGTGCCTTGGTCGGCGGGACGACCGGATGCCTCTGTGAGGTTCTGGTGTCCGAGTGCTCGTTTAACGTCGTAGCTAGACAGTGCCTTGGTCGGCAGGACGCACCGGATGCCTCCGTGAGGTTCGGTGTCCGAGTGCTCGCTTAACGTCGTAGCTAGACAAAGTGCCTTGGTCGGCAGGACGCACCGGATGCCTCTCGTGAGGTTCGGTGTCCGAGTGCTCGCTTAACGTCGTAGCTAGACGGTGCCTTGGTCGGCAGGACGACCGGATGCCTCTGTGAGGTTCTGGTGTCCGAGTGCCTTGGTCGGCAGGACGACCGGATGCCTCTGTGAGGTTCGGTGTCCGAGTGCCTTGGTCGGCGGGACGACCGGATGCCTCTGTGAGGTTCGGTGTCCGAGTGCCTTGGTCGGCGGGGACGACCGGATGCCTCTCGTGAGGTTCGGTGTCCGAGTGCCTTGGCCTGGCAGGACGACCGGATGCCTGTGAGGTTCTCGTGTCCGAGTGCTCGCTTAACGTCAGTAGCTAGACGGTGCCTTGGTGGCAGGGACGACCGGATGCCTCCGTGAGGTTCGTGTCCGAGTGCTCGCTTAACGTCGTAGCTAGACAAAGTGCCTTGGTCGGCAAGGACGACCGGATGCCTCCGTGAGGTTCTAGTGTCCGACCGCTTTGGTGGCAGGACGACCGGATGCCTCTGTGAGGTTCGGTGTCCGAGTGCTCGCTTTACGCCGTAGCCGGACGTGAGTGCTCGCTACCGCCGTAGCTGGACGTGAGTGCTCGCCACCGTCGTAGCCGGACGTGAGTGCTCGCCACCGTCGAGCCGGACGTGAGTGCTCGCTACCGTCGTAGCTGGACGGGTGCTCGCTACCGTCGTGGCCGGACGTGGGGCATCCTTCTCGAGTCCTCGTCGCGAGGGTAGCCGCGAGAGGAATGGCCGCCGTCTATCCCACATGTATACCCCATCCGCAGTGTGGGACCCGAGGGGATGAGCGCGCGCGTTTACTGCGTTGGTTTGAACGCCGTGCTCGTGGAGCTAATAACGGGTGGTCCGAGTGGGTCCTGGGAGGTCCCGCCCAAGGGGGACCCTTCCGAGCGGACGGTCCCAGAGTAGGGTGTCCGCGCCCGCTGTGGGGCGACCCATAAAAACCTTTCTTTACTCGATCCCAGATGGACTCTAGGTCGTCCACACCCAGAGCACAGGTGGTCGTCGCCATTGATGAGCTCCCGTGAGAGTGTGAAGTATGGTCTCGGACGCGAGTAGAGGTGATTAGGCCGTCCACCGACCTAACCGAGGGCCCACCGTGGGGCTCACCTCATACCGCCCCTTGCTCAAGTTTTCTTTGGGCGGCTTTATACCCATCCGCGGGTAGGCCTTTTTGGACCCACTCCTCGCTGGCCCCCGCGCAAGCCACAAAGCTTTTGCCGCCTTGGGGCCGCAGGCCCGATGGCTTCGCGCGCCCGAGCAACTGCTCCGCCTAAAGGCGAGACCGAGAGGTTACGGACACGTTGTTCGGGCGGCGTCTTTATGGCCCTTACGCCGACAAGACAGGATTAAAAGCGGAGTGGTATTGAAACCGAGTTACCAGTGGCGCGACAGACGAGGGTGGTCGCGACGCTTCGCTGACGGGCGCCGCTGGCGGCGCTCGCTCGTCCTCTATAAATACGCCTGGGTGCTTTGAGTGGTCACGTTTTCTTGCCCTTCGTCTCGCTCAAACAAGAAGAGCACCAGAGAGCTAAGGAAAGAAAACCCCACCTTTCTTTCTCACCTTCCATCGTCTCCCGTGAAGATGTCGTGGCCGAGTGTCCGCGCAAGAAGACAGCCAGGCTTCCGCTTGGTGAAGAAGGGTTTCATGCCGCAGACCTTCCGGTGGAGGGTGCCGATCGGGCTATCACCCCGCGCGCCGCGGGCGACGAGATCGTGGTGCCCGCCTCGTTCGAGCGCCGCTTTGGTCTCGCCACGCACCCGCTCGTCCGGGCCGTTGTTTCATTACAAGGTGGAGGTGCACCATCTTAACCCTAATGGGGTCCTCCACATCGCCATCTTCATCACGCTTGTGCGCGGCCTTCTTGGGGATCGAGCCGACGGGCGTAGGAGGCACTTCTTCCGTGCAAGGCTCGAAGGACAGGCCGTCGGACTGCCGTGGCGCTGCTGGGTGGCTCGCCCTCGGCCGCCCGGCCGGAGCACGGAGTACTGGAGGTGAAGCGCCTCGCCTAACAAGGGTGGCGTTCAATGGCTCTACGCTCAAACGTTGGCGACAGCGCCTCGTTTCACCGAGAGCTTCCCGTGGCGAGGAGCGGTGGAACCGGGCGCCAAAAGAGGGAGAAGAACAAGCCGCCCCGATCGTGGAGCGATCGGGGCTCAAAGGAGGCGGGCTCACCGGGACGTGGTTGTGCGCGCTTTCATGGGGATGCGCGTGCAACCACTTGTGCCTGAGCCGCACCCTGCTTCGGTATCTTGGGCCGTCCGACCGGGCGAGGATGGCGAACCCGAGCTGGCCGCGTCGAGGTGGAGGCTCGGGTGGCGGCCGTTCTGGCGGCGGCATGCGTGGTCGCGGATGGCCACCCGAGCCATTCTCGGTGGCTTTTCCGCCAACTGTAAGCCGGTGAAATTCCTTTCGCTCTCTTTCTCGTCCTTCGTGACTTGACCGACATTCCCGCATCCTCTCGGGGCTCATGGGGATGTCTTCCCAGCGCCGCCCCGGGATAAGGAAGCGCGCGGCCGCCCCGGCGAGGACTAGAGGTCGACTCTCCCGCAAGAAGCGGAAGGAGGAAAGGAGGAGGAAGAAAAGTAAGGAACGCTGCGTGCGGTGAAGGCCGCGCGAGGATGTGTCGAGACACCGCCGTGGGGACGACTTCCATCGGCGACGGAGTGCCTCCGCCACCCCTATGGTGGGTTTTTTCCGACCGCCGATGGCGGCGCCCGAAGCGTGGACTCGCCGAGGGCGGCATCACGGGCCCCGTGGCCACGGATCCTCGGTGGGGTGATCTTGCGCTTGCGGTCGCCGCAGCTGTCTCGGTGGAGGTGGCTTCAGGAAGCGATCGCCGACGACTTTGGCGGGGCGGCAAAGAGGGCGCGTGCCACGCACCCGCCGGCCTTGTAAGTGTATTATTATTTTATTTTTGGAGCATTTTTTCTTGGCAAAGCCGCCGGCGACTCTTAATCTTTGCAACGCAGCGCCTATATCGGGTGATCGTGGGCGTGCTACATCGCCCCGCAAGTAACGGCGCGGTGATTTCGTGACCCGGTTGGGTCGGGCGAAGGTCGCGCGTCGGCGTCCGAGGGCGATCGTCCTCGAGGGGACAGAGCCCCACCCGAGGTCGTGCCCAAGAAGAACTTCCGCCGCCCGGCGGGACCCCTCCGGACGACGTGATCGTCGCCGAGGATGAGACAACGGCGTTGCCGGTGATCGCGCCCGTGGCGAGGCGGCGACGGAGGTGCCCGACCCGCCCCGTGGGGAGGTGCCGACCGATGCCCTCAGCGCAGTCGCCGAGGATTCGAAGGTTGACCTCGCCACCCTTGCCCATGGTGCTTTGGACGGGTGGCGCCCGCCCGAACGAGCGAGCGGAGGTGCGCCACGGTGTAATTCCGGGTCGGGCATCATGGGTGAGGCGGAGGAGAGCGAGTGGGCCACCCTTCGGCAAGGCGCGCCTGGCGCTGAAGCCGAGATAGGGCAGATCCGTGAAGGTCTAGCCCTTGCTCAAGTCTTCCACCGTATACTGGATATGATGGTCGGGAGTCCACCACGCCTGTAGGTCACCAAAAGTTCGATTCGTTGCACATTTTTGATAGTTCTTCCGTGCGACTAACGGAGTGTCGACATTTTCGCAAAGACTTGCGGATCGCCGCGCGTCAGCCGAGCTCGCGGCGCTCCGACGATCAATGGGCGGCAATGAGGAGGCAATGATCGCGCTTGAGTCGCGCCTAGCCCAGGAGGCCCTGCGCATTAGGCGGTCGGAGGCGGTGGTGATCCGCCAAGGATTTGAAGAGGCCACAAAGGCCCTTCATGATGAGCGCCTAGGAGCCAAGGCTTTGAGGGCGAAAGTGGCGGAACTGGAGTCCTCCCTGACGGAGGTCACCGAGGCCAAGGATGCCGCTGTTGCCGCGGAGGGGATCGCGCAGACGCAGGTAACACGTCTGCGGACCGAGCGGAACAAGGCTCAGGGGGACGCTGCCCGAGTTCGCTCCGAGCGGGCGATCGCCGTATGAGAGTGGCCGAGTTGAAGACTTCATACGAGGCGCCAAGTCGGAAGCCGCAATCCGACCAACTCGCGCGGTAAGTGTCTCAATTCTTCAATTAAGTTTGGGGGGTGCGACCCACAGGGCGAACTTATCCAAAATCTCCGCAATCTGCAGAGGCGCAGAAGAATCTGAGCGTCGCCGTGGAGGCGCAGAGAACGGCTTCGGCCGCCCGTGACGTGGCGATCGTGGCCCGGGACGAGGCCCGGGCGGCGTTGAAGGTTGCTGAGGACGGTCGGGCCGAGATGAGCGCCGAGCTGGAGGCCCTCCGCAAGGCCGGTCGGGAGGTCTGCGACCGCATCCTGAGCCGGGCAGCCCGAGTGCCTGCCCCGCTGCCGCCCGAGTGCGACCGAGAAGAGGCGGTGGTCACCGCGCCGCGCTTGAGCTTCATCGCGTGGTCAACACCATCTCGTACTACGACGGCATCGACCTCGCGGTGGTGGGCAGCGGCGAGCTGGAACCGGATCGACGAGGAGATCGACGGTTCGAGCTCTTGGTTGAGCCGCACGCGGGAGATCGCCACCGATCCCGCCGCAGCCGCCTTCCAGAAGCGAGGCAGCCAACTCTCCGCCGCCACGGCCGCCGCCAAGAAGAGTAGAAAAAGTTAGCTTTATCCTTCTTAGATTGTAAAGACCGTTATTTAAACAATCTTGAAATTATCAAGTCCCGTAATCGTCCCTCGCCCTTTTCGTATTTAGGATGAGCGTTTGGTCGACCATAGCCCTAAGGACCGCAGGGCCACTTGTGCGTAGGTCGGGTTGTTTTGGGAGGAGCGAGGTGGATTGGAGACTTGGCTATGCATGGTTAGGCGCACTTGTGAGGATAGGAGTGTTCTAGACCGCCAGGATCTTTCCACTCGGGCACTTCCTTCTTCCGCAAAGTGCTACTTAGCAACCGTAGTACCGGGGCGAGGCCGTAACACTTGGGTTGAGAGGGTTACCGCCGGGATGGACCTCATGACGGTCGGGTCACGCACTCATAAGCGCGTGGGATAGCCGAGTTCGTGCGGGAGGAGTGTTCCTCGCCGACCCAAAGGTCACTCCACTCGGGTACTTCCTTCTTCCATGAAGTGTTAGCAACCATAGCCGGGCGAGGTCGAGCACTTGGGTCAAAGGAGTTACCGCCGGGAAGGACCTTGTGGTCGGTTGGGTCATCAACCGCGCAAGTGCCGACCGAGAGCGGCTGAACGGGCGCCGAAGGCAGCCCAGTCGTCGCGACGGCGACTGTGTGCTCGGAAGGAAGAAGGTAAAGAGCATGCTAGGAAGAGGAAAAGAGTTTAGGATAGAATCGCCTTAACTTTTCAATGTTCCGCATTAGGAGGATGCGACCATCGGCGCCCTTGAGTCGGAAGGTGCGGTCGGAGAACTTCCACGACGGTGAAAGGACCCTCCCGTGGGGCGCCACTTGTGCTTATCTTTGGTTGTCCGACCGATGCGAACCAAGTCGCCAATTTGAAGGATCGATCCTCGAACTTGGCGGCCGTGGTAGCGGCGCAGGCTTGTTGATATCCGCCGACCGCAGGCGGCCACGTCGCGCGCGCCGCCGAAATGGTCGATGGCGTCTTGTTGCGAGGCGAGCCCCGAGCCTCATCAAGGCTTGCAATCTCGGGAGCCGATTCCGTGTCGATGGGCAAAACGGCTTCGGGCCAACACCATAAAGAAGGGTGTGAACCCGGCCGCCGGCCGGCGTGGTCCGCAGACTCGAGCACGGAGGGCGGCTCGGCTACCAAATACCGCGAAATGCTCGAGCCGATCGAAGATCCGCGGCTTGAGTCCTTGAAGGATCATGCCGTTAGTGCGCTCGACCGGCCGTTAGTCCGCGGATGGGCTATCTGCGCCCAATCGACACGGATGTTGAAGTCGCCACAGAACTCGAAATTCCTTCCCGTGAACCGTGTTCCGTTGTCGGTGATGATGGAGTTTGGGACTCTAAACCTAAAAACGATGTCGCGGAAGAAGATGGCCGCTTGTACCGACGTGGCGCCACGACCGCTTGGCCTCTATCCACTTGGTGAACTTGTCTACCGCGACGAGTAGGTGGGTGAAGCCCGGCGCTTTCTCGAAAGGTTCGACCAAATCGAGTCCCAGACGGCAAAAGGCCACGTGATGGGGATCGTCAGAAGCTTGGTGGCAGATGCGTCACGAGCAAAGAACTGCATCCTTCACAAAGCGTCACGATATGCTCGGCGTCGACACACGGTTGGCCAAGAGAAACCTTGTCGAAAGGCCTTTCCCACAAGAGATCGGGTCTTTGCGTGGTGACCGCAGACTACTGTATGTCGTCCAGCAAACTGTTTTCCTTGGTCGGTCAAGATACATTTTGGAGGACCCGGAGGGACTCCTTTGTAGAGGCAGGCCGATCAGACGAAGGATTTTGCCCACGGGCGAGGCGCCGGCCTCGGTCGGGTCGGGGAAGTGACCCGTCCACAAACGGTCGATGTAGGGCCTCCTCCGATCGGACTCAAGTGCTAGCACACCGCGGGCGATCCGGCCAAGTCTTCGCCCGACGCGCGTCGGCCGGGCGACCGTCTTTGGATTGGTCGGGTGGCCGCCAGCCGCCGAGTCCACCGACAAGGCCGCAGGAGGTCGAGACGAAGATCCGGCGGGACGGGCTCTGCTGGAGGCAAGATTGGCCAGTGATCGGCCTCGCCATTGTAGCGTCGGTAGCTATGGTGAAGCTCAAACCCTTGAACGCTCCTCGAGCCGGCGTACTTCTCGACAAGACGCGGCCATGCGCGGCGTCTCGGGGCTCGCACCTTCATGACTTGGTCGACGACAAGCTTGGAGTCCCGTGGACGAGCCGCGAGCACCGAGGTCGGCAGCGATCCGAGACCGCTGACGAGCCTCGTGCTCGGCAATGTTGTTGGTCGCGTCGAAGAGCAACCTAATGGCATATTGAAGCACTGCTTCGAGTGGGGAGATGATGGCGACTCCGCGCCGCGCCATTCTTGGTGTAAGACCCGCCAAGTACATTGTCCAAGCTCGGGTCTTCGACCACTGGTGGTGCTCGGCTTGGCCCACTCGGCGACGAAGTCGGCCGAGCTCGCGACTTGATCGCCGTCCGAGAGACGATATTATGCCATGGCCGCTAAGCTCGAGCGCCCATTTGGCTATCCTTCCGAGGCATCGCGATTGTGGATGATCTCGCCAGTGGGACGTGGTCACCACGGTGATGGCGTGTTGATCGAAGTAGTGAACGAAGTTTCCTCTTTGCGATGAGCACCGCGTGAGAGTAACTTCGCACTGTGGGTACCGAGTCTTGACTCGGAAAGTACCTCATCGATGAAGTAGACCGCCGCTGTACCTTGAGCTCACGGCCTTCTTCCGCCGCTTCCACCACGAGGGCCGGCGACGACTTGGGTAGTGGCGCGATGTAGAGGAGCAGCGTTCACCGTGCCGGGCGATCAGATCGGGCGGCGAGGCGGGAAGGCCTTCAAGCGGGTGAGGGCCTCGAGCCTCGGTGTCCAATCAAGCGGTCGGATTTCTTGAGCACCAGAGCGGCATTCGCGTTCACGAGGCGAGACACGAAACGGCTCAAAGCCGCCAGCATCCGGCCACCGACCCCTTTGAGGTTGCCGACCGGGCCCATCCTCGCGATCGCGAGATCTTCTCCGATTGGCCTCGATGCCTCGCCGAGACGATGAAGCCTAAGAGCTTTCCTTTGGGGACCCCAAGACGCACTTCTGGTTGAGCTTTATGCGAAACCGCGAAGGTTCGCGAAAGTCTCTTCTAGGTCGGCGATAAGGTCGTCGACCTTTCGGTCTTTACGACAATATCGCCGACATATGCCTCAACGCTGCGGCCGATCCGTCATTGAAGCACGCTTGCATACATCATTGGTATGTAGCGCCCGCGTTCTTCAGCCAAGGGCATTGTGACATAGCGTAACGAGCCGAACGGAGTGATGAAGGAAGTCGCGAAATGGTCGGACTCCTTTAGCGCAACTGTGGTAGCCCGAGTAGGCATCCGAAAGGAAAGAGACTCGCACCAGCCGTGGAGTCGATGACTTGGTCGATGCGAGGTAAGGAATGGGTCCTGGGGCATGCTTTGTTGAGACTCGTATAGTCAACACACATTCTCCATTGCCCGTTCTTCTTTTTACAAGTCTGAGGTTGGCTAGCCACTGTGGTGGCGCACCTCTTTACTGAACCCCGCCGCCAAGAGTTTGGCGATCTCTCCCTATAACCCCGCCTTTTCTCGTCGAGCGGCGCAGCGCTGGGCGACCGGTTTTGAGCCCGGTCGGACGCTCAAGGAGTGCTCGGCGACCTCCTTTGAATGCCCGCATGTCGGAGGACCTCCATGCGAAGACATCTTTGTTAGTGCGGAGGAAGTCGACGAGCGCTTTCCTATTTGGCGGGAGCGTGGCTCGACCAAGACGGTCTTGGTCGGATCACGTGGATCGACCGTGACCTCCTTCGTGTCCTCGGCGGATTTGAAGGATCCCGCCCCGATTTCTTGGATTCGAGGACTGACTCGCGGCTTCCTTCCCGAGCTTGTTGAGTTCCGCAGAGGCAACGATCGCTGAGGCGAGCTCGCACCGCCGCGCCGCAGATTGAAGGCAAGCTGGAAGGACGATGCCGCGTGATGACTCCATGCGGTCGGGCATCTTCACTTGAGGTAGGCGTGAATGGGATCGCCATGAACTTGGCGAGCATGGCCTCCCCAGATGGCGTGGTAGGCGCCGGGAAATCCACGACCTCGAAGGTGAGGGTCTCGGTGCGGAAGTTTCCGGCTCTCGAAGGTGACGGGCAGTCGACCGCCGAGCGGATGGGCTTGTGGCCCGGATGACGCCATGGAAAGGTGCCTTGCTTGGCGGAGGCTTGAGCGGGACCCCATAGCGCCGAACGCCTCAACGTAGAGGATGTTAAGGCGCCGCTTCGCCCATCGGCACCTTCGTGAGGCGCCGTTCGACGACGGTCGACCACCACCGGTACCTTCCTACCGTGGGGACGCGATCGGGTGATCGGTCCGATCAAAGGTGATCGGGAACTCCACCACCGAAGATATTGGGGACGCCCGGCGGACGGTGTGGACCTCGCGGTAAGCGAGCTTGAGTCGACGCTTGTCGGCGTAGCAAGCCGGTCCTCCGAAGATCATGAGGCGGCCGCCGGGCTCGGGAACTCGCTGTCGCCTTCTTCTCCGCTGTTCGCGGGGCGCGCGCGGCTTCTTTCCTTTGCTCGCAGCGTGGTGGGGACGCTAGAGAGATAGCGCTCAGACTTCGCAGCCCGTGACTTGTGCTTGACGGAGAACCCATGGTTCGCATGGGCCGTCCATCAATTTCTCGGCGGTGGGGCGACGGCCGGCCGCTACCGCCGCTGGCGGGCGGCCGACCGTGGCGACCACTTGGTCTCACGGACCGCTTCCGCGCCGCCCGCTTGTCGGCGGTCGAGGAGACCCGTTTGACGCCGGGCTCCTGCTGGGCCTTTCCTCCTTCGAAAATAGCCCCTACGGCCTCCTCGCCGGAGGCGTGGTTGGTGGCGATGTCGAGGAGTTCCTTGGTGGTCCCGGGCTTGAGGCACCAACTTGTGCACCAAGGCCTTGCGGGAGGTGTCAGATGAAGGCTCCCACGACATCGGCGTCCGAGATGTCGGGAGCTCGTTGCATCGGGCGGAAAACCGCCGGATGTAGTCCCGAGGGTTTCCCGGCTGCTGCTTGCAGCCCTTCAGTCCCAGAGTTTCGTGGCGCTTGTAAGTGCCCCGAAGTTACCGATGAAGAGATTCTTCAAGTCGGCCCAGTCTCGACAATTTTTGGCGGCGGTACTCGAGCCGTGCTCGAGCCGAGTCCGCGAGGTAGATGGGAGGTATTGGATGATGAAGAGATCATCCGTCGCTTCCCACCCCGCATGCGAGCCGGTAATCTTGAGCCGACACCGGGTTGGTGGCCCCTGTACTTGGCAATGTTGGTAGGCGCCGACCCGGGCGGAAAACTACCGCCGATCCCTTGGCAAAAGCCCGTGGTCCAGACCATCGTGGCTCGGGCCGCGTAGTGGCGCCACCATCCGCAACACGTGAGTGGGCGCGTCCTCCGCCATCTTTCTTCGCGCCGAGGGTGGCGCGGATGTCGAGGCATTACCGAGGCACCGCGCACCGGGTACGTGAGGCTCGGGTGGTGCGGTCTTGGCCGCACTCACCGGCTCCATGGGCAGACGGGCCCGGTGGCGGAAGTAGCGCCGGTGTGGGAGCCGAGGCTGCGATGTCTTTGCGACGGTCGCGCGCTCCTGACCCGAAGGTTCCGTAGGTAGCTCGCCTCGGGTTTGCGGGCTCGGAAGGCCTCGAGCAAGATTGCGCCGCAGCCCACGCTTTGGCTCGCGTGAGGGAAAAACTGGGGCGCCGGATTCGCCCCACCTTGTGGTGCTCTTGGCGCGCGCCGCGCTGCCGCCAAAGACTTGCGCTGGCTCGGGCTCGTCTGCTCCAGTCGGCTCGAGCCGGCCGAGCTCACCTTCGCTCCTCCAGCTCTCGCGTTGCCGTTGGAGCTCGGGCGCTGGCGAGCTCGGCGCGTTCGGCCAAGGCTGGTATTCCCCTCCCGTGCCTCGGGCGCCGGACGGGGACCGTCAGAGCCGCGGTGGCTACGACCAAATCGGCTGTGGCCGCCACGTTGCACTCGCGAGTGCCGCTGGCGGGATACTCCGCGTCGAGCTGGAGCCGTGGTGGAAGAGTCTTCCAAAGAACTCGTGGACGGAGGTTGGCATGTAGCCACCATCGCCACTGGGCCGCGAGCCTACGGGGTGACATGGTCACCCGCCGGGCCTACGGAGTTTTCGCCGACCGCGCGAGCACTCCTCGGTTCCGGCCGGGGCTGCAGGGCGCCTGCCGGAGCTTAGCGGCCGCCGAGAGGACGCCCAAGCTCTCCGGCGCCGTTTTCCGAGACAGCGGGGACGAAGCGTGAGCCCTCCCGCCGGGTGACGGCGGTCGAGGAGCCGGCGGATCCGGTTCCCGCCGCATCATGCCGCCGCATGGGTGGATGCCATCGGAGACAAACGGAATCCGAGATGGTGATGAAGACGCGAAGTCCCCTACTGGCGCGCCAACCGCCGGCGCCGGAGCCGGCAAGTAAAATTTGTAAGTCTAGGGGTCGCGCGTTCCCACTCCTGAATGGTTAGACTCGTGAGTCCAAGATGTATACCGTTCGGGCCAAGGTCCCTACTCCAGCCGTGTGTGGTGGTGTTGTATTACTCTTGGTACGTATGATCGCACAAAGTTTTACAAGCGAGAATGCCAATGGCTTAGCGAGAGGAGTTTGATAGCGCTCTCTCCTTTCTTGTTCTTGCTCGTTGTTCTCTCGATCGCTTAGCCCTGCCTCCTTTTATCTGAAGGAAGGGGCAGGTTACATCGAGAGTCGAGGAAAGCGAGGTGACCTACGCTAGGAGCTCCGGCCCTTCGCCCCGTGGATCGTCGCCACCCGCCTTGCCCATGCCGGGTTGGTAGCCTTGGTGGTCGGGGAGGTTAGGTATTTCGGAAGTAGCGCACTTGCCTCTCGTGATCCTTGCGAATCGCCGACGCCGAGGTGCGTGACGCCGTGCCGCCGGAGGAGCGCGGCGCTCGTCCAGACGCGTGACCGGCTGATGGGTGGAAGCTTTGTCTTCTGATCACGGATCTTCTTGGGAAGGAGCCACCGCCTCGTGATAGTCGCCCGATTGACCTTATCCGAGGGTACGTGGCGGTAGGCCGGTGAGGACCGACACGCGGCACTCGGCGCTCACCACCTTGGTTTGGTTGAGTCGGGAGATCCCGCCCGCCAAGAGGGGTCGGGGCGCTGTCTCGGTCGGATTCGCTTCCCGGCCGGTCGGAGCGGATGCCTTCGCGGTCTCGCAGTGATTCGGTCGTGTGGCGGGCGGGCGCGCCTGCTATCGAGATATGCTTGAGGCTGGCGCCTGCCGCCCGGCTGTTGGGGTATCCTTTTTATTAGTATTCGTCACATTTCTTTCATACAAGTTATGCTTATTTGAATTTCTAATGTATTGAATGAAATCTTTAATAAAAAGTAGTTCAAACATAAATGAAATTTAAATATTTTTATATATTTGAACTTCTGGAAGCGTAAGGATTTCACTAAAATTGGTTTCATTCAATTCCAAGTTTGTTTGCAGAAATTTTATATAAAGCATATCTTTAGCCCTTTCTTTCAAATTTGAATTTCAATTTCACCCAATGAACATTTTCAAAATATTATTGCATATTATGAAATTAACTGATTTTACATGAATATATAAATTTATTTCATTCAATTTGGAGTTATAATGCAAAATCTACAAGCATTTGAATCATCTCGGGTAATGAAAATGAACTAAATTAGGAATTACGTTTTCACAGAACTGAAAGCCGCCTTTTGCCGGTTGAACTGAGTTCACAATGCGCCACTGACGGCTGGGACCCGGGGGTCAGTGAGACAGAGCAGAGGAGGCGGCTAGGGCACGACGGTGACGGCGCTCCGACGGGTCTCCGACCGAATTGGTGGCATGGCGAGCACCACTGGATCACCACGCATCTGTGGGTGGGGTCGATCACCTCCGGGGATGGCCGGAGCGGGCTGCCACCGTGGACCTGCGGCGGAGGAAGGGGCGGCTCACTGGGGAAGAAAAAGAAGTGAGTTTCAGCTCGAATCGGTAAAGATTTAAGCATCAAGGAGGCTAGAAGATTCCATTTTACCGATTTGTTGGGCCGGAGCTTGGCCGAGCAGCTCTGCCACCATGCGCCGGCCGTGGAGAAGAAAGGTGCTCATGGCGACGGTTGATCGGCAAGAAGGAACTAAAATTGATGAATGGGATGGTCTCAGTGATGCGCCTTGGAGCTCTAGGTGGAAGTAATTGGGATGAGATGCGCCGGATTGGCTCAATTCGGTGTTTTCCCCCTTTCGGGTTTTCGGCGAAAATGGCGTAAAAAGGAGTTTCAAGCTCAGGCGTTTGGTTCAGGGAGTGACCAAGGAAGAGGGAGCCTCAATGCGACACTCAATTGGTATTTATAGTCGGCAATTCGGTTTCACAGTGTTTGAACGCGATATCAAGGATGCAGCTCGGCTCTGAGTTGCTCGGGCGAAGTGACGCGAGATTTTCTTCGGTGACGTGCAGCACTGGAGTGGTCAAGGCATGGCGCGCAGCTTTCAAGGATGAACATGGCTGTGGATGATTGCACGGGCGACGCGAAGGGGTTGTTGCAGCGCAGGCGTGAAGGCCCGGGAGAGCTCGGCTGCGAGGAGAAGAAGAGAGGGAGAAGGAATCTGGTGCTGACAGATGGGCCCGGGGCCACCAGGCAGCGAGATAAGCCTTTCCCCACTCCTTGCCAGTGAACGGTTACGGTAAAGGGGCTGGCCCACACGTCAGAGAGAGGAATCGAGACAAAGAGATAAGCTTCACCCTGACCACTCTGTGTTTGCATTAAAATTGCTATCAAATAAAGTTGAAAAATTGTAAATCTTTTTCAATGAGGTCTCCTGGTAGTGTTTATCCATTGGTAAAATTTTCGGACCCAAATGTATTATAATTAATTAATTAAAATTCTGACACTGTGCATCAGCCAGAATTTTCATTTCGGGTTTTTATTTATTTAAGGGTACAAAAGATAATATTTATTTTTTAAACTTTTATAAAGAGTTCTATTTAGATTATTTATGTCTCTGTAAAAATTTTAAGTCAAAATATTTGGTAATTATTTTATAAAAATTCTGACATCATAATTTTCAGATTTTTGGAGCCTCTATTTTTGAATTTTTAAAAGATATAATGACATTATAAATTCCTGAAATTTTTACCAGAGATAAATTCTACTATGAGAGTGTTATGGTAATTTTTATGGTTCCAGATAAGTTTCGAATATTTTACATTAATTCTGACTTACACTGTTTCTAGTCAAAAGAGGTGTCACTCATTTTATTTCTTTATTTTTGTGTGTATAAATTTTTTACTTGCTGTTTTTATTGACTTACCAGCATGGTTAGGGTTCCATGGTAAATTTTCCAAAATTTTACTTTTACCTTTTAACCATTATCCATTCTTTAATTCTATTTGTTTGATTTTTCATTCAATACAAAAAATCTAAGGAAAATCCAAATAAATTCCAATCATGCCAGGAAAAATCAGAAATAATTACATTAAAATTCAAAATATAAATTTTTATATTACTGTATTTTTCGGGATGTTACATAACATAAGAAAAACATTAATAGACAAAATAATATGTATATTTATGCATGGACACCATAAAGGTTATCGATACACCTCTCGTAACGTTGCACCTTTTATTCGCCCAAGCTCGTAGAAAAGTCATCCATAAAAAGGTGTTCCATTGTCGTCATCAATGATGGTGACAAGAAATGCAGGATGAATTAACTGAAACCATAGAATTACTGATGAATAGTATTCCTTTTTCGAAGGTTATTCGCTTAGTTTATATTGTTGCATTCAGACCACCACACAATGCACTATCGAACAACATCATACGAAAGGTATTTTTATTGTATAATGAAAACATATTTTTTTAGTCTGTATATGATCATGGTTACCATGGAACTACTGCAAAATTCTAAAAAAATTTATTCGTTCCAAGCAGGGCTTCAAAAATAATTTTTTTAAAAGGTATGATCGAAGGTACGTAAATATATGTATAAGATGATGTTGGTTGCAACAAGTGTTCAATTAAGCAATTAATTACTTTTAAAAAGTTCCTGTTCAAGCAGTTAGGCCTGGGCATTCGGTTTACATGGTTTTTTCAGTTTTTGAAAAATTCGGTTTTTGAGTTCTACAAACCGAAACCGAATTGAATAGCCATAGAAACCGAACCGAATTAATTCAGTAGACCGGTCTTTTCGGTATATCGAACCGTAAACCGATCGGTTTTTTCGGTATATCGAACCGTAAACCGATCGATATACCATGCCACACAATGGCATATATCTTGTTTACGGTTCGATATACTAAAAAAACCGAACCGTAAACCGATCTATATACCATGCGGTACAACCGAATTAACGTGAAGCAGTCCTTGATTTACGGTCTCACGTCAATGTCTCCTCCTAAGTCAGGCATCACTTGTTTTCGTAGTATTTTAAACTCTAAATCAGACTCACAGAGGGTGCGCAAAATTTCCCCGAAATCGTTGTTCACGTGTGTGATCGATCGATATACCATGCCGCACAATGGCATATATCTTATCTTCTGATGTTCAAATTGGCCACTCATCATCATCTGTGGCCGAGCTTGCTCCTGCTACGGACGGCATGCATGCTGTTAGCACGACATTAACCTTGTCTTAGGAATCCCAAGCATGTAGACAAAGTGAGCATTGTCATTCGCCATTTTATGCACTATATTGACTTGTCAAACTTTCTGGATTACCAACCTTGTCAAAGACGGATTGCATCTTCACTAAACATTACAAAAGAGGAGACCTCGGATGCTGAGCTCTGCTGTTCTGCATGCACAAACTAGTCATTAGCTAGTTGCTGTTTTGAACATGGCTAGTGTCATTTCCTTTCAGATAGTACCATTTTGCTTTCTTCGTTTTCCATTTTCCTTTCTTTACGATTTGTCAGAAATTTTATGTAGTGGATTTTGTATTGTTGGAGGAAATCCTAAGACCTCCTCAACCGGAGGCCCATTCTCTGTTCCGCGCTATGAAAGGAGATGCTCGTGCCCCCTAGAGCACTCCGCCCTCTACTCAATGGTTCTTCTATAGTATTGGGGACACTCCATCACCTCCCAGGTAGTGCCGAAGAGATCCCATCACCTACCGGGTAGTGCTGGGGTGACCTCATCTCCTCCCGGGTAGCGCTGGGAAGACCTCATCACCTCCCAGATGAGAGGTCCCATACTCTGTCGTCCCTCCAATGAAGGTACATGGTGGGTGCTAGGGAGACCCCATCACCTCTTGGGTAGTGCTGGGGAGACTCCATCACCTCCCGAGTAGTGCCGGGGAGACCCCATCATGTGGGCACCCGAGAATACGAATCGATCCTCGCTTGTGAGTTGGACTCAGAGGTGACACCCATACTCCACTTAAGTGTATGATCACTGTCACCCAAAAGTCCCGTGCACGGAGTATTAACCAGATAGCCCTCACTCAAGCAAATATGAGCCACCTAGTTGCACTATACACACTTACGCAACCAAGGGAGTTTCGATTTCATTCCGAACAACCATACCGGGATTGAAACCAACTCATCCAAGCATAGTACTCGCTGTCTGTCTCAGAACCTTAGTATCGCCCACACTCACCAAGGGGAGCGCGAGCAATAGCCAAAGAACGACGACCGCTCGAGTTTATGCATTAGATGGTTGAAAACAATTCCAGATACCTGGATATGTGTCTAGTGCTAGTTCCTAAGATCAACGCCTAGCACCCACATATCCCGAATTCGAGATGTATTGCAACACATACACACAAGTCTAAACAATTAGCATAGCAAAAGCATAAACTAGAACTATTACAACTACTTAATATTACAAGTAGTGACCGATCGGCCAAATATTACATGCCAAAAGTAAATTGCAGCAGAATATAAACATAAACCAAAATGTGGACAACGGTATGCCCATCCGATAACCCATAGGCAACCGACTTGAAAAAGCCCAAGTTCATCCATCAACGTAATCATCGGACCCTGGAGTAAAGTAAGAGTCGTCGGGGCATTCTTCCATACCATCGTCTATATTGTTTAGATTAAGCAACCGTGAGTACACGTATGTACTCGCAAGACTTTAGTGTATGAAAATATAGTAAATGCATGGCTAGAACAAGGATAACAAGTTTCTACACTAGTTTTATTTTCAACATAAAGCAGATTTTGTTTGCAAATGTATGTTTGAACAAACGGTAACGAAATTGTAAAGAGTATTTAATAAGAAGTTAAATAGCAGTAAGCAAAGTTCATATATATCATTTCACAGCCCTCCTTGGCTGCGAACAGCGAGTAAAAACATCCACCCTTGGCTCATGAGTTTACCAACCCATTCCAAAACCATTTCCGAAAGTTTTTGCAAAAGCAAGACTATACTTGACAGTATTCTCCCAAGTTACTCATGACCGCGAGCATGGCTAATTAATTAGATTTGAATCTCTACAGAGAGTGTACACTTTACTCACATGACATATTCTAGCAATCATATCAACCATGCCTCGCGATACTCATCGTACCCGATTTGCTAGACTGTGACGAAACCGTTCGACTAGTTAAAGCTTAGCCTTGCCATGGTCCGGAGATCCAAACCACGATGGTGCCCCATTGAGAACTCTCCCTGTGGCAAGGCATGCACCGTTGTATTGGAATGCTTTAGCCCTAACATCTCGGTGAAGGGAACACCTACGAGCAACACCGTTACGGGTGTTCCCTTACTACTTTGGCCTACCAAAATGCAAGGTTAAATTTTAACTAATCTAATGAGTTTAGGCTATTCCATACTAGCATATGTGGTTGCACCAAATCACTTAGGTGATAGCATCAAGTTCGGTCCTTAACTGACCCGGGCGAGAATCTCCCCCTATCGACGGGTGAGGTCCTTTTCACGCCTCACGTTTAAGTAATAACTCGCTCGCGTCTAAGCCATAAGTTTTAGGTTGGATTTTTACCAAATTATACGAAAACCATACCTCGGTTCCGTACATTTAAACAAAGTTGCTCAAGCTAGTTTAAAATGTGTCCCATCATTTAAAAGTCGTTCTAGTGAGCATGTCTAAGCAAGTGCGTAAGGTATTTCGCAAGTATTACCCAAGTGACACTAAGTAATGTCTATTCCATACTAGGTTAGAATTGACAAGGTAAAAAAAATGCATACAATTGGATTTAGCTACCGATTCCCACAACATAGCAGTTTACAACATACACGCATGCATATAGTTTGATAAAACAACATAACATTGAAAATAGGATGAAAATGGTCTTGCCTAGTTGATCTTCATCGAGGATGTAATCGAGGTTGTAGTCGGGGTCGTTATCAACCTACTTCGAAACGTCATCTTCTACGAGTTTGAACAACAAGAACCGCGACAAAAGCAAATAACAACATATCAAATAGGGCAAAAAGAAATCAGATTTAAATACCAAATTAAACCTTACAAATAAGAACATGGTGATCTTGGGTTCTTGAATTATCACTTGCATAACATTTTCATTAGTACTTAGTTTATGTGAGGCCCTTTGCATGAATGGGTTACTTTCATTCATCGATCACGAGAAGCTATAGCTATGAACATACATAAAGTTGTTTATGAATTAAAGAGGCTAAAATTATGTATTTTAGTATCTATAACTTTGAATTCAAGATGCAAAAATTATTTGGTTTAATAGAAGTAAGACACTAGTTAAAGTGTTATTCATGAATAGAGTTCAGCCTTAAGTATGTTTTGCATAAAAAGTGATTTGTACAAGTTGGGTTTACAAAATAAGTCTACTGGCTGTATCTACATGGTTACACGATGATTCTTGCGACACAATTTCATTAACTAAAGGTTTCCTAAGCTCAACTATTCATATATCGTGCTTTCGGCGACCATAACACTTAGGGTTATTGTACTAACAGGATTCAGATGAAAAGGAAGATGTAAATAAGATATTTTTCCAGAATATGGTAGTATATATACCAACAAGTGTTTCTGGACTGATCTTCTCAAAATTTGCATTTAGACAAGATATTTTATGGGCTACCAAAGAGGGTTAAGTGTTTCTAAAGTCTATGCGATAACGGTTCAGTTTTCGTTTAATGATTGCGACTGCATCTTATAAGATAATCTAACCATTTTTTAGGCATTAGCAGGGGATGTCTCTAAGAGTGTTTTAAAGTTAGTTCCACAATATTTCGCTTTCATCCGAGATATTTTTCATATAAATGAACATTAGAGCCTAATGTGGACTTAATTCAAGTTGCACAAACATGAATTATTTTTGTATAACTAGAAAGGGTATTACTTTTCAAGGTCCTAAGGTTTAGTTTCATCAAATTTTAAGTTCGATTGCGAAAGTTATGACTATTCAGATATTTCACGTATTGAAATTTAGACTAATGATCATGTGTTGCAAACTATGGCAAAATCTAAATATTTTTACAATTTGGGATTCTTGAGACCTAAGGTTTGTAACCAAACTGGTTTTTACCAAGATTTGAGTTCATTTGATCCATATTTTGGCTATTTGATTTTCCTATGTTTACTTTTTGATTCAAACAGAGTTCAATCCTAAATATTTTTGCAAAAATGGAACATTCATGACCTGAGAATTATTTCATGATGTTAGGAGCTATGGTTCTCATTGGTGAGATAGGGTACATATAAGGGACTTAATACCAACTTTAGCTTAACTAATATAAATTGTCAAGAACATTTAGATCTTATTGCATATTCTGGATCCTCATGTTTTAACATAAAGTTATAAGTTTATTTCCCAAATTCAACTTAAAATTCACTTTACGCTTTCTGTACTCAGGAAGCGCCTTTACCGTTTCAACCTTTTGAACTGAACTCTCTGGCTGACCTGCAGGCCCCACTTCGTAGCCTCACAGAACAGAGGGGAAGAGTGGGGATCGACACTGGCGACGGAGGGTGGAGGAGTTGGCCGGCCGGTGGCTCAGAGAGAAGTAGGCTGAAGGGGATCCCGAGAAGGTCTTGGTCGCGGAGGAGATACACCACAGATGGCCACCACCGAAGGTCAGGCGGCGGCAATGGCGGAAGCCAGCTGAGGTCACAGACGGCCGGGTTAGAGCTCGAGCGAACAGCGGAATCAGCATCAGCGGGGTGATTATAGCTCCGTTTTTGCGGCTTACCTGGAGGGGAGTGCTCCGAGAAGTGGTGCCGCCTGTGGCCGGTTGTGGAGAAGACGACGGTGGTGGTGGTGAGCTACGGGCGGTTTGGGCTGCAAAAGAGAGTGGCAGTAGGTTCAAAGGTGCACAAGGTAGCTTCAGGGATAATGAATTGGCATGCGATTCACCTGGCTACTTGAATTTGCGTTTCCCTTTTCATGGGGAGGCTACGGCAATGGTGAACTCGACGACGCCCTGGAGCTGATCCTGAGCTAGGGTGCAGTGGGGTGAAGGGGCGTGGTGTCTTTGAGACTATGGCTAGCTCTTCAGTTGAGTGGAATGGGTGCTTCAGGAGGTGGGAGCTCGGCACTGGAGTTTCGGTCGAAAGCTACGAAATAGTGGCTGAATGACGGAGGGGATGTGCTGAGCAGGTATGGCACAGTCGGAGTATGGGCAGGCAATGCTAGCGAGGTGCGGTATGGGCGGAGAGAGCGAAGCCGACTGGCCGCAGCCGCGTGGCAGAGAACCTCTTCCGCGGCAACGCGTGGGCTTGGCAAAACCGTGCCGTGGCACGTTTGGCTGGAAGCCGGTAGAGGTAGGGAGAGAGAAGGAGAAGGCTCCTGGTCACTGGCCGGTGGGGTCCAAGGCCGGTGGGACCCACTTGCAAGTGAAACAAAGAGGAGGGCCTAGCATCCTGATTTTTGAGCTGACAGGGATTCCGAGCATTGAATGAACATTTAAATTTGATTTTTTATTTTTGATAATTTTTGTGAGTGATCTAAAGACAATTTTTACCATTCTATAAAATTTTCAGATTAAAATATTTTACTAAATTTTTTAAAAATTCTGACAATGTTGACGCCATATTTGTTCACTTCAGTTTTTATTTTATTTGAGGATGAATATGAATTCAAGAATTTCTTAAACTTTTCTAGAGGATTTTATATGTATATTATTTCTGGTATAAAATTTCTAGATCAAAATATTGCATATTTATTTTCTATTAATTATGACATTGAAGATTTCAGATTTTTATGATTTCTATTTTTGAATTTTAAAAGGCAATAAAATAATTATTATTATTTTATATTTTTACCAGGGGTTAATAATCTTATAGGAAAGACTTGGTAAAATTTTCAGTCAGAGATAAGCTCTTATTATTTTTTACAATTTTGTCTGTTTTGAAGTCAAAACATGTCACTTCATAATTCATTTCTTTATCAAATTCATTAAAAATCTTTGGACAGCTGAAAAGATGTGATGGAGACTTCTTAAAGTTTAATAGCACTTTTTGCAGGCTTTTTACTTTCATCTTTTTAACTTTTTAACTTTTACTCTTTTACTAATTTCATTAATTGATTTTTCTTTTAAAGCCAAAAAAATCCAAGAATAATTAATAAGGTTGGAAAAGTTTCAAAAAAGATTTGAATTCAAAATAAGATTAATTCTTCAACTTATTTTTAAAATTTGTTTATTTTGGACGAAAAGTTTTAATGTAGCAACTTGTTCTTTTCTTTTAGGTTGAAATACTAGAAAATGAAGTAAAAGATGAAATTTAAAACAAAAATCTTGGTTTCAGTTGAAATTTTTATTCAATTCCATTTTAATTTTTTTTTCTATTTTTGAAATTTTTGGAATGTTACACATCATCTCCCGGATGGGAGGTCCTATACTCCATCGTCCCACCAAGGAGGGTATATATGGTACGGTGCCTAGCCCTTTGGGCACTCAACCTTGTTCCTCTCCATGGGGTATGAAACTTAACTTCCGGTCCGTGAGGGTGCCCCCATAAGCGCCCATTGAGATAGAGAGGCACCAGGGGTGGGTCTACAATGTATGAGCTAGCGTCAAATGACACCGACGCCTTCGAATTTAGCACACGTAGTTTTTTAGTATATAAGCATAAGATCCTCTTATTACAAGTTACAAGTTAGTGTTACGAGTTCGTATTGACCCCGGCGACCCCGACGATCTCCTTTCCTAGATCCACCCATGAGCAGCACCCTCACCTCGCTCGGTATCGACTAATGAGGGGGCTCGCCAAGTCCTATGGCCTCCTAAGGCACTTCCACCCCTGAGCAGGACCCTCACCTCGCTCAGTATCGACTAATGAGGGGGCTCGCCAAGTCCTGTGGCCTCCTACGGCACTTCACCTTCTACCCGAAGAAGGTACATGATGGAGCGCCCTAACCTACCGGAGCTTGGTGAAGTGTCCTTCCCTCTAGGGCACTTCGCCTTGTTTTCGTCTACAAGGCATATGGTTCAATGCCTAGCCCATTAGGGCACCTATGTTGGCGCCCATGGATATGGATGGACACTCTCGTCTTGCTTGGGATCGACTGATGAGTAGGGCCACCAAGTCTCATCGTCCCCGCAAGGCCAGCCCTCGAAGGAGGGCCCAAGTTGGAATCACTGTAGCAATTTGAATTTTTTTAATTTTTTATCCCGCCGGGATTTGGAATCTTAGCCCCAGCCGAAAGCCAAAATTTTGGTCGAGATTTTGAACCATGGGCCCAACCCTTGGGACCACCCGTGGGACCCCGGAGTCAGAGGTCTACCCCTAGGGAGCAATGGCACGGGATCCACTACCACCTCCTGGGAATGACGAAGATGTCCATACATATGTCACCCTACTAGGGGTATGATAGTATTTGTGTACCAGGCCAATAACCTATAAAAGCTCATTGTAACTCTCACTTGTGAGGAGAAATCTAATGAAATAAAACATAGACAAACTGGTGTGCCCTCGGGGTCACTCCTAGGCAAGGAGGCACCCCTCTACCCCGAGCCCGAGGATACACCAACAGGAGTATGGTGCCTTCATTAGCGCCTGAACCTGTATAAATAACCGTGTCTCCATTACTCTCGTGGACGCCGGCCTGTTGGACAGTCAACGTCCGCCTCTCTCTTATGTCATGTTTTCCAACACACGACATGTATCAAGAACTATCTCTATGAATTCCGATTTTTCACATTGATTTGATATCCTACTATAACATCCCATAAATTAAAATAAAATAATAAATTAAATTTTAGAATTTAATTATATTTATTGATGCTTTGTATGCATTTTCTGGATTTTCCTAAAGTTTTCCTGGTTTTTCTTGATTTTAGCTCTAAAGGAGAAATCCTTTTAATATTGAATGAAGTAATAAATAAATGATAAGGATAAAAGCTTACATTAATTAAATGTATAACAATCCATGCATAATCTTGAGAGATCTCCAGAATCCTACCTCTGAATTTTAAAAGCCATGTAATCATAATGTGCAATGAAAGCCCAATTAATGATTTTTGACTAACAACAGTAAAGGTGTCAAGTTTAAATGAAAATAATACAATATTATCTCGACTTAAAAATTTTATATTGTATTCTAGATGGATAAATACATAAATATTAAAATTATGAAAAATTAATAATTCATTTTTTATATTTAAAAATTTAAAAACAGAAAAACTAAAAATATGAAAATACCAATGCCATAATTTTAAGAAATTAAAAATAAAATATACGGTGCTAAAATTTTTACATGAGACTAATACAGCCAATAAAAACTCTTATAAAAAGTTTTGATAAGCTATAAACTTCCAGATAAATTATAAACATAAAACAAATAATTGAGCACAATACTTTGTCAGAATTTTTATAAATTCTGTACAGAGTATTTTCATTTGAAATTTATACAGCATGAAGATATTTATCTTACAGTCTCTGAGAAAAATTATAAAAAATTTCCAATCAAGGATTGATGATCATTTAAAGCCCAACATCATTGCCTGCTCGCGAAAGGATAAGCGGATTCATTTCAAATCTGTAAACCAGTGATTGAGGCCCCACTTGTGTAACATTCCAAAATTCGGATTTTAGAATGTTTGAATTTCAAAATTCACCATTTGCAATTTCTCTGAATTAATTTCAGCTTAATATGAATTTTTATATTTGTAAAAAGATTTAATTTGACTAATCTATTCATCAAACAAAAGATTTTCAGTTTTTGTTGGCTTCATTATACTACAAGGAATTTTTCTGTATTTTTGGAGATTTTTCTGAATTTATTTGATATTTATTTGAATTTATTTGTTTTTATTTGAATTTCTGGAATTTCCTTAATTCGGAAAATGATTTTTATTCCGGTTTCCTTCTCGGGCCGAATCCTTTCCGTCGGCCCATTTCCCCGGCCCGCTCCTCCTTCCGCGCGGCCCACCTCCTTTATCGCCCGCTGGCCGGCCCGGCCCAAGGTCAAGCGTCGCGCCGGGCGCAGCCCGGGCCTAGCCCGCGCCGCAGCTGCTCGATGCACGCCACGCTGTGGCTGCGATGCGCGATTCGCCACGCCGCCAAAACCCTAACCCTAACCGCGCCGCCGCCACGTCGCGCATTGCTTGGCGTCCGTGCCGCGCCCGCCTCCCGAGGCTATTTAAAGCCTCGAGGACCCCATCCCGAGGTTCGCCTCCTCGCGCCGCACCCGTCGCCCTTTTCCGCGTAGCCCGAGGTGCCGCCATCTTCGCGCACGACCTCGCCGGAGCACGCCGCCGTTGCCGAAGCCGTCCGTCGCCTTTTTCTCCCTCGACGACGACGCAGTCGAAGATCAGTTGAATCAACAATCAGAGGTAGAACCAGCAAGAGGCAGCGAAGGCAAGTCTTCCTTGAACATGTTGATCCCAAATTTTATGAAAATGTTATGTTGTTTTCAAATTATGCATGCTTACTTTTATGCAAAGTACTTTAAACGTAGTCTTAAGGTTTAGTTAATTTCAGTTTGTTATACCCTCATTGGTATTGATCATGTCGAACCTTTGACACCCTAGATGATATATACCTATTTTATTTGGTGATATCCAGTAGATTAGCATGGAACGGTAGAATTGCTTAGTCCAGCTTAAGCGTTTCGGTATTGTGCCATTATGGGAATCATTTCAAATGATGTTTAAACTTATTTGTGAAATTGCGGTAATTGGTGTTGCTGCTGTGATTTAAGTAAAATAAAGTGGAAATGGTTTAGACAGGGGCGGATGGATGTTTGGCGGGTGCAGAAAGCACGAGACCTTGGTATGTTAATGTTCCGCCCTAGTCAATTAAGGACCGAAGCGTGTGTTACCATGGACCGAGCACTACCGTACAACCACAAGTCTATATGGGTACGACTGCTAAATAATTTGTACGCCTCATTATTAGCTTCGCCAGCTGGTGAGTGCGATGTTGGCAGCGCAAGAGGGGATTCAGATCGGGCAGCTAGAACCCTAATAAATGTGAAACCTTAGCGCGAGGTTAATAGTGGGTTGTACATTGTAAAGGCCTTGTCATGATCTCTCCGCCGACACACCAAAGGAAGTGTGTTAAGTGCATGGCAACAAGAGTCGATCATGTCTTGTGGGTAAAGTGTACACACTCGCAGAGTTAAAACTACTTAAGTAGCCGTGCCCACTGGCCAAGGGCAAAGCAGGTACGCTTGCACATTGTAGATTTTATGGTTTTGTTTTAAGGAAAAATGTTGGTTTGAAAATCCGTGAGCAGATGGAACTCTCGGGTTATGGTTTGGCAGATGGAGCCAGTCAAGTAGATGGAACCTGCTTTAATTGTCATATCAAATTCATTTACTATTCAATTACCTTTTGATCAAATGATGCTTTATGAAATTACTATTGGTATTTACAGTTAAACTTTGTGTTATGCTAAAAGAGCCATATTATGCCCTCAATTGTTTAGCCTTGCATATAATTATCATGCATTATGTTTCCAAGACTTGCGGAGTACATTTTGTGCTCACCCTTGCAACATCCCCAACCTTCCACAGAAGAGTTCGCAGAAGCTGAAGGTGACTACGATTTCTACGCTTGTGGTTACAACGAAGGTGATCCGGAATGCTAGGACGCGAACCCCAGTCGATTGCCTGTTGGGCAAATGGATGGGCTTACTTACTTTGCTTTTGTTATTTCGTTTCCGCTGTTTCTTATTGAACTCTAGCTATGATGCTTCTTATTTGTAATAATTGGCCATAAGGCTAATATTCTTTTGCTTAATTAATATTATTTGATTCATGATATGGATGTGTTGTCATCACTGTTTCACTGTGTGTGCTAGCTTTTCCTGGACTAGCACAGGTTATACACAGAGGGTTCGGATTTAGAAATCCGGTCCCGACAGAGGTGGTATCAGAGCCATATCAAATGTAGGTCGCATCCCTAGTTACTCTGACCTTCTTAGCAAGAACTTCAAAATTATTTTCTAAATCAAACCAACGAATTGCTATGAAGTAGATTATCTCATCTCATCTTATTCTTAGGTTCTTACTTCTTTCCTTTGCTGAAATATTATTTTAAAATTTTAATTTGATCTTATCTCTTGAAAACTTCTCAAAGCCTCGAGTCTTCTGCAAGAATCCAGATCAAGGAAGAAGATGATCAAGCCGTCAAAGAGTGTATCCGAGGAGACTCCCATATAGGCTAAGTTAATAGTGCTCAATAGTGTTGGAGCATGTCACCCTTTTTAGTGTAGCAACGTATAGTTCGAGTGTATTAGAATTTTTGTTGCTTGTTTGTTGGGTGTGATGTACACTTGCTCTAGCATTGTGTTGCAGCCATCTTTCTTTTGGAGTTTTATAGCTTGTTTGGTCTTGGAATGGCTACCTCCCTAGTCTTCTCATCTTTTGCTCTTTCCCTCTCATCTATTGCTAACCTATCCCTAGCCGTTGCTTCAGATGGAAGGTCAAGGAAGAGGTCGTGGAGCTGGTCGCAGAGGAGGTCGTGTTGGAGGTCGTGGTCGTGGTCGTGGCCAGGCAGAGCCACAAGAGCAGCAGGATGTTCAAGATCAGCAAGAGCAGCAAGTGCCACCGCCGCCGCCACCAGTCCAACCCCCAGTCGTAGATATTCAGCAGATGATGGCAATGCAGCTTCAGTTGTTGCAGGCCCTTGCTCAGAATTTGGTGAACAATCCGCAGCCAGCCCTAGCCGCAGTACCAGTGATGCCGCCCCAGTCTAAGCTTGGAAAATTCATGAGAACTAGACCGCCTACCTTCACGGGAGCAGGTGAACACTTGGAGGCAGATGATTGGTTGAGAGATGTGGAGAAAAAGCTCCAGTTGGCTCAGTGTGATGACCATGAGAAGGTTCTCTACGCGAGTCATCAGTTAAAAGGAGTAGCTGCTACTTGGTGGGATAACTTTTGTGCTGCCCATCAGAATGCTCAAGCTATCACCTGGGAGGAATTTTCTAAAGCCTTCAGATCGCTTCATGCTCGCCGCATTATTGAAATGAAGAAAAGAGAATTTCGCAAGTCGCATCGTGGAAACCAGAGTGTTTCGAGTATCTTAACCGTTCACCCATTGTCAAGGTATGCACTGTAAGATGTGGCAACCGAAAGTGCCAAGATCCGAGGTTCATGGAGGACTTGACCCTGACATCAAGGTGCAGCTAGTTGCTTTGGATTTTCCAAACTTTCAGCATATGGTGAACAAGGCACTAGTACAAGAGGATGCTCAACGTCAACAGCGGGAGTCCCGCAAGAGAAGGATGGCATTCCAGGCTCAGCATGGAGCGAGTGGTTCTCGTCAGCGCTTTCAACCTCAGCAGGCCAACAGAACACCTGTTCAAGGAGCACCCCGTACTCCTAATTCTGGATCGCTCCCAATCGCTCAAGGACCCCAGCACAGCGCCAGTGCTCAACCGCAGAAAGGGAATTCAAATACTGCAGGGATTCAATGTTTCCATTGTCACCAGATGGGACATTATGCCAGTAACTGTCCTCAGAAGCGTCAGCAAGTGACCCCAGTGCCGTTCAACTTGGGATCCAATTCCGCCAGAGCTCCTACGCAAGGACAAGGTCGTGGAACACCCCAGACGCCAAGAGCTCCGCAATCCTTTGGAAGAGGACGTGTCAACCATGTGACCGCCGAAGAAGCTCAGGAGGCACCAGATGTGGTTTTGGGTAAGTTCCTTGTTAACTCAATACATGCCTCAGCATTATTTGAATCTGGAGCATCGCATTCTTTTATATCAAAGAATTTTGTTGAACAATTTGGTTGGGAAATCTTTACCCTTAAGAGCCCTATGATAGTTCAATCACCGGGAAAAGAATTGAGAACTAGTTCAAGATGCCCAAGTGCAACCATAAAAATCAATGGGGTAGAATTCCTAGCGAATCTTATCATCTTGGATTCAAAAGGAATAGATGTCATCCTAGGGATGGATTGGTTAACCAAATATAAAGGTCAAATAGATTGTGCCAGTAGAGCCATCACCCTTACCAATTCAGAAGGCATTCGAGTGGAGTATATGCCTGATGAGTCTTCAAGTAAGAAGTGCGCTTTGAACAGTTTGAAGGAATCAACTTTGGAAAGTGTGCCTGTGGTGCAAGAATATCCAGATGTATTTCCTGAAGATTTGCCAGGTATGCCGCCTAATCGAGAGGTAGAGTTCGTCATAGAGTTAGTCCCTGGTACAGCTCCAATTTCCAAGAGACCCTACCGTATGCCAGCCAATGAACTCGCCGAGATGAAGAAACAGATTGAGGAATTGCAAGAAAAAGGATATGTTCATCCAAGTTCGTCACCTTGGGGAGCGCCAGTTCTTTTTGTAAAGAAGAAGGATAATAGTTTACGCTTGTGCGTAGACTATAGAGCCCTGAATGAAGTCACAATCAAGAACAAGTATCCGTTGCCCAGGATTGATGACCTGTTTGATCAATTAAAAGGAGCATGTATTTTCTCCAAGATCGATCTTCGATCCGGATACCATCAGTTGAAAATAAGGTCACAAGATATTCCGAGGACAGCTTTTGCTACCCGATATGGATTATATGAGTTCATAGTTATGTCATTTGGTCTGACCAATGCACCAGCTTATTTTATGAACTTGATGAATAAAGTGTTTATGGAATACTTGGACAAGTTTGTGGTAGTATTCATAGATGACATTCTTATATATTCTAAAGATGAAGTGGAACATGAAGGTCATTTGAGGATGGTGTTAGAAAAGCTCAGAAATCATCAGTTGTATGCCAAGTTTAGTAAGTGTGAGTTTTGGTTAAAGGAAGTTGCTTTCTTAGGACATATAATTTCTGCTGGAGGTGTCTCAGTAGACCCTGAAAAAGTGAAAGGTGTACTTGATTGGAGGCAACCCAAGTCAGTGCCTGATATAAGAAGTTTTCTTGGTTTAGCGGGATACTACCGAAGATTCATAGAAGGATTTTCAAAGATTACAAGACCGCTTACCCAGTTGCTGAAGAAGGAAAAGAAGTTTGAATGGTCGGAAGCTTGTGAGCAAAGTTTTCAGGAATTAAAGAAAAGGTTGACCTCAGCCCCAGTGCTCATTTTACCAGATATTCGAAAGGATTTTGAGATTTTCTGTGATGCTTCAAGACAGGGTCTTGGATGTGTTCTGATGCAAGAAGGCAAAGTAGTTGCATACGCCTCACGGCAATTGCGACCACATGAGGAAAATTATCCAACCCATGACTTGGAAATGGTTGCAGTTGTGCATGCATTAAAGTTGTGGAGGCATTATCTCATCGGGAATCGATCTGAGATTTTCACAGATCATAAGAGTTTGAAGTATATCTTCACTCAAGCAGACCTCAACCTAAGACAAAGAAGATGGTTAGAATTAATCAAGGATTATGATGTGGGAATACATTATCATCCTGGCAAGGCTAATGTAGTTGCCGATGCCTTAAGCCGGAAGAGCTATTGCAATAATTTGATGATTCAAGAAGGTCAACGTGCGCTTCACAAGGAATTTCAGTGTTTGAATTTGGAACTAGTAGAGGAAGGTTTCGTCGCTGCATTAGAAATTCAACCAACCTTGACGGATCAGAACAAAAAGATGCAAAAGTCAGATAAAGAAGCTTCTAAGATCAAGGATAGAATAAAGGAAGGTAAAGCCCCAAGATTTTCAGAGGATGAAGAAGGAGCAGTTTGGCTTGGAAAAAGTATATATGTGCCGAATCAAAAAGAGATCAAGCAGTTGATATTAAAGGAGGCGCATGAGTCAGCATACTCAATTCATCCAGGTAATACTAAGATGTATCAAGATCTTCGTGGTATATATTGGTGGCCAAGGATGAGAAAAGAAATCGCAGAGTACATAGCTATGTGTGATGTATGCCAGCGAGTTAAAGCCGAACATCAAAGACCCGCAGGATTGCTACAGCCGTTAAAGGTGCCTGAATGGAAGTGGGAAGAAATTGGAATGGATTTCATTACAGGACTTCCGAGAACCAGATCAGTTTATGATTCAATATGGGTTGTAGTGGATCGATTGACAAAAGTTGTACATTTCATTCCTGTGAGAACAACTTACCAGGGGGATCAACTTGCAGAGTTGTATATGTCAAGAATTGTGTGTTTGCATGGTGTGCCAAAGAGAATTGTATCAGATCGAGGCACTCAATTCACTTCAAGGTTCTGGCAAAAGTTGCAAGAAGCATTGGGTACCAACTCAATTTCAAAGATACTTATCATCCTCAGACTGATGGACAAACTGAGCGAGTAAATCAAATCCTTGAAGATATGTTAAGGTCTTGTGCATTGTCCAATGCGCAAGTTGGGATAAAAGTTTACCCTATGCAGAGTTCTCATATAACAACAGGTTATCAAGCAAGTTTGCAGATGTCGCCATTTGAAGCCTTGTATGGAAGAAAGTGCATAACACCTCTCTGTTGGAATGAAACAGGAGATCGCCAAGTCTTTGGTCCTGATATATTGCAAAAGGTCAAGAACAAGTAAAATGATTCAAGAAAGATTGAGAACAACGCAGCCTAGGCAAAAGAGCTACGCTGATAATCGCTTAAAGAGTTAACCTTTGCTCTCGTGACTATGTGTACTGAAAGTCTCACCGCCGTGAGGAATGCGCCGATTTCAAGTTCGTGGAAAGTTAGCACCAAGATTTATTGGACCGCTCCTAATCCTAACTGTATGGACAGTGGCTTATCGCTTGAGCCGCCACCGCAGCTTGTCAAATGTGCACAATGTGTTCCATGTGTCACAGCTGAAGAAGTGTCTCAGGGTACAAGAAGAGCAAATGCAGTTTGAGAATGTTGAGCTGCAAGAGGATCTTACCTACCCAGAGTATCCAATCAGAATTTTGGATAAGGCAAAACGCAGAACAAGAAACAGGACAATCAAGTTTTGCAAGGTTCAGTGGAGCAACCATTCTGAAAAGGAAGCAACCTAGGAGCATGAAGAAGATCTTAGAGCAGAGTACCCCAACCTTTTTCCCTAGTCTGTCCAAATCTCGGGGTCGAGATTTCTCTTAAGGAGGGGAGGATTGTAACATTCCAAAATTTGGATTTTAGAATGTTTGAATTTCAAAATTGACCATTTGCAATTTTTCTGAATTAATTTCAGCTTAATATGAATTTTTATATTTGTAAAAAGATTTAATTTGACTAATCTATTCATCAAACAAAAGATTTTCAGTTTTTGTTGGCTTCATTATGCTTCAAGGATTTTTTTTTGTATTTTTGGAGTTTTTTCTGAATTTATTTGATATTTATTTGAATTTATTTGTTTTTATTTGAATTTCTGGAATTTCCTTAATTCGGAAAATGATTTTTATTCCGGTTTCCTTCTCGGGCCGAATCCTTTCCGTCGGCCCATTTCCCCGGCCCGCTCCTCCTTCCGCTGCCACCTTCCTTTTCCCGCTCCGCTGGCCGGCAAGCCTGGCCAAGCGTCGCGCCGCGCGCGCAGCCTCAAGAAGCCCTCGCGCCGCAGCCGTTCGATGCACGCCACATGTGTGGCTGCGATTGCGCCGCGTCGCCCCGCGCCGTCCGTCGCCTTTTTCTCCCTCGACGACGACGCAGTCGAAGATCAGTTGAATCAACAATCAGAGGTAGAACCATCAAGAGGCAGCGAAGGCAAGTCTTCCTTGAACATGTTGATCTCAAATTTTATGAAAATGTTATGTTGTTTTCAAATTATGCATGCTTACTTTTATGCAAAGTACTTTAAACGTAGTCTTAAGGTTTAGTTAATTTCAGTTTGTTATACCCTCATTGGTATTGATCATGTCGAACCTTTGACACCCTAGATGATATATACCTATTTTATTTGGTGATATCCAGTAGATTAGCATGGAACGGTAGAATTGCTTAGTCCCGCTTAAGCGTTTCGGTATTGTGCCATTATGGGAATCATTTCAAATGTTGTTTAAACTTATTTGTGAAATTGCGGTAATTGGTGTTGCTGCTGTGATTTAAGTAAAATAAAGTGAAAATGGTTTAGACCGGGGCGGATGGATGTTTGGCGGGTGCAGAAAGCACGAGGCCTTGGTATGTGAATGTTCCGCCCTAGTCAATTAAGGACCGAAGCGTGTGTTACCATGGACCGAGCACTACCGTACAACCACAAGTCTATATGGGTACGACCTGGCTAAATAATTTGTACGTCTCATTATTAGCTTCGCCAGTTGGTGAGTGCCAGATGTTGGCAGGCGCAAGAGGGGGCTTCAGATCGGGCAGCTAGAACCCTAACAATGTGAAACCTTAGCGCGAGGTTAATAGTGGGGTTGTACATTGTAAAGGCCTTGTCATGATCTCTCTGTCGACACACCAAAGGAAGTGTGTTAAGTGCATGGCAACAAGAGTCGATCATGTCTTGTGGGTAAAGTGTACACACTCTGCAGAGTTAAAACTACTTAAGTAGCCGTGCCCACGGCCAAGGGCAAAGCAGGTACGCTTGCACATTGTAGATTTTATGGTTTTGTTTTAAGGAAAAATGTTGGTTTGGAAATCCGTGAGCAGATGGAACTCTCGGGTTATGGTTTGGCAGATGGAGCCAGTCAGGTAGATGGAACCTGCTTTAATTGTCATATCAAATTAAATTACTATTCAATTACCTTTTGATCAAATGATGCTTTATGAAATTACTATTGGTATTTACAGTTAAACTTTGCGTTATGCTAAAAGAGCCATATTATGCCCTCAATTGTTTAGCCTTGCATATAATTATCATGCATTATGTTTCCAAGACTTATGGAGTACATTTTGTGCTCACCTTGCAACATCCCCAACCTTCCACGTAAGAGTTCGCAGGTCAAGGTGACTACGATTTCTACGCATGTGGTTACGACGAAGGTGATCCGGAATGCTAGGACGCGAACCCCAGTCGATTGCCTGTTGGGCAAATGGATGGGCTTACTTACTTTGCTTTTGTTATTTCGTTTCCGCTGTTTCTTATTGAACTCTAGCTATGATGCTTCTTATTTGTAATAATTGGCCATAAGGCTAATACTCTTTTGCTTAATTAATATTATTTGATTCGTGATATGGATGTGTTGTCATCATTGTTTCACTGTGTGTGCTAGCTTTTCCTGGACTAGCACAGGTTATACACAGAGGGTTCGGATTCGGAAATCCGGTCCCGACAACTTGGCATTGACTGTTCCCAACCGCAGCCTTGCTATCTCTGCAAATGGGGCCGATCCCGCATGTCGGTCTCTCCTCTCCTCCCTTCTCCTTCCTCCAGACCGAAGCTCTCTCTCACGGTCTCGATTCTTCCTCTCGGTCTCTCTCTCTCCATAATCGATTCATCGTATCAGTTAGCTGTCTCTGCTCAATCCTGCCATGTCCATCCTTGGTTCTCTCGCGTCGTACCTTGGCCATTTCACATCGCCCTTAGTCTATAGAAATCCCGCGCCACTTCACTGCCTGCGAACAGAACCAACCACCGTTTCATCTCTGCGTTCAAACATTGTGATGTTATCCTTTGTCAGCTATAAATACCAGATAAGCACACATTGAGCTCCCCCATCCCTTAAACCATTCGCTGAACTGAGATCAAAATCAGAAGCTCCCCTTCTCTGCCATTGTCACTTATAACACAGAAAAGAGGGAAATAGTGAAGTGAGCCTCTCTGGTGAGCATCTTCCAAATTGTTTGCGTCTAAAGCATACTAGTGCATCTGTAAACTCTTGCGCAGCATTAATTTCGGTGATCATCACTCAGTTCGTCGTCACGCTGAGCCGCTTTCTTCTCCACGGACGGCAAACGGTGGAAGCATGACTCGTTGATTCTCCAACCGATTTTCCAGGTAAAATGGATCTCTAGTAGTCCATTGATGCTCAAAAATCAATTGCCCGGTGAAAATGCGTTGAGTTTCTGAGTTTCTACCGTGTCGGCCATGGCGCCGCTGCAACTTCGCGGTGGCGGCCTACTTCTCGGTCATCTCTGACCGAATGGGTACCACCCCTAGGTGCGCATCGTCGTGCTGAAGCTGTAGGTACTACCCATTCCGTCTCTCCAGTGCTAGTTTGCCGCCGGCGAGCCGGAGTAGATCCTCCTCTGCTCGGTCTTGTTGACCCGTGGTCCCGGGTTGACAGAGGCTGTGGTCAATTTCAAATAAGCCAGCGTGCAGTAGCGAAAGCCGCTTTCCGTATACTGAAAGCATATTTTCCTAATTTATTTTATTTTCCAAACCTGAGTTGAATCAAATAGCTATAACTTTTGAACCATAACTCCAAATTGAATGAAACCAATTTATATATTCATTTAAAATATTTTAGTTCTATAATATGCAAAAATATTTTGAAAATAGTACTGGATGAATTTGAAATTCAAATTTAAAGAAAAGGCCTAAATATATGCCTTACACAAAAATGTTGCAAACAAACTCAGAATTGAATAAAACTAATTTTGATTTAATCCTTAGACTTCCAGCAACCCAAATATATAAAAATATTCAAATTTCAACTTTGCTCGAATCATTTTCTATTAGAGATTGTTCTCAATACATTAAATTCTCAAGAATATACATTTGTGCAAAAGAAACTTAAAATGAGTAATATTGATTTCTAAATACTAATATATCAGTGTATTACCTGAGAATGCTAAAATAGTTAAGAAATAATCTTGACTTGAATTTTTTCATGAATAAGAATGAGGCGCTAGTGCAAAAGAATGTATATATATGCGTATGAATATAATAAGTAACTAACACTATTGCACATATCTACAAATGCATATATCTCAGGAGGAGGGACCATGAAACTAAGTTTTTTTTTTTTGCAGCAACAGAATGTTTAAGAAGTGAACTTGATTTGGAATAAGCCTTATGAATGGAATAAGACCCAAATGCAAATATATGTGCATATGTAGGATAACTAATAGTATAGATAGATGCATAAATTCCAGAATAATCATGAAGCTGATTTATCACTGTTGGAATGTCTGAATTCAGCAACAATGGTTTGCATATGCATGACCTTAATGTGTATAAAGATCCTAAGCTTTATCCATGCAAAAGATTATATATATATATATATATTGAAAAGTAAAGTCATGATCCATGAAAACTAGACCCTGGATAAACCAGTCCAAATGATGCAGTAGAGTCATTAAAATAGGTTATAGGTTAGTCCTTTAGATGAAATATGCCATCCTATGATGTATTGTAATGACCCCCATTTTCACATAAATGTAAAAATGGAAATCTCATATGCAAACAGTACTAGTCCCATGATCAGTAGCTAGTATGCACATTTACAATAATTGGAATCACAATCATACATCATATTAATAAAGCGGAAGCTAATTTACACATTAATCTTACAATTCAGAGTTTATAGCAGCAAAGAAGCAAAGTCTTGTAGTGTGCCCATCCAATCCCTCAGGCAACTGACAAGGCATAATCCCTAGAAATTCATCGTCAATATCCCGAATCCTGCGACAATTATGTTTCATCGAGCTAATCTGAATCTTCACCTAAAAACAACAATTAAGCAAGGGTGAGTACTTTCGTACTCCGCAAGACTTTTACAAAGCCTATGATATATGCAAGCCATTTCAAAGGAAAGGCTAGTATGGTTGTTTGCATAAAGCCAATTTGAAATGTAAATACAGAATAGTAGATTGCAAAACGGAATTTAAGTAAAATCAATTTAATAATCGAAAGTAATGTAATGTAAGCATAAATAAATCTCATGTACCGGGTATCATGACCATATCCAAGAACCATTTCTTCTGTCACAGTAGAAATTTCCGAGTAACCATTCCTACCAGTCCTAGGTAGAAATTCCAAGTTTTATGAAAATAAAAACATCTAACTAGTCTTTGGCGCACCAAGATTCCCATAACCGCGGAACGGCTTTTAAAAGTTTGACACTGCAGAGTTGTACATCTTTACCCACAAGTCATGACCTTTTCCTTTTGTCGCATATTTCACGCACCTTTGGCGAGTGGCGTAATGTTCATGACGAAACCTTTACATTATCTAGATTAACTTTGCACCACCGTGTCGATAAACCCGCACTATGGTGTAAATGTTTGTACACCAACGCACAATAATGAATAAGCATATCCATAGTATGGCGACACCGTTGTATCAAGAACGTGACTCCCAACACTCGGTGTGGACGCCTTCGAGCAACCAACATCAAGAAGCTCGTACTACTCCGCCTACAATGTGCAAAGTTAAACCGGATAACTTAATTGGTTTAAGGCTATCCCATACCAGCACTTGTGGTTGTACGGTAATTTCTTGGGTTTAACGAACACGTAGTTCGGTCCTTAATCCGATACGGGCAATAATCTCCACCCTACACTACGTACAAGTCCCTTGTACACCCGGCTATTGCCAATGATTGCCCGCATCTAAACCATAGTTTTATTTTTCATTTTTGATCAAAATACCAACCATAAGATGGTCATACCCTTTGAAAGTCATATCCAACATTTTTAATCGTATCCAAGTTTTATGTTTCTTTAAGCACGGCTAAGCATGTCACTAAATGTGATTAACCCAAATTGACATCATGTACTGTCTATGCTATTCTAGGGTTATCAAGGTTCACAAATCCATACTTATCAAGGAAGTTCTATGAATTAATAGGTACAACTACCAATACCCAAAATATAGCAGACTTTAATAAAATAAAGTATGCAGTAAAACATTTAATGAAAACATTTATAAAACTGGGATCAATATGATCAAAGCGGGTGCTTGCCTTGCTTATTTATTGCTTACGACGGAGTCGAGGTCGTAGTTGACATCGTTGATGATAGAATCATTATCGCCGGGTTCTATACGTGGCGAACGAAGAACATAACACAACAAATTCAATAAAGGCAAAAGAAGTCGGTGAAGAATCAAATAAAATCAATCAGAGAAAATAAGTGTAACTTAGGGTTTGTGTTGGAGGATTTCTTGTTCTTGCATTATAGGTGAATACACATTCATATTGTTAATGACTTTTTATGATGAACAATCATGGTTCCTTTTATAGATTATCTATTTTTGAATTATGAATTCAAGAGGCTAAAATTATGAATTCTTGCATTTATAACTTCGAATTATAGATGCTAAAATTATTTGGATAGAATTAATGTATTAGACAATTGAGCTGAAAGCTTTAAATGAATAACACTTAATCCTTTTTAATTGATTTTGCATAAGAAGTGACTTGGAATATGTTAGATCTATTAAGCTAGGTTACTGGATTTATTTATGGTTTTTAAGAAGGTTCTGGTGATACAAATTACGTATTTGTTCATTATTTCAAAGTTTATTCATTCATATAATCAATTCCATACAACATAATACTTAAGATTATTTGGCTATTAGGATTTATATCCATAACATGATGAAATAAGTTTATTTCTTCAGAATATGATAGTCTATACTTTGAGGAACATTTATAAGCTGATTTCTTACATTTTAGTGTTTAGACGAGACGTGCTACAGGCTTTTGAAAATGCTTAAGTAGTTTTATAATCTACACGTTAAAGGTTCAGTTTTCGATTCTAGTTTGCTACTACACCTTATAGAATAATTTATCCATTTTTCTTGTATTAACATGGCACCTCACTAAGATTGTTTTAAAGTTGGTTTTACAATGTTTTACTTTTATCCGAGATGTTTTCCATATAAGTAAACATTAAGATCTACTATGCACTTAACTCAAACATGCACAAACATGAGATATTTCGCATAAACAGGGCACTATGATTTTATTACAGATCTAGGAATCACTTTACCATTATTTGAACTTGCATGTTTATACTTATTTTGATTCATATTATTGGAAAGTAATCTATTCTCAAATTAATTCAAAATAGATTCAATTCTAAATATTTTTGTATATCTAAGTAGATTACTAACTTTTAAACACATAGAAACTGATTAGATATGATTTGATTCATTTTTGTAAAAGATATTCATATTTGAATATTTAACACATTGAAAACAACTTTCTTTAGAAAATGATGTAAATCAAGTCAAAATCTAATTAATTTTGCATATTTAGGTTCCTGAGGATTTAAGGTTTCTAACAAAATTGATTTCATTCAAATTGAAGTTCATTTGTAGAAATTCTACACATGGTATTCTCTTGATCCCTTTCTTTAAATTGAATTTAAAATTTAAATATATTTCATTTCTAGAATATTTTTGCATATTATGAACCTACAGGATTTATCATGAATTTAGAAATTTATTTCATTTCATTTGGATTGATAGTTCAAAAGATATGAACAAAAGAATGTATTCGGTTTTAGGAAAATACAGAAAATAGAAAATTTACCAAAAGAGGAAAATACGCTTTCACCTCAGAAATACGCTTTTCGCTTCGGGACTTGGCTGGGCTGAGGCGCTGACGCGCGGGACCGCGGCGGAGTAACTCACATGCGCGCGAGAGGCTGACAGAGAGGTCCCACCTGGCGGAGATACAAAACAGGGAGATTCGGTCTTGAGCTCGCTGGCGGTGAGGTTTGGCCGGAGCGACGGAATCGGTAGCACTGCGAGCTCCAGGGAGTGCATGCGCATTCAGGGGCGGTGACGGTTTGGCCGGAGATGGCCGGAATCGACGCGCCATCAGAGGGAGGCGGCGGAGGAGATGGGGGCTCGCCGGGGAAGAAGATGAGCTCGGCTTAGCTCGAATGGGTAACGATTCGAGCATCAAGGTGGCCCAAGAGTTCCATTTTTGTGGTTGAATCATTTGGAGAGGCACTGAGATGGGCTGCCACCGTGCGAGGACAAGGTGGCGAGGAAGCTCGGCGGCGGTACTCGGTGAAGATGAGCTACTCATGGAAGGTGGGATGTGATTGAGAGGTTATGAAGTAGCTTCACACCAAATGGTTTGAGCCGAGGTTCACTGAAATTGACCAATTGAGGTTTTCCCTTTCTCGGTTGCCGCCGGACTTGGAGGGAAGGAGGCGGTAGGGGCATGGTCAAGGCGATGGGATAGGGTTCTTGAGTTTGCATGCCGTTTTAGATAGCAAGAATGGTTTTATAACCGAGGAAGGCGGTTGGGTTACTGATTTGAACTCGGTTTGGAATGGCTACCGGCCGGTCCAGACATCTCGCGTGAACACTCTTCCGCCGTGGTCAAGATTCTTGGGAAAATGACTGTTGTGGCAGCCTATTGACAAGTTGGGCAACTTGGCGATCACTTGCTCGCCGTAACGTGCGCGCGGGAAAATCAATGGTAGAATCTCGCCGCGATGTGGAATTGGCGAGACGGCAGAGAGATGAGGCTTCGGATTTCTTCTGCAGGAGCGAGCAAGTCGGCAGAGGAGGTGATAGAGGACAGCCGGGATAGTGCTCGCAGGTCAAGTTGGCAGCTCGGGCGACGAGTTGCGGCGCGAACAAGACAAAAGACGGAGGCGGTGCGGCCTGGCTGGGCGGCTGTGCTCGCGCGTGAGAGCAGCGAGCGAAGAGAAGAAAGGGGGAGAAGGCTCGGGAGAAGAAGGCTGTGGAATTCCGGTTGAGCTGGCTGACAGGTGGGGCGACTTTGGCGTGAAGGTGTCGGCAAGAAAGAGAACCACCGCTCGCCCACCTAAGTTTACACAATTGGTAACCGACTTTTGTGACCTCAGACAAAGACAAGGTAAGAACTAGAGTTTAGGTTAGCAGATAAGCTCAAGTTTTTATGCAGATATTTGGGTAGGTCGGAAAGGTAAACATAAGGGTTCAGTAAAAAGTTTAGATAAAAATTATTGATAAAACTATTTATAAAAATCTGACAATTCATAGTTGTCATTTTCTGTCATTTCTGAGTTTTATTTAATATAAGATCAAAATCAGTTTATTATTTTATGCAACTTTTTATGAAGATCTTGAATGGAATTATTGACATGATATAAAATTTTCAGATTTTTATATTTTGTATTTTAATTTTAATAATTCTGACATTGAGATTTACAGTTACCTGATGATCTGTTTTTGAATTTCTAAAAATACTAAATGATGTGATAACCTCTTGATATTTTTACCAGACGTAGATAAGACAATCATGTCGGCATGGTTAAAAGTTTAACTCTGGTTAAGTTAAGATAACTTCTGAAGAAATCTTGCAACTTCAGATTTTTTGATTATCTTTTCATGATTACAATATATTTTCTTTATTTAATGTGTTCAGATTACTTTTTACAGCATGACAAGGTCTTTGACTGTTTCTAATATTTTAATATTATTTTTTCAGATTTTTATTGCTATGGTGTTTTTATCTTTTTACTTTTTACCATTTTACCATTTCAATATATATTACTTTTCTTTTTAGAGCAAAATTCAAGAAGAACCAATAATTCAGAAAACTTAGAAAATTCAAATTCAAATCAAATATCATATATCAAATTCATTTTTATAGTTTATTTGTTTTGGAAGAAATAGTTTTAATATTGAAATATTTCTTTTCTTTAAAATTAGAATACAAGAAAAGGAGGAAAAGATATTTATTTAAAACTAAAATCTTGATTCCAATTGAAATTTTTATTCAATTCTATTTTTAAATTTAAACTTTTTTATTTTTCATATTTTTGAATTTTATGGGATGTTACATGTATATATAGTTGAGAATAAAAAACATATGCATAAAATCTCATAAATTAAGTATCAGATCAGGCAAAGCTAATCTTAATATATTCTTTGAGATAAACTCATGATAATCGGCAAAAAGAACTAATTTGGATTGCTTTCATAATAGACTTCATCCTTCATGTGCATATAAAACTTCTCGGCTAAAAGCAAAATAATGCAAAACCAGTTTTAAAACACTTTTAGGACCGTACCCTACTAATGCCAGAAAAATGAATGGATAATCATGTATAGTGTAGTCGCAGACTTAAAACAAAAACTGAACCTTTATCGCGTAGATTTTTGAAACACTTAAACCTTTTTCGCAGCTCATAAAATACTTCATCTAAATGCAAATTTTGTGAAGATCAACCTAGTAATGTTCCTTAGGATATGTTCTACCATAATCTAGAAAAATATTCTTTTTATATCTTGCTCTTCATCTAAATCCTGCTAGTACAATAACCCTAAGTGTTAAGTCGCTAAAGCTCTTTTATATGAATAGTTAAACCTAAGAAACCTTTAGCTAAAATACTTGTGCCGCAAGAATTATTGTGTAATCATGAAAATGCAGCCTATAGCCTTATTTTGTAGATCCCATCATGTATAAATCACTTTGCATGCAAAACACATCTAACTCCTTATAACGTAAACTCTAATACTATATAAGCTAATTCAGCAATGAATAGAACATCTCGTCTAAATCCTAAAATTCATGAGATCAGTTTGGGAATGCTCCCCAATATATAAACTACCTTATTATGAAGAAATAATCTTGTTTCATCATGCTCCGCATATAAATCTTGTTGGCAAAACACCCCTAAGTATTATGATCTCTGAAATCCATAATACAAGTAAATGAACTTAATAATAATAGAAAGATTAATACTTAAGATATTTGTATCACCAAAATATTCTTAAAAACCAGAATATATAACTAGTAGCCCAACCTAACAGATCTAATATATATATATATATATATATATATATATATATATATATATATATATTCAAAACTACTTATGCAAAATCAGTTAAGGATTAAGTACTAATCATACATAACAACAAGGTGAATAATGTTTTAATCCTACTAATCTAAATAATTTTAGCATCTAGAATTCAAAATTATAAATATAAAAATAAATAATTTTAGCCTCTTGAATCGTAAAACAAAAATAAATAATCTATAAAAGAATATGCATCTATTCCTTATAGCAAGTTTTATTTGATTTTCTGTCTGTCTTCTTTTTGCCCTTATTAAAGTTCGTTATTTGCTATATTTCCATTGAACAATGTGTAGAACCCGACATAATTATTTGTCATCGACAACGCTTGCTTCGACCGCAACTTCGTCGTAAACAACAATTAAGCAAGGCAAGCACCCCTTTGATCGTATTGATCCCAGTATTTAATTTTTCTTTTGTTTATCAAATTGTTTCATGCATGCGCTTATTTTCTGTAAATTCACTAGTTTATGGTACTGGTAGGTATACCTGTTGCCTCATGGGACTTCCTAGATAAGTATGGATATGAGAACCTTGATAACCACAAAATAGGGTTAGACAATACATAATATCAACATGGGTATATGCAATTTAATAATCATGCTTAGCCATGCTTTAGATTTGGGATGAACAAATTGGATAAATTGATCATTGGAATTATTGAGACATGATGATGGTTAATGTGATCAATGGTAATTTCTTAAAAACCCAAAAATAAAACTATGGTTTTGATGCGGGTGATTATTGGCAATAGCCGGTTGTACAGATAGAAATGCACCTAGTATACGGAGAAGTATCGCCCATGACGGATTAAGGACTGAATGTAGTGTTGTATGATCTAAGGAAAATCCGTACAACCACAAGTGTTGGTATGGGAAAACCTTAAACCAATTAAGTTATCTAGTTTAACTTTGCATTTATGGAAGGCGGGAGATAGCACAGGCATTCATTTCTAGGTAGGTAAAATACAATGTATAAATAGCTTCTGCTTTAATAATATGATGTATGGTTGTGATTTCAATTGTTGTAAATATGTGTACTAGCTATTTATCATGGGATTAGTACTGTATGCACATGAGATTTCCATTTTTGCATTTATACAAAAATGGAGTCGCTACACCGACTTACAAAACTTTATACTAGATATGCCTCCCCACATAAATTTGACACTGTCAGGATATATAACTATATATTCCAATACAAGGCACAAATTTTACCCTAAGGAATTCACTATTGATATTGCCGCCCTCCTAGGATATCTACCCAGTTGAGTAGCATATCTGCATCTATATTGTAATACTGAAATGATAAATGTATCAAAGATTAATTGTCTACATTCATATCCATATCCTTTCATCAAAACTGATATTTTATTTTCTCGTTTGCAGTTTCAAATATTAGCAAGTAATTATCTCCAAGAAAACCGAATGATTTCGTGGTAATTACAAGCCAAGATTTAAAGATCAAGTGAACACATCTGTTATATGTGCTCCGGCGCACCATTTGCGTTTGTTGGGTTACTAGTTGGTATGGGTGATGTCGCAACCATGGAGGCACTTGAATGGGCAATCGGTTGCACAGATGCTGCCAAGGCTTGTGCAGAGGTGACACGTTTCACGAATGATCGACCTTGCTTCATTTAAGGTATAAATTACATTTCCAAGATTACTACCCATAATATTTGTCCTTTGATTACGATGATGCACCTGAGTAAGTACGTGCTGTTGACAGCGTGGAAAGAACAAAAATGATGTGGCTAGCTCCGTTGAATGTTATGTTAGTGAGCATTGCGTCACAAGTGAGGTTGCCTTTGCCAAGATAGGTTCTCTGATTAAAGATGCATGGAAAACTGCAATTGTAGCACGCCTTGAGCTCCGTGAGCTACTTTCAGCGGTGCAGCGAGTTGCCAACTTAACGATCGGCATGCCGTTCATGTCTGATGATAAGAAGGACGCATTTACATTCAGCAACAGCCTTAAAGGGGTGATTAAGCGCCTATTGTCAATCCTATCACCCTTTAGACAATGGTGGTGCAGTACATGGCTGTTGTTGGTATTATTCACTGACTGGAGTGTTAGCTATCAAGCTATGCCAAGGTAATAAACATGTATGGAGACATATCCAAGCATATGTTGTAATGCAATAAATTAAATGCAGTTACTATCTTATCCGCTCAATTAAAATTTTCAAATAATATATAGCTTCAACTAAGTTCACATGATCATTATTATGATTACGAAAGTTCATCAACTAAACTGAGTAGACACTTTATTAATCTAAGAGTGATCACTAATACTAGATAGCTGTTGGAGATGACATGACAAGTGAAGTAGTGGCACTACTCTCATCCCATGCATATCGTTTTCATTATTCATCTAAAAACAGTAAATAAGTAAGGGTAAGTCCACGACTCAGCAAGTACATAATAAAACAATAACGTAACCATTTATCACATTCATCTCATAAATCGTCTTTTATCATTAGCGATGCAATGCAAATCTGTCTATATGTTCATATGCTCATCACATAGCATATACATGTATAGCTGAGTGCACATCTGTTAATATCGCACCTTCTCATTCCTTCCATCCTGTGGAGGTGCCTACCGAAGTAGGTCTTTTATGCCTGCATTATGTAGGTCATAGAGGCCCACATAGCTCACCTCTTTCTATCATGAATGCATCATATGAAGATGACATGATTTATCAATATTTATCATCATTACAATTAATTATATCATCATATCATTTCCATAATAGATAAAAGGGATCATATAAAGCAACATAGTAAACAAATTGCCCATATAAACAATGAGAGTTAATAACCAAGTTATCATTCTACCATGCACTCGCCGTTTACCCACGAGAGATGGAATGACATGCCGTTGAAGCCAAACCTAATGTCACACCTCCTACAGGGTAATCCCAACTCAGCAACATGACATAACACTACATAACAATATCGCACCTATGCACATTCCTGGACCTAACTTTCTCTCCCGTCAGATGGTTTTCCCCTTTGTTGTCTCGATGGTCGGAGGACCATAACTTCTAAATCAGGAGTTCAAACATAGCAAAAAAATATATGTTTCAAAAACTACACAAGATTACCTACAACTTCCTAGTTGGCCATATTTCCAAATTAATTTATTTAACCCCTCGTTATAGCCCTGATGACCGTTCTGTTGTTTTACTAGACAGCGGGATTCACAACTTCGCATATATTTTTTATACAATTCCAAATATAGCAAACCATACCATACCTCAAAACTATGAAAAATTACCTAACTTTCTCTAGTTATAGACATAATTTAATTCGACCATTATCTAGTCCTAATCATCATGTTAACACAACTGCACTCAGCAGCTACTCATTTCTGGACAGTAACACTCTGCAAGCCATAACCTTTGAATCGCTTAACCAAATTTAACGTTCTTGTGCTCTAATGAAACTTTAGAGAATAATCTATATTTTTCATAATTGGACATGCCATAAAAATGGTCATAGATACCCCAAAATTAGTCCTGAAAACAAAGACCACTATTAATCGAATACCGCTCATTCCCAAACACCATCCTGGTGCTCTCCAACTTCCCCATGTACCACTAATATGACCAACATCGCTCCACTATAGCGCAAACACGACTAACAATAATCTAGGGCTTATACCTACGTCCCAAATTCTTGCTGAAAATGTCGACAACGTCGATCTTCTGTGTTCCCCACACATTTTCTCCGCTCCTTCATGCTTCCCGAGATTCCCGCACCATGACCTCCAAGACTTTCGACACCTCCTGCATATGATGACGCGGACAGATCTCAATTTGGATGTATGGTTTGATGTGGAATGCGAAAAGAAGAAGGAAGATGTCGTCGGGGCACGCCCAGAACACGGCCGGCAGAAGAGGCTAACGCAGCACCTCATGGCAGCTTCAATGGATGGCAGCGGCTCGATCGACGGCGTCACTGACGGCTCAGCGGTGCGTGGTGGGCAGTGGTGGCGCCAAGGCTGGGCATGATGGCCTGCGCAGTAGCAGGGGCGGCGGCGACACTGCAGTAGAGGCGATGGGCGGCGGCTAGGGCAAGCGACGGCTAGCTAGAGGTTTGGGGTTCCCGTCTCCCCATGCGCCTAAATAGCCGTTCGGATCGACTCCGGCTTGGCACGCACGCTATTCCCGAAATATCACAGCTAGTCTCGTGATCATTGAGGTTAAAAAATTGGAGTCTCTTGGTTTGAAGTTGCGTCAATTCGTTAGTCTGTAAGTTGCATGTGTTGCCATTTCGCTGGTGACGACTCTTAGGGTGAGCCCTCTTTCCCTCTGAATTTTTAACTTCTCAAGGGGTTTTCATGGGCGTTCTATTCTTAGGCCCAGGGCAAAAGTCCTACATTGTCAATCATTGTTGTCCGCCACACACCACACACAACAGACCACCGCTATTCTTCAATACTCCATCTGATCATATATATATATATATAGTTATCATTTTGGATATTAATATGGTCTCTAAAATATAGTTTTGATCACTATTTTATATCATAATATATTTATAAAATTTAATAAAATTATAGTATTATGAAAGTACATTTTGAGACAAATATACACATATGATTTTTATGTATCCAATTTAATTATTTAAAAAGATATTAACAGTCAAAGTTTCAAAAATTTGACTGCAACTATATCTAAAACGATAACCAGTATCTCATCGTCTCTGTTGCTTCTCGCTACATGGAACTGACCGATCTAAGAGGTTGAATGAGAATAGAGAGACGAGAGCGAAAAGCTAACATAAGAAAAACATTTAGAGACAAATATGTATATATGCATGGACATCATGAAGGTTATCAGTCCACCAGAGATGGCCAGGTGGGCGGCCCGGCCCGATCTCGTCCGTTTATCGGGCGGTAAAGCCAGTTTAGGCATGGTTAATAAATGGGCCGTGCTGTGTCCGGTGGCCTCGCGGGCCGATGGGTCTAAACGGGCCGAACCGGCCCGTTAGCGCTAAAAAAATCAAAAAATAAGAAAATAAATCGAAAAATATGTTAAAAAAATAGAAAATTTGAAAAGTATGAAAAAATACAGAAATTTTTTGAAAAAATTGGGAAAGTTAGAATAATTAGAAAAACTCAAAGGATATAGAAAAACTTTTTTTAAAATATATATAAATTAAGAAAAAGTTAAAAATATGAAATAAATTCTAAAATGAGACGAATAATTGGAATTAAATAATGAGCTTTATTGATGTTTGGCTGCCTTGTTAAAAACTTTTGGCAAAGAAAAAAGAGTAAAGCCTATAGCTCAGTGATACAGGAAAAAAATGAAGATTACAATTGTCGGCGTTTTCGAGCGCCGGCAAGTAAATTTGTAAGTCTAAGGGGTCACGCGTTCCACTCCCTGAATGGTTAGACTCGTGAGTCCAAGATGTATACTGGTTCGGGCTGAAAGTCCCTACTCCAGTTCAGATGGCAGTATTGTATTGCTTTTGCACTATGTTTTACAGATGAGGCTCCTAAATGACTTAGTCTCCTCGTGTTCTTATGTGTCCCCCCTTTGAATCGTTTAGTCCTGCCTCCTTTTATACAGAAGGAAGGGGCAGGTTACATCGAGAGTTGGGGGGAAGAGCGAGGTGACCTATGTTAGAGCTCCGGCCCTTCGTCCCGTGGATGGTCGCCACCCGCCTTGCCCATGCCGTGTTGGTAGCCTTGGTGGTCGTGGAGGTTAGGTATTCCCGAAATAGCGTACTTGCCCTCTGTGATCCTTGCGATCGCCGACGCCGCGTGCGTGACGCTGGTGCCGCTTGGGAGGAAGCGTGCGTTCAGATTGTACGTGATCGTTGATGGGGCCGAAGCTTTGTCTTCGCGATCACCGGATCTTCTTGGGAAGGAGCCACCGCCTTGTATAGTCACTCCGATTGACCTCATTCGGGGTACGTGGCGGTAGGCCGATGAGGACTGACACGCGCCCTTGGCGTCCGCCACCTTGGTTCGGTTGAGTCGGGAGACCCCGCCCCGCCAAGAGGGTCGGGAGCGCCGTCCGGCCGGAGTCGGAGATCCCGCCCGCCAAGAGGGTCGGGAGCGCTGTCCGGCCGGAGTCGGGGATCCCGCCCGCCAAGGGGGCCGGGAGCGCCGTCCGGCGGATTCGCTTCCCGCCGGCCGGGAGCGGATGTCTTGTGCGGTCTCGCAGCGATTCGGTCGGTGGCGGGCGCGCGCGCTGCTGGGTGGAGATATGCTTGAGGCCGCTCGCTCGTCGCTTCGGGCCGTTGGGTACCCCTGTTATTAGTATTCGTCAGTAGCCCCGAACTCCCGAGCGATTTCGGCAGATTCGGTTGGGGGTTGAACTTGGACGAAAGTGGTGGCCGGGCCTGGTCGGTCGGTCCGCCGATCCGGTTAAGCGATTTCCGTCAGGTGTGCCTCGTTGGATCCGACGGCTGCCCTCGAGTTTGGCCGGGGCATTTGAACCGCCGAGGCTTTACTCGCCTCGCTGCGCATGCCGAGTATAGTTTGGCGCGCTACCGCTAGTCTTCTTGACTACTTGGGTTACCGTGAAGGACGCCGCTTTTGGCACCCGCATTTACTCTGGAGACACTTAGCCTCCCTTCGTCCGGGTATATATATGTGCGTTGTAGCTTGCTTGAAGGAGATGAGAGCTCTTTCTTCTGTTCTTTCAAATGGCTTGAGACACCTCTAGTCTTTAGCTTCGCGATGGCGTCGCGGTGGAAGAAGAAGATCCTCCGCCGAGCTTTGGGTGAGTTCGACCAGCGATGGCCGAGCTTAGGAGGAAGAAGCCGCAGCCCGTGATGCCGCTCGTTGACGCCACGCCGAGGCCGCTCGAGGCTCGAGGTGGTAGGGGGCCCTTCGAGGCGATGGCGCAAGGGCGCCGACCGTAGTTAGTGCGCCGCGTCGATGTTCCGAACGGCAGCGTGAGGCATCGGCGTGTTACTTCGCGCCGCGCGGCCGTCCCGTCGACCGTGCAAGGGCCTACCAAAGATGCCGTCGGTGCCACCGATGCCGCACGGAAGTTTGATAGGTTCTAGGCGTGGGTAGAGTCTGCCGTGGTGCAACGTGTGTAAAGTCGTAAAGTCCGAGCTTGTTGGCCTATAATGAAATTTTCTTTTCTTTATGAAAATGTCTTCGCGATGAGTTTGCTTTAATTTTAATCGTTGTGGATGGCGCCTTGGTGGTGAGGGCGACCGGATGTCTCTGTGAGGTTCGGTGTCCGAGTGCTCGCTTAACGTCGTAGCTAGACGGTGCCTTGGTGGCAGGACGACCGGATGCCTCGAGAGGTTCGGTGTCCGAGTGCTCGCTTAACGTCGTAGCTAGACACGGTGCCTTGGTGGCAGGACGACCGGATGCCTCTGTGAGGTTCGGTGGTCGATCGCCTCGGTCGGCAGGACGACCGTATGCCTCGTAAGGTTCGTGTCCGAGTGCTCGTTTAACGTCGTAGCTAGACGGTGCCTTGGTCGGCGAGGACGACCGAATGCCTCTGTGAGGTTCGGTGTCCGAGTGCCTTGGTCGGCAGGACGACCGGATGCCTCTGTGAGGTTCGGTGTCCGATCGCCTTGGTCGGCAGGACGACCGGATGCCTCGAGAGTTTCGGTGTCCGAGTGCCTTGATCGGCAGGACGACCGGATGCCTCGAGAGGTTCGGTGCCCGAGTGCCTTGGTCGGCGGACGACCGGATGCCTCTGTGAGGTTCGGTGTCCGAGTGCCTTGGTCGGCAGGACGACCGGATGCCTCTGAGTTTCGGTGTCCGAGTGCCTTGGTGGCGGCAGGACGACCGGATGCCTCTCGTGAGGTTCGGTGTCCGAGTGCCTTGGTCGGCGGGACGACCGGATGCCTCGTGAGGTTCTCGTGTCCAATCGCCTCGGCCGGCAGGACGACCGGATGCCTCTCGTGAGGTTCGGTGTCCGATCGCTCGGTCGGGCAGGGACGACCGTATGCCTCGTGAGGTTCGGTGTCCGAGTGCTCGCTTAACGTCGAGCTTGACAAAGGTGCCTTGGTCGGCAGGACGACCGAATGCCTCTGTGAGGTTCGGTGTCCGAGTGCCTTGGTCGGCGGGACACCGGATGCCTCGTGAGGTTCGGTGTCCAATCGCCTTGGTCGGCAGGACGACCGGATGCCTCGAGAGTTTCGGTGTCCGAGTGCCTTGATCGGCGAGGGACGACCGGATGCCTCGAGAGGTTCGGTGCCCGAGTGCCTTGGTCGGCGGACGACCGGATGCCTCGTGAGGTTCCGGTGTCCGATCGCTTGGTCGGCGGGACGACCGGATGCCTCGAGAGTTTCGGTGTCCGAGTGCCTTGGTCGGCAGGGACGACCGGATGCCTCTGTGAGGTTCGGTGTCCGAGTGCTCGCTTAACGTCGAGCTAAACGGTGCCTTGGTCCGCAGGACGACCGGATGCCTCTCGAGTTTTTGGTGTCCGAGTGCCTTGGTCGGCGTGGACGACCGGATGCCTCTCGTGAGGTTCGGTGTCCGAGTGCTCGCTTAACGCCGTAGCTAGACGTGAGTGCTCGCTACCGTCGAGCTGGACGTGAGTGCTCGCTACCGCCATAGCCGGACGTGAGTGCTCGCCACCGTCATAGCCGGACGTGGGGCATCCTTCCGACTCCTCGTCGGGCAGGGTAGCCGCGAGAGGAATGGCCACCGTCTATCCCACATGTATACCCCATCCGCAGGTGTGGGACCTGGAGGGGATGAGCGACGCGCGTTTACCTGCGTTGGTTTGAACGCCGTGCTCGTGGAGCTAATAGCGGGTAGTCCGAGTGGGTCCTGGGAGGTCCGCCAAGGGGGACCCTTCCGAGCGACGGTCCCGCAGTAGGGTGTCCTAGCCTCGCGTGGGCGACCCATAAAAACCTTTCTACTCAATCCAGTATGGACTCGGGTCGTCCGCCGACCCAGAGCACACCTGGCCGTCCGCCATTGATGAGCTCCGGGAGAGTGTGAAGTATGGTCTCGAACGCAGTAGAGGTGATTAGGCCGTCAGCCGACCTAACCGAGGGCCCACCGTGGGGCTCACCTCATACCTGCCCCTTGCTCAAGTTTTGCTGGGGCGGCCTTATACCCATCTGGTGGGGTAGGCCTTTTTGAACCCACAGCTCCTCGCTGGGCCCCTGGCGCAAGCCACAAAGCTTTTGCCGCCTTGGAACCGCAGCGCCCAGTGGGCTTCTCGCGCGCCCGAGCAACTGCTCCGCCTAAAGCGAGACCAAGAGGTTACGGACACGTTGTTGGGCGGCGTCTTTATGGCCCTTGTCACCGACATGACAGGATTAAAAGCGGAGTGGTATTGGAACCTGGGAGTTACCAGGCTGGCGCAATGGGCGAGGGTGAACGCGACGCCGCTTGACGGGTGCTCGCTTGGCGGCGTTCGCTTGTCCTCTATAAATACGCCGTTGGGTGCCGGGTAGTCACGCTTTCTTGCCTTCTCTCTCTCGCCTCAAACAAGAAAAGCACTGAGAGCTAAGGAAAGAAAACCCCACCTTTCTTTCTCACCGTCCGATCGTCTCCCCTATGAAGATGTCGTGGCGGAGTGCTCGCGCAAGACACGACCGCGGCGCTCGGTTTGGTGAAGAAGGGCTTCCTCATGCCGCAGACCTTTCTCGGGTGGAGGGTGCCGACCGGGGCTGTCACCCAGCGCCCGTGGCGACGAGGTCGTGGTGCCCGCCTCTTTCTTCGAGCGGCTTTGGCTCGCCACGCACCCATTCGTCCCAGGCTCGCTGTCTCACTACAAGGTGGAGGTGCACCATCTCAACCCCAATGGGGTCCTCCACATCGCCATCTTCATCACGCTGCGGCGAGGCCTTCTGGGATCGAGCCGCGACCGGGCGTTGTGGAGGCACTTCTTCCGTGCAAGGCTCGAAAGACAGGACGCGTCGGACGCCGTGGCGCCTGGTGGCTCGCCTCCGGCCGCCCGGCCGAGCACGGAGTACTGGAGATAAAGCGCCTCGCCCAACAAGGGTGGCGTTCGAATGGCTCTACGCTCAAACGCGTCGGCGGCGGCGCCCTCGCTTCACCGGCGAGCTTCCCATGGTGGAGGAGCGGTGGAACTGGGCGCCGAGAAGAGGGAGAAGAACAAGCCGCCCCGATCGTGGAGCGATCGGGGCTCAAAGGAGGCGGGGCTCACCGGGACGTGGTTGTGCGCGCGCTTTATGGGGATGCGCGTGCAACCCCTTGTGCACTGTGCCGCACTTCGCTTTTGACGCGGGCCGTCCGACCGGGCGAGGATGGCGTAACCCGAGCTGGCCGCGTCGAGGTGGAGGCCCGGTGGCGGCCGTTCGGGCGTGAGCGCCACGGTGGCGCGGATGGCCACCGGAGCCATTCTCGCGCTTTTCCGCCAACCGTAAGCCGTGAAATTCCTTTCTGCTTCTCTTTTCTTTGTCCTTAGCACTTGACCGACATTCCTGCATCCTCTTAGGGGCTCATGGGGATGTCTTCCCGGGCGCCGCTCCCGGGGGATAAGGAAGCGCAGGCGGCCGCCCGGGCGAAGACGGCAGAGGCTGACTCCTCCCGCAAGAAGCGGAAGGAGGAAAGGAGGAGGAAGAAGCATAAGGAACGTGCGGCGAAGCGCGCGCGCGGCGAGGATGTGTCGGAGACCACCGCCGTGGGGACAACCTCCACTGACAGCGGCGGGAGCGCCTCCGGCCACCCCTATGGTGGGTTTTTCCCTGACCTGCCGACTGGCGGCGGCCCGAGCGTGGACTCGGCCGAGGGCGGCATCACGGGCCCCGTGGCCACGGATCCCCAGGCGAGGGGTGATCTTGCGCTCGCGGTCGTCGCAGCGTCTCGGCTGGAGGTGGCTTCGGGGAAGCGACCAGCCGACTTGCCCCTTGGCGGGGGGCCGGCAAAGAGGGCGCGCGTGCCACGCACCCGCTCGGCCTTGTAAGTGTTTCTTTTTATTGGAGCATTTTTCTTTTTGGCAAAGCCGCCCGAGCGACTCTTGAATCTTTGCAACGTCACGGCGCGCTATCTGGGTGACCGTGGGGCGCATGATCGGCCCGCAAGTAATGTGGCGCGGTGATTTCGTGACCCGATCGGGTCGGTGGAGGTCGCGGCGTCGGCGCCCGAGGGCGCGGTCACCTTCGAGGGACGGGCCTCACCCGAGGTCGTGGCCAAGAAGAACTTCCGCGCCTCGGCGGGACCCCACCGGACGACGTGATCGTCGTGCCGAGGATGAGACGATGGCGCCGCCGGTGATCGCGCCGGCCGTGGCGGAGCCGGCGACGGAGGAGCTCGACCTCGCCCCGTGGGGAGGTGCCGACCGATGCTCCTCAGCGCAGTCGCCGAGGGGTTTCGAAGGTTGACCTCGTCACCCTTGCCCATGGTGCTTTGACGGCGACGCCCCGCCCGAACCGGCGAGCGAGCGGCTTGCCGCCGGTGTAATCCCGGCCGGGCGCCATGGATCGAGCGGAGGAGAGCGAGTGGGCCGCCCTTCGGCAAGCGCGCTGGGGCCGGGCGAGATAGGCGATCCGTGAAGGTCCGCTCTTGCTCAAGTCTTCCACCGTAGCTGGATACGATGGTCGGGAGTTCACCGATCGCCTGTAGGTCACCAAAAGTTTCGACTCGTTGCACATTTTTGATAGTTCTTCCGCGCGACTAACGGAGTGTCCACGTTTTTGCAAAGACTGCGGGCTCGCCGGCGCCGAGTTGAGCTCTGCGGCGCTCAAGCGATCGTGGCGGCTGCAGTGGAGGAGTGCGATCATTGCGCCTTGAGTGCGCCTAGCCCAGAGGCCCCGAACATTAGGCGCTCGGAGGCGGTGGAGATCCGCCAGGATTTGAAGAGGCCACAAAGGCCTTTTATGATGAGCGCCAGGAGCCAAGGCCTTGAGGCGAAGTGGCGAAGCGGAGTCCTCCGACGGAGTTCACCGAGGCCAAGGATGCCGCCGTTGCCGCGGAGGGGATCAGCGCAGACGCAGCAACACGCTCGCGACCGAGCGAAACAAGGCTCGGGGACGCTGCCGAGTTCGCCCGAAGCGGCGATCGCCGAAGGAAGCTGGCCGAGCTAAAGACTTCATCGAGGCGTCGGAAGGCCGCAATCGACCAACTCTGCGGCGGTAAGTGTCTCAATTCTTCAATTAAGTTTGAAGTGCGACCGCAGGCGAACTTATCCAAAATCTCCGCAACCGCAGAGGCGCAGAAGAATCGGCGTCGCCGTGGAGGCGCAGAGAACGGCCGGATGCTCGCGACGCAGCGATCGTGGCCGGACGAGGCCCGGCGGCGTTGAAGGTTGCGGAGGACGGTCGGGCCGAGATGAGCGCCGAATCGAGGCCCTCCGCAAGGTCGGTCGGGAAGTCTCGCGATCGCATCCTTGAGCCGGCAGCCCGAGTGCCCTTGCCCCTGTGGCCGCCCGAGTGCGGACCGAGAAGAGGCGGTGGTCACCGGGCCGCGCTTGAGCCTTGGTCGGCGCTGGTCAACACCATCTCGCACTACGACGGCATCGACCTTGCGGTGGTGGGCGTGGCGGCGTGGGAACCGGATCTACGAGGAGATCGACCGGTTCGAGCTCGGTCGAGCCGCACGCCGAGATCGCCACCGCATCCCGCCGCAGCCGCCTCCGAAGCGAGGCACCTAACTCTCCGAATCTCGCCACCGCCGCCCGCCAAGAAGAATAAAAATATAGTTAGCTTTATCCTTTTAGATTGTAAAGACCGCTACTTAAACAATCTTGAATTTATCAAGTTCCGTAATCGTCTCTCGCCCTTTTCGTATTTAGGATGAGCGCTTGACCGACCATAGCCTTAAGGACCACAGGGTCACTTATCGTAGGTCGGGTCGCTTTGGGAGGAGCGAGGTGGATTGGAGACTTGGCTATGCGTGGTTAGGCGCACTTGTGAGGATAGGAGTGTTCTAGACCGCCAGGATCTTTCCACTCGGGCACTTCCTTCTTCCGCTGGTGCTACTTAGCAACCATAGCGGCTGGGCGAGGTCGAACACTTGGGTTGAGAGGGTTACCGCCGGGATGAGACATCATGACCGGTCGGGTCACGTACCCTCATAAGCGCGTGGGACAGCTGAGTTCGTGCGGGGGAGGAGTGTTCCCTGCCGACCCAAAGGTCACTCCACTCGGGTACTTCCTTCTTCCGCAAAGTGTTAGCAACCATAGCCGGGCGAAGTCGAGCACTTGGGTCGAAGGGGTTCTTGCTCGGGAAGGACCTTGTGGTCGGTTGGGTCATCAACCCCGCAAGCGCCGGCCGGGAGCAGCTTGAACAGGGTCTTAGAAGGGCAGCCCGAGTCGTCGCATGGCGACGTGTGCTCGAAGGAAGAAAGTAAAGAGCATGCTAGGAAGAGGAAAAGAGTTTAGGATAGAATCGCTTTAACTTTTCTATATTCCATGCATTTGGAAGGATGCGCCGTCGGCGTCCTTGAGCGAAAGGTGCGGTCGGAGGATCTCGCACGACGGTGAAGGGCCTTCCGTGGCGGCGATACTTGTGCTTATCCTTGCCGGTGCCGACCGACGCAGACCAAGTCGCCAAGATCGAAGACCGCCTCGAACTGGCGGCTGTGATAACGTCGCAGAGCTTGTTGATACCTGGCCGATCGCAGGACGACCACGTCATGCGCCTCGTCGATCTGGTCGACGGAGTCTTGTTGTGCGGTGAGCCCCCGAGCCTCCTCGAAGGCTTGCAGTCTTGGGGCGCCATACTCCAGGTCTGTCGGCAAGACGGCTTCAGCACCGTATCCCATGAAGAACGGTGTGAACCCGGTCGCCCGAGTCGGCGTGGTCCGTAGACTCCAGAGGACGGAGGGTAGCTCGGTCACCCAGCGCCCCGCGAAGTGCTTGAGCCGACTGAAGATCCGCGTCTTGAGCCCTTGAAGGATCATGCCGTTTGCGCGCTCGACCTGGCCATTGGTCCGCGGATGGGCCACGGCTGCCCAATCGACGCGGATGTTGAATTCATCGCAGAACTCGAGGAATTCCTTCCCCGTGAACTGCGTCCCGTTGTCGGTGATGATGGAGTTTGGGACTCGAATCGAAGACTATGTCGCGAAGAAGATGGCGCTTGTGCCGACGTGGCGCTCACGATCGGCTTGGCCTCTATCCACTTGGTGAACTTGTCCACCGCGACGAGCAAATGGGTAAAGCCCTCGGCGCTTTCTTGAAAGGCCCGACCGGATCGAGCCCCAAACTACAAAAGGCCACGTGATGGGGATTATGCGCAAGGCCCGAGTGGCAGATGTGTGCGCTGGCAAAGAATTGGCATCCTTCGCGGTCGTGCGATGTGCTCTGCGTCGGACACGGCGGTCGGCCAATAGAAACCTTGCCGAAAGGCCTTTCCCACCGAGATCGGGCGCGGCGTGGTGACCGCAAATTCACTGTGTATGTCGTCCAAATAGATTGTTTTCCTTGGTCGGCTGAATGCACTTTTGGAGGACCGGAGGGGCTCCTTTGTAAAGGTCGGACCGACCAGACGAAAGACTTTGCTTTCGCCGGGAGGCGCCGGCCTCGGTCGGGTCGGGAGGAAGCGACCCATCCGTCAAACGATCTATGAATGGCTTTCTCCAGTCGGACTCGGTTGCTAGCACGCCGCGGCTCGACCCGGCCAAGTCTACGCCCGACCGCGCGGCGGTCGGGGCGACCGTGCTAGGTAGGTCGGGGGACCGTTTGGCCACCGGGCCCGGTGGATGGAAGGCCACGAGGTCGCAGACGAAGATCCCGGCGGGACCGGCTCACTGGAGGCCGATTGGCGGTAGTCGGCGTCGCTATTGTAGCGTCGGTAGCTATGGTGAAGCTCGAAGCCCTTGAACCGCGCCGAGCCCGCGCACTTCTCGACGAAGACGCGCCATACGGGCGTCTCGGGGCCCGCGCCTTCATAACTTGGTCGATGACAAGCTTGGAGTCCCGTGGGCGTAGAGTCGGCGAGCACCGAGGTCGGCGGCGATCCGAGACCGTTGACGAGGGCCTCGTACTCGCAGCGTTGTTGGTGGCATCGAAAGCAGCATGATGGCGTCTTCGAGCTTGTTCCCAAGTAGGGAGATGATGCGACTACCCAGCGCCGCGCCATTCTTGTTGTAAGACCCATCGAAGTACATTGTCCGAAGACGGGTCTTCGATCACCGGTCTTCGCTCGGTTTGGTCCACTCGGACGAAGTCGGCTAGGGCTGCGATTTGATCGCCGTCCGAGGGCGTATGTGATGTCGTGGCACCGAGCTCGAGTGCCCACTTGGCTATCCTTCCCGAGGCGTCGCGGTTGCGGACGATCTCGCCTAACGGGACGTGGTCACCACGGTGATGTTGTCCGATCGAAGTAGTGGACGAGCTTTCTCTTCGCAATGAGCACCGCGAGAGTAGCTTCGCACTGTGGGTACCGAGTCTTGGACTCGGAAAGGACCTCGCTAATGAAGTAAAGCGCCGTTGTACCTTAAGTTCGCGGCCTTCTTCCGCTTCGCTCCACCACGAGGGCGCGGCGACGACTTGGGTAGTGGCGGCGATGTAGAGAAACAGCGCTCCCACAGTGCCGGGCGACTCAGGATCGAGGCGAGGACAGAAGGCCTTCAGCGTGAGAGCCTCCTAAGCACGGGGTCCGGCTAAAGCGGTCGGATCTCTTGAGTAGCTCAGAGTGGCATTCCGCCGCCGAGGCGAAACACGAAGCGGCTCAAAGTCGCTAGGCATCCGGTCGACCTCTGGACCCCTTTGAGGTTCTTGATTGGGCCCATCCTTGCGATTGCCAATATCTTCTCTGGTTGGCCTCGATGCCTCGCCGGAGACAATGAAGCCAAGGAGCTTCCTTTGGGGACCCAAAACGCATTTCTCAGATTGAGCTTTATGCGGAATCGTCGAAGGTTCGCAAAGGTCTCTTCCGTGTCGGGGACAAGGTCGTCGGCCTTCTTGGTTTTTACGACAATATCGTCGATGTACACCTCAACGTTCTGGCCGATCCGGTTATTGAAGCACGCTTGCATACATTGGTATGTAGCGCCGCGTTCTTTAGGCGAGCGGCATCGTAACGTAGCGTAATGAGCCGAACGGGTGATGAAGGAAGTCGCGGTGGTCGGACTCCTTAGCGCAACCGGTGGTAGCCCGAGTAGGCATCCGAAAGAGAGGACTCGCACCGCGGTGGAGTCGATGACTTGGTCGATGCGGGGCAAAGGGAACGGATCCTTGGGACATGCTTTGTTGAGACTCGCATAGTCAACGTACATCCTCCATTGCTCATTTTCTTTTTACAAGTACTGAGGTTGGCTAGCCGCTCGGGTGGCGCACCTCTTTACTGAACCTGCAGCCGAAGTTTGGCGCCTCCTCCCTATGATCCTGCGCTTCTCCTCGTCGAAGCGGCGCAGCGTTGGGCAACCGGCTTTGAGCCCGGTCGGATGCTCAAGGAGTGCTCGGCGACTTCCTTGGGATTCCGGCATGTCGGAGGACCTCCATGCGAAGACGTCTTTGTTGGTGCGGAGGAGTCGACGAGCGCTTTCCTATTTGGCGGGGCGTGGCTCGATCCGCACGGTCTTGGTCGGATCACGTGGATCGACCGCGACCTCCTTCGTGTCCTCGGCGGACTTGAAGGATCCCGCCCGACTTGCCGGACTCGGGCGGATTCGAGGCTTCCCTCCCGAGGTTGTCGAGCTCGGCAGACGCGATGATCGCCGAGGCAAGCTCTAGCTAACTGCGCTTCGCGATTGTAGGCAAGCCGAAAGACGATGCCACGGTGATGACTCCCGTGGCCCCGCATCTTCACTTGAGATAGGCGTGGCCGGGACCGCCATGAACTTGGCGTAACATGGCCTTCCCAGATGGCATGGTAAGAACCGGAAATCCACGACCTCAAAAGCGAGGGTTTGGTGCGGAAGTTTCCGGTTCCCCAAAGGTAACGGGCGGTCGATCTTCCGAGTGGATGGGCTCTGCGGCCGGAATGACGCCATGGAAGGCGCCTTCTCGGGTCGGAGGGTTGAGCGGGATCCCCATAGCGTCGGCGTCTCGGCGAGAGGATGTTGAGGCCGCGCCTCGTCCATAAGCACCTTTGAAAGGCGCTTCTTTCCCACGACGGGGCTGACCACCAGGGGTTATCTCCCCGACTGTGGAACGTGGTCGGGGTGGTCGGTCCGATCAAAGGTGATCGGGAACTCCGACCACCGGAGGTATTGGGGGACGCATGGCGCGACGGTATGGACCTCGCGATAAGCGAGCTTGAGCGGCGCTTGTCGGCATAGCAGCCGATCCTCCAAAGATCATGAGGCGGCCGTCGGGTTCGTGGAACTCGTCGTGCGCTTTTCTCTCGCGACCGCGGGGCGCAGCAGGCTTCTTCCCCTTGCCACGCGGCATTGCGGGGACGCTGGAGAGGTAACGCTTCAGGACCTCGCAGTCCTGGTACTTGTACTTGACGGAGAACCCGTGGTTTGGGCACGGGCCGTCCATCAACTTCTCGAAGTGGTCGGGCGCGACGGTCGGTCGCACCTGCTGCTTGGCAGGGCGGTCGACGGTGGCGACCACTTGGGTCTCGCGGATCTGCTTCCCGTGCCGCTTCCGTTTGTCAGAGTGGTCAGAAGGGGACCCGATGCGGACGCCGGGTTCTGGCTGGGCCTTTCCTCCCTCGAAGATGGCCCCCACAGCCTCCTCGCCGGAGGCGTGGTTGGTGACGATATCGAGGAGCTCCTTGGTAGTTCTGGGCTTGAGACAGCCTAGTTTGTATACCAAGGCCTTGCAGGAGGTGCCGTAGATGAATGCTCCCACGACATCGGCGTCGGAGATGTCGGGGAGCTCGTTGCACTGACGGGAAAACCGCGGATGTAGTCCGGAGGTTTCTGGCGCTTGTTGCGACCCTTCAGTCTCAGGAGTTTCGTGGCGCTTGTAAGTGCCCTGGAAGTTGCCGACGAAGAGGGCCTTCAAGTTGGTCCAGTTCCTGATGGTTTTGGCCGGCAAGTACTCGAGCCAGGCTCGGGCCGAGTCTGCGAGGTAGATGGGAAGGTATTGGATGATGAAGAGGTCATCCGTTGCTCCTCCCGCCCGGCATGCGAGCCGGTAATCTTCGAGCCAGACACCTGGGTTTGTGGCCCCGGTGTATTTGGCAATGTTGGTAGGCGCCCGGAATCTGGCAGGGAAGTCCGCCTGGCGGATCCCCTGGCAGAACGCTCGCGGTCCAGGACCGTCGGGGCTCGGGCTGCGGTGGTGGTGCCGCCGCCGCAACCCGTGAGTGGCGGCCTCCTCGCCATCTTTCTTCGCGCCTCAAGGGTAGCGCGAATGTCGTAAACATCACCGAGGCGTTGGCGCACCGGGCGCGAGGCTGGTGTGGCTCGCGGCGGCGGCGGCGCTGTCACGGACCCAACCGGCCAGTCGGGCAGTGCGGGCCCGGTGGCGAGGTGGCTCCGGGCGATAGGGCCGGGCGTGCATGTGGCCGCTGACGGCCGCGTGCTCTACCGCCCGGAGGTTTTGGTAAGTGGCCTTGGCCTCCGGGTCGGTCGGCTCGGAGGCCTCGGCGGCATTGCGGCCGCGCCACGTTTTTGACCGGCGGGGAAGAAGTGAGGACCGTCGGACCCTTCCGCTGTTGGGGTGTGCTCGGCGCCGCGGCGCTGCGTCGCCAGCACATGCGGGCCTCGAGCCCTCCCGCTCGAGTTGGCTCGAGCCGGTCGAGCTCAGTTCTTCGTTCCTCCAACTCTTTGCGCTGTTGTTGGAGCTCGGCGCGGCAGTCCAAAGCGTTGATGCGACGCATTGGTACTCCTCCTCCTGCGCTGAGTCGCGCCGGACAGAGGCCCGCACCGCGAGGGCCACGGGCAAATCGGCGGTGCCGTCATGTTGCACTCGCGAGTGCCGCTGTGGCGTGGTACTCCGTGTCGGGCCGGAGTCATGGCGGAAGAGTCTTCCGGCTTCGTGGATGGAGGCGGCGGTAGCCGACCATCACCACCGGTCGCGAGCCTACGGGGGGTGACATGGTCACCTGCCCGGGCCTACGGGAGTTTTCGCCGACCGTGGCGGAGCACTCCTCGGGTTCCGGCTTCGGGGCCTGCAGGGGCGCCCCAAGCCGGAGCTTAGCGAAGTCGCCGGAGAGGACGCCCAAGCTCTCAGCGGGCGCCTGTCCTCCGGAGGCGGCGGGGGCGAGCGTGAGCCCTCCCGTCGGGGTGACGGCGAAGTCGAGGGAGCCGAAGCGGATCCGGTTCCCCGGTGCAGTCATGCCGTCGCAGTGGGTGGATGCCATCAGGGAGATAAACGGAATCCGGAGATGGTGACGAAGACGCGAAGCCCCTACCGGCGCGCCAACCGCCGGCGTTTTTGGCGCCGGCAAGTAAATTTGTAAGTCTAAGGGGTCGCGCGTTCCACTCCCTGAATGGTTAGACTCGTGAGTCCAAGATGTATCTTGGTTGGTGAAAGTCCCTACTCGATTCGGATGGCGATTGTATTGCTTTTGCACTATGTTTTACAGACGAGGCTCCTAAATGACTTAGTCTCCTCGTGTTCTTATGTGTCCCCCCTTTGAATCGTTTAGTCCTGCCTCCTTTTATACAGAAGGAAGGGGCAGGTTACATCGAGAGTTGGGGGGAAGAGCGAGGTGACCTATGTTAGGAGCTCCGGTCCTTCGTCCTGTGGACTGGTCGCCACCCGTCTTGCCCATGCTGGGTTGGTAGCCTTGGTGGTCAGGGAGGTTAGGTATTCCCCGGGAAATAGCGTACTTGCCCTCTGTGATCCTTGCGAATGCTGACGTCGCGGTGCGTGACGTTGGTGCTGCCTCGGGAGCGCGTGCGTTAAATCTTGTCGTGGATGGTTGATGAAATTTGGAAGCTTTGTCTTCTGCGATCACGGATCTTCTTAGGAAGAGCCACCGCCTTGTATAGTCACTCCGATTGAACTCATTCGAAGTGCGTGGCGGTAGGCGATGAGGACGACACGCGGCCCTTGGCGTCCGTCACCTTGGTTCGGTTGAGTCGGAGATCCCGCCCGCCAAGAGGGTCGGGCGCTGTCCGGTCGGAGTCGGGAGATCCCACCCCGCCAAGAGGGTCGGGAGCGCTGTCCGGTCGGAGTTGGGGGATCCCGCCCCGCCAAGAGGGGGTCGGGAGCGCTGTCCGGTCGGATTCGCTTCCCCTGGCCGGTCAGGAGCGGATGTCTTGTGCGGTCTCGCAGGCGATTCGGTCGGTGGCGGGCCGGGCGCGGCCTGTTGGGCTGGAGATATGCTTGAGGCCGCTGGCTTGTTGCTTCGGGCTGTTGGGGTACCCCTGTTATTAGTATTCGTCAACAATTATTCTTTCTCATTATCTAGATAAGGATTTTCAAACGTCTTCGCCAGTTCAACATTTTTTGTAGTGTGCTGAGCTCGTTGATTATCTTGTTCTCACTCTTTCAAAGTGAGAAGTATCTCCACCATCTCACTTGTCAGATTTATTCTTCCCTCGTCGATTATTCTTCCGAATAGACTGAAAGTAGATTCCGAAGAAACCATGGAGACATGAACTGTTAACACATCCCGTGCTAATATGGAAAGCACCAGATATTTTATCTTGTGCTCGTGCCACCACTGCAAAATATTGACATTCTCCTCTTGCTGCTCTTGGTAGTTGACAATATCGCTGTTGAGATAGGCAGCTAGCTCACCACCACTTGTTGTGTCCGCACTTGACGTTGTTGTAGTCGAACTCCTTGAGGAAGAGCCACATGCACCCCATATCTTTCCCGACGTAGTTTTCTTCTTACCTGTTGTGGGTTCTAGTGGAGGTCGCTGCATGCGAATTCTAGCAAACTTCTGATTGTACTTAGCATAAACTTGAGATAAGTTAGTACGGACATTTGAAAAATAACTAGAATAATCAGTACCTACCTGATCACTTAGAAGTGAGAGAACATTAGAAAATCCTCGAGCTTTAGCTCTAGGATCTAAAATAAATGCAAATGCATATAACGTATGAATTTCTTGTCAATATTTCAAAATTTTAGTTTTCATAGCATGAACAGATGCACGCAAAATATTATCATTTTCATGGTTCCTTAAGTAGGTAGCAATTTCTACAATATGATGCACAATTAAAGGAGAGGTGAGTAATAAACTCCAGATAAAGCAACAGTGGAATCATAAAAAAGTTCCAAAAATAACAGCAAGTATTAAGCAACATACCAATGTTGCTCTATGAGTAGCGGTTGACAATCCTAGCTACGATAGTGCGTGTTAATAAAAACAGAAAATATGCTCTTATTAGGTATGAGAAACTTAAGCATCAAGTAAGTAGAATTCCATCTAACAGGCATATCTAAACCAAACTTACGTGGACGTACCTCCATTACAATACAATAAGTCTTATATGCTGCTACTCATTGATTATAATTATTTAAGAAAGATATTGTAGTGCGAAAAGGTTCAAAGTACTGGTTTAACCTCTTCAAACTAGATTTAAATATAAGATTAATAATATGGCAAGCACAACGCTGATGTAATAAGAAGGATTCAGTATACGAATTAAAAAGCAGGGTAAGAATGTTCATGGCAGAAGTGTTTGCTGAAGTATTATCTAATGGTATTGCAAAAATTTTCTCTATTAAGCCAAAATCTTCCATAACTTTTTCAATACAATCAGCAGTATTTTCACTAGTGTGTGCTATATCAATTAATTTGAATCCTATAATTCTCTTCTCTAGTTGCCAATCATTGTTTATATAATAAGCAACTACACTAAGGTAATCCTTTTTAGCTCTACCACTCCATATATTTGATGTCAAAGACATAGAAAAATACGGGTAGTAAATTGCTCTTTTAGCTTACTACGATAATTATTATAGTATTTAATCAAATCTCTAGTTGTGGTCTGTCTAGAAACTGCAAAAAATCTAGGATTATGAGCGGTCCTAATATAGTTTTCAAATGCAGGTGACTCACCAAAGTTTAAAGGAAGATCTTGAGAAGCGATTAAACGATAAAGAGATTGACGAGCTACTTCGGAATTGTAGTCCCAGTTACGTACCATACCATCGGGGTTGTACTACAGGTGCGACTGTCTCAAAGCCACCCAGCTTTTCTTTTACAGCTCTCAGCATGTCTCTTCAAGTGCCCCGTTCCACCTGTAGATTTCGCAGTTAATTTGTGCTTACAATATTTATAAATAGCATACTTACTCTGAACGTCATCTGATGTCTCAAAAATCTACTCGAAATCTTTCTAGACTCCCGATGTACTGCGTCTTGTAGAGCCTGAGGATGGTACAGGTACTGCAGCTTCTTCAGCTTCATAGGATGCAAGAAACTCCTCAAGTGAAATCCTGAAATCAAAAGTTGGAAAGGACGAAAAATCCCTGTGATCCATAACGAAAACTACAATAAATAATTACGCTATTATTATTTTAATATCATTTAAAATAATAAAAACAATGAAAAATTAAATCAAAATTCTTACCTTGATTTCTTGACGAAAACCAGAAGCTGAATTTTGGATTTTCGGCAAAACTATTTAATTTTGCCAAATTACCACCAAGAGCAAGAGAATTTTCACAAGAGAATGAAGAGAAGAGATTGCAAGTTTGCTAGTGGGGAAATGAAGGGGGCTGCCACTATATTTATAGAAAAACAATTTGAAACTTTTTAGATTTTTTTTAATTTCTTCAAAAATTTTAAAGCCTTCAACGACTATTTTTCGAATAAACGGGCTAAACAGGCCGTACCAGGCCGGGTCGTGCATAATCGTGCCGAGCCCTAAACGGGCCATGCCATGTCGTGCCAAGGTGCCGATCCAAGCACAACACAGACTGACGGACCATGCTAGCACAACTCATTTACGATCGAACCGAGTCGTGTTTAGATCGTGCCAACAGTACTGAGGCTCGGACTAGCCCGTTAGACATCTATCTAGCTATCTCTACGGTCCACCTCTTATATCTTCACTCTTTATGCGTCTAAGCTCGTGCGTAGAAAAGTCATCCCCATCAAAAAGGTGTTCCATTGTCGCCATCAACGATGGTGACAATAAATGCACGATGTGTCGAAACCATAGGATTACTGATGAATAGTATTCCTTTTTCGAAGGTTATTTGCTTAGTCTATATCGTTGCATTGAGGCCACACAATGCGCTATAGAAAAACATCATATAAATATATATTTTTTAGTCTCTATACCATGTTTACTTGTGGAACTCCTACAAATTTTTTATAAAATTCATTCATTCCAAGAGGGACCTCAGCGTAAAATTTTTAAAGGTACGATCGAAGGTACATAAATAAATAAGATGGCCTTGGATACAACGGTTGCAACAAGTGTTCAATTAAGCAATTAATTACTTTTCAAAGATTCCTGTTCAAACAGTCCTTGATTTACGGCCGCACGCTCTGTCAATTTCTCCTAAATCAGCCGTCACTTGTTTTTGTAGTATTTTGAACGCCGCCTGTTGTCTCGAAAATCTACTCAAAATCTTCTCAGACTCCTGATATATTGCGTCTTATAGAGCCTGAGGATGGTACAGGTACTGCAGCTTTTTCAGCTTCATATGATGGAAGAAGCTCCTTGGATGAAATCCTAAAATCAAAAGCTGGGAAGGACGAAAAATCCTGTGCTCTATAACGAAAACTATAATAAATAATTACGCTATTAGTACTTTAATATCATTTAAAATAATAAGAACAATGAAAAATTAAATCACAATTCTTACCTTGATTTCTTGACAGAAGCCAGAAGCTGAATTTTGGATTTTTGGCAAAATTATTTTGAATTTTATCAAATTACCATCAAGAGCAAGAGAATTTTCACAAGAGAATGAAGAGAAGAGATTGCAAGTTTGCTAGTGAGGAAATGAAGGGGACTGCCACCGTATTTATAGAAAAAAGTGGGATTTTTTTAAATTTTTAAAACCTCTAATAGCTAAAAACGGTTATTTTTCGAATAAACGGGCTAAACAGGCCGTGCCAGAACAAGTCGTGCCAAATCGTGCTGGCCCTAAACGGGCCGTGGCATGCCGTGCCAAGGTGCCAGTCCAAACACATCACAGGCTAGTGGACCATGCTAGCACAACTCGTTTACGATCGAATCGGATCGTGCCTAGATCATACTAACAGTGCCAAACCTCAAACCAGCCCGTTAAATATGGTCCATCTGACCATCTCTACCGTCCACCTCTTGTATCTTCACTCTTTATGCATCTAAGCTCGTGCGTAGAAAAGTCGTCCCCATCAAAAAGGTGTTCCATTGTCGCCATCTATGATGGTGACAAGAAATGCACGATGTATTGAAACCATAGGATTACTGATGAATCGTACTCCTTTTTCGAAGGTTATTTGCTTAGTCTATATCGTTGCATTGAGGCCGCACAATGCGCTATAGAAAAACATCTTATAAAGATATATTTTTTAGCCTCTATACCATGTTTACTTGTGGAACTCCTACAAATTTTTTTATAAAATTCATTCGTTCCAAGAGGGACATCAGCGTAAAATTTTAAAAGGTACGATCGAAGGTACATAAATAAATAAGATGGCCTTGGACGGTTGCAACAAGTGTTCAATTAAGCAATTAATTACTTTTCGAGAGGTGCTTCATGCTTTTCTTTTTGATAGTTGCACAAAAATTAAAGTATAATGAATGTTAGATGGTAATTACTTACCCTTTCGCTTACTTTAAGATTTGTACAACTTATATTGGGAGAGAAAGCATTGAAGCACTGCTCTTAATTTTCAAAGATTCCTGTTCAAACAGTCCTTGATTTACGGTCGCACGCTCTCGTCAATTTTTCCTCCTAAATCAGCCATCACTTGTTTTTGTAGTATTTTAAACTCTAAATCACATAGGGTGCGCAAAATTTCGGTGAAGTTAGGGTGCGTTTGGTTGGGTGAACAAGAAGGAACCTGTATGGGATGGTTCAGGATAGATTTTGATATATGCGTTTGGTTGAGTGTATGGAACCATCTCGTACGGGACGGAGTGGTACATATTCTAAGAATATTCTTCAAATATGCTGTACCATCTCGTACCTCCAAATTAGTTGAACTATTCTGTACCATCCCATACCACTAGTGATAAAGTTTACCATACTAACCTCATGCATCCAATCAAACATCATCTCGTACCATCCTGTACCATTCCATCCAAACAACCAAATAAACTCATATATTATTAAATTCATACAACCAAACGCACCCTTAATGTTCACGTGTGTGGTCGACACCATGCCGCACAATGGTATATCTTATCTTCTGACGTTCAAATTGGCCACTCATCGTCTGAGGCCGAGCTTGCTCCTTCTACGTACCACATGTCGTTAGCACCACATTAACCTCGTGTTGGGAGTCTCAAGCATGTAGACAAAGTGAGCACTGTCATGCGCTATCGCATGTAATATATATATATATCGCCAACCCTTCTGGATAACCGGCCAACCTTATCAAACGGATTTCATCCTCAGTACTAAACATTACAAAAGAGGAGACCCCGGATGCTGGGTGGTCACTTGCTCACTAGCTAGCTAGTTGCTGTTTTTGAACAGTTGGCAATCAGATACACACGTACATGGCGTCCAGCAGCGCGGCAGCTCCTAAGACGGCACCTGAGTTCCACCCCACAGTGTGGGGTGACTTCTTTATCAACTATCAGCCACAGCCATTGCAGGCATGTTCAATTGCTCGCACACGCGTCTTCTGCCAGAGAGAGAAAAAAGCTCTTGTTTGAAATTTTTTGTTGCCTGCTTTTGATGCATGTCATCAGGTTGACTTAAACTGCATTTATTTGTAGCTAACTAGCTGTTCATTTGTCTGGTTAAGATCGAGCATGCATGTCACGTTCTTCTTAACCAAATGAGTATCAATCCAATATGCATAACGTTGAAATTAAAAACGCTATAAGAATAAAAAAAGTACTCCTTCTGGTTCACAAAAACTTGTCGGTTTAGTACGTGTGCCGTCAAACTTTTGAAACTTTAGGTATCAATATCTTTATAAATATTTAGAATGGATGCATGAAAATTATATGTGTAGATTTGTCTCGAAACTTAATTTCATAATATTATAATTTTATTGGATTTTTTAAATATATTAAATAGAAATTAGTAGTCAAAGTTGAGTTTTGAGAACCGTGTTGATGTCCAAAACGATAACTATTTTTGAGCAGAGGGAGTAAAATATATATATCTTTGCTAAGATTTTCTCCAAATTTAATTCCTATCTAGCGACAAGAGTTTTTTAATATTATAAGTTGGTCCTTCTCTTCATGATTTAAAGTTATTGTATATACCACTTATTGTTGAATTTGTGTAACATGCTGCTGTTTTTATGCTCAAAGAGATTGTAGTCGAAGACCGGCCATATGCATACGTGATTTACTCCTTGTTCCTTTGCAATGAATATTCCAGTATTTCTGGATACACCAACATGTTATCTTATTCCAGTATTTCGACAGATCAACATGCATGATTATTTGCCCCATCCAGCCCCTCCCCCATCAATCCCAAAAAAAAAAAAAAAAAAAACCCAACTTATATATATATATATATCATGGATTATACGAGCTGCTGACACTGTATGATTGTTCTTTTATGAACCGTTGCAAATAATGCACAGACAAATAGGACCGGGAGGCAAATTTTATGTCGAAAACCCTTTCGAGAAAAATCACGGATACACAAAGGTTATATCACTATACGAGGAGATGTTACAATAAAGCTCTTACTCTATCACATAAACTACATTTGTATATTTATAAAGCGTATATAAAGGACTCAAAGTAGGAATAGAGCTGAGATGAGTAAGAAACAAATTTGGGTCATAAACTCAACATGTATCATGAAATGAAATAGCTAGATGTGACCTTGCTTCTCTTTTCTGATTAATTTTACCTAACGTATATATCTATTGTAGCAGCAGTCAGAGGAATGGATGAGAGAGAGGTCCAATCTATTAAAAGAGGAGGTAAGAGGGCTATTCGATGCTGGCAAGGATGTGGTGGAAAAGATGAATCTAGTTGACACGCTCCAACGTTTGGGAATAGATCATCATTTTGAGGATAAGATTATCAACACCCTAAGCAGCATCCATAGTGCTGAACTCAACAGCCCTAGCCTTCATGAAGTTTCCCTTCGGTTTCGCTTGCTTAGGCAACAAGCTCTTTGGGTTTCTCCAGGTATGTAGCAAAACAACAATATCCTGATACCACACTTTAGGTGATCTAGTCATAAATATCTAGGGGCTGCTGACTCAAAGAATATAAAATTAATATTTACGCAGCACAAACATTTCAAGTTGTTTGACTGTAAGATTTGTGTACTTCGCAGATGAATTCAACAAGTTCAGATATGAAGATGGGGGTTTTATCACTGACATAACTAATGACCCAAAGGGCCTTTTAAGTCTATACAACGCAGCTAATCTTCTAGTTCACGATGAGCATGCACTTGAAGAAGCTATCTTATTTGCAAGTCATCATTTGGAATCAATGAGAAGCAGCCTCAAGTCCCCACTAGCTGAACAAGTTGCACGCGCCCTTCAAATACCATTACCAAGAACCTTGAAAAGAGAGGAGGCACTCTCTTATATCCCAGAGTACATACAAGAGCAAACATACAACCCCTCCATATTGGAGTTTGCCAAGCTAGATTTTAGCCTTCTACAACATCTTCACCAAAAAGAGCTCAAGGAAATTACTCAGTAGGTCTTCTAAACAGTCCATAAGTATGTAATGACTGATAGTGAACTCAAGATATCTAAAGTCTAATAGAATATGACTTTCGTTACTGATAATTTCGTATAAAAAATAGCACACATTATGGGAAAACATGCATTTCTAATTAATCTCACTTCTATGTAAATAAACATACATATTTAATTTCAGGTGGTGGAAGGATCTTTCAAGGGACATTAAACTCGACTACGTGAGGGATCGTGTGGTTGAGTGTTACTTTTGGTCTTATACTGTGTACTATGAGCAAGAGTATACACGTGCACGGATGATCCTTGCCAGGTTATTCATGCTAGCATCACTGTTAGATGACACTTATGATGTGCATGCAACTTTGGAGGATTCTCGAAAGCTCAATGAGGCTATACAAAGGTTGGGTTTAGTTTTTTTGCTTAAACAACGTGCATATAAATAGTATGGTTTATTAATTAATTTGTAAGAAAATTGACTATGCAGCTGGGATGAGAGTGTTGTTTCTGCTCTACCGGAGTACCTAAAGAAATTCTTTCTCAAGGTGATAAGCAGCTTCGGGGAGTTTGAGAATGAATTGGAACCAAATAAGAAGTACCGCAATGCTTACAATAAGAAGGCGGTACAACGCTACCATCTCCCTTTTAGATTTGATTCTCCATTTTTCTCAAATCTTAATGATGTTATAAATTTGATTCTGAATATTTTAGTTGCTCTAATATACACATGTCAATACTGATATAGGATAACAGCTAATTAATAACATAATAAAAATCTTTGTCACAGTTTTGCATGGCCCAATCTGGCCACTCCGACACTCGAATTTTTTTTGGTCAAGGAAAGAAAAAGGAGACGGTCATCACTCGTGTTGCCTGCCAATTAATATTCAACTAATTGGACTACATATCAATATATCATTATCACACGATATGTTCTCCAAACCTATTTACACACAAAGGCAAAATTGGTGATTGTAAAATTAGAAAATAACATCCAATATGAGGCTAACAATTAAGTGGGACTTAATTAGGGGACATTTGTTAGTGACAAAATTATGTCATTCTCCTATTTGCCTATTTTTTGTAGTGTTACTGACCAATTCTCCCCAAACATTAATAAGTAAAAGGAACATTCTAGAAATCTACTTAAACAAGAACTACAAAGCAATTAATTACTGACATTGTTTTAAATAGCCCGATATATGGTCGCTATAGCCCCGATATAGCGGACAGGGCGTAGTGCTCGCTACGCTAAGGCTGTCTAAAGCACTCAGTAGAGTTGTGGCACTGTAGCATTCGCTACATCTGCTACAACCGATATTTCTTATGGTGTATAGCAGTGCTTTAGTACAAATACATTTGAGATTTTCATATGAACCGTTGTTGTATATTCTTGCAATTGTCCAGTTTAAATAATTACTCCAAGACTTGAGATTTGCATAGAAATTACTAATCCTATACGAGATAAGTCATTTTACTTAAAAATCGATTGATTAACTACATATTTATGCAAATATAGCTGAGCTTGTTGCACCTGCTATCCACTATAAAAACACACTGCCTCGTACGCTACACACTATCTAAAACATTGATTACGGACCATCACAAAATCATCCTACCTAAAAAAGATTGCAATCCTATTAAGGGAAGCGAACATCACAATAAACAGTTTGATTCCCCATCACCAACTATGAAGGTCGACACAGAGCTCCTTTTCAGTCGAGTAATATTTACACACCTATTGTGAATATTCTTCATTGAAAACTTACACTATATATCTTCTTTCCTTATATGCAGTTTCAACTGTTATCTGGATATTATCTTCAGGAAGCAGAATGGTTTCACGGTAATTATATACCGGGCTTTAAAGATCAAGTAAATGTGTCCGTCATGTCTGCGGGTGCTCAATTCCTTAGTGTCGGGCTACTTGTTGGCATGGGTGATTTAGCAACCAAGGAGGCACTTGAGTGGGCCATTGGTAGCACCGATGCTGTGTGGGCTTGTGGAGAGGTGGCACGTTTCATGGATGACATGTCTGCATTTAAGGTATAAGTTAGAATTCCAGATTAAATGTAACTCTCTATTATTGATTTGCGTTGTGATGTATGTACCTTACTAATCAAGAAGATAATATTGTTCATAGAATGGAAGGAACCAAAAGGATGTAGCCAGCTCCGTAGAGTGCTACATCAAGGAGTACAGTGTTACAAGCGAGGTTGCTCTGGTCAAGATAAGTTCTTTGGTTGAAGATGCATGGAAAACTATAAATCAAGCACACTTTGAGCATCGCACGCTACTACCGGCTGTACAACGGGTCACCAACCTGGCAAAGAGCATGACGCTCTTGTTCGTTGACAGGAGAGATGCATACACATACAGCAAGGACTTTAAGGAGACGATGGAGAACCATTTTGTCAAGCCTATTCCCCTCTAGATAGAGGAAATACTTTTGGTCTTCACCGTCCAAAGTATCAACGAACGATGCGCAATGATAAACATGTATATTGGATGTGAGCGACACGTCACATAACTGATCTCAACTTGGCTTGGTATCTGTAATGTTTCATAAAAAAACTATTGTACTATTAAGTAAGTGCTTGTATTGTTGAGAACATATATGTATGATGCGAGCGACACATCAGATAATCTCTCAACTTGGCTTGATATATGCGATGTTTCATAAGAAACTACTGTACTATTAAGTAAGTGCTTGCAATGTTGAGAATATATGTATATATGATGTGAGCGACACATCAGATAAGCTCTCGGCTTGGCTTGCTATATGCATTAATTATTTCATTAAGATAACTATTGTACTATTAAGTAAGTTCTTGTATTGCTGAGAATACATACATACATACATACATACATACATACATACATACATACATACATACATACATACATACATACATACATACATACATACATGTACATACATACATACATACATACATACATACATACATACATACATACATATATATGTGTGTATGTTGTGTGTGTGTGTGTATGTATAGAAATGCTATTCTACAACTGCGTGTAGAATAGCCTATTCTACTCCTCAGCCATTTAATCCAGTCCGACTGAGCCAATCTACGCAACGAAACGGTCCATGGCAACCAACCAGTAAATGACTAATAAATGCTACTTCTAGTTTGTAAATAAAACTTTCTTTCATTGATTTAACCATAACTTTCAAATGAGATTGATTTTTGATTTCAAATTTTACACGGTTGTAGAATCTCACCTCCCCTACGAATGGTAATTTTTTGAGATTTTTTCAAAACTTGTACATATATTTTTTATGGACTTTACATGATAAAAGTGGTTTACTGCCAAATGAAAACCAAATTACTGATATGTGAAAGATTTTACTGTTGAATAGGCGCATAATATTTTACTAACGGTTCTCATTTGATTTTATCATCTATTACAGTAATATTTACTTTTGTCCACATAGCATTTTACTACATAGCAGACAAACGGAATAAGAGGCAATAAAATGCAGCTTTCTTGACACTAAAAGGTAGTATATGCTGCTGTTTAGCACTTTGTTTTTTCATATCTCTTAAATCCCATTGATTTTGGTTTTGAAATTTTATAGGGTTGTAGAATATCATCTCCCCTACGTGTGGTAATTTTTTTAGAATTTTTCACAGTAAAGTGTTATTTTTTTATAGTAAAAGATAGTGTACGTTGTTGTTTGATACTTTGTTATTTTCATATCTCTCAAATCCGAAAAAGTTCACTCTTCAAATTCTGCAGGATTAAGAAGCTCAACTCCCCTACGTGTGGTAATTTTAGACAATTTTCCAAATATTTTACTCCAGGTCCGACAAACAAAATTAAATTTTTATTAATTAAACCATCCATACACATTTTCAAAAATTTAAAAAAAAGTACTATAGATATAGGAGGTGAGATTATACAACCTTGAAAAAATTGAAGATCAAAATCAATACCAGCTAAAAGATATGAAAAAGATAAATTCGGTTAACTAGTGATTTTTCACCGTCTAGTGCTTTGTCAATTTCATATTTTTCAAATGCGATTGAGTTTGGTCTTCAAATTTTGTAGAGTTGTAGAATCTCACGTATCTTACGTATGGTAATGTTTTGAGATTTTTTAAAAACTTATATATATGATTTTCATAAACTTTACACCATATAACTGTTGTGTACAGCATGTAGTAACACATTGAGTAAGAGGCAGTAAAATGCAGCTTTCTTAACAATAAAACGTAGTATATGCTACTGTTTGGTAATTTATTATTTTCATATCTCTCAAATCCCATTGAGTTTGCTTTTAAAATTTTACAGGGTTGTAGAATATCACCTCCCATACGTGTGGTAATTTTTTTGAGAATTTTTCACAGTAAAGTATTATTTTTTTATAGTAAAAGATAGTATATGCTGCTGTTTGGCACCTTGTTATTTTTATATCTATTAAATCCGATTGAGTTTAGTCTTCAAATTTTGCAGGATTGTAAAAGGTCAACTCCCCTATATGTGGTAAGTTTTTGAGAATTTTCCAAATATTTTACTACAGGTCCAGCAAACAAAGATAAATTTTTATTCATGAAAACCAACAGTACACATTTTCAAAAATTCTACAAAAATTACTGTAGATATGGGAGGTGAGAATATACAACCCAAAAAAATTTAAAGATCAAAATCAATACCAGCTAAAAGATATGAAAAAGAAAATTTCAATTGACTAGTGATTTTTCAGTGCTTTGTCAATTTAATATCTTTCAAATACGATTGAGTTTGGTCCTCAAATTTCGTAGAGTTGTAGAATCTCACGTATCCTACGTATGGTAATTTTTTTTAAACTTATACATATGATGTTCATATACTTTACACTATATAACTGCAGTGTACAACATGTAGTAACAGATTGAGTAAGAGGCAGTACAATGCAGCTTTCTTAACAGTAAAAGATAGTATATGCTGCTGTTTAGTATTTTATTATTTTTATATCTCTCAAATCCGATTGAGTTTGTTTTTGAAATTTTACAGGGTTGTAGAATATGACCTACCCTACATGTAGTAATTTTTTGAGTATTTTTATAGTCAAGTGTTATTTTCTATAGTAAAAGATAGTATATGTTGCTGTTTGTCACTTTGTTCTTTTCATATCTCTCAAATCCGAAAGAATTTGGTCTTCAAATTTTGCAGGATTGTAGAAGCTAAACTCCCATTCATGTGGTAATTTTTTTGAGAATTTTCCAAATATTTTACTGCAGGTCCAACAAATACAGCTAATTTTTTATTCATGAAAACCAATGGTACACATTTTCAAAAATTCTAAAATAATTACTGTAGATATAGGAGGTGAGATTATACAACTCTGAAAAATTTGAAGATCAAAATCAATTCCAGCTGAAAGATATAAAAAATACAAATTCGGTTTACTAGTGATTTTTCAGTGTCTAGTGCTTTGTCAATTTCATATCTTTCAAATGCGATTGAGTTTGATCTTCAAATTTTGTAGGGTTGTAGTATCTCACGTATCCTACGTACGGTAATTTTTCGAGATCTTTTGAAACTTATACATATGATTTTCATAGATTTTATACTATATAGCTATTGTGTACAACATGCAGTAACAGATCGAGTAAGTGGTAGTAAAATGCAGCTTTCTTGACAGTAAAATGTAGTATATACTTTTGTTTGCCATTTTGTTATTTCTTATCTCTCAAATCCCATTGAGTTTGGTTTTGAAATTTTACAGGGTTGTAGAATATCACCTCCCTTATGTGTGGTAATTTTTTGAGAATTTTTCACAGTAAAGTGTTTTTTTATTGTAAAAGATAGTATATGCTGTTGTTTGGCACTTTGTTATTTTCATATCTCTCAAATCTGATTTAGTTTGGTATTAAAATTTTGTAGCATTGTAGAAGCTCAACTCCCCTACGTGTGGTAATTTTTTGAGAATTTTCCAAATAATTTACTATGGGTCCGACAAACAGAACTAAATTTTTATTCATAAAAACAAACAGTACACATTTTCAAAAATTCTAAAAAGATTACTGTATATATGGGAGGTGAGATTATACAACCCTGAAAAATTTGAAGATCAAAATCAATTTCAGCTGAAAGATATGAAAAAGACAAATTCGGTTTACTAGTGATTTTTCACTGCCTAGTGCTTTGTCAATTTTATATCTTTCAAATGCGATTGAGTTTAGTTTTCAAATTTTGTTCCAAAATGCAGTATGCGCGTGTGTGTGTGTTCGAAATGGTTTTCTTACCCGTAGTATTCTGTTCGAATATGAAAACAAGCAGTAAGCATGGCCTGAAAAAGATCACATGCAAAATGATTCTTCAATGCCCAATATGGACATAAATGGGTCACAGGATGCACTCTGACAATAGGAGTTTCGTTGAAAACAAGACATCTCTGTAGGTCAGGATCACTATACCAATAACAGTGTTAATTTTCGTCTAGAGCATGATTATGACTAGGCGTATGGCTATGGTGATGAAGTTGTAGAATGCCTTTGATCTTAATTGCAAAACCAGTAGTTAATAATATTAAGATAGTCGTTCAGAGGTTTTTGTGCCACTATATTGTTAGACTGCATGCAGGTTAGTTTGATTTGGCTGACTCCACAGAACATTTCAGATTAGTGATATGCTTCTTTAAATTTCTTACTCTATAACTTCTGAAATTTTAAAGAGGAGAAAGGGAAGAGGATGGAAAATTGTAACAAGCACCAAGCACAAGAGATGTGCTAATTTTTTTCCTCGATTATTTCTTTCGGTTTCATCTATAATTATGAGTAATTGGAAGCTGTACTGCGTGTAAACAGTGTAGCCATTATAGGATAGCTGCCATTCTATTGTTCTATTTTCAGTCGAATTCTGGTTGCAAAATTGGGTCAGATGGGGCTTCTGGCAACTAAAGTAGCTGATTAAGGGGATCTCCAGGCTTCCAACTACGTGTACATGAGTATGTATTGTCTATTTGTAATTCTGACAATTCTCCTCGTTCAGTTTATGCATAATTTTTTGCAGAAGTGTATGGATTTATTAATTTTTGAGCATTCGTACATAATTACTGAAAGAGAACAGACCATTCAGTTTGTTGTGATGTAGGCTTACTGAATATATTTCATGTTTTTGCAAATGCCATAGTTAACCATGCGTAGATCATACTATACTCTTCTGTATCTGCCTTGACTGATTGTTTTTGTGATTAAAATGAACTGTGAAAAGTGATTTATGTTAGAATCAAGTTCTTCGTAGAAACAACTTAGTGGTAGATACCAACAATATATTTCCTTTTATGTTGCTGTAGTTAACAGAGGAAGCATGTACCATGCTACAATTTTATCTTTTACCATTTATTCTCCCTCTTACATTTCTTGCCACATGATGCTAATTGTTTAGCTAAAATTCAGTTGGAAGCTAATTTAAAAGTTTTCACTTTGTTGTTATGGGTTAGACAAAATTGATGGCTGTAAGGAGAAAAAATTTAGGTAATTTCACATGGCAATGACAATGCTGCTCCTACCAAGCTTTTTCCGGTGAGATGTATTTCAGATAGCATAAAGTTTTGTCAATTGATCATTGTTTTGATCTGTTTTTTCTTTTTATATATATAGTAAGCGTGCCTTTCAGAAGGAAACATGGACCGATTCATTTTGAGGGCTGTGTGTAGGCTTTTGTCTGAGATGTGTAGTGGGCTTTGATAGTTCCTTTGTGTTAGTTAGAAGGAGTTATTGTCTGCTAAAACTATGGAATTAAAGCTACTCCATTTATATGTGAGTAGACCAAAGGATGATACTTAGTAATTGATCTTGATAAAAAATGCAGAAATACATTAGGGTGGTTATGTCATATTGTGTTGCTAGCATTTCATCTGGTTTTCTATTCTTTACGTTGTTCAAGTCAAGATCATCCTGGAAATATATGTTTGTACCCGCTCTTAAAATTAGAAATAGTGAAACTATGTTTGTACCCGCTCTTAAATTACCTTATAATGCCTGTTACTTGTATGTATTGATTCTTATAAATTTTTTCTGCTGCCCACTGAAGATTAAAGCTTTATTGATGCTAAAGAAGTTATGGGTTTTAGTGAGAGCATTCCGGTCTATGATGAAGATGATATTAGATTGGGTGGTCCTAATTGTGATAGTGCTAACAAATATGCTAGGTCAACATGTTGGCAATCCTTTTGACAAGCCCTATGCACTCTTTTGCAGATTGAAACATAGTATATCTGCTTAATTATTCAACTATTATTTGTGCTAAATGATGTTTTCTGCAGTCAATCTCAGGCTTTTGGATGTCACATTTGCAGATGGTAGGAAGGAGAAGTTTTATAATAGATAATGGAAAGTGATGTGTACAACTGAAGCCCATGAGCAATATGGTTTTATGAGCCATATGGTTCTGTAGATGTCTAAAACTAGGCTTTTAGGCTAAGGTAATGATCAATCCAATAGCAACCATGTGTTTTCCAAATGCTGTAGATTGTGCATCTGTTCGTGGAAGAAATATGGATCCTTTACGGCATACCACCCTTGCTGAAATGTATCAAATATTCATAAATCTGAAGACATATATGAGATGGTAAGCATTCTTATCTTTAAGAAAATGTTTCTTTTTCATGTTTAAGCAATCTAGGATGGTATTAGTTGAATCTTAAACTATGATTGTTTTATGAGATGTGTTTCTATGTTTTTCTTTTGTACAATTGCACAAATATTAAAGCATGAAGAAAGAGTAGATGGTGATTACTTACTCTTTCACTTCCTTTAAGATTTGTATAACTTGTATTAGAAGGGAAAGTATTGAAGCACTGTTAAGCATTGTTTTATTTGAATATGGCCCCTATTTACTTGTAATTAGCGGTTCATTAGAGTGTAAAATGGCAAAATTCAAACTGTCATTGGATTTGATAGAGGCAGCTTTTGCCAACGATTATTCTGTTACCAAATAGCACAAGATAGCTTTATGTTTGATTAGTCATCAGCTCTTAATATGAAAATGTCATGATAGGTTTGTTTATTACTACTACAACACATGGATGACAAAATAAAATGTATGTGAACCATTGATGCATGCTCTATTGTGTTTTTCTTGGAGCGACAATCAGTTAGTTCTTTTTCAGTTAAGACACATTCGTCTTATATGCTTAGACTTAATGGACTTTACATGTATGACATGCAAAGAGTAGAAATGCCGGTTGCTCCACCACTATGACTGCTTACTGGCACTATTTACTTGTCTGAACGTATGTATTCATGTGGATTTTCTTTTGGTTGATAACTATATTAAATTATTAACTATTGAAATTCAATGTTCTTTGCCACAAAAAAATCATGCTATTTCTTTTCTAACCTTTGGTTGTAAAACTGCAGGAAACTCAATATAGACTATTTGATTTATTTACTAGCTTACAAAATATGTTTCGCTTGATATGTGTGTGACAAAAAAATTATATTTATTGTACGGTTTACGATCTGATCTTATATTATGTATCACCCTCTTTTGAGATTCCGTTGTTGCAACGGGCACACTACTAATATACATATACATATATGCATGTATGTTATCTCTCTCTATATATATAGAGAGAAGGAGAGATAACATGTAAACATACATACATATATATGTATGTATGTGTATATGTATATATACATATATATATACTATGCATAGACAACGTATATATACACACATATGTATATATATACATATATATAACATATATATATGTATACATATATATAAGTATACGTATCTATATATATACGTATATATTTGTGTAAGTATATATATGTATACATATATATATGTATGTATGTATGTATGTATGTATGTATGTATGTATGTATGTATGTATGTATGTATGTATGTATGTAGACACATACACATACACGGTAATGCTATTCTACGCGTGCGCGCAGCTATGCTGGTCGTAACCCCGGATAAGCGCATCCAAACCATTCGGTTATGTGTGTACACCCGTGTGTTGACTAAACCAATCACTTATGTGACCAACCACTAGTAAATGCTTTCCCTAGACATGTCGTTTTCATGAATAAAAGTTTAGTTTGTTTGTCGGCCCTGTAGTAAAATGTTTTAAAAAATTCTCAAAAAATTACCATACGTAGGAGAGAAGAGCTTCTACAACCCTGTAAAATTTGGAGGCCAAACTCTTTTGAATTTTAGAGACATGAAATTGACAAAGCACTAAATAGTGAAAAATCACAATTCAGCCGAATTTGACTTTTTCATATCTTTCAGCTGAGATTGAGTTTGGTCTTTAAATTTTATGGGGTTGTAGAATCTAACCTCCCCTACGTATGGTAATTTTTTTGAGAATTTTTGAAAACTTGTACATATAGTTTTCATAGATTTTACATGATAACGATAATTTACACAGAATATGTTGTCTTTTAGTCTCTAGAAAATAATATTTTACTGCTTATTACTCAAGATGTTACTATACTGAAACGAAGTGAATTATTAGAATAAGAATTTAGTTTTATTTATCAGCCCTGTAGTAAAATATTTGAAAAATTCTCAAAAAATTACCATCTGTAGAGGTGAGCTCCTAAATCCCTCTAAAATTTGAAGATCAAACTCAATCGCATTTGAAAGATATGAAATTGACAAAATGCTAAACAATGAAAATCACTATTTAGTCGAATTTGTCTTTTTCATATCTTTCAACTCATATTAATTTTGGTCATATTGATTTTGATCTTCAAATTAAAGGGTGTAGAAGCTCACCTCTTCTACGTATGATAATTTTTTAAGAATTTTTGAAAACTTGTATATGTGGTTTTCATAAATAAGAATTTAGTTCTATTTATTTGTGAGACTTATATTATTATGTTGCTATCGTCATTAGTAAGCTACCGATGAAAACTGTTCGTGAATCAGAGTTGTCAATAAAAAGTTGTGGCTAAATCAAAGAAGAAGATTCAAACAAGGAAATGCATTTACTAATTTAAGCCATATGGCCAAGTAGTACTGCATTTTTTGTTTGTACTAGAATATATTTTTTCTTTGATTTAGCCGTAACTTTTTATTGACAGCTCTGATTCACGAACGGTTTTCACTAGTAGCTTACTGACAACGAGAGCAATATATTGATATAAGTCTCGCCAATAAACGCCGTATGAATGAGATTTTAGTATACGTAAACATACATTTTACTATCATACCAGAGGGCTCAACAGCCTGTGCGGTAGTAAAATCTTACAACATATTCGATAAATTGACAGTAAAATCTCATTAATACGGTGTTTATTGGTGAGACTTATATCATCATGTTATTCTCATCGTCAGTAAGCTACTGGTAAAAACTGAATTTGATATGTCAATAAAAAGTTATAGCTAAATTAAACAAAAAAAGATTCTAGTAGAAACAATAAAATACATTTACTAGTTAGTTGGTCGCTTAACTGATAGACTTAGTCTGGAGCAGTTACGTTACGCTTAGTACTGGGATACACGGCTCAATCGATCTGCGTTGACTGGCTAGGGAGTATAAAAGGGTATTCTACATGTAGATGTAGAATAGTTTGGTCGCTTAACTGATATATATATATATATATATATAGACACACACACACATACTATTCTTCAGCTCCCCAGCTAGTTAACACATATCGACCGAGCCGTGTATCCCAGTACTCAACGCAATGGAACTGTCCAAGTTGACTATCAGTTGTGTGGCAAACCAACTAGTAAATGTGTTTCATTGTTTGTACTAAAATCTTTTTTTCTTTGTTTTAGCCATAACTTTTTAGCGGCAGCTCCGATTTACAAAAGGTTTTCACTAGTAGCTTACTGACGACGAGAGCAACAAAATGATATAAATCTCGCCAATAACAATCATTTTGCTGTCAGATGATGAATTTTACTATCCATATATATATACACACACATACACATATATATATATACATATATATATATATATATATGTATATTACTATCATGTAGAGGGTTCAACAGCAGATTGAAGCCAATTTTACAGCTAAATGAACACAAATTTACTATCCGTATATATAGATTTTTACTACTGCACAAATTGCACGGGTTGCTGAACTCTCTAGTATGATAGTAAAATTTATATATACGAATAGTAAACTAAAACGCCTTTAGTAATAACTTTGGAGTAAATCTTAACGTATGCATGAAGCAACAATCACTGTTTTTTCCACAACTACTTTTGCTTCTTACCAACTATTAGGGATTGTACTGCTGGTAACTAGCTCAAGAATGGAACCAGAGTACCAGGCCGCTGGCAAGAAGCGGGATCTACTCAACTCAATTAAAAATGCTAGTACCAATAAGGCATTTGCCATTTGCCGGAAGCATTGCAGAAATTCACCAAGATTTAACTGAAGTAGATTAAATCAAAAGCTTGCTTACATATAGAATACAATCAAGGCTGTCGGAATCAATACTTCTTGGTCATATCTGTCCTAGAAAATGCACAAGATCGTCCAACCATAGAACTATGGTTTTAACCAGGATCATAGAACTAATGTGGATATTTTGAAATTCATTCAATAAGAACTACAGCACAATTCAAATAACATAACAGAAAGTAGCGTAGCGCGAAACTAGAACTGCAGAGTATCAGCAATAGAGACATTTACCCGTTCATGACCAGTCTTGTTAAACTTCTGCAGCACAAAAGCTTTGGGATCCATCTGACCAGGCGGTCTTCCAATTCCTAAATAAGCCAAACTACGAATTTTGGTCCAGAAAAAGAAAAAGAAAAAGAAAAAGAAATATGAATGTTGCAGTTGTCGAACTGAAACACCATGTGGATGTCTACCTATATTTGTGATAAGTAATTGACTATATTTGAGCTTGTAGTGCACGAGTTTGAGTTTGATTTGAACAGGCTATGAACTGGTCGGGACAGTTTATAAACTGGTTGGGATTGGTTGTGAATTGGTTAGAAAAGATTGTAAACTAGTCGAGATAAATTGTGTATCATTCTGGCTATGTGTTGATTTGATTGGATATGTTGTTGGACATTGCTATATGATGTGTTTGCTTGTCTATGATGGTTGCATGACTTCGGAGCTAGATCATACTGAGGTGGAGGAGATTGGGACTAGGCTGGGAGAGCTGAGGTCCAGACGGTCAAAATGTCACCGAAGGATGACTGAGGCTAGGAATGGCTGCAAGCTGAGAGGACAAGTGGATGGATTAGATGCTAACTTAAGTCCTACTCAAGCGAGAGAGGATTGTTGGATCAAGGTGTCACGGGTGGAGTAGTGGTTATGTTAGTGTATGTGTGTGTGGATAAAACCCGTTATGTTGTTGGGTTGCGGGTTAGCCTATGTATAAGTGAGGGAGTGGATCTCAGCCTTTGATGAGGCTTCTTGAGAGCCAAGTTGTCATTTAAGGTTGGAGGTTGCTTCTAGTGTGTTATAAATAGAGCGGTGGAGGGATGCCTCATCCCTACGTCTTTAGAGAGGATTTTTGGTTTTCCTTGTGCTCGTGTGAGTTTTTACTCACCTGGTAGTGTGGCTTTGTAAATATTCTCTCAAAGCAATGCAAGATTAAATTTCTTCTATATTCTAAAATTTCTTTTACTTCTTGCCTTTTTGCTTATTGTACTTTGGATTTGCCTTCCCTCCTTATAAGTGCTTTTCGATCTTATGCCAAGGACAAATGATTGCTGGATGAATCTTCTATAGATCATATCCTAATCATCTAGGCAATCTACAACTTCTTTTCAGTTTCTGCAAGAGATCTTTGTACTTGAAAGAAGAAAGATCCTTGTAGATCGCGTTCTTGTTTATTTGAAGGGTTGTTCTCTTGTATTCTTACTTGCTGTGATATATGGAAGGTTATCTAAGATCATCTTGATCATCATCTCTCCACGACCAAGCTAAGGGTGAAGTTTTTGTGTTTGACCCGATTTTGGTGCAACATTCATTAAACTGGAAAAATGTCAGAACTTTGACGTCAATCCTTGCAATTGAAGGTTGTAATAGGTTTCTAACATCTATAGGAAGATGCACACAAAGTTTTACCTGTTTTAGATCAGCCGATCAAAAGTTACATCGATTTTTGTTTTCGAGATCGTGCTGATTTTACTATTCACCCGAACACTGTTTATCCGACCAGTGCTGTCGACCACCTCGAAGTTACTGTTCATCCGACCAGTGCGGTTTTCTTTGTTTATCTGAGCACTATTCATTCGATCACCTGTTTGGATTGTACAATCATTTGATCTATTTTCTTAGTGATTTGATTTTTAGGGGAAAAAATTTATTTGGCTCCTATTCACCCACCGCTCTAGTCGCCTTTCCTTAATCAACCAAATTCTCCGTTCCTACGAAAATGTTAGATCACACTCTTCACCCTGATAAACTAAAAAGGTAAATATTTCCTGTCAATATCAAATAAAGCCATTATCTGCTGGCATCAAATAGATTCAAATATCTAATGGTCTCTTTTCCACAACAGGTACACTAAAAACACACCAAAGTTAAAACATGGGAGCATGCTATCACACTGATTAAAGAGTGTGCTTACATACGGAATACCTTTACGAGAACTGACTAGATGCCAAAGTAGAAATAAGCAAGCACACTAAAAGAATCAAGCAGGAATACCACAACAACCAAGAATAGTAATTAACTACAGAACTTGGAAAGAGAAGTCCTGCCATATCTGCTTATTGAAGATAAGTAGGCGTTTCGAGCACCGGCGAGTGAATTTTTAAGTCTAAGGGGCCGCGCGTTCCCTCTCCTTGAATGGTTAGACTCAGGAGTCCAAGATGTATACTGGTTCGGGCCGAACGTCCCTACTCTAGTTCACGTGGTGGTGCTATATTGCTGAGGGTGCAGATGTCTACACAGTTTTTACAAGCGGGAGCTGAGGGCTCGAATGGGTGAGAGCGAAAACAGCCTATTCGTGAAGACCGAGAGGAGGGAGTCCTCCTTCTCCCAGAGGATCCTGCCTCCCTTTATATAGCCGGAGGGGGCAGGTTACATGGGAAGTTGGGAGAGGAAAGGGTGAGGTGATCTATGCTAGGTACTCTGGTCCTTCGTCTTGGTGAATGGTCAGCGTCCGCTTCCCCCCCACGCCGGGTTGGTGGACTCATTGAGCAGAGCAGTTTTCCGTTTCTCTAGAAAATAGCGCACCTGCCCTCTGCAAGCCTGTCAGGCGTTGATGTTGCCTCGGGAGGGAGCGCGTCCTCATGCCGTGCATGTCTGGACGATGAGACCGGAGCTTGACTTCGGCAATCTCCTCGCCACCTTGGGAAGGAGCCACCTGCCCCCGCCCAGTCACTCTGAGCTGTCGTGTCCATAGGGCACGTGGCTAATGGCCGACGGAGGCCCGACACTTGGCGCTCGGTGGAGATCGCCTCGGCTTGGTCGGAGCTCGTTGAGGAGTCCGACCTGTGACGGGGGTCGGACGCCCCATTGGGTCGGGATCGATCATCCTTCGTGGCACCGCGGGGCCTTTGGTCGGAGCCGGGCTTGGGGCAGCCCGTTCGCCACTCCGGGCCGTCATGGTATGAGTACTCGTCAGTAGCCCCGAACCCCCGAGCGAGTTCGTTAGATACGGTCGGGGGTTTAGCTTGGTCGGCAAAACATGGTTGAGTGGGGCGAGCGGACTTGGTCGGCCGATCCGACTGACCTGGTCGGTTGGTTCTAGCCTGGTGCACTCGAGCGCATCCGACAGCTGCCGGAGAACTGGGCGGGGGTATCTCTGCCGCTGGAAGCCTTTAATTGCTTCGTTGCGCGTGTCGCGCATGGTTTGGCACGTCTTGACCATACGTCTTCCCGGCCGCTTCGGAATCTGGCGAAGGACGTTTCGTCTTCCCGCGTTTGCATTTACTAGGGGTCGTTTGGCTTCCTCCATTTGGGTATATAAGGATATCACCGCTCGCTTAAATGGTTGTCCTCAGCCCAGAATCCTCCTTTGCAACCTCTCGATGACTTCGTCGTATCCGCTGGTTTTTAGCTTTGGTGATGACGATGAGGTGGAGGAGGAGGATCCCTGGGCCGAGTACTGGGCAAACTACGACCGGGTGATGGACGAACTCGCGGAGGAGGAGGCCGTGGCCCGCGATACTGCCGTCGTCGACGCGCTGCTTGAGGTCGTTCCACGGCTATCCAAGGCGAGGAGCGCCCTTATCGAAGCAGTAGGGCGCATGCGCCGGGCGTAGACCTTAGGTTCTTACATAGCATTATGTAATGTTCGAACCGGGGGGTCTGTAATAAAATTTCCTCTTTCTTTTTGATCACTGCATCTGCGTGATGACTTCGTTTTAGGTGCTTTCCCAGACTACTCGAGCCCCCGAGGGTCAGTAGTCGGTATGTGGCCATTTCTCTTAAGCACGGGCATCCTGATGCAGACGACCAGATGCCTCTCGGGAGGTTCTGGTATCCGAGTGCTCGTTTAACGTCGTAGCCGGACGTGTCCTTGGTCGGCGCGGACGACCAGATGCCTCTCGGGAGGTTCTGGTGTCCGAGTGCTCGTTTTTCGTCGTAGCTGGACGCGGCCTTGGTCGGCGCGAACGACCAGATGCCTCTCGGGAGGTTCTGGTGTCCGAGTGCTCGTTTAACATCGTAGCTGGACGCGACCTTGGTCGGCGCGGATGACCCCAAATGCCTCTCGGGAGGTTCTGGCGTCCGAGTGCTCGTTTAACGTCGTAGCTGGACGCGGCCTTGGTCGGCGCGGACGACCCCAAATGCCTCTCGGGTGGTTCTGGTGTCCGAGTGCTCGTTTAACGTCGTAGCTGGACGTGGCCTTGGTCGGCGCAGATGACCAGATGCCTCTCGGGAGGTTCTGGTGTCCGAGTGCTCGTTTAACGTCGTAGCTGGACGCGGCCTTGGTCGGCGTGGACGACCAGATGCCTCTCGGGAGGTTCTGGTGTCCGAGTGCTCGTTTTACGTCGTAGCTGGACGTGTGCTCGTTTTACGTCGTAGCTGGACGTAGGGCGTCCATCTCGAGTCCCCATCGGGAGAGGGTAGCTGCGAGAGGAGTGGCCGCTGTCTATCCCACGTGTACGCCGCCCCGTCCACAGGTGTGGGACCTGGAGGGGGTGAGCGAATGCGCGTTTACCTGCGTCGGTTTGAACATCGTGCTCGTGGAGCTAATAACGGGTGATCCGAGTGGGACCTGGAGATCCCTCCCAAGGGGGACCTTTCCAAGCGAACGATCCCAGCATAGGGTGTCCGACCCACTGGGGGCGACCCATGAGAAACCTTTCTTTACTCAATCCCGTATCGGACTCTGGGCCGTCCGCCGACCCAGAGCACAGCTGGCTATCACCCATCGATGGGTTCCACTGGAGAGTGTGAAGTATGGTCTCAGACACGAGTTAAGGCGATTGGGTCATCCGCCAACCCAACTAGAGGCCCACTGGGGGCTCGCCTTGCCCTCGCCCCTTGCTCAATTTTTGCTCGAGGTGTTAACGAGGCTGATTTTTACGCCGCAGCTTGGCGGAGGGCGTATCTAGTGAGGGCATCAGCAAGAGGAGAGGCCGCTATCTATCCCACGTGTACGCCCCGTCCGCAGGTGTGGGACCTGGAGGGGGTGGGTGAACGCGCGTTTACCTATGTCGGTTTGAACATCGTGCTCGTGGAGCTAATAACGGGTGATCCGAGTGGGACCTGGAGATCCCTCCCAAGGGGAACCTTTCTAAGCGGACGATCCCAGCGTAGGGTGTTCGGCCCACTAGGGGCGACCCATGAGAAACCTTTCTTTACTAGATCTCGTATCGGACTCTGGGCCGTCCGCCGACCCAAAGTACAGCTGGCTGTCACCCATCGATGGGTTCCGCGGGAGAGCGTGAAGTATGGTCTCGGACACGAGTTAAGGCGATTGGGTCGTCCGCCAACCCAACTAGAGGACCACTGGGGGCTCGCCTTGTCCTCGCCCCTTGCTCAAATTCCTGCTGGGGCGGCTTGAGTCCACTTGGTGGATCGTGCCTTTGGAGCCCGCAGCTTTTGACTGGGCCCCGGGCGTGAGCTATCGAGCTCTTTTGCCACTTTGGGGGCCGCAGCGGCCCAGCGGGCCTTTCGCACGCGTCTCGGAGTAGCCGACCCGGCCCGAAGGCAGAGACGAGAGGCCATAGGATACGCTGCTCAAAACGGTGTCTTTGCGTCTCCTGCAGTCCTATCAGACTTAAATGCATAGAGAGGAATTGGAAATCATTGCATTTACTAGGGGCCTGGCGTGACAACTGAGGGGAAGGGGCGTGCGACGTTTCACCCGAGGACGCTATGCAGTTCACTTGCCTTTGCTTTCCTCGCCTTCCTGCCTTTGCCTGAGACAAGAGAAGACCAGAGCGCAGGAGCCGGTGAAAAGAGATCCCCACCTTTCCCCTTTCCCACCTTTTCGCTGTTTGCTTCGGAGATGTCGTGGCCGGAGTGCTCCGCTCAGCCCGCCCGCGCGCTCGGCTTGGAGAGGAAGGGGTTCCTCCCCCGGCGGGACGTCTCATGGTGGAAGGTGCCGACGAGGATCGCTGTCCCCTCGCCGGGGGATTACGAGATCGTCGTGCCCGCCTCATTCTACGAGCGCGGGTTCGGACTCCCGCTGCACCCGTTCGTCCGTGGGCTGCTGCACTATTACAAGGCGGAGGTGCACCACCTCAACCCGAATGGAGTGCTTCACATTGCGATCTTCATCACGCTGTGTGAGGCATTTCTAGGGATCGATCCCCATGGGGCGCTCTGGAGTCATTTCTTCCATGCGCGGCTGAGGAGGGACAAGCCATCGGACGCACCTGCGCCCATAGGCGGCGTGGCCCTCCAGCTGCGTGGTGGACGCGGGTCGGACTACATTGAGGTGAAGCTCCCGTCGTCGAACCGGGGGTGGCACTCCGAATGGTTCTACGCCCGGAACCTGGGAGGTAGCGCCCCAGCCTTCACCGGCCGGCTCCCGGTGGCGGGGCCCGAGTGGACTTGGGGCGCCGAACGGAAGGAAAAGAACAGGGTGGACACGATTATCGACCGGATCAAAGCCCAGAGAGAACGTGGACTGACCGGCGATGTCGTTGTGCGCGCATTCATAAAGATGCGCATCCAACCCCTGATGGACAGGGTGCGCCCCATGTTTCGGTACGAGGGGGCGTCTGACCCCATGAGGATGGTGAGGTCAGAGCTCTCCGTGTCGGAGATCGAGGCCAGGGTGTCCACCGTCTCGGGTGGGAGTGCTACCGAGGCTGTGGGTGGCCACCCCGAGCCATTCTCCTCCTGCAATCCCCCGGACCTGGTAATCTGAGCAGATCCCTTCCTCCTTTCCTCTTCCCCTTAGCTCTTAGCAGCCGGTCTGATTAGTGTTTTTGCGCTATCCAGGGTCTTGCCGGGATGATTTCCCGGGCGTGTTTGCCGGGGGAGAAGGAGCTGAGGGCGGCGGCCCGCGCGGAGGCCGCGCTGCGTGAATCCGCCCGTAAGAAGCGGAAAGAGGAGAGGAAGAGGAAGAAGAAGCAAGAGCGCGCGACGAGGAGGTCTCTGATACGATCGTCGTTGAATCGGCTGGTCTGGGGTTGACCTCCAGCGACGGCAACGACAGCGGCGGCGAGGACCTATACCGCGGGATCGACTTCGCGCCGCCGACTGGTCGTGGCTCGATCGAGAGCGCCGGCGCGAGTGTCGCGGTCGCCGAGCCTTAGACGGAGGCTCCCCCGGCGGCAGTGCCCTCGGGGAAGCGAAGGAGCGACTCGCCTCCGCACGGGGGACCGGCGAAGAAGGCGCGGTTGCCACGCACCCGCTCGGTAGCACTCCCACCCGAGACGGTGGACACTCCCACCCGAAACGTCTCAAAAAAATTGATTTTTCAACAAATTTTCATTGAAGATCACTTTCTTAAGGGTTATTGGACCAACCGCCATAAAAGTTAAAACTTGTCAAAAAATCTGAGATTTTGGTCAGATTTGATGAAATCTCGTAAAAAAAACTAAGATACTGTAGCAATTTAACTTTTTTTCGATGTTTTTGTTACCCGGTCGGGATTTTGGATCCCGTCTCTGGTCGGAATCCAAAATCTCAGCCAAGATTTTCGAGATTTCAATGATTTTTTGAACTATGGCTGTGACTCCTATCAAACTTTTCTAAGTAAGCTGTGAAAGTCTATGTGAAGATTTATCCATGTTGGTGATGAGTATTTGACTCTATTTGAGTTAGAAATCTAATTTATTTTTAGCAATTGGATAATTATAGTATATCATTTTAGACATTGCTATGTGATGGGTTTTCTTGTTTTTATGGTTGCAGGAAAACAGTGCTAGGTCTTGGTGAGGCGGAGGATGACTGGGACTAGACGAGGTGCGCTGGAGGTCCAGACGGTCGAGGATCGCCAGAGGATGACCGAGGCTAGAAGATAAGTGAACGGTTGAGATGCTAACTTAGGGTTGCTCGGATCAAGGAGAGACATTGGATTGCGATTTAGAGGATAGAGTAGTGGTCAAGTTAGTTTGAGTGAATCTCAAACCTTAATGAGGTTTCTTGAGGGCCAAATATAATTCATTCAAGGGTGGAGGATGACTCAATCTCAACCCTTGATGAGGTTACTTGAGAGCAAAGTAGAACTTAGTCAAGGGTGGAGAATGACCTAAGAGTAGTACAAATAGAGGAGTAGGGATAGCTCTCCCTTCTTGAAGGTTTTGTGTGCTACTTTAAGATTTATCCATCTTGTTGTGAGGATTTGTAAATCTTTCTCTCAAGAAATAAAATTTTACTTCTTTACTTTTCTGAATTTAATTTCAGCATTTACATTATTTTTTAAATTCAGCATTTAAATTCTGCACTTTAATTTATTGCAATTTACATTCTCGCAAGTTAGATTTGCCTTCCCTCCTTTTACTTGTTTGTGCTTCTTGTGACGAGAATGTATGATTGATGGATGAATCTTCTTCATATCATATCCTCATCATCTAGGCAGTCTTTTAGAAGAACTCAACCTTTTTGCTCTTTCTTTGAGAAATCTTTGTAGATCACGTTTGAGGTTCTTGTGTTCTTGCTTGCTGTAACAAGTAGGGGGTTATCTAAGATCACCTTGATCATCAAAACCCTACGAGCAAGTTCAAGACCAAGATTTTGGTTTTTGCCCGGTTTTGGTACACTCTGTGCTGCGGTAGTACCGGTCAGAACAAAGTTTCCTGTTTTTGCTCTTCTACACGTGAGTGTTTCAAGTGAGATCTTGATTGGATTTCTTTCAAATGGAGAAAAATTTAGTTGGGATCATTCATCACCTACTGATCGCCATTTTGATCCTTCAATTTGGTTAGAATTTGTCAGGCTAACGAAGGCTGGACATCCCGTAATGGACTCGTAATGCCTCCTTTGCATGAACGAAGGGTTCTAGTCTGTAGGTGATTGGTTGCACCGATAGCCGACCACTAGTGGTGCCAACCGATCTCGTACATTCATCCTTTTAGGGTAGTCGTACTCGTGATCAGCTGACCCCGTAAGTTTCCTGTACATTGAGGAATGTGGTTGCCCACATCTCCGAGGAGGTAGTTGACTATTGACTAGATGTGCTGCCCTCTTGCCTGCCTTTCTTTCTGACGAGTCAGTGGATTGACGAATGGTCGTGGTCGGGGATATTTCTGATCCCTTCTCCTTTGTCAAGAGCCGCGAGACTGACCACGCTTAGACCTATCAATGGTTAGTTGCAATCGTTGTGCAATCTCTTGTGCGAAAGCTTTGAAACCTGGAGCTCTTGCAACATCTAAGGGTGGATGTTCAAGCTAGGAGACCATTAGCAAATTATAATTCTTGAGCAATTACCGACTGATAGCGGACCCAGCCAAGAAGCGTGCTCTGGGCGGCAATTCTTCTTTCCCTAATGGTTTCTAGATCATCTACCTTTGCGAGCGGTGAGTGTTCCTGGGGTGGTGTGCATCACTTGGAGAAAATCCATTATGCTCGTCCAATGACGGAACTAGAAAATTTGTAATAGGTGTGCACATTTAAAATGATAGAAATTATACCTCATAGACATAGCCTACTGTGTCTGGCTGCAGTGCGGCCGGCACGTCGCTTGCCTCTGCCACGGCCCGTTTTCGGCTTGCCGCTGCCTCGCGCCCACGCCTCGTGCCCGGGCCTCCAGCCTCCCGCCGCTCACCCGTGCCTCCCGCCTCTTGACGCGCCACGCCTCGCGCCCGACGACCAGGCCTCCTGACGCCCGCGCCTCCCGCCTCTTGCCACCTGCCCACGACGGCACCGAGGAGCTAGGCGATGACCAACGGGCCAGGGCAGCCGGGTGTCGGGCGAGGCCAGGGCGACGACGTCGAGGAGTGGAGGCTTGGAGCAGCGCGGAGGAGCTCAGATCTACAATTTGAGGTGAGGGGAGGGGATTAAGGGATGTGCTAAGTCTCAAATTTTTTGGGGGTGCCGGAGCATACCTGTCACCCTCCCTAGTTCCGCCTCTGCACTCATCGGAGTTGAGACCTCACGAGGGAGGTTGCTGTGCCATTCTGACCATTCATTGGGAGAATTTTTATGGTGCATTATACTGTTAGTATATAGTAGACAGTAGAAATCACATCCAACCATTGATTTGTTAATAGCATCCCTACTACTCTACTATCAGAGGAAGTATAAATAAACTCAGTTAATCTGATCTATTGGATCGAAAAGAATGAACGAAATCTCTCATAGCATGGCGATCAGGACTTCGACTGGGATCATCGTTGGTAGTGAGGACCTCGTGGTCACTTCTGGCACTCGAACTCTCCTAGCTTGAGGATTAGTCGAAAGAGAGTGTCTCACCACACGTTGGAGTCCCTTCCAAGAAGGGGAATTCCAAGTTATAATCGTCTCAGTAAGTTCCATGGGTGGATAAAATCATATTCTTCACACAACTGACTGGATTAGGAGCGTTAGAGCTCCCAACAGCTCTCTGGTACTGGTAACCGTAAAGTGACGGATATCAGATGACAATCGGAGCCCTGGAATCTGTTGTGCTAAGACATACCGCATCGGTTTGAGTATTGCTTAACGAACTTCAACCCTCGAGACGTGTTTAGACAGCTTTGGCCCTTCTTTAGAGATAATAACAACTCTATTTCCTATGTTCTTGTATTCAATTACAATTAGTATAGTGCACTGTCTTCCGGTTTTCTTTTCCCAGCACGTAATATATGGTCTTTTCCTTTTCTAGAACGTTTGTTTCCTTTTCCTTAATTCCAGGATATTTGTTTCCTTTTTCTTGAGATGATGCTGGAGGTGGGGGGAGATCTGTTGTGGGCCACAGGGATGAGTTAGACACATTAAACAATGACCATCGGATGTGGGTGAGTAAAGCTAAGAAAAGATCTGAGAGGTTAATTTTGATGGAGGCAAGTTTCTGAGGACGTTTCGCTGGGTGCATGAAGATTAGGCCATCTCTAGTGAGGTGTATTATTTAAGGTGGACGTAGAAAAGAATATTTAAGTGCATTATAAAGGAGTATAGATGATATGTCTCATATTACAAAGCGAGCAATGTCTTACGATCCTCCTTCCTTTCTGTCATCTGACTGTGAGAGCCAGGAAAACTTCTGAAGAAATCTGAAGAGACTAGAGATGAAGTCGGTGCTCAACATAGCATATCGCCGTTTTCACTTAAAGGCAATCAAGGGTGTAGATCTTCAGGGGAGGAGTAAAACTAGTATCTGAGGGCTAAGTGATCGCCACAGTTAAAAATGCAATTACTGTACCTAATCTAGCCTTGTCCTTGTTGTTCTTTACTTTGTTGAACTCTGTTTACCGTTGTCCGAGAAAAGGGTAAGTTACCTTTGGTAAATTGAATGAACTGTGTAAGACTTTAAAACCGGATTGAATGGAAAGTGGAAGGGGATTTTGATTCCGCATATTCTAGTGTCACTTTAGTTTGTTAGAGTAAACCCTAGTTCTTCATCTCTCTCTCTGTTCATATCGAGTTCATCTGTTCTGGTTCAGTTTTGTTCTCTGTTTCTTTCAGATTTCTTTGGGGTCCTGACACTGACGCCCTTCTTAAATAGCACCGAAGGGGTGGCAGTTGGCTCCTATAGAAAGACGCCTCATCGGTTCCGGTTATCCGCATGCGTAGAGATACTTATGGATGCTATTTGACTAAGCCTTGTTCCGACAGCTACTATGAACAGCAAGTCATTAAGTAATACGAATTACTTAATCCTCGTAACAGATGACAGGAAATCATCGCTGCATGGTGTCAACTATCAGGTTATGCCAAATAATTGGAAGTAAAATGTAATCAAAATGGTTTGCGTGACATCTTAGATATCTGACCAGGGTTTTAGAAACCGGAACGGGCCCAAAAACCTAAGGGGCTTTTCTGGTTTCTCGGCAAAAACCAGCTTGAAAACGGCCTAAAACCTTGTATCTGACATCTTTATTTTCCATTCTCCCCATCGCAAAAAATGTCTCCTGGCCACCCTTGATCATCTTTTTTTAATCTTTTAAAAAGATCGTCAGCATAAGCAAAGAAGTGTACAACCGTTTATACAAGTTAGCAGTGTTTCTTCTTTACCAGCTTGAAACCAGCTGTTTCGTCTTTTTTTTTTCTGACCCTTTGGATAGAAACCATCTGTTTGGCACGCTGTCAGTAGCGCTGGCTATCGAGCTTAATGACGTATTATCAAGTTTTTTTCGAAATTGACATAATTCAACGTAAAATCACTTTACTTTACCATTTAAGTGGTTATTTCAAATTCAAGCTCACGAGTCAGTAGTCACTATCGAGCCGAGACTCATTTACTTTTATCGTTTGAAATAGACTCATTTTAATTTTGAACCCATTAACTACCATAATCGAACCAATTTTGATTCCATCCAAATCAATTTTTTTCCCGGCCCTAACTGTCACATTACATTGGGCTTCGTATGAAGCCCTTCTACGAAGCCCATACGACGACAACTCCCATTCAAAAGCTACACGAGCCCCGGGTCCTAAGCTCAGGCTACACAAGGGGACGTGAGCGGTGAGCCCAACCGGCAACCAGCCAACCACCGCTTCCCTCCTCGCTATTCGGCTCCCCCAACTCCAAAAACCCCTGCTCGAGCCGCGCCGCAGCACGAAAACCTCCCATCTCCGGCGGCGATGGCCGGCGTCGGCGGCGGCGGCGGAGGCGACGCGGAGATGAGCGGCTGGTCGGAGCTCCTCCACACCTCAACCAAGCTCCTCGAGCAGGCCGCCCCCACCCCGCATTTCCCTCCCCTCGAGGTTGCGGCGTCGTACTATCCCGCGCTTCTCTCGACCGCATCCATCTCCGCCGCCCCCCAGTCCACCCCGGTGCTTCCACCTGATGGTTTCGTTTTTTTTTGGCCCGCGCAGAGGAACCTGGACCAGCTCGAGGTGCTCTCTACCAAGCTCAAGGCCAAGACAATCCGCGCCGAGGCGCCGTCGCAGTCGCTCTCCGCCATCAGGTAGGCCTCCGGGAGTCCATTAATTAACCTTGAGAAATTGAGAGTCTCTCTGCCCGCCGCCGCGCGGTGTTTAATGTTTCGTGTGAATCGGAATGGTCGCTTCTGGGGTTTTGTGGGGACTTAGGTTTTCGGCTGTGCTTCTGCAGGTTGCTGGCACGCGAGGGGATCAATGCGGAGCAGCTCGCTAGGGACCTCAAGTCATTTGAAATCAAGGTGTTTTGATTAGCGTGTAAACTGGAAATAACGGATTCAGGGTTTCCTTTCAAAGGATGATAGGGCTAATCTTATGTTGTGGTTGTTAAATTGAGCGGTTAATTTTGCTAAAGGTTTAGGCACTTTGTGCTACTATTTCTTGTACTCTAGGGTTATTACAAGTAGATGGAGCTGAGTTCAATTTGGTGCACCTTGGCAACACCTAATGATATTCATGATTTTACTCCTTGCACAAGTTGTTGAAAGCATCCTGAAAAGAATTGAAATGAAGAACTGAGGAGGAGATGTTCGTATTTGCTAAGTACCACATCTTATCTTGTCTTCACTTTTATTAGAAGTGTATTTTGGACTAATTTATATACAGTTCATAGTTATTCATAAATCATAACTAAACATACCTGAGAGTTTGAGTTCAGCAGCTTTCATAAAATAATTTGACATGAACTATGTTGCAAACAACTCCAGAGTAGGGATGAAAACGGATCGGATACGGACGGATAATAGCTCTACCATATTTGTTTTCATATTTTTTTCTCGGATACGGATACGGATAGTCCGGATACGAATACGGATAATGTCGAATACATATACAGATCGAATACGAATCGAATCGGATACGGTTTCGAATATTTATCGGAACATGATAACCCCTTAGATTGTATATAAAAAATCAACGAAAACACATAAATAGTTGATTTGATCAAAACATTGTTGAAAATTGAACAAATATAAGCATTTTCATTCACTTAGATAATAGTTAGATACCATGTCGCAAACAAAATTATATAAGGCTTAGTTTATCACACACATATGATTAGTTCATCGTACACGTAGATCAAAACACAAAATGAAGGTAATCCTTACTCAGAGATACAAATAGAAGCAAACACATAACACACTAACAATTTGATAATACTTAGATATCATGTCTCTAGAAAAAGTATATAACACTTACATGTAATGACCTAAGATTTATATTCTTTGTTGAATTATGTTTAAAATAATAAATTATGTATTTATGAGTTTTTATGCATTTTTAGCTACTTATTTAATATATTTTCCTATTAAAAATAGGAGTGTTTGAATTTTTGAGAAAATTTAAAATATGGTAAAATCTTGAAAATAATTTTTTAAATGTTAGATTTTTTCTGGAAATTTCTCGATTTTTTTTGTAATTTTTGGAGTTGGTTTGCTAATTTTAATAATTGAAACTTGCTTTATGGATTAATTAAATTAGAAAACAATTCTGAAATTAAGAAACCTTTTTGGGCCAAAAGAGTAGTCTTGGCCCATCCCACATGTATATCTGGATATCCGACCCATCAATATCCGTATTATCCGAATCTGTATCCGTATCCGACGGATAGTGAGCTACCGAATCCGTATCCGTATCTGACGAAAAAAAATCTGTATCCGTATCCGTATCCGATCCGATACTATCCTACAAATATCCGGTCTGACAGAATCCGTATCCGAAAATATCCGGATCGGTTGGAAACTATCTGATCCATTTTCATCCCTACTCCAGAGTTCAATTCTACTATTCCAAACTAGTGCGAGACTCACCTCACACTGTAGACAAACAGTTACCCTGCCTCAATTTTGTTTTTATTTTTATTATGAAAAATTGCAATGTGTAACATACGGATCATATATGTTAGTAATGGGGCTCATATTCAATATGTACTTATTCTATGTCCAACTCATTGGTAGCATATACTAGGTTTACATAACTTCCTATTGAAGCTTTTCCCTCTTTTTCTTCCATTAGCAGTATTATATCAGAATAATTTATAGATCACAACATCAATGTAAGCTCTCAGTTTTCCTTCTAGACTCTAGACACACATTTCCTGTCTGGATAGTGCAAAGTGCATGTTTTCTTAAACCATATTGAATATTGTAGCAACATGGTAGTACAGACATCTAATTGAGGCTCTGGCAATGTAGTGTTTTCTTTTGTTAAAAAATCTGGTTACTCAAATGCAGATAATGTAATGGTCACATATTTTATTATAGTGTAACAATCAAACCTCCTTTCCTATCAAGTACATGTTACCTTAATACCATTTTCTGCCCTATTGCTCTATATGTGTCTGCAGCTTGCTTGTTATTGTAGATTTACAGCTCTTGAATATCACTCTCGGGATTGCTTATAACTTACAAGTATACATAATAGTGGATAGATTTGATGTTTTGCAGACCACCTTTGAGGATGTTTTTCCATCTGAAGCAACTACTGTTGAGGAGTACCTGCAGCAGGTGAACAATTAATATATGTCTGTTAATGCATTATCTTGAATTTCATTGAGTGTATCATTCTGTGTTTTCAGCTTCACGAAATGGCAATTGTCTCATCCATCCAAGAAGCACAAAAGGATAACTTAAGGAGTTTTAACAATTATATGATGCAAGTCCTAGAGGTTGGTTGCTTTTTTCCTGCTTTTCTATTGAATTGTATATTTGACCAGGGCTAGTAGCTGTGATAATGCCTTTTAGACTGCAATTTCTTGGATCAGCTTGGTATATGTTAAGAGTAGTTTGTCAAGTTTCTGTACCATCCAAACTTTCTTTGTGTTATTTGTCTTAATATGTTGAACCTTTAAGAAAGCAGCAGTGTTTGTGATAGTGTTGTAATTTGGTTTGATGTCTCATCACTGTTCTGACATTCAGGGAACTTTTCAATTCTAAACATTGGTCACTTACTATAGTCTGCTTGCCATGCATGTTTTGAATGATTTTACTGTTCAATTTTAAACTTGTATAATATCTTTGTTGTAGGATGACTGGCAGAAGGAGAAGCGAGACTTCTTGCAGAGTCTAAGCCGACTTTCTACATTACCAAAGAGAAACACCAATCTCTTAACAAGTGGGCTGTCTCATCCTGCTCTGATGCCATCTTCAGCTTCCAGTCCTCAAGCTTCATCAGGCCTACCCTCTACGGAAGTCATGCCCATACCTAACAAGACTATGATTGAAAATAAATCTTCAGTTTATGCTGGGGTTGTGAGGGATCTCAATGATGCTAGAGGACGCAGCCTACCTTTTAGTGTAAGCTTTGAACTTCTATGTCAATATTCAACATGTCAGCACCTCAGGGCATATGTAGATTATAAATTTATGCCATTCACAGTTCTGTTCTCCAAATAATTTAATTTTGATAAATATCTTAAGTACCTATTTTTGTATAGCCTTTATATTCTGCTGATGCACTATATTCCACTAATGCTTATTGTGGTCATGTTTTGGTTAGGCTGCTACAGCTTTCAGGGCTGCTTATGAGTCATTGTCTGTTGATGCTACTGGGACGAAATCAGTGACCATGCAGAAAGTGTGGCATTTGATTTGGGTAATAACATTGATTTTATTATGGTAAATTCATATCTGTTCATGCCCAATTGTATTTAACTGTATTATAGGATAAGGGCAAACAGTTTTGTTCATGTTGCAATATCTACTATACGATGTTTCCTTGTATCCCTTGTTCCATTATAATTTATATATGTTTTTTGCTTGTTTGTCTTATTCAGGCATTAGTTGGAGAAGGGTCAACTCATCGAAACATTTCAAAAAAAATGTTACTAGTGATTGGTGCAAGGCGACACCTTGAGTGGGGTCATGAGAAATACATAATTGAGACCATCAACAACCATCCAGCTCTAGTGAGTATTTCTGTTTACTGTTTAATTACTGACCATTTCCTTCAGAAGTTGTTAACTTCTGAAAAATAAAAATAACACTTGCTCAAATGCAATTATGTAAGATTTGTAATAATGTTTTTGGTGCTTATCTGGAAATTTTCCTTTGCCATCTCTAAATGGACTGGTGACAACTACTTTGTTTCCTCTTAAGATATGGCCTGTGGGTATTCTGCTCTATTATATGTGACCTTGGGTTAATTTGACATCTCAAATGTTCCAATGTTGGTTTTCATTCTTGAATTTCCTGAAGATGAATCGGATTCGATATGATATTTAATAAGGAAGATAATATTTATATTGTGGTTAGCGATGAACTCATGGATGATTTTTTATTTACTTATACATCCTTACGATCTTCCATAAAGTTTTACCTTGCAACCAGTCGTTCGTCATCATCTTAATTTAGTTTTTACCAAATTTTTAAATGGTGCTCTCTACTTTTCCCTTTTGTTGGCTTATGTTTTGTTAAACATATCCTGTGCATTATTAAATCATCGATTAATTAAACGCACATTGTGGTTTGTGGTTCTAGGCTGCTCTTGGTGGATCTGTTGGCAATCTTGTAAGATTCGGGCATTTCTTGGTCTGCTTTTGAATTTGATGCTACATCCTTTTGCTATTGTTCTCGTGCAATTTTGAGTTCTATGTGCACTTTGATGCATTTTATTGCCCTCCGAATTGACAGTCCGATTGGGATCATGGTGTTCTAGACTTTGATGCAAGCGATCAAGGCAGATACCACCGGTGGATACAACCTGGCAGCAGGTTTTTTTTGTTTGATTGTTTTAAACATTGAATAGAAATTTGTAGCCAACATCATTTTTTTCAGAAAAAGTCCATATAACACCCTGAATTTTGCTCAAAATTCCGTCCAACACTGGATTGGAAAGTTCGGGGTGCTAGATAACTGGTTTCAAAGTTTGGAGTGTCAGACGGACTTTTGAGTAAAGTTTAGGGTGTTATATGGACTTTTCCCCTACTTAACCAGTTTATGGTGTTAAACGAACGGGATTGGAATGTTTGGGGTACTAGATAACCGGTTTAATCATCAATGTTTAATCTTGACTAATGGAATATGGAACATGACTATGAATTGGTGTGTCAGGTGTTGTCATACAATGATATTGAGTTGTAGTGACGAGGGATGCCACACAACGATGTTGACTTGTTGATAGCACGTGGTGCTTGGTAATCAACTGGGGTGGTAATAATTTAGATTGAGGCAAGTGGCAAGGGGCAGTGAGCTAAGGTGGGCTGAATGGCAGAGGGTATGTGGAAGTCTTGCACTAGTCATCTTAAGGACTTAACCTTACAAGCTTTTGACCTGAGTCAAACATGCAACCACGTGTCTGGTATAGGACAGCCTAGCTGATTAATTTGCAATGTCTTAATTTTGATACTATCAATAGTGGTGTGAGTCCAGGGTTGTGATAACCAGCCCCTTCACGGATCAATCCACATGGCGCAAGAGGGGGGCCCTATTGTGGTAATCAGTCCCTTCAGTGTTGAAATCTCAGCGGGTAGTACTAGGTTAAGATAGAGCATTGTAAAGTTTTGTCATGATCTCTCCGTCGACACACCAAAGGAAGTGTGTTAATTGCATGGCAACAAGAGACGATCATATCGTGTGGGTAAAGTGCATAATCTCTGCAGAGTGTAAATCTATTCAGATAGCCGTGCTCGCGGTATTGAGCATAGCTCGGGAATTATAGTCAAAGGTTAGATTTTTATAAAATGAAAACTTGGGATTTTACTATTTAAAATACAGATAAATATATGCATGTGTTTGCAGTAACAAAATAAGCATATAATTCATTTTCTTTTATGCATATAGAATGGTGCTACTAGGCTATCAACAATTGTTTACAACAGTGACATGAAGAAAAAATATAGCATGATAAATGTAATTAAAGAATCACAATTGAATGAATGAACATCTCAAGTGACAATGAAAAGCAAAGCTAGCATTCATCATATGTATGTCATATGGCAATCTTGCAACTTTACCCAAATAAACGGACCGATAAAAACGGGTCTGTTAAATGTTAACAGCCGTCAAACCGAATAAATAGCCCGATAAAACGGGCAAACATTGAAATGTCCGTAAATGTAACGGGTAGGGGACCTTTACCATTTTAACAGCCTTTTACAAGGCCTTAACAGCCTTTATTTAGAACACTGATGACTGGCTTATTTTTACTTCAGTTGAGTGTAAGTTCTACTTCAAAACTGATGCTATATCTGATCTAAAAAAAGGCTTTTTCTTGGATGCATGGGTTTTATTCTGAATAAATCCTTTCCCAATTGTACATCCATGCGGTTGCTTAACTGTTTGATTTTGGGTATAAACTTGATGGTTGTTCACTCATTTTTGAAGCTTGACTTATTAAATTTTTTTTACGTATTTTTTTTTTGTCTTTTGTAGATTTATTTCTGCTTAAGAACTGGATACTATGATGAAGCGAGGCAAGTTGCTCAATCATCTCGTGCTGCGTTCAACTTCGCCCCTCTGGTAAAGCATACATGAGTTATGATGGATCATGGACCCGTGTTCTTAATAAGAGATATACAGATAATATATTAATGTGTTTTCTGGCAGCTTGCAGAATGGATTACTACTAATGGTGATGTATCACCAGAGACTGTTCTGACAGCTTCTGAGGAATGTGATAAAATGCTCAGAATGGGTGACCGACCAGGGCGTCCTGGTTATGATAGGAAGAAGTTACTGGTTTATGCCATAATTTGTGGTTGTCGACGGCAAATTGACAGATTACTTAAAGATCTGGCAACACTTTTTAATACTATAGAGGATTTCCTGTGGTTCAAGCTGTCAGCTCTTCGGGAATACACCAGTGCATCTTCTAATGTTTTGAATGAAGGCTTGGTTCCTTATACGCTGGAGGATCTACAAAATTACTTAAACAAATTTGAGCCATCATATTATACAAAGAGTGGAAAAGACCCCTTGGTCTATCCCTATGTTCTTTTCTTAAGCATCCAATTACTTCCAGCAATTCTTTATTTGTCTAAAGAAGTTGGAGAGGAAGGGTACCATGTTGATGCTGTGCATATTTCAATTGCTTTAGCTGATCATGGTATTCTCCCTGATGGTGTTGGATCAGGCCAAAGGATGGGTGTCATGGATGCTTGTGCAGAAGCTGCCAGTATAATACGGCAGTATGGGTCTATTTACTTGCGCAATGACAACCTTGATTTAGCCTTGGAGTATTATGCACAGGCTGCTGCTGCAATGGGTGGAGGAGAGGTATCATGGATTGGTCAGGGGAACGCTGACCAACAGCGGCAACAAAGTTTAATGTTGAAGCAACTGCTGACAGAGATTTTACTAAGGGATGGTGGTACTCAACTTTTGCTTGGTCCAAGTGGAATGGGAGAAGGAGAACTAAAGAAATATATAATGGATTGGAGAAGTAGGCAGCAATTCTTACTTGAAGCCGCTCATCGGTGTCAAGAGGCAGGGCTCTATGACAAAGTAAGTTTTAATTTCCTTTCTAAATGCTTTTGAAAATGTTTGGGTCCTTGTACCTTTTGGGAACATTTTATTTTTGTATCTTCTAGGTGGATACTTACAAAAGGATTAGTAGGAGCATTGTTTCATCTTTATTAATCTGTAGGATAGTTTCATGTTAGGATTCCTTTATATATCTTGGATTCCTTTATTGCATCATGTTCATAGCTCTCTTGTTCCGGCAACTTATTGTAGCTCATTAAACATTAGTTAGTCAAATCATATCCCCACAATAGAAGTTCTCGTGATAATAATTGTCATTAATTTGTCTTCATTGCTGCATGTAAGACACATGGTCCATCAACTTTGGTATATGTTCATGTACTTGATTCGATTTATTTCAAGTTGCTTGCATATAGCCACTGTCATCCTTCTACACAGTAAATAAGTAAATATTTACGCAGTGAGTTGAACATGTCTAAATTTGCTGCACTTGGTCTCGTTTGAGATGTTCTGTATCCATCTAAGGTTAGTTTACTCTTCACATGAAATTCAGTCAGTGGAAATTCACACACGAGTCAGAGCTTTTGCCATGGCACTTCAGACAATAAACAAGTGTTTATCAGATGCAATCTGTGCCACGGCACGGAGTATGTTAGATGGTGAAACCCGTGCTGCTGCTCTAATTCATTCTGGCAATGAAATTTTGGAGACAGCCAGATATTCTTCTGAAGCCAGGTTATTTTCCTATTATCTTCTGCTTTTACGTCAGGTGAATATTTATTCTTTATGCTTTTTCAAAACCACATACTGATTAATCTCGTGGAAACTCACTTGTAGTGTTCAGGACAAGGATCTCATATATGAACAGCAAACTATACTGAGACAGCTTGAAGCTATTCTCCAAATTTATAGGCTAGCTCGAGCTGGACAGACTGTAGATGCTTTGAGGGAAATCATCAAACTCCCGTTTCTTCATTTGGATCCTCGGGCTCCAAATATAACAGTTGATGTATTCAGGAATTTATCACCCCATGTTCAAGCTTGCATGCCAGATCTCTTGAAGGTTGCTCTAAATTGTATGGACAACGTTAGAGATACCGATGGGACCCTACGTGCTGTCAAATCCAAGGTATTCGTCTCTTTCATGCTATCACAAACAAGTAGGCATTTCTTTCGACTAGCATGGAACATGCGGTGTTGAACTGCATAAAATAGGTGAAATACCAACCATTTCAAGCACCTGCTTAGCACATAGATACAATAACTAGGAAGTTCCATGTCTGATGTGGCTGGTTGCAATTGGACAGAACCTTATGCGTATGTGCAGCCGCATAATAAAGTTATTAGTGGTGATCTCGTAGGCTTGTAAAGATTGCATCTAGCAAAATTCAACCAACCGGAAAGGGAAAAAAATAAAGAACAACAGCAGGATATATATTTTGTTTCTGCAACACTGTTCATGTAAATCGTGCATGCCTAAATTTATTTTTTTTGTCAGTGTCATATGGGGCAGAAATAACACCAAAAACTTCCCTTACTAAACTTACAAGCAGTCGTCCTGCATTTTTTATGCCTTTTTTTTTGTGATGGGCAGATTGCGAACCTTGTGGCAAGCAACATGAGCAGGAATTGGCCACATGATTTGTATCAGAAGGTGGCGCAGTGCATATGAAGTAGTTTGTGTTTGAGCTGTCTTGCAAGTGATCTGGACCATCTGTATCAGAAGCTCCCCAAACGATTTGGAGCAGTTTGTTGTTTGTGCTGGTGATGTGCGCTATGATCAGGTTGGCCACGTGCGCATGATCTGAACCGATGAAGGTGAAACTTCAGTGGGTGCATATGGTTTTGCTCATGGAGCCATATTGGCAAAAGAAAAAAAAGAATTCGATATCACACGTTTGACGGCCTGTCTGGTGTGTAACGAGTGTCAGATGTAAAACTTCAATGAAATGCCATTTTTCATAATTTATTAATTCATGATTGGTAGAGCGGCCCCTTCAGTCTTGAATAACCAAAGTTTTTTTTTCTTCTTATTTTTCGAGTGTCCATTTTTATCTGCACTGAAAAGTTGCAAGCATTTTTCTTTTCAGTTTCTTTACTGAAACATTTTTTTGGAGAGATTGGCAAGGAAAATTTTATAGCGGGGGAAGTAGAACTCACGCAGAGAAGGGGTCAATTTGTGTATGCCTGTATGGTTTTGTCCGAATTATCAACCACTAACTCACGACAAGATGCGGTTTTGGGCGTGACCATCAGATCAACCTTTCTTTCAAAAGAAAAATCAGATCAATTCCGAGTTCCAAATTCAAGTGATACGATGACATCCTCGACTGCGACGCACCCTCTGCTGCACACGAGCAGCTTCTCATGGACTTGCAGCTATAGAGGCTATAGCTATGGAAGAAACGTCGAGGCGATGAATGATTGAAAGCCAGGCCGAGTGCTGAAGCACGAAGCAACCCACCTTATCCGCAGGGATGCTTTACTGCTACTGCTGCTCCATCCTCCTCGCTTCCCAGATGTGGTCCACTGAGAGATGATTTTAGTTGCAGTGGTGCTACTTCGCTTAAACCCGAAACATGTCGGTTTCAGGGGAAAGAAGCAGAAATAATTAGTGTCAGGTTGGCCTAGACTGCACTAAGTAACCATCTTTGACGTTTATGGTCTACCTCTTGCCCGCCAAATGATTGGTAAGCACTCAGATAAGCACAAGGATCGAGGCTTTCTGGTGAAGCTGCTGCACGATCAAGTGATGAACTAGTAATATTGTAACTCTCAGGAGTTTTCTTTTTTGAAGGAAATTCTCAGGAGTGGATGTAAAAGAAAACTCTCAGGAGTTGATGTGTTCGCTGTCAAGTTGAACCACTGCAGGGGGAAAGAATCGTCACGAAGAAAGTAAGCCTAAGGCTGTTGATAAATTCTTCTATAATTAAATGCATAGGTTATTGAATCTTGGTAAGTCAAAGAAAGAGAAGTTCCAAAGGATGTTTGGTTGTCGTCACAATGTGCCATATTATATAAGTTTGCCATGTTTAATTTTGTTAGCCTAGTGTTTGCTTTGTTGGTTAACTTGTGACGTGCCACGCTTTATTAGCACCTATCCTGTATATCATATTATACTTATTTTTTTTCCAAACCTTAAAAAAAACATGCTTAGACAATAAATTGCTTACCACAAAATATATGGTAACATGAGGCAAGCATACAAACAGACCCCTAATCTTCTCTCTCAGCTCTGAAAACAAGTAGTAGTGGTTAGAAGAAGAGAGAGGTAAAATGGAAAAAAACAACAACAGCGACATTAAAGGCTGCCCCTTGGCGGCCAACAATAAGCCCGGAAAGAACATTAACCTAAGCAGATATCTCATAACAATGCCTCCCCTCCCCGAGAGCAGTATAATAGTAGAGATAGCTTCTATCTATCTATCTATCTATCTATCTATCTATCTATCTATCTATCTATCTATCTATCTATCTATCTATCTATCTATATCTATCTATCTATATCTATATATATATATATATATATATGTTTATCTATATCATCTAAAGACAAAATTAAAGATAACTTATTCAATAAATAATATTTTAAAGTTGTCTTTATGAGATCCCACAATCTTTTAATTACGGCATGAAAAATTATTTGTTATAGACAATAATCCGTACATTGATGTTTAGTACTGTCTATATAATTGTAACATCCCAAAATTTTGCTTTTATTTAGTTTATTGTGTTGTTTATGCATTTTATGATTTTTCTGAATTTATTGGATTTATCTGGAATTTATTTGAATTTATTTTAAATTAAGTAATTTGGTCTTTTGTGAAACTAATTATTTATAGATAAAATTTATATAAATTTTGGCTAAAAATATTTTATTGAAGTTCAAAATGTCTCAAAGTATTTTTGAGTTTTTTTTTGAGATTTTTCCTGATATTTTCATTTGAAGGATCATGTGGAGGTCCATCCTTGTTTGTGATGAGTATTTGACTTTATATGATCTAGGATAGCTTAGATTTGAGTTCGTATTTAAATTTGATTTCAAGTTGGAATTGCGTGTAGGCCGGACCAAATTTTTATGATCTTCATGTGTAGGTCGGACCAAAATGTTATGATCTTCATGTGTAGGCCGGACTAAATTTTTGTGATCCTCATGTGTTGGCTGGACCAAATTTTTGTGATCTTCATGTGTAGGCCGGACCAAAATTTTGTTATCTTCATGTGTAGGCCGGACCAAAATTTTGTGATCTTCATGTGTAGGCCGGACCAAATTTTTATGATCTTCATGTGTATGACGGACCAAATCGCGATGGTTCTCATGTGTTCTACGGACCAAATCGCGATGGTTCTCATGTGTACTACGGACCAATTTTACTCGCGTGCCGTAATATGCATTTCTGAAAGTCTTCCCTTGCTCAAAAAATTATTTGGTCTACATTAAAGTTGTAGATAATTTCGAAAAACAACTTTTTCATGTTGATAAGTTTTTCATTTGATCAACATAAAAAATCATATAAAATCGGGAAGGTTAACAGAGATTCTCACGTGTACTACAGACCAATTTTCTAGCGTGCAGTAATATGCATTTTTGAGGGTCTTTCCGTGCTTAAAAAATTATGTGTTCTACATGAAAGTTGTAGATAATTTCGAAACACAACTTTTTCATGTTGACAAGATTTTCAGTAGAACAACATATAAAATCATAACAAATTGAGAAGATCCTGCTGTATTGAAAACAGCTTGTCTGCAAATGGTTGAAATGCTTTGGTCCGTTTTTGGTCTTTTCTAACCCCACTTCGTGATAGAATTGTTGTGATGGGTTCATGGTGGAACCAAGAAGGGATTTCTTGTCTTTATGAATGTAGGACTTCATTTGGTGGTCATGGTGAGGCGAAGGGAGGCTGGAACTAGGCATGGGATGGCCAGAGGTTCAAGTTGGCCGGAAGTTTGCCAGAAGATGGCCGGAGATGAAGTCGGTGCAGTTCCAAGAGACAAGAGATTAGTGGAGAAGCTAGCTTATCACTACTTGGATCAAGGAGAGCTGTAGGGTTGCAGTTCTGGAAGATAAAGTAGTGGATAAAGTGTAGCTAGCTGTCAGGTGTACTAAGAAAGTACCTGAGTGTAGTTGAGAGTTGTTGAGAGTGACAGTGTAAGGATCAAATCCTGGCTCTTGGAAGTTGGCTTAGGATTGAAGCAAGACATCCAAGGGTGGGAATTGATCCTGTGTCACTATAAATAGAGGGTAGGGCAGCCTCCCTCTTTGAAGGTTCCGAGGTTTTTTTGCTCATTTGAGTTTTGCCCACTTTGTTGTGAGGCTTTGTAAACCTCCTTCCGAAATAAAATGTTCTTCATTTATGTTCTAGTTTCATTTCCTTTACGCATTTACATTACGCACTTAAATTCGCTATCTAAATTCGCATTTACTTACTTGCAATTTACTTTACGTAATTTGGATTTGCCTCATCTCCTTCTACATGCTATTGAATCTTTGTTGAAATTCATGGTTGATGAACTCTTCTCTTGATTCGATGCTTTCAATCATTTAGGCAATCCTTCATTCTTGTTGCAAGTTGTAAATCGTGTGTTCTTGAAGTGTGTAAAACGTGTGACTTGCGTTCTTTAGTTTTGATTTGCTTCGATTCTTGTTGCAAAGAATGAGGATTGATTGGATGAATTTTCACTCGAGCATATCCAAATTCTCTAAGCAACCCTGGTTCAAGTTCTGCAAAGAAACTGATCTTTTGTTCCTTCATGATGAATTCTTAATTGATCGAGTTTTGGTGTTTACTCTTGTGCTATCTTGCTTGTTGTGACGTATGAGAAGGCATTCAAAGTCTATCTTGATCATTAGAATCTCACAAGCAAGCCAAGATCACAGATTGGCTTTTGAGTCGTGGTTGTTTTGTAACACTGCTTGTGTTTTTCTAGTCTCTATTCTTTACAAGCAGTATTGAGTCTTTTGACTAGCATTTGTCCAAGAGGTGGGAAAATTTATTTTGGGACCATTCACCCCCCCTCTGGTCGCCATCTCGGTCTTTCATCATTGCTTAAAACTAATTATATTAAGCATTGCAATTATTTTTATTAAGAAAAGGCTAAAAAATTTGTAAACTTTGCTTGGGCCGAAACCCAGCACAGTGTGGCCCAGATCTGTGTCGTCCGGGCGGCCCATTTCTGCATGCGCGTCGGCCCGGGTTCTAGAAACCCTAGATCGGCGACCGTTGAGCATTGATCGGATGGCTGGAAGTCAAGTGAAACCCTAGCGTCTGGTGGCCATTGGATTGAGTTAGGTGCGAACGTTTGAGATTGAGCCATGTCGGCGGAGTTTGAGAGCTGTCCGTTTGGCGACGCATGTCTGGCCTAGATTTTGCCGCGTCGCGTAACTGCCGTCTTCGCCTCGGACACGATTTCCGCCGCCGTGTAGGTCTTGGTGTCTATGTAGGGCACGAACCCCAACGCTATAAAAGCCGCGCTCGCCTGCCGAGGTTCCTTATTGAGAGCCGCATCTTTTGGTCCAAGAATCGCCACTTGAGTCACCGTCGTTACCGTTCACAAGCTCGCCGTTTTTCCTTGTTGCGCCGCCGAAGTTCTGCTGTGTTTCGTCGTCGTTCGGTGGTCGTTCGTCGCAGTTGAAGACAGATCCATAAACCCCACTTCGAGACGCATCATATCCGTGTGGTTGCGCTACCGGTTGGTTGCCAAATCTCCGTCGGGCTCGCCTTCGTTCTCGGCGCCGGTAAGCCACAGCCGCGGGAACTTGCCGTCGCTTCTCGCTAGTTTACCGCCGTCCGATTCTCTGCGAGCCGTCAGGATTCCGCCATGTCGCGAGCAACCACCATCGTTCGATTCAGCCAATCTCATTGATGCACACCGCATGTCGATCATCAGCAAGGCGGCACTACAGCCAATCGCGCCTCGCCGCGTGGCGGGCATAGGCGCCGAGGGGTTGTGGACCGAGTCTATGAACCGAGAGAACGTGTCAACATCTGATTGGTCTAGCTCGGCGCTGATGTCAGCGTTGCACATTAAATAGATTTCCAGTATAAAAATAATTTGGTTTATTATTTTATTTTCTAATTTTCTGATTTTTATATTTTTTATTCTTTCGATAGCCCGTTCTCCCTCATACGAGCTCCGATTGAGGTGATTCAAATTTCTAGAAATTTGTAAAATTGAGATATATTTAATGGTGAATTTTATTTGATTTTTGGAGTTTATTTAATCTCTTTTTTCGTGTTTATTTGGCTTTCTCTTTCGTTTCGCGTAGACATTGAATTGTCCGACGCGTCCGAGGATGAATCGTCAACCCAAGGCCAAGGTCCAGAACAAGAATAAGGGCTTTTATAAGAAAAGTTATTCTTTGATCATGTTGAACCCAATTTATAAAACATGCTACATTGCTTTTACTTTATTGCATATTATTTCATGTATACAACTGTTTCAAATTAAGTTGGGACTTAGCTATTCTACCTATTCGATCTATACCCTACCTTGTCATTTGTACGCCATGATTTATTTATCACCCAAGATTGGTTCACTATAGTTGGTTAATACTAAAATTAACATGGGATGGTTAGACCTTGTTAGTATGCTTAGCATGCCACGTCGTCACATGCACTTGAATCATCGATGTTTAATCTTGACTAATTGAATATGGAACATGACTATGAATTGGTGTGTCAGGTGTTTTCATACAATGATATTGGGTTGTAGTGATGAGGGATGACACACAACGATGTTGACTTGTTGATAGCACGTGGTGCTTGGTAATCAACTGGGGTGGTAATAATTTAGATTGAGGCAAGTGGCAAGGGGCAGTGAGCCAAGGTGGGCCGAATGGTAGAGGGTATGTGGAAGTCTTGCCCTAGTCATCTTAAGGACTTAACCTTACAAGCCTTTGACCTGAGTCAAACTTGCAACCACATGTCTGGTATGGGACGCCTAGCTGATTAATTTGCAATGTCTTAATTTTGATACTATCAATAGTGGTGTGAGTCCAGGGTTGTGGTAACCAGTCCCTTCATGGATCAATCCACATGGCGCAAGAGGGGGGCCCTATTGTGGTAACCAGTCCCTTCAGTGTTGAAATCTCAGCGGGTAGTACTAGGTTAAGACAGAGCATTGTAAAGGCTTAGTCATGATCTCTCCGTCGACACACCAAAAGAAGTGTGTTAATTGCGTGGCAACAGGAGATGATCATATCGTGTGGGTAAAGTGCATAATATCTGCAGAGTGTAAATCTATTCAGATAGCTGTGCCCACGGTATTGAGCATAGCTCAGAATTTATAGTCAAAGGTTAGATTTTTATAAAATGAAAACTTGGGATGAATGGCAGATTGCCATTGGGTGGTTTGGAAATTGACGTAGGATTGGATATCTTTGTTTATTTAAGAAGTGCTGAATCTATCTATTACTGTTATTTGTTTTACTGTCTTTACAATCTATTTATTGCACTTGTTCGTAAATGCTGCTTTACTGCAAAATAGCCATGTTAGCCATTCCTTTGGAATAAGCCTTTCATATAGTTATATAGAATTGCATTCTGTGCACAACTTGTTGAGTGCTTTAAGTACTCACCTTTGCCAACAACAATATCACCAGTTGAGGAGTCTATATCAGTGCTGGAGGAGTACCAGAAGGAGACGAGTGTTTAGGGTGCGAGCCTTGTCAGTTGCCTGTGGTATACTGAGGGATTTATCTATGTTTTCAATCCGCTGCTGTTAAATTTGTTATTCAACCTTGCGAGGCATAGTCATGTAAGTTGACCATAAGGTCATTCAACGAGTATTATTTAATATATGATGTCTTTCATAATGTTTTCACTGTGGGTGATTGTGATATTTACCGATGTTGAGCCTGTGTGCACTAGCGTGATCCTGGACTAGTGCAGTATACACAGAGGGTCTGGATTTGCATATTCGGATCCCGACAATTGTTGTCTCTTCACGAAGAGACAACTACACTCTCTTTCCTCTTTCTTTCTTCCCATGTCAGCAAAAATCTTACATGACAAAGCTTATAGATGGCTGATATCACACCATTATATATGCCCTGATGACACAGAACCAATCCCCAACTCCCCTTTCTTGCCATTCTCAGTAACCCTCGAAACCACACTCCTCACTATTGGTGCTACTAGTATAAAATACTCTAGCCTGCCTGACACCAGCATAAGCCTCCCAGATCACAGAGTGCGCCTCCTCAAGATTCAAGACCACCACCACCCACCAATAGAGATGGGCATCGGGTCGGGCCTCTTCGGGCCAACACGAGGCACGGTTGGCCCGGCCCGATCCGCAGTCGGATGGGCCATGCCGACACGGTACGGTTGCCCAGGCCATGCCAGGCTTGTCAACGAGGCACAACGAATGGCATGGCATGGCACACCACAATGGTTTTAACTCTGCATAGCTACTTAAGTAGTTTTAACAGCATGGCATGACTACTTAAGTAGTCTTAACTCTATAGAGTGTGTACAGCTTTACCCACAAGACATGACCATCTCTTGTTGCCATGCAATTAACACACTTCCTTTGGTGTGTCGGAAGAGATATAATGACAAGTCCATTACAATGTACAACCTCACTATTAACCTCGTCCGCTAAGGTTTCACCACTGAAGGGTTCCATCCACCCAGTCAGAAGCCCCCTCTTGCGCCGTGTGGGGGAAAAACCTGTCTCCATCTGACACCCACATTCCACCGATTGGCGAAGCCAATATCGAGACGGAAAAATTAATTAGCCAGGTCGTACCCATATAGACTTGTGGTTGTACGGTAGTGTTTGGTCCATGGTAACACATGCTTCGGTCCTTAATTGACTAGGGCAAAACATTCACTTTATAAGGTCTCGTGCTTCCTGCACCCACCAAACATCCATCCGCCCTGGTCTAAACCATATTTTCCACTTTATTTCATTTAAATAACAATAGCCATACTAATTGGCGCAACCTCACAAATGAGTTTAAACAATGTTTGAAATGATTTCCATAATGGCATAATACTGAAAAATTTAAGCTGGACTAATCAATTCTACCGTCCCATGCTACTCCACTAGTTATCACCAAATAAAATAGGTAGTATCATCTAGGGTGACAAAGTTTCGACTTGATTAATTCCAATGAGGGTATACCAATTCTGGAATTTAGCTAGACCATAAAACTATATTTAAAGTACATTACATAAAAGTAAGCATGCATAATTTAAAACAACATAAGCGTTGTATAAATTTGGGATCAACACGTTCAAGGAAGAGTTGACTTCGCTGCCTCCTACTGGTTCTACCTCCGACTGTTGATTTGACTGAGCTTCGACTGTGTTGTCTACATGTGAAACGAGAACAAATAAGTAAAATAAATTCAAAAAAAAATCAAAATTGAAAAGAATGGTAATGGAAGGTAGATCTTGAATTTAAAAATTTGAATCACTGGAATCGGAGCTTGAACGAAGGAGAACGGGCTCCTGGAAGGTCCTCAAATAAAAAATCAGAAAAAAATGAAAAGGGGGACACGTGGCATGATGTGATTGCTGGAATTTTTGGATTTTTGGAAAAAGAGAAAAAGAAATGCCAGTGACACGTGGGGCCTACGCGTCAGTGGCTCGGTCCACGATGAACCGAGAGCATCGAGGTGCTGGGAAGATGATGTGGCAGACCACACTAACGTGGGGTGCCACACGTGCAAGCGGTGATGATGTGGTGTCCACGTATGCGAGTAGGGCTAGCGTGGCCTGACGCGTGGCAGCCAGTGCAGCCGTCGCGTAGGTGTGTAGTGCGAGGTGGCGTGGATGTGGCGCCAAGGTGGTGGCCACAGGGCGGTGACGGGACACCACACGGAGGACACACAAGATCAGCCGGCATGGGACGGCGGCGACGCAGATGCGGCCGTGCTTTGCCAGAAGGGAAGAAGACGACGCGTCCGAGCCCCAAAATTGCGATGAGATTGGATGGGGTTTGGGGCAAAAGAAAGTAGGGAACGCGGGGAGTCCGATGGGGCCAAAGGCGGCGGCGGGGAAACTCAACGGTGCGGCAGCGGAGCTCAGGTGCTAGGGTTTGATCTCGGTGGCGCTCCAAGTGGCGAAACACTATGAGAACAAAGGGGAACAAGGCGACGGCTTATATAGATGTACACGTTGAGGAAAACGGCTCAAATATGGCGCAAGCGGTGAGCAAAATGAGGCGGTGGTTGCGGGTGATTCGGCGACGGCGATTGTCCATGCGGGAGATGACAGACGTGACGCTGATAGGAGGGCCCCACACGGCAGTGGGCGCGGGCACGAGGCGAGCCAGGCTAGGCCGAGGGGAGCAGGGCAGCGCAGCGCGGGAATGGACTGAGCCGGGAGGAGCGAAGCTGGGCTGGAATGGAGCCAGGCCAAAGGGAAAAACAGCCCAGGCAGAAAAAAGAAAAGAAAAGGAATTTTTGATTTTAATAAATCCCAGAAAATAAAAAAGACTAAAATAAATAGCAAACAAATTAGGAAAAATCCCAAAAAATTCTCAAAAATACTTTTAAGTATTTAGGCCCCAAATAAATTATTTTGAACACAATTAGACTCTATATTTTATTTAAATTAGTTTGCTTTTACTTTAGTGCTGATTTTAAATTCACCAAAATTTTTAAAGGGGCTCAAATTGGAATGTTACAAACCTCCCCCTAAAAGGAATCTCGACCCCGAGATTTGGATAGGCTAGGTAAAAAGGTTGGGTACTCCCCTTAAGGTCTTCTTTGCGCTCCCAGGTTGCCTCTCTTTCTGAATGGTTGCTCTATTAAACCTTGCAAAACTTGATTGTCTTATTCCTTGTCCTACACTCTGCCTCATCCAGAATTCTGATCGGATACTCTGGGTAAGTGATGTCCTCGTTTAGCTCAACATCCTCAATCTGCATTTGTTCTTCTGGTACCCTAAGGCACTTCTTTAGCTGTGACACATGAAACACATTATGCATGTCTGACAACTGCGGTGGCATCTCCAACTGATAAGCCACCCCTCCACTTCTGGCTAGGATTGGGAACGGTCCAATGAACCTTTGTGCTAACTTTCCACGAACTTGAAATCGACGCATCCCTTTGAGTGGTGAGACTTTCAAGTACACATAGTCACTAGGAGCAAAGGTTAACTCTCTTCGACGGTTGTCAGCGTAGTTCTTCTGCCTAGACTGTGCTGTTCTCAATCTTTCTTGGATCATTCTTACTTGTTCTTCGGCCTTTTGCAAAATATCAGGACCAAAGAATTGGCGATCTTCTGTTTCATTCCAATAGAGAGGTGCCCTGCACTTTCTTCCATACAAGGCTTCAAATGGCGACATTTGCAAGCTTGCTTGATAACCATTGTGATATGAGAATTCTGCATAGGGTAAACTTTGATCCCAACTTGTCGTATTGGATAACACACAAGACCTTAACATATCTTCGAGGATCTTATTTACTCGCTCGGTCTGTCCATCTGTCTGAGGGTGATAGGCGGTGCTAAAGTTCAGGTTGGTACCCAATGCTTCTTGCAACTTTTGCAAGAATCTTGAAGTGAATTGAGTGCCTCAATCTGAAATAATCCTCTTTGGCACACCATGAAAACACACGATCCTTAACATATACAGTTCTGCAAGTTTATCTCCCTAGAGGTTGTTCTCACAGGAATGAAATGTGCAACTTTTGTCAATTAATCCACTACCACCCATATTAAGTCATGACTTGATCTGGTTCTCGGAAGTCCTGTAATGAATTCCATTTCATTTTCTTCCCACTTCCATTTAGGTACCTTTAACGGTTGTAGCAATCCAGCAGGTCTCTGATGTTCAGCTTTAACTTGCTGGCATATATCACACATAGCTATGTACTCTGCAATTTCCTTTCTCATCCTTGGCCACCAATATATACCACGAAGATCATGATACATCTTGGTATTGCCTGGATGAATTGAGTACGCTGACTCATGCGCCTCCTTTAATATCAACTGCTTGATTTCTTTTTGATTTGGCACATAAATACTTTTTTCAAGCCAAACTGTTCCTTCTTCATCCTCTGAAAATCCTGGGGCTCTACCTTCCTTTATTCTATCCTTGATTTTAGTAGCTTCTTTATTTGATTTTTGCATCTTTTTGATCTGATCCTCCAAGGTCAGTCGAATCTCCAAAGCAGCTACGAAACCTTCCTCCACTAGTTCCAAATTCAAACACTGAAACTCCTTGTGAAAAGCAGGTTGTTCTTCTTGAATCATCAAATTGTTGAAGTAGCTCTTCCGGCTTAAAGTATCGGCAACCACATTAGCCTTGCTAGGATGGTAATGTATTCCCACATCATAATCCTTGATTAACTCTAACCATCTTCTTTGTCTTAGGTTGAGGTATGCTTGAGTGAAGATACACTTCAAACTCTTGTGGTTTGTGAAGATCTCGCATTGATTCCCGATGAGATAATGCCTCCACAACCTTTAATGCATGCACAACTGTAGCCATCTCCATGTCATTGGTTGGATAGTTTTCCTCATGCGGTCGCAATTGCCGTGAGGCGTATGCAACTACTTTGCCTTCTTGCATCAAGACACATCCAAGTCCCTGTCTTGAAGCATCACAGAAAATCTCAAAAGTTTTTCCGAATATATGATATAATGAGCACTGGGGTTGTAGTCAGTCTTTTCTTTAACTCCTAAAAACTTTGCTCACAAGCTTCAGATCATTCAAACTTCTTCTCTTCCTTTAGCAACTGGGTAAACGATCTTGCAATCTTCGAGAATCCTTCTATGAATTTTCGGTAGTATCCCGCTAAACCAAGAAAACTTTTGATGTTAGGCACTGACTTGGGTTGCCTCCAGTCAAGTACAGCTTTCACTTTTTGGGGGTCTACTAACACCTCCAGCAGAAATTATATGTCCCAAGAAGGCAACTTCCTTCGACCAAAACTCCCACTTACTGAACTTGGCATACAATTGGTGATTTCTGAGCTTCTCTAACACCATTCTCAAATGACCTTCATGTTCTGCTTCATCTCTGGAATAGACAAGAATGTCATCTATGAATACCACCACAAACTTGTCTAAGTATTCCATAAACACTTTATTCATTAGGTTCATGAAGTAAGCTGGTTCATTGGTCAGATCAAAAGGCATAACTGTGAACTCTTATAGTCCATAACGGGCAGCAAAAGTTGTCTTCAGAATATCTTGTGACCTTATTTTCAACTGTTGGTATCCCGATCGAAGATTGATCTTAGAGAAAACGCAAGCTCCTTTCAATTGATCAAACAAGTCATCAATCCTGTGCAACGGATACTTATTCTTGATTGTGACTTCATTCTGAGCTATATAGTCCACGCACAAGCACAAACTATTTCCTTTTTCTTAACAAAAAGAACTTGAAAGACTGAGATGACGATCAGAGGGGGGTGAATGATCCCAAATAAAATTTTCCCCCAATCAAAATACTCCAAACAAGCCCTCAAAGAGAAACACTCAAAGGAAGCAAGTGAAATGAGCTAGCTGTTTTGTATAGGCGGTGCTACTGCTGGGAGGCCGATAACACCGGAGGTCGGTAGCACCGCACCAGGGCAGTAGCACCGGGCTCAAGAATAGTTGAAGAACCAGCACGACCTTCAAAAGCAAATCTTGATGAATCTTTTGATCGGCTAGACAAAAACTCACGAAACTTGGTAGATGTGATCCTAAGGATGTCAGGAACTCATTCCAACCTTCAATCACAAGGATTGACGTCAAAGTTCTGACCTTTTTACCCGTGAAGGAAGAACACACCAAGTTTAAGCAAAAACTCAAGAACTCGATATAAGACTTTCTCGTGGGGTTTTGATGCTCAAGATGACCTTGGAGGACCTCCCTCATGTCACAGAAAGTAAGAACACAAGTCCAAAAACTCTGCAAACACGATTTTGAAGAATGATTCACTCAAGAACATAAGACCGGTTTCTTGCAAGAAAAGATGCATGGATTGCCTAGATGATTGGGATATGATATGAAGAAGATTCATCCATTAATCAACATCCTCGGCACAAGAAGCAAAAGCATTTTAGAAGGAGAGGAGTCAAATCTAAATTGCAAAAAATTAAGTGCGGAATTTAAATGCGTAAAGTAAATTCAAGCATAAGGGAACAATATTTGCATTTCTGGAAGGGAGGTTTACAAAGCCTCACAACAAAGTGGGCAAAGCTCAAAGGAGCACAAAACCTCTAAAAACCTTCAAGAGGAGGAAGCCCACCTCTCCCCCTCTATTTATACTACTCTTGGGCCACCTACCACCCTTGGATGAGTCCCTCAACCCTAGGACACTCCATCAAGGGCTAGGATTGACCCACTTACATAGCCATGCAAGTGCTAACCCAAAACCCTCCACACAAACTGGGTTTTCTTGCACGGTTTTCAAAGTACACTAACTAGACCCGCTATCCTATCAACTAGACCACGATCAGACGGCCCTCATCGATCCAAGTAGCTTCTAGCTAGCATCACATCCATTCCTTGTCTTCTTGGCTTGCACCGACTTCGTCTCCGATCATCTTCCGGCGATCCTCGACCGTTTGGACCTCCGACGCTCCTCGCCTAGTCCCGGTCATCCTCCGCCTCACCATGATCAAAACCTGTCGTCCTTCAACCATAAAAAACAAGGAAAACCCATCACATAGCAATGTCCAAAAACATATGCAATTAAACTCCCAAAATCACAATTTTTGGATCATTCACGCTCATCAGGGCTGGTGCTACCGCCACTTGGCCGGTAGCACCGCCCTTCATCCCAAAACCAGAACACCCTCTCTGGAAATTTCACACCGGGCATTTAGGCCGGTGCTACCGCTACCCCGATAGCACCAGACTACCATGGGCGGTAGCACCGGACCGCAACAATGACCAAAAATGCACCCTTCTTGAATTTTCACACCGCTCTTCGAGGCCAGTGCTACCGACCGATCGGTAGCACTGGGCTGCCAGAACCCCCTCTCGGGTTTTCACACACCTCTCAGGGGGTCAGTGCTACCGCTCGCCTGGTAACAGCGCAAATTCCAGATAGAGCTCAAATTGCTTCAAATTAAAAATCCAATTCAAATCAAACTTAAACCAGAGCATACCAAGCTCAAATTTAGTCAAATACTCATCACAAACATGGGTAGACCTCCACATGACCTTTCAGAACTGACGCTCCCTAAGGTGATGAACTTGGACGAACGAATAGTTTTTCTTGCAACTCCTCAATCTGCTTCTTCATCTCGGCGAGTTCATTGGCTGGCATACGATAGGGTCTCTTAGAAATGGGAGCCGTACCATGAACTAGTTCTATGATGAACTCTACATCCCGATCAGACGACATACTTGGTAATTCTTCAAGAAATACATCTGGATATTCTTGCACCATGGGCATACTTTCCAAAGTTGTCTGCTCCAATCTATTCAAAGTGCATTTCTCACTTGAAGACTTATTAGGCATATACTCCACTCGAATGCCTTTTGAATTGGTGAGGGTGATGGCTCTACCGGCACAATCTATTTGACCTTTATACTTGGTTAACCAGTCCATCCCTAGGATAACATCTGTTCCTTTTGAATCCAGAATTATAAGATTTGCTAGGAATTCTACACCATTGATTTTTGTGGTTGCACTTGGACATACTGAACTAGTTCTCAACTCTTTCCCAGGTGATTGAACTATCATGGGGCTCTTAAGAGTGAAGGTTTCCCAATCAAATTGTTCAACAAAATTCTTTGATATAATGGTGAGGCAGGTATTGAGTTTACAAGGAACTTACCAAAAACCACATCTGGTACCTCATGAGCTTCTTTTGCTGTCACGTGTTGACTCATCCTCTTTCAAAAGATTGCGGAGCTCTTAGCGTCTAAGGTGCTCCACGTCTTGTCCTTGCGTAGGAGCTCTGGCGGAATTGGATCCCAAGTTGAATAGCACTGGGGTCACCGGCTGACTCTTATGAGGACAGTTGTTAGCATAGTGTCCCCTCTGATGATAGTGAAAGCACTGGATTCCTACAACATTTGAATTCCCTTCCTGAGGTTGAGCACTGGCGTTGTCATGGAGTCCTTGAGCTACTAGGCGTGGTCCAGAATTAGAAGTGCGGGGTGCTCCTTGAACAGGTGTCCTGTTGGCCTACTGAGATTGGAAGCGCTGTCGAGAACCACTTGCTCCCTACTGGGCCTGGAATGCCATCCTTCTCTTACGGGACATCCTCTTGCATACGTGCTTTATTTACCATGTGCTGAAAGTTTGGAAAGTCTAAGGCAACTAACTGCACCTTGATATCAGGATCAAGTCCCTCCATGAACCTCCAGATCTTGGAACTTTCAGTTGCCACGTCTTTAGGTGCATACCTCGACAGCTGGATGAACCTTTTAAGGTATTCAGAAACACTCTAGTTTCCCTGATGTAACTTGCGAAATTCTCTCTTCATCTTAATAATGCATGCAGGCACGTGTGAAGTGCGAAAGGCTTCAGTGAATTCCTCCCAAGTAATAGCCTGGGCATTCTGATGGGCTGCAAAGAAGTAATCCCACCAGGTTGCAGCTGAGCAATCTCCTTCAACTGAGCAATCTCCTATTGAGCTGCCTGCAGCTTGTCATAGGTGTCCATCAGCTCCATGGCCACATGAACATAGGCATTGTCCTGCGCCTTGATGAGGGCTGCCATGTGGATCATAGTGGTATCCTCCTCTTCATCATCACTCCTGAACCGACTGAACGACTCATTTTCCTCACGAGTGGGAAAGTAACGATAGGCTGTATGCTGAAGCTCATGGTGAAAGATGTACCCAAGACGAGCAATCGCTTCCCTGGCAGCCTCCTGACATCCCACCTCCTGACATCCCAGCTTGTATGTCTCTCTATTCACAATGAAGCGATAAGGTCTATCGCCCCTCAAGTGGCTCTTGGAGAAGATGGTGGCTTTGACCCTCCAACACTCACGACCATCCTCCTCGACCATGATCCCATGGTACTCTGGGCGATGAAAATGTCCAAGCTCCTGAAGCATGAGCCACAGCTCCTCGCAAAATCTTCTGTCCTTCTCAGCGCAAGAGTTGATGAACGATATATAGAAATTTTGAAATAAGAGAAAGAAAAATCACCAAAATGATTTTTAAATAAAAGAAGAAAAAACAAACAAAAGCAAGAAACTAAGAAGGGTAAGGTAGTAGCAAAGGAACTTATAATTTTTATAAATACTTATTTTTAATGTAGTCCTTAAGGCTTGTCATTCTAATTAGATCGCAATCTACAGTCGATATGGCTTTGATACCATCTCTGTCAGGACCGGATTTCCAAATCCGAATCCTCTGTGTATAATCTGTGCTAATCTAGGAAAAGCTAGCACACACAGTGGAAATAGTGATGACAACACATCCATATCACGAATCAAATAATATTAATTAAGCAAAAAGGTACCAGCCTTTTGGCCAACCATTACAAATAAGCAGCCTCATGGCTTGAGTTCAATAAGGTAACAGTGGAAACAAAATAACAGTAGCAGGATAGGCCTATCCATTTGCCCAACAGGCAATCGACTGGGGTACGCGTCCTAGCAATCCGGATCGCCTTCGTTGTAACCACAAGCAAATAACTCGTAGTCATCTTCAGCTTTTGCACGCTCCTTTGTGGAAAGTTAGGATGTTGCAAGGGTGAGCACAAAATGTACTCCGCAAGTCTTGAAAATATAATGCATGATAACTATATGCAAGGCTAAACAATTGAAGGCATAATATGCCTTTTTAGCATAAAGCAATGTTTAACTTTAAATACAACTAGTAATTTCACAAAGCATCATTTGACCAAAATGTAGTTGAATAATAATTGAATTTGATATGACAACTAGACAGGTTCCAACCACCTGATTGGCTCCATCCGCTAAACCACAACCCAAGAGTTTCATCCACTCGCGGATTACCAAGCCATCATTTTTATTTAAAACAAAACCATAAAATCTGCAATGTCAAAGCGTACCTCGCCTGCTCTTGACCGTGGGCACGGCTACTTAAGTAGTTTTAACTCTGCAGAGTGTGTACAACTTTACCCACAAGATATGATCATCTCTTGTTGCCATGCAATTAACACACTTCCTTTGGTGTGTCGACAAAGATATCATGACAAGACCTTTACATTGTACAACCTCGCTATTAACCTCGCTCGCTAAGGTTTCACCGCTGAAGGGTTCCATCCACTCAGTCAGAAGCCCCCTCTTGTGCCGTGTGGGGAAAAACCTGTCTCCATCCGACACCCACATTCCACCGACTAGCAAAGACAATAACGAACACACAAATTAATTAGCCAGCTCGAACCCATATAGACTTGTGGTTGTACGGTAGTGCTTGGTCCATTGTAACACACGCTTTGGTCCTTAATTGACTAGGGCGAAACATTTACTTTACAAGGTTTCGTGCTTCCTACACCCGTAAAACATCCATCCGCCCCAGTCTAAACCATATTTTACACTTTATTTCATTTAAATAATAGAAGCCATACCAATTGCTGCAACCTCACAAATGAGTTTAAACAATGTTTGAAATGATTTCCATAATGGCATAACACCGAAATGTTTAAGTTGGACTAAGCTTCTACTGTCCCCTGCTACTCCACTTGTTATCACCAAATAAAATAGCAAGTATCATCTAGGGTGGCAAAGGTTCGACTTGATTAATTCCAATGAGGGTATACCAATTCTGGAATTTAGCTAGACCTTAAAACTATATTTAAAGTACATTGCATAAAAGTAAGTATGCATAATTTAAAACAACATAAGTGTTTTATAAATTTGGGATCAACACGTTCAAGGAAGACTTGCCTTCGCTGCCTCTTATTGGTTCTACCTCCGACTGTTGATTCGACTGACCTTCGACTACATCATCTACACGTGAAACGAGAACAAATAAATTAAAAAAAATTCAAAAATTGAAAATAATGGTACTGGAAGGTAGATCTTGAATTTATATGAATTTAGAAATTTGAATCAACGAAATCAGAGCTCGAATGAATGAGAACGGACTCCCGGAAGGTCCTCAAATCAAAAATCAGAAAAAATGAAAGGGGGACACATGGCATGATGTGATTGGCTGGAATTTATGGATTTTTGGAAAAAGAGAAAAAAATAAAAAATGGCAGTGACACGTGGGGCCCACGCATCAATGGCTCAGTCCACGATGAACCGAGAGTATCTAGGTGCTGGGAAGATGACGTGGCAAACCACACTGACGTGGGGTGCCACGTGTGCAAGCTGTGATGATGTGGCGTCCACGTATGTGAGTAGGGCTGGCGTGGCCCGTCGCGTGGCAGCCAACGTACCCGGCTGATGAGGCACGGCCAACACAGTTGCCACGTAGGCTGCGGTGTGAGGTGGCGCGGATGTTGCGCCGAGGTGGCTGCCACGGGGCGATGACAGGATGCCACATGGAGGATGGCGGTGGCACAGATGCGGTGGCGCTTCGCCAGAGCAGAAGAAGACGATACGACCAAGTCCCAAAATCACAATGAGATCAGATGGGGTTTGGGGCAAAAGAAAGCGGGGAACGCGGGGAGTCCAATGGGGTCAAAGGCGGCGATGATAGTTCACTAGCGATGGCAAACAGCTGCGGGGAAACTCAACGGTGCGACGGTGGAGCTCAGGCGCTAGGGTTTGATCTCGGCGGTGCTCCAAGTGGCGAAACGCGTCGAGGACAAAGGGGAACAAGGTGACGGCTTATATAGGCGAGCAAAACGTGGTGGCGGTTGCGGGCGATTCAGCAACAGCGAGAGTCCGTGTGGGAGATGACAAACGCAACGTTGACAGGAGGGTCCCACGCGGCAGCTTGCGCGGGCACGAGGTGGGCCAGGCTAGGCCGAGGGGAGCGGGGCGGCGCAGCGCGGGAATGGACTGGGCCAGGAGGAGCGAAGCTGGGCCAGAATGGAGCTAGGTCGAGGGGAAAAACAGCCCACGAGGAAAAAGAAAAGAAAAGAAAAGGATTTTTCGATTTTAATAAATCTCAAAAAAATCAATAAGGCTAAAATAAATAGCAAACAAATTGGGAAAATCCCAAAAAATTCTCAAAAATACTTTTAAGCATTGGGAACCCAAATAAATTATTTTGAACACAATTAGAGTCTAAATTTTATTTGAATTAGTTTGCTTTCACTTGTGAGCTCATTTTAAATTCACCAACAATTTTAAAAGGGCTCAAATTGGAATGTTACACCGGATATGTGGCTGGCGCTAGTTCCCAAGATCAAAGCCTAGTGCCCACATATCTCGCATTCGAGATGTACCATTACACATACACACATGTCTAAACTTTTGACGTAGCATAACATAGACTAGAAAGCTATTACAACTACTTGATATTACAAGTATGCGTCCGACCGGCCAAATATTACACAAAAGTTGATTGCAGTGGAAATTAAGCATAAACCAAAAGTGGGACAGCGGTATGCCCATCCATAACCCAGAGGCAACCAACTAGTTAGAGCCCTAGTATTCATCCGTCAAAGTAGTCGTCTGACCCCGGTGTGAGGTATCATCGGGGACCTCGTCATTACCTTCATCTAAACATTATAAATTAAGCAAACGGTGAGTACACGTATGTACTCGCAAGACTTTAGTGTATGGAAATAAATATACATGCAAGGTTAGTCCAAAGGAATTAAGCTTCTACACTATGTTAATTTCAGCATAAGGTAGATTTTGTTTGCAACAGAGTAGTACATCAAACGGTATCGGAATTTGAAATGAACACTTGATATGAAACTAATAGCAGTAAATAAAGTTTATTACCATCCTTTCATGACCCTCCATGGCCACGAATAGCGAGGAAACCTCAGCCAACCTTGGCTTTCAAGTGCACCGACCCATCGAACCAAACTTTCCAAGATTTACACAGAAACAAAGCTATACTTGACATTATTTTCCCAAGTTGCTCATGACCGTGAGCACGACTAATTAATTAGTTTTAAATATCTGTAGAGAGGGTATAATTTACCCACACGACACATTCTAGCAATCATGATAACAATGCCTCGCGATACCTACGGTACCCGATTTGCTAGATTGTGACGAAACCGTTTGACTAGCTAGATTGTCGACTTTTGTAGTCGGCAATAAATTTATGGGGCAGGCGCTAGATCTCAGACTCGAAGGTCACACAAGACAAGGGTTTAGACAGGTTCAGGCTCTCACGGAGGAGATAATACCCTAAAACTATGCGCTGGGATTATATGGATCTCTCGGATCTAAGATTGCTCAAAGCGCAATGTGCTCTGGGCGAAAGGCAATGTGTGTATGTCGAGGCGATTGCTCGATTGCTTTGTTGCTTGATCCCTCTGTTGTTGCCCGCCCCCTCCCTTATATAATGGGGATGGCGCGGCTTACAGAGTCTTGATCGGTCTTAGAGATTCCGATCGGTTACGGGATTCTAGTCGGTTACAGGATAGAGTTTACATATTTATCTACCGTATTAACGACTCGGATTACAACCGTATCTTTTATATCTAAATACGTATTCAACTTTCTATGGGATGTGCCCCCTTCCATACGGCAGCAAGGCCTGGTGCGGGGTTTATCCTTTGGGCTCGCTTTTCTCCTCGGCGATCTTTGGGCGGTCATGAAGATACCTGGTTTCATATATTCCACAGTAGCCCCCGAGTGATTCATGATCCAATTGCTGCGTCTTTATCTGGACCTCAACCTTGGATCGTCGTTCTCAGCTTCCAGCATAAACCTCTGACTGGTCTCTTCTTTGATCTGAATGCAAGGGGATTATGAAGGACTCGAATATAACCCCCAGTTTTTTTTTCAATTGATCATAATCTTCAAGGGTCAATGCCGGACGGTCTTCGAAGTCGTTTTTGATTTCCCATGACAACTCTTTTTCCCAAAAACCTCTTTGGATTCCGGAATGATCTTAACTCCAAGTATCCTTGGTTTTTAGTGTTACTGCACCTTCGCATTTACTTCAACCTTGCCGCGTCGGCTATAAAAGGCGGAACAATGCTTCTAGGATGTATTCCTTCACGCTTAGTCCTCACCTTATTGCTTCAAGCTTCTTTCTTCTTCATGAGGAACTTCAAAGACGATCGAGACGACCCTGAGCTCGCCGAGCTATGGGAGGATTTTGACCGTGCCATGGCGGAATTGGCCGAGAAGAAGGCGGTCGCCCGCGACCGCACCGCCATCGACGCCTTCCTGGAGATCTTCCCTGCCCTCTACAGGGCTAGGGAGGCACTGGTGGAGGCGCTCGGCCAGGCGTGCCGCGAAGAAGTCTAGGGCTCCTGCAAATGTAATAGATTCCCAAGCATAATGCCTGTCGAATTTTTATATATAATAAAGAAGTACTTCTCCAAGCGTTTTTTCATGATTGTCATTTAGACGTAGCTTGAACCCAGCTTGGGGCATATCGAAGCTTGCATGGTTCCTTGGTCGGGTGATATTTGTATTCATCCGTCGTAGGATACATCTTAGGTCCGACTTGGGACATATTAGGATTCGCACAGCTCTTGGCCGAATGATATCCATATTCGTAGGACATAGCTTAGGCTCGACTTAGAGCGTACCAGGATTTCCTTAGCTCATGGTCGAGTGATACCCACATCCGACCGCTGTAGGACATAGCTCTGGTCCATCTTGGGACATATCAAGGATTTCTTGGCTCATGGCCGAGTGATGCCCATACCCGACCGATGTAGGATATGGCTCTGGTCTGACTCGGGACACATCGAGGTTAATCCGAACGGTATTCGTACTCGTTTATTACGACGCACAGCTTTTCGACCCTCATGGGGCATACTATTGGAGTCGTGCCCGTTTAGGCTCATCTCGTGATATATGATTCCGTCATGCGGTAACCACCTAGCGACCCAACATGGGGCATATCACAAGAAGATATTTTTTATCCGGACTGGAGGACACCCACATCTCGCTTGGTTCGATAAGTGGTTAAACATCCCATCGTGGGAGCAACGTGTCCCAAACATGACTTGGTCAGACCGTAACTGCCTCTGTATGTCAGGACGCCAGACTATCGAATCATTACGAAGCATAGAGTAGGGCTAGGGGTTCCGCAATCTTTTTCCCGCCATCTTGGCGGAAACTTGATTTCCCCCCCTTTAAAACTGAGCCGATGGTTCATTTCTCATCGCTTACTTCTGCCTCTTCTGCTTCCTTTGTCTCTCCACCTTCTTCGCCGCTAGGGTTAACTGCTGCTGCGCCCGTATTTTTGCGCCGCCATTGATCTCCCCTCCGAAGATGTCTTCTCATCCTTCCAAGGTCTCCTCCTCGCAGCCTTTGCCCCAGGATTGGATGACCTCGATCACGACAGAGGAGAAACTGCAGTCCATGGTGAATGACGGGGTTCTCCCAGACTTGGCTTTGATTTCCGCTCGGGCGGCTGCAGGTGAATCCATCCCTACCCCTCGTCCTGAAGAAGTCGTGGTATTTGAATCTTTCTTCCAGCACGGGCTGGGTCTTCCAGCCTGCGCTTTTCTCCGCGGCCTTCTCTTCTTCTATGGCATCGAGTTGGTGAACTTGAAATCTCCATCTTTGTTCACCTTTGCGAAGCTTTCTTGGGCATCCGTCCTCATTTTGATCTTTTCCGCTATTTTTACCTTCTGAAGCCCTATCTCTCAAAAAGCGACCCCAAGGTAATTGGGGGAGTCGGATTCCAACTTCGGGAGGGGCTAAAAAATCGTACTTTGCTATTCCTTTCAAGTCTTCGAATAAGGGCTGGCACCAGGAGTTGTTTTATTGTGCCAATCCTGATCCAGCTCTCCCTTCTTTCATCGGGCGCCGGCCGAAGGTGTCCCTCTCTTAGTCTTCTGTCGGTGACGCCTGCAACATGGATCAAGTGCAAGACCTCTTGGTGCTCATCGGCAAATTAAAGGAAGGGGGCCTCACAGGGGTTGGTCTGGCCCTTCACTTCATTGCTTGTCAGATTCAGCCCCTGAAGGAGCGCGACCATCCGGGGTATCAGTTTGAGGGAAGGGACGATCCGACCCGGGAATTGCCCAATTTAATAACGAAAGAGCAGATTTTTGCTCTTGCAGGCAATTTTTTTATCCCGAGCGTCGAGATGCCCACCAGATGCCCCAAGGCCTTCACTGCATCGAACCCTCCTCCCGAGGTGAGAAAGCTTTACCGATGGATTTTTATCTCCGTCTCTTGAATGACTTCTAACTTTTAATCTTCCTTTCCAGGATCTAGGGACCTTTTTCAGCGACGCGCCTCTTCCGGAAATGCCCGCTCGTATAGGCGATTCCCTGAAGCGGCCAGCAAGCTCTCCTGCGGGAAATCCCGCCGCCAAGAAGGGGAAGAAGATGGTGGCCAAGGACCCTGTGAAGCTCCGACGCCCGACTGGTGGTCCCAAGATCCAAGAACCGTCAGCACGAGCCCCGGTGCCTTTGGCTCCCCTTTCCTGCGAGCCCGCGGCACAGCCGAGTCCAACTCTGAGGGACTCGGGCGGTCGAGAGGAGCCCAGAGTGCCAGTCGGCGACGCCCCAAGTGGTCCCTCCGGGAGCGGCTCGGCCACTCGGAAGAAGCCCCCGACGAGAAGAAGTCCGACAGGTTTGTTATCCCATTGACTCTTATTTGACGCGTTTTGTCGGCTTGTTTACTGACAGTTCTTCTCGTAGGAATCCTTCGCTCGATGCTCCTGTCGAGACACCGTCTAGGGCTCCTGAAGAGGCTGGGCCCACGGAGGTTCAAGTATTGGTTGAGGAGGCCTTGCCCGGGGACACAGGAGCGCCCTCCGAGCCTCAGCCGCCTTCACCAACGCCTCGTGCTTCAGTATTAGGCTCTGCTGCTCAGGAGCCTATCCCTCGTCCATCCCCCGAGGTTGAAGAGATCTCCCGGGTTCCGCCGAATCTTGCTCGCCCCCAGCTCATAATGCAAGCTGCGTGGGTTGATGAGGAGGACGGCTTGAAGCTCTTGGATGACTCGGAGGAGGAGAGGGAGAGGAATGACTTTTAGAGTCATGCCACTGCTTGTGCACGCCTAGCCCGGGTAAAATTTTCTCTGCTCTCGCCGTCTTCTTGCTTACGTCAGTCAGCATGTTGTCACCTTTTCCTGTGATGATTACAGAAATTAGGGGAACGCTCCGAAAAGAAGTCCGAGTATCTCCAGAAGATGCTTCCAGAGGTCCGGATGTGCCAGGAATATCTGACCGAACTGGAGCAGATCAAGGCTGGACATGCAGCCGAGCTGCGAGCTCTTCGGTCAGAGGTCCAGGCTCTGCGGGCTGAGAAGGAGATTCTTCGGTAAGAGAAGATAGATGTCGTCGGCTCCCTTCGAGGTAGATATTTCCGGGACCATCTCATGCTTTCATTTAATCGTCTGGTTTTTTGATCTTCTTATCTTCGTGTCAGCTCGGGACTCTGTTAATGTAAAGCTCTAGGGGCAACTTAAAGCTTCGGAGAAGGAGCTAGAAGGTACGGTCGACAGCTTGGCCCTCCCATGTCTTCATTGCTTTCTTGGTACTTCTTAATACTCTGTCTTGCAGATTATAAATTCAAAACTCAAGCGCAATACGCCGTTTTTAACGAGAAGGTTGAAACCCTTGAGACGTCTTGCGCTAAGCTTCGTGAAGCCTCCGAGCCGTTGTTGAGCTTGCTTCATCCCGGAGACGAGAAACCACTCGGCAGGGACTAGATCATCTCTCGACTGGAGGAAGCCCCCGAGGCGCTCAAGAGACTCTTGAAGGAGACGGCGACCAATGGTGCTAGCAAGGCTTTGGCGGTCACCAAGTCGCTCTATCCCCGAGTGGATCTTGAAGCCGTTAAAGAAGGCTACGCCTGTAATGTAGACGAAGATCGGGTCGCCGAGCTCTGGGAGGAAGTCAAGGACGCCTCTACGGCCATTGTAGAAACTCTGGAGCTATAAACGAGATATATGAAAATTTCTCTTTGTTCTTGCATTTTGTCTTTCAAGTATGCTGCTTTGTCCGAGTGGTTTTGACATATCGTTGTCCGACTAGTCCAGCCCCCAGGCTCTGAGGCGTGGTTCATGTCGCATGTCTCAGAGTCTTAACATCGTAGGAGCAAAGCAATCGGACGCATAAATCTCGAGAAGTTTGAACGAAAATAACTTTTATCTCGAGAAGTTTGAACGAAAATAACTTTTAAGAGCGAACATTCATTCATAAAGAAACAATTGAATTACAAAGTTCAAGTGAAAAAACGACGTAGCTGTTCTATGTTCCAAGTGTTACTGACTGTTGTGCCGTCTTCACGCTTGAGCTTATAAGCTCCAGGGCGTATCACCTCATCGATGACGTAAGGGCCTTCCCAGCTTGGGGAGAGTTTATGCTCGCACTTCTGATTCTTTCTAAGGACCAGATCTCCTTTAGAGAATGCGCGGCTCCTCACATTGCGTTCATGATAGCGATGTAAGCCCTGAAGATATTTTGCCGACTGAATTGTTGCGATGTCCCTGGCTTCTTCCAGTCGGTCGAGGTCTTCTTGCCGGCTCTCTTCCAACGCGACTTCTTTATAGCTCCGAACCCGTGGGGATCCAAATTCTAACTCGGTGGGGAGGACCGCCTCTGAGCCATACACCAGGAAGGAAGGTGACTGCTCTGTTGCTCTGCTGGGGGTGGTTCGCAGTCCCCAGAGAACTGAAGGCAATTCTTTGACCCACCGAGTGGCGTATGGGTTGAGACGATCGAAAATCCTTACCTTTAGGCCTTGTAAAACTATGCCGTTGGCTCGCTCAACCTGCCCTTACTTCGGGGGTGCGCTACTGATGCGAAGCAGATTTTTATGCCGAGTTCGCCGCATCAGTCTTGAAATATGGCACCTCTGAATTGGGTGCCATTATCCGTGATGATCCGATTTGGTACGCCGAATCTAACCACGATTTCATAGAAGAATTCTTTGGCCTTTGCAGCCGTGATTGTGGCGACTGGCTTGGTCTCAATCCATTTGGTGAATTTATCGACGGTCACGAAGAGATGAGTATAACCGCCTTGGGCCTTCTTCAAAGGTTCCACCATGTCCAGCCCCCAGACCGCAAACGACCAGGTGATTGGGATGGTTTGTAGCTCTTGTGCCGGTTTGTTCATTTGTCGTGCAAAGAACTGACATCCTTCGCATGTCCGAACGATGTCCTCTGCATCGGTAACAGCAGTCGGCCAGAAAAATCCCTGACGATAAGCCTTGCCAACTAGAGTTGATGACGCCGCGTGATTACCACAAACTCCCGAGTGGATCTCCTTGAGGAGATCTCTTCCTTCTTGTTCTGATATGCACCGTTGTAGTACACCAGAGGAGCTCTTATGATAGATTTCTTCCCTGATCACCACATAGCTCTTGCTTCGGCGCATTATTCGTTCGGCTTGCACGCGGTCTTCGGGTAGTTCGTCCTTCGTCAAATAGTCCAGATACAGAGCTGTCCAATCGGGGGTAATGACTAGGACTTTAGCTTCAACGTTCTTCTCCGCTGGGACGTCCGACTTCGACCGAGTGCTGATCATGGGTTTATGAATTTCTTCGACGAATACTCCCACGGGCACTGTAGACCGGCAGGATCCCATTTTTGCCAGCTCGTCGGCCGCTTCATTGTCCCGACGGAGCACATGAATGAGTTCCAGGCCGTCGAAGTTGCCTTCCAGCTTGCGTACCTCCTGGCAGTAGGCTGCCATGTTGTCTTCGATGCAGGACCATTCTTTTTGCACTTGATTGACCACGAGCGTTGAATCTCCGTGGACCGCCAAACATCGAATGCCGAGCGATATGGCGATACGGAGCCCATGGACGAGTGCCTTGTACTTGGCGGCGTTGTTTGATGCGGGAAAAAGTATCTGCAGAACGTACCTCAACCTTTCTCCACTTGGTGATATGAGCACAATACCAGCCCCCGCGCCGCTGAGCATGAGGGAACCATCGAAATACATTGTCCAATACTCGAGCTCATTGACGACCGCCGGGTTTTGAAGTTCCGTCCACTCGGCAGTGAAGTCGGCGAGCGCTTGAGACTTGATGGCTGTGCGAGGCTTGAATAGGATATCAAAGGCTCCAAGCTCGACTGCCCACTTTGCAATTCTCCCAGTGGCCTCCTGGTTGTGAAGTATATCTCCTATTGGGAAGGAGGTGACCACCGAAATAGTATGCTCTTGGAAGTAGTGCTTGAGTTTGCGAGATGTGAGAAGTACGGCATATAATAATTTCTATACTTGCGGATACCGCACCTTAGATTCACTCAGGACCTCGCTAACAAAGTAGACCGAATTTTGGATCTTCTGCACGTGGCCCGGCTCCTCCCTTTCTACGATGACCGCAGCACTGACTACATGAGTCGTTGCCGCGATGAAAAGTAGCAGAGGTTCCTCTGGCATCGGCGAAACCATGACCGGGGGCGTTGTTAAGAAGGTCTTCAAATCTTCAAACGTTTGCTGTGCCTCTGGCGTCCATTGGAACTTGTCCTGCTTCTTGAGGAGTTTAAAGAATGGCATACCTCGCATACCCAGTCGAGAAATAAACCTGCTGAGTGCGACCATGCATCCTGTAAGTTTCTGGACGTCCTTCTGGCAAGTCGGCGCTTCCATATTTAATATGGCCCTGATCTTCTCTGGGTTGGCCTCAATGCCTCGTTGGGATACAATAAACCCAAGCAGTTTTCCCGAAGATACTCTGAAAACACACTTCTCGGGATTAAGCTTCATGCTGAAAGCCCTTAGACTTTCGAACGTCTCGGTCAGGTCGGCGATAAGGTCCTTCCTATCCCAAGTCTTCACCACGACATCGTCCACGTATGCCTCCACATTGCGTCTGAGCTGGGCGTGAAAACACCGCTGTATTGCGCGCTGACACGTTGCACCAGCATTTTTCAACCCGAACGCCATCGTGGTATAGCAAAAGGCTCCGAAAGGCGTGATGAATAAAGTCTTGATATGATCCTCCGCCTTTAGGCGAATCTGATAGTACCTTGAGTAGGCATCAAGAAAACTCAGAATTTCGCACCCAGCGGTCAAGTCAACCACCTGATCAATTCGAGTTAGCCCAAAGGGATCCTTCGGACATGCCTTGTTGAGATTAGTATAATCAACGCACATGCGCCAAGTTTTATTCTTCTTTTGAACTAGTACAGGGTTTGCCAACCAATCTGGATGATACACTTTTTAAAGCCTGCATCTAATAGCTTGGTGATCTCCTGCTTGATGGCGTTCCGACGATCTGGAGCGAACCGCTGGAGTCTTTGCTTGATAGGCTTTGCCTTTTCATCGACGTGTAAGGAATGCTCGATCACCTCCCGAGGAACACCTGGTATGTCGGATGGTTTCCAGGCAAAGATGTACTTGTTAGCCTGGAGAAAGGTGACAAGCACGCCTTCCTATTTATCGTCGAGCCCTAACCCGATCAGAGTCGTTTTGGACGAGTCGGCTAGGTCGAGGATGATTCTCTTGGTTCCTTCGCCAGGCTTCATTCCTGACGTGGCCTTCTTCTTGGACGGGACGTTGCTTTCTTCTTGAAACGTGGCAGCCTCTGCTTGGATTTTCTTCCCTTCGGCGGTCGCCTCCTGCAGCTCAACAAGTTCGCAATTCTCTCGGTCGCATTCCAAAGATCGCTTTATGTCGCTGCGAACCGTGATGACGCTTCTGGGTCCCGGCATCTTCATCATCAAGTAGGTGTAGTGTGGGACGGCCATGAATCTAGCCAGACCGGGCCTTCCCAAGATAGCGAGGTACGCTGTCTCGAAATCAGCCACCTCGAAACTTACATACTCGGTCCGGTAGTTGTCTTTGGTACCGAAAGTGACGGGCAAAGAAATCTGCCTGAGTGGAAACAAAGACGCAGGGATCACCCCATGGAACGACTGAGTGCTCGGCCTTAGCTTGGAGCGGGGGATGTTCATATCGTCGAAGGTCTTGGCGAATAAGACGTTGAGTCCGCTCCCTCCATCGATCAATACCTTCTTGAGCTTTACATTGCGAATGACAGGGTCGAGCACTAGAGGGTACTTACTCGGATGTAGAACCCGGTTGGGGTGATCTAAGCGATCGAAGGTGATCGGGACCTCAGACCACTTAAGATACTGGGGGGTCGCTGGTTCCATCGCATTGATCTCCCGAGCGGTGAGCTTTTGCTTCCGCTTGGACTCGTATCCGGTGGAGCCTCCGTAGATGTAGTTCAGCTCTTGCTCGAGCTCTTGGTTGTCGTCCTCGTCTGGAAGGTCTTTCTTCTTGGCCACCTCATCCTTCGCTGGGGCCGGCTGCTTGTGGCTTTCCTGCACAAAACGCTTCAGGGTGAAGCAGTCCTTGGCGACGTGCTTTCCCTTGGGGTGGAAAGGACAGATCGCATCCATGACAGAATTATAATCGGGCGCCTCCCTCCGCATGGCTTGGGGCCGATTGCGTTCTGTTATCGCAACTAGCTCCTCGCCTTTTCGCTTCTTATCTTTGTGCTTGGAGGACTCGGCTTTGTCGCCTTTGTTCTTTTGCTGTGGGTGATCTTCTTGGCGCTCGGCCAGGGCGTCTGAGGCCGTGGCATAGCGGTCGGCCAACGCAAACATCTCCTTCACAGAGGTCGGGGGTTTCCTGGATATTTTCTTGATTAGATCAGGATCACTTACCCCTTTCTGAAAGGCTGCCACCACCACAGCGTCAGATACGTCCCTGATGGTGTTCTTCTTCTGCATGAAACGCCGGATGAAATCCCTCAGCGTCTCGTCCTTCTTCTGGTGAGGCTGGTATAGGTCCCACGGAGTGCCAGGCCTCTCATAGATTCCCTGGAAGTTCGCGATGAATTGATCGTAAAGATCGCTCCAGGAGTCCACCGAGTTCGCAGGAAGTCCCGTGAGCCATGCTTGAGTCGAGGGGGTGAGATTGACTGGCAGATAATTCGCCATCACATTCGATTGCCCCTGCCGCTTTAATCGCTGGGCATAAACCTGCAGCCAAGCTTCTGGATCTCGCTCCCCGTCAAACTTAACGATGCCCTTAGGGTTGAAACCTTCGGGCCATACCACTCGGCGTAGCCGAGGAGTGAACGCTCGAATCCCGTCAATGGATCTCTCATCATGATAAGGGGGAGAACGGCGTGGTGAGCCCCTGGCTCGGCGATTGTCTTCAGCGCGTCAGGGTGGAGTTCAGCGCGGCGAGTCCGTGACTCTACGTTCGTCGTCGTTCCGGACCCGGCGATGATAGTATCTATGGTCGTCGTAGTCGTCGTACCTTCAATCACTTCATCGATTGTGGCTGGTGCCGAAGCGCTCATAGTCGTCGTGGCGCGTGCGTCGTTCTTCCTCTTCTTGCTCTTGTCGTCCGGCGGTGATGTCTTGGCAGAGGTCGCGATTGAGAATTCAACGAGCGTCTCCGACTGGTGGTGTGAGGCGTCGACTACCTGAATTCCGACTGGTTGCAGTCCGACTTCTAGCGACACGAGTGGCTGCGTGGGAGCGTGAGTGCGCTTCCCCTACCGGCTTCTCCTGATTCTGCTGAATCGCCACCGCCGTCACCATGGCCTTGATCTGGGCCACAATCGGGGCTGCCGGGCTGTCAGACGCAATCATTGGATCCAGTGTATCAAGAAGCGTCTTGGAGGCAACGACGTTCTGCAGCGGTGTATGGAAGACGGCTTGGTCTCCCAACCTGGACTGCAGGATGTCCTCGCGGACATGGCGGCCACGCGATCGAAGCGATCACGTCTATACCTCCTTTCCCTTACGGAGTAGACGATCTTCCTCCGCAGCCTCTTGAACCTCTTGCTGGCATTGGGGATCGATCTTCTGTTCTTCTACCGCGAAGATGCCACGTAGGTCGCAGCAAATTCCTATGACGCCGACTGGTTTACTAGCCGAGTGAAGGATCGATATGGCCTAGAGGGGGGGTGAATAGGCAATTTTACAAATATTGGCAATTTTAGTTTACTAACTTATGGCAAGAGTCAAGCAGAATCCAAGCAATGAGTAAATATAGCGAAAGCAATAAAAGAGATGATACTGGAGAGACAACGATTTTATCCCGTGGTTCAGAGCCGCACTCCTAATCCACGTTGAAGCACTTCTTCCGAAGTTCCGCTTCTCCAAAGCTAGTCGCAGTAGCTCTGGTGTTCACTCGGGTAACTCTTTCACTTCTCCAGTGAGGTGAGTTCCAAACCTCTCACAAACACAGTTGCCTTCCACAAACACCTTTGGACAGGTCACACTGTTTTACTTCCTCCAAGCTGTCTAGGATCATCAAGATCCAAGAGTAATAAACCTTGCACAAGTTCTGTCTCTTGATTCACTATGCAAGTCACAAAACTAGACACTGACTTGGAGCTTACACACTTAGGAATGTATGAAGATTTTTGTGTGAAAATGAAGCACAGACTCCTTTTTGAGAATGAGAGCTATATGATAATGCCAAAATGTAAGGAGTTCATTCGTATTATTGGTAGATGGCTTAGGAAATGCTTATATAGCCATTTTGAGTGAATATAGCCGTTACACCTGTTACAGTAGCCGTTGGACGTGTCAGATGTCAGAAACAACAGAAAAACACACGTACAACGGACTATGTATCGTGGCTTAGCGATCTTGGGTATGTGTATGCGGACCAAATTTCGAGTTCACGACGGACCAAAAAGTTTGGTCCGCAGTACATGGGTTGATCAAGAAGATGGTCTAGCATGCAACTGAGAGATATATATAAGTATCTGACTAAGAGGCTTGGTCTGTTACACATGACTTTCAAGAGATTTTGCTTAGACATAGAGACCTATGTACGCAGGACCAAAATTTTGGTCCGTCATACAAGGACAAAGCCACAGATTTGCCAGGCATATAGACACATGTACTTCGGACCAAATTTTTTGGTCTGTAATGCATGGACTTAAGAGAAGAAAGGTTCTGGCGAGAAGACACATGTACTTCGGACCAAATTTTTGGTCCGTTATACATGGACTTCACAGAAGATTGGTTTTGGCAAGACGACACATGTACTTCGGACCAAATTTTTGGTCCGTTATACATGGACTTCACAGAAGATTGGTTTTGGCAAGACGACACATGTACTTCGGACCAAATTTTTGGTCCGTTATACATGGACTTCACAGAAGATTGGTGCCAAGAACCTTTTTCAACATAGATAAATTTTATCCCGGCTTTTCAATCTAGCAACGGACTTAAAGTAATTAAACACAAATATTCTGTCCGTTTCCTAAGTAAAAACCTCTTTTGAAGATAGAGAATACTTATTTTAGGTTTCGATTAAAAGGAACATCAAAGATTTAGTCCGCCAAAAACTTATACATCTGAAGGGATGCTGGACCAAATTTTTGGTCTCAAGATAGGAAACCTAAGACATCTTTGGTCCGACATCGAGGAGAGAAATTGCATGTATCTTGGACCAAATTTTTGGTCCGTCACACAAAGTGCACTTCTTGACTAAGATATTTTTCGAAAAGTTTGTTTAAGAATATGTGGATATCAAAGCGAGTAAATTCTAATCAAAAATGATATACAAAGGGAGTTTTGACATAGAATAGATTCAAGGTTTGCAATTTGATCAAGAATATAGATAGGTAAAGATTGGTCCATTGTCTTGAAAGATATAGTTTTAGAAGGGTAAAGATTGAGTGTTTTTAGCTCCAAGAGATCTAGTTTTGCTTTTGCCTAACAAATTATTTCCTTATGCAAAGTCCCTCTATTTGGACAACTAAACAAAGATAAAACCCCTAGGCTATTAGACTTAAAACATCTTCCAAGATATAAATTATAAACTAAAAGCCTTAATCTTGTTGTACCAGCTTATTTCATCATAGGTTCCAGCTCACTTATCTTCAAGCTTTGAATATTACTAACTTAGTCATCAATACCAAAATCATGATAATCTAAAAAATAAACTTGAGGGGTGCCTAGATGCTATCACTGAGTCAGAGCGATATACCTGAGATGGATCAGCCTGACCACTACCAGATTGGATCTGGTTTAGGTCTAGGCGAACGAGTTCTCCACGTGCATCTACGACGAAATCCAGGCTTCCTAAGCGAAAAGCCTGGCCGAAGATGAAGGTGGCGGTCATTCCGCCGATCGCTGCCATCGAGTCTGTAGGAAAAGATTTTAGCGCTTCCCCTACCTGGCGCGCCAATTGTCGACTTTTGTAATCGGCAATAAATTTATGGGGCAGGCGCTAGATCTCAAACTCGAAGGTCACACAAGACAAGGGTTTAGACAGGTTCAGGCTCTCACGGAGGAGATAATACTCTAATCCTGTGCGCTGGGATTATATGGATCTCTCGGATCTAAGATTGCTCAAAGCACAATGTGCTCTGGATAAAAGGCAATGTGTGTGTGTCGAGGCGATTGCTCGATTGCTTTGTTGCTTGATCCCTCTGTTGTTGCCCGCCCCCTCCCTTATATAATGGGGATGGCGCGGCTTACAGAGTCCTGATCGGTCTAAGAGATTCCGATCGGTTACGGGATTCTAGTCGGTTACATGATAGAGTTTACATCTTTATCTACCCTATTAACGACTCGGATTACAACCGTATCTTTTATATCTAAATACGTATTCAACTTTCTATGGGATGTGCCCCCTTCCATACGGCAGCAAGTCCTGGTGCGGGGTTTATCCTTTGGGCCTTCTACTTGGGCCTGTCTTCTCCTCAGGCGATGCTGGGCCGGTCATGAAGATACCTGGTTTCATATATTCCACATAGAGCCTAGCCTTGCACCAACCCGGTGATGATTAACCCTTACTATGGCACTGGAAATCACCCATCGAGTCCTTTCCTCTATAGCAAGGTATACACCGTTATATTGGAATGCTTTAACCTCAACACCTCAGTGAAGGGAGCACCTACGAGCGACACCGTACCCCAGTTCGCCCTTCTTTCGCCTACCAAAATGCAAGGCTAAGCCCTAACTAATTTACTAAGCTAAGACTATCCCATACTAGGACATGAATTTACACAAATTAAAAGACTTGTTTCACTGGATTTGGAGTTTCCTAGCAAAATATATGAGCATTTGAATTCGGTCGTTTTCATAGCTGGAAATGACAAAATAAAAGTATATACTTCATATGATGGTGCAAGGATAATATTCAAATACATAAAATTTATACCCCAATTTATATGTCGTCCCAATCCATTTAATATTCAATCAATGAGCATTCTTATATTCGACACGAAGGATCCACATGTAAGTTCAAGCTCCATTAAATTTGGTGATTGGTTTAATATTAATGTTTAATCATTGTTTAATGACAAATCTAATCATTATGAGACTAACATGTTTAATTGAGCTACATTCTTATTAGTCTCAAATTTGGATGCAAAATAGAAAACCAAGGTGTGCACTCATATTCACTCTATTAGTTTAATGCATACTTAGGAATCAAGTTAAAAGATGATCTCTTCCATTGCTTATATATCAAAGATGTGCATTATGTTTTCAATTCCATATATTACATGAATGCACACATCTAAGGGGAGTTTATAATTTAACTTGATGTTTCAATAGTACTGATCCATGTCTTCTTGCAAAATAAAATAAAGGATCAAGACTTTGAAACAACCCTTTGAGTATATATATATAACTTGTGTAGTTATAGCATACTCATGCAAATATAGAATAAACTCATATGCAATATAAGATTGATTATGTGCATATTGATTCCATGTTCAATTAGTTATATGCACATACTTAATAGAGTTTGTTCTATAGTTGATGGTCTAAATGTATTGATCTCATTTCTATCACTCAAACATATTGGATCATTATTTTTCATCAAATTGAGTATATGAAACTTGTGTAGTTGTATATACTCATGTCAATTTAAATGAAATTTAAATTGAGTTCAGTTGTCTTTTAATCAAATCAAAGAACGCTTCATCATGTGTTGATGGTGTCTCTTTATTGATTAAGGACAAGCGAAAAGTTCTTGAGTATAATGAAGCATTAGTTGCATCAAAGTACTCAAGACACAATTAATCATTCAGATTGATTTGGGTTGTACTCAATCAATCTTGGAGCCATCCATTTGTGTTAATGGAGTGCGATGATGATTGAGACAACCGTGTTTGTTGGACTAACGATCTTCAATGAGTTGTGAAGTAGGTTGAGTCCAAGAAGATAAAGAATCGAGAACGAGAAGTTATCATGTGTTGATGAGATTCAAGAGGTGTGACCCGAAGTGAAGAGAAGGGCTAGAGAAGGTTCATCATGTGTTGATGAACAAGAAGAAGATCCGATCTTGGAGAGAAGATGATTGGATATCATAAAGTTCTAAGTGGATCGCTAGAGGCAAAGGTAAAACTAGCTAGGGCTAAGAATGTGTTTCTAGTCTTTTACCGGTCTCGGTGATTGGATGGGAGACCGGGTTGCTAGTTAGGTTGCCGTACTATTAAGAGGGGTTGAGTCATTTAGCTTGAGCTTCATCATGTGTTGATGAACTCAATCCGGTTCACTCTAGCTCACTCTCTTGATCGGATTTTTGCATGGAGCTAACCATTTGGCATGTGTTGAGAATGGGTGAAGCTCGTGCATTGGATTTTGCATGAGCTAAGCATTTGCATATGTTGCAAAGAAGGGAGCGCATGTTTGCTTCTTTATTGAATCTTAATTGATTTGGTTTTTGCATGAAGCTATGGATTTGCATGTGTTGCGAAAGGGAGATAGCTTATGCAATGTTGTATATGTGGTTATTGCTTGATTTGAATAGTGGTTGTTTTGCATGGTGCTAGAGATTTGTATGTGTTGCAAATAGAGAGCTCATGCTTTGGTGTTTTAGCTTGTGATTGGATCATGTGTTGATCATCACAAAGCTAAGCTTGGTTTGTGCCTTGAGTTTGCAAAATGTGTTTTTGCAAAATATTGAATGGATTTGTTATTTGCAAATGTGTTTTGCAAATGAGCTGGAAGTTATGGGTTTCGATCCTAGAGCATGTGTTGGCATTTGCAAATGTGTTTTGCAAAGTGTCGGGATCATGTGTTGATCCTTACATTGCTAAGAGGATTGATCTCATAAGTTTGTGATTTATTTGCGAATGTGTTTTGCAAATAAGTTGTGCTTAATGCGATTCTTTAGAGAATGTGAATTGGGTTTGCAAATGTATTTTGCAAATTGCTTGATCATGTGTTGATCATCACATGGCTTAAAGAATCAATTATTATTGATGCTTGATTTAAAGAGAAAAGATTTTTGTGAATATCTGGTTCTGTTATGGAAATCTGGCAGTACCGCTGGGCTGGCAGTACCGCTTATGGGAGCTGGTACTGCCGCTCGGCCGGTACTATCGCCCTTGTGAGGCCGGTAGTTCTTTTCCAGAAGAGCGTGTTTTCTCGGTTTGTGAAGGCCGGAGCTACCGGGGTCGATGGGCGGTACTACCGGAGGTGCGGTAGTACTGGCGCCTTACCGCCGGTAGCTATTTTCCAGAGAGGTTGTTCTGGAGGTTGCGCTGAGGCCGGTAGTACCGTCCGTGGGGGTCGGTACTACCGCTCAAGCGGTACTACCAGGTTTTTGCCTGCAGTAGTACCGGGTTTCTTGCGCAACGGCTACATTTCAAGTACCACGGTAAAAAATATTGTGTCTCTTGTGCTTGCATTGTATTCGTTATTTATATTCAAGCAATTTCTATTCATAGAATTAAATTGATAGATTGCTTGTCTTTAGAATTGCAATTATTGTTAGAGACATATAGTTAGTGCACATAGTGAGCCTAGTTGATTTAGGCTTTAATTGTCAAAACCTTAATTTATTGCTTTGTCGGGACCCGAATTTGTAAATCCGAACCCTCTGTGTATACCGCACTAGTCCAGGATCACGCTAGTGCACACAGGCTCAACATAGATGCTATCACAGTCATACACAGCGGAATATAGCACAACTTTAATAATTAATAGTAACTGTTGTCTTACATGATTATTGCCACACAGGGCTTATAAAAGAAATAGCAAATAAGCAGCAGTGGAAATTAAATAAGCGTAGCAGATCCCCGGTTCACCGCAGGCAACTGACGAGGCTCGGACCCTAAGCATTCGCATCCATATAATCCTCCTCCACGAAAGGCGTAGATTCTTCCTCTTCTGAAGTTGTTGTTGTTGGGGTGAGTATATAAAGCACTCAGCAAGTTGTGCACAGCAATGCAAGTCTAATATTCTATATGCTTGGCTTAATCCAAGGGAATGGCTAATAAGAATATTTTGCAATAAAGCGGCATTTAACAAGAATACAGTAAATAGATTAAAAAGTAGTAAAACAAATAACAGTAATTAATAGATTCAACATTTCTGAAGTAAACCAAGTTTCCAATCCTAAATCAATTTCCATTCTCCATGGCACCTTGCCATCCCAACAGGTTTTTGTTTAACAAAAGTCTAACCCTTAACTATAATTCCTGAGCATTGCCCAATACCGTGAGCACGGCTATTCGAATAGATTATACACTCTGCAGAGGTTATGCACTTTACCCACACGATACAACCAAACACCACCAAGGCGAGTGATCATAACAAAGCCTTTGCAATGCTACACCTAGACCCAGTACTGTTCGCTAAGGTTTCAACACTGAAGGGTTAAACCACCACAACAGGGCCCCCCTCTTGCGCCATGTGAGTTAAACCGTAAACCCGGGACTCACTATTCACCACGACAGCACCGAAATCTAGGCTTCACAAATTATTCAGCTAGGCTGTCCCATTCTAGACATGTGGTTGCTAGAAAGACTCAGGTCAAAGGCTTGCAAGGTTAAGTCCTTAAAGTGATTAAGGCAAGACTTCCACATACCCCTGCCAATCCTGACCCACCTTGGCACACTGCCCCTGCCACTTGCCCCAATCTAAATCATTACCACCCCAGTTGATTACCAAGCACCACGTGCCACCAACATTTCAATCTAGTTGTGTGACCTCCTCGCCACGACAACTTGATATCACTGTGTGACAACACATGACACACCAATTCTTAAACATTGTTCCATATTCCATTAGTCAAGATTAAGTATCAACATTCGGACACATGTGATGACGTGGCATGGCTAAGCAATCTATGACGGTCTAACTAGCCCATGTTGATTATCAATATTAACCAACTATTAATTAACCATCTTAGGGTGACAATGAGATCATGGCATATAATTGAAAAGGTATGATTTGATTCAAATAGGCATATTATCTAATTCCCAAATTAATTGAAATCATTTATACACATAAAATATCATGCATAATTTTAAGAGACAAAATAGCAATTTTGTGAAATCAGGTGCAATATGGTCAAAGCACAACTTGCCTTGGAGTAAGTGCTGGTCTTGCTCTGAGCTTGGTTCTTGAAGCGAAGAATCTTACTCCGGATCGCCGAGCAGTTCAACGTCTACGCGAAACGATGCCAAAATAGCAAATAAACACCAAAACAGAGAGCAACAAAAACTCCAAAAATAAAATAAAATTAACCAATAAATATATCATGATTTTAAAAATTTTTAGAAATTTGAATCACTCAAATCCGAGTTAAAATGCAAAAGATATGGCCTTTTGAAGTTTGAATAAATACTGAAAATACAGAAAATAGAATTTCCGATTTTCCCGAATTATTTTTCCACTGGAAATTACCGATTAATGTGCAAGCGACACGTGGACCAATCTGAGACAGACACGTGGCTCTGGCGCATGGACTTAGTCCACGAAAACACGCTGGTCCACCGTGGACTCGAGATACTGTGCTGTGGATCGGCTGATGTCAGCTGACGTCATCGCGATATGTGGGCCAATCAAATTGTGCCACGTCGCTCGGTCTATGGACCATGTCCACGGCACATGCCTGTCCACGGTGCACCCGGTGCACGATGCTTCGATACCCGCACCGACACGCGTCGCACATCCGCGAGACGATCCAACGGCCAACGCACTACGCACACGCGGCTCAATCTCGATCGTCTGATTAAATCTAACGACCATAGCTTTACCCAAGCAGAACACTGCTGAAGATGCAGACGTGGCGCGATCTAGACGGTCCGGTGGAGATCCGACGGCTTCGCGAAGCTTCGAAGCACGGCGATGTCGCGGCGGCGCTGAGTTCCTGGAGACGAAGACGACGACGGTTCCGACGGCGAACTAGCTCCTCCCGGCGATGAAGATGTGGCAGCTCCAGCGCGGCTCGACACGACGAGTCTGGATCTGGAATCCGAGCGGTGGATGGAGGCTTGACGGCGGCAAAACGGCGAGAAAACGAGCGGCGGCGCTACAAAGAACTACGGCGAGGTCTCGGGGCTAAACGGCGGCGACTCCGGCGAAGAGGCTAGGCTAGCAGATGGGCACTGGGATGGCGATCCTCGAGGTGCGGTCCGCACTTTAAATATCCATGCGCGTAGGGAAGGAAACCCTAAGCAATCCGCGGCGGAGACGGCGCGCGGCGGCGAAACGGAAACCGGATCGGAGACGACGACTAACGACCGTCCGATCCAAGATGAACGGCCACGATTGATTCCCGGGCGATACGATCCGATTCGATCTTTCCAAATCCAACGGGCGAGATCTAAACTTACCAAAACAACACGAAGCGATCCCGACCGCTTGATCTCGATCCAACGGCTCACGCGCTACGGTTTCGCCGAGGAAAGAGGACCGCACGATCCGATCCAACGGTCGCCGCAGCATGCGGCGAAGCGGCGGCGGGCGCCTCGACAACATGGGCAGCAAGACACGATCTTTGGGCTTCGCCCCCGATCTTGTTCAGCGATTTTCAAAAGCCTTTTGATTTAAAATAATTCCCAAAATTAGATTAATTCATTTAAGGCAATTAAAATATTAGGAAAAATCCAAGAAAATTCTCATAAATACTTTGAGACATTTTGAGTTCAAATAAAATATATTTGGCAAAACTTTGTTTTGACTATGCAGATATTTAATTGGTTTTCTCAAAGAGGCTAATTACTTAATTCTCAAAATAAATTCCAATAAATCCAGAAAAATCCCAATAAATCTCAAATTGCATAAATGACAATAAAATAACACTTAAAGCAAAAATTGGGGTGTTACATGCTTCCACATTAATTATTGTTAATCTTGACTAATGGAATATGGAACAATGGTATGAACTTGTGTGTCATGTGTGGTCACACGATGAGGTGGAGTTGTTGTGGCGAGGGATGTCACACAATGACATTGAATTGTTGAAGGCATGTGGTGTTTGGTTATCAGCTGGGGTGGTAATGATTTAGATTGGGGCAAGTGACAAGGAGCAGTGTGCCAAGGTGGGCCAGGAATGGCAGGGGTATGTGGAAGCCTTGTCTTAATCACCCTAAGTACTTAACATTGCAAGCCTTTGACCTGAGTCTCTCTTGCAACCACATGTCTGGAATGGGACAGTCTAGCTGACTAATTTGTGATGTCTAGATTTTAGTACTATAGTGGTGAACAGTGAGTCCCGGGTTTACGAATTAACTCACATGGCGCAAGAGGGGCGCCTTGTTGTGGTTTAGCTCTTCAGTATTGAAACCTTAGCGAGCAGTACTGGGTCTAGGTGGAGTATTGTAAAGGCTTTGTTACGATCACTCGCCTTTGTGGTGTTTGATCGTATCGTGTGGGTAAAGTGCATAACCTCTGCAGAGTGTATAATCTATTCGAATAGCCGTACTCGCGGTATTGAGCAATGTTCGAGAATTACAATCAAGGGTTAAACTTTTAATTAAATAAAACCTGGCGGGGATGATGGTTCGCCATTGAAAATTGAAAGATGATTAGGAATTAAACTATGTTACTTGAGAAATGTTGCAAGTTATTAATATTGATAGTTGTTTTACTGCTTTCAATCTATTTACAGTATTCTTTATTAAACACCGCTTTACTGCAAATTAGCCTTGTTAGCCATTCCTTTGGAGCAAGCCTTGCATATAGTTATGATAGAATTGCATTGTGTGCACAACTTGTTGAGTACTCTATGTACTCATCCCAACAACAACAACCTCAGTAGACGAAGAGGCTATCTTTGGTGTGGAGGAAGAGTGTCATGATGATGCGAATGCTTAGGGTTCGAACCTCGTCAGTTGCCTGTGGTGAACTGGAGAGCCGCTACGTTTATTTATATTTTCGCTGCTGTATATTTCTATTTCTTAGTTTAAGCCCTGCGTGGCAATAATCATGTAAGTCGCAACCGTTATTACTAATTAATGGAATTATTATCTTATTCCGCTGTGTATGATTGTGATAACATCTATGTTGAGTCTGTGTGCACTAGCGTGATCCTGGACTAGTGCAGTATACACAGAGGGTCCGGATTTACACATTCGGGTCCTGACATACTGCGACAAAACAGATTGCTGTTTTTTCAGTTTTGTGCGCAGGTTCCAGTTCCGTTTCTGCAGAAGTATTTGTGATTGTTCAGGAGCTTTGCTGAGAAGGATCCAACACTAGTGACGTAGGGTTGTGCTGGTTTGGTGTGTGGTGCATGCTTGATAAAATGCCTAGCTAGACAGTTCTCGGTTCGATGAGTACGAATTTAACTGGTTATATGTTGTTTAATCTAATTTCATGCGCATTTCATGGATTTCTCAGAGTTTGACCTCAACCTTAGCTCTTCATGACAAGCACCTTCGTTTATCTTTTAAGGTGGTGAATGCATTGCGTTCTCATTTCCCATAATTCATTACCTTGATACCCTGCATAGCTGACAGTAAAATCTCAAGTAGCCAAAAATAGCTAATTGAGTAAAATGTATACCGTTTAAATTTAGTGTGTTTTTACAATTTTGTTAGACTGCCTGATAAAATAATTTGTTAGACTGTGATAATCATGTAAAATGTTGAACTCATACGGTTGGTTAATCAGTACTATATGTGTGCTTTATACGGTATCTGTTTTCGCGCATTATCTGACAAAAATTATTCGATACCATATCGATTTTGCTCCGTATTCGATTCGAATCCGCGACCGATATTATCCACGTCGTATTCGTATCCGGTATTATCCGAATCTAACAAAAAAAATATGATTTAAAATATGAAAAGAATGATATCGGATTAAAAAAAATGGTTTAATATACGGGTTCGGCCAGCTCTCACATCAAAGCTAGCGACACGATCATGGCAAACGTGAACGCGCGCATATCATTCAAGCAGTCAAGCTGGCAATCAAGAAGGGAAGAAGGAAATGCCTGAAATGTTGGCTGTCAGTTGTCGCTTGCGAGAATTAATTAGGACGACGAGAAGGGATAATCTGGTACTGGCTGTCGCGACCAAGGTTTCAAATTTCGGTTTCGGAATGAATTTCGTCTCGGGTCGGATCACTAAATTTTGGCGAAATTTCGGAATTATTTCGAACGAAATTTGAATTTAAAAATTCAAATCCGGTCTAATCCGGGAAAAAAAACCGAAGTTCGGCAAAAAAAACCCCGAAATTTCGGATTTTTTGCAGTGGCTGAAAAGTGGTCTAAACATTATCTAAAAATTTTGAAATTTTGTTTGGAGGTTCCTGACACAATTCTGATGTTCTCACAAAACTTTTAGCTGATTATCACATCTGAGGAATTTTTTTCCCGGCCGGTACTTGAGATTTCGGGGTGGTCCGAAATCAGAAATTTCGCTGAAATTCGCCGAAATTTTGAACCTTGGTCGGGCCATGCTTGCATTGATCTGCGCCCATGTTTGACAACGATTTTCAGAGTTATCCATTCGGTTACCAGATATGCAAAATGAACCTTGTGTATTGGCTGTGTGGAGCACACGGTTGGCACGTTGGCTAGACTGCTTTAAAGTATTTTCATTTTGCATTAAATACATGTAACATCCCAAAAAAATTTAATCTCGTTTAGCACACGGTTGGCACGTTGGCGCATTGATCTGCGCTCATGTTTGACCAGGGTTTAAAATCTCGTTTTGATCTAAATCTTGTCCATGACCGGAGAACGAAATCTCGACGAGATTTAAAAACTTTGGACAAATCTCGGACGAAATAGAATAACAAAAATTTAAATCCGGATTTTTTTCTACCGAGAAAACTGAAATTTCGGCCTGTTTTGCCGAGATCTCGACAAAATTGCACTGAACCAAAAATGGATCAAACGACATCGAAAAATTCTAAAATTTGTTTTGTAGGTTCCTGACATATCATTGATGTTCCCATAAAAATTTTAGATGATTATAAGATCTGGGGAATTTTGAAAAATTCAAATATTGCTACTGTCCTGATAAAACACTGACCAACAAGTTTGAACCGAATGAAAAATAAAACAAATCATGTTAGAACATTTTGAATTTTTTTTTGCATGGGTGTGATGCATCACTAATGGTCTCATAAAATTTTCAGATGATGATAAGGCTTCATGAATGTTTGAAAATTCGGACAGTGCTACTGTGCTGATAAAAGCTTTACCGGTAAATTTCAACCAAATGAAAAATGATATAAATAATGTTAGAAAATTTTGAAATTTTTTTGGATGGTCCTGATTAATCATCAATGTTTCTATAAAATTTTCATCTGATGATCAAGCTTAAATAATTTCCAAAAATTCTAAGAGTGCTACGTCCTCGTAAAAGCCTAATGATCAATACGTAGATTTGCTTTAGCATCCAAAAAATGTTTAAAATTTTGCATAAGGGTTATAAGGAAATTCTTAAGATCTCACAAAAATTTTGAATCTTGATCACACTCCAGTGAATTTATAAAATTCTTACAAGAACAATGTACCATTTATTTTCTTTCTGTTTTTGATTTTTGAAATATAACAAATGAAGTTCAATACATACATAGATTTGATTGAGCAAACAAAAATTTTGAATTTTTTAAAACTTTTATATAATGGTACTGAGTCAATTATTAAGCTCTCATAAAAATTTTGGATCATGATCACACACGAGAAAATTTATAAAATTCTGACAATGTTACTATCCCAATTATGTTCATTCTGTTTTTGATTTTTTAAAGATAACAAATGAAGTTCAATTATTTTATTTTACTGAGTGATTTATGAACCGGACTATCACTGCCGGTTCACATACAAACCGGCAGTGATGCCTATTTGGAACCGACAGTGATATGATGTTCTGTAGTAAGGATAGCTAATAACTTAATAAGAAACTTTGTCATAGTTTTGCATGGCCCAATCTGGCCACTCCGACGATCGAATTTTTTTTTGCTCAAGAAAAGATATAGTAGAAGGTCTTCACTCGTGTTTTATACCTACAACACCCCAGCCCATTTGGGCCCTGGGATGCAGCCAATTAATAGTCAACTGATCGAACATATCAATATATCATTTTCACACACTACTGCAGAAACACTTATCACAGACGGTTCGAAACCGTCATCACAGACGATTTTCCGAATCGTTTATATCAAAGTATCAGTGATGACAATATGTCATCACAAACGATTTTATAACCGTATGTGAAAAAATACATCACAGACGGTTTCAAATTAGAATCGTCTATGATGTAAAAAAATATAGCTTAAAATATGAAAAAGAACCATATCTGACAAAAAAAAAACGTTTAATATACGGGTTCGGCCAGCTCTGACATCAAAGCTAGCGACACGATCATGGCAAACGTGAACGCGCGCATATCATTCAAGCAGTCAAGCTGGCAATCAAGAAGGGAAGAAGGAAATGCCTGAAATGTTGGCTGTCAGTTGTCGCTTGCGAGAATTAATTAGGACGACGAGAAGGGATAATCTGGTACTGGCTGTCGCGACCAAGGTTTCGAATTTCGGTTTCGGAATGAATTTCGTCTCGGGTCGGATCACTAAATTTCGGCGAAATTTCGGAATTATTTCGGACGAAATTTGAATTTAAAAATTCAAATCCGGTCTAATCTGGGAAAATCTGGTACTGGCTGTCGGGCCATGCTTGCATTGATCTGCGTCCATGTTTGACAACGATTTTTAGAGTTATCCATTCGGTTTCCAGATACTCCCTCCGTTTTGAAAGCAAAGGAGAGAAGCATTTAAATTATGTCCTTCAATATTAAAGATTAAGAGCTCTCGTCTGTTAAATTGTGTTCTCAAATTATGCCCATACATGCAGATGCACGCAGATACATGCGACCACACATATTCCAAAACAAAAACACGGCAGGTCATTTTCTATAATCATGATTAATTAATGCATGCATGTTGCCAATTAATAGAGACACAATATTAAATAGAGGCATTAGAGTCTTTTGGCAGAAACCATAATCTGTCTTAAAATTTTTCTGTCCCTTACTTTTCAGGACGGAGGGAGTATGCAAAATGGACCTTGTGTATTGGCTGTGTGGAGCACACGGTTGGCACGTTGACTAGACTACTTTAAAGTATTTTCATTTTGCTTTAAATACATGTAACATCCCAAAAAAATTTAATCTCGTTTGGCACACGGTTGGCACGTTGGCGCATTGATCTGCGCTCATGTTTGACCAGGGTTTAAAATCTCGTTTTGCTTTAAATCTTGTTCATGATCGGAGAACGAAATCTCAACGAGATTTAAAAACTTTGGACAAATCTCGAACGAAATAGGATAACAAAAATTCAAATCAGGATTTTTTTTTTCTTCCGAGAAAACTGAAATTTCGGCCGGTTTTGCCGAGATCTTTGCGAGATTTGCCGAGATCTCGACAAAATTGCACTGAACCAAAAATGGATCAAACGACATCGAACAATTCTAAAATTTGTTTTGTAGGTTCCTGATATATCTCAGTGATGTTCCCATAAAAATTTCAGATGATTATAAGATCTGAGGAATTTTTAAAAATTTAAATATTGCTACTGTCCTGATAAAACACTGACCAACAAGTTTGAACCGAATGAAAAATGAAACAAACCACGTTAGAAAATTTTGAAATTTTTTGTGCATGGGTGTAATGCATAATTAATGGTCTCATAAAATTTTCAGATTATGATCAAGCTTCATGAATGTTTGAAAATTCAGACAGTGCTACTGTGCTGATAAAAGCTTTACCAGCAAACTTCAACCAAATGAAAAATGGTATAAACCATGTTAGAAAATTTTGAATTTTTTTTTGGATAGTCCTGATTTATCATAAATGTTTCTATAAAATTTTTATCTGATGATCAAGCTTAAATAATGTCCAAAAATTCTAAGAGTGCTACATCCTCGTAAAAGATTAATGATCAATACATAGATTTGCTTTAGCATCCAAAAAATATTTAAAATTTTGCATAAGGGTTATAAGGAAATTCTTAAGATATCACAAAAATTTTGAATCTTGATCACACTCCAGTGAATTTATAAAATTCTTACAAGTACAGTGTACCATTTATGTTCTTTCTGTTTTTTATTTTTGAAATATAACAAATGAAGTTCAATACATACATAGATTTGATTGAGCAAACAAAAAATTTGATTTTTTTTAAAATTTTATATAATGGTACTGAGTCAATTATTAAACTCTCATAAAAATTTTGGATCATGATCACACATGAGAAAATTTATAAAATTCTGACAATGTTACTATCCCAATTATGTTCATTCTGTTTTTGATTTTCTAAATATAACAAATGAAGTTCAATTATTTTAAAAACGTTTCTGTATGATTCTAAACTTCTTAGGATGGTACCATAAATTTTTTAGATCAAGATAATTCACTTAAAATTTTATAAAAATCTGACAGTGTTTCTAAAGTTTTAAAAAATGTCTCAAAAATTCAGTGTTTCAACAAATTTTCATAGAAGATGACTTTCTTAAGGGTTATTGATCAATTTTCGGTCAAAAATAGCGAGATCTCGCTGAGATTTTCTGAGATTACTATAGCAATTTAAATTTTCTGAATTTTTTCAATTCGCCCGGCATTTCAAATCTCGTCCACGTCCGAAAACTGAGATCTCGCGAAAGTTCAGCGAGATTTTAAATCTTGTGTTTGACAACAATTTTCAGAGTTACCCATTCGGTTGCCAGATATGCAAAATGGACCTTGTGTATTGGCTGTGTGGAGCACACGGTTGGCACGTTGGCTAGACTGCTTTAAAGTACTTTCATTTTGCTCTAAATATGTAACATCCTGAAAAATTTAAAAACAGACAAAATAAAATTTTAAATTGGATAAAACAAAATTTTAAATTGGAATTATGAATTTAATATAAACTTCCATCACTTTCCTCATTTTGTTGAATTTCGGTCTCTAGAAAAGAGCATTTGTCCCTTTCTACCAAAATAAATAAAATATAAAAAGATAATTTTGAATTAGTAATTTATTTTGAATTTCTATCTTTTCTGATTTTTTCTGCAATTTTTTTTAAGAAAAACTTCTATATTAATTGTTTTCTTCTCATTCAAAATACAAAAGCCAAAATCACATAAGAGAAAAATCTGTAAAAATTTGGATTAACCCTAAATAATCTCCAGAGAATTCTCAAAAATTCTCAAAATAATTTTATGAAATTTAATAACTCAAGAAAATAAAAAACAACATTAAAACTAAGAATGTGAATTTGTCAAAGTTGTTTAAAAATATATATGCATGATTACTCTCTAAGATTTTTATGAAACCTTATAAAATCTCTAATAAATGATCATAAAAAGCTTCAAAGGGATTTGAACACAATTATTCGTCAGAATTTAATAAAAATGTACGAATGAGATAACCTCTGGAAATTTTATGACAGCATTGAAAGTACCTATTTAACTGACATAAATTGTTTTATAAAAATAAAAGCTAATTTGATGCATTTGCAAAATCAAAAACTGAAAATGCAAATAACTCAACAGATCAATGTCAGAATTTTAAATATATATATGTTATAATCATTTGAAAATTTTATTAAAACCTCTAAATACCCATAGGATCACCTAGAAAAATTTTCAAAAGAATTACAGTTAATTTGAAACTCCAAAAAAAAATCTGAAAACCGACACAGTAGCCTTATCAGAATTTTGGAAAATCAAACAAGTCATATCATACTTTAAAGTTTCTACAGAATGATAAATATTTTCTCCAGATCATGCACAAAATTTTTCAAAAATTTACAGACACGAATGACAGCTCAATTAAATATCTTATAATCTCAATCATGGAACTATGGAAGCAAAGTGAGCATTATTGTCCTGCGCCATCGCATGCACTACATTGACTGGTCAAACTAGCTAGTTGTTGAGCTCGGATGCTGAGCTGTTGTTCTTCACTAGACATTATAAAGCTGGAGACCTCGGATGCTGGGCTGTTGTTCTTCATGCACAAACTTGTCACTAGCTAGTTGTTGTTTTGGAAGGAATACATGGCGTCCAGCGCGGCAGCTCCTAAGACGGCACCTGTGTTCCACCCCACAGTGTGGGGTGACTTCTTTATCAACTGTCGCCCACAGCTATTGCAGGCATGCTCAATTGTTTTAAATTCGCTGTTGCCTGCTTTTGATGCATGTCATCCGGTCGACCTAAACTGCATTTATTTGTGGCTAGCTAGCTGTTCATTTTTTTTTTGGTTAAGATCGAGCATGCATGTCACGTTCTTCTTAACCAAATGAGTATCAATCCAATATGTGATTTGCTCCTTGATCCTTTGCAATCAATATTCCGGTATTTCTACACACCAACATGTTATCTTATTCCAGTATTTTGACACATCAACATGTACTCTCAACCATTTTATGTAATTTAAGACACTATGATTGTCATGGATTGTACGAGCTGCTGGCACTATATAATTGTTTCTTTTATACTGTTGTAAATAATACAAAAAAATAGAGACGAATGAAAACCATTTCAAGAAAAACAATGGGTACACAAATGCTATATCACTGTATGAGAAGATGTTTATATACTGTTGCAAATAATACACGGAAAAATAGGGATGGAAGGCACGAATTTTATGTCAAAACCATTTCAAGAAAAACCATGATACACAAAGACTATATCACTATATAAGTAGATACTTATAATAAAACTCTTACTCTATTCTATAAACTTACATAGCTATATTTATAAGGTGTACATAAAGGACATCGAGTAGGAGTAGAACTGATTAGAAAACAAATTCGGGTCATAAACTCAGCATGTATCATGAGATCAAATAGTTAGATGTGATCTTGCTTCTCTTTTCTGCTTAGTTTTACGTAACGTACATATCTACTGTAGCAGCAGTCAGAGGAATGGATGAGCGAGAGGTCCAATCAATTAAAAGAGGAGATAAGAGGGCTATTTGATGGTTGCAAGTATGTGGTGGAAAAGATAAATCTAGTTGACACGCTCCAACGTTTGGGAATAGATCATCATTTTGAGGATAAGATTATCAACACACTGAGCAGCATCCATAGTGCTGAACTCAACAGCCCTAGCCTTGATGAATTTTCCCTTCGGTTTCGCCTGCTTAGGCAACAAGCTCTTTGGGTTTCTCCAGGTACGTAGTAAAAACACAATATCTTCATACCACACCTAGGGTGATCTAGTAGTCATAAATATCTAGGGGCTGATGACTAAAAGAATATAAAATTAATATTTTATGCAGCACAAACATTTTATATTGTTTGATTGTAAGATTTATGCACTTTGCAGATGAATTCAACAAGTTCAGATATGAAGATGGGGGTTTTATCACTGACATAACTAATGACCCAAAGGGCCTTTTAAGTCTATACAACGCAGCTAATCTTCTAGTTCACGATGAGCATGCACTTGAAGAAGCTATCTTATTTGCAAGGCATCATTTGGAATTAATGAGAAGCAGCCTCAAGTCCCCACTAGCTGAACAAGTTTCACGGGCCCTTCAAATACCATTACCAAGAACCTTGAAAAGGGTGGAGGCACTCTCTTATATCCCAGAGTACATACAAGAGCAAACATACAACCCCTCCATATTGGAGTTTGCCAAGCTAGATTTTAACCTTCTACAACATCTTCACCAAAAAGAGCTCAAGGAAATTACTCAGTAGGTCTTCTAAACAGTCCATAAGTATGTAATGACTGATAGTGAACTCAAGATATCTAAAGTCTAATAGAATGACTTTCGTTACTAATAATTTCGTATAAAAAATAGCACACATTATGGGAAAACATGCATTTCTAATCTCACTTCTATGTAAATAAACATACATATTTAATTTCAGGTGGTGGAAGGATCTTTCAAGGGACATTAAACTCGACTACGTGAGGGATCGTGTAGTTGAGTGTTACTTTTGGTCTTATACTGTGTACTATGAGCAAGAGTATACACGTGCACGGATGATCCTTGCCAGGTTATTAATGCTAGCATCACTGTTAGATGACACTTATGATGTGCATGCAACTTTGGAGGATTCTCGAAAGCTCAATGAGGCTATACAAAGGTTGGGTTTAGTTTAATTTTTTGCTTAAGCAACGTGCATATAAATAGTAAGGTGTATAAATTAATTTGTAAGGAAATTCACCATGCAGCTGGGATGAGAGTGTTGTTTCTGCTCTACCGGAGTACTTAAAGAAATTCTTTCTCAAGGTGATAAGCAGCTTCGAGGAGTTTGAGAATGAGTTGGAACCAAATGAGAAGTACCGCAATGCTTACAATAAGAAAGCGGTACAACACACTAATATCTCCCTTTTAGATTTGATTCTCTGTTTTCCTCAAATCTTAATGATGTTATAAATTTGATTCTGAATATATTAGTTGCTCTAATATACCCGTCAATACTCATGTAGGATCATACACTACTACAGAATCAGTGATCCTTGCCGTCATATCACTACCGATTCATCAAAAAACGACAGTAATAATATTATGGCTTTTTTTTTTGATGAACCGACAGTGATAAATCCCTTATTACTGCCGGTTCGTGTCCGAACCGGCAGTAATACTATCACTGCCGGTTTTTAGTAGAACCAACAGTGATAATATTTTTCGAAAAATCACAACTTTTTCATATGGAGTCGGATGGAGATAAAATTTATATGAAAATTGTAGCTCTCGACGAGATCTACAACTTTGTAGTTGACAACCTTTTCATTTGAATTAATTTAAATATCCAAATAATGGTATCACTGCCAGTTGGCGGTTCGTATTCCCAACCGGCAGTAATAATGCTATCAACTATTTTTCAAAAATCATAAATTTTTCATATGGAGTCGGATGGAGATAAAATTTATATGAAACTTGTATCTCTCAACGAGATCTACAACTTTGTAGTTGACAACTTTTTCATTTGAAGTAATTTAAATATCCAAATAATGGTATCACTGCCGGTTGGCGGTTCGTATTCCCAACCGACAGTAATAATGCTATCAACCATTTTTTGAAAAATCATATCTTTTCCATACGGAGTTGGATGAAGATAAAATTTATATGATAATTGTAGCTCTCGATGAGATCTACAACTTTTTAGTTGACAACCTTTTCATTTGAAGTAATGTAAATATCCAAATAATGGTATTACTGTCGGTTGGCGGTTCGTATTCCCAACCGGTAGTAATAATGCTATCAACCATTTTTCAAAAAATCATAACTTTTCCATACGGAGTCGGATGGAGATAAATTTATATGAAAATTGTAGCTCTCGACGAGATCTAAAACTTTGTAGTTGACAACCTTTTCATTTGAAGTAATTTAAATATCCAAATAATGGTATCACTACCGGTTGGCGGTTCGTATTCCCAACCGGCAGTAATAATGCTATCAACTATTTTTCAAAAAATCATAACTTTTTCATACGAAGTCGGATGGAGATAAAATTTATATAAAAATTGTAGCTCTCACGAGATCTACAACTTTGTAGTTGACAATATTTCCATTTGAGTTCATTTAGATATCCAAATAATCATCAAAAGTTTTGGAGACAAAGGAATAAAAGGAAAATATATCTTATACTGGGAATGAGTGATAGGTGAGATGGTAAGGTAGGTTCGCGCAAGGCAGCAGATCGCGAGTTCGAGTCCTAGCAACCGCACGCGCGCGAAAATCGCGTGACTTGTGACTTGGGACGCGCGCGTAGAATACGGGGTGGTCGGTCCGGATGCAAATAATTTTTTTTATTTTACCGAGTGATTTATGAACCGGACTATCACTGCCGGTTCGCATACAAACCGGCAGTGATGTCCGTTTGGAACCGGCAGTGATATGGTGTTCTGTAGTAGTGATAGCTAATAACTTAATAAGAAACTTTGTCATAGTTTTGCATGGCCCAATCTGACCACTCCGACGCTCTAATTTTTTTTGCTCAAGAAAAGATATAGGAGAAGGTCATCACTCGTGTTTTATACCTACAACACCCCAGCCCATTTGGGCCCTGGGATGCAGCCAATTAATAGTCAACTGATCGAACATATCAATATATCATTATCACACACTACTGCAGAAACACTTATCACAGATGGTTCGAAACCGTCATCACAGACGATTTTCCGAATCGTTTATATCAAAGTGTCAGTGATGACAATACGTCATCACAGACGGTTTTGCAACTGTCTGTGAAAAAATACATCACAGACGGTTCTATTTTGGAATCTTCTGTGATGAGCTCTAAATCCTAGACGGTTTTGCAACTGTCTGTGAAAAAATACATCACAGACGGTTCTATTTTGGAATCTTCTGTGATGAGCTCTAAATCTTAGACGGTTCCAAACTAGAACCGTCTGTGATGAGCTCTACATCATAGACGGTTCCAGTTTATGTCCATCTGTGATATGGAGATCATTCCAATCATCTGAGATGATGTCAATATTACATACGGTTCCAAAATCGTCTGGGATGTATGCTCATCACAGACGGTTCCAGTTTGGAACCGTTTGGGATGTTGATTTCCTATTTTTTTCTTTAATTTTGTTTTATTGGCTAGCCTTAGGAAATGCTAGCCATGCCCTCTGAAAAAAAGAGAGTACAGAGCATCATCAAGCATTATTATGACATACAATTCAGAAATGAGATCAGATCTCATATGAAAATGCGGCGCATCCATTTGAGAAATCAACTCATATATATAAAAACCAATTGAATTGAGAGCTAGAAATGACAAATTCACAACATAAGGTTTACAAAATAATCCAAACGGTATCTAACAAATTCTCAACTCATCAGGTGAGCTTGAGTGGTATTCGCTATTTGGATTAATGACCTCACGCATGAAGAAGGCGCAGAGTTGTCCTCAGATACCTAGGAGGTCAGCCTGTTCCAACGCAGATTCAGCGTATTGCTAAGCCTGTCGATGGGAAGAGTAAAGACTTGCGTGTATATAAATTTGTAGGTGAAAACAATTGTTGCAATATTGACAAACCTCTACAACGTTGGTCTCCTTTGAACCAATGAGGAGTTGCATATTGTGGCAAGCGTAGAATCCACATAGGTTAGTCGCCTTTGGCTGCTGGTGGCACTGCCAAAATATAATAGGTTAATTAGTTCGAAATGTATTATTATGTAGTGTGAAGGATTGTTACATACTAGCGCATACCGAAAACTTATAAATATGCTTCAGCGTCGATGTGTTCTTCCTGTGTGGACGTCCACGATATTTGTAGACACCGAATGACGCATCGAGTAAATCTCTAATAGGCTTCAAGTTGTGGGTGCCGCTCTTTTTAGAATCAAGGTAAATTAGCTAGTTTTGTCTTAGTATAATTACGAGTAGAATCCAGTAAAACCTACACAGCCATATCGCCATGGTCATTCAACCTAACTTCAAACTGCATTATATAGTACAAAGCAACAAGTATAGCAACAGGATGAAGCACTTACCCCGGGTTGTGGGGTAAAAGTATGAATTTTTTGTCCCATTGAGTCAACAATACTTTTTGCACGTACTCGTGGATGACACCTAAATTTTCGTCCATAGTTTGCTTGGACACCATGTGTGGGTCAAGGAAACCCACCGATTGTTTACTTGCTTCTGTCTCCTTGACCATGTATCTACATATACAAAATGAAGGATCATATATATCTGACATTTATCTTTACAACACGAATGTACTTCGTGATTGCACACACTTACAATGTCAAGCATCTCATGAGCGATGCGTCAAGGGCGTTGAGGTTGAACAGATTGAATAGGTCGTTGAAGCTGATCACGAAGAAGCCATCCAAAAATCGATGGAAGAAATGCTCCTCCTTGAAGCTACCGAGATACTCGATGCACGTTGTGCCACCGGCTTGTTCGCTTGTTCCATGCACCAATTTTGCAATCTAGTGCACGCTACTGTAAGCGTGTCCTCGCACTCTTTCGGTATGAACAGCTGTCCTAGCTCGAATTGTCGTGCCAACGGGGCGAACGAAAAGTCATGGGCTGATGTGGTCCACCCTTTCAATTTGCCCTTGTCGCCTCCTCGCCGTCTACCAAATGTCGTCTTCACGGGAGATGATTGGGCCCGAACTGCAGTTTCGGCCTGTGCCTGACGGGACATGGTAGCCGATTTGGCGGGCTTCGTCGGTGTAGTACATGGATCCGGTAGTGCTAGTAGCTTCGGTGCAACACGTGGCTCAGGTACGAGTTGTAGCTTCGGTGCTTCTAGGCAGGCGTCGAAGGAGATGTTCTTCTTGGGTCACTGGATGAATGTACTGATGGCATCCCCTAGTGTGATGATCTCATTGTTTGGGGGCATCTCCAGCGCGATGGCCTTGAAAATTTCATGTACACCGTCGACATAGACCTTCGTGTAGCCCGGCTCTAAAGTACGACCGTGCACAAACGCCCCTACACCGGATGCATACACTCGTCCCCAAGTAGCCTGTAGGGGAACAGAGTCGTTGGCTAGCCTCACTTGCAGATTGCACGATGTGACCACCTACATAGGGTACACAAGTAATTAGGTAACACGTCCAACAGGTCTATGTAAGCAGCATTGCAGACATGTTACCCGGGTGTCGTCAGGAGGAAATCTGGCTTCATCCACGTCTGTCTCAGGGGCGAAAGCGCAGCTGCTCCGACGGTTGGTTGGGCTGAACCGCACCTGTGCTTCTTAGGCTTACACGTCCTATGCCTGCCTCTCCGCAGCCACCCTTTGCTCCATCCTTTTCTCAAGGCATCGTAGCTAACTATAGAACTGCGCTTTGAGCCTTTCCTCAATCAGGGCTACTAGCCATTCCTCACGCTCGGCTTTGCTTCTCTTCCTACTCCAGTACGTGTTCGAGTCATGTGAAAATCCCATTTTCCAGGAAACAAAAACACCTAGGCCTCGGGTGCGACCCGAGTGCTCCTTGTTTCCCAAGGCCGTGGAGAGTATGTCTTTCTCTTTCTTTGAAGTGAAAGAGCCCTGGGAAGATTCCGTGCTCAACGATATTAGACGTTGGGACACTTCGTTATTAGCGGGGTTGGCAAAGGGCACGCCGCCTGAAGACGTGGGATGTGACAGACTCGACTCAACTGGGTACACAGGCAAGATCACGCAATGGATGAGGAGGACGACGAGGCAGCCCAAAAGGAGGTCGCACCGCTGTTTGCCTCGATCGTGGACCCGCATGCCCGAAACTGGGTAAGAGCGAGGTCTGCAGCTATAATACATACAGATGATTAATTTTAATCAATACATCTCATGACAACCCCACTTGCTTTTTCTTTTATACAAAAATTAGCCCTTCGCGATAATCAACACGTGTGTAGCTGGCTTTCTTAGGTTGGTCTTCCTGGATTGCGACGTCGGTACCAATAGGAGGCAACTCGTCAAACTGATTGTATTTTTCTTCATCTACCACATTCTCAACTCCGACAATTCTCCTTTTTCCCTGAAGAACAACGTGGCGCTGCTTGTTGGACGGGTCGGTTACGTAGAAGACTTGAACAAATTGGTTAGCGAGAACAAATGGTTCGTCTTGGTATCCGACACGTTCGAGGTTCACAGTTGTGACGCCATACTTGTCAACCTTCACGTGCTGTAGGTTAACCCAATGGCACCGAAATAAGGGGATCTTGAAAAGTACGTAGTCAAGCTCCCAAATTTCTTCAATGAACCCATAGTACAATCTCCTTGTTGATCCAGCGGTATTCAATGCATTAATGCGAACACCGCTATTCTGATTCGTGCTCTTCATGTCCTGATCTCTCGTGTAAAATGTGTACCCATTTAAGTCATATCCTTTCCATGTTACGACCGTAAATCCTAGCCCTTTTGCCAACCATGTCAGCGTATCACCTGACGAGCTTCTAGTGATGGGTTGTCGCTCCTTGAAGCATCTGTTGAACTGAAGGTTATGCTGTCTGATGATCCAGTACTCCGAACGCGTTGGATTCTCTTGTCGTAGCCAGTTCTTGTACTCGTCGATATACGGGGCCACAACAGCCATGTGTTATAAAACTGTGAAATGGGCTTTTGCGCACACAACCGAATCAGGCGTGATTGCTTTCCTTCAAATAGTCACGATGCCCTAGAGCCTCCCCTCATGGCAAGATCGAGGCACACTTATCGGTTTGACCTGAGCCATGTAGTCCACACAGAATTCGACGACCTCTTCGCTTGCATAATCTTCGATAATGCTATCCTCCAATCGAGATCGATTCCGTATGTAGGACATGAGAATTCCCATGTACCTCTCGAACGGGTACATGCTATGTAGAAACACAGGCCCGCACATCTTTATCTCCCTCACAAGGTGAACAATGAGACGGATCATGATATCGAAAAACGATGGAGGGAAATACATCTCAAGATTACATAAAGTTATTATCACCTCGGCCTGCAAAGCATCTACTCCTTCGGAATCGATGACCTTCTGAGCAATTGTGTTAAAAAAATAACATAGCCTTGTGATTGTCTCTCGGACCTTGCTCGGTAAAATACTTCTAATTGCCACAGGGAGCATCTGTGTTATAAGCACATGGCAATCATGGGACTTCATGCCAGTTAAACTCAAATTTTGCATCGAAACTAGTCTCTTCATGTTGGACAAGTAACCGGACGGAACTTTGACACCATGCAAGCACTGGCACAATTCAGTTCTCTCGGCCTTGGACAGAGTGAAATAAGCAGGTTCGCAGTATGTTCGGTCTTTATCGGTCTCTTTCGGTGCTAACTCAGGTCTAATACCCATATCGACCAAGTCAAGCCGTGCATTGATACCGTCCTTTGTTTTACCCTTAATATTCAGTAAGAAACCAATCAAGCTATCACAGACATTCTTCTCTACGTGCATCATATCGATGCAGTATCGAACTTCGAGGTGCTCCCAATAAGGCAGGTCCTAAAATATTAATCTCTTCTTCCACATGCTCTTCTCACGAGTCCTTGATTTACGTCTCTTTCCCAGTGCAACATCCAAATTCTTAACCATATCATGAATGTCTGTCCCGCCTAAAGGCTTTGGAGCTAAAGCTTCTTCGGTCGTGCCGTCGAATTGTTTCTCCATCTTGCGGTATGGATGATTCCTCCGAAGGAACCTACGGTGACGCATGTATATGGTTTTGCGCGAGTGATTCAGCTACACACTCTCGGTATCATCCAAGCAGTGAGTACATGCTTTGGCTCCTTTTGTACTATGCCCCGACAGGTTAGCAAGGGCAGGATAACCATTTATGGTGCAGAACAACAGGCTGCGCAAAGTGAAGTACTCTCATTTGTGAGCATCCCATACTTGCACCCCAGGAGCCCACAATGTGTTCAAATCTTTCACCAATGGTGCTAGGTACACATCAATATCGTTCCCAGGTTGCTTCGGCCTTCGATGAGTAGAGACATCAATATGTACTTTCGCTTCATAGATAACCAAGGAGGAAGGTTGTACACACAGAAATTGACGGACCAAATGCTATGACGGCTGCTCATGTTACCGAAAGAATTCATTCCATCCGTACTCAATCCAAACCTTATATTCCTCGGTTCCTCTATGAATGTAGCATCCCAAAAGTTTAATACCAGTAATATATAAGTGTTTGAATTGAATTTTTGGTTTGCATTTGAGTTCGAATATTTTTCTGGAATTTCTGGGTTTTCTGAAATTTACAAAAACATTTTTAAATACACCGATCAAGGGATATAAAAATTTCAGACTCAAGACATCCAATTTCAACAAACCCTGTAATTAATTTAACCAAACCCTGAATGCTTCCAGAATCACCTCTCGATAGTTTCATAGAGTTTTGAACCCATTTATTGCTTCATAAAAATCAAAAATAGAGAATTTGGGTTTGTAAAAGAATCAATGTCAGATTTACATATAAACAATGGAGCATGATTTTGATTTAAAAATTTTATGGTGTCATCCCCAGTATATCAAGATCCTTCAGTAAAATGTTTAGAATATTTTGTTAACGTTTGACACCTTTATTAAATCAAAATCAGAGGTGCCAACGCCCAGTCAGTTTGCTTGTCAGAATTTTATAAAAATTCTCGAGTTAGATTTCTAGCTGAAAATTTTATGAAGGCACATTCATCTCATTAGGACTCTTCCCAAAAATTTTAGAAAATTTATAGATTAGTTAGGAGGCTCAATTAAATTGAAAACCTCATGGCTGTCCAGAAAATCAGAAAACTCATTTTCTTTTACCTTCTCTCTCTGCCATGTGGGCCCATTTCATCAACCTTGGCTTGCCTCGACCTCCACGGCCCGGCAGCTGCTGCAGAGCCACCCACCCCACCCGCCGACCTCCTCTTCCCCTCTCTTCTTCCTCGCGCGTCGTCTCCCTGCCGAGCGGTTGCCGTGGCGGCGCGCGCTGCCACCGTCTCCTTGCCGCGACAGCATCTGGGCAGCTGTGGGCAGCCAGCCTTCGCCGATGTCGTGTTGATCTTCTGCCGCCCACCTCTGCCAATCCTCGCCGTGGCAGGCCTCTGGCAGCCTTGCACAGGCCGCACCGCCCCGATTCGCCAACCACTAGCCGCGGCAAGCCGGCAGCAAGAAATCTTCCGCCACGGCAAAGTCTTGTCGCCCGGAACTCGCGTCACCGGCCGATCGCCGCCCTCGCCTGCACACACCAAGCCGAGTCTCTGGCACCGTCGCCTCTGTCAGCTCCTGTGCACACGCCATTTCGCCGAGTTCCAAAGCGCCCTGCCCATGTCGCCCTGCCGTTGAATATCGTCCCATCCCCGCAAACTCCGAGGATGCGCGCGGTCTCTGCAGAGATGACGCCAAAATTGGCATGTGCCCATCCTTCCCTGTCGCCAGCTCCGCTACTTAAACCCTGTGGAGTCTCTGGCGTCCCCGCGCGCTCCGCCCCACCTTCTGATTGGCCTTCACGCCATTGCTGCTCGGAAGAGCTCCAAGGGGGGTAGAGGGCGCAAATAACCGAATCAACCGCCCAGGTGAGTCCCTTCTTGAAATCATCCAGCCATTCGAATCTGAGGTGCACCCTGACCAGTTCCCCTTGCTCAATTCCAGCGACGCCGACTCAGAGCTCCGCCGCACCGTAAGCTTTCTTCTCCGCCTCCGGTCGCACGGTGCCAAGCCACCTCGAAGCATTTCCTCCACGGTAAGATGGCCAAACGGGATCCCCTCACCTCGGTGATGCTTTTCCCCACCTTCCCCGAAGCCTATCTCCTCTATTTCACCACCTCCGGCTAGCCGCCACAACCGTCGCCGCACCCTCACGGTGGCGTGCCTACTCCGGCCACCCCCGGCCACACCAACACCACCCCTAGGCACAAAATCTCGAGCTATAGCTTTTTCTGCTACCCATTCCTCCTCCCCGGCCGTCCCTCGCCGCCGGCGAGCTCATTCGTGCCCCTCCTCTGCCTCGGTGAGACTGACGAGCGGGTCCGGCCTGTCAGCGCCTCGCGCCCGCTCCAAGCCACTGTCAAGCCGGTCCCACCTGTCAGCACAATAACGCAGGCGCTAAACCAAAAAAAGGAAAGCGTATTTCCTTCCCGAAGGCGCACTTTCTCGAAATGGAAAATTTTTCCTTTTATCAGTATTTTATAACCCTAGCACATTCTTTTGATGATAACTTTTGCACCCTAGCTCCAAATTTAGTAAAACAAGTTTATAAATTCATATAAAATCATTATCTATCAGTATATTCAAAAATATTTAAATTTTGATCTCATTATAAAATTTTGAATATAATATTTGAATATGACCTATGGTATGTCCTATTACAAAATGTTGCACCTTAACTCAAAAATTATTAGAATAAAATTCTGTAGACTCCAGAGGACCTAAGGACTTTAATCCTGTAAAAATATTTAAATTGAACTTCATTTAAACTAGACTCTAAATAAGTTTGGCCTTTTATGTAGTCAATTTCCAAAATTCAATAACCTGTGCCAGCAAACTCAAAAATTAATGAAACCAGTGCCTAAGATTTACAAAAATCATGATCTTGTACCTCTGTAAATTTGTATAAAAACAAATGAGTTTTGCACATAATGAACCATAAGTAAATGAGGCACCCTAAATAGAAACTTAAGTAAAAACCTAACTCATTAAAATAAACCTTAAGGATCATGATTACTCAAATAAAAACTCAGTATAAAATCAGAGTTTTATGATCCTGAAATCTTTATTTGGAGTTGATGTTATTTGACTTCTTTTGGTTCTTATGGTTGCAACACGACGAACTACGTATAGACACCAAAGTCCCCGACTCTGCTACCGTCGACTTCGGCTTCACCACTGAACCCAGCGAGCAAGGCAAGCACCTCCTTGAACATATTGATCCCAGTATTTCAATCAATTTATTTTGCTTTTGTCAAACCTATTATGCATGCGTATACTTTCTTAAACTTGCTAGTTTATGGGTACTGGTAGATATACCTATTGTCTCATGGAACTTCCTTGATAAGTATTGTCATGAGAACCTTGATAAACCTAGAATAGGGATAGACAATATATATAATGTCAATTTGGGTATATTCGATTTAATAACCATGCTTAGCCAAGCTTTAGATTTGGGACATGATGATGGTGGTTGGTATTTTGGTTCAAAAGGAAAAATAAAACTATGTTTTGACACGGGCGAGTTATGGCAATAGCCGGATGTGCATGGATCTTGCACGTACTGTAGGGGGAGATTGTCGTCCGTGTCGGATTAAGGACCGAACTAATGTGTCGTTTACAAACCAAGAATTTGGTGCAACTACAAGTGCTAGTATGGGATAGCCTTAACTTATTAAGTTATTTAAGTCTAGCTTTGCATGTTGGAAGGCCGGAGTAGTACGAGCTGTTCCATTTTGGATTGCTCGAAGGGGCGCCCACACCACGGTGATGGGGACAACGCTTGCTGATATAATAGTGTACGCCATGCTATGGGGAGTTCCATCATGTCTATGCTCTGAGTTCTGCTGCCATATATAGTATGGGTTTGTCTTCACTGGGCTGGTGCAAAGTTATGATTAAATAATGTAACGGTTATGTTATGATCTCCTTGCCGACACACCAAAGGAAGTGTGTTACTGGCCTGGCAAAAGAGGTTGATCATTTCTTGTGGGTAAAGTTGTACACCTCTGCAGAGTGAAAATCTTTTCGAAAAGCCGCGTCCGCGGTCATGGACTCTTGGTAAAGTCTTCACATAGCTAGTCGTTTTGTCATTTTTTTAAAAGGAAATGTATGTCTTGGAAAACTTACCCCGCAGGTGATACAATACTATGTGTTGGTAAGTATTGGTATCAGCCGTTGTGTCACGTGTTGGCAAGAACTGAATTATGCCGTGCATTGGCAATGGTCTACTCGTTGCTCACGTCGTGGAGGACCGTGAGTTGTTACTATATTCATTACTTACTTTATTACCATATCAGTCAGCTTGATTTCTATAAATTCCGTTTGTAAAATTTTACTACTTGGTATTCATGTTCACCTTTGCTCACTGCGAAATAACCGTAGAAGCTTTCTGTTGATATAGCTTTGCATTTTATGATATATGCATTTGTCATACACTATAAGTCTTCTTGAGTACAAATGTACTCAATCTTGCTTAAATTATTGGTTCGGTGGGACGAGGAGAGTGAAGTTCGAGGACATCTATCACTCCATGAGTTACGGGACTATACCGACGAGCTTTTCTAGGATCTACTCCTTGTCAGTTGCCTGTGGTACTTTGGGCAAAGGCATACTGCTAGGCCTTGTGTCTTCCGCTGCAAAAATAATTCGGCTTATAGGCCATGTTGTAAGAACTATGTGCTATTATTGTAATATGGACCTTGTATGGATGTGATATCAATGTTGTGAAATGTGCGTACTAGCTACTGATCGTGGGACTAGTACAATATGCACATGAGGCTTTCCTGGTATTCCATGCCATAAAGGGAGGGTCTCCACAGCGTTGGTATCAGAGCCATACTGACTATAGGAGAACCTAGTTAGAATGTCCGTTAGTATAAGAATCGTAAAAACTCAACCTTATATTTAACCTATACACATGCACAACTCATCTCTTCTTTCTGTAGAGCTCCTCACCTGTGCATTCTTTTACTTACTAACCCTCTTCCAAAATTATTCTCTTTATATAGATGGACCAAATGCCGGAACCCGTCTGGGCGCGTCTTGTGAGAGCAATAACTAAGGCCCTTGGACATAAGCGACGTCCCATAGTGTTCATAGAGCTAGAGAAAATTTCGGGTCGTACAGTTGGACATGTCGGTCATGCCCATGTCTCCACCAAAGTTAATGGCTTTGTCATCCAGCATAGCGTAAAGCATCGCAACTTCAACAAGTATGCCTCTGCTGAAGGAGCCTGCCTCAAACTTTTCTACCGCTTATGCAAGCTTCATCGTATTAGTGGGAATGCATTTCTCCGCGCTCGCGCCGAACACGCAAGGCAGCGGGAGCTTGTCCAAGACCTAGAACCATCAGAGTTAGCAGAACCACCTCCACCTCCACCTCCTGCTGATCCGGCACCTGCACCACCAAGGCGTCGCATTACTGGTAACCGTCAGAGCTATTTAAACCTCTTTAGGCCAGCTGCGGCTCCGCCTTCTCCTCAGTTACCGCCTGACCAAGCTTTGGAGACTGACGACCCTGCACCATCTTCGCCCTCCCGTCACTTTCCCTGGGTAGTGTATAGTGACTCTGAGCCGGAACCCGAGAGGTCCTATGTCTCCGAGTCCGAGTGGGAACCCTACAGTACAGTTCTCCCCATGCTGTATGCTAACTACTATGTATCCCCTGTGTATCCTTCTGTATCCTTAGTTGATATATCGTTAGACCTTTTTATTAAAAGAAAGCTTTGGCAGCAGGACATGGATTCATTGAGTTTCCTAATCTTGCTAACCCTGTTATCCGGTTCCCTTTGGTTAAATCTTGTAGATGCCTGTCCGTTGGGAGCCTTGCTACCGGACAAGCGCCTTCGAGGATGGGACTACACCCCATACCTTGTGGTTGATGCTGCGGCAGCTACGCTATGTTCACCCACCGGTGTACACGGCTTACTCCGCGCCCGCCGGTGCAGCGTCAGAAGAGTTCATGCTGAGGTACTCGTCCCTGGCAGGGATGCTTTAGAAAGACCTCTAAAGTACTATGGGCAAGGGTCATGTATCCGTATGGCATTATATGAGGCAGCATATATCGCCATTGTCCGACTTCGCCATGATCATCCCATGATGCCATGGACGTTTTACTTCTGGCCTGCCCGCCCTGCTGATGGAGACAACCACATCTACAGGATCAACCACATGGAGCCCGATGGCCCGTTCTTGCATCTTGCTGGCTTGGTAAAATCAATGGACCGCTACCTTCGTCACCTATTCCAAGAAGGCATGACAGCTCGTCAGAGGATTGCGACCCTGGAGAATGCTATCGCACCTTTGATCTCTGCTGGCTTACTCCCTAGGAAGCTTCTCTATGGGGATGAGGCATCGCCAATTCCGATTGAGGAACTGCCAGAGCCAGACCCCTCATTCGAAGAATTCAGGCGTGGGCCTCGTATGTCCGCCATTGGGACCCGTCGTCGCTCGTGGGGGTTTCGCCCTATTGCAAGGCAGACAACTCCAGCACCAGCATATCCCGGAGAAATACCCGTGACCAGAATAGGAGAAGCCATTCTTCAAGGAAGGCCTGTGCAGGAGGTTCCCCCGAATATTGATATCCCTATCACCTTGGAAGAGGGAGAGGTTTCGATGAATCTCGATCTAACCCTTTGATGAAGACTCGTACCATTTGGTCACTAAGTGCACTAGAATAAATTAGTAGAATAAAGTGCCTTAGACTCCCCTTATGAAGTAATTTAAGTACTTGGTGTGTCGTATGATTATTGTTCAACATTGTAATTTACCTTGTATGATTGTCCGGGCTACCCGCGTGAAAGCTTAACCCTTAAGTTAAGACCATCACGATGAGTGGACCCTTAATGCATGGACTTTCTTATTTGGAGCTTTTAATGATCAGAAAGTTGACTAGTGACCTTCTCCCTCAAAGTTTTATTACGCTTCACCCCACATCATCTTCTATAGTGGTGGTGTGTTTCAGGATGCCTGCAACCAGGTCAATGAGTGAGCTGATTGGGAGTGGTGATACTTCGGACTCTCAGCCACTAGGAGATGATATACCCGCTCCACCTCAGCCTAACCCGGTGCATCCAAATGCTAGGGCAGTATCCCCCCAACACTATAGAATCCACCAAGAGGCTCCACCCCCAACTCCGGACCATCATGCTAATGTTCAAGAGGAGGAATTGCCAGGACCTCCAACCATGGCACAAGTGCTTGCCATGATCGAGCAAGGGCGACAAACTAACACCCTTCTCCTGCAGCAGCTTGTTCAGAACTCCACCAACCTTGGTGCTAACGCTGCGAGGGGTGGAAATGGTGACGTCCCTCATCAGTCCAAGTTAGGCGAGTTCTTAAGGACTCGGCCTCCCACCTTCTCGTCGTCATCGGACCCTCTTGATGCCGATGATTGGCTTCGCTCCGTAGAAGGCAAGCTAAACATTGCTCAGTGTGACGACCGAGAGAAGGTGTTGTATGCATCTTACCAACTGCAAGGCACAGCAGCAACTTGGTGGGAGAGTCACCAAGCCTTGATTCCTGAAGGACAAGCTATTGGTTGGACAGCTTTTAAGGAAGCTTTTCGCCGAGCTCATATTCCTGCAAGTATCGTGGAACTTAAAAAGCGTGAATTCCAAGAGCTGAAGCAAGGTAACATGACGGTGATGGAGTATCTCCACCGTTTCAACTATCTGTCCCGTTATGCTACCTCAGAAATATCTGATGAGGCAAAGAAGATCGAGCGCTTCCGTGAGCGTTTGAATGAAGAAATCAAGTGGACTCTTGCAGCCCATGACATCCACGACTTCCAGTTACTCGTGGACAAGGCTGTCAGAGTGGAGTACAGCACCCGTGCAGTTGTGGAGAGCCGCAAGCGCAAGTGGTTGGCGCAAAAATCAGCAAGTGTTGGCTCATCAAGGCCACGTCGGTTTGACCTTCAGTGTCGTTAAATGCGCTCCTCACCGCGTGATATCGGGGCAAGCTTCTCGCCCCCAGTTGCCACCAGTTCGACCAACTCAGCCAGCTAGGCAGCCTTCTGGTACCCCAAGTCAAGCTGCCAATGTCAATTGTTATATTTGTGGTGAACGTGGGCACTTCGCCAACGTCTGTCCCAAGAAGAATCAGGCGCCATATCACCCCCAGCCTTTGGGAGTCCAGCAGCGCCCCCGTGGACGTCCTCAAGCACCTGGAGGCCCGCAAGCCCCGAGGCCAGCCCCTGCTCCAACTCAGGGCTTTGGTCGTGGTCGCCTTCACCACGTGACTGCAGAAGAGGCGCAGGACGCACCCGATGTGGTTTTGGGTATGTTTCTTGTGCATTCGTCACCTACCTTGGTACTATTTGATTCTGGAGCTTCTCATTCCTTTGTGTCCAAAAAGTTTGCTGAGCAAAATGATATTAAAGCTGATTTGTTACCAACCAAAATGCTAATCCATTCACCTGGAGCCACCATGAAAACATCAAGTTTATGTTCAGAGGTTGAAATTGAGATAAATGGGGTAGTGTTCCTCGCTGACCTTATTCTGATAGTCACCTCGGGCCTAGATGTGATCCTTGGGATGGATTGGTTGTCCAAGCACAAGGGACGCATAGACTGTGCCCATCGATCTATATCTCTCGTCAGTTCAGATGGGGTCCAAGTTGAATTTTCTTCCATCCCTAGCACCTCAGTTCATCGGTTCTCTCTCAACTCCACTTCCATCGCAGAACTTAGTCCAGTACCTGTGGTATGTGAGTACCCTGACGTATTTCCAGAAGAACTACCAGGGATGCCTCCGGACCGTGACATCGAATTCGTCATTGACTTAATCCCGGAGACTACTCCTATATCCAAACGACCCTACCGTATGCCTCCCAATGAGTTGGTTGAATTGAAGAAGCAGCTCAATGAGCAATTGAGTAAGGGTTTCATTCGCCCTAGCTCATCTCCTTGGGGAAGCCCCGTGCTCTTTGTCAAAAAGAAGGATGACAGTTTGCGCATGTGCGTTGACTATCGGTCTTTGAATGAGGTCACCATCAAGAACAAATATCCGCTTCCTCGGATTGATGATTTATTCGACCAAATGAATGGCGCCCGTATATTCTCCAAGATTGATCTAAGACTTGGATATTTTCAATTGAAAATCAAGCCTGAGGATATACCAAAGACTGCGTTCACCACGCGCTACGGTCTATATGAATACACCGTAATGTCGTTTGGACTTACCAATGCTCCAGCAAATTTCATGAATCTAATGAACAAGATTTTCATGGAGTATTTGGATAAGTTTGTGGTGGTCTTCATCGATGACATTCTCGTCTACTCCAAAGATGAAGTAGAGCATACTCAACATCTGCGAGTGGTACTCGAAAAGCTTCGAAGTCACCAACTCTACGCCAAATTCGAGAAGTGCGAGTTTTGGCTGAGAGAAGTTGCATTCCTTGGTCATATCTTATCTGAAGGAGGAATTGCAGTGGACCCGAGTAAAGTTCGCGATGTGTTAGCTTGGAATCAACCCCGGACCGTTCCTCAAGTTCGGAGTTTCCTTGGGTTAGCCGGGTATTACCGCCGGTTTATTGAAAATTTCTCCAAAATAGCAAGACCTATGACTCAGCTACTCAAGAAAGAGAAGAAGTTTGAGTGGTCTTCTGATTGCGAGCAAAGCTTCCAAGAACTGAAAAAGTGGCTAACCACATCCCCAGTGCTTGTGTTGCCCGATGTTCGCAAAAGCTTCGATGTTTATTGCGATGCCTCAAGACATGGTCTTGGTTGTGTGCTAATGCAAGAAGGCAAAGTCGTTGCTTATGCATCTCGCCAGTTGCGGCCTCATGAAGTGAATTATCCCACTCATGACTTGGAGTTAGCCGCCGTAGTTCATGCTCTGAAGATCTGGCGCCATTACCTCATTGGAAATCGGTGTGATATATATACCGATCATAAGAGTTTGAAGTATTTCTTCACCCAGCCTGACCTGAATTTAAGGTAAAGAAGATGGCTTGAGTTGATCAAAGACTACGACCTTGGCATTCATTACCAGCCTGGTAAAGCCAATGTTGTGGCCGATGCTCTCAGCCGAAAGCTTCATCATCTACAAATAAGTCAGCCAAGGCTGCATGAAGAATTTCAAAGGCTCAACCTAGTAGCAGTTGGGGAAGGTCATGTCGCTACCTTGAATTTGCAACCGACCCTCAGAGCTCAAATAAAAGCCGCTCAACTCGAAGATGAGGCCGTTATTAAAATTAAGAATGAGCTGAAGGTCGACGCTGAATCAAATTTCTCTAAAGATTCTGATGGAATGATTATGCATGGACGGCAAATCCTTGTTCCAAATAATCAAGAGACTAGAGAGCTTATCCTCAAGGAAGCCCATAACTCCCCGCTTTCTATCCACCCCGGTAGCACAAAGATGTATCAAGACCTTCGTAGAGAATATTGGTGGCCCGGTATGAAAAAGGACATTGCCGCATGGATTGCCATTTGCGATGTTTGTCAGCGGGTCAAAGCTGAGCATCAGCGACCAGCTGGACTTCTCCACCCTCTGAAAATTCCCCAGTGGAAATGGGATGACATTGGTATGGACTTCATTACCGGTCTACCCAAGACCCAAAAAGGGCATGACTCTATATGGGTCATTATTGACCGATTAACTAAAGTAGCTCATTTTATTCCGGTCAAAACCACCTATCATGGAGACAAGCTTGCCGAGCTCTATGTAAGTAACATTGTCCGTTTGCATGGCGTACCCAAAACAATAGTTTCCGATCGAGGTTCTCAGTTCACCTCTCGATTTTGGGAGAACCTGCACAACCTCTTGGGATCAAAGCTGAATTTCAGCACGGCTTATCATCCACAATCTGGCGGACAAACTGAAAGGACCAATCAAATCCTAGAAGATATGTTGAGGGCTTGTGTTTTATCTTATGGCTCGAATTGGGAGAAAAGTTTAGCATTTCCTGAGTTTTCTTACAACAATAGCTTCCAATCAAGCCTTCAAATGTCTCCATTCGAAGCACTGTATGGGAGAAAGTGTTGCACCCCTCTATTCTGGTCTGAGGTGGGCGAAAGGCAGTTCTTTGGCCCGGATCTCATCCGAGAAGCCCAAGAGCACGTTGATGTGATAAGAAGCCGATTAAAGGAAGCTCAGTCGCGTCAGAAGAGCTACGCTGATCATCGTCGGCGTGATCTAAGCTTTGAGATAGGTGACTATGTCTATCTTAAGGTTTCGCCATTACGTGGTATTCGGCGATTCAATGTTCAAGGGAAGTTGGCACCCCGATACATTGGCCCATACCGCATACTGGACAAGAAAGGTGAGATGGCATATCAGCTGGAATTGCCACCCCAACTCTCAAACTTTCATGATGTCTTCCATGTCTCTCAACTCAAAAAGTGCCTACGAGTTCCGACAGAAGCAACTCAGTTGGAAAATATTGATCTACAACCAGATCTCTCTTTTCGAGAGCACCCTCTTCGTATCTTGGAGGAATCCGAACGCAAAACTCGCAACCGCTCCATCAAGATGTTGAAAATTCAGTGGAGCAATCATACCGAAGCTGAGGCTACATGGGAACGGGAAGACCAGCTTAGAAAAGAATTTCCCTGCCTTTTTCTTGACACTTAGCAAATCTCGGGGACGAGATTTTGTTCAAGGGGGGTAGGTTTGTAGCATCCCAAAAGTTTAATACCAGTAATATATAAGTGTTTGAATTGAATTTTTGGTTTGCATTTGAGTTCGAATATTTTTCTGGAATTTCTGGGTTTTCTGAAATTTACAAAAACATTTTTAAATACACCGATCAAGGGATATAAAAATTTCAGACTCAAGACATCCAATTTCAACAAACCCTGTAATTAATTTAACCAAACCCTAAATGCTTCCAGAATCACCTCTCGAAAGTTTCATAGAGTTTTGAACCCATTTATTGCTTCATAAAAATCAAAAATAGAGAATTTGGGTTTGTAAAAGAATCAATGTCAGATTTACATATAAACAATGGAGCATGATTTTGATTTAAAAATTTTATGGTGTCATCCCCAGTATATCAAGATCCTTCAGTAAAATGTTTAGAATATTTTGTTAACGTTTGACACCTTTATTAAATCAAAATCAGAGGTGCCAACGCCCAGTCAGTTTGCTTGTCAGAATTTTATAAAAATTCTCGAGTTAGATTTCTAGCTGAAAATTTTATGAAGGCACATTCATCTCATTAGGACTCTTCCCAAAAATTTTAGAAAATTTATAGATTAGTTAGGAGGCTCAATTAAATTGAAAACCTCATGGCTGTCTAGAAAATCAGAAAACTCATTTTCTTTTACCTTCTTCTCTCTCTGCCATGTGGGCCCATTTCATCAACCTTGGCTTGCCCTGACCTCCCTGGCCCGCTGGCAGCTGCTGCAGAGCCACCCAGCCCCACCCGCCAGCGACCTCCCTCTTCCCCTCTCTTCTTCCTCGCGCGTGCCGTCTCCCCTGCCGAACGGTTGCCGTGGCAGCGCTTTCGCCACCGTCTCCTTGCCGCGACAGCATCTGGGCAGCTGTGGGCAGCCAGCCTTCGCCGATGTCGTGTTGATCTTCTGCCGCCCACCTCTGCCAATCCTCGCCGTGGCAGGCCTCTGGCAGCCTTGCATAGGCCGCACCGCCCTGATTCGCCAACCACTAGCCGCGGCAAGCCGGCAGCAAGAAATCTTCCGCCACGGCAAAGTCTTGTCACCCGGAACTCGCGTCACCGGCCGACCGCCGCCCTCGTCTGCACACGCCAAGCCGAGTCTCTGGCACCGTCGCCTCTGTCAGCTCCTGTGCACACGCCATTTCGCCGAGTTCCAAAGCGCCCTGCCCATGCCGCCCTGCCGTTGAATACCGTCCCATCCCCGCAAACTCCGAGGATGCGCGCGGTCTCTGCAGAGACGACGCCAAAATTGGCAGGTGCCCATCCTTCCCTGTCGCCAGCTCCGCTACTTAAACCCTGTGGAGTCTCTGGCGTCCCCGCGCGCTCCTCCCCACCCCCCCTTCTGATTGGCCTTCACGCCATTGCTGCTCGGAAGAGCTCCAAGGGGGGTAGAGGGCGCAAATAACCGAATCAACCGCCCAGGTGAGTCCCTTCTTGAAATCATCCAGCCATTCGAATCGAGGTGCACCTCGACCGGTTCCCCTTGCTCAATTCCGCGACGCCGACTCAGAGCTCCGCCGCACCGTAAGCTTTCTTCTCCGCCTCCGGTCGCACGGTGCCAAGCCACCTCGAAGCATTTCCTCCACGGTAAGATGGCCAAACGGGATCCCCTCACCTCGGTGATGCTTTTCCCCACCTTCCCCGAAGCCTATCTCCTCTATTTCACCACCTCCGGCTAGCCGCCACAACCGTCGCCGCACCCTCACGGTGGCGTGCCGACTCCGGCCAACCCCGGCCACACCAACACCACCCCTAGGCACGAAATCTCGAGCTATAGCTTTTTCTGCTACCCATTCCTCCTCCCCGGCCGTCCCTCGCCGCCGGCGAGCTCCTCCGTGCCCCTCCTCTGCCTCGGTGAGACTGACGAGCGGGTCCGACCTGTCAGCGCCTCGCGCCCGCTCCAAGCCACTGTCAAGCCGGTCCCACCTGTCAGCACAATAACGCAGGCGCTAAAACAAAAAAAGGAAAGCGTATTTCCTTCCCGAAGGCGCACTTTCTCGAAATGGAAAATTTTTCCTTTTCTCAGTATTTTATAACCCTAGCACATTCTTTTGATCATAACTTTTGCTCCCTAGCTCCAAATTTAGTAAAACAAGTTTATAAATTCATATAAAATCATTATCTATCAGTATATTCAAAAATATTTAAATTTTGATCTAATTATAAAATTTTGAATATAATATTTGAATATGACCTATGGTATGTCCTATTACAAAATGTTGCACCTTAACTCGAAAATTATTAGAATAAAATTCTGTAGACTCCAGAGGACCTAAGGACTTTAATCCTGTAGAAATATTTAAATTGAACTTCATTTAAACTAGACTCTAAATAAGTTTGGCCTTTTATGTAGTCAATTTCCAAAATTAAATAACTTTGTGCAAACAAACTCAAAAATTAATGAAACCAGTGCCTAAGATTTACAAAAATCATGATCTTGTACCTCTGTAAATTTGTATAAAAACAAATGAGTTTTGCACATAATGAACCATAAGTAAATGAGGCACCCTAAATAGAAACTTAAGTAAAAACCTAACTCATTAAAATAAACCTTAAGGATCATGATTACTCAAATAAAAACTCAGTATAAAATCAGAGTTTTATGATCCTGAAATCTTTATTTGGAGTTGATGTTATTTGACTTCTTTTGGTTCTTATGGTTGCAACACGACGAACTACGTATAGACACCGAAGTCCCTGACTCTGCTACCGTCGACTTCGGCTTCACCACTGAACCCAGCGAGCAAGGCAAGCACCTCCTTGAACATATTGATCCCAGTATTTCAATCAATTTATTTTGCTTTTGTCAAACCTATTATGCATGCGTATACTTTCTTAAACTTGCTAGTTTATGGGTACTGGTAGATATACCTATTGTCTCATGGAACTTCCTTGATAAGTATTGTCATGAGAACCTTGATAAACCTAGAATAGGTATAGACAATATATATAATGTCAATTTGGGTATATTCGATTTAATAACCATGCTTAGCCAAGCTTTAGATTTGGGACATGATGATGGTGGTTGGTATTTTGGTTCAAAAGGAAAAATAAAACTATGTTTTGACATGGGCGAGTTATGGCAATAGCCGGATGTGCATGGATCTTGCACGTAGTGTAGGGGGAGATTGTCGTCCGTGTCAGATTAAGGACCGAACTAATGTGTCGTTTACAAACCAAGAATTTGGTGCAACCACAAGTGCTAGTATGGGATAGCCTTAACTTATTAAGTTATTTAAGTCTAGCTTTGCATGTTGGAAGGCCGGAGTAGTACGAGCTGTTCCATTTTGGATTGCTCGAAGGGGCGCCCACACCACGGTGATGGGGACAACGCTTGCTGATATAACAGTGTACGCCATGCTATGGGGAGTTCCATCATGTCTATGCTCTGAGTTCTGCTGCCATATATAGTATGGGTTTGTCGTCACTGGGCTGGTGCAAAGTTATGATTAAATAATGTAACGGTTATGTTATGATCTCCTTGCCGACACACCAAAGGAAGTGTGTTACTGGCCTGGCAAAAGAGGTTGATCATTTCTTGTGGGTAAAGTTGTACACCTCTGCGAGTGAAAATCTTTTGAAAAGCGCGTCATGATCATGGACACTTGGTAAAGTCTTCACATAGCTAGTCGTTTTGTCATTTTTTTAAAAGGAAATGTATGTCTTGGAAAACTTACCCCGCAGGTGATACAATACTATGTGTTGGTAAGTATTGGTATCAGCCGTTGTGTCACGTGTTGGCAAGAACTGAATTATGCCGTGCATTGGCAATGGTCTACTCGTTGCTCACGTCGTGGAGGACCGTGAGTTGTTACTATATTCATTACTTACTTTATTACCATATCAGTCAGCTTGATTTCTATAAATTCCGTTTGTAAAATTTTACTACTTGGTATTCATGTTCACCTTTGCTCACTGCGAAATAACCGTAGAAGCTTTCCTGTTGATATAGCTTGCATTTTATGATATATGCATTTGTCATACACTATAAGTCTTGCTGAGTACAAATGTACTCAATCTTGCTTAAATTATTGGTTCAGTGGACGAGGAGAGTGAAGTTCCCGAGGACATCTATCACTCCGCAGGTTACGGGGACTATACCGACGAGCTTTTCTAGGATCTACTCCTTGTCAGTTGCCTGTGGTACTTTGGGCAAAGGCATACTGCTAGGCCTTGTGTCTTCCGCTGCAAAAATAATTCGGCTTATAGGCCATGTTGTAAGAACTATGTGCTATTATTGTAATATGGACCTTGTATGGATGTGATATCAATGTTGTGAAATGTGCGTACTAGCTACTGATCGTGGGACTAGTACAATATGCACATGAGGCTTTCCTGGTATTCCATGCCATAAAGGGAGGGTCTCCACAATGAATTCTTCAAACTTCCTATCGATGTTTCTCCACTGTGTAGAATCAGTAGGATGCATAATCATTTCATCATTCTTACGCTTATCCGAGTGCCATCAAAACAATTTTGCCTCTTTTGGATTCGCAAACAAACGCTTCAAACGTGGAATATTGACATATACCACGCCACCTTAGTAGGAGGTCCTTTCTTCAACTCCATGCCCTCGTCGTCATCATCCGATCTATCTTTACGCTTGTACCGGGATGCGTTGCACACCGGACATACATGCAAGTTTGCGTACTCTTTGCAGTAGAGGATACAGTTGTTCGGACAGGCATGTATTCTTTCTACTTCCATTCCCATGGGACAGAGAACCTTTTTGTATTTGTAGGTGGTTGTCAGCAACTTGTTTTCCTCCGAAAGCATATCCGCTAACAGACCTAACAGCGTCGTGAAACTCTTGTCGAACCAACCGTTGCTTGCCTTTAATTTCAGCAGTTCTAGCACAGATGACAATCTTGTGTATTTGGACTTGCAATCCGGGAACAAAGGTTTCTCCGAGTCATCCATCAAGCCTCAGAATTTTACGTACTCCCGCTCATCAAGGTTCACTTCTGCATCCCGTAGCATCTGATCCAGATTGTCATCGTGAAACCTATTATCATCGAAAGCATAGTCGATATCATCCGGAGTATCATTGACGATATGCAGAGTATCGTTGACTTCGTCGACGATGGTAGTACTACTTGGTCTCTGCGTAATCTTCTCTTCACCGTGACTGGTCCAACAGATATACCCCCTTTTGAAACCCCGTATAATCAAGTGTGCTTTGATCTGCGCTGGGTTTCGAAACATCCTCAGATTCTCGTAGTTAATGCATGGACAAAGCATAAATTCCACCCCCTTATTCAACATATCTTCCTCTGTAGCTCTTCTAAAAGCGGAGACACTACTAATGTACTCGGCGCTCGCACGGTTCTCAGTTTACATCCAGCTTTGATCCATCTACGCTACATATGTAACAATAGGTGTTAAATGATGAATTAAGTACGTTAGGAGGGCACATGCGTATATATGCTACATATAGGCTACATTTCAACTTTCCGATTAACTTATATAGCTCCTAACATCAAAAAAGAACGAATGGATATATAGCTCTACAACAAGCTAGATCTAGAAATTAACTAGCTTCATTTCCCACTTTACCAAGGTAGATCTTACATATACTGTAAATTTCAATCATTTACTACTTTACATCACAGAGAACAAATGGATCTACACCTAGATGTACAACCCAGCGTCATTTCCCTCTTTACCAAGGTAGATCTATAATATAATGCAATTTTGAAGCAATTACTAACCTTAGATGACCTAGAGTGCAAGGATCTACAATTACACCTTCAAATCTAAGGTCTCTTTCACCAGAACGCCTCTCAGTCGTAGCCACCTTGAAAATATCTAGGAAACCCTAAAAATATATAGGAGGTCGAGGCTTTCTATTTGTATATAAATCAGAATTGATCATCACAGACGGTTTGTGGATAAAACTATCTGTGATATTCCAAATCGCAGACGGTTTTATCCACAAACCGTCTATGGTCTTCTCACATCACAAACGGTTGGCTGACTAAAACCGTCTCTGATGACGTTTGTGATAACCTCATCACAGACGGTTTTATCCACAAACTGTTTGTGATGATACCTTTCGTCTTCAGCGCGCGGTTCCGAGGAAGAATTTTCGGTGCTCCAAGCTCGCGGTTCCGAGGAAGACCTTTCGTCTTCCGGGCGTTTTGTTTCCCAATGAAGGTCGTAATTAATCAGCAACCGCGCACTATAAAGTAGCGCTACTGGAATTCAAAATGTACTCAATCGATCGCATTTCCACATATAATCGCCATGAGCAGCTCAAACAACTCCTCTGTCGGCTCCGTCGCCCCACCGCCTCGGACTACGCCGGCTCCGCCACCGCCTCCGCGACCGCCTTCGCCTCCATCGTTGACTTCCCCTCCGCCACCAACACCGTCGACTTCGCCTCCTCGGCCCCTACGGCAATGGTTGCGGTGCCACTACGGCACCATATCCATGAATCCGTCGGCCGCGGCTTATCGACGGTCCCCTCTGCCGGCCACCTCGGGCACCGCTCCGTCCGCCCCAAGCGTCGTCGACGTTGGAAAGAAGCGTGCGGCGTCGCCAATACTAATATCCTCGTCCTCCGACGATAGCTACGACTCGTCGGAGGGTTATCGTGATAGCTGGGAGTTGGAGGATGACCCAGACAGAGCGGGTTTGAGGGAGGACCCCGACGGCCGCAGCGACGACGACTTTTGTAGTAGTGACACGATATGTTCTCTAAACCAATTTACACACAAAGGCAAAATTAGAGAATAACATCCAATATGAGGTTGTGGGACTTAGGGGACATTTGTTAGTGACAAAATTACGCCATTTTCCCATTTGCATATTTTTTGTAGTGTTACTGACCAATTCTCCCCAAACATTTCGTAATTAACAGGATCGAACATCCTAGAAGTCCACTTAAACATGAACTACAAAGCGATTAATCACGGACATTGTTTTGAATAGCCTGATATAGCATCATTATAGCCCCGATATAGCAGACAGGTGGTAGTGCTGTACGCTATGGCTGTCTAAAGCACTCAGTAGAGTTGTGGCACTGTAGCATTCGCTACAGCTTGCTACTGGGGGTAGTGCTCGCTACACCATTTTTATATATTCTTGCAATTGTCCATTTTAAATAATTACTCCAAGACTTGGGATATGCATAGAAGCAGCTAATCCTAATACGAGATAAGTCATTTTACTTCAATATCGATTAACTACATATTTATGCAAATATAACTGAGCTTGTTGCGCCCGCTATCTGCTTATAAAACACACTGCCTCCACGCTACATGCTATCTAAAACATTGATTATGGATCATCACAAAATCATCCTATCTAAAAACGATTGCAATCCTATTAAGGAATCGAACATCACAAACATCAGTTATACACTTTGATTTCCCATCACCGACTATGAAGATGGACACGAGACTCCTTTTCAGCCGAGTAATATTTGCACCTATTGTGAATATTCTTCATTGAAAACTTACACTATATATCTTCTTTCCTGGCATGCAGTTTCAAATGTTATCTGGATATTATCTTCAGGAAGCTGAATGGTTTCACGGTAATTATATACCGGGATTTAAAGATCAAGTAAATGTGTCCGTCATGTCTTCGGGTGCTCAAGCCCTAAGTGTCGGGCTACTTGTTGGCATGGGTGATTTAGCAACCAAGGAAGCACTTGAGTGGCAATTGGTTGCACCGATGCTGTACGGGCTTGTGGAGAGGTGATACGTTTCATGGATGACCTGTCTGCATTTAAGGTATGAGTTAGACTTCCAAATTAAATGTAACTCTTCAAAGATGAGTGTTGTGATGTATGTACCTTATTAATTAAGAAGATCTTGTTCATAGAATGGAAGGAACCAAAAGGATGTAGCCAGCTCCGTAGAGTGCTACGTCAAGGAGTACAGTGTTACGAGCGAGGTTGCTCTGGCCAAGATAAGTTCTTTGGTTGAAGATGTATGGAAAACTATAAATCAAGCACACTTTGAGCATCGCACGCTACTACCGGCTGTACAACGGGTCACCAACCTGACAAAGAGCGTGACCCTCTTGTTCCATGACAAGAGAGATGCATACACATACAGCAAGGACTTCAAGGAGACGTTGGAGAACCATTTTGTCAAGCCTACCCTCTAGATAGAGGAAATACTTTTGGTCTTCACCGTCCAAAGTATCAGCGAACCATGGCAATGATAAAGATGTATATCGGATGTGAGTGACAGATCAGATAACCTCTCAACTTGGCTTGGTATATGGAATGTTTCATTAAAAAAAACTGTTGTACTATTAAGTAAGTGCTTGTATTGTTCAGAATATATATATGATGTGAGCGATACATTAGATAAGCTCTCAACATGGCTTGGTATATACAATGTTTCATAAAAAACAGTTGTACTATTAAGTAAGTGCTTCTATTGTTGAGAATATATGTATACATGATGTGAGCGACACATCAGATAAGCTCTCGGCTTGGCTTGGTATATGCAATGTTTCGTTAAGATAACTATTGTACTAAGTGCTTGTATTGTTGAGAATATACATATACACACACCCACACGGTATCACTATTCTACACGTGCACGTAGCTACGCGCTGGTCGTAACCCCGGATAAGTGCGTCCAAACCATTCGGTTAAGTGTGTACGCCCGTGCGTTCACTAAACCAATTACTTACGTGGCCAACCACTAGTAAATGCATTCTCTAGTTTGTACATGAATATTTCTTTCTTTGATTTAACTATAACATTCAAATGAGATTGATTTTGATCTTCAAATTTTACAGGGTTGTAGAATTTCACCTCCCATACATTTGGTAATTTTTTAGAATTTTTTAATTGTACATGTGGTTTTCATGGATTTTATAAAACACTAGATACGTTGACTTTCACTATCTAGAAAATAACATATTACTCGCTATTATACAAGATATTACTATATCCTGTGTAAACCACCCTTATCTTGTAAAATTCATGAAAACCAGATGTTCAAGTTTTCAAACATTCTCAAAAAATTACCATACGTAGGGGAGGTGATCTTCTACAACTCCATAAAATTTGAATACCAAACTCAATCGCATTTAAAAATATGAAATTGACAAAGTGATAAACAGTGAAAAATCACTATTCAACCGAATTTGTCTTTTTTACATCTTTCCGCTAAAAATGATTTTGGTCTTCAGATTTTACAGGGTTGTAGAATCTCACCTCTTCTATGTATTATAATTTTTTTAAACTTGTGCATGTGATTTTCATGGATTTTACAAGGTAGGAATGGTTTACACAGAATATGTTGCCTTTTACTATCCAAGAAAGAATATGTTACTCGCTATTACACAAGATGTTACTATATTAAAATGAAATGAGCTAGCAAAATAAGAATTTAGTTCTGTATGTGCACTTTATTTCAGCATAGTAAATGCGTAGTTTCTTGTTTGTATTGCAATCTTTTTTCTTTGATTTAGTCATAATGTTTTATTGACAGTTCCGATTCTCAAACGGTTTTCACCAGTAGCTTACTGACGACGAAAACAATATAATGATATAAGTCTCGCCAATAAATGCTGCATCAATGAGATTTTACTATCGCTATACATAGATTTTTACTATCACGCCAAAGGTTCAGCAGCCTGTGCGGTACTAAAATCTTAAGATACATTCGGTAAATTGGATGTAAAATCTCATTCATACGGCGTTTATTAGCAAGATCTATATCATGATGTTGCTCTCTTCGTTAGTAAGCTACTAGTGAAAACAGTTCGTGAATCGAAGCTATCAATAAAAAACTATTGCTAAATTAAAGAAAAAAGATTCTAGTACAAACAAACAAGGAAACACATTTACTAGTTTATGATCGTATGACCAACTAGTAAATGCGTTTTTTGTTTGTACTGCAATATTTTTTTTATTTAGTCATAACTTTTTATTGACAACTCCGATTCACAAACGATTTCCACCAGTAGCTTACTGGCGATGAGAGCAACATATTGACATAAGTCTCGCCAATAAATGTCGTACGAATAAGATTTTACTATCCGTATAGATAGATTTTACTATCATGCTAGATGGTTCAGCAGCTTGTGCAGGAGTAAAATCTTACAGCGTATTTAGTAAATTGGTAGTAAAATCTCATTCATGTGGCATTTATTGGCGAGACTTATATCATTATGTTGCTCTCGTCATCAGTAAGCTACCGGTGGAAACCGTTAATGAATCGGAGCTGTTAATAAAATGTTATAGCTAAATCAAAGAAAAAGATTCTAGTATAAATAAGGAAACGTATTTACTAGTTTACGCCACATGACCAACTAGTAACTACATTTTTTGTTTGTACTAGAATATATTTTTTCTTTGATTTAGCCGTAACTTTTTGTTAACAGCTTCAATTCGCGAACAATTTTCACTAGTAGCTTACTAACGACGAGAGCAACATATTGATACACGTCTCGCCAATAAACGTCGCATAAATGAGATTTTACTATCCGTAAACATAGATTTTACTATCATACTAGAAAGTTCAGCAGTTTGTGCGGTAGTAAAATCTTACAACACATTCGGTGAATTGGTAGTAAAATCTCAATAATGTGGTGTTTATTGGCAAGACTTATATCATTATGTTGCTCTTGTCATCAGTAAGCTACCGATAAAAACCAAATCAGATCTATGAATAAAAGGTTATAGCTGAATCAAACAAAAAAGATTCTAGTACAAACAAGGAAACACATTTACTAGTTAGTTGGTCATGTAACTGATAGGCTTAGTCTGGAGTAGTTTAATTGTGTTTAGTACTAGGATACACAGTCCGATCAGTCTGCGTTGACTGGCTGGGGAGTATAATAGGGCATTCTACACGTAGTATAGTATAGTATAGTATAGTATAGTATAGTATAGTATAGTATAGTATAGTATAGTATAGTATAGTATAGTATAGTATAGTATAGTATAGTATAGTATAGTATGTATATATATATATGTATACATATTATTCTTCAGCTCCCTAGCAAGTTAACACATATCAACCGAGCCACGTATTCCAGTACTCAGCGTGATGAAACTGTCCCAGTTAACTATCAGTTACGTAGCAAACCAACTAGTAAATGCGTTTCCTTGTTTGTACCATAATCTTTTTTTCTTTGTTTTAGCCGTAACCTTTTAGCGATAGCTCTGATTCACAAAAGGTTTTCACCAGTAGCTTACTGACGATGAAAACAACATAATGATATAAGTCTCACTAATAAATAGTCATTTTGCTGTCTGATTAAAAATTTTACTATCTATATATATATATATTACTATCACGTAGAAGGTTCAACATCAGATTGAAGCCAATTTTACTGCACAGGCTGTTGAACCCTGTAGCATGATATTAAATTGAAGTGCATTTGGTAGTATCTTTAGAGTAAGGGTCTGTTTGGTTCATATACTAAAGTTGCCATATTTAGCCATAGTTTTTTTGACAAACTTACCTAAGGTTAGGTTATCAAAATTGAAGCCACACTTTAGCTAGAAAAATAAATTTTGCCACAATTTTTTGAGTCAATGACGTGTGGGACTTAGATGGTAAGAAAGAATCTTGCCACATGTGTGGCTATGGACCAAACGGAGGTCTAACTCGATCAAACTTGCCTAACTTGAGGCGTGGCAAAATTTAGCTATGAACCAAATAGACCCTAAATCTTAACATATGCATGAAGCAACTTTAGCCACATCGCGCGTACTGTAGCCACGCCAAGTTCATTTCAACGAGCCGAGCACTAGCCGAGAAAAAGAGAGGAGTGGGAGGGAGAGGAGAGAAAAAGGAGAAGAAGGAAAGGGGAGAGTAGCTGTGCGAGATTTGTGCAGGTAATTTTTTTTCCTATTTATTTTGTTTACCAATAAACCATGGTAGGATAGAAATTTTTTTAGATCTAGTTAAATTTAGAGGTTACGGATAGATCTAGTTAAATCTAGTTATATTTTTAGTAACGTAGTTAGTTCGTAGAAATTTTAGATCTAGTTAAATTTAGAGGCCACGGTTAGATCTAGTTAAATCCAGTTATATTTTTAGTAATTTAGTTGGTTCGTAGAAATACATGTATGTAGATGTTTTTAGGAATAATAATATATTTTTAGGAATGTAGATGTTTTGTACAGATAGATGTAGATAGATATGCTTTTTTAGGAGTGTAGATCTTTTTTACAGATAGAAGTACATAGATATATATTTTTAGGAGTGTAGATGTTTTTTAGAAATAGAAGTGGAGAGATGTGTATTTTTAGGAATGTAGATGTTTTTGGCACAGTTTTCATAATGTTGCTCGTGTGTTGATAGATTTGTAGCCATTACACCTTTGTGTTACACAACTGTGTTTCAGCCTGAAACGCCAAACTGATTTCCACAATATTTGAGATCATTCAGAGTATCTAGTTATGTTCCATGACAATATACATGCTAATTGAACAACCTGGAAATTTCAAGGCATAATAGTTTTTGCATCAGTAATGGGCACACTTGGTTTCCAAGTATTGTTATTTGTAGGAGTGTAGATGTTTTCTAGAAATAGAAGTAGAGAGATGTATATTTTTAGGAATGTAGATAGATATATATTTTTTGAAGTGTAGATATAGATATATCTAGATTTTTTTTGAACAAATAGATATAGTATTTTTTAAGAAAATTAATTAATTCATGAGTTAATGAATCGGTTCGCAGATATGTCAGAACGAGTTCCATTCATAATCTATTATGGAGAAGGGGTTGTCATGTATGGTTTAGAGGGTGCGGATCTGAGTAACTTTCAGTATGTGGACAGAAGTTTAAGTAGGGTCGAAGAGCGTACATTTTCTTCTGTGTTGAATTGGTTGTATTATACTTTTCGGATGGAACCAGAGAAGTGCCAGCTGAAGTTATTTTGCCTTTGTAGTATACGAAATGATCCTGTTTGTTGGGAGTTAGTTGAGGTGAAGGGAACTGCATCTTAGAGGTCATATGTAAGGAGGGCGGAGCAACGTGGATGGTATCGGGTACTTTTAGTGCAAGCATATGAAAGGGTTGTTGCCCCACAGTAGTAGTTGGACGCCAGTGAGTGTAGTGGATCTCAAAATGAGTTAACTTATGGTGACACCAAAATTAGGGAATATAGCCATGAGCAGCATATTTAGGAATGCAATGAGGATATCATTTACCAGAGCGGTGAACAAGTTGAGGTTGGAGAGGATGATGAAAACACTGGACAAGAAGCGCGGGGACAAGTAGACGTAGGTGAGGAAATTGAGGAAGTAATAGCACAGATGGAAGAGGAAGAACGTGAATACACCATAACAGAATTGGAAGACAATGATGACTCAAATGAGGAAGATGGAGGTGCGGAACCACTTGTGCCAACAGATTTTTCAGGGCTACCGATGACAAAGCTTTTTCAGCAGCTTTGTCAGGATGAGTTGTCAAAAACGAAATCATACATCACCTTTTGCAGCGACAAGTTGCAATACTTTGCCAAATACTTTAAACTTTTTTAAGTCAATTTGACAACACTCTACCTGTAGCTTTGTCAGGCCGATTTGACCACACGCTATCATTAATGGATACTATCTTATTCTAATGGTCAACAGCTGTAAACATTTTATCTACACAATCTTTCTTAATATCCTGCTTCTGTTGTCGGATTCGTTTTCCAGATATGGTTCGACGTGACCACTCACTGCCTACTTTTAACTCTAAAGTGACCACTTATTGCACAATACATTTCTCAGTACTGACACCTTGCATACATGACTGCCTTTTGAGCCCGACTTGACTACATACTCCGGCGTTTTGCTATCCCTCTACACTTTTGAATCTTACCTTCTAACACTTAGTCCATACACCACTCCTTCGAGTATATAAAAGGCCAAACCGCAGGCACACATACACAGCTCCCACACTCACACTTCACCATGGCTGAATCCTCTAGCAAAGCATTCTCGTGGACATCTGATATGAGCACCGTAGCCCTTCATTACACGTTGAAGGTTACGCGTAATGGGAATGATGATCCGTTCAAGGAGGAGAACCTAAGTAAAGTGGTGTCCAAATGCAAGAGTGGCGTCCAACATTACCGAGGCATAACGTGACAACCTCTGGCCTAAACCTTGTGACATCCGACGACTTCAAGGCGCACTTGCAAGGGTGGCATCAAAGGTATTTCAGGGTGTGTGAACGAGCTGACCACCCTTCTGCTATAAGTTTCTCTACGAGATTTCGTAGGGTACTAATGTTGCCCGATCAGTATGCAGAGCATATTGAGGTTAGTTATTTCCTATTTGTTCACCCTACTAATCTTTTTAGCATTATCCATAACTTCACTGATTCGTACGCTCGTCTTGTATGTTAGTCATTCCCGGAGGATAAAGATTTGCGGAACAAGGATATCCCAGAATTCACGGCGATGAATATGCTCTTCGGCCGAGGTGTCATGCCTGGTTCACGTAGAAGACGATCTAACTGGAAGGGTAGAGGTCCACCCAGAATTGATGCAGCAATAAGTTCAAGAGGACGTTCAACCACCACCGAAGGGGGACTTACTCCTAACTATGGCGATGACGATGATGATGACGATTTCATGTTGCCTAGACCTTGACGTTCAAGCACTACCGCAACAGGTTGTTCAAACACTACTACAACACGCCGTTCAAGCAACAATGCAAGATGACGTTCAACCAGCACTGAAGGAGGGGTACCTCCTAACCGTACAGATGATGATGACTTCATGCCACCTAGGCCACGAACCTTGCGTCATCAGAGTCCTCCGAATCCTGACAATGAGAACGATGATATTACATTGAGCCCTATCAGGTATCCAAACTTAGTACCCCGTCGGCAACCAATATATAACTATCCTCCATTTGACCATGCCCTATTCCGACAACCATGGCCATAGAATGTATGGTTTTGTGACTTAGTCCTTTACCAGAGGCATGTACTTATAGAATATGTTGTATCCCAGTTTTATGAATTTTCTAAGGCATAAGTATGTACCTATGTTCTATCCCAGTTTTATGAATTACCTAAGGCATGTACTTATGTTGTATTTTACTATGATTTGTCATCAAATTTAGAAATTTATCGTACACCGAAAGAGAATAAGGAACAACGAAATTTGATTTTTTTGTCAAAATAATTAACTGACAAATAATTTTGTAAAATACTACATGAATTATGACCGATAAATATGATTTTTTCTGAATTTATTGAACCGTAGTTTGAACTATAAAATTGTAGCAACCGTCAAAATAACACTGACTATTAATAATTAATGCTCACAGGTTACAGCGAATTTTCGAATAAAATCAGTGCAAAATACTTCCTCATAAATTAAATTTCCTCACAAATTTCTTTTCATGATTATTCCTAAGCACAGTCTTTCAGTCGCCCAATGGTGGGGCGACTTATTCCAGTCGTCCGATGGTGGGGCGACTGAGTTGCCACATCAGCGTTGACTCAGCTCTTCGCCCAACCATATGACGACAGAGGTATATTTTTGCAATTTTTTGAGATAGAGGTATATTTTTACAATTTGAATAAAAAAATGTATTATTTAAAAAAAAACTTCCTGTTTTTTCCGCAACTACTTTTGCTTGTTACCAACTATTAGGGATTGTACTGCTGGTAACTAGCTCAAGAGCGGAACAAGAGTACCAGGCTGCTGGCAGGAAGCGGGATCTACTCAACTCAATTAAAAATGCTAGTACCAATAAGGCATTTGCCATTTGCCGGAAGCATTGCAGAAATTCACCAAGATTTAACTGAAGTAGATTAAATCAAAAGCTTGCTTACATATAGAATACAATCAAGGCTGTTGGAATCAATACTTCTTGGTCATATCTGTCCTAGAAAATGCACAAGATCGTCCAACCATAGAACTATTTTTTTCAAACCAGGACCATAGAACTAATGTGGATATTTTGAAACTCATTCAATAAGAACTACAGCACAATTCAAATAACATAACAAAAAAATAGCATAGCGCGAAACTAGAACTGAAGAGTATCAGCAATAGAGATATTTACCCGTTCACGACCAGTCTTGTTAAACTTCTGCAGCACAAAAGCTTTGGGATCCATCTGACCAAGCGGTCTTCCAATTCCTAAATAAGCCAAACTATGAATTTTGGTCCACAAAAAGAAAAAGAAATCTGAATGCTGCAGTTGTCGAACCTACCAATCCTTAATCGACCAAATTCTCGGTTCCTACGAAAATAGTAGATCACACTCTTCATCCTGATAAACTAAGAAGGAAATATTTCCTGTCAAGCTCAAATAAAGCCCTTATCTGCAGGCATTAAATAGATTCAGATATCTAATGGTCTCTTTTCCACAACAGGAACACAAAACACACACCAAAGTTAAAATATGGGAGCATGCTATCACACTGATTAAAGAGTGTGCTTACATACAGAAGACCACCTTCGAGAACTGACTAAATGCCAAAGTAGAAATAAGCAAGCACACTAAAAGAATCATGCAGGAATACCACAACAACCAAGAATAGTAATTAACTACAGAACTTGGAAAGAGAAGTTCTGCCATATCTGCTTATTGAAGACAAGTAGCATACTGTTTATCAGGTCTCTGACTGGTACCTCCTAAAGTCCTAAGGGCATGCCAACAGGCTAGATTAGAGGACTACGACAATGGGTTGACATTTTAAACTGATAAGCTACAGAGATCTGACTGAGCTAAAAGTATTGATTTATGCATTTCAATATATCAATATATGGTTTCCCCTTTTGAATGACAAATCACTTGACATAAACAGATAACTCTTTCACGAAGCACATAAAAAAAAAGTCTACCAACCCGTCGTGGTGTCCATATCCTCCATTAGGCTGTAAACGAAGAACTACACATGGCAGGTCCATGTCATCAAATGCCTGAAATTCACACATCAGAGAAGTCAGATTGCCATATAATGTAAATGCTAGCGAAGATTAGAAAAATAAATGCTTACCACTAGGACACGATTAAGTGGCAGTTTATAATATGCAGCAAGTGGCCCAGCCTGCAATAAGCAAAAAGGAGACTGATTACCAGTAGTCCTCAAATTAGAGTTGTATTACCAATTTTGCATGTCCAGTTAAATAAACTTCTACAAGATGAAGTACCCATAATCTGTAAAAGAAATGTACAAATCAAAACAGGCATGGGTATGATTTTCATGTTACGTTTTCATATTCCAATTTCCAGTTGTAGAAGCAGATATAACTGATAGCCTTTCGGTTGCACCAACCAAAATAGAGCTGCACAGTTATTTGACACATGAGCAAATGATTTCTGCAAATGCAACACGTGTTAAAAGTTGATTGTCAGGCTTACCAAAGTCTACTATTAAGACTAGAAGATGACAATTATGAAGTTAGGATTAGAAGATGACAATTATGAAGCCAAAACACCAAAATTACTAATTGTCTTCAAAAAGGGGGTGTCTGTTAAAATTAGTTAAAATATGCAAAATATAAACGGGATATTACACTTGAAAAGTCTTCCAGAAGTGTTGCTCACAGATTCACCACAGAGATTCATATATGTTTGAGGTCGGCAAGCAGAACAGGGACCCCATCGACCATCCCTGCATCCAAGGATTGAAATCTCGATTTCGCTCTAAATATTGTCCGTGACAGGAGAACGAAATTTCGGCGAGATCTCAGAAATTCAAATAAATTCTGGCTGAAATTCAAAAATAGAATTTGAATTCCAGTTTTGTAGCCACCGGTATGCCCGAGATCGCCGGTTTTGCCGAGATCTCGGCAAAATTCGACAACGTGAAATCCGGTCGAAACGAAATCAAATTTTTTTTAAGTTTTTTCTGGAGATCACTAACACATTGATGATGTTTCCTTAAAAATTTCAGATAAGTATGAATCCTGTGGAATTTTTAAAAATTCAAACATTATTACTGTCATAATAAAACGTTGTCCGGCAATTTTGAACCGAACGAGAAATAGGACAAACCACGTTAGAAATATTTTTAATTTTTTGTGAATTATTATATCATATCAGTAATCTTTCCATAAAATTTTCAGGTGATGGTGAAGCTTGAGGGATTTTTAAAAATTCAGAGAGCGGTGATGTTCGGATGGAAAATGGTTGAAAGTACGTTAGAAAATTTTGAAATTTTAATTGGATGATTGTGATGCATCACTAACCTTGCCATAAAATTTTTAGATGATTATCAGTCCGTGAGGTTAGAAATTTTGGTAGCATTTCGACTGAAATTTGAATTTAGAGGGTTACAATTACAGACAATCGATGTATATTCTGACAACATTGTTTGCCATAGATAAAGTATTCTTAATTCTGGACACTTCGTAGAAAAAATAATGATTAGGTGCATGCAATGGGAGTTCATTGTACATATGGAATCATAATTTATTTTTTAAGAATATGTCACTACTGTTTGTTTATTACTGAAGAAGCTCTGATGCATTCATGTCTGGACTTGTTCTTCAATATGATGCATGCATGTCTATACTTTCATGTACAACACGAGAAGAGACTATGCAATGTCAAGATTCTACGTATCATCCTTGTTCATGGTATTATCAAGAGTACAATACATCTAACTTCCAAGGAACTGAACAAGAAGGAAAAAAAATAGAACAAAATTTTTTTACCTCGATCTGTTGCTATCCGGGCGAAATCTTGATAGAAATGACCGAGATCTCGGTTCCTTCGGCCGAGATTTACCCTTCTCTGGCCGGAGATGGCTTCAACACTGCCAGAATTGGCCGGATTTATCCCGGAGATGGCTGGCGACGGGGAGGAGAAACTGATGAAGTCTCAGGTTGATCTGGTTGAGTGAGTGAGAGTAAAGTAAGTGAGACCGTCAATGATTGAGTATGTCTTAAAGGCAGTGCAAATGATTCACATAAATGGATTAATTCCTCAGTGGTATTACGCAATAGAAGCTGTAGCATAGTGGTGAGGTCTCAATCATTCCATTAGGAGGTCTCAGGTTCAAATCACAAGTTTGGCACTTCGTTTGCAATTTTTTCCATAGTTTTGAGTATGCAAAAAATTTGGTGGATACTCGTGAAGCATTTGTAGTGTTCGCAAAAATTTTTGTGGATACTCGTGAAGCATTTGTAGTGTTCTCATAAAATTTTTACATCATGATGAAACCTAATGAATTCCCAAAAAATCTGAAGGCAGTACTTCACAGTTTTCAAACTTCAGAGCGCGTGCTTGCATCGTTTACAATTTTTAAATGAGTAACCAAAACAGATTTAAATTTTTTAAAACTTTTACACAAGGGTTCTGAAGTAGTTATTAAGCTCTCATTAAAATTTTAGATCATGATCAAACTAAAAAAAATTATAAAATACCGACACTGTTACTATCTCATTTATGCTCATTCTGTTTTTTATTTTTCACATATAACAGTTTAAGTTAAAATATTTTATAAAATTTTGTGTATGATCCTAGGGTTCTTAAGATGGTACCATAAATTTTTCATAACATGAAAATGCATCTACAATTTTATAAAAATCCGATAGTGTTTCAACCCAAATTTAAAAAGGTCTCAAAAAATGTCATTTGGACAAATTATCATGGAAGATCGCTTCGCTAAGGGTTCTTGACCTGATTCTGGTCAAATCCAGGCTTCAAATTGCAAATTCCGGACCAAAATGCCGAGATCTCAGACGAAATGGGCGAGATCTCGCCTAGAAAAACGAGATTACTGTACTATTTCAAAAAAATTTGAGTTTTCAAATTCAGACGTCATTCCTACAAACCGTCATGATCCGAAAACCGAGATCTCGGTGAAATCTCGCGAGATTCCGGCGAAATTTCTATCCTTGCCTGCATCAATGGAAAGGACAGAACATCCAATTCAATTCAACCCTTTGTACTGAGAAAATAGAGTAGGCATTACTCAAAATTTAAAAACTAAAAAGGGACATTTTTTTCTAGGGGCATTTATGCATTACTCAAAAATTTTAAAACTAAAAAGGGATATTTTTTTCTGGGGGCATATGGATGGAGCCAAACCTTCCCCAAATAGTGCTTTGAAGTGATGTGTGGTCAGGGATATACGCTGAGACTGTGCAAACGCATCTATCGTATCAAACCCTGCCTGCAAGCAAAAACGAGTATTCCGCACATTGGTCACAGCAGAATATACATCATTAAACCAGTTTGGTTATTAATGTGCAAGCTTATGATAATAAGCAACAAATACAAATTGAATATGGCGAATTATTCTGCACTAAATTAATATGCACATTGACCACAGTAGAATCTTGCTGTTTCACTAAGCGGGCAGATGCAAGCATCCAAAGTAGAAACAGCTAGAACAATCATGGAAGAAAGCAAGTTCTTCATAAATGTATCTAGCTAAGGCACACGATGCAGTAACATGTTCTGGCTTCATCCTAGTGCTTGCAATCCAAAACTACCACGAACCCTAGATCCCAGAGCACAAGCTAGAGAGGCCTCGCGTTCTAACCAGAGAATGGGCAACACCATAATAATAATTGTAAAACGCAGCTTTGGCCACGTACTAACATGAGAGTATGGGTAAAAATGGATCGGATACAAAAGTTTAATGGCTCTATCATATTTGTTTTCATAATATTTTTTTTGGATGCGGATGCGGATACAGATACGAATAGTCCGGATACGAATACGAATAATATCGAATACGGATACGGAGTGAATACGAATAGAATAGGATATGATCACTGATATTTATCGGAACATGTAATGACCCAAGATTTGTATTCTTTGTTAAATGTTTAGCTACTTATTTAAAACATTCACGAAGAACATATAATGACCCAATATTTGTATTCTTTGTTGAACACTATAACCCCTTATGAGTTTTTATGCATTTTTGGCTACTTATTTAAAATATTTACCCATTAAGGACAACAGTATTTGAATTTTCGAGAAATTTTAAAGGCTGATAAAATCTTAAAAATAATTTTTTTTAAATGATAGATTATGTCAGGAACTTACCCAAAAATATTTCTTATTTTTTGAAGCTGGTTTTCCTATTTTAATAATTAAAATTTTATTTGTGGATTAATTAAATTAGAAAACGATTTTGAAACTCAAAAACCTTTTTGAGCCAAAAAGTAGACTTGGCCCAGCCCGCATGCATATCCGGATAAGCCGAGCCCATAAATATCCAGATTATCCAGATCTGTATCCGTATCTGACGGATAATGAACTACCAAATCCGTATCCGTATCTGAGCCGCATGGGAAAAGGAAAATGCCCGAGCCGCGCGTGCGCGCTATGGGCCAAGGTTTCAAATTTCGGCTTCGGATCATATTTTGGAGGTGGGAAATCCAAAATTTCAATGAGATTTAGAAATTTTAGAAAAAAATCTAGATGAAATCAAAAAAATCAAATTTTAATTCCAGAATTTTTTGAATCGGGATTTTCAAGATTTCTGCCGAAATTGCCGAAATCTCGATAAATTTCAACCAAATGAAAAATGATTCAAACTATGTTAGAAAATTTTGAAACTTTTTGTGAATGGTTCTGACACATCAAAAATGTTTCTGTAAAATTTTCAGATGATTATCAAGCCTGAGGAATTTTTGAAAATTTTGACAATTCTACTGTCCTAATAAAAGCTGAGTACATTTATTGCTTCCATAGATTTGATTTTGCAAAAAAACAGGTTTAGAATTTTTTAAACTTTTAGAGAAGGTTCTGAGGCAATGTTTAAGCTCTCCTAAAAAATTTATATCATAATCGCACTCAAGCGAATTTATAAAATTCTGACACGGTTACTGTCTCATTTATGTTTCTTCTGTTTTTTATTTTTCAAAGATAACATTTTTCTATATGATCGTAGGTTACTAAAGATGGTATCATAAAATTTTTAGAGTATGATCAAGCTTATATATTTTTATAAAAATCGGACAGAGCTTCTATTATTTTTATAAAAAGTCTAAAAAAATCAGTTTTGAGCAGTGCTTCAATGCTTTCCCTCTCAATACAGATTGCACAAATCTTGAAGCAAATGAAGGGGTAAGTAATCATCATCTACCATTCATCCATGCTTTAATATTTGTGCAACTGTCAAAAGGAAAAGCATGGAAGCACCTCTCATCAGTTTTTCATAAAAAAAAATCATGGCAGATGATATTCTTAAAAGGTGTATTGTCCCAAATCCAGTTAAATCTGGTCAAAATGTCCGATATTTTGGAGAAATTTGCCAAAATTTCAAATTTTTTAACCGAGCGAAAAATGGTCTCCCAAGGCTATAAAAAATTGGGAAAAATATGAAAAATTTATAGAACCATTTATGTACATTTTCTATTTGTTTGAACGCAAAATACTAAGTAATTTAAAGCATTTGATGCTGCAATACTAAAGTATGCACGATATAATACAAAATACTAAGTAATTTAAAGCATTTGATGCTGCAATACTAAAGTATGCACGATATCTTACAAAAAAAGGTAAGTATCAGGTAAACATAGTACCTTATGGTCAAAGTGAGAAGAACAAAGTGTCTACCAGTAATCGCATCCAAAGCTAATCATCCGTAATACAACGGCCACAAGGGGCGAAATCTCGGCTTCAAGGGGTGAAATCTCCATGTGCATAATCAAAATTCAAAAGATTGGGCAGGTGAGCTTCATGATTGAGTTGAGAAAAGGACCTGCTGCGAGCCTCCCTACTCATGGTCATGTTTAAATATGATGCACTTGGTCAGAACTCGCAACCAGTGCAAGCACTAATCCAATGTTGCAAAAGAGTACCAATATCATACTTATAATCTAGCACGTTCTGGCACTCTTTAGCAAATAGACATTCTCCTAAGAGAGAAGATGTAGAAAGCAGGGAAAAAAAAAGGGAGAAGAGAATGACAAATGTCATGTTGAGATTCGAACTCAAGACCTCTAGACTACTAAATGGGTGGCTCTAACCAAGTGAGCTACGAAATCCGAAATTTCGTGGGATTTTGAGCCTTGCTGTGCCAAGGATTCAAATTTTGTTTTTGAATAAAATATCGCCCCGGACCGGAATCCGAAATTTCGCTGAAATTCAGATATTTCAGACAAATTTCGTTCAAAATTCAAAAACAAAAATTCAAATCCGATTTGTTTTCTACCGAGAAAATGAAATTTCGCCGAAAAATCCCGAAGTTTTAGGTATTTATAAAAGTGGGTCAAACGATCTCTAAAATTTTTTTAAAAAAATTTGGAGCGTTTTTTACACATATTTGATATTTCCATAAAAATTTCAGATAATTCTGAAGTCTGTGAAATTTTTAAAAATTCAAACATTGCTACTGTCCTGATAAAATGCTCTCCGACAATTCTGAACCAAATGCAAAATAGTTCAAACAAAGTTATAAACTTTTGATTTTTTTTTGCATGGTTATGATGCATCTCTAGTGCTCTCATAAAATTTTCAGATGATGATCAAACTGCATGAATTTTTAAAAATTCGAACAGTATTACTGCACTGTTTAAAGGCTTACCGGCAAACTTGAACAAAATGAAAAATTATCTAAACCACGTTAAAAACTTTTGAAAATTTTTGTGAATGGTCCTGATATAGCATTAATGTTTCTTTAAAAATTTTAGATAATGATCATTCTCAAATAATGTTTAAAAATTCAGACAGTGCTATGTCCTGATAAAAGCATGATGATCAATACATAGATTTGCTTTAGTAATAAAAATAAGTTTAATTTTTTTTAAATTTTACAGAAGGGTTATAAGGAAGTGCTTAATATCTCATAAAAATATTGAATCATTAGCACACTCCAGTGAATTTATAAAATTCTTACAAGGCACAGTACCATTTATGTTTTTCTCTTTTTTATTTTTGAAATATAATATAACAAACGAAGCTCAATGCTTACATAGATTTGATTAACCAAACAAAAAAATTAAATTTTTTTGAAAAATTTATATAATGGTATGAGGTAATTATTAATCTCTCACAAGAATTTTAGATCATAGTCACACACAAGAAAATTTATAAAATTCTGACAATATAACTGTCCCAATTATATTCATTCTGTTTTTGATTTTTTAAGGATAACAAATGAAGTTAAATTATTTTCAAATTTTTTATGTATGATCCTATTCTACTAAATATAGTACCATAAAATTTTCAGCTCATTATGAAGCTTGTACAATTTTATAAAGATCTGACAATGTTTCTGCCAAAATTTTAAAATATCTCAAAAAATCGGTGTTTCAACAAATTTTCATAGGAGATGACTTTCCTAAGGGTTATTAGACCAAATCCGGCCCTAAAAATTCAAAAACCGGCAAAAAAAACACGAAATTTCGCTGAAAAAATGAAATTACTGTAGCAGCTGAGGGCTGGAATTGGCCGCCGCCCGTGCTCCCCCAGAGCAGGGACGTACTCGCGCCTACATAGAGTTGGGAAAAAATAGTGAGAGCTCTTAATAAGCTCAAAATTAAAATAAGTTAATTTCGAGAAAAAAAAATATTAATGAGACTCGTCGTGATTCGCTAGTTCAAATTCGAAATAACTATTTAAATAATAAATAAACTAATGTTACGTTGAATCATGTTAATTTTAAAGTTTAAAAGAAGCATCATAATAACCTGGATAGGCTAGCCATCGACCGGCTGATTCGGCTGAGTGGGCTGGGAGCATGGGAATCCTTACTATTCCTCCTGGTGCGGCGTGTGTGGGCCGAAGGCCGGAGCGCTTCGATCCTGCATTGTTTTTTACAAGAGGCCCCACGGGGGCCGAAGGCCGGAGCGCTTCGATCCTGCATTGTTTTTTACAAGAGGCCCCACGGAGACTTATTATAGCCTTTCTTGTTGATGCATGTTGGACCGGCAGTGTGTGTTCGACAGCGAAGATAAAAAGGTCCAACACCTTCGTCAGCTTAGGATATCTATTCCAAATATATATATATATATATATATATATATATATATATATATATACATGTATGCTAACCTTTTGCACGAGAAAAGGAAGTTATGGCCATGCTCTGGCTAGACCTTTCTCTGTTTCTCTCCTTTGCAGGGCAGCCAAAAGATGCATCGATCTCTCGCTCTCTCTCTCAAGAAAAAAGAAAAAAAAGTTGCGTCGATCATTCGTGTGCACACACAGCCGCGACGATGATTCACTTGATCGGGGATAAAGCCAAAAGTGTTTTGCGCAGACCACGTTCTCCCGCCCAAAGCGTCCCTCGACTCCCTCCGCTTTTACTCTACCAAGCAAGCATTTTCGGTTCGCATCTCAGAGATAGGTGAAATCCGAAATTTTGGTAAAATCTGATAATTTTAGACCAAATTCGATCAAAATTTAAAAAGAAAATTTAAAGTCCAGGATTTTTGAACCGAAATTTCGCCGAGAAATACTAAAATCTCAGCAAAATTCAACCGAGCGAAAAAGGTCGAAACGATGTTAATTTTTTTTGAAATTTATTGTGGATGGTCCTGACACATCACTAATGTTCCCATAGAAATTTCAGATGATAATCAAGCCTGAGGAATTTTTACAAATTCTGACAGTGCTACTATCCTGATAAAAGGCTGACCGACAAAATTTCAACCAATTTAGAAATAGCTTAAACCATGTTAAAACATTTTTAAATTTCTTTCGGATGGTTCTAACACATCAATAATGTTCCCATAAAAATTTCAGATGATGATAAAACTTGAGGAGTTTCAAACAATTAGGACAGTGCTATTGAAGGCTGACTCGCAAATTTCAACAAAATGAAAAATAGTTCAAACCATATTAGAATTTTTTTTTGGATGGTCCAAAAGAATCACTAATATTCTTATAAAATTTTTATATGTTGATCAAGCCTGAGGAATTTTAAAAAATTATGATAGTGCTACTATCCTGATAAAAGTTTGGTGATCAATAGATAGATTTGATTGAGCAACCAAAAAAGGTTAGAATTTTTGAAAATTTTAGAGAAGGATGCTGAGGAAATTATTAAGCTGTTATAAAATGTTTGGATCATTACCACACTCCAGTAAATTTATAAAATTCTTACAATGGTACTGTACCATTTGTGTTCCTTATGTTTTTTATTTTTGAAAGATAACAAATGAAGTTCAATGTATCCATAGGTTTGATTGAGCAAATAAAAAAGTTTAAAATTTTTGAAAATTTTAGAGAAGGGTTCTAAGGCAATTCTTAAGCTATCATAAAAATTTTGAATCATGAACACATTCGAGAAAATTTAAAAAATTATGAGAAGGTTACTGTCTCAATTATGTTTATTCTATTTTTGATTTTTTTAAGATAACAAATGTAGTTTAATTCTTTTTTAAAAAAAATTGTATGATCCTACACTACTTAATATATTACCATAAATTTTTCTGTGTATTATCAATCTTGTACATTTTTTTAAAAATCTGACAGTGTTTCTGCCGAAATTATAAAACGTCTCAAAAAATTCGGTTTTTCAACAGATTTTCATGGAAGATGACTTTCTTAATGGCTATTGGGTCAAATCCGTTCAATCAACCCGAGTTTCGGTGAGATTTGGCGAAATATCACCAAAATTTATGAAATTACTGTAGTAATTTGAATTTTTTTCAAAAAAAATTATCTGACTGGAATTTTGTATCCCGTTCCCAGTCAAAATCCGAGATCCCATGAAATTTCGCCGACATTTCATTCCATGCGAGGCACCCCCGAGAATTTAAAACATGTTAGCAAATCACTTTTCAATGGGTCAAATTTGTTATTTGAATTGATTTCGATTTTAGTAGTTTGGGATTTATAAGACATTAGAACTATTTATATTGTACATGTATTAAGTTTCAAATATATGTATAGGATATACGATGTTTTGAAACCATTGTACTAGACTATAGAGTTGTAAGTGTGAAATGTACACCTTCATTCAAAATTTCCCATTTCCGTTACTGACATAGGAGTATCAGCTAGCACCTCCCCATGACGAGCATAGAAAGCTGAATATTATATAGCCTATACACAGAGAAATATAAAGAAAATAAAGAAAAAAAGATCACCAACTACTGCTGCTGCCACCTTTGTACCGTCCTCCTAATGTTGTAAGGCTCGTTTGGAAGGTATGAATTTTGCAGAAAAACAAATTAACCTCTCCAAGCAAGGCTTAGAAGAATGTCGAAGTCGATGCAGCAACCTAGCTAGTGCTTTTCTTATTCTAATTAAGGGTCAAGTACAAGTAGCAGTTCTTCAACCCAACCATAATACATACACTTTGCACATAATCCTGGAATGTTCTCCTGCTTCTGTGTGTTGGAGTGGCAGTACAGCTCATGATCAGATTAATTAACTAGTTAATGGCATTACAATGTAGCCTGGCCTTGTGAAGAATGATCAACCACATTAAATTAAGAATATGATTTTATCAGATTAGATAGTAAGGCGAGGTCTGTTAGTCCGAGCAAAGATTGTGAGGTGCCTTCCTTTTGGTCTGCCATGACGAGGGCCGCTTGGCTGGTCTAATGATTCCAAGCGCCGGTCTCCCAGCGATGCGCAGTGGAGAGACGCAGATTTTCGTGTGCGATAAGTAACCACTGCTTTAATTCCTCGTGTGTTCGTTCTTCTTTCTTGTCCAGTCATCTCGGTTTCACATGACTCGTAAGATGTTCACTACTGCGGATCGAGCATGTACAAGCGGTTCGAAATCGCTTTTAGAAGCGGTTTTAGAACCGCTTGTAAGCAACCGGGAGTGATACCCCGTCGGGTATCACAAGCGGTTCCCCGAACCGCTTGTGGTTCGACATTTTCACAAGCGGTTGGTGTTGAAGAGGTTCTCTCCAAAAGCGGTTGGTGTTACGAACCGCTTGTGAAGAGGCTCTCTCCACAAGCGGTTGGAGTTACCAAGCGCTTGTGAAGAGTCTGACAACAGTAGCGTTTGATTATATTCAATATAGAATATGTTTTGAGAGGGTTTTGATATAGATTTTGACAATTAAAATAAATAGAACTTCATGAGTTTTTTGACACACTTAAATATATATATATATATATATATATATATATATATATATATATATATATATATTAGTCATGAGTATTCATTCGATAATTACTGAGACTAAAAATGAACAAGTTGATGAACACATGAAATAATAATCCACTTTAATTTACAAGTTTCAAAGAATAAAAGGCGAATCTTGAGCTTATTTCTTGCGTGCGTCGCTCTTTGTGCCCTTGGTCGACGTTGATGTCAGTTCACTGTCCTTATTTCAGACAATCTCTCCAACCATTTGCGTGGAACTCGCTTTGGTGGATACAATCTAAATCGACAATAAAGCCGATGAGTTGTTCTTGGATTGCCGCAACCCGGTGCGGCGGGATCACGTCTTGCACATCGATGTTGGGGTGACAAAGCGGAGGTAAATAAATCTCGGACATGTAATTATTAAAGTGTAAGTACTAAGAAATTGACATGTGCACACTACCTCGGCGTTGGTTGTCGGCACATCACCGTGGGTAATACTTTGCATATAGTGGCACACATAATAGCTACATAGGTTGTTTCCACCCGTCATTGTAGAACCTGCGATGAAATTTGAAAAGAACACGATTATTGGGATGAAAAACTGTTACGGCATATTAATATTCTTTAATACGTACTCGAGTGCTTAATTGTACATCAAATTCGTTCTCGAAATCTCCTTGTTGCTTCTTTCAAACCGCATGAATGTCTGTGTGATGCGTTAGTATGAATGGTAATTATCGAGTTGGAATTAGCAAGGTATTTCAATATATATAATAAGGAAAACTATCGATATATATGTGCTATATACATTGCTCAGGTGTCAATGATAAATTGATATTTTTCACCGAGTCCTTTTGAGTCTTGAACAATGATCCGTCGCTATCAAGCTTGATGACAAGAAGGATCCAGTGAAACCTATTCATGTATTGCAACATATATGTAACTAGCTAGTAGTATTATAAATGCCTTGGAAAATATAAGAACGAGAGGTTGTATATATACGCTTTCGAAGTTGAAGGGCGAAGTATGTACGGTTTGTAGTCTTTGTCCCAAGAATGCATCGAGAATGTAATCTTCAAGATCCTTTCGGTTGTATCCAAAGACGAACTCGTTAACAATCTCTGGGTCGATGAAGCCCACGTTGAAGATGTTCTCTTTTCTACATCGTTGTATCTCCATTCTACATAGAAAGGTATAAGTTTAATAGTTGCAATTTTATTGTACGAGGAAGCACACGGTAAAGGTATGAGCTTGACACTTACAGGCACCAGCAGCTCATGAGAGACACGTTGATGGAGTCGGCATGGTAAATATTGTATAAGTCGTCAAATTCGAGCCATATGGTGCTGTCCCTGCGATAAAAATCATCTTCTTTGATACGGAGGGGGAACATCGTTCTTCCTTGAGCGGACTTTGTCATATACCATTCGTGAAATTGCCGCATCTTGGTTGGCAGATCTTTTATCTCATTTGGGTCAATCAGCTCTCGGCCCAACTGAAATTGCCATCTGACTTTTGTTGCCATTGGGATATCATCTATTAATCCAAGAGCTGCAGCTGTGGAACTGAGTCCTGCCTCCTTCATAAACCTCTCGAGGTTCTCCTGATCTTGGTCTCTCTTCTTCTTCTTCGCCGCCGCCGCCTGACCACGTTTATTCTTCTGTGTAGCCTTAATTATTGTTCGTTCATAGTTGGACGGCACAGGCAACGGCTTTGCACGGCATGTCGCGAAGTGTTTTGCCGCTTTTGGATCAGTTGGTACCTTTGGCTCTACCTTCTTTTTTGCAAAGTGTGCAGCCACTTCTGCTTTAGTGACCGCGTCACTCTCCTCCTTATTCATATCATATGTCCTCTTTGGAGATTCCTTTACCTTGGCCGATCGGCTGGACTCCGCCTTCTTGGGAGCAGGTGGGGGAGCCTTCATTCTGTTATCGAGCTTCTTCCTCGGAGGAGATGGTGGAGGCGTGGTTTTCCTAGAGGGGTTCTTTTTTGTTTGAGATGCTGGTGGTGGAGTAGGGCTTCTGCGTGGAGCGGGTGGAGACACAGGAGCTGCTGGTGGTGGAGTAGGGCTTCTGCTCTGTTTTATTGGCAAGGCATTGCGTGGCGGTGACGTTGGAGGAGGCGTGGGTTGCCGTGGTGGAGATGACGCGTCCATAGCAGCTGAAAATATGATGTACCGTTTGCGCCAAAGGATGATATTGTGGAGGGCCTGTCCAAGCTTGGTCACGTCGTCGCCTCCAGCAATATCGAGGTGAAGTTCTTCAAATCCGCTCAGCACCTCCTCCACCGCGACCTTTGAGTAACCCGGGGGTATCTCGTTGCAGTGGAACATCTGGCCCAGCTCCACCGGATATGCCATGCCGTAAGCCACCTTGATGGAGAGGTTACGCGCATCAACGCAGCTCACATCGGCGGCAAACCCTTATGTCATCCACGGGATAACGGGATAGCAAGGTGTCCGCCGGGGCCCGGTGGACGCGCAGCCTACTTCGCCGCGGAGGAGGGCTGATCACGGCGTCCGGCTGATTGCTCGGACCTAGTCCTTGAAGCTTCGAGGGCAATTTGTACTTGTTGCGCAACTATGTCGCCGATGCTAGCCTGGGTTGCTCTGAGCTCTTGTTCCAATTGGTACACTTTACGTGATTCTCTTGATTTGCTTCTATGCCGGCTCCTGTACGTATGTGCGTCCTTAGCGAAACCATACTTCCACGGCGTCAGCTTGCCCATACCTCGTGTCCGTCCTGGGTGCTCAGGGTTTTCAAGGGCATGTGTTAGCTCGTCATTCTCCCTGTCTGGCACCAATGTACCTGCCTGAGACTGCTCAACAGCTTGTACAATCCTTTGGCCAACCTCTTGTACTCCTGGTGCCATCACCAAACTGCCATCATCTGAAAGGCTCCCCCCATGACCCATGAACCAATTGCGCAGGCGCTGTTCCCCTGAGCGGTAGCGGTGTGGCGTCCTTCGCCATTAATTCTTCTTCCCGCTTCTCCCATTTTGGTACAGCCTTGATGTAACCACCGGTGCTAAGATGGTGGTGGTATTTCTTCATCTGTGAATTGGCCTTGTTCTTCTGACTCGCGGCCTGGCCCTCAGCTGACAGCTTGAACTCCTCAAATGCTTCCCAGTGATCCGCCAACTTAGGAAATTGGTTGAAGTCGGGTCTTTCTCCCTTCTGCACGTACTTGCGGCTGAGAGACGTCTTCCAAGCCTGAAACATTGTTGCCATCTTCTTCAAAGTAAATTTCTTGGCCTTGTCTTCGGACCCTTGAGGAAATGTGAAATTTTCCTTAATATCTTGCCAGAGCAGGTCCTTGGTAGCTTGAGGAACTTCGGCCCATTTTCTGATGCTAATTGGGACGTGATCCCTCACGTGGTAACCGCAAGCGTTGTTGTACGGCCCAACTGCTAAAAGAGGGGCAACCGGCATCCCTTCGTTGTTAACATCGGTAAACACATGCTTCGTGGATGGCTTCTTGTTAGGTCCCCGATGCTTGGATTGGTTGCTCGATGCACGGGGCTTGAAATACATAAACATATGTACAAACGTGTCAGAGTGTATTATATTAATGAATTGCGATTAATTAACATGTCTACGGGGATTATATTCTTCTGCCTGTACCTCATCCTGGCCGGAACCAGTGTTATCGGACTCAGCGGCTCCCGCGTCAATGGCTTCATCAGCTGCAGCCTCAACGGCCTCACCGGAACCACCATTAGCCCCAGCGGCAGCAGCGTTACCATCACCTTCGATGGTACCCAGCGCGATGGAGTCCAACAGGAACTGTTCTCCCTCATCGAAAGTAGGGTCACCACGTCCTGGTTGCGCCATCTCTACTAATTCCGCAAAAATGTTGACATAACTATCATATTACTTTGAAACAACCATATTACAGATTACAACACAAGCATATTATTACATAAATTTCTACAGCAAGCATTAAGTACTACGGCGTGTTGGAACTAGCCCAAGGATCAAACACGAACTCGTGGACACAAGAACAAGAAATACACCAAGAACATACACACAGGGACTATGTGTCAAAAGTAAATGTGCAACATTGACCGTGTTTTATCCTTGTGTTGTATAAAACTATAATCGGGGGCAACGCTAGGATCATGTGCCTTTCTGACAAAGTTTTGTAAGAAAGGTAGTCTAAACTGTAAACTTCTAAAGCATGTGACGTGTAAAACTAAGCGAAGTTATATTACCAACCAAACAGATAAAAATTATCAACTGGATTTGTATATGAATTCTACCTAAAATTGATATGCAAAATTAAATAAAAACTAACAATGAAAATTAACATAGATTTGAAATAAAAATTAGATGAAATTAGTAGTTAAATTAATATACAAATCCTAAACTAGAACTGAAATTCAAAATTAAATAAAAAACAACAAAATAATAAAAAGAAAATATGCATTGTTCTGTAATTCCATACTAAGTGAAAAATATACATTTTGGTTTAATTTAGAATTAAAATTTCAAGCAAGCACAGCACTTGTGGGCATTTCACCGAACATGTGGTGGGCAGCCGAACTAGAGAGGGAGGACGACGCGTGCACTCAAATACCTCGGTCCTCCTGGGTGGACGGCGGTGTGGCGGCGCTTTGGTGGCAGAGTAGGCGTCGGCGGGGTGGTAGAGAAGGCTTCGGCGGGTGGAGTGGAGTGGTGGCGACGAGGCAGCTAAGCGCCGCGTGTGGTGGCGTCGCGAGGTGGTGAGTAGGAGTCGAGAGGTGGCGGAGGAGGGCCGGCGGCGTCGACGAGGACGGCGACGCTGGTCCGGGACGAAAGCGGCGGCGGCGGCCGGAGAGAGAGAGGCTGCAATGGCTGCGGGGTCGACGGGACTTAGAAAATTTGGTGTGAGAAAAGGGCGGGCGTTTCAAATTTATACAGGAGCACTTCTACAAGCGGTTCTAATAACCAACCGCTTGTAGCAAATCTCTACAAGCGGTTTTAGAACCAACCGCTTGTAGAGGATGACTTCTACAAGCGGTTCAGAACGAACCGCTTGTAGAATATCTCTACAAGCGGATTTAGATCAACCCGCTTGTAGAGGATGACTTCTACAAGCGGTTGGTGTTACTAACCGTTTTCGAATAGTCCACTCTAGAAGCGGTTCTTTTCTAAAATCGCTTCAATGTTGCGTTCTAGAAGCGGTTCTTATTACTAACCGTTTACAATGTTGCGCTCTAGAAGCGGTTCTTTTCTCAAACCGCTTCAATTTAATTTCATAATTTTAAAGAGTGCTTTTACACTACAATTTCATTTCATAATTTTTAAAAATGCTTTTAGCAATTTAGTTTCATTCTATATTTTTGAAAAACTTTTAGCACTTGATTTCATTTCGAATTTTTAAAAATGCTTTTAGCACTTGATTTCATTTCGAATTTTTAAAAATGCTTTTAGCACTTGATTTCATTTCGAATTTTAAAAATCCTTTTAGCAATTTAGTTTCATTCTATATTTTTGAAAAACTTTTAGCACTTCAGTTTCATTTGAATTTTTAAAAGCTTTTAGAACTTTACTTTCATTCCATAATTTTCACAAAATGCTTTGATCACTTTAGTTTCATTCGAATTTTGGCACTTTACATTCATTCCAAATAAACACTTCATCTTGTAAAGACTTACATATACATAGTTCATACAAGAGGGGTACATCTTAAGTAGTAACGTACTTTGTCTTTACAAGTGTTCCTTCATTATGATCGCGACGTATGAAAGGAGTATCCACGTCTGTGTCATTGAGCAGGCTTATGTCGACATCCACAAATAAAGGAGGATCTCGTCGAGGCCGACTATACTCTTCCTCGTCGTGGCGTCCTCAACTCCAACAATCCTTCGTTTGCCTTGTAGAACCACATGTCGCTTTGGCTTAGTACTACAATCTTTACGCTTGTCCTTATGCTTCTTAGATTTGCTTGACATGTCCATTACGTAGAAGACACATCTCACATCGTTCGCGAGACGAACGGTTCGCGCCTATAGCCGACTTGCGTGAGGTCCACAATTGTCATACCGTATTTGTCTACCTTCACACCGCTTGAAGTCGGTTTGACCCATTGGCACTTAAATAGAGGACCTTCAAAGGTCCATAGTCAAGCTGCCATATCTCTTCTATGAAACCATAATATGTATCCACCTTGCCTTTGTTGTCTTGGCGTCTATACGGACACCGCTATTTTGGTTGGTGCTCTTGTTATCCTGCGATCCGTGTAAAATGTGTAACCATTTATCTCGTACCCCTTGAATGTCACGATTTCACTAGATGGTCCCCGAGCCAAGCGTGCAAACTGTTCATTGTCGACCCTTTCAAAAGGATGTACTTTTGTAACCAAGTGCCGAAAGAATCCATGTGCTTGGTGTTATCCAACCTCGAGACCTCCCGGAAATCGCGCGTAGAATACTCTTGTGCTCAAGGACATACGGGGCCACTATAGTTGATTGTTTCAAAACCGTGAAATGTGCTTGCTTAAATGTAAGAAGATCATTGCATGCAATTGCTTTCCTTCCTAGTGTCCCTTTTCCCCGTAGCCTCCCCTCATGGCATGATATAGGGACGCTGATCGGGTTTAGATCATTAATGTAATCCACACAAAACTCAATCACCTCCTCTGTCCCATAACCCTCGGTAATGCATCCTTCCGGACGAGAACGGTTACAAACATACTTCTTTAGCACACTCATGTACCTCTCGAAAGGGAACATGTTGTGTAGATACACGGGTCCAAGGATACCTATCTCTTTGACAAGGTGAACAGTGAGATGAACCATAATATCAAAGAATGCAAGAGGAAAGATCATCTCAAGACTAACCAAACTTTGTACTACGTCATCCTGCAGCTTACTTAGTTTATCTGGGTCGATGACCTTCTGTGAAATCGCGTTGAAAAAAGAGCACAGATTTGTGATTGTCCCTCGTACCCACTCGGGCAGTATGCCTCTCACGACCACCGGGAGCAATCAGTGTCATTAACACAAGACAATCATGGGATTTCATGTATGCGATTTTATTCTCTTCGTGTTTACGAGTCTCTTTACATTCGAGGAGTATCCAGGAAGGGACCTTCACACTGCTCAGAACTCTATCACGCTTTTTCTCTTCTTTGCTTAGAGTGTAGCTCACGGGATGTAGGTAATGTTGTCCTTTCTCTCTCTTTTCGGGATGTAGGTCGTTCCTCGGCCCAAGAGTTTAAGGTCCTTCCGAGCTTGCGGTGTATCTTTCGATTTTCCATACATATCTATGTAGCCTAGCGAGTTCAAGGACATTCTTTGTGATGTGCATGAAGTCAAGTGAGTGACGAACCTCCATAACTTCCCAATAAGGCAAGTCCCAAAATATTGACTTCTTCTTCCACATGGGTGCATGACCATCCTCATTGTGCACATGTTTGCTTCCAGGACCCTTTCCAAATACTACTTTCAAATCCTTTACCATAGCAAACACACGTGGCCCACTACGATGCTGAGGCCTTGCACGATGGTCTGGTTGCCCGTTAAATTTCCTGCCTTCCTTCCGCAACGGGTGACTCGTAAGAAGAAACCTACGGTGACCCATGTACACAACCTTCCGAGAGTTTTTCAGGTACGTGCCGTCCGTTTCATCTAAGCACTGGATGAAGGCTCTATATCCTTTGATAATTAGGCCGAACAGGTTACCGAGAGCAGGCCAGTCGTTGATTGTTACAAATAATAATGCACGTAGGGTGAAATACTCCCTTTTGTACTCATCCCATACCCTTGCACCATCGTCCCACAACGTCACAAGATCTTCAACCAATGGTTTCAGGTAGACATCGATGTCATTTCCGAGTTGCTTGGGGCCTTGGATCAACAACGGCATCATGATATACTTTCGCTTCATGCACAGCCATGGAGGAATGTTATAGATACATAGTGTAACGGGCCAGGTGCTATGGCTGCTGCTCAATTCTCCGAAAGGATTCATCCCATCGGTACTCAACCCAAACCTTATGTTTCTCACCTCATCTGCGAAGTCCGGGTACGTCCGGTCGATTTTCCTCCACTGTGAGCCATCTGCGCAGGTGTCTAAGCATCCGTCGTCCTTACGCTCTTCTTTGTGCCAACGCATCATTTGGGCATGCGCTTTGTTAGCAAACATACGTTTCAATCGGGGATCACAGGGAAATACCACAACACTTTAGCTGGAGGTCTCTTCTTCTTACGCTCCCCATCTATTTCACGGATCGTCACGCTTCACCTTATACCGTGATTCTCTCGCTGCATGGACAAACAACCAAATCAAGCATACTCATTACGATACAGGATACAATCATTAGGACATGCGTGTATCTTCGTACTTCTAATCCCAAAGGATGAGACGACTTGCTTGGCTTCATATGTAGATTCAGGCAGAGTGTTATCTTTCGAAGCAACTTCTTTACGAGTGATAACACCTCATCGAATCCCTTATCGACACACCATTTCTAGCCTTCCATTGCATGAGTTCGGTGTGGTACGCAGACTTTTGTGGCCCTACCCACGTTTGGGTACAAAGGAGTTACGTGGTCCTCTAACATGCGTTGAAACTTCTCGAACTATCTTTCATCATGTAGTCTCCCTCTCCATCACGCAGCATCTGGTCTAGCTCATCATCACCAAAGTCACCAAGTGTTTCTTCCACGGAACAGTATTGCGTGTCGTCCGGGATACTGTTGAATCCATCTTCCTCTTCCTCGTCTTCTTCATCGTCTTCCTGGCTAATCACCTCAACTTCGCCATGGTTGCTCCAACAGGTATAGTTTGGCATGAAACCTCTCATGATCAAGTGGTTCATAACTTGCCATCGCTGGAGTGCTCCTTCTCATTCTTGCAATCTACACACGGACAACATATGAAGTCGCACGAGGCAAGAATGCAACGGACGCGATCGAGAAAAGCCTGCACGCCATCAATGAACTCTCTCGAGCGACGGTCCGCATTGTACATCCATTGCCGATTCATCTATACCAAGTTATAATTTCATTAAAAATTATAACAAATTCCGTTAGAAAAATTATAACCTAACTTAAATTTCGTAACATTTAAACCCAACAAAAAAAAACTCCACCTACACCGTCATCCAATTAAAGACCTACCTTTCTAATTATTTTGTATCCCTTCCTACCTTTGTAATTATTTTTATCCTTCTACATGTTTTTCTATTTTATTTCATACACCAATAATTACTTCCTTGCAATGTTGTACCTAGATCTCTCCCAATATTGTGATATTTAAGATTCTAAAGCTAACAACCACATAGATCTAAAGCTTCCAATCACCTTTACCTTGTAATGTCATATTTTGAACTAGATCTCCATCTACATCTTCATACAACAATAAAACAAGGCACGGAAAACAAATTTTCGATAATGCTTAAAAGTTCAAGATTTCTCCACATCCATTGAAAAAATAGCAATATCTAGGTGAGAAGGATGTTCACATGATGTTACTAACTTTGAAACACTTAATTTAGAGCTAATCACCTCCAATTAAAAATTTGGACAGCACCTCCCCAAAACAGTAGCAGTCGGCCTTCTCTGTTCGATCGTATTCGCATACCTCTCTTTGGCGCATGGAGGAAGAAGGGTTTAAATGCTTGCTGCAGCAGAGGGCTTCGAAGCGGTTGGAGACACGAACCGCCACGAAGGTTGCGTTCTAGAAGCGGTTCTTTTCTCAAACCGCTACGAAAATCGAAGCGGTTTGAGAAAAGAACCGCTTCTAGAACGCAACCTTCAGAAGCGGTTCGTGTTTCCAACCGCTTCTGGAAGCCCTCTCCGGACCGTTGCCAACGAACCTCTTCTGGTGCGAAGATCACAACGGGTTCGCACCAAACCGCTTCTAATAGGCCGGTTGTGATGCCCAGTTCTGTAGTAGTGGTCTCTGCCTCGGACATTAGAGAACATGGCAACTGTTAGTTCAATTAGCTCGAGCATATCATCGCACTTTTGATCAGACGATTCTTGAGCACTCGGGAGTGCAATCTTTGAAACCCTATGTATGTTGATCAAAATATTTACTTGCTTAGCATGCACGTAGCTGTTTAAAAAATCAAAATGTATTGCACTATCTTTGAAATTGTGATATCCCGGCGCAAGATGAGTAGAGCCTATGTGTGGCACATGTATATGTGCGTGCATGAGTGCTGAGTGTAGTACTACCTTTCTAGTTTAGGGTGAAGGACACTACATATAAATCCTAGATGTCAATGGGTGACAACTCTTGGTTAACTAGTTTGCATAAGTACGGAATAAAATGCAAATGAGTTGTTGCGGGTGTGTGGTCTATATTCCAAGTGGGAGTGGGCTTGAGCCAGTTGGTTGGACCCTGGGGCATTACATATGGTATCAGAGCCGACTCTCACGGTTACACGTGCGATCGGGTCAAGGGCGTGGGCATATGGCGCACACGACATGGCTTATGTGACTGAAAGATCATGTGGAGGTCTATCCTTGTTGGTGATGAGTTATTGACTGTGTTTGAGCATGTGGTGCTCAAGTTTGAGTTTGTTTTGAATTTCATTTTGAATTTGAAGCAATTTGAGGTGCTGTCAGGTCAAGGCGGCACTTCCGGCCTTGGAAGCACGGTAGTGCCAGCCAGGTAGCACTACCGGCCTGGGATGGGCGGTAGTGCTGGCCTGTCAGAGCTACTGGCCGTGGATGCGGTAGTCTTTTTCTAGAGAGGGGTCTCTCGGGTGTTTCAAGGACAAGTGGTACTACCGGTCATTTGGGAGAGGTAGTGCCGGGGGAGCGGCACTACCAGCCCAAAGGCATGGTAGTTATTTTCTAGAGATGGTCTCTTTGGGAATTTTGGAGGTAGCGGCACTACCGTATAATTGAGGCCAGGAAGTGGTTGCAAGTCGGAAAGACAAGGAACTGGAGCATGATGCATTGGTGATGGACATGACGGGCAATGGCATGGATCTGGACTAGGCTCAGGGTGGAGTTGAGGTCTAGAACGGTCAAGGAAACCGATACAGCCATGGTGGAGCGAAAAAGGACACGTGGTAGTCAAGTGACTTGGGCTCGCTTGCAAGCGAGGACGGTTCGGGTGAGTCCAGATGCGTGAGAGGCTTGACGGCAAGTCATTGGGGCTACGTGAAAAGCGCGAAGCATGGTGATGCTTCGAGGAGAAGACTGGTCATGGGGCAAATTGGTAATTTATCCAATACCGGTGGTCGAGGTGATTTAGAAAACTGCGGCGGTGGCCTAAGTGGTTTATGTCATGCCAAAGTGAAGTTGGATACAAATTTAGGCTCGTGGAGCGAATTTGGCATCAATTTAATGGCCACTTTGACAAGTATGCTTGTGTAAAAAAACCCGTTAAGAGTGTTGGGTTTCGGGTTAGCCCATGTAAATGTGGATGGTATCCACTTGTAGTGTCTAGGTTTAGGGTTAGGGTTTCCTCCATTATATAAGAAGATGTAGTGGGAGGTGAGGACTTGAAACCTTAGACTTAGTCACTAGAGAAGTTTAGGGTTTTCATAAGATTTTATGTTCTTGTGTTATGTGTGTGTGCTCCTTGGAAGCTTTTCTCTCAAGTGAGAGGATCCACATGCTCTGAAATAAATATCAATTTCAGTTTCTTGGCTTCCTCTTCGTATTCTGTGTTTCTAGTTTTAGCGACGTTCATTTGAAGGTTTTCTGCACTTAATTCTGCTAATAACCCAACTTGAACCAGAATTTTAAGCTTAAAATTGATTCACGTGTTTAGGAGGTAGTTTGAGAAGCTGTTTCATGCATTGCATATAGACTTTATTTTCTATTTTAATGAGCTTTGTCTATTATATAAGTGAACAGTTATTCATTCTATGCACCTTACTACATTTTTGAAGATCATTGCTAGCTTAGTGAAGAACCAAGATATCGAGCAGAGGGGGTGAATAATCCCAATTTAAAATTTTCCTCTCAAAGAACCAACCAAGAACATCATTTCATCAAAGCAAATCAGAGAAACCAAAATTCCAGAAAACTTCAGCAGAGGGCGGCACTACCGCAAATTAGTAAAATAAAAACAGCACAGGAAAATCAGCAGGAACTCGAAATGAAAATCGATAAATCTTTTGATCGGCTGATCCACACACCATAAAACTTTGTGGACACCTTCCTATGGATGTCAGAAACCTATTCCAACCTTCAATCGTAAGAATTGATATCAAGGTTCCGACCTTTTTCCAATTTAAGGAAGGGTGCACAAGAACGGGTTTAAAAACAAAAACTTAGCCCTTAGCTAGGTCATGGGTTCGTGATGATCAAGATGATCTTAAATGGTTTCCCGCATATCATAGCAAGCTAGAACACAAGACAAGAACACCAAAAACTCGATCTTCCAAGAATGATCATATAAAGAGCAAAAGATCGGTTTCTTGCAAGGAAGAACACAAGATTTGCCTAAATGATTGGGATATAGTCTAAAGAAGACTCATTCATTAATCATACATCCTCAGCACAAGATCCACAAGCATTTAAAAGGAAGGGGGCAAATCCAAATATGCGAAAAGTAAATTGCAAGAATGTAAATTGCAGAATTTAAAGACTGAATTTAAGGCATAATGTAAATGCGGAAAGTAAATTCAGAATTGAGAAAATTAGATTTTCAAGTCTGCAAGGGAGGTTTACAAAGCCTCGTAACAAACTGGGTAAAGCTCAAAAAAGCACAAAACCTCGAAACCTTCAAGAGGAGGAAGGCTACGCCGACCCCTCTATTTATACTACTCTTGAGTCATCCTCCACCCTTAGATGAGTTCCTTCTATCCTAAGGATCACCATCAAGAGCTAGGATTGACTCACTAACCATACATGGGCTAATCCGAAACCCTCAACCATAACGGGTTTTGTACACTTCTCAAAGCATACTAACTAGACCCAATACTCTATCTTATAGATCGTGATCCAACGACCCTCCTTGATCCGAGCAGCTCCTAACTAACATCTCATCAATTCTTTGTCTTCTAGGTTCGCAGCGACTCTATCTCCGATCATCCTCCGACGATCTTCGACCGTTTGGACCTCCGGCGCACCTCGCTAGTCCCGGTCATCCTTCGTCTCACCATAATCTAGCACAGTCGTCCTGCAACAATCAAAAACAAAGAAAACCCATCACATAGTAATGTCCAACAAAGATATGTAATAATCATGTAAAATCACATTTTAATGCTCAATTCGCTCATGAAGTCGGCACTATCGCCTACACTAGGCCAGTAGTGCCACCTGGCCGGCACTACCGCTACCGCTCCCCAGAGCCGGTAGTGCCGCTGCCTGGCCAACAGTACTGCCCCAACATGGCCGGTACTACCGCCCCTGGCAGACACTCAAATCGCTTCATTTTTAAAATTCAATTCAAATCAAACTCAAACCATAGCATACCAAGCTCAAATTTAGTTAAATACTCATCACCAACATGGGTAGACCTCCACATGGTCTTTCACTTAGATATGTCCAAGTTCATTCTGCTTTATCATTCTAAGCTTGCTAAAAATAAAAATTAAGCTTTAAAGAAAATTTGATGAAACTTGTAGATTTTACTTGCTATATTTCCTCACTAGGTGCATATGTCATTATTTTTGAAATCTTGGATTTCTACTAGAGTCCCTATAGCAGTTTGGGTGAAGCTAGATTGATCCATACTAGAGTCCTTCACATGCTCATGAATCTAAGTGCTAAAATGGTCAAAAGTTGACTTTTGTGTGCAAATTGATCTCAACACTTTACATTCACGAGACTGCTTCATATTGCACTTGGGATGAACTTAGAATGTATCGTGTATGACCAAGACCATTCTTTCAAGAGTCTTTCTTAAGATGGTCGACGATGGCTTGAGTCAATCACACTTGAAAAATGCAAATAAAAGAAAAGAAAAGTGGGTAAAGAATACAAATAATGTCAAACATTTGCACCCCACTATGTGTGTTAAAGTTTTAAAACAAATTTTTTGCATTAAATATGGTTGAGCACGAAGGATCTTTTATGCATTTGTAGCTTCTCCAAAGTATTGACTAGATTGAACTCTAGGTTATCCATTTGATTCATTGTATGACTATGTTTCTCCTTTGGAGATTATACTAAGTGTTGCACTTGTTGAAATCATGCAAAAATGATATAGTCTTATTGTACTTGCTAGCAAGGATATTACAATTTGCACTTGGACATATCTTAGATTAGCATAATATGAATTTGAGTAGCTTGGTGTCATACTTGATCTATGTGGTCACTTGGATAATTTTAAAAGCTCTTTTAGAATGTATTTCATTCATACATGTGAAAAGGGGGAGAAAATGCTCTCTTGATGCCTATATTGCCAAAAGGGAGAGAAAATGCAGAAAAGGCATCATCAAAAGGTGAGAAATGTGAATGCATCTTGGTTCTTATGATCATAGTGAAAAATTGCTAGTTCTTAGGATCATAAGCATATTTGAGCTTTTGTGAGTTTTCTTGGGGTTTTAGAGCTTTTGTGGAAAACTTGTTCTTTCTCTTAGCTTGCTCTAAAATCATTTTTGCCAACCTGGTCATGATCTTATTTCCTCTTGATCTGGACCAAGTGAGGCTTTGCAGTCAAATTGCTTTCTTCTTTTGCCTTCAAACTCAAATTTGTGCCTTTTGTGGTGTTTGTCAATATACTCATCAAGGAGGAGATCGAAAGACCATGTGGAGGTTTATCCTTGTTGGTGATGAGTTATTAACTGTGTTTGAACATGTCGTGCTTAATTTTGAGTTTATTTTGAATTCTATTTTGAATTTGAAGCAATTTGAGGTGTTGTAAGGTCAAGGTGACACTGCCGGCATTGGAGGCACGATAGTGCCGGTCATGCGGCACTACTGGCTTGGGATGGGCAGTAGTGCTGGCCAGTCGGAGCTACCGGCCGTGGACGCGGTAGTGTTTTTTTAGAGAGGGGTCTCTCAGGTGTTTCAAGGGCAAGCGGTACTAATAGCCATCTGGGAGAGGTAGTGCCGGGAGAGTGGCACTACCGGCCCAAAGGCGTGATAGTTATTTTTTAGAGAGGGTCTCTTTGGGAATTTTAGAAGCAGTGGCACTACCGGCTACCTGGGAGCGGTAATACCGGTGGTGTGTCTACCGGTCCCAGATGGGCGGTAGTGCCAACTTTACTGTGACTTGATCTTAATATTTGCATTAATTATTGATTAATGCATATTATTGTGAACAGTGTGCTATGTGATGTGTTTCTTGTCTGTGTTGGTTGTTGGACTCCGGGGCTAGTGTCGGGACCGGATTTCCAAATCCGAACCCTCTGTGTATAACCTGTGCTAGTCCAGGAAAAGCTAGCACACACAGTGAAAACAGTGATGCCAACACATCCATATCACGAAGCAAGTAATATTAATTAAGCAAAAGAATATTAGCCTTATGGCCAATTATTACAAATAAGAAGCATCATAGCTTGAGTTCAATAAGAAGCAAGTGAAGCGAAATAACAAAAACAAAGTAAGTAAGCCCATCCATTTGCCCAACAGCAATCGATGGGGTTCGCGTCCTAGCATTCGGATCGCCTTCATCATAACCACAAGCGTAGAAGTCGTAGTCACCTTCGCTTCGCGAACTCTTACGTGGAAGGTTGGGGATGTTGCAAGGGTGAGCACAAAATGTACTCATAAGTCTTGGAAACATAATGCATGATAACTATATGCAAGGCTAAACAATTGAAGGCATAATATGGCTCTTTTTAGCATAAAGCAAAGTTCAACTTTAAATACCAATAGTAATTTCATAAAGCATCATTTGAACAAAATGTAATAGCATAGTAATTGAATTTGATATAACAATTAAAGCGAGTTCCATCTACTGTTGGCTCCATCTCGCCAAACCATAACCCAAGAGTTCCATCTGCTCTCGGATTCCCAAACCATCATTTTCCTTTGGAACAAAATCATAAAATCTACAATGTGCAAGCGTACCTGCTTTGCCCTTGACCGTAGGCACGGCTACTTAAGTAGTTTTAACTCTGCAGAGTGTGTACACTTTACCCACAAGACATGATCGACTCTTGTTGCCATGCACTTAACACACTTCCTTTGGTGTGTTGGCGGAGAGATCATGACAAGGCCTTTACAATGCACAACCCCACTATTAACCTCGCGCTAAGGTTTCACATTGTTAGGGTTCTAGCCGCCCGATCTGAAGCCCCTCTTGCGCTGCCAACATCCGCACTCACCTGTTGGCGAAGCTAATAATGAGACGCACAAATTATTTAGCCAGTCGTACCCATATAGACTTGTGGTTGTACGGTAGTGCTCGGTCCATGGTAACACACGCCGGTCCTTAATTGACTAGGCGGAACATTCACATACCAAGGTCTCGTGCTTTCGCACCGCCAAACATCCATCCGCCCGGTCTAAACCATTTCCACTTTAATTCATTTAAATCACAGCAGCAACACCAATTGCCGCAATCTCACAAATAAGTTTAAACAACATTTGAAATGATTCCCATATTGGCACAATATCAAACGCTTAAGTTGGACTAAGCAATTCTACTGTTCCATGCTAATCTCTGGATATCACCAAATAAAGTAGCTAGTATATATATCATCTAGGGTGTCAAAGGTTCGACGTGATCAATACCAATGAGGGTATAACAAGCTGGAATTTAACTATACTCTAAAAGCGCATTTAAAGTACATTGCGTAAAGTAAGCATGCATAATTTAAAAACAACATATCATTTTCGTAAAATTTGGGATCAATATGTTCAAGGAAGACTTGCCTTGCTGCCTCTTCTTTGGATCTACCTCTGAATGTTGGTTTGCTTGAGCTTCGACTGCGTCGTCTACACGCGAAATGAGAGCAAATAAATAAAACAAATTCAAATAAAATTCAAAAATTGAAAATAATGGTACTGGAAGATAGATCTTGAATTTAGATGAATTTAGAAATTTGAATCACTGGAATCGGAGCTCGAGCGAAGGAGAGCGGGCTCTGGAAGATTTCGGATCGTAAAATCGAGAAAAATCGAGAGGTGACACGTGGCAGCACGTGATTGGCTGGAATTTCGGGTTTTCGGAAAGAATAAAAGAAAAGATTTGCCGCTGACACGTGGGACCCACGCGTCGAGACACGGCTCACGGTGGATCGCGCCCACCGAGGAGGGCTCGGGTGGCTGGCGGATCGGCCGACGTGGCAAGCCACGCGGCGGCAAGAAACGACGCGGCGGCGACGAGGCAACCAATGAGGCGGCCGACGCGCGCAGCGCTGAACGAGGCGACGCTGACGCGGCGTTGGCACGAAAGACGAGGCGGGCGCGGACCGATCTGGCCCGTCCACGCGGCACGCATCCACCGGCCGAGGCAGATCGGACAGCGGGGAGGCAACGGCGACGTGGAGAGATCTGGGCGTTTATGGCGTCGGACGGCCACGACTCGCGACGGAGCGATGGCGGCGGAACGGCTTCGGCGGCGGCGCGAACTTCGCCGAGGCGAAGAAGACGACCTCGGCAGCGCACAAAAACGCGATGAGGCGCGAGGACTAGGGCAAAAGGATGCGGGGACAAAGGGAGAACGGCGGAACCAAAACCAAGGCGAGGCTCACCGGAGAAAGAAGAAAAGCGGCGAGACGGCTCGGGGCGGCGCGACTTGGCGAGCTTCGCGGAAGAGGGCAGCGGCGTCTCGAGCGACGAGAAAGGCGGCGGATGCGGCGAGGAGGCGAACCTCGGGATGGGGTCCACGAGGCTTTAAATAGCCTCGAGGCGGCGCGGCACGGACGCGCAAACGGGCGCGAGGCGGTTAGGGTTTGGCGGCCTTGTGCGCGACGGGCGACGTGGCGACATCCGAGCCGCACGCGTGGCGCGCGATCGAGCAGTGGAGGCGAAGTGGCTGGGCGGGCAGGAAGAAGGCGGCAGCCGGAAGCGGGCGAGGAGAGGAGCGGAGCGGGCCAGTGAAGGAGATGGGCGGGGAAAACGGGCGGGAAAAGGATTCGCCCGAGGAGGAATCCAGAATAAAAATCATTTTCCGAATTTAAGAAATTCCAGAACTTCAAATAAAAGCAAATAAATTCAAATAAATATCAAATAAATTCAGAAAAATCTCCAAAAATACAGAAAAATTCCTTGCAGCGTAATGAACCGAGCAAAAACTGAAAATCTAATGTTTGATGGATAGATTAGCCAAATTAAATCTTTTTATAAATAGAAAATTCTTATTAAGCTGAAATTAATTCAAAGAAATGCAAATGGTGAATTTTGAAACTTAAACATTCTGAAATCCAAATTTTTGGAATGTTACAAACCTCCCCTCCTTAAAAGAAATCTCGACCCCGAGATTTGGACAGACTAGGGAAAGAGGTTGGGGTACTCTTCTCTAAGATCTTTTTCTCGCTCCCAAGTTGCTTCCTTTTCAGAATGGTTGCTCCACTGGACTTTGCAAAACTTGATTGTCCTGTTTCTTGTTCTGCGCTCTGCCTCATCCAAAATTCTGATCGGATACTCTGGGTAGGTAAGATCATCCTGTAGCTCAACATTCTCAATCTGCATTTGCTCTTCTGGAACTCTGAGACACTTCTTCAGCTGTGACACATGGAACACATTGTGCACATTTGATAACTGCGGTGGCGGCTCAAGCGATAAGCCACTTGGCCATTCGGCTAGGATTGGGAGCGGTCCAATGAATCTTGGTGCTAACTTTCCACGAACTAGAAATCGACGCAATCCTCGGCGGTGAGACTTTCAAGTACACATAGTCACGAGAGCAAAGGTTAACTCTCTCCGACGATTATCGGCGTAGCTCTTACGCCTAGACTGCTACTGTTCTCAATCTTTCTTGAATCATTTTTACTTGTTCTTGACCTTTTGCAACATATCGGGACCAAAGACTTGGCGATCTCTGTTTCATTCCAACAAAGAGGTGTTCTCGCACTTTCTTCCATACAAGGCTTCAAATGGCGACATCGCAAACTTGCTTGATAACTATTGTTATATGAGAATTCGCATAAGGTAAACTTTGATCCCAACTTGCCGCATTGGACAAGGCACAAGACCTTAACATATCTTCAAGGATTTGGTTTACTCGCTCGGTTTGTCCATCATCGAGGATGATTTGTCTTTGTCTTTGAAATTGAGTTGGTACCAACGCTTCTTGCAACTTTGCGGAATCTTGAAGTAAATTGAGTGCCTCGATCGATACAATTCTCTTTGGCACACCATGCAAACACACGATTCTTGACATATACAACTCGCAAGTTGATCTCCACAGTAAGTTGTTCTCACAGAATGAAATGAGCAACTTTTGTCAATCGATCCACTACAACCCATATTGAATCATAACTGACTGGTTCTCGGAAGTCTGTAATGAAATCCATTCCAATTTCTTCCCACTTCCATTCAGGCACTTTTAACGGCTGTAGCAATCCTGCAGGTCTTTGATGTTCAGCTTTAACTCGCTGGCATACATCACACATAGCTATATACTCTGCGATTTCCTTTCTCATCCTTGGCCACCAATATATACCACGAAGATCTTGATACATCTTAGTATTACGGATGAATTAGTCGCCGACTCATGCGCCTCTTTTAATATCAAGCTGCTTGATCTCTTTTTGATTCGGCACATAAATACTTTTTCCAAGCCAAATAGTTCCTTCTTCATCCTCGATGTCTTCGGAATATCTTGTGACCTTATTTTCAACTGATGGTATCCAGATCGAAGATCGATCTTGGAGAAAATACATGCTCCTTTCAAGCGATCAAACAAGTCATCAATCACGGGCAACGGTACTTGTTCTTGATTGTGACTTCATTCGAGGCTCTATAATCCACGCAAGCGCAAACTATTATCCTTCTTCTTTACAAAAGAATCTGGCGCTCCCAAGGTGACGAACTTGGACGAACGTATCCTTTTCTTGCAATTCCTCAATCTGTTTCTTCATCTCGGCGAGTTCATTGGCTGGCATGCGGTAGGGTCTCTTGGAAATTACAGCCGTACCAGGGACTAACTCTATGACGAACTCTACCTCTCGATCAGGCGGCATACCTGGCAAATCTTCAGGAAATACATCTGGATATTCTTGCACCACAGGCACACTTTCCAAAGTCGATTCCTTCAAACTGTTCAAAGCGCACTTCTTACTTGCGGACTCATCAGGCATATACTCCACTCGAATGCCTTCTGAATTGGTAAGGGTGATGGCTCTACTGGCACAATCTATTTGACCCTTATACTGGGTTAACCAATCCATCCCTAGGATGACATCTATTCCTTTTGAATCCAAGATGATAAGATTCGCTAGGAATTCTACCCCATTGATTTTATGGTTGCACTTGGGCATCTTGAACTAGTTCTCAATTCTTTTCCGGAGATTGAACTATCATAGGGCTCTTAAGGGTAAAGGTTTCCCAACCAAATTGTTCAACAAAACTCTTGATATAAAAGAATGCGATGCTCGAATCAAATAATCTTTGAGGCGGTATTGAGTTAATAAGGAACTTACCCAAAACCACATCGATGCCTCCCGAGCTTCTTGGCGGTCACATGGTTGACACGTCCTCTTCCGTAAGGTTGCGGAGCTCAGGCGTCTGGGCGTTCCACGACCTTGTCCTTGCGTAGGAGCTCTGGCGGTGGATCCCAAGTTGAGCGCCTTTGGGGTCACTTGTCGGCGCTTCGAGGACAATTGCTAGCATAATGTCCCATCCGGTGACGATGGAAACACCGAATCCTGCAGACATTTGAATTCCCTTTCTTTGTTGACCACTTGGCGTTGTTCTGCTGTCCTTGAGCGATTGGGCGGTCCGGAATTAGAGTACGGGTGCTCCTTGAGCAGTGTGTTGTTGGCTTGCCGAGGTGAAAGCGGCGACGAGAACCACTCGCTCCATCGAGCCCGAAATGCCATTCTTCTCTTGCGGGACTCTCGCTGTTGGCGTTGAGCATCCTCTTGCACTAGTGCCTTGTTCACCATATGCTGAAAATTCGGAAAATCCAAAGCAACTAGCTGCACCTTGATGTCAGGGTCAAGTCCCTCCATGAACCTCCAGATTTTGGCACTTTCAGTTGCCACATCTTCTGGTGCATACCTCGACAATTGGGTAAACCGGTTAAGATACTCAGAAACACTCTGGTTTCCCTGATGCAGCTTGCGAAATTCTCTTTTCTTCATTTCAATTATGCCCGCAGGCACATGAGCAGTACGGAAGGCTTCAGAGAATTCCTCCCAAGTTATAGCTTGAGCATTCTGATGGGCAGCACAGAAATTATCCCACCAAGTAGCTGCTACTCCTTTTAATTGATGACTCGCATAGAGAACCTTTTCACGGTCATCACACTGCGCTAACTGGAGCTTTTTCTCTACATCTCTCAACCAGTCATCTGCCTCCAAGGGTTCACCTGCTCCCGTGAAGGTAGGCGGTCTAGTTCTCATAAACTCTCCAAGCTTTGATTGGGGTGGCATCACCGTGTCTTTGCATTTGGTCTTGTTGCGGATTGTTTGCTATATTCTGAGCAAGGGCTTGCAACAACTGAAGCTGCATTGCCATCATCTGCTGGATATCTGCAACTGGGGGTTGGACTGGCGGCGGCGGTGGTGGCACTTGCTGCTCTTGCTGATCTTGAACATCCTGCTGCTCTTGTGGCTCTGCCTGACCACGACCACGACCTCCAACACGACCTCCTCTACGACCAGCTCCACGACCTCTTCCTTGACCTTCCATCTGAAGCAACGGCCAGGAACGGTTAGCAATAGATGAGAGGGAAGAGCAAAAGGTGAGAAGGCTAGGGAGGTAGCCATTCCAAGACCAAACAAACTAACACTCCAAAAGAAAGATGGCTGCAACACAATGCTAGCGCAAGTGTACAACACACCCCACAAACAAGCGACAAAAATCTTGAAACACTCGAACTATACGTTGCTACACTAAAAAGGGATGACCTAGAGCACTAAAAACCTATCTTATATGGTAGTCTTCTCGGATATACCCTTTGACGGCTTGATCTTCTGCTTCCTTGATCTGGATTCTTGCAGAAAACTCGAGGCTTTAAGAAGTTCCAAGAGATAAGATCAAATTAAAATTTTAAAATAATATTTTAGCAAAGGAAAGGAGTAAGAACCTAAGAATAAGATGAGATGAGATAATCTATTCACATTAATTCGTTGGTTTGATTTAGAAAATAATTTTGAAGTTCTTGCTAAGAAGACCAGACTAACTAGGGTTGCGACCTACAGTCGATATGGCTCTGATACCACCTCTGTCGGGACCGGATTTCCAAATCCGAACCCTCTGTGTATAACCTGTGCTAGTCCAGGAAAAGCTAGCACACACAGTGAAAACAGTGATGCCAACACATCCATATCACGAAGCAAGTAATATTAATTAAGCAAAAGAATATTAGCCTTATGGCCAATTATTACAAATAAGAAGCATCATAGCTTGAGTTCAATAAGAAACAGCGGAAACGAAATAACAAAAACAAAGTAAGTAAGCCCATCCATTTGCCCAACAGGCAATCGACTGGGGTTCGCGTCCTAGCATTCCGGATCGCCTTCATCATAACCACAAGCGTAGAAGTCGTAGTCACCTTCGCTTCGCGAACTCTTATGTGGAAGGTTGGGGATGTTGCAAGGGTGAGCACAAAATGTACTCCGCAAGTCTTGGAAACATAATGCATGATAACTATATGCAAGGCTAAACAATTGAAGGCATAATATGGCTCTTTTTAGCATAAAGCAAAGTTCAACTTTAAATACCAATAGTAATTTCATAAAGCATCATTTGAACAAAATGTAATAGCATAGTAATTGAATTTGATATAACAATTAAAGCGAGTTCCATCTACGAGTGGCTCCATCTGCCAAACCATAACCCAAGAGTTCCATCTGCTCTCGGATTCCCAAACAATCATTTTCCTTTGAAACAAAACCATAAAATCTACAATGTGCAAGCGTACCTCGCCTGCCCTTGACCGTGGGCACGGCTACTTAAGTAGTTTTAACTCTGCAGAGTGTGTACACTTTACCCACAAGACATGATCGACTCTTGTTGCCATGCACTTAACACACTTCCTTTGGTGTGTTGGCAGAGAGATCATGACAAGGCCTTTACAATGCACAACCCCACTATTAACCTCGCCGCTAAGGTTTCACATTTATTAGGGTTCTAGCCGCCGATCTGAAGCCCCTCTTGCGCCTGCCAACATCTGGCACTCACCAACTGGCGAAGCTAATAATGAGACGCACAAATTATTTAGCCAGGTCGTACCCATATAGACTTGTGGTTGTACGGTAGTGCTCGGTCCATGGTAACACACGCTTCGGTCCTTAATTGACTAGGGCGGAACATTCACATACCAAGGTCTCGTGCTTTCTGCACCCGCCAAACATCCATCCGCCCCGGTCTAAACCATTTCCACTTTAATTCATTTAAATCACAGCAGCAACACCAATTGCCGCAATCTCACAAATAAGTTTAAACAACATTTGAAATGATTCCCATATTGGCACAATACCGAAACGCTTAAGCTGGACTAAGCAATTCTACCGTTCCATGCTAATCTACTGGATATCACCAAATAAAGTAGCTAGTATATATATCATCTAGGGTGTCAAAGGTTCGACGTGATCAATACCAATGAGGGTATAACAAACTGGAATTTAACTATACTCTAAAACTGCATTTAAAGTACATTGCGTAAAGTAAGCATGCATAATTTAAAAACAACATATCATTTTCGTAAAATTTGGGATCAATATGTTCAAGGAAGACTTGCCTTCGCTGCCTCTTGCTGGATCTACCTCTGAATGTTGGTTTGCTTGAGCTTCGACTGCGTCGTCTACACGCGAAACGAGAGCAAATAAATAAAACAAATTCAAATAAAATTCAAAAATTGAAAATAATGGTACTGGAAGATAGATCTTGAATTTAGATGAATTTAGAAATTTGAATCACTGGAATCGGAGCTCGAACGAAGGAGAACGGGCTCCTGGAAGATTTCCAGATCAGAAAATCAGAAAAATCAGAGAGGCTGACACGTGGCAGCACGTGGTTGGCTGGAATTTCGGGTTTTCTGGAAAAGAATAAAAAGAAAAAGATTTGCCGCTGACCGTGGGACCCACGCGTCGAGACACGGCTCACGGTGGATCTGCGTCCACCGAGGAGGCTCGGGTGACGCGGCGGATCGGCCGACGTGGCAAGCCACGCGGCGGCAAGTGGTCGACGCGGCGACGACGAGGCGCCAATGAGGCGGCCGGCGCGCGCAGCGAACGGCGAGGCGACGCGACGCGACGTTGGCACGAAGACGAGGCGGGCGCGGACCGATCCGCCCGCCCACGCGCACGCATCCACCGCCGAGCGGACGGACAATGGGAGGCAACGGCGGCGTGGAGAGATCTGGGGCGTTCGCGAGCGTCGGACGGCCACGACTCCGCGACGGAGCGATGGCGGCGAACGGCTCGGCGGCGGCGCGAACTTCGCCGGAGGCGAAGAAGACAACCTCGACGGCGCACAAAAAGCGCGATGAGGCGCGCAGGACTAGGGCAAAAGGATGCGGGACAAAGGGAGAACGGCGGAACCAAAACCAAGCGAGGCTCACCGGAGAAAGAAGAAAACGGCGAGACGGCTCGGACGGCGGCGTGACTTCGCGAGCTCGCGGAAGAGGACGGCGCGTCTCGAGCGACGAGAAAGGGGCGGCGGATGCGCGCGAGGAGGCGAACCTCGGGATGGGGTCCACGAGGCTTTAAATAGCCTCGGAGGCGGGCGCGGCACGGACGCCAAAACGGCGCGAGGCGGTTAGGGTTTAATGGCCTTGTGCGACGCGGCGACGTGGCAAGATCCGAGCCGCACGCGTGGCGCGCATCGAGCGAGCGGAGGCGAAGTGGGTGGGCAGGCCGGGAAGGAAGGCGGCGGGGAAGCGGCCGAGAGGAGAGGAGCGAGCGGGCGAGCGAAGGAGATGGGCGGGAAAAGCGGGCGGGAAAAAGGATTCGCCCGAGGAGGAATCCAGAATAAAAATCATTTTCCGAATTTAAGAAATTCCAGAACTTCAAATAAAAGCAAATAAATTCAAATAAATATCAAATAAATTTAGAAAAATCTCAAAAAATACAGAAAAATTCCTTGCAGCGTAATGAACCGAGCAAAAACTGAAAATCTAATGTTTGATAGATAGATTAGCCAAATTAAATCCTTTTATAAATAGAAAATTCTTATTAAGCTGAAATTAATTCAAAGAAATGCAAATGGTGAATTTTGAAACTTAAACATTCTGAAATCCAAATTTTCGGAATGTTACAGCTAGGTCATGGTGAGGCGAAGGCAAGACCAGGACTAGGCTAGGAGAGCTGAGGTCTAAAACGGTCGAGAGACGCTAAAAGATGATTGAGGCAAGGAAGTGGTTGCAAGCCGGGAAGATAAGGAATCGGAGCGTGATGCACTGGAGATGGACATGGTGGGCAATGGCATGAACTAGGACTAGGCTCAGAGAGGAATTGAGTTCCAGAACGGTTAAGGAAACCGATGCCGCCATGGTGAAGCGAAAAAGGACACGTGGCGGTCAAGTGAATTGGGCACCACTTGCAAGCGAGGACGGACCAGGGGAATCCGGACACGTGAGAGGCTTGGCGGCAAGTCATTGGGGCCACTTGGAAAGCGTGAAACATAGCGATGCTTCAAGGAGAAAGATGACCGGTCATTGAGGCAAATTGGTAATTTATCCAATACCAACGATCAAGACGGTTTGGAAAACCGCGGCGGTGGCCTAAGTGATTTAGGTCACGGCAAAGTGTAGTTGGACGCAAATTCGGGCTCGCGGAGCGGATTCGACATCACTATAATGGCCTCTTTGAGAAGCGTGTTTGCTTGAGTGAAAAACCCATTAAGAGTGTTGGGTTTCGGGTTAGCCCATGTAAATATAGATGGTATCCACTTGTAGTGTCCTGGTTTAGGGTTAGGGTTGCCTCTACTATATAAGGAGATGTCGTGAGAGGTGAGGACTTGAGACCTTAGACTTAGTCACTAGAGAGGTTTAGGGCTTCCACAAGATTTTGTGTTCTTGTGTTGTATGTGTGTGCTCCTTGGGATCTTTGCCCTCAGGTGAAAGGCTTTGTAATCCATCCTCATGCTCTGAAATAAAGATCAATTTTGTGTTCAAGATTTGGCTTTTGTTCTTAACCTTCCTCCTTGATTCTTGATCTTTCTTGTTGGTTTCTTTTTCTCCTAATCTTGCGTAGCCAAGGATGAGTGATTGATGGATGTATACTCTGGAGATCATCACCCAATCATCTAGGCAAGGTCTTTTATGATCATCAAGAGATTTCTCAAGAAACCAGGTTCTGGCTCGAGAAGGAAGGATTTGAGGTAGATCTTGATCTTGCATATTTTGGGGCATCTCTGTGGGGTTCTTGCTGTGACATGTAGGAGACCATTTAGGTCCATCTTGATCATCAAATCCCTATGAGCAAGCTCAAGGTAGAGTTGTTGTTTTTGACTCAGTTTTGGTGCAACCTTCGATAAATTCGAAAAAGGTCGAAACTTTGATGTCAATCCTTGTGATTGAAGGTTAGAATATATTCCTGGCACCCATAGGAAGATGTATACAAAGTTTCACGGGTTTTTGAAGTTTTCACTGTTCATGCTGATTTTTGTTTTTGATGTAGTACATGGGTTACTATTCATCCCGGCACTACCGGTCTCTTTAGCACGGTAGTGTCGCCCTAGAGCTGATTTTTTTGGGAGATTTTCTTCTTTTGCTCTTCTAAGGTCTCGAGAGGTTTTGGTTGGATTCTTTGGGGGGAAATTATTGTGTGATCATTTACCACCCTCGGATCGTCATTTCCGGTCCTTCAGTGCCGGACTGGACGCACAGACATGTGTCAAGAGGGGAGGTCTAAGATTAATAGAGTCCATGTGTGGCCCATGTATATGCATGTGCATGAGTGTTGAGTCTAGTACCACCTTGCTAGTCTAGGGTGAAGGACACCAACAAATAAATCCTAAGTCCAAGAGTAACAGCTCTTAATTGGTTAACCATTTCGCATAAGTTGAGATTAAAATGCATAGGTTGTTGTATGTACGTGGTCTATTCCGAGTTAGAGTGGGCGTGAGCTAATTTGAACCACGGGGCAGTATAGAAACCCTATGAATATAATCAAGCATCAAAGTAGTAGCCTCCTTCAAAGAAAAAAGATCAAAAATCTTTGCTAGTGAGCCAAAGTCGCCTAAGAGTAGGAGTACTACTTTTTATCTGCATGTATTGTGCATTGTTTAGCCTGTTCGGTGACTAAGCATTCGTGGTGCGAACAATGGCAGCACTAGGATGAGGATAATAGGAATAGGATCACCTTTCTTTAAAAAATATGAACACGAGCGAATAGGGAAAGCGAGCATATGTGTTGTCTCTGTCATTTGTCAAGTAACAAGATGCCTGTGCACTTTGCCATCCTCTTATGATTTCCAATGTGACTGGCAAATAATTTACAATGATATTTAGTGATATGCCTTACGAAGATGATTGTATCACTTTTATATTTACGAACTATTGAACTATATGTTATTTTGTCCATTGAATGAACTATCATTTATATTGATTAACAAGTATGTGACTTTTTCGTAAAACTCTTTATTCATGCTATATTGTTGTTCTAAATATTGTGATCTTATATTATTATGTGGGACATGTATTGATTGATTATCATTTTTCACATATCATGTATACGAGATATCAAATCAATAATGTGGACATATGTTAGAGAATATAACATTGGATTGACCCATTTTGAGATGCTATGAGAAGTGTCATCAGTTAGTCTCGTACATAGTGTATGTGATTCTTAGACTTGAGATTGTCATTGTTTCAAATATGTGTAAATAGTTTACTTAGGGGTTGACAAAGCTACTTCGTAACTAGTTAGTCATAAAGGTAGATTTCGGGTTTACTATGAAACATTAAGAGAAATGTGAGCAATCAAAATGGGATTTGCCTCTCCTCTTTAACAGGAGAGATATTTCTAGAGCCATATATATGGTTTGACTAGAGAAATGCATGCCCATGTCCAATATGGTTGAAGAGTCAACCGCAAATATATAATCCACTACAAGCCAAGTGAATGATCGAGCTATCAAAGGATGGTATGCATCTCGCCTAGAGTTTGATCTAGTATAGGGATCAACACATAAGCACAATATATGTTCATCCTATAATCTTTGTGTATATTTGGGTTCACTTTATCCTGCTAGGGATCGCTACCGACTTGTGATCGGAAAGAAGTTTCCGGGTCATGGCCAAATGCATATGAAACTATAGGGTCACACACTTAATAGACTAGAACAAATCAATTCGGATATGATCGGTTTGTACAAGCTTTGCACCTTAATGGGCCCATAACGTAGGGCACCACTAAGGGGCTTCTTTATAAGAGGATGCGTGGGGCTTTTGAGAGTATGTTGTGCCACCCACCGAAACCCTAGCCTCCACCCACGAAGGTCCTATCGTGCATGCTGGTGCTAGCACACCAACACACTACATTTCATCCCTGGATTTGTAGATATTGTAGAGGCGCTGTTGCGTTGATCGAGGATGAGGAACGCTAAAAGCTACTGGTGGAGATGATCGATAGCCACGGATGTTGGACAATCGATTACTTCCACTACATCGACGCACATGACGTTGGACCGGACTGCTTCAACTTTTTTTAACGATGAATTGTGTTTCTAGTAGTAACGATCTATAATCTCTTATTCGTATGACTTCCTGATTTACATGGTAGAAATTTTTACATCTCGCTAGTTTAGCCTGTTGTATCCCAACAGTTACTGTGAAATGGAATCGCCAGTAGGCATGCATTAGGTAGTTAAATAACTGATTGGTGAGAACCTACAAAGACCGGCACATTTAGATGCATGGCCCACAGGCTGAGCCAATGCTGGCATGCTAAGCTTACCAGGCAATTTGGCTGTCAAAGAATACCTAATCTCCTTTTGTTTAACTAAGCCTGCCTTTGCCTTTGCTTCTCTTTTGCCTTAAGCCCCCCTTTTGATCCTTACTTTCCCTTATTTAAACCCAGAGCTTACTCATGAACCATCGTGGAGTATTCAATTCTTTCTTATAAACGCCATTGCTGGTCCATGGGAATCCAGCGAATAATTGCCTACAGCAACTAAGATATCAATCTTGTCTGAAAAAAAACTAAGATATCAATCACCTATTAAATAGTATTCTTTTCCTTCATTATGTAATTGGCTACCTGTCAAAGTGGAGTCAAGATTCCTTGTGACAGTAATGGAAATCGATCATCTTCATTCTTTTTAAAAACAAAATGATCATCATCATCTTCTGCATGGACCATCCGTTTGGTTCTTTTGTGTTCCATCGTATCTTTTCTGTAACTTTTTTCAGAGTACTTTGCTTGCATTGTTTTGTGTAGTTTCCACATTTGGTTAAATGTGATATTTGTTCATGATAAAAGTGTTGTCATCTGAACACATATTTGTCAACAAGTAAAACTTGGTAAACAGATAATGGCAACGAGGGAAACCAAAGTGCTCATGCCAATACGGGTTGGGAGATCAGGAATCCCTCTTCTTGTAGCACTGATCATGCCATTAAATCTAAGATAACTAAACTCAAGTAACAAAACGACAGGTCGTCCAAATGTACATTACCATCTTTCATGTCTTGGTAGTTTTATTTACATTTACTTGGGGCATATTTACAAGCCCAACATGAAGTGTTCCACATGGCACAGCGTCACTGCCACAAATGATTTGCACCTCACGAGGCACCAATTCAGCCAGACCAGCTTTTTGATCAAAGGAATAGCAGAAAGCACTACCCACAGTCTGCTCATACAATTTTAATAGCTAAAAGGTTATTTGCATAGGGATCCCCACAAACACTTGAAATTGGGAGATAATCGGAGGCCAGCGATCTGATGGGCATAGCAGATCAAAGTTAGATTTAACCATTTCAAAATCAGGTGCCATCATGTGTATCATAGGTTAATCACGAACACATGAGGTTAGTACGCACAGAGTCTAAGGAACAGCACTGCGTTTTATCATTCAGGTAGAAAAGCATTCTGCAATTTTTTAGGCCCGCAGTGAAAATACCATCTTAACTGAAATGCATTGTCCCAGTGATGGAAACATGGGAGTGCGTAGTTCCTGATCTGGGTTCGATACCCAACCCAAGCATGGAAAACACTCCTGTTCAAAAACAAAAACTAAAGTTTATTGTCAACTTAAGACTAAACTATATATGTACATATCCTCAAAACAGATGGTCTATCCATCCATCCATCCATCCATCTATCAGTATTCCCCTACTGTAACAGACATGGTTTCTAACTTCTTATCTCTTTAACACATTGGCGTGAACCACATCATTACAACTCCCCCATTTTCCTCCCAGAATTTCCTCCCTACATCATAAGAGTGGTCATTAGGAGAAAGAACCAAATGTAAAAGCCTATATGCATGATAACATCTCAAGGAAAAAAGCCTATATGATGCTCACTGCCCCCCTTCTTTTCTCACACTGTAACTCATGACTCATCCCAGCCAAAATGGCTTTGCAGTTTCTGCCATCATCATCATCAAACTGCCATCTATGATCTATTGATCTGGTGCTAGTAGTAGCAAGAACTTTTTAACAGCCCATCAGATATTCAGTCACTCACAGGCTCACAGCTAGTACTGCTAGCTTTCTACACGCTCTCCCACACCACACACTCGCCACTTAGCCTTAAAAGCGCTCACTACAAGGTTACAAGGCTGCCTCATGCCGTATCCTTGACACCGAAGTGCACGACACAGCACACTGAACCAGAAGTTCAGAGCACAAACACATAGCTAAGAGACAAACATATATAGTACATTCCTTTGCAGTGCTTGCTCTTCCTGTTACTTCATTGTTCGTTGTTAGAGAGACAGAGAGATGGGCGTGGCGACGGTGACAGAGCTGAAGCAGAGCATCTCCGGGAAGAGGACGTTCCGGACGAGCTTGAGCAGCCGGCACGCCAACGAATGGTAATTAAATTCTGCTCTCGCTGTCTAGCTTCACTAGCATCTTATTCAGGTTATATATGGTCGTAACATATATATATGATGAAAATTAATTGCGGTTAGAGACGAACATTTCTTTTTCTTGTTGTTCTACTCTGAGCATCATGGAAAGTTTTTCTGGGAGTTATTGCTATGTTTACTCTTTCGAATGTTGTTGTCAGCTTGTGATGAATTTCATGGTTCAAGAGTATGTGGAGTGTAAATTCTGTTAGTACACAAATTACATATTTACATTTGTTGACATGTCACCAAGGAACATGAGAACACATAATGTGCACTTAGATGATCGGAATTATGAAATTCTAAAGCAATCTGAAACTATGTGCACTAAGAATAGCTGCAAATCAGTTGCAAAAAAATTATCCTGTACTAGGAATTTCAATTATCAGAAACGCATGGTATTCCCTTTGAAGTCATGATATCCTCTTAGATGGTCAATTTTTCACCTATCCCTGTCACAACTAACCTTATTCAGTTATTCTTCACCAAGTATTGATTGAATTCAACATTTTTTAAAGCAATCTGATGATCCCAAACAAAAATTATCTGATGTGAGAATCCTACTCGTCCCTTCTTCGTCTTGTAGGCCTCCGACCGACGTCTCGAGCGACCTCGCCGTCGAAGTCGGCACGTCCAGCTTCGCCCTCCACAAGGTGAGAGAACTCGTCATATCTGAAACTGCTAATAAAGTTTTCAAATGCGAAGCGAAAACGAAGTGCTAATGCCGATGGCATAGCTGCTCGAGCAGTTCCCGCTGGTCTCCCGCAGCGGCAAGATCCGGCGGCTCATCGCTGAGGCCAAGGACGCCAAGCTCGCGCGCCTCAGCCTCCACGGCACGCCGGGGGGCGCGCCGGCGTTCGAGCTGGCCGCCAAGTTCTGCTACGGCGTCCACGTCGACCTTACGATCGCCAACGTCGCCATTCTGCGCTGCGCCGCGCACTACCTGCAGATGACCGAGGACTTCTCCGACAAGAACCTCGAGCTCCGCGCCGAGGTCTTCCTCCGAGACGCCGTGCTCCCCAGCATCGCCAGCTCCGTCGCCGTGCTCCGCAGCTGCGAGGCGCTGCTCCCCGCCGCCGAGGACGTCAACCTCGTCGGCCGGCTCATCGCCAGCATCGCCAACAACGTGTGCAAGGAGCAACTCACGTCCGGGCTGTCCAAGCTGGATCAGAGCGCGCAGCTCAAGCCGGCGGTGGTCATCGAGCTCGACTCGCCGGGGGACTGGTGGGGCAAGTCGGTCGCCGGCCTCGGCCTCGACTTCTTCCAGCGGCTGCTCTCCGCCGTCAAGTCCAAGGGCCTCAAGCAGGAGACGGTCACCCGGATCCTCATCAACTACGCCCAGAACTCGCTCCACGGGCTCATGGCCAGGGAAATGCAGGCCGCGGCCAAATGCGGCGCCGTCGCGGACACGGACGCAGTCAAGAAACAGCGCGCCGTCGTCGAGACCATCGTCGGGCTGCTCCCGGCGCAGTCCAAGAAGAGCCCCGTACCGATGGCTTTCCTCTCGGGGCTCCTCAAGACGGCCATGGCGGTGTCCGCGTCCAACATATGCAAGACCGACCTCGAGAAGCGGATCGGCATGCAGCTTGACCAGGCCATCCTGGAGGACATCCTGATCGCTGCCGGGTCCGGTGCGACCTCGCCGGCAGCGGTGGCGGCGGCGGCCGGGCAGCACCGTACGTTGTACGACACCGACGTGGTGGCGAGGATCTTCTCGGTGTTCCTCAACCTCGACGACGACAACGAGGAGGACGGCGGCGGGTGCGGGTTCGACTACGACAGCCCTCGGTCCCCGAAGCAGAGCCTCCTGGTGAAGGCCTCCAAGCTCCTGGACAGCTACCTCTCCGAGATCGCGCTCGACTCAAACCTCCTCCCCTCCAAGTTCATCTCCCTCGCCGAGCTCCTCCCCGACCACGCCCGCCTCATCACCGACGGCCTCTACCGCGCCGTCGACATCTTCCTCAAGGCACGCACTTGTCTGCATTTCCCGCGCTTTTAATCTCTCGTCCAACGATGCGCGCGCTCATGTTGAACTGGAACGTGCAGGTGCACCCGAACATCAAGGAGGCGGAGAGGTACCGGCTGTGCAAGGCGATCGACTGCCAGCGGCTGACGCCGGACGCGTCCAGCCACGCGGCGCAGAATGAGCGGCTGCCGGTGCAAATGGCAGTGCAGGTGCTCTACTTCGAGCAGCTCCGCCTGCGGAGCGCTATCCAGTCCGGGGGCAGCGGCGTCGGCGTCGGGCACGACGCGGCGCTCTTCTTCGGGTGCGCGGCCGCGGCCGCGGCGACGGCGCAGGGCAGCAACATGCGGTCAGGGAGCGGGGTCGGGAGCGGCGCGATGTCGCCGCGCGACAACTACGCGTCAGTGCGGCGGGAGAACCGAGAGCTGAAGCTGGAGGTGGCGCGCATGCGGATGCGGCTCACGGACCTGGAGAAGGACCACGTGAGCATGAAGCGGGAGCTGGTGCGCGTCAACCCGGCCAACCGCCTGCTCCGGAGCTTCGCGCGCAGCCTCGGCCGGCTCAACGCGCTCTTCCGGATGCGCCCCGCCGCGGAGCCCGGGCTGCAGCAGCTCGGCGCCAAGGCCACCGCCGACGCCAAGGTGCTCTTCCAGCGCCGCCGCCGGCACTCCATCTCCTGACCGACCACGAATGGTCCTGGTCCAGTTGGCCGATGGAATATTCCAGTTGATTCTTGTACGTTCGTGTGTGCATAGGTGGTGATCATACTTCATGACCGATCGAGCATATCGGGTATATGGTTCGATCAGCGACTCTTCTCTTCCCAAATTTTGTGGGGATTGCATGGGATTCTGTTGATAAAAATGACGTACGTACGATAGCATGCAGTTCATGTATGGATTATATTTGGATGATTTCGAGAGGTTTATCAATGTGCACAGTGTTTCGGTGAAGGCTTTGGCCTTTGGGTGTGTTTAGTTCTGGTGCTGTAACTTTGTAAGATACAGATAGGTGGGGTTGGCGTCTTTTCCCCGAAAAGAGTAGGACAACTATATGTTTTTGCTCGTAACCTACAATTCCACTTACAAGATTTAATTATCAAATCTTCACGGGATGCTATAGATTACTATAAAATACCTATAAACTAGTAAGGTGGCCCGCACATTTGTACGACTAGATTTTGGTCTTAGTTAGTTTAGAAAATCATTTAGATAATATTTGTGATTTACAGGTCTTTTTAATATGAACATTTGAAACCATAACAAAAAAAAACTTTGAAGCCAAAACATGAGGAAATGAAATTGAATGATCGTAATTGATGGGGGGAAAATCAATTTGAGCCTAATACGGCTTCCAAAAAAAAAGCTCGGTTCACACCCTATTATCTCAATTAGCAAGATGGCCCGCGCATTTGCGCGTGCATCATTTTTAAAGTATGTTTAAATGACTTGATAATATATTTGTGATTTTTTTTTCAAAAATAGATCAATACAAAACACAATTTATGATATTTTGATATTATATATTATAAGAGAATATATTTACTCCGTTTCTCAGTACTTATCACATGTGACCGAAACTTTCTTCTACGAATACTTGCATAGAAAAATAGTAAACATAGCATAACATAATATTTTCTATTTATATCATCATCCCTTAATTTTATTATTACAATGTTTGTCTCTTTCTTTCGGTACTTCTTTTATTACACATCATATTGCTCATACCGGTGTAACTAAGGGAACAACTGCCATGTATCACCCTCTTAATCTCTTTGTTCCGTGGAGATCCACCAAATAAAGAGTTAGAATTTTTTTTGAGAATTTTTAGTATATTCTATATTATTTTAGCGACTATAAAAAACGTGTAATCGACTTTTATTACATAATAGTTAATAACATTTATATATATATATATATATATATATATATATATATATATCAAATTACTTACCTTATTTTATCCCCTTAAATTAGCATATTTCTAAAATTTTAATTCTGAATAAAATGAAAAATTATATTTTTCACTTAGTATGGAATTAACAAACAATCCCTAATTTTCTTTTATTTTTATTCTTATGTTATTTATATTTAATTTTGAATTTCAAGTTTTGATTTAGAATTTGTATGAAAATCAAATGATTAATTTTATTTTGTTTTTTATTTCGAATTTATGTTAATTTTTATTTAATTTTGCATATCGGTTGTATTGTAGAAATCGTATACAAATCCAACTACTATTTTTTATATAATTTATATTCTGTATTTTAGCAATGAACATGTTTAATTTGGACTTCATATGAAAGTTAAATGGTTGATTTTTATTTATTTATTATTCTGAATTTCTGTTATTTTTATTGTTCTTAGTATGGGCTCTTTCTTTTAATCTAAGCCATTTATTTTATTTTTATTTAGTTTTGAATATTAGTTTTGGATTAAATTGATAATACAAATCCAATTGCTAATTTTTACTTAATTTTTATTCTGAATTTTAGTAATGTAAGTGTTTTAATTTAGAGTTCATATGAAAATCAAATGTCTAAATTATTTTTATTTTTATTCTGAATTTTTGTTAATTTTTTGTTGTACTTCACATAGACTTTTTCTTTTAATCTAAGCCGTTATAATTCGGATCCGCTAGATAGACGGTTAGACATTTTTTGAAATAGTAACATCAAATCTAATGGTTATTATAGTTCAACTTAGTTAAAGTTCACTAAATTAAGGGTTATATGTTTTGCTTTTTTATGAGAATTTCTAGTATTTTATTTTCTTAACAACTCTACATGATATGCTATTGAAGCGCCGTAGAACCGGTCTTGACCCCGTGACCCAATATAGGATGGGCGTAATGCCTTCTGATGAAGTCCTGAACACTATTACCACATCAATTTGTTTTCTTTGATCAAGTCGGTGCCATACTTGGTGTTGAATCTATCATAGACGAAAGAGATAAAAAAGAACAAATCTAAAGAATCCTGATTTTGTGGGAGTTAGATTGGGAGATCAGGATGCGCACTCTTCCACGTCAAGAAAGAAGCAGCGATTTCTGTTTTTTTTTTCTGGCTACACAAGTAAAAGGATTCGAAAGGCGATCGAGCTCGTGCAATGTTATTATTTTCCCGTTCTTTTTTTTTTCTCGGGAGCACTTGGATAGGGAGCACCAGCAGACACCATGGCGTCCAGGGGATAAGTCTGTATACAGTAAATATCTTGATTTATTTGTTTCTCGACAAAACCGATCTACTTTTAGAGAGTTCTTAGAAAAATGAAATCAAATACAAATTAGTTTTAGGGTTACGTGACTTTTATGTTATGGTTGAACCAACATGAGGTCATTTGTATTTTCTTTAATTGCATGCATTGAGTCACATCGGTGTGTATTGTCTGTATAAGGCTAAGGTGTGTCCAATGTAACGTCAGAGTTCATGGGCTGGTTTGTTGATTATGATTTGCTAATCAAAATTATAATTAGGCTCAATCACGCATGAGATCCAGATGTATCGATCCGCCCCTACCATGTAAGTTTTGTCTTTTATTTTGATTTTATACTACAAAGTAATATATATATCTACTCAATAGCATCTAATGGTCAATATGATGCATTTTTAATTAGAGTCCACCAAATTAAAGGCTAGATATTTTGCTTTTTTGTGAGAATTTCTATTCTATTTCTCAAAGACCCAATGGCAGTTGTAAATAAAGCCCACCAGATTAAAGGCTAGATATTTTGCTTTTTTGTGGGAATTTCTAGTCTAACTCTCATGGGTTTTATTTCTAGTCTATTTCTGAAAGATCCAATGGCAATTGTAAATAAGGCCCATAGGATTAAGGGCTAGATATTTTGCTTTTTTGTGAGAATTTTTAGTCTATTTCTCTTTTTTCTTAGCGACTCTCATGAGCTTTTAATATATAATAGATATTGATTCTGAGCAGTTTGTATATTAACTTTTACTCAGCTATTCTAGATGTGATCAGGCCATTGATGAACATAAAAACAAATAAGCCGTTGGGTTTCCATCCCTTGCACAGACCAAATAAATAAATAAACGATAAACTTAAAGAAAAACTAATTCTCGCATCTCACTCTTTTTCTTAGTTCTCCTTTTTTCCAAATATTATCGTGATATACTGATTTAATTCCCCCCAAATATTAGCTCAACTTTGATAGCCAAACATGTTTGCTTCTTTCAGCCTGATGTCAAATAGGTGTGAAACTTCTAGTGCGTTTGTTCCAATATTTAAAGTCGTGTGTGTGCATAGAAGGCTTTATGGTAGCTTTAGACTCAAGCCATGTTTGAAACGCATGAATTTTTTTAGATTCTTGTTAGAATTAAACTGCTTTTGCAAAGATCATGTGAAAATCATGCGTTCCAAATAAGCCTCACACGCTACTTGAAATCACTTTGGATGTGCATGTTTTCTGCAAGTTCGAAAAATCTCTTCGCCATCCACCAACTTATGTTGAATGTGCATTGCTATATTTTGATCAAACTATTCCTTGCCCATTTCTTCCAATCCATTAATCGGTCATCTTTCTATTTTGTATTGGAAAGTCAAGCTAATCTAAATAACATCATTTCGGTCTATGTAATATAGGTTCTACCTTTCCACGGTGTGCATTCATGTCAAGGTTCAGGACATTGGTTCTTTTTTTTTTTAATTCCAAACAGTAGCAAATTAGTTCTCCTTAGTGGCCGTGTGGGCACGTTCTGGCCCGAGGTGTGCTGTGTGTGTTGGACCTCGTGAGCGACGTATCATAAACCCGTTTTAGCGTGTAAATTGTAAAAACTACACGCGCGCGCATACATACATACATACATACATACATACATACATACATATATATATATATACATACATATATATATATATATACATATATATATATATATATATATACACACACATGTATATATATACATGTATACGTATAAGTTTTTTAAAATTCTAAAAAAATACCACACGTAAGAAGGTGAGTTTCTACAGTCCTGTAAAACTTCAAAACCAACCTCAATAGAATTTAAAAGATATGAAATTGACAAGCAGCGATATAAGTAGTACTAAAAAGTGAAAAATCACTATTTATATTGAATTTGTCTTTTTCATATCTTTTAAATGCGATTGAGTTTGGTCTTGAAATTTTACAGGGTTGTAGAATCTCACCTCCCCCAAATATGGTAATTTTTCAAGAATTTTTGAAAACTTTTACATGTAATTTTCACAACGTTTACACTTGGTATTGACCCAGACCTTATGCTATATCTCAACTGCCCGTGACCTCCATTCCACGTCCTTGAATAATATACCTACAAACAAATTTCATCAATCTAAAAACTCTCTAACAGAATAAAACATAAAAATTAGCGAAGCAGTTTGGGACTCATAGCTAATCCGACTGCACGTAGGCGTGACGCCACCGAGCACAAAGACAGAGAAGAGTGCGTGAATTGGGCAGACCGATGCTAACTCAACGTTGCAGAAGTATAATACAATTTTTTTTTATCCGTAGCAGCGCCGGGGTGATTCCGCCGTCACCTCCAACGTCGTAGCTGCCGTCGACTCCAAGGATGACCGACCTCATGGACAGGCCAGCTGGGCACGGACGCTGACGGGATCCTCAGGATTCCGCAGATATCCTCTCGGTCAAACCAGAACCCATGCACTCCATGTGTTTGATTAAAGGAGAATGGAGAATAGAAGTCCAACTCATGCATCTGCATACACGGGGCACAACCCAACACCTAAGATGGAGTTTCCTAAATTTCACGGTGAAAATCCTGAGCTCTGGCAGGAGAGAGATGCGAAACATATTTCCAGGTGTTTGGAGTTCAGGAGTGCTTGAAAACACGCTTCGCCGCACTGAATTTCGTAGGCTTGGCGGCGTTGCGGCTCCAGAAAGTTTTGGTCAATGGTAGAATAGAAAATTGGGGGAACTGTGTAGCACGGTGAACGTTAGGTTTAAACGAGATACTATAGAAGGCAATTTGAGTATGAGCAGTGTTTTAATGTTTTTCTTCTTAGTACAAGTTGCATAAATTTTAAAACAAACGAAAGAGTAAATAATCACTATCTACCTTTCCTTCATCCTTCAATATTTATACCGATTGGTTTGAGCAGCTGAGACATCCCCTGGTTGTGTAACCCCTCCTTAGATGAAACCTTCTTTGTTCATGAATATTTGGAAAGATTAAAAGATGACATACGTTTTGCTATCTGGCTCCATCATCCTTCGGACTAGAGCTGTAAACAAGCTGAGCTCGAACAAGACTAGGTTAAGGTCCGAGCTTGGCTCGAAAAACCTCGGAATTACAATTCAATGTAATACCTAGTATAAAATCTTAGCCAAAGCTCGAGTAAGCTTTAGCTCGGCTTGGAAAATCAACTAGACTTTAACATTGGAAGGAATGTATGAGAGAAATTGGGAAGGGGTAAATCGAGCCTTAATCACACTATTTGAGCTTAAGCTCATCAGACTCGCGAGCTTAGGTCCAAGCTTTAGCTCAACTTTTTTGAAGCTCGACCCGAGCCTAGAGCAAGATGAGCTTGAGTAGCCTGTTAAACTCGAGCTTTTCTCACAACGCTAATCCGGACATCGATACTGTTAGTGCTTTGGCACTATTTCAGGAGGAGGGACGAGACAGGAAGCGCAATTATGGGCGAGCGGACCAGAGGAATTCAGTTGTAGGCATGCCAAGTTTAAAGGTGCAACAGACAAGACAAGACCCTTTCATGAGGGAGAAGAGCACAAGGTGGTGGTCAATCACAAGAAATCAGAGGGAGCCAGGTTGACATACAGATAAATCGGCTGCTCTGAAGGCCTATCGCAAAGCAAATGGTCTCTATTTTACTTGTGGTGAAAAGTGGAGTAAAACACATGAGTGTCCTGAGTATGTCTCTCTGCATGAAATTGAGGAGCTCCTTGAAGCCTTGCGAACACAATCTGATTCGGAGGATGAAAGGGATGCTGATGATACTCCAGAAGGAACATTGATGACGGTTTTGGCTTCCGCAACTTCTGTTCCCTGCAAGCGCGGAACATTGAGATTGCAAGGCATAATTGGCAAGCAGGAGATATTAATCCTAGTGGATTCCGGTGCAGCAAGCTCATTCATCAATGAAGAGTAAGTACAGCAACTATAGCTTCCAGCCCAGACAATTGCTGAGGCACGCTTTGTGGTAGCCGATGGAGGATCTCTCAGTTGTACACCGGCTGTGGAGAATTTTGAATGGTTTGTTTAGGGACACGCATTCAAGCAATATGTGAAGGTGATTACATTGGGCAGCTATGACATGATCTTAAGCGCAGATTGGTTGGAAGATCACAGCCCCATGTGGGTCGAATGGCGCAGAAAGCTTATGCGATTCACACACAAGGGTCGTCGCATACAACTGCGAGGTGTGCGCGATAATGCAGTAGTGTGCCAGCAAATTAATGACAGGAAACTACGAGGCTTACTGAAGCATCGTGCTATATCTCATTATGTGAAGGTGAAACACACTCCGGCAGCTGAAGAACTGAACGGTGTGACCAATGTGCCGGTTCAGGCCATTCCAACGTCAGTACAAGCACTTGTCAAAGAATTTGAAGCACTGTTTCAAGAACCCACTGAGCTACCACCCCAATGTCAGTACGACCATGCAATTCCGTTGGTGCTGGGTGCGCAACCGATCAATGTGAGGCCTTATCGCTACTCTCCTCAACAAAAGAATGAAATTGAGCGTCAAGTGCGAGAAATGCTCATGTCAGGCATAATACAGCACAACAATAGTCCATTTGCTTCCCCTGTCCTCTTGGTCAAAAAGAAAGACGTAGCGAGGCGTTTCTGCATAGACTATCGACAGCTAAACATGATTACTGTGAAGAACAAACATTCACTATCTATAGTTGATGAACCCTTGGGTAAATTAGCAGGGGCCAGTTGGTTCACTGAATTGGATTTGCGCTCCGGTTATCACCAGATTAGAGTGGAGGCAGGGAATGAATCTAAGACTGCGTTCAAAACACAATAAGGGCTATACGAATGCATGGTCATGCCCTTCGGCCTCACCAATGCGCCTGCTACCTTTCAAGGTATAATGAACCAAATCTTTGAGCCGTTACTAAGAAAAGGTGTGCCAGTGTTTGTGGACGACATCCTCATATACAGTGCTACACTAGACGATTCAGCTGCTCCAGCAAAACCAACTTTTTGTCAGAAAGACTAAATGTTCATTTGCACAGCAAGACCTAGAATATCTGGGCCAGGTTATTGGACATTTGGACCTCACGGAGTGGCAACAGACAAATCCAAGGTGCAAGCTCTTGTGGATTGGCCAATACCACACAATGCTAAGGAATTCAGAGGATTTTTGGGCCTCGCCGGATACTATAGAAAATTTATCAAACATTTTGGCCTTACTTGTCGTTCACTTACTGACCTTTTCAAGAAGGGTGAACCCTTTTCGTGGCATCCTTTAGCTCGAGAAGCTTTTGCTAATCCCTCCCATCAAAAAAAGTTATCGTTTTAAACACAGGTATAGTCAAACTTTTAAAACTTTGACTGTCAATATCTTTTTACATATTTAAATTAGATAAATAAAAATCATATGTGTAGATTTGTCTCGAAAAGTACTTTCATAATATTATAATTTTACTGGATTTTATAAATATATTATAATAACAATTACTGGTCAAAACTGTGTTTTGGAGACCGTGTCGATATCCAAAACGGCAACTATTTGTGACCGAAGGGAGTACTTTGAAACATGCTATGGTCCCGGCGCCGGTTCTAGCCCTACCTGAATTCTCCAAATCATTCATACTTGAGACACACTCGATCAGACGGCGATGGGGCATGCAGGTGCTGATTAGCCAAGAGCGCAGATGTGCTGACGTGGGAGGCCTAAGGGAGCGAGGATTCTTTCTGCTGTAAGGTACTAGATATGTCTAGGGATGAAAACGGAATGGAAACTTTCCGACCGTTCAGAAGGAAAATGGAAACGGGAGCTGATTTTCAGAAACGGAAAGTGTCGGTACAAAAACCGAAACGGTAATTTTTTTTTCGAAAACGGAAATAGGAGAGTCAGTTTCAACGGAAACGAAAATAGAACGAAAATTTCGTATAATCCTATTCGAAAATTCCAAACTGACTGACCGGACTGACCAACCGAGGTTCAAGCGTCCAAGGCTCCAAGCCACCAACTAACCAACCCATGTACCCAACCCTAGGCTCTGTCTTTGGCTCTCAGCGACTCAGTCTCAGTCTCGGATTTCCGACCTCATGAGTCGATGCCGCTGCCCCCACCCTAGGCCGCAGCTTCACCGCCGCCCCCACCCTAGGCTGCAACGGCGCCACCCCCACCGTGCCACCTACGACCGGACTCCACCGAGCTTCCCCCTGACTGGTGCCCCCCCAACTGGAGTCCCTCCACCGCGTCGCCCCAGACCGGAGTCCGTCCACCACGCCATCCCTGACCAGAGTCCCTCCACCGTGCTTCCCCAGATCGGTGCCCCCACCGGCCGACCGATGGCCTCCCTCCCCGCACCTCCCCCTATCGGTGAGTGCTTTTCTGGTGGTTGATTCTTCTGGGAGGTAGAGGGAGTGTGGTGACTTGTGTGCTCTGATATGTGGTATAGAGAGTGGGAGAGGGAGAGGGAGAGGGGAGTGGGATGGAGGGGGAAGAGAGATGGCTCCAGAGAGGATAGGCTCTATCGCGACAGGATTTGATTAGGCGAACATACTCAATTTCTTGGTTCTCATTATTGTTATGGAGATACTAGTGTGATAATATGCCTCTCGCATCACTAGAAGTTGAAATCGGTTAGACACTTAGATTGGATTGGTAATGAGCTTGTGCACGAAGAGGTGGTTTTGGTAACCATAGCAGCAGTGATTTGGTTCAATTGGGAATTTGCGATTACAGATTGCCCTTCTAGTGCACTCAGCTACTTCCAGGGCATTGATCTAGCTGTTTCCTTGTCCTGAATCTGAGCTTGGTTCTTGAAAAGATTTTATCCATAATTCTATACACTGATACTTTACACCATTGTATTGTTAAGTGGAGAAGCTACCTCTTAAGCTGAGGTTCCATTTTCCACCTTTTTCAGTAATCAATGTTTAAGCATTTCGCCATGTTGGCCTATCCTTGGCGACTTTTCAGATCATACATTTATAATTGCCAACATACATTGTTTTATTGAAGCTTACTGTTTACTTGGAAGCCAACTGTATCTTGTTGGCAACCTTATGTCTCATTTCCATCAGCCCCTTGAGAAATTAGTATATGCATTCAAAGTTGTTCTGTGTAACTACAATATCATTCAAAGTTGGCATGTTTGGAATTTTGGATAGATCATGTACTATATTCTTGTGAAATTTTTCGCTTCCGTTTTCATTTCCGCTCCGTTCCGTTCTGCTTCTGTTTCCGTCACTATCCATTTCTGGGGTTTCCGATTTCGTTTCCATTACCGGTAAAAATAATATGGAAATGGAAACGAAACAGCTATTTAACGACCGTTTCCATTCCGTTTTCATCCCTAAATATGCCTGCAATACTGGAGTGGGTGATGTTCTTATGCTGGAGGTGGTGGTGTTTTTGCTTTTGAAGTGGTGCCTCTACCCTTTTTGGGTTGATGTTGTATTTTCTTTTTCTATTAATAGAATAAGGCAGAGCTATTAACCTAGTTTTAAAAAGAGAGTTTTTAATATTCTTAGGAGGTACCACTAAATTACTCTTAAGCTCTTAGTATCTCTACCTTTAAACTTTTAGTATCTCTTGGTGCTAACTCAATAGATAGCGTACCTTCAAAGATGGTAAAAAATCTCTTAAAAATAACGCAATTAGCTAGTTACCTGATTGTCCTCTGCACCACTCTTCACTCTGAACTACCACACACAACATTGCTTGCAGTTGACAGCAGGCTTTTTTTTTCTCAGCAATAATGCAAACCGTCTGTAGGCAAATCATCATGAAACTATCTCATGGCAAATTATCTGTTGGTAAATCTTCATGAAACTATGTTATCGATTATGACGTCCCGTGTCATTGCCAATGTGATAATGACACCCGCTTAAGGATTATTACCCAACAAAAGTAATGCTTTCTCATGTGGTGACTCTAGAGTGTGATGCAACAGAGAAATAGTTTGGACTATCCTCGTTTCGCACTTGACAGCCTTAAGGCTAGGCTTTTGGAGTGATTTTCTCTAGCAATCGAAGTGGTACGGAGTCCTCCAATCTTCATTCATCGCTTCTGTAAAAAAAAAGGGGATTAATGGCAAGAATGAGTACTATCCTACTCAGCAAGTTTATATTACAAGGGTTGAATGCATGATTAATCATCAAATAATCAGTACTCTATACTACCTCTTCTATCATCATCATCATCCATTCAATTTTTTTTATCGAAAAAGAAATTTTAGGAAAGAGTATTGAGAAGTCTACTTCACCTATACCGTGAGAGAGCTACTGATAGCTAGGAGACAGGCGTGAATCACGTTTTTAAAACCATGCGCAAGTTGTATCACTTTACCACAGTTACCCTGACCATGATAGCCATCGATTCTTCCGTATTTCCTTGGATGTGATACCAGTCTAAGTACGGAGCATTTTCCTCTATTTCCATATAATACTATATGCAGTATTCCATATAATACTAGATGCATTTTCCAAAAAAATTAGAATGCTCCTAAGAGCATGCCTTAACTACCAGAGAAAAAAAAGATTTTTTTTCCCAATCAGAATCTCTTACATGTAAGATGTAAGAGATTCTGATTGAGAAAAAAAAGATTTTTTTTCTCTGGTAGTTAAGGCATGCTCTCAGGAGCATTCTAATTTTTTTTAAAGAATTTACAAACTTAGCAGCTCAATTAAACCAGTGAAGCCACTTAAAGTGCGTTAGCAACATCATCAGTCTTTTAAAAAAACAAAAAAAACTTGATCATGATTTGAAATTTGTACGGTAGCGTAGTCATGTTTTCAGGACACTAAATTTTCTTTCAAAAACTCACAAGTTTAGCAGCATAACCAAATAAGCTAAACTACTTCACATGTATTAGTAGCATTGTTGGTATTTTTAAAAATCACACAAATTTGATTATGATATTTTTATTTAGGTAGGTTTGCGCGTTGCTGCGGGCGTAAAGAATCACTGACACAGGTAGCGATTCTAATAAAGAAAGAAAATATTTTTCATAAACACACAAAAAAGAAGCCGAATTTTCATAGTGTTTGAAAATCGGAAAAGGACACAGGTAGAGATTCTAATAAAGAAAGGAAATATTTTCAGAAATACACAAAAAAGAAGCCAAATTGTCGTAGTGTTTAAAAATCGGAAAAGATTGATCACAACCTGATTTTTTTATGGTAGCTCAGACATGCTCTTAGCATCCTTGTAACAAATTTTAAAGAATCTACAAATTTAGTAGCTTAACCAAATTAGCGAACTTGTTTTAAGTGCGTCGGTGGCATGTAAGAATTTTTAAAAATCGCAAAAGCTTGATCATAATCTGATATTTTTACGGTAATGCAGGAATGTTCTGAGGACTCTTGTCGAAAATTTTCAAGAATCTGCAAATTTAGCGGCTCAACTAAATCATCGAAGCTGCTTTAAATACATTAGTAACATTGATAGATTTTTTAAAAAACGCATAAATTTAATAATGATCCGAATTTTTTTATAGTAGATTAGGTATGCTTTGCGGAACATTCTATAAAAATTTCGAAAATTTATAACATGATTCAATCAAATCAGCAAAGTCTACTTACGTTCTCTGTTAGAAAAGAAACTTTGGCGCTAACAGTGTAACAGTAAATAGCGAAGCTACTACACGTCTCGCGGGATTCGACATTCGGACCTGAGACGCGGGCGGGAAGAGATCAACCGCCCGAGATAAGGATGCTTAGTGAAATTTGATGCGAAAAATATTTTTGAGCCTACGTTAAAAATACTGTAGCGCGAAGACACATGTAGAGAAAGGACGGCTGGCCTCCGTACCTCCCAAGAACTATAGTATTTATTTATATGATACCTTTGTTAAGGAACCTCGCTATCGAATAGTCCGGGGTTCCCGAACAGATCTGAAGTGGAGAACAGAAAGAGAGAGAGACACGTGTTTAGGGAGAGCGAAAGCGGAAATTCTTTATTGCTAATGAATTACGTGTACATGGGGACCCCTCCTCCTTTATATAGCTCTCTAGGGTTTGGCATTAGGGACCACATGGGCCTTGGTGGGCTTCAGGGTTTCTCAACACTCCCCTTGGACCCTTTGCGCGAGATGCATATGCCTCATTAAAACTCGGAAAAACCCAGTGGGAAAAATACTTGGAGAAAGAGTACATAGCATACGCTTTACAATGTTGCACGAATTGCCTCGTTAAAACCTTATGCAAGAAAACTTCATGAAAAACTTGCTAAGGAAAAGAGTACAATTCTCCCAACTTCAATTGCTAATCTTGAGATTCATGTTGGGTATTCATAATTCATGCTCAGATTCATGTGGGAGTATGTGACATATCTCCCCTGAAATCTGCACTTCTCTAAGTCTCATCATCCCAATTCCTTTCACGCACCTTTCAAAGGTAGATCTTTGGGAGTGATTTAGTGAACAAATCTGCAAGATTTTCACATGACTTAGTATGCAATATCTTGATCTCGTTCATCTTATGCAATTCATGAGCATAGAAGAACTTGGGGTTGATATGCTTCGTGAGATTGCTCTTCACATAACCCATTTGTGCTTGGGCAACACAAGCTGCATTATCTTCATAAATTATCGTGGAGTTTGCTCAATGTTCAAACCACATGACTTCGGATGTGGTGAACCATTCTTCCGAGCCATGCACATTCACGAGATGCTTCATACAAAGCGATGATTTCGAGTGGTTTGTCGACGTCGAGACAAGAGTGCGCTTAGACGACTTCCAAGAAATTGCTTGTTCCTCCACATAGGAAAACATAGCGGTTTGGGACTTGCCAAGTATGCTGGTCGATAAATACCGGCATCGGCATAGCCAACCAAATTCAATTCATTATTTCTTCTAAAGAATGCATCGAGGTCTTTGCTTCCTTGGAGGTAACGGAAGATGTCCTTGATCCCTTTCCAATGCCTTTTGGTGGGTTCTGCACTGTACCGAGCTAGCAAATTCACAGCGAACGCAATGTCCGGTCTAGTGCTATTCGCAAGGTACATGAGCGCTCCTATTGCACTCAAATATGGGAATTCTGCTCCCAGGACTTCCTCCCCCTCTTCTCTGGGTCTGTATGGGTCTAGGTCTGCTTGGAGTGACCTTCCGACCATTGGAGTCTTTGCAGGATATGCTTTTTCAAATCCAAATCGTTCCAACACTTTCTGCGTGTAGGTTGATTGATGTACCAAGATTCCTCCTTGGACATGTTCAAGCTACAAGCCTAAACAAAATTTGGTTTTACCCAAATCTTTCATTTCAAACTCAGACTTCAAGTATGAGCATGCCTCTTCAATTTCTTCATCCGTCCCAATGATGTTCAAGTCATCTACATAGACGGAGATTATCTGAGAATCCATTCGGGATCATTGTATAAACACACATGGACAATCTTATTTGTTTGTGTAGCCTTTCTTGCAGAGAAAGTCACTCAGCGATTGTACCACATTCTTCTGATCGCTTGACCCATACGGTGATTTCTCCAATTTCACACTGCATGATTTCTATTTGCTCCGTCTTGGTTGGGATAGGAATTCCTTAGGTACTTTCATGTATATCTCGAATCCAAGTTTCCATCTGGTATCTGTGACAACATCCATTAATTTCATTCTCAACTTCAAGTTGATCGCCATTGAGATCAAATATCTAAAGGTAATTCCTCCCATGACCGGAGAATAGGTTTCTTCATAATCAACTCCGGACGTTGAGTAAAACCTTGAGCTACAAGCCTTGCTTTGTACCTTACAACCGTTGTTTTCATTTCTCTTAGAACAAAGACCCATTTGTGACCCTACGGGTTTACATGGGGAGGTGTGCGGCATACGGCCCAAACACCTCTCTCTTGTTGGAGAGACTAACTCTGCAGATGATTGCCTTTTTCCATTCTTCCCAATCTAGCCTTTTCTTGCACTCTGCAAGAGATGCAGGCTCGGGATCATGATCAATGATCGAGGCAATCTTCTTTGCGAAGTATGCATCAACGTTGGCTGTTGCTCTATTCAGGATTCTCTGTTATTACAAAGTTTATGGCCATTTCTTCATGGGGTGCTTCATGCACTTCTACTTGCTCTTCTCTGCTTTTCCCTATCGCAGGAGCAAGTTCCTTTAGCTTTTCATCGCCTATGTGTGCGCACACATTATTTCCGGCGGCTTCCTGCAGTGGAAGATTCAAGTCTGGAATTGCCTTTCTGTTGGCTTCTTTCAGTGCAGTCTCAAGCTGGCTCCCTTCTTTCCTTGGGGCATTTTCGTGATTGGTTGTGGTAAGTCCTCTCGCTTGATTTTCTCAGACGTCTCCGGGTACTTTGGGTTTGAGGAACCAGATTGCCTGCTCTTTTCCTTTGAAGCCTCTGAACAGGTTGAGGATACCTTCTATTTTCTTTGGTATTTCCACCCTCTCTGGTGCATTCCTTGCGGGTACATGCGATTTAACCACGCCCTTGGATCACAAAATGATCAGCAGTTCATTTGCTAAATTCGCAAATCAATTATCTTCGGACTTCTTGATTTGCTTCATTAGTGCGGGGGTCATGTGCGGGGATCCCAGTGGAATGCCATATGATTTCCCGGCATTTTTCATCCAAAGGTTGATTTCCTCCCCCTAATGACGGGAAACGATCCTCGTCAAAGATGCAATCAGCGAACCGGGTTGTATGCAAATCTCCAGTCATGGGTTCCAAATACCTGATTATGGATGCACTTTCATAACCAACGTATATCCCAGACTTGCGGAGAGGGCCCATTGCGATCCATTGAGGGGGTGGTATAGGTACATATACCATACACCCAAATTTTCTAAGATGAGAGATCTTCGGGATGATTCCGTGCACAAGCTGCATAGGAGAATGGATGTTGTAGGCCGACGGTCTAAAATTGATAAGAGCTGCTGCGTGCAGGACTGCGTGTCCCCAACAAGTGTTGGGCAAGTTACAACTCTGCAAAAGTGGTCTGGCAATGAACTTAATCCTCTTTATTAGTGCTTCTGCTAGTCCATTCTGCGTATGGACGTGCGATGCAGAGTGCTCAATCGCTATCCCTGTTCTTTGTGCAATAATCATCAAATGCCTTTGAAGTAAATTCTCGGCATTGTCCATTCTAATGGACTTCACGCGATGATCGGGAAAGCATTCTTAATTCTTATGATCTGCGAGATCGACTTTGCAAAAGCATGGTTTCTTGTTGACAACAAGCATACATGCGACCATTTCGAGGAAGCATCGATGAGCACCATAAAGTATCGAAACGGCCCGACAGGGCTGAATCGGACCGCAAATATCCCCTGGATGCGTTCGGGAATGCAGGATTTCACTTTGCACTTTCATGACAGAGGGTCTAGTTATTAATTTCCGGTGGCACATGCAGGCACACAAAATCTTCATGATTCGGGAAATTCTTAACGTTAATGCCATGACCTTGTGAGTTGTTCACTATATTTCTCATCATTCTAAGACCAGGATGACCTAATCTACCATGCCATAAAGAAAATAATTGAGCTTCTAAAAGCAGTCTTCAAGGAAGTATACACTTGGTGCATGAATATTCGTGTAGTACAACCAGATTCATATGAGGACATTTTTCTAATACCATTTTCCACATGCCGCGTGCTTCACAATGCACAAGTATTCTTTGCCATTTTCTTCATTGGTTTCTACGTGAAAACCATTGGCGCGGATGTCTTTAAAGCTTAAGAGAGTGCGAGTTGATTCGAGGTACAAAAGGGCTTCTTCAATTACCAAAGTTGTACCCATAGGCAATATAATTGTGGCTCTTCCGAGCCGATTACATATGAGTCGCTTCTGCGATCGTAGTAATCTTTCGGCGTTCTTCGTGATCGATGGAAATACTTAGACTCTCTTAAGATGGTATTTGTTGTGCCACTATCAACAATGCATATCTCTTCCATTTAGGCGCTACGATTTCTAGATAAAAGAAATATAATTCTAATCGATAGAGGCAAAAACAATCCAAATATTACTTGCAAAATTGAAGAATCTTGGAATAAAGAATAAATTGCGTATTTATTCATGAAAGAAGTATGCTCTTCTAGAGCTTACAATCCTTTATTCAAAGAAAATGCTAACAACCAAAAACTAAAAGAAATGCATTAAGCAGAATCAGTAAAATATGCATTGATTTTCGCTTCTATATCATCTGCGAAGTTTTCTCTTCATTTGCCATAATCATGGCTGCAGATCGATGTCCGTGCTATTACGTGAGGATGAGGCAAGTGGGGTGTCTACATCCATGACATCATCGTCACCGATGTTGGCGGCGCGCCTCTGTGGCGTTTTCCTTTGCCTTCTTCTTAGCCCGATATCGTTGATCGCTTCCTTGGATTCTCGACATATCTTGACCAATGTCCCCAAGTGCCACACTTGAAGCACGTCTGTTCTGCTGTCCATACGGCTTGGCGTGCGTCTTTTCTTTGTCATCCTCTTCGCAGGGCTTTGGACTTTCCTTTGGCATGAGTCCTCTCTTTTCCACCCGCTTGCCCTTCTTTCTATTAATGGGCTTTCTAATCTTGTAGCTATTGGCATTGACTTACGTGCGATTGCCTCGTCGGTGGTGCGAGACATAGTTCTTGCGTAGAACATCGTCTTGCGATTCCGCAACTTGCATTACATCAATCGATTCGCTATACTCCTTGTATGCGTCCCGACGATAGTGCGTGCACTCTGGATAGCATTAGGGTGGAAGGTAGAGAGTTTTCTCAATCTTCTCTTCATCGGTGATCTTCTTGCCACATAGAGAGAGATTGGTACAAATTCATGCAAGGCGTAATTGTACTGCCATCGCTCAAGTCGCAAACCTCAGGCGTACCCAATCTTGCTGTGCTTGGGGCAAGATGGTGTACTTGAGCTTTTCGAACCGCTTCTGAAGTGCAGTCCAAAGCTCAAGTGCACTCTCCTCAGCCATATATTCATTCTTTAGAGTGGCTGAGAGGTGGTGCCTGAGAAAATGCAGAGCTTGATCGTTCTGCTCAGCGGTAGGTTTTGCGTCCTGCGAGGACCCTAGACCAATCGCTGAACGGAGCTTCTTGCCCCCAAGAACAATCTTTACGTCCGATGCCCAAGTGAGGTAGTTCTGACCGTGCGGGGCCAGTTCTTCAAACTCACGATTCACAATGCCAGACATCTGCATGATTTCAAAATTCTGGTTTAGATTACTGCGTGTAATCTGATAAAAAAATGGTTGCAAAAAGCATAAAGTGCAGAAAATAAATACATATGCATTGCAATATATTAAATAAAGCAACAGATTCAAAATCATAAAGAAAATTCGAAAACAGAGAAATAAAGCAAGAAAAATTAAAAACAGAGCCAAATAAATCTTCTTGATTTTCTCGCAATTTTTTCAAAATTTTCTGCAATTTTTTTTTTCGCAATTTTTCTCTTTTTTTTTCCTTTTCTTCTTTTTTCTTTTCTTTTCTTTTTTTTTCTTTCTTTTTCCCGGCTGAACGGCCTTATGGGCCTTGCCCGGCCCAAACGCACGCACGCGGCTAGGGAAACCCTAGCCGCCGCCACTTCTTTTGCTATTGCCGCATGGAGCTTTGCTTCGTCTTTCTTTTGCTCCCGTGCGCACTTCTTTGCGCGCCGCCTTCCTCGGGCCTCGCGCCTCGCGCCGCGTCGCCGCTTCGTCGGGTCGGGGCGGCACACCGAGGCGACAATGCGGCTACGTGCTGCGGCGGCGCTTCGGATCGGGTACGATTCGCCTCGGCGGCGCCGCCGCGCGGCGGCGCTTCGGCGGCCGAGGTGGTCCGCGTAGAAGCGTGGCGCCGCAGCGGGCCGGGCCGAGGTGCCGGCGAACGGCCGCAGTGCGAGCTGGCGGCGATCTTGGTTTCGGAAGCGGCGCAAGCCGCGTGGCGGGCGCGCCAGAAGGAGATCGGGCGAGGCGAGCCGGCGGCCGAGCGATGCGCGGCGCGCTGGCTGGCCGGAGCGGGCGGCGTCGCCGGCTGCGTGCCCTCCGCGGCGCGCGTGCCTCTCCGAGGCGGTGCGTGCCGTGCCCGAGGCGACGTCGTTCTCCGAGGCGGTGCGTGCCGCATGCAGGGGCGGGCGGCGCAGCTACAAGGCGCGGCGACAGTTGCGTTAAGCGCCGTTAGTCCAGCCGAGCCGCGGATCGAGCCGAGGGCACGACGGCAGGTGTACATGCGGCGCGCGCGATCGCGCTTCAAGCGCACGACGGCGCCCGCCGGCCGCGTGAGCGAGGCGGCGGCGGCGGCAACGTCAACGGCTGCGCTGCGAGATCTTGCTTACCGAGGCGGCGATCTTGGCCGTCGGACGCGCGCTGCGGCGCCAAGACCGATCGCGGCGTCGGTTTTTCGTGTGATGAGCGGTGAATTCATGTATCGTGGCCGTCTTTGAGACGCTTCGAGCGTTCTTCGTGTAGCTTCGTGCCACGTAGGATAGATGCATGCATAGGAAAAAAGAACGATTAGATTCAAACGCTAATCCCACCTTTTCTCACCTTTTCTATTCTGATCTCCGTAGAGCAATTCGTGCTGATAACGTGTTAAGGAACCTCGCTATCGAATAGTCCGGGGTTCCCGAACAGATCTGAAGTGGAGAACAGAAAGAGAGAGAGACACGTGTTTAGGGAGAGCGAAAGCGGAAATTCTTTATTGCTAATGAATTCTGTGTACATGGGGGGACCCCCCTCCTCCTTTTATAGCGCTCTCTTGGGTTTCGGCATTAGGGACCACATGGGCCTTCGGTAGGCTTCAGGGTTTCTCAACAACCTTCACCCGACTAGCACTTCATTAGGCGTTGTGCCGGCCTTCCAAACCCGCCACTTAGCCCACGCTAAATATAGTCGTGTCGTGCTAGTGCACTTCATCAGTATTAGAATGGGAGCTATGTCATCCCACCTAGTACTACATATCCATGGGAAGTGTATAATAACTTCACAGGGTAATGGGCTCAATCTGTCGTAGACGACCAGGGTTCCAAATTTAGTTTTCGGTTTACAATACGTTACCCTCCGAAATTTCAGTGAAATCTTGTTATTTTAGACAAAATCTGAACAAGTTTTAAAAAGCAAAATTCAAATCTAGAACTTTTTGGACCGAAATTTCGGCCAAAAATCCGAAATTGCCGAAATTTTGGCAAATTTTAACTGAACTAAAAATAGTCCAAACAATATCAAATTTTTTTTAATTCTTTTGTGGAGGTTCCTGACACATCCTGAATATTCCCATAAAATTTTTAGATGATTATCAAGTCTGAGGAATTTTTAAAAATTCAAAATTTCTATTGTCCTGATAAAATGTTAACCGGCAAGTTTGAACCGAATGAAAAATAGTAAAAACCATGTTAGAAACTTTTGAAATTTATTTTTCATGGTTATGATGCATCAATAATGTTCTCATAAAATTTTCAGATGATGATCAAGTTTCATGAATTTTTAAAAATTCTGACAGTGCAACTGAAGGCTGACCGACAAATTTCAACCGAATGAAAAATGGTTCAAACTATGTTAGAAAATTTTGAAACTTTTTGTGGATAGTCTAGATGCATCACTAATGTTACCATAAAATTTTCAAATGATGATCAAACATGAAAAAATTATAAAATTCTGACACGGTTACTACCTCATTTATGCTAATTCTATTTTTTATTTTTTAAAAGATAACAAATGAAGTTAAAATATTTCCAAAAATTCTCTGTTTAATCCTAGAATTCTTAAGATAGTACCATAAATTTTTCATATCATGAAAAAGCTTCTTCAATTTTATAAAATTCCAACAGTATTTATGCCTAAATTTTAAAATGTCTCAAAAAATAATTTTTTGGACAAATTATTATCGAAGATCACTTTCTTATAGTTTATTGATGTAATTCCAGTCAAATCCGGCAATAAAATAGCAAAATCTGGTTGAATTGCATGAAATTTCAGCTGGTTTGAGCAAAATTTCGTCGAAAAAACGAAATTACTTTAGCAATTTTAATTTTTTTATCCGGACGGTAATTTAGACATTCCCTGTGCTCCTCCTGCCCATCATATTAATCTAATCCAGCAGTTTATCTCGGTTATTAGTGAGAGGTGCCGGTCGGTTCTAGCCGGTCTAGTCCTCCATCTACTAAAGATGGTGGATTTCTCGTCACAGCGTGCGTTTGAGTCGGAAATGAGCCGGCAAAATGTTTTTGCGTTCGGGTCCTTTTTTCAAAAAAAATTTACGATTAAGTCCTTTTTTGGAAAAAAAAATACGATTAGGTCCTTTTAAAAAAAAGAAAATATATTACGTTTAGGTCCTTTATGCGTTTTTAAGTATTGCGCTCGGGTCCTTTCACTGGAAATCAAAATTACGATTAGATCCTTTTAGGGAAAAAAAATATTTAGGTCTTTTTTTTTTAAAAAAAAAACATTGTATTTAGGTCCTTTTTGCATTTTTCTAGCATTACGTTTAAGCCCTTTTGCGGAAAACACAAAATTCTTTTTAGGTCTTTTTCGCGTGTTTCCTCGAGTTGCTCCTGTAGATAGCGGCATTCGCACGTTTTCTCGATTTGCTCGTGTGAGGAGCGGTGTCCGCGGCGTGGCACGCCGCGTATGGTTGGCTAGTTATCTCGATGACCGAAGTGAACAGATACTACATGGTATACGGGTCTAACGGTAATACTTTAATTAACACACTTCATCTTCCTGTTGGATCTTTGGTTACCCTTTCTGTATGAATGGCAAGGTATACAAGTTCACGTGTAACTGTGTGCTGTTGGAAATCAAGTATTAGTGTAAGCATATATGTTACCATTTGTGGTACAATGGGACATTACTGTATTATAGGTGAGTATTATATTATATTCACTGCACCTATAAATTGACTTTCTTATTAATGGATACATGTGATTATTGTAAAAAAATTTCTTTGTGGACCTAAATTCTATTAATTAGAAGAGCAGTACTTCAATGCTTTCAATTCCAATTATCTATACTCCTTTATAATGCACCTAAGCAATTTTTTCCTGCATCCACCCTAAATAATGCACCTCATTAGAGATGGTCCAATGTTCGTGCACCCAGCAAAACATCCCTAAAAACTTGCATTCATCAAAATGAACGTCTCAGATCTTTCCTCAGTTTTACTCACCCACATCCGATGGCCATTATTTAGTGTGTCTAATCATCCCTGTGGCCCACAACAGACCTCCCCCACCTACATATTTGGAAGGAGAGCGAATCAAACAAGGAAATAAATAAGAAGGATCCGCATGCAAGAAAACCAGACTTGAATTTTTTACTGGCCAAAATTGTACGTACTACATATTTGGAAGGAGGGTGAATCAAACAAGGAAATAAACAGGGAGGATCCGCATGCAAGGAAACAAGACTTGAATTTTTTATTGTCCTGGCATTGTGATCGTATTTTTTTTCTGAATACTACCCTTCTCGAGACTTTTTTACGGATCTAGCCCCATAAAGCCTAATTTCAGCGCACGGAGAACACTGAATTTTTGTTTTTATTTTTTATCTAAGGAACCAACGGTCTGTGAGTGCTGCATAATTGTTTTCAATTTTTTCTCGCGGAACCAGTGGCGGCGAAAGCTTGTTTAATTTTATCTTTTTTCCTTGCGGATCCAGCGGTCGGCGAGCGCATTTTATTTTTCCATATTTTTGAAATCATCCCCGTGGCCCACAAATGACCTTCCTCACCTCCAAAGATCAACAAGGAAAAGGAAACAAACGTTTTGGAATCAAGGAAAAGGAAACAAACGTCCTGAAAAAGGAAAGGACCATACATTACATGCTGGAAAAAGGAAACCGGGAGATGGAGCAGCGCGGTCGGGAGAACGCAGATCTGCAATGGCTCCACGGTCGCCATCGGTGGCTTTGCCGACGCGATGAGGTTGCTGGTCAGCGACCTCGCGGCCGCCGTGCCTCGGCAAATTTATAATTTAAATTTTTTGAAAATAATTTTATTAAGTACAAAATAATCGAAAGTTTTTTTGAGAATTTTTCTAGAATTTTTTAACTAATGTGCTATCTTTTCAAAAATCCTTCTATATTTAAAAAAAATGAAGGCAACTCACCTGTAACTTCTTCTAGTGCAGCCAGCACTGCAGAAGCTTCTTCTCTTCCTCCTCCATTAAAGCAAGAAAGAAGCTCCAAAGCTCCATCAATCCCGCACCAAATCTCCTCTTTTCATCTATGGTGTTAATTCCCTAAATTTCGTGCTCTATTGCCAAAATTTCCTCTCAATCTGATTTGATCCCAAATTATGGTTTCCATAAATATGCTTGTTTCGGGGCTATAAAAGCCGACGAGCTCTCCTCCACCCCATCGCATTGCGTAAATCCCCAAGTGCTCCCTCTTGTAAAGATCGCGGATTTTGAGGTAACCCAAGCCATCACCGTCATCTTTTCCGTGAAATTCACCGCAACCGTGACTCCTCCTCATGCAGCGCGGGCCGACGATCTCGCCGCACAGTGCCAACCCATCATGACCGCCGGCCACCCCTGGCCTTCCCTCCCCCTTGCGCTGGCCAAGCCCAGAGAGCACAGCGTGCTCTCTGTGGAAGCTGCAAAAAAAATAATTTAAAATCAGAAAATTCTTTTTTCTTTCTCTTTCTTGATTTAAAATCTTTTGGGAGCCCGTTTTCGCCCATTCGACCTCTATTTAGTTCCGTTTTTCTTTCTAAATTCATTTAAAATTCTAAATTTCTCTTTTATTATTAAGTGTTGTATTCATACTTATCTTCTCATTTAATTGATAAGCGGGTGTACTGCCGTCGTAGCGTTAGCACGGGCACTATACTAGTTACTGTAGTTGGCCGGTTAATTATTGATGATTTACCCAATAACCGTTATTTAACAATGTGATTAGAATGCGGGTCACTTCATCCATCTCTGTACTTAAACTCAAAATATACATAATAAATATTACAGAATCATAAATGTAACCATGACTATAAACAACACTATCTTTTTTCGAGTATATGAACAACTCAATTAAATTAATACATCTACTTCCAAGCCAAATTTGAGTCGCGAATGGTTTGATGCATCTATATAAATATATAACATATATGAGCAAACTCTATTAACACATAATAATGGAGCTCGGTTTTTTGCGAAAAACCCCTCCAAAAAAACTAAAATCGCGAACAGGTCCTTCCATCGTTATTTTGTAAAAAGACCCTAGAAAATCCAAAATCGCCAACAGGTCTTTCCACCGGTTATTTTGCAAAAAGGACCCATCATTTCGCAGATTCAACTCGGACATTGGTTCTTTAAACTCGAAAGATTTTAAATTACGTTTAGGTCCGATTATTTTGCAAAAAATCCCGTGATTCCGCAAAATCGACGGTAGCGCTGGTTTTTTAAACTCGGAGATTTAAAATTACGTTTAGATCCTCCCGGGTGCCGGCTCTTTAAACCCGAAATATTTAAAATTATATTTAAGTCCTTCTACTATTTTTGCAACAAAAAAACTCCGGAGTGAGATTTACGCACGCTATACTACCTAGTAGTATATTATATAGTAGAGTCACGCCACGCAATTATGCGGGCAATAATTGTAGTAAAGCTCGCAATGTCAGCATCCTTGCGTCAACTTGACACCTCCAAGCTTCTAGAGTACACCGTTTATATGTGCATTGAACAGATGTAGACTCATGCTGACAGTGTGACGGTTGTTCACAGTCAACTTCCTCGTGGTCCAATTCAACAATTATAATTAGCTCCTGATTGAAGTGGTGGTAGGACTAGATCGCGCGCGGTCAAACCCTAGCTGAAAACTATTACTTCATCAGTTTCCGAAATAGACGTTATTTTAGGTTCTATTTAGAGACTTAAAGCCAACTTCAGTTTCTAAAAAGACAGTAAATCTTTCTAAACAGCTAAACTTTTAAACGGTTTTTGATATAAACCAAAAGCCATATATAACTAACAAAAGTCAAAAGCTAAGCTGATCTGCTTTTGCAGTTTATTGCCGAGAGAAATTAGCTATTTGTTAAATGGTCTCTTATAAAAAGTTACAGCCGTTTTTCAGCTCAGAAAACCAAAAAACAACTTTTTAGAAAAGCTACAACTCCTCTAAATAGACCTTTATTTTCTTGCAATTTCATCCGGACACATATACGAAACACTGTATTACCTCTCTTTATTATATTTTTGGATGGTGCATCTTACTCTAATTCATAGTAGTAAATAACATTAAAAATAGCTAAAGGTGAGAGGTATAGAAAGAAAAATAATAATAAATAATCATCTTAAAATTATAGAATGATTGTATTTTAAATCGGTGGGAGCAGCTAGCTAGCAGACGATCAATTATAGTAAAAAAAATGATAAATAATCATCATAAAATAATAGAACGATCGTATTTTAAATCGGAGGGAGCAGCTAGCTAGCAGACGATCAATTATAGTCAGTAAGTAGTTCACTTGACATCACCGTAAAGCATGCTGTAGTTACCTCTAGCTTTAGATGCATCTTGTACATACACGCGCGGTTTCGGTCGCCTCGCAGTAACACACCAGAAAATCTATCGCCCAAAGCGTCCGGCCGGTCTGACACCGTCGTGTCGACAACATTGGCATGATCTCACATCTTATGACGAAAGTTTAAAGGCAATATATCCGGTTTAAATTATTTTTATCGTATAAACTCCGCAAAACCTACTTGCAGAAGTTTCAAAAAATTCTCAAAAAATTACCATATGTAGGGGAGATGAGCTTCTACAATATTGTAAAATTTGGTGACCAAACTCAATAGCATTTGAAAGATATAAATATTTTTTTCATATCTTTCAAATGCTATTGAGTTTGGTCTTTAAATTTTACAGGATCGTAGAAGCTTACCTTCCATACATATGATAATTTTTTAACAATTTTTTAAAACTTTTGAATGTGAATGTTACATAGTTTTCACGGTTAGAACGGTTTACAGCCATAGATAGGTGCAGAACATTCAAGAATCAATATCGAGTAGCAACATGATCAAGGATGCATGGCTAGCTTTAATTTCTCTCCGCTTTACTTCACTTCAAACAGATGGCTACCCGTGTGGCACATGTACAGCGTGCAACATCAACACGACGTGACATGTAGCGCTACAGAATGGGGAGATATTCTATCATGAGTATTACCTGCTCAGCTAGTCGCCTAGCCTTGAAAAAGCTTTGGACCAGCCAATCAGTCATACCATTTCGTTCGATCGCCGATCGAGAGGAAAATGTAACACGTCTTTATCTCGCGACTTTATCGCTATAATACGTACCAATTAAAACTGGCCATTGGAGACGTGGTATTGTACCTACATGCCATGATGAGCTAGCTACTGACGTAACTGCTTGCATTTATGTGTTGTTGCGATGTCCGTACACTACCACACGAAATGTCATCTTTGACGTCTTATTTCGGATGGTTGATGTTTTTGTAAAATTTATCCGCGAAGACTTATGAAAAATTACTTTAAAACTATCATAAATAATTAGTTTTAAGCCACCGTCCGTGATAAACGTAGATCCTCTAAAGCCTATGTATGACAACTTAACATAGACAATTTCTGAAAGTGTATATGATATATCATAGATAGTTGTGAAAACAAATCGTCTATAAAAGAAAACTTATCATTGATAGTTTTATGTTGAAACCGTTTGTAATAACTTGCAAATTAGGAATCGCGTCGGGTCGCTGCGAGGACTTAATATGCTCTTTTTGTCTCCATTGCCTTTTCAACTTCTTATGATAGGTAGTTTTATGTTAAGGAATCGCGCTGAGTCGCTATGAGAACTTAATATGCTCTTCATTCCCCCATTGCCTCTTTATCTTCATACGGTTTTATGTTGAAAACGCCTGTAATAACTTGAACAGTTACAAATTGGGAATCGCGCCAGTCGCTTCGAGAACTTTATATGTTCTTCGTCTTCCCGTTGCCTCTTCATCTTTTTCTCAAACATCACATAGGTCCACTGCTGCTTCGAAATCGCATCCACTGTTGTCCATCTTCTTCTCGAGCCTCTTCGTTGTTTCCTCGTCGATCATCTCGTTGCTCCGATTCGTTCGCTCCTCTTCTTTGCTTTGTATTTTGGTCATTTGTAGTTTTATTTTGTTGTAACTAGGCTATCATATTCTAGTAGTATTTTTGTAAGTGAAAATAACTTTCTTTGATGTCTTCTTAATAATCTATGTAATAGGTTCAATTATATGTAATGACTATGTTACGTCTTTCTTAATAATCTATATTGGAATATACTGGTCAATTATTTTTGGAATATATTTAGTAGATGGCAGGATCGTCATCCAATAAATTTGTAGTTATGGTTATGAGGTTCACTACCAAAATGTTGGATATCCAGCATGGTCATGTGAATAATATATTTTTACTAACTATGGATGGTTGGGACTTTGATAAGGTGTTCTTGGCCTCATATGTTATGCATGTGAAGAACCATAGAGGTCCATTCAACCTCTCTATCCATTATGATGGACAAATCTTCTTCTCTTTGTCGAATTCATCTCTTGTGAAGGATCTAGATGGTTGTCGTTAGAGATTTATATGTGGAGATATGTCATTCAAACGCGTCTATCAAATGCTATCTTTTGAAGAGTCCAAAGACCCTGCACTCTCTAGTGCTATTAATCTATAACCATCTATTGCTATGTTTGGAAGAGGAGGTGGCGTGTGTGAGTACTTTTGTAAAAAAATGTATAATACTATGATGTTAACTCAGTATAATTGTTAACTATCTCTCGTTAATTCACATGTTTTTTCGTTAACTATCTGTGGTGAACTACATTATGTTGTTGTACATGCTTTTCAACTATGAAATATTATTGTCTCATATTATATCTGTATAGAGGACATGATTAGCGTGATTCATGAGGCTAGCTGTAAAATAAAAAAATATATAAAAAAATTGCTTATCACAGATGATTATTATGTAAGTACGTTTCCTTTATCACAAACATTTGTGATGATCAAATATCACACATGATTGACGTACTTAACAGTCTGTAATGACAAGCAACACACAGTTGACGTACTCTAACCATTTGTAATGACAAGCAGGCGACTATGTATATTTAACTTTCTACCTAGTCGATTCAGATACTCACACTAGCGTCTCTCTATCCAAATTTAGGATTTTCTCTTCATAGTGTCACCGCACCGTCCCCATCCTCTTTGTTTCGCCCCATCACCCTCGGTACCGTGCCGTCTCCGTCCCCATCCTCTCTGCACCGCACCATTGCTCTTCTCCACCACCTCTCAGGTACTACCATCAACCTAGAACTTTATTGCTTTAATTAAGAGTGAAGATGTGGTAGAAGTACAATACTAGCAGTAGAAATTTGGTGATTGTGACACCAAGAGCTAGGAGTAGTCTGGTGGCCCAAGCATCTTGCCAGCAAATCAACAATTAATATCGACCAAGTAGTGAAATTCTCTACTTCTTCTTTTCCTCTTAAGGATCTTGCGAAGGTTCGAGGAGAGCTCACCGCTTCTTCCTAACTGACGTAATTCGAGTAAGGGGTGATTTCAATGCCTCGGACAATCCATAAGCTGTACGGTAGATTGTGTGCATTATTCAACTGTGAATTGCGCAAAGTGTGTGTAGATATATTTGAATTGTAAATTTTAAGTCATTTATTCTATTTGAATGTGTTTTATGTGTATTTATCTTAATTGTGAATTATGTATCTTATATGTATGTATTATGTATCTGCATAGAGGGCATGACTAGCGTGATTCATGCGGCTAGTGATAAAACTAAAATTATGTGTAAAAAATATATATCATAAACGGTTCGTAACTATGAAATGCCTGTTATTTATGCTTATCACAGACAGTTCATAATTGAAGCCATATGTTATTTATCATTATCATATACGGTTTTTTATGTACTAAACATCTGTGATGTGCAACTAACACAAACGGTTTTTTGTTGATAACCGTTCATAATTTGTAAGGGAACCGATCATCACTGACTCTTTTTTCTGATGGTTTCAAAATTATCTGCACTAACTATTTTTAACCACACGTGATTTTGTTTTGTGGGGTAGTGGTTGTTTAATTCGGTACACCTATGAATCATAGTTCGATCTCTCAGTCCATGTCATGTCCAAAGAGTCCGCCTGTCTTTGTGCTGTGATCGACAACTGTGTTATATATGCTTAGGGCTATAAAAAAAGCTCGAGGCTTGCGAGCTACTCAAGTTTGGCTCGTGAGAGTCTCGGTTCGAGCTCGGCTCGTGTAACATCCCAAAAAATTCAAAAATAGAAAAAATAAAAATTTAAAAATGGAATTGAATAAATTTTTTAAACTGAATCAATATTTTAATTTAAAATGTCCTCTTTTATTTATTTTCTTGAATTTCAGCCTTAAGAAAAGTAAAGTTACAATATTAAAACTTTTTCTTCTAAAATAGACAAACATTGAAAATGAGTCTAAAATATAATTTTATTTTGAATTTATATATTTTCGGAATTTTTCTGACTTTTTATTGATTTTCTTGACTTTTCTTGATTTTTTCTCAAAGGAAAAATCCTTTTAATATTCATTTAATTAATAGAAAAAGGACAAGAATAAAAACTTATAATAATAAAATGAATAAATATTTTATTTAAAGTTATAAAATATTCAGATATCTAATTCTAAATTTTAAAAGTCATATCAAAGGAATTAAACTTGAAATGAAAGACAATTAATGATTCTTGACTAACAACAGTGATAGTGTCAGATTTAAATAAAAATAATAAACATTATATTGACTTGAAAATTTTAAATTATCCTCTGGATGGATAAATACATCAAAATTAAAAATATTAAAAATAAATAATCAGTTATGTTATATTTAAAAATTCGAAAACTGAAAAGTTAAAAATCTAAAAGTAATATTGTTAGACTTTTTACAAATTAAATATAAAAGAACTGGATCTGAAAATTTTATATGAGACTAATATGGATATAGGGAACCTTTAAAAAAATTTGCAAAAATTGTTAAGGATATATATACTCCCAGATAAATTAAAAACAGAAAACACAAAATGGAGTACAGTGCATTGTCAGAATTGTTATAAATTCTACACACATTTATTCGAATTGAAAATTTGATAGGATAAAAAAAATTATCCAAGGATCACTGACAAAAATTATCAAAAATTTACCATCAAGAATTGATGACCATTTAAGGCTTGGCATCATTGCCTGAATCCTGAGAAGATAAGCGGTTTCGTTTCTTGTCTTCAGACCAGTGCATTGAACCTGATTGCCTTCTTGACACACCGACTCATGGGCCCATTTCTTGGCCGACCCCACCTGCCAGCGTCCCTATTCCCAGATACATTGCCCCTGCAGCCACAGCTTGCCCTGGTTACTCCCCTCTTGTGCACAACACCGAAGCAAAAACGCTGCCGCAGCAGAGCCAAAAACCTGCACTGACTCGGCCTCTTCGTCGCTGTCCTTCCCTCGCATTGGCGCCCAAGAAACGATTCTCAGTCGGCCCTCTTCTTCCCTGCCTCGCCGCGCAAAACCTTCCCCTCTTGCGCTCTTCCTCTGCCATGTCAGGGAGGCAACCAATCAAGAATCACCACGGCGCAGCCCCGTCATTGCAACGTTGCCACGCCGCTGCTCTCCCCGCGATTGGTGCTGTCCTGACCGAGCCAATTACTCCCTGACTGTCACGTCTCTGCTGCAGTGATCATTTCCCCACAGTTGAAGCTACCCAGGCTATGCCATCCCCAATTTCTGTGCTGCAAGCCGAACCATCCCGATCATCACCCATCTTGCCTATAAAAGCCGCCCATGCATCAACCATTCAACCGTATCAATCTTCAGTGCCAAAGCTCCTCAACCGAACCCCTGGAAGGTCGCTACTACCTTCTTCCCCATTCCTGATTGCGCAACCACCGTAAACCTCCACCGGCCAAACTCCCTGCATACACCTCCATTTTCCAATTAAGTTTACATGAAGCACCACCGGTTGCCCCCAAATACATTCCCCAGCCTAATTAAAAGAATCCCTAGCCATGGAATTCTGCCGACGTGCGCCTGTACTCGCCGCCACCTTGCACCGTCGCATCGCCGCCACGGACCACCGCAGCTCCGGCCGAGACCACCCACAGTACCAGTGAACCCCGGCATTCCATTTTTGTAGTCGCCCTAGCCCCCCTGCGCCTGCGGTGCCTTTGGCCATGATTATCAGAGACGCTACCATGGCTGCCCGAGTGCTCTGTTTCTCACTTTTCCCTGTTTGACCATTAGCCCAGGTGAGCAGTTCATTATCATGAGATCTTATTTAACCCCTTTTAATCATATGACAGGTGGGACCGATATAATGTATAAAAGAATCCTTGGCTAGTGGGTGTTTATATGCTTCGGATGATCTGTTGTAGGGTGCTCTGCGAGCTATGGTTCATGTGTATGGGACCTATGGGTGCTGTGTAACTATCCAGACATATGGCCAACTTGCCTAGACTAACCAGATCAATGTGTAATTAACCAACTAATGTCAGAAAAATGAGTAAATAATCATATATAGTGTAGTCACAAACTTAAAACGAAATTCGACTTGTTATAACGTCAACTTCATGACCATTTATGCTATTTTAGCTGCAAATGAAATATCTTGTCTAAACACTAAAATTTGTAAAATCAGCTTAGAAATGCTCTCCAACGTAAATACTACCATATTCTAAAGAAAGAATCTCATTTTATCATGCTTTGCATAAAAATCTTGATAGAAAAATAACCTTAAGTGTTATGATTTCTGAAATCTGTAATATGAATAAAAGAGCTTTAATAATAAATAAGAAATCAATGGTTATGATATTTGTAACACCAGAACCTCCTCAAAAACAATGAAAATGAGGCCAGTAGCCTAATCCTATAAACCTAACTAATATAAATCACTCTTTATACAAAAATATTTAAGACTAAGTGCTATCCACACATAACACTTTAACTAATGTTTTAATTCTATTAATCCAAATTATTTTAGCATTTAGAATTCGAAATTATAAATACAAGAATACATAATTTTAGCATCTTGAATTCGTAAGACAAGAATAGATAATCTATAGAATGAATAATATGATCGCTTAACCTAAAGTTGTTAATAATATAAAAATATATATATGATCAACTAAAATACGAGAACGTGAAGTCATTCAACCCAAACCCTAAACCACGCCTGTTTTCTGTAGGAAGTCTTTATTTGGTTCTCTGTCTTCTTTTTGCCCTTATTGAAGTTTGTTATTTGCTATATTTCCGTTGAACGACGTGTAGAACCCGACGTCACTAATTCCGTCATCGACTACGTCAGCTACGACCGCGACGTCGTCATAAACAACAATTAAGCAAGGCAAACACCCCTTTGATCATATTAATCACAGTATTTAATTTTCACTTTGTTTTACTAAATCAATTTATGCATGCATGTATTTTCTGTAAATTCTCTATATTGTGGTACTGGTAGATATACCTGTTGTCTCATGAAACTTTCTTGATAAGTTTTGATATGTGAACCTTGATAACCCTAGAATAAGGTTAGAGAATACATAATGTTAACATGGGTATATATATTTTACTAATCATACTTAGCCATGCTTTAGATTTGAGATGAACAAATTGGATAAACTAATCATTAGAATTATTAAGACATGATGATGATTAATGTGATCAATGGTAATTTATTGAAAATCCAAAATAAAACTATGGTTTTGACGCGGGTGATTATTGGTAATATCCGAAGGTGTGAGGGACTTGCACGTAGTGTAGGGTGAAGATTATCGCCCGTGTCGGATTAAGGACCGAACTATGGGTTGTTTTCAGGCCAAGAAACATATACAACCACAAGTGCTGGAATGGGGTAGCCTTAAACTAATTAAGTTATTTAGTTTAACTTTGCACATTAGCAGGCTGTAGTAGTATGGGCTCTCCTTTATAGGTTTGCTCGAAGGGATATCCACACTGAGGTGATCATGGAACAAACGTTTACCAATATAACGGTGTAAGCCGTGCTATGGGGTAAATCACCATTCCACGTACAACGAATGTGTAAACACCTTACTATTTCATGTACAGCGACTATACAAATATCTTTTACCACCATAGCATGAGTTTAATGTCACCGGGCTGATGCAAAGTTAACCTAGGTAATGTAAAGGTTTTCATCATAAACATTTTGGCCACAACGTCAAAAGGTGCGTGAAACATGCGGCAAAAAGAAAAGGTCATGACTTGTGGGTAAAGCTATACACCTTTGCAAAGTGTAAATCTAATTGATTAGCCGCGCTTGCGGTTATGGGCATTTGGTAAAGTTATCACATAATTAGAAGTTTTGGTATTTCCTAAATGGTTGGATTGGGAACATTTGTTGGAAGGTGATTGTTGCAGTTTGGTGCCACTTGTTGGCAATAGATGATTCGATGCTCATGTTATGGAGGACTGTGAGTTATTACTTATGCTCTACTTACTTACTTTCATATCAGTCAAACTTACTTTATAAATTTCGTTTGAAAATTATAATTTGTTTTACAAATTCAATTTGCTTTATGAAAATTAACCGTAGAAGCTTCCTTTGACATGGTCTGCATTTATGCATTTTGCAAATACCACCTTAAGTCTTGCGGAGTACGAAAGTACTCAACCTTGCTTAATCTATTATTTTAGGTGGAAAAGATAGCGAGGCTCCGAAGATTACTTTTTGACTCAGGATACCGGAAATACAATGATACAATCTTTTTAGGAATTTATGCCTTGTCAGTTGCCTGAGGGATGGATGGGCACACTACAAGACTTCGCTTCTTCTGTGCTATATATATATGCTCTGAATTGTAAATACATTGTATAAATAGCTTCTGCTTTAATAATATGATGTATGGTTGTGATTCCAATTGTTGTAAATGTGCGTACTAGCCACTGATCATGAGACTAGTAATGTATGCATATAGATTCTCATTTTAGCATTTATGCAAAAATAGGGGTCGTTACAGCTCGAGCTCCGAACGAGCCGAACTCGAGCTCGAGCTCAAATAGCTCGTGAGCCTACTTGAGCCTGGACTGAGCTTCCTTGAGCCGAGGTTACTCGAACTTATTACCGAGCCTACCGAGCTTACTCGAGCTTACCGAGCTTACCGAACTTACTCGAGCCGAGCTCGAGCCTGGGTTGAGGCTCGAACCCCAACTTGAGCTTTACTTAGCTCACCTAGAGGGACAGGCTCGCTCGAGCTCGACTCATTTACAGCCCTATGCATGTTGCGACTTAAGATGACTTTGATATATACACTAGTAGCTAGCTAGTGCTTGTACATGCAAGCTTTTGCTCTCCAATGCAAGGTTAAAAAAACCGCTAAAATCTTGGAAATCACAGCCGAGATTTTGGATTCTAGCCGAGGATAACAACAACTACTATACTCAACATGTCCAATATTTCAAACTTTTAAACGAACAGTGCACTCGACTGTTCGTCATCCCAATTCTAAAGCATGGTTAAGCAATTGCATATATAATCGAATATACCCATTTGACATTTCTATAACATCTAACCCTAACTTAGGTTTGTCAAGGTTGACATGACAATACTTATTAAGGAAGTTCTATGAGATGCTAGGTTATATCTACTAGTACCCGCAATATGGCAATTTAATGAAATTACACGCATGCATAATAGATTTGACAAAAATAATATAAATTAATTGAAATACTGGGATCAACATGATCAAAGGGGGTGCTTGCCTTGTTTATTGGATACAGTGGTGAAGTCAGAGTCAACGGTAGCAGTGTCGGGGTCGTCGGGGTCTATACGCAATTCGACGCAGAGCAATAATAAGAGGCAAAAGAAGTCAAATAGCATCAACTCCAAATAAAATTTTAGAAATAGAGAGCTCTGGTTTTATACTGATTTTTACATTGTGGGTTCATAATTTTTTAAGTTTATTTAAATTAAGTAGGTTTTAATTAAATTTTAAATTAGAGTAAGAATCATACTTATTAAGCAATAGGTGAAAACTACTTTTGTTTTCACTCATTTTTATAAAGACATAGTCTCATGATTTTAGGGAGTTTTAGGCACTAGTTTTACCAATTTTTTAATTTGTTTGCAAAAGTTATTCAATTTTGAATAATGCATGCATTGAATATTAACCCTATTTATGTATCATCCTCAAAATACGAGAAATAGAAATGAAATTTTTTAAAATATGGAATGTGATTTATTTCTGAGTTTTAGGGCTTTTTCAGGATTTCTTGATTTTTGGTCCCAAAGAAAAACAATTCATATTAAGAGATTGTTAAAAGATAAATAATGGAAATGGACAACATAAAACAATAAATTGAGAAAAAATATTATTTAAATATATAAAATATCCAGAAGAGATTATCCGAAATTTAAATGTAATATGGACACACTAAATAATGATAAGAAAGCAAAAACAGTAAAACTTGACTATGAACAGGAACAATGTCTGAATTTATTATAACTTTACGGACCATATCTCATCCTAAAAATTTTACCTCATCATCTAAAGTACTACACTAATCTAAATAAAAATTATCAAAAATAATAAACCTCACTAAATGAATTTAAAAATTCAAAAATAGAAACTTCAGAAATCCCTAAAATGCAATGTCATAATTTCTATAAAATAAATATAAGGATCTATAATGTCAAAATTTTGTAGTAGGATCCTTAACCATTAGAAACCCTCCATAAAAGTTTCAAAAATTTTAAAAAACATTTGGATCCTCAGAAAAATCAAGGACAGAAAAAGGAAATTCTGATAAATGAGACTTTCAGAATTTTTAAAAATTGCACACACAAGATATTGGGCTGAAATTTTCACAATATTCCAACCATTTATCAAGGATTAATAATTCTTTTTGAAAAATCTAGACTTGATATGATAGCCATTTAATGTCCAAAATGTTGAGCTGATTGGAGGGGATGAACTCTGGAGCCTCTCTCTGTCTCCCTGACTTGTGGGGCCCACTTACAGTAGGGGTCCACCTAGCAACATCCTGGCCTTCTTCTTCTTCTTCCTTGTGCAGCCGATGGCAGCCACCTTCCCTGTCCATCCTCTGTCGTGACAGGAGTTTGACCAAGAGTTCGTTGCCACAGCGCAGCACAACTACCCATACCCTGTCGTGCCTCGGCCACGACCGTCAAATACCTGGTCTTTCACTGCCACGACTGTCAAACCCCTAGCTGATCGTTGCCACGACTGCAAAACCAGAGCGCCATTTGCACCACAGCTCCGGTCGAACTGGCTTTGCTACACCACTTCCTCCGCCTATAAAAGCCACCCAGGGCTGGCAGTAGCACCGCATATCACTTTCCCCTTACTCACCTTAGCCGAGAAGCCCCTTTTTCCTCCATTGCTGCCTTTGCCAGAGAGCTCCGAGCTCGAATCGAAACAAAATTGAGACGGTATAATGCTTCATTTTCATATTACTTTGAACGTTAGCACCTAAGGCCCCTAGTGATTATTTTCCCTCAACTAATTTCAGCTTCCACCACCTGGAACACCACCGCCCCCTACCACCCTTCTCTGAAGCCGACGCTTGGTGGCAGCCCAACCTGCTCTATCATCAACCTGGGAAAGAGGTAAAATGGAACCCCTGTGGTTCACTAATGCTCGCTGGACCCTCGCTTGCGTATGACCGAACCTCGATAGCCTTAGACGCCGCTCGGCCAATAGAACCGCCGCTGGTCCATACTGGTGACCACCTTTCGATCATCATCGTCCACCATTAAGGGTTCCAACAGATGCCCCTTGACACCCTCTAGCTCCCTATGCCCTCAGCAGCGTGAGATCCCTGTCGAATCACCACCAGCGAGTTGCCCTAGCGCCGCCTCTGTTTACTATCGATGACAGGTGGGCCTGAGATGTCAGTGACTCGCACGAAAGCACGCCAAGCTATCTCATTAACACCATGGACCAACTCGTCAGTGCGGGATTTCAAAACAACCTAAAAAAGGAAAAACGCTTTCTCCGCTGGAAAATGTACTTTCCATTTTCGGAAGTTTTTCAATTTCCAACCATTTTTCTATCCTGAGCCACTTCAAACTTATATAAATTTTGCACCTTAAGTCCAAATTAAGTGAAATAAATTTATAAATTTATCTAAAATTGTTGGCTTCCAGAATATGTAAAAATATTTAATTTTTAAATATATTTTAAATTATTTGCACTTAAATTTGAATAAAACTCTAATATATGTACAAATAGAAATTTATGCACGCTCCTGAGATCACTAGAAACCCAATCATATAAAAATATCCAAGTCTGGACTTGATTTGAATTTCCTTTTGTAAATAGATCATTTTCCTAAGACAATAAAAATAAATAACAAAAAGTGGTGCATGAATAATTAAATGATGGCAGGACCATTTTATAAACCTTAGGAAAATTTTAACATCCTTAGATGAGCCAAAATATTTCATAATTTGTGTAGACTTAAACTAAATTTATAAAAGGTCATAAAATTTCATGTATATAAATATGTGTATATATATGTATATGTACATATATAGTGTGAATATAAAGGCATGATCATGAAAAACTAATTGCTAAAGACCCTTAAGACTAGACCACCCTAAAATATAGAAATAATCCTAACATAATATGCTTTGCATCTGAATCCTATTAAAGGCACAACACTTCATGTTGACCCAATATCGCAATTTTGTAAATCCAAATAATTTTAGCCTCTTGAATTCGTAAAAACACGAATCATAAATCATGAAAGTCATATGTCTATGCTATAGCATGAGACCATAACCCTAGCCACACCCTAACACCACCCATGTTTTCTTTAGCAAATTTCAATTTGATTTTCTATCTGTATTCTTTGGCCTTATTGAAGCTTACTATTTGTTATATATTTCTCGTTGAACGACAGGTAGACTCTGACATTTCTGAAGCCGTTGATGACGACTTCACCAATGACCCAGATTACCTCCCAGACAACAATCAACAAGGCAAGCACCCCCTTTGATCATATTGATCCTAATACGATGTTTATATTGTTTTATCAAAACTATTATTCATGCGTTATGTTTAATAAACATGGCTATATTGTGGGTATTGGTAGAAGTATTCTTAAATTTGTGGGATTACCTTGATAATCATTGACACGAGAACCTTGATAAACCCAGAGTAAGGTTAGACAATACATAATTGTCAACTTGGGTATAAGCGATTACTTAATGATCATGCTTAGTCATGCATTAGTAAGAAACATGTTACCCTTTATGATTAAAAAGATTGGATATGATTAAAAATCTTGGATATGATATTAAAGGTTGTCAATATTCTGATAAAAATAAAAATAAAACTATGATTATGATGCAGGCGATTATTGGCAATAGCCGGATGTGCATGGGACTTGCACGTAGTATAGGGGGAGACTATCGCCTGGGTTGAATTAAGGACCGAACTATTGTGTTGTTTTCAAATCAAGAAAACCTTACAACCAAAAGTGCTGGTATGGGATAGCCTTGACTTATTAAGTTACTTAGAACTAGCTTTGCACATTGGAAGGCTGTAGTAGTACGGGCTTTATGTGACTGATTGCTCGAAGGGACGTCCACACTGAGGAGATTATGGAATAAATATTTACTGATACAACGGTGTACACCATGCTGTGGGGAGAAGTGGGATAATGGGGTGTATAACCATTTGTCATACAGTAATTGTACAAATATCTTATGCCGCCATAGTATGGGTTTCTCGCCACCAAGCTGGTGCAAAGTTAGGTCTAAATAATGTAACGGTTATGTTATGACCGCTCTACGGAACATCAAAGGAATTGTGCTAATAGCTTGCACAAAGAGATGATTATTTCTTGTGGGTAAAGCAGTACACCTTTGCAGAGTGAAAATCTTTTCGGAAAGCCACGTCCGTGGTTAAGGGCACTTGGTAAAATCATCACATAGTTAGAAGTTTGACATTTCATAAAATGATTTGGGATTGGAAATAATTGTTGGAAAGTCTTCATTTTAGTTTTGGTGCCAATAATTGGCTGTGAACGAATTGTTAACTCATGGACAATCAAGTTGTTACATTCTGGTTATTTACCATCGAATCAGATTCCTCTGTTAACAAACTCTGTTTGCAATTTACTAGTCAGTATTTACGATTCAAGATTGCTTAATGCAAAAGAACTTAGTAGCCATCCATTTGTTGTAGCCTGCATCTAATAAATATTTGGATACACTACGAGTCTTGCTGAGTACGCAATGTCCTCAATCTTGCTATTGTTGTTGTTTATTAGGTGATGAATTAGACTACCCCGATGAACCTTATGATAACGCAGGTTACAAGGAATTCAACGAAGAATTTTTCTAGGATTTACCTTGTCAGTTGCCTGTGAAAATTTTGGACTAAGGCAAACTACAAGATAATAATGTTTATGTTGCATCTTTATTTTGGCTTATAAGAATAATATGTATAACTATTTCATTATCAGATGTAATATATATTGCGTATGGATTTGTTATCAATTTTGTGAATGTGCGTGCTAGCTACTGATCATGGGACTAGTACTATAAGCACATCGGAACTTTTCTTTTATGGTATTCTGTACCATAAAAGGGAGGGTCTCACAAGTTGGTATCAGAGCCATACTGACTGTAGGAAATCTTAAGTTGGCATGGCCATTAACTGAGAACTTAAAATTTTGATTAAATAAGTATATGACTAAAGTGTAAAAAAAATGGTGCTGATAATGACCTTTCTTAATACATATCTGTTATTATCCTTTCCTTGTCTTAATATATATGTTATTATTCCTTATCTAATCTGAATTGGAGAATTCTAATTCTTTCCTTATTAATTTACAGATGGATAGGATCATACCTTGCCATGAATCCAAAGCCCGGGAGAATGCCGGCATAATGGGAATTTTGGCTAAAATGATGGGCTATGCCGGTCATGAAGAAAACCCACGATATGTCATGTTCTATATTCCCCTCAGTTCGGCAACTGTTGAGTATGCTGCACGGGTTCACATTCCTACATAGGCTCTCTACGATGAGGGAGAATGTTCCTTCGACGGTTATGGCTCCATGATGTTCACCGCCATGAACGAAGCCGCATATACAGCTATCGTTCGACTACGCCATGCTTTACCCGAGCTTGGCGTGGCATACCACCTATACCCCTCTCGCCCATCGATCGGAGAGACTTCCTACCCCGACTCCACCAACATCCGCAATGGGAAGCTCTGTGACCTTGTGGGATTTGTGAACACCTCTGATGGACATCACCGCCTAATGGCGAATGAGTTAGTGGAATCTCGTCGCCGGGTGGCACATCTTGAAGGAGTTATTGCACCATATATGGCCATGGGACTTATCTCACGCTCAGTGTTGGGAGACGGTTCGCCTCTAGTGATGCCCCCTTCTTAAGACAACACCATGCCTGTAGCCCCTACACCACCTCCTACTCGGCGTCGTAATGCCCGCATGTTAGTCGTCGGTAGTCGACCTCACCCCGTCAACCGTGGCATTGATCCTAGTAGTTCCAACACTCGTCGTCCACATTCGGCACAAGTGTTCCATCGTCGTGGGACTTTTCCCACCATCTCAGTGGGGAGCTCCTCAGACAAGTCCACAACACCGAAAGGAAATGAGGATGACATGTGAATCGCAGGATGAATAGAGACAAGTAATTAAGGATAGGGTAGAATAGAAGTTATAAAATAACTTCGATACCCTATATTATGTAATGAGGAGGCAGTCTTTTGGTATTGTAAGACTTTTATTGTAAATCTTATATATGAATAAAATTTTTGGTTGTGAAAATTTCCTGTATTATTTGGATTGCACTCGTGGATGTTTAGCGCTAGGTTAAAATTTTCACGATGTCGCAACCCTTACTTCAATCTTTAATAAAAATAATAATAATAGTAAAAAAAGGGAGACATCATGTAATCATCACCTGTTAGTAAATGAAAATCTTATTAATGTAAAATTTAAAATATCATCACTTAGGTAATCTTATCTTAATTCTTTTTCATTTCAGGATGCCAGTGACTCGATCTCTTAGCCAGCTCTTGGAAAGTGAGGCTACTCTAGATACTTAGCCTCAGGAAATTGCTCTTCCTACCCCAGCCCATCCAAATCCCATGCATCCCACAACAAGAGCAGCCACATCGTGACATGCCAATCATAGCGATTCTCTAACACCTCCAACTCGAAGTCAACAGGGAACCATTCCAGAAGAACAATTACCTGAGCCTCCGACCATGGCACAAGTACTTGCTATGATTGAACAAGGACGACAGACACAAACCCTTCTCCTTCAGCAGATGGTGCAAAATACTGCTAACCTTGGCGCAGCTATTACCAGGGGTGGAAATAGCAATGCCCCGCAACATTCCAAGCTGGACGAGTTTTTGAAAACTCGGCCTCTGACTTTCTCGACATCCACAGACCCTCTCAACACCGATGATTGGCTCTGCTTCGTCGAGAGTAAATTGGCCATTGCGTAATGCAATGACCAAGAAAAAGTTTTGTATGCATCCTACCAGCTGCAAGGAAAGGCACCAGCCTGGTAGGAGAATCATCAAGCTATACTTCCACAAGACTAGGCCATCAGCTGGGAAGGCTTCAAGGAAGCTTTTCGCAAAGCACACATTCCGACGAGCCTCGTGGAAGTTAAGAAGCGAGAGTTCCTTGACCTTCGCTAAGGAAACATGACGGTGGTAGAATACCTCTATCGCTTCAATTATTTGTCTCGTTATGCCACCTCTGAGATCACCACAGAAGCTAGATTAATTGAGCGCTTCAGGGACCATTTGAATGAGGAAATCAAATGGACGCTTGCCGCTCACGATATCCACGACTTCCAGTTTCTAGTGGATAAGGCCATTCAAGTGGAATATAGAAATCAAGCAGTTGTGGAATCGCGCAAACACAATTGGATGGCGCAGAAGTCTGCAAATGCTGGAACTTTTAGGCCCCATATTGGCAACCATTCAATGTTCGTCCTCCTATTCCACCACAACAACAAAGACATCAAGGTCCAGTTCCTCGACCCTAAGCTCATCAACAACCACATCCTATTCACCCAACCAGCAACATCGGCAGACGGCCCTCTGGAATGCAAAAACAGGTGCCAAATGTGACATGTTATTGCGGTGAATATGGGCATTATGCCAATGTTTGCCCCAAGAAGAATTCAATTCCACCTCATCCTCGGCCTCAGGGAGCATAGCAGCGACCCCCAACTCATCCACAAGAATCTGGAGGCCCGCAAGCCTTTAAATCAGCTCCTGCACAAGGTCCTACTCATGTTCGTCTTCATCATGTGACCTTCGCTAAGGAAACATGACGGTGGTAGAATACCTCTATCGCTTCAATTATTTGTCTCGTTATGCCACCTCTGAGATCACCACAGAAGCTAGATTAATTGAGCGCTTCAGGGACCATTTGAATGAGGAAATCAAATGGACGCTTGCCGCTCACGATATCCACGACTTCCAGTTTCTAGTGGATAAGGCCATTCAAGTGGAATATAGAAATCAAGCAGTTGTGGAATCACGCAAACACAATTGGATGGCGCAGAAGTCTGCAAATGCTGGAACTTTTAGGCCCCATATTGGCAACCATTCAATGTTCGTCCTCCTATTCCACCACAACAACAAAGACATCAAGGTCCAGTTCCTCGACCCTAAGCTCATCAACAACCACATCCTATTCACCCAACCAGCAACATCGGCAGACGGCCCTCTGGAATGCAAAAACAGGTGCCAAATGTGACATGTTATTGCGGTGAATATGGGCATTATGCCAATGTTTGCCCCAAGAAGAATTCAATTCCACCTCATCCTCGGCCTCAGGGAGCATAGCAGCGACCCCCAACTCATCCACAAGAATCTGGAGGCCCGCAAGCCTTTAAATCAGCTCCTGCACAAGGTCCTACTCATGTTCGTCTTCATCATGTGACCGCTAAGGAGGAAAATGACGCACCCGATGTGGTGTTGAGTATGTTCCCTGTGCACTCAGTACCTACCTTGGTATTGTTTGATTCCGGAGCATCACATTTTTTTCATCTCTAAAAAGTTTGCTGAACAACATAATATAGAAACCGATCTCCTTTCCACAAAAATGACAATCTATACTCCCGAAGAAATCATGAAAACCGTAATAGTTTGTTCGAAAATTTGTATAGAAATAAACAGAGTATCATTCCATGCCAACCTCATCGTCATAAAAACTTTAGGCCTAAATGTTTTATCTCAGAACCGATTGTGATGTGCCTTGGTAGGTTATTTATACCCTAAGGCTGAACTCTCCTTTGTTGTTATTCTAGAGGCAAAAAACCGCTGCTGTGCCAAAAAATACCGCATACTTTGGTTGGAAACAATAATTGGGTGAGAAATTATGAAATCCTCGAGAATGGGTGTTAAGAGGGTACAGTTGAAGCCCTAGCTTGAGGAGATTTTCTCTCAATTTTCCCTCATTTGTGGTTTTCTTCAAAAAGTGAGCTTTCCTTCAAACCTCTTCAATTTTGCACTAGGTAATTCGATATGATGCAAAAAGAGTTTAGGTTGCACTGGAATTGTTTGTATCCAATCAGATTTCACATCCTTTATTTGACAAATACACATCCATTTATCTTTGTAGTACTCTCGTGTTAATCTAGAATTATTGTTGTTGTAATATGATGAATGTTAGAGTTTAGGTTGTGTAACCTACGTCTCCCGTTCGAGGGTGCTTGTTTATAAATATGCTGAAATGTCATATTTATAAGCAAGCAGTCTCGAATTGTCTATATTTATTTGGACAATTCGAGGATATGTGATTCGGGCAAGTTCCTAAGTTGTTGTACAACTCTAGAGAAAGTTTCGGTAGCATCTCCCTAGTGTTCTCCGGATACACACTCTCTTGAGTTGTTCTCGAGACGTGTATTTGGAGAACAACGAGGAGATGTTGTCGAAATTTTCTCTGGAGTTATACAACAGCTTAGGAACTTGCCAAAACCACATATCCTCAAATGGGATTAGGACCTAACCTAATTAGAGATTTGGAGTCATCATTGGTACTACTTAGTTGGTCAACAGATAGATGTTTCTTTAAGATCATTCAATTCATCAACTTTGTTAATGCTTGCACCCTTATTTTCTTTCATTGAAGTCAAAAGAATTACAAGCTTACTGCATTAGGTAATTCGATATCATTATTGATGTTTTAAATGTATATCTCCTAAATAGGGAATTGAAAGCTCTTAACTAGGGAAGAAGGTATCGGGAGTAAAATTATATATCTTGGGACCCGTTCTCTATTTTGCAAAGGTAATTAAATAATGTCTCAATATTTGAAATAGCTATCTGTCGCTCTAGTTTTTTCTTAATTTATTGTGCATAGTTTAATCATAGATGGACCATGAAGAATGGATATATCAGAAAAGCCGTGTGGGTGCTGAATTTCAAAAGGGTGTTAAGGAGTTCAAAAAATTTCACAAGAAGATATGGTGAAGAGGAGTGTAAACTTCATATATTGTCTTTGCTTTGATTGCACCAATCTCAGGAGATTTAACAACTCAGCTCAAATTGAAGACCACTTTATTCGATGTGGCTTCGTGAGGAATTACACGTGTTGGATACATCATGGGGAGATAAGTAGTACTCATTCACTATGCAACGAAGACATGCTAGAACCGGATCATGAGTTGCAGCGTGATAGGTTTGAGAATGACAATTTAGAGCATATGTTGTGGGATGTGGAGGGAAATTACACGGAAAGAGAGTTTAAAAAATTTAAAAGCTTGATGGAAGACGATGTCAAACTATTGTTCTCGGGTTGCAAAGTGGAATACACCAAGTTGGGTTAAGTCCTTGCATTGTTCGAACTGAAGGCAAAACACCGTTGGACATATATAAGTTTCAACGCACTTTTAGTTCTTCTATCGGATGTGCTTTCGGAGGAAAACGAGTTACCAACAAGCATTTATGAAGCGAAGAAGCTACTATGTCCCGTAGGAATAGAAATAGAAAGGATACATGCATGTTCGAATGATTGCATCTTGTACCGTAACGCACATAAGAAATTGCAAGTTTGTCCAGTTTGTGGTGTACCCCGGCAAAAACAAAAGAAGAAGCGTAAGAGCTAGGGCGACGATGGTGAAGAGGTCAACAAAGGGGCATAGGCCAAGGTATTATAGTACTTGCCCATCATTCCACGTTTCGAGCGATTATTTGCAAATTCTAAAGAAGCAAAATTGTTGCGTTGGCATTATGAATCTTGAAAGGAAGATGGCAAGCTGAGACACCCCGTTGATTCGGCTCAATGGAGAAACATTGATTGGAAACATGAGGAGTTTGGTACCGAGATGAGTAACATAAGATTTTGAGTACCGATGGAATGAATCCGTTTGGTAATATGAGCAGTTGTCACAGCACTTGGCCAATTCTGTTGTGTATCTACAATCTCTCTCTCCTTGGTTGTGCATGAAACGGAAGTATATCATGATGTCATTGCTAATATCGGGACCTAAACTGCCGAGAAATGATATTGATGTGTACTTAGCACCACTCATCGAGGATTTGGTAAATTTGTGGAACGAGGGGGTCGCTATGTGGGATGCATACAAAAGAGAGAACTTCACCCTACGGGCTATGATATTTTACACCATAAATGATTTTTTGGCACTTGGTAATTTGGCGGGCTATAGTACGAAGGGAGCCAAAGCGTGTCCGATTTGTGAAGAGGAGACTAAGAGCTTGTGGCTGCTGAATTCTAAGAAAGTTGTGTACATGGGTCACCGTAAATTTCTACTTTGAAGTTATCGATACCGTAAGATGGATGATAAATTTGATTGGAAGGGAAAAGTTCGTTCGGTCCCGCAACCTATGAGTGGAAGGCAAGTATATTCACACGTGGAGGATATCGATATTCGGTTTGGAAAGAGCCATAAATCTGTTCGTCCCAGGACCATTTGGAAGAAGAGATTGATATTTTGGGACATACCATACTGGAAGGAGTTAAATGTCTGGCATTGTATTGATGTCATGCACGTTGAGAGAAATGTTTGCGATAATTTGGTTGGCATTCTACTGAACATACCTGAGAAGACCAAAAATGGTGTGAATGCTCACCATGGTATGCCCTACATGGGAATAATGTCCAAGCTTGCAGTGATAGAGGAGGATAGAAAAGGTCCGTACATCCCCGTTTCATGCTACATCTTGTCCAAGAAGGAGAAAGAAGACCTCTGCAAGTGTCTCTAGGTATTAAAATTCTATGGGTCTACTCTGCAAACATTAAGAAGCTTGTGTCCAAGGATGATTTGAAATTGCTTGGTATGAAGTCCCACGACTGTGATGTCTTGATGACCCAAATGCTCCTTGTTGTAATCAGAAATATTCTACCAGAGGATGTCAGGTTGGCAATCACAAAGCTATGTTATTTCTTCAATGCGATTTCTTGTAAGGTTATTGATCCCGATGTACTAGACAACTTACAGAGTGAGGTGGTGCAGACTCTATGTCATCTTGAGATACATTTCCCCCATCGTTCTTCGACATCATGGTCCACCTTGTTGTTCACCTTATTAGAGATATTAAGATATGTGGACCCGCATTCCTACGTTACATGTATCCATTCGAGAGGTACATGGGTATATTAAAGTCATACGTGAGGAATCGGTCGAAGCCTAAGGGTAGTATTGTTGAAGGTTATGGGACTGAAGAGGTTATTGAGTTCTGCATAGGCTATCTAGGTAAAAGACAAGTAATTGATGTTCCTATATCTAGTTGTGAGGGCAGACTTGGTGACAAAGGAACCATTGGGTCCAAACTAACGAGTCCATGGTTTGATATGTATCATAAAGCGCATTTGACAGTCTTGTAGAACAGCGCAGAAGTTCATCCATACGTCGAGTAGCACAAGTTGATATTACGGGAAGACAATCCACATATGGATGAACTTTCCATCACGCGAGAATACAACGATTGATTTCTCACATGGTTTGAAGAAAAGTCAAAGGTCTCCATTAGTGAGGACATAAAATGGTTGGTTGACGAACTAAGATTTAATATACAGATATGACAGGGGTACGATATTAATGGCTACACCTTTTACACTGAAACTCAAGATGCAAAGAGTACTGTTCAAAACAGTTGTGTGTGCGTAGATGCTTTGTCCGATGATCACTCGAAAAGAGTGTAGATGCTTTGTCTGATGATCACTCGAAAAGAGAATCCTCAACCTCAATGAACTCCTACTACGGGATGATCGAAAAAATTTAGGAGCTCGATTACGGAATGTACCAAGTTTCATTGTTCCGATGTAAGTGGGTGGGATTTCCACATGGAGTGAAGGTCGACTAGAAAGGTTTTACTCTTGTAGCTCTCAATAGACTCGCCTACAAAGATGAACCATTTGTCCTTGCGAAGCAAGCAACTCAAGTCTTTTACGTGTGTGATCCGGCCAATCCGAGGTTGCACATCATCCTTCATGGTAAGAGGTGGATCGTTGGAGTTGAAAATATTGTAGATAAAGAAGAGTACAACCAAGTCAATGAAATACCTCCGTTTGTAGATGGGGCATGCCTTAGGGTGACGATGACACACATGGAACAAATTACATGCATGTAGATCATCAAGAAGGGTTGTATTGTAAATAAAGGGACTACGTCAATGTAAATAATGCTATGTGTTTGAAATGTTTGTATTGTAGATAACTTCTCTTTTCCCTTTACTTTGTTTTAGCCAAAAGTAGAACTTTTGGTAAGCATCATTTACATGCAACGATATTTTTTTGTCAGGAACTTTAGTTACTGGAACCCCTCTGAAACAAAGACTCTTATGCATTATGTAATGATCATCAAATAAGTTGAAGAAGGCATAAGAGCATCATCACAATTAGTTCGAACAGATTGTGATGTAGTCATCATCACAATCGGTTCCAACTAGGAACCGATTGTGATGCTTGGATTCTCCATTAAAAGCTAGCTTCTTCTCCATTTAATCATTCTTATGCCCTCAGCCCCCACTCAGCCCCCATGCCCCCGAGCTAGCCCCTATTGGCCTCGCTCTCGAGCTCCCCAACCCGCCCCCCACGCCCCTGAGCTCCCTCCCACCCTGTTAGCCCCCACTCCCCCGAGCTCCCCCTTTCGGCCCCCACACCCCCGCCGGCTCCTGGCCCTGCCTAGGGCCGCCTCCCTCCGGGCCACCGTCACCGAGCTCGCCTCCCTCGCAGGAGTACAGAACAAGCAAGAAATAGAATAATTTGGTGACTTCATTTTCTTGCATTCTTTATGAAGTGATTTTGATAATATGATTTTTATTCGTGATCTGTAAAGTTACTGCTTATATAGTTACTGCTTACATAATCTTTTGTGTATAATGGGGTGGCCTGGTCTTCTGTGTATAATCTAGGAGATTTGAGGGGATTAATCTTGATGACTAGATGATGCTTATGCATATGCAGCTAGCTATGCATGCTTGTGATTGAGTATCGATCTGGCTAGAGGAATATTACTCCATCAACTTCGTGTCTGCATGTTTGTGCTTTTGGCCGGGTTACAACACAAATAATTGTTATGCTGTCATATGGATGTAAACCGTCTGTTAATCATGTGATGTACAAATCACTTGTGAATCTATACCCAGATTCTAGACCTTCAAGTAAAATTTCTAGACAACCGAGTGTGCTAACTTTTCTTTTCTATAACTGAAGTCGAGTTGTTTATGTTTCTCGGCCAATCAGTAGCTGGACAAGTTTTGCATATGTGGTATTAGAATTTATTGACTGCCAATTTGCTTGTGGTATTAGACTTTCGCGCATGATGCATGCATGGACAAGTAAGAGTTGATTTCAAGATTAATTTCCTAGGATCTGTTATACCAAGCACATAGTTTGTTACTATGGTTAATTTTTTGAGCCAAATTATTTTGTCCGTACATACCAAATGATTTTTATGCATATCTCCATCTAACTAATTTCGCACTGTACAGCTTGGAAAGACAACTGAACTCTCCAGGCGTGAAAGGTACCTTTTCTTATATCAGCCTATGATGTTTTCTTATTTGTGAAATGAAACAATTCTTACTTGTTTTCATAAATACACTGTTTTTCGTCATATCTCTTGCTGCTACTTGATTGTTACCTATTAGTAGGAAGAACACTTGATACTTAATTGTTATTAAAGGCTTTGCATCACAAAGAAATTGTACAATCATATCACCACAAACTGTATCTTCTTTATATATACATGTTTGTAGTCTTCTTCCACTTGAGCATATTTATGAATGTTAAGAGTTTAGGTTGTGTAACCTACATCTCCCGTTCGAGGGTGCTTGTTTATAAATATGCTGAAATGTTATATTTATAAGCAAGTAGTCTTGAATTGTCCAAGTTTTTTTGGACAGTTCAAGGATATGTGGTTCGGGCAAGTTCCTAATTAATCTATTGTACAACTCCAGAGAAAATTAATTTTGGCAATATCTTCCTGGTATTCTCCAGATACACACCCTCTTGAGTTGTTGTCGAGACATGTATTTGGAGAACAGCAAGGAGATACTGCCAAATTTTTCTCTGGTGTTGTACAATAGCTTAGGAACTTGCCCGAACCATATATCCTTGAATGGTATTAGGACCCAACCTAATTAGAGATTTGGAGTCATCGTTGGTACGTACTTAGTTGGTCAATATAGAGACGTTTCTTTAAGATCAACCATTAATCTGTTAATTCACTACAACATGCTAGTAAAATAATATGCTATGAATTATCCATTAATCTATTAATTCACATGATTCATTGTCAAGTCGACATAATAGCTATGAATTGTTTTCTCTCATGTGAAATATATGACCATGTTAAATATATGAATTGCTATCTCTCATTAAGTTCAGGTTTGATATATATATTCGAAATATCACAGGGAGAGTTGTCGAATATCTAAACATGGGGTATGTGTCCACAGAGGATACGTGAAGGATATGTTCCAATGACATGCAGAGATTCCAGATATCACGGACCCAATTCTGAGGGATAAGATATACGTGGAAAGGATAACTCCATATTAGGAAGGACTCGATCATGTTCCTGTTACGAGGAAACCAACTCGAGTACGCCTGATATCTTAAGAAGTTTGGATACGCTGCGAAGATCATGAGACGATAGACTCCACATTGGCTACGATATGGTACTCCAAACCAACTACAAATTGACTTGAGGTCAGGCTACCCCAACTATATAAGGCCGAGGATAGGGGTCCTCAGGAGAGAGAAGCGAGAATGAGTGATAACAAGCAAAGACGAGCAATTCCTAGAAGATTAGAGCTTTCAGCAAGTAGTTTTTCCTTGCGCGCAGAGCTCAGGAGCCGACGAAGCCTGTTTCCTCATCCTCTAGCATAGAATAGCCTTAGCCTAGGTGCAATCCGCATTGTAACTAGGGCTAGACACATTGTTCTGTACTTTGTTCATCAACTCCATAGATCATCCACACAGGAGTAGGGTATTACTCCGCCCGGAGGCTCGAACCTATCTACATTGTGTGCTTCTGTTTGTGTGCTTGACTCTGCTATCTCGAAGGTACCAAAAGTATAAGTTTATTATCAATTTCTAACCTTCGACAAGAGCGCATTGGCTCATCACCAAATAGAATAGAAGGTGATGTTGAGGGGTCGAGTAAGGTGAGAAAGGCCCGAGGACTGAATAAAGGGGCCATAGGGATAACGCCGCAGGTTCTCCACTTTGATGCCACATGGGTTTGCACGGGTCCTTCCAAGTATAAGGGGCACTACCGATCTTTTCTCAGTCAATTGGTGAGGGAGAGAGTGCCGATCACGGTTAAGAACTGGAGGAAGGAAGTTAGTGCTGAGCAGAAGAATCGGTTGTGGGGCGAAGTTAAGGGGAAATGAATTATACTAGAGGAAGATGAAAGCAATGCGAGACGGTATGCCTTGAAGAGAATGGGTGTGTCTTTGAGGCACTTTAGGGTTATCATGCATGGTGAGTACGTGCTGAAAGGTCGTACTCCCTTTGAGCGGTATCCGTTTGTGACTCCCGATGTTTGGGAGGAGTTCATAAGGATGAAGAGTACGCCTGAGGCGAAGGAGCTGAGAGAGAAGAACATCACTATCCATAGGCAGAACACACACGTACACCACCTCGGTTCCACCGGCTATGAAGGGGAGAAGGTAGAGCGGGCGTGACTAACCGAGGAGTGTGTGAACTTCGGGATGCCGATGCCTTACTCCCACAAATGTGAGGAGTGGGCACGTGACTGGGTATTAGCGAGGATGAAGAAAACCTTTGACCATCAGCTTGTAGTTCCAAACCCCGCGACTGCGCAAATTGTCTCCACCATCGTAAGACATCTAACTTAGTACATTGCAGCTGACCCTTCCCGTTGTATTTTAGAACTAATTTATATTCACTTCTTGCAGGAGGAGGTAAGCCAGCAGAAAGAGCAAGGGACCTTTCAGAGCCAAGGGTCAAAGGACATCCTGTCTTCAATGATTGAGAAGCCCGACCATAAGGGCCGGGTGCTTGCTGCAAGTGCAGGATATACGAAGAGGTCCTTCTTCCAAGAGGACGTTGCCAGTGCCAAATCAAGATCATGGGAGGAACGTGCGAGCGCCTCAAGGATATGCTAAGGGATGAGCTGACGGAGGAGCTTAAGGAGGAGATGAGGTAGGAGATGATGGCACGTGAGGACCGCCTGCGGGCCGAGATGATGGCGATGATCTCCTAGAGTTAGAGTCTGATGGGCTTACCTCTCGTAGAAAGGCATGTGCCCCGTCCTAGCAGCTGCACTTAAAAAATGATCAGGCCAGTCCCCAGCTAAAGGTAATAATTGTTTCTGACTTAAAGGTACGGAAGTAAGCTAATCAATATTTCTGATCAAGTTGTGCACTTCTTGTAGGTGCCTGCCAAGTGCCAGCTTGTCGTGATGGAAGACAGATTTTCTGTTGAGGCTGAATGCAAGGTTGCATTTCCATGCAAGGAGACTGACACGGTGCATGTTAACCCTTTGGGGAAGGGCTACATGACGGTGCAAGTGGACTATATCCATGAAGACTTCCTATCTCATGTGCTAGAGTTCTCCCCAAACAAATATATCACCTCTCTCGGGCAAGCATGGATGTCGTTCATCAAGTGGCCCATGACGGATGTCGTACTACTCAAAGTAAAAAATCCCCGCATCGCCTCGATCATTCCAATACTGCAACACGTTGCATATGCATGTGCTTTATAGGTTCCTATCGTACCTGCACCTGCTCCTGCTCCTACTCCCACCGCCATGACAAGTCCTCCATCCAAGTCGACTCCTACGCAGAGTGCAGTGCTGGTGCGCAAAAGGACTAGCATGACAGCCAAAGAACCACAGGAGATCTCGGAGACTCCTTCTGTCAAGAAGGCAAAGTTGACAGATGCCACAACGCCTCCTCAAATACATGGAAAGCCCCTTATCCAAACCTCAGAGACACCTTCTATCCAGAAAGCAAAGTTGACAGATACTACAGAGCCCCCTCGAGATTACAAGGGGTACGTACATGGAAAGCCCCTTGTCCCTAGCAACTAATTGAACACTCTAGGCATGTGCACTCACTTGCTCCACAGATGGTACATTGACAAGGTGAATGAAGCCGAGCATCACGTCGATTTCAATGTGACGTATCGAGGGGCACTTTTCCACCGTGACAAGCATGGGACATTCCGAATGAGTTTTGGGGATCTGTTCCATTTGTACAACCTGAAAGCCATCGATATTTCTACTGTATGATCCTGGACGCTGTGAGTATCGCACCATATAACATGAGCCTACGACTATTATAGGATTTTGTATTATTTTTTTAACATTTGACACGAGTTGCAGGATAATGAGGCAACGAGCCGTGATGGGTAAACACCCAGTTGGGTTTGCCGACCCCGAGATGGTGTATGTGACCAAGGCTAGGGTTCAATTGGAGTTCCTTACCAACTACATCAAGCAGGCATTGCAGGCCGAGGCAAAAAAAGGACTTCGTTCTATTCTCGTACCACGAGTAAGTAGTACTTTACCCTTCCATTACTTGTATGCACTTAAACCGTATATGAACTTATTTTGTTGCACTACATACTATTTAATAAGCAACCATTGGGTTCTACTCGTCGTCGCTCCGAGTGACAACAAAGTCTACACTTTTAACTCGATCGAGAAGAGACCGATGGCCTACGCGATCAAGCCTGTTTTGAAAAACTAAGTACATTTCTCTAACCTAAGACTTTCTGTATTTAACTACGTTCATTTTTTTACCTCAATGGCATCTCTCCATTGTATGTAGGGCTTTCTTGTCTTATATTGCTGAAGGAGGGCGACACGATCACAAACGAGGCGACCAGCTGGAGTGGAACAGCTTCAAGGTACAAGTGCCTAGCATAGGATTAATTTTTTCTGATATATATTTTTCATCTCTTAATTTGATTTTCTTTGTTCATAGTGTCATCAACAGGGGTGCGATGACCTGTGCGGCTTCTACGTCATGCATCACATGCTGATCCTAGTCAGTGGCTCATACCTTTTCCCTAAGGTATATGTACAAGCATAATACACTCAGCCTTTTACATACAAATTTTAAAACTTAAATTAGTGCACTCATTTTTATTTTGCAGAAGATCAATATCCCCCTCAAGAGCTTACAAAATAAAGATTTTAACAAATTACAAGACCACATATGCCAGTGGTACTGGACAAAAGTTATAGTGGAGGATGGTAGGTTTAGAGTTATATCATGTGAATGTGATATGTGTACTGACTGATAAGTATGTTTGTGTTTTATATTGTGAACAAATGTGATGTGTATTGTAAAGTGTTTGTGTTCTATATATATTGTGAATATGATATGCATACTGTGTGTAATCTATGATGTTTTCATTGCATACTGTGTGTAATCTACTATTTTTGGTGCACATACAATCGATTGTGAGCTAGAACCGATTGTGATGTGCACCACATCACAATTGGTTGTGATCTAGAACCAATTGTGATGTGCACACACATCACAATCGGTTCTGATTTGATGTGGTGCACATCACAATCAGTTTTGATCTCAGAACCGATTGTGATGACAATTTATCACTATCAGGCAAAAACCGACTATGATAGCGTCTCCTCATCACTGTCTAATGACTTTCTATCACTACCAAAACTGACTGTGATGACGAAAAAGAACCAATTGTGATGTACATTCTTGTAGTAGTGACATATCCTAGGTTCCATTCAAATTTTAAGCTCAGAATTCATAATAGAGATTAAAAAATAAATATTTTTAGATATTCAGAAAGATCATGATTTTAGATGAATTTAGAAACTGGTTTCACTAAATTTGGAGCTAGGACGCAAAAGATATAAACATTTGAAATAGGGGCTGCTATGAAATACCAAAAAAATGAAAAATACGTTTTCCCAACAGAGAAGGCGTATTTCACAATTTTCGGGTTTTCTTATTTTTTGCGCAGCGGCTGACATCCGGGACCCACCCGTTAGATAGTGAGCTCGGGTAAGAGGGGACATTGACAGCGCGAGCCCGCTGTCAGTGAGACAAAACAGGGTAGGCGGAGGGGAGGCTCACCAGTGGCAAAACGTCGGCGATTCATTTCGACCGACGGTGGAGCGAGCAAGAGGAGATGGTGAAGCTGAGGAACCGGTTGATCGTGGCGGAGCGTGACCGGAGGCGGCCGACGACGAACTCGGGCGACGACGGCAATGGCGGAGAGCTGCAAGGGAGTTTTGGAGGTGATCAAGCTCGGGTGACAGAGGGCTAAGCATCAGTAGACAACAGGCATTCCATTTTGGCCGCTTATCAAGGGAGAGGAGCCCTAGGGTGGCTTGGCACTTATGGCCATTCATAGAGAAGAAGGTCGCAGCCATGGTGGTGATTCGGGTGCTCCAAGCTACCGCCGAAGAAAAGAACGAGCTCTAGGACTGTGCAGAAGCTCCAGGGTCAAGAAATTCAAAGGATTACACATTGCACTGCCTCAATTGAGTTTCTGGCTGAACTGCGGCTTACCGGCAAAGGAGAAGAAGATGGTGCGGAGGCTAATGCTTAGGCTAAGGGGAGTACCCGGGCACAAGCAATAGATAAAGGCAGGGTTCAGCGAGCTTAAATAGCAACGGGGCAGCGTTCGGCGACATGACCCGAGGGTTGACGACTGGCGGCAAGGCGATATGGGCAATGGCGCACGGAATCTCGGCAAACTAGCGTGTGCAAAGGCCTAGGAAGGGGCTAGGGAGAATTGATGGGTGTCAGAGCAGGGCACCGGCTTGGCGTGCACGGGTGAGGGTGCTGTTGGACGGTGGCGCAAGTTCTAAGAGATGTGACCAAGTCGTGGTGAAGGAGGTGTGTGGGCCGACCTTGTTGGGGCAATCGATCGGCAGGGCAGGACGACACGAGCACCATGGTGACGCGACCTTGCCATGGCAGAGAAAGGGTGAAGTTAATGGTTGCCACAAAAGGGTATTGACGGAGAGGGGCGGCAGCCTTGGCGAGGCGTGGTGGCTGGATGCTACAGCCTACCGAAGTCCCACCATGGCGAGAGGAAATGGAGTGAATGGCTGTCTCGGTAGCTGGTTGGGCAGAGGGGGCAACGAGCTCTGTCGTGAGGATGCTGTGGTGGTGAAATCAGCGCGGAAGTGCTGCCACGGCGGGGAAATGGCAGCCAGCCCCGGGCAAGAGCAAGGGAGAGAAGGGAAGGGAGATTGCTATGGCTGCCAGTGGGCAGGCGAGGTTAGTGACACATGGGACTGGCAGATGGGCCCACTCGGCAGAGATATGAAAAAGGAAAAAGGAAAAAATAGTTTTTTGAGTTTTGATAGCCCCTCGGTTTTGAGTTTAATTGAGCATTCAAAACAAGCTAGGAATGTTTTGTAACTTTTTGAGGAGTATCCTGGTGAGGTACTGATGCTACCATAAAAATTTCAGATTATGATAAAACATGAACAATTTTATAATATTCTGACAAGCTTACTGTTCTATTAATGTCTTTTATATTTTTGATTTTCTAAAGGCAATAAATTAGGTCAAACTATTTTAAAAATTTTAATGGAATTTTCTTAGATTCTTAGGATGAAACTGTAAAATTTTTAGATCAAGATCATGCTCAATTATTTTTAAAAAAATCTAACATTGCCTTTGGTACAAATTCCAATCTGCTATTTTTGATTTTTATTAAATAATAAATTGGTTAAAGATTTTATGAAAATTTTGAGAGGTAAAAATGGAATCATTTAGGGTTTAAATAAATTATTTCCAGAGTTCGTTGCAATTGGAAATTTTGAGTTTGAAGTTTCATAACCCTTACTTGGGTTATTTGAAATGCTTTTGATAAGATCAGAAAATCCAGATATTTCAGAAAATATACAAATTCAAATGCAAACCAAAAATTAATTCAAACATTTATATTCTAATTTTATTAGATTTGGAATGTTACACTCATTGATATACAGAGATACTATAGCCATGTGTTGCGAAATCGTGAAATTGGCTTGAGTAAATGCAACTAGATCTGGCGTGATTGATTTTCTTCCGATGGTCCCGAACTCCAGATACCCTGGAGCCTCCCCTCATGGTGAGATCAAGGCACACCTATCCGTTCAACCTGAGCCATGTAATCGACGTAGAATTCGATAACCTCTTCGGTTGCATAACCTTCGATAATACTACCCTCCGGCTGAGATTGATTCCGTACGTAGGACTTGAGAATTCCCATGTACCTCTCGAACGGGTATATTCTAAGTAGGAACACAGTCCCACACATCTTTATCTCTCTCACAAGGTGGACAATGAGATGGGTCATGATATCAAAAAATGACGAAGGTAAATACATCTCAAGATTACATAGAGTCATCACCACCTCGCCTTGAAGAGCATCTAGTCCTTCGAGATCAATGACATTCTAAGCAATTGTGTTAAAGAAATAACATAGCCTCGTGATTCTCTCCCGGACCATGATCAGCAAAATACTCCTAATTGCTACAGGGAGCATCTATGTCATCAGCGCATGACAATCATGAGACTTCATACTAGTTAATTTCAATTTTTGCATCGAAACAAGCCTCTTCATGTTGGAGGAGTAACCGAACGGAACTTTCACACCATGCAAGCACTGACACAGTTCAGTTCTCTTGGCCTTGGACAGAGTGTAACAAGCCAGTTTGCAGTACGTTCGGCCTTTATCGGTCTCTTTCGGTCCTAACTCAGATCTGATGCCCATATCGACCAAGTCAAGCCGTGCGTTAATACCATGCTTTGTTTTGACCTTAATATTCAATAAGAGACCAATCAAGCTATCGCATACATTCTTTTCTACATGCATGACGTTGATGCAGTGGCAAACTTCTAGGTACTCCCAATAAGGTAGGTTCCAAAATATTGATCTCTTCTTCCATATGCTCTTCTCACGGGTCCTCGATTTACATTCCTTTCCATACGCAGCCTCCAACTCATTAACCATATCTTGTGCATCTCTCTCGCTTAAAGGTCTTAGAGCTGAACCGTTCTTGTTCCTTCCGTCGAATTGTTTCTTCATATTGCAGTATGAGTGATTCCTTTCAAGGAACCTACGATGATGCATATACACAGTTTTGCGCGAGTGATTCAACCACACACTCACAGTATCATCTAAGCAGTGAGTACAAGCTTTGGCTCCTTTTGTACTCTAGCCCAATGGGTTAGCAAGGGCAGGATAATCATTTATGGTGCAGAACAACAGGCAGTGCAAAGTGAATTTCTCTCGTTTGTACGCATCCCATACTTGTACCCCAGGAACCCATAGTGTTTCCAGATCTTCTACCAATGGTGCTAGGTACACATCAATATCGTTACAGGTTGCTTCGAGCCTTGGATAAGTACGGACAATAAAATGTACTTCCGCTTCATAGACAACCAAGGAGGAAGGTTGTAGATGCTGAGATTCACTGGCCAAGTGCTATGACAGCTACTCATGTTACCGAAAGGATTCATTCCATCTTTACTAAATCCAAACCTTATATTTCTCGGTTCTGCATTGAATTCTTGAAACCACCGATGAATGTTTCTTCACTAGATAGAATTAGCAGGGTGTCTTAGCATACCATCATTCTTACGCTCCTTCGAGTGCCAACGCAACAGTTTTGACTCCTTTGAGTTCGCAAAATAAACATTTCAAACGAGGAATTATAGGCAGATACCACGCCACCTTAGCAGGGGGTCTTTTCTTCACCTCGATGCCCTTATCATCATCATCTGAATGATTCTTATGCTTGTACTGGGATACGTTGCACACCGGACATACATGCAAGTTTGCGTACTCTTTGCGGTACAGGATACAGTCATTCAGACATGCATGTATTCTTTCTACTTCCATTCCTAAGGGACAAAGAACATTCTTGGCTTTGTACGTAGGTGGTTGTCGGCAACTCGTTTTTCTCATGAAGTATGTCCGCTAATAGACTTAACAGCACCGTGAAACTCTTATCGGACCAACCGTTGCTTGCCTTAAATTTTAGCAGTTCAAGCACAGATGATAACCTTGTGTATTTCAACTTGCAGCCCTGGAACAAAGGTTACTCTGAGTCCTCCATCAAGCCCCAGAATTTAACATATTCTCTTATCTCATCACGGTTCACTACTACAGGAATGTACATCACAATCGGTTCTTTTTCGTCATCACAATAGGTTCTGGTGGTGATACAAAGTAATTAGACAGTGATGAGGAGGCGCTATCACAGTCGATTTTGGCCCGATTGTGATAAATGCATCATCACAATCAATTCTAAGGAACCGGTTGTGATGAGAGAGTGTGCAATCTCATTTTTGCATCCTCCCAAAAACAGCACATATTAACAGTATGCACATATATATATCACATTAACACAGCATAGATTACACACAATATGCACATATCACATTCACAGAACACAAACACTTTATTACAACACACATATCACATCCGTTCACAATATAGAACACAAACTTGCTTAACAGTCAGTACACATGCATATCTCATTCACATATATAATATTGTTTACATATGGACTAGTAGGAGCCTTCAGGATCTCTGAACCTACCGTTCTCTGATATAACTTCTATCCAGTACCACTGGCATAAATGATTTTGTAATTTGTTGAGTTCTTTGCTTTGTAAGCTCTTGAGGGGATATCGATCTTCTGCAAAATAGAAATAAGTGCATTAATTTAAGGTTTACAATTTGTATGTAAAAGACAGTGTATTATTATGCATGTACATATACCTTAGGGAAAATGTCTGCGCCACCGACCACGAGCAGCATGTGATGCATGACGTAGAAGCCGCACAGATCGTCGCTGCCCTGTTGATGACACAATGAAGAAAGGAAAAGAAATTAAGAGATGAAGAATAGATGTCAGAAAAAATCAATCCTATATATGCTAGGCACTTTTACCTTGAAGAGCTTATACTCCAGCTTGCCGCCCCGTTTGTCATCGTGTTGCCCTCCTTCAGCGACGTAGGATGAGAAACCCCTACATACATTGGAGAGATACCATTGAGTCAAAAATAAATAAACGTAGTTAAATTCAGAAAGTGTTAGGCAAGAGTAGTGCACTTATTTCTCCAAAGTAGGCTTGATCACGTAGTCCATCGGTTTCTTCTCGAGCGAGTTAAAAGTGTAGACTTTATTTTGAAATAAGTTCACATACAGTTTAAGTGCGTACAAGTAATTGAAGGGTAAAGTACTACTTACTCCTCATGGTACGGGAATAGAACGAATTCCTTCTTCGACTCAGCCTGCAATGCCCTCTTGATGTAGCCGGAAACAAACTCTAATTGAAGCCTAGCCATGGTCGCAGACACAAGCTCAAGGTCGACGAATCCAATTAGGTGTTGACCCGTTATGACTCGCTGCCTCATTGCCTTGCAACTCGTGTTGAATGTTAAAAAATATAATGCAAAATCCTACAAAAGTCATAAGCTCATGTAGTATGGTGCAATACTCATAGCGTCCAGAATCGTACAGTAGAAATATCGATGACTATCAATTGGTACAAACGGAACAGATACTCAAAACTAACTGGGAATGTCCCATACTCGTCGCGGTGGAAATGTCCCCAAAAAATCATGGACAATTTGAGAGTGCTTGCTTATAAATATGCCATTTCCGCATATTTATAAACAAGCACCTTCGAACGGGAGACATAGGTTACGCAGCCTAAACTCTAACATTCATTATATGACAGCAACAATAATTCCAGATTAACACGAGAGCACTACAAAGTAATTAAATGAATGTGTGCTTGTCAAATTAAGGGTGTGAAATCTGATAGGATACACATAATTCCAGTGCAACCTAAACTCTCTTTGCGACATATCGAAATTACCTAGTGCAAAATTGAAGGGGTTTGAATGAATGCTCACATTTTGAAGAAAACCACAAATGAGGAAATAAGAGGGGAAATCTCCTCAAGCTAGGGCTTAAAATTTATCCTCTTAACACCCAACCTTGAGGATTTCAAAATTTCTCACCCAAGTATTGCTTCCAACCAGAATATGTACTGTTTTTTTGGGTGGTGGCAGTTTTCTTAGCTTCTAGAACAACAACAAGAAGAGTTCAGCCCGAGGGTATAAATAACCTAGCGAGGCATATCGCAGTCGGTTCTCAGGTTAGAAGTGATTGTGATGTAGCACTGAGTACATCACAATTGGTTCTAACATTAGAACCGATTGAGATGTACCATGCACATCACTATCAGTTCTTACAATGTCCACATCACTATCGGTTCTTATGTAAGAACCGATTCTGATGTGCATGGTGCTACATCACAATAAGTTCTAACCTGAGAACCGTTTGTGATTATTATTAACACTCTCTCCTAAGTCATCTATCACAATCGATTTTTTCAAAAAACTTAAGAACTAACCCAGATGAAGCGATAGTGTTGTACCATTCTGTAGTAGTGGTTCCCTTCTGCATTGCGCAGCATCTGATCCAGGTTGTCATCTTGCAACCTATCCTCATCGGAAGCACAATCAATATGATCATCCGGTATATCGTTGATTTCGTCAACGATGTTAATACTACATGTTTCCTGTATAATCTGCTCTTCACCGTGACTAGTCCAACATGTATACCCCTTTTAAAACCCTATAGAATCAAGTGTGCTTCGATCTGGACTGAGTTTCGAAATATCCTCAATTCTCGCAGTCAATGCATGGAAAAAAACATAAATTGGACCCCCTTATTGGATCCTACTTTGCAGCTCTTCTAAAAATAGAGACGCTATTAATGTACTCGGCACTCATACGGTTCTTAGTGTACATCCATCTTCGGTCCATCTACACTATGCATAGCTTTTTTGCATAGCCTAAGGTGGAGTTATGAAAGACTCATCCTGAGCCTTGGAGGGCAGAAAATGCAACTATCACATTCACAAACCATTTGAGAAATGAAATATGTGATATCTCATCTAGGTAATCATACATGCAAGCCAACAGAAAATTAATATTTAACTTAATTGTCTAGAATTTGAGTAATCCAACTATCAAGAACTGTTAAGTCCTTTACTATTTTGCAGATCAATGTTCTATGATGCCCTACAATCACATATTCACATTTGGCAGTTAACCACCAATTTCTGCTATATATGTGCAACAAAATTTTGTGAAATGTTTAATACTTGCTATAAAAACAAGTATCTTCACATCTCTCTTTACTTGCAACAAAATTGTGTCAAATATTTAATACTTGCTATAAAACCGTCGTCACAATGTGTGTGAGTGTGGTGCGCAGGTGTGGTATGCATGAATTGTGTGCATTTACCGATCAGAAACATCCATCCATGCATGGTCTCTGCTGTCGCCCATCGAAAGGCACGACCTAATTCCACACGACCAATAGTCTCGCATGCAATTCCATAGGATGCTACAGAACCTACCGACGCGCATGCGAATCCTGGGGTATCTTGCCTTTCCATCTAAGAAACGAATTGCGACGCCTTAATGCGGTCGTAGCGCGTCTGCTTTGCCGCCACATGTACCACCCAGAACTAAACCCCATTTCTATACAAGCTAGTGCAACGTAACGTACGTGATCTGATCGTCTATATATGTTACTACTAGGTGCTAGCGCTATCATATATACCATATTATAATTAAACCTGCAGTGTAATTCGCCCCCACTCCGTAAATGTTTCGGCTCCTGCATGGCTAGCTAGTGCTCTCTAGCCTGCCAACTATGTAGCAATGTATACATATATACTAATTATTAAGCTGCTGACGAGCAATGAGATAGGCTCTCTATCTCTTGGATCCCAATCGCCTCCTGACATTTGGGTGGGCTAAGAGAAGAGATACATGGTGAGATAGAAAGTGAATTACGGGGACTAGGTTTCCATTGATGCATGCTTATGATAACACGGGGTTATATATTTGACCAACCAATGGCTCGCCCTTTTCATGCAAAGTGTCCGAGATCACTAGCCAGCTTAGATTAATTAGCTTTGTCATGGTCACAAATATCTCATATATATGCTACTAGTTCTTAATTTAAGGAGACGGCCGGGACAGTCCTGTTGATCGATCACTCACTCTCTCTCTCTCTCTCTCTTCTTTTCTTTTTTTTTTTTTGCTTTATTATAGCTGTCACTGTAAGATGACAACATAATTAGCCTGAGAGAAGGTGTGCACGTCTACGGCGGAGATCGTCCCAAGCCTAATATAGGCTACCCAAGTGGACGGCACCGATGGCTCGCGGCCTAACGATCGAGGTGTCACTGCCTTGCATGCTCCCGCGCTTGCTTGCCGCTTCTTCTTTTTTTTTTTTTTTTTGACGCGCGCGTGGGGACCTAACTTAGCTTGCATTGCAGGGTCGTACGTAGCACACTAGCTTTCACCGATCGATGGTCCAAAGCAACACCACTAGAAGTAGTTGCAGGTACGGATTTTACACTACGCTCTGGTAAAAAAAAGTTGAAGGATTAGTTGGTTATTTTACTTGCATGATTGCAACTTTGCGCGGTTTTGTACCGGAGTCCCTCTATTTGTCTAGAGCTTATGGCCGCTTTCCAAATTAACCGATTTATCGCCAATGAGAACCTCAACTTTTAGATATGGGGTTTGCATGCATCGTCCATGGATGCATGCCAAACCCTTTAACTTTTGGTCGCAATGGTGTTTTAAAGAAAATGAAAGCACTTTTGGTAAACATGATATGTTTGCAGCAAGTGCGACAAATAGATTAAATGGATGGAGGACTGGATTCCTTGGTCATAAGCAATTAGTGGAAATTTTTTAGAACCTAGCTTACTATAGTAGTAATTAGTTCATTAAAAAAGACATAAAGGGGCTGTGTCTATATATATATATATGTTGGTTAACATGAACTTTGGACAAGAAGAAAAAAATCTTTTTTCTTTAGCTATGACCAAAATCCTTCGAAGCTCAAAATATCTGACGACCAACAATGTTATTCTCGGTCACCATTAGGGCATGTCAGGAATTTTATAGAAACAATATAATTGCCATGTTCCAATCGATGCCTTAATCTATATATCGCGCTTAAAGAGTTTATCTGTTGCGGTATTATTGTCTAGTTGCTACATACATAAAAAGATTCAATACTATACCTATGCTATGAAATTGGGCAATATTGGAGCAAAACATGCCGTTCACTAGATACATTCTCTATATATTCTACATGTAAAGCCATATTTCAATTATAAAATTACCTCAAAATTGAAACATGAAATGTTTAGATCGATTCATAAGAGACCAGCAAACTCATGTCAACAAGCTAGCTAGCTCAATATGTATTTAATATCATGCATGGGATGAGATTGTCGACACATGTAAATAGGTAAATATCCATGTGTCAATCGAAGTGTCTCCTTAACGCGACAAGTCATGGATGACTGACACATTAGCTAGCCAAAGACCTCCCCTCTTTTTCGGCTGATCGGAGTAATAATTTACTTAAGACTCTGTCTCCCTACCCGGGCCTCCCGGCCCCTATAAATACCTATAGGGGTGGCCAGGAAGAAACCTGTGTCAAGTGGCAACGACCAGAAGCAACACAAGTTTAATTAGCTCCCAAGAGGGATCTCCTTGCTCTAGTTAGGCAGTCTTTGTTTACAGAGCAGGAGATAAATCTCAGATTAAGTACGTACCCTAGCTTAGCTCCAAGATGGCTACGACCGTTGAGCACCCGTTGGTCTTTGCTGTGGGAATCCTAGGTATACCACATATATATACTACATGCATGCATGGTCACAAATAAAATATTTCACAGTATGCTATAAGAAGCAGCATGCATATATGCAGTATTAGTACTGTTCTCCGCAACCAGTGTGCACACATGCATGAAGACGTGCTTGTTACCTACAAGAGTAACACGTGAACTAACTTAATTTCCTTGTATTTTTGCAGGCAACATCTTATCATTCCTGGTCATCCTTGCACCAGTGTGAGTAGTATACACAGGGCTTAATTTCTCTCTCATGATATGTACATGCTGCATGCATGCTAACATCGGTGCTAATACGTACGTACATGTATATGTAGGCCGACGTTTTACCGGGTGTACAAGAAGAAGTCGACGGAGTCGTTCCAGTCGGTGCCGTACGTGGTGGCGCTCCTCAGCGCAATGCTGTGGCTCTACTACGCGCTGCTCACCATGGACGTCCTCCTCCTCTCCATCAACGCCATCGGATGCATTATCGAGTCCATCTACCTCGCCATCTACCTCGTCTACGCGCCAAAAAAAACCATGGTAATATTAATTGACATGATACAGATTTATTCAGCAATTTTGTTGTCTGCAAAATTGCAGGCCTTAAACATTCGCAGTAGCTGGCTTAGCAGCAGGTACATTAATGCGGATTTCCGCGCATATCATTTCTGCAGGCTTTCACCGTGAAATTGGTGTCCACGGTGAACGTGGCGCTCTACGGGGCCATGGTAGCCTTCCTGCAGCTCTACATGAAGGGCGAGCGCCGCGTGGCCATCGCCGGCGGCATCGGCGCCTCCTTCGCCCTCGCCGTGTTCGTCGCCCCTCTCACCATCATCGTAAGTGCTACTCTAGCTCCTCTGTTTAAATCAGAATCATAACACCATATGTTACTAGCTTACTTTGACTAGCTAATAATTAAGAACATAAATATATATATGCTATTATATTTGCAGAGGCAAGTGATCAGGACCAAGAGCGTTGAGTTCATGCCGTTCTGGCTCTCCTTCTTCCTGACCATCAGCGCCATCGTCTGGTTCTTCTACGGACTCCTCATGAAAGATTTCTTCGTCGCGGTATGTTCCCTTTCTTCTTCTTCTTCTTCTTTTCAGTCTCGCACTTTTTATAAATTTTCAAGCAGGCACGCGCTGCAAGCTAGCTCGCCAGCTTAAGGTGCGGTTAATTCGTTTTATATACGAACTTTTTACGTAATCATGCATAGTGAAACAAGTGTGTTTCGCTTGTGTCACGACCCACGAACCAGCTGTTTTCTGGCTACAACCTAACAAAAAGATACTACACCACCCTAAGCTATATACACATATACACAGCCTTTGCAAAAGCAACGTGGTACGTACTTACAGGCCCAAAAGGCCGGTCAAAGTATTAATCCCATGGAGATTCTTATTATATATTTTGAAGGCTAATTTAAAATCCGGCACTATTGCCATGAAAATTAAGCATAACTCAACCACTACTAGCTAGCTAACAACAAATTAATGGTAATATTGTGCAGATGCCGAACGTGCTGGGCTTGCTGTTCGGTCTGGCCCAGATGGCGCTCTACTTCGTCTACAAGAACCCCAAGAAGAACGGCGCCGTCTCGGAGATCCAGGTCACGGGCGAGAAGGACTGCCAGCTGCAGCAGGCGGCGGGGCACGTCGCGGCGACCATCGACGCCGACGGGGAGGTAGTGAGCAGCGACGTCTGCAAGAGCGTCGTCGTCGACATCATCACGCTGCCGCCCGAGGAGACCGCCCCGCCGCCGCCGCCGACCGAGATGAGGACGGCCGTGGAGGTGGCGTGAAAGGAAGGGCTATCTCTGACTCTATCTACGCAGCACATCCTCCAGCCGAATGCATGGCTAGCTAGCATTTAAGTAGCTGCCTATATGCATGTATGTCTCGCACGTGTGGTTCACGACGTCGTTGATCGTGTACGCTAGTTGGGTGTTCTTCAAATTAAGTTCGTGTTAGTTCGTGTCGTTGGTTAATTTGTAGCATTAGCTAGTGTGCGCTAGCTATTTGATGATCGATGCATGATTGGAGAAATCGGATGCATGTACTGCTGTATGTACGAAGCGCCTCTAGTAGCTTAGAGATGCACGGTGGCATTAGTTTACTCTCCAATCAATAAAGCCCATGTATTGTTGTTTACTCTTCAATATCGATCTGTTAGCAGTAGACTATCTTTTGTTCGAGATTAAATTGTCCACAGAGTTCAGAATACGATAGTAGTACCATAAATTATGTGTTGATTGGATCGGTATCTGCCTTTTGATTTGGTTAATTGGGGCATCGCCGCAATGCCATGACAAACGTACATCCAGAAGCATCCCTTAATTAGCTAGTGAAAACAAAGAACATTATGTCGTAGTGTAGTGTAGAAAAAAAAAGATCAGTTCATGGACACAGAACAATCTCTGATGTGAATAGCGCGCATATATATATATATATATATATATATATATATATATATATATATATATCTTTGAAACGTAATTGCAATCGCACACCTTACAAGTTATCACGGAAAGGTGTTATCGAGCTTCCCTTCCTCGGTAGCATTGAGCCCATCAAATTTATCTATTATATATTACTAGTTTGATGCCCGTGCGTTGCTACGAAAAATAAAATTGGTAACAAAACATAAAGGTCAAGCAATAGAAGAAAATTGTTCTACAAGATCAAACATCTATTTCTTTCGATTACACAAGTTTTAATGGTTTCTCCTCCGGCATGAATTAAAACCAAATATATTGTACATAGTACATAAGGCATTTATGATATTAGAACATATTTAGAAATAATATTCTATTCTTGGTATACATCCTAGAAGATCTAAAAATAAACAATTATATTGTAATACGACTTAGATAACATTTTGATCAAAACCTTGTCTATGATGTAAAGAGTTCAAGCATCTCTTTTTTTCAATCCATAAGCAACTTTAACTTGTACATTCTTATTCATGTGAGATTCAAAATAGACATAAGTAGTATTAACAACATTAAAATGAGAGTTCACCTGTATAGGCTTTACAGATCCAGAAGAAGAAAAACCACGCCTAGAAATAGTGATCATTGTTTATAGTTCATACTTTCGTGTTTGTGCAGCTTAAAAAAAATCATAGAACAGAAGCACAACTCCAGTTTTTTTTACTTGTATATACTGTTGTCATTTTGTGTGTACTTCGATTTGGCGGCTAATATAGTAATTTGCCTCACACAACTTGGTTAAAATTTTCAAACTGCACCGATTAATCAAGAATCGTGATTAACAAAAAAACCTTATATATATCGTAGAAGTAGAACGTGTAGAGACAATCTTCTATCTAATAAAGTAAAGAAGCCACCATGTGCACAAGTTAAAAAATGTATTATTCAAAAAAAAATTCGGTTTCCAATTTACACGCATGCCTTCCATATGCATATAAGTAAAGCCATATATCGTAGCGCATTCTATGTATCTATAAATGAACGTGTAGATTTCTTTCTTAACAAATACGAGTCATTACAAATTCCAATACATAAATCGAAAGAACGAAGAAACATTTGAAGGAAAGTAAAGAGAAACAGATCTCATCCAGCCAAAAACAAGTTCTCACTGGGTTTTGTGTAACCGTAGGAGCGAATCCTGCTTGCCCATGTGTAACAGAAAAGGTATTAGTATCTTCATTTCCAAATATACAACAATGTGGATGATAAAAGAATTGCAAACCTTTACATATTTCACATAGATCGTAGCTATAGTACACGGATACGTACTTGTTCATTCCAAATTAAGAGTTCATTCCAAATCGGTGGGGTGTGTTGTCGGTGGGGTGGGGGTGGGGTAGGGGTGAAGAACGGACCGTCGTCACCAACTGATAATTAGAAGTAGTAGAGAAAAGCTCATGAGAGTCGCTAAGAAAAAAGAGAAATAGAGTAGAAATTCTCACAAAAAAGCAAAATATTTAGCCCTTAATCATATGGGCCTTATTTACAATTGTCATTGGATCTTTCAGAAATAGACTAGAAATAAAGCCCATGAGAGTTAGACTAGAAATTCCCATAAAAAAGCAAAATATCTAGCCCTTAATCTGGTGGGCTTTATTTACAACTGCCATTGGATCTTTGAGAAATAGACTAGAAATTCTCATAAAAAAGCAAAATATCTAGCCTTTAATTTGGTGGACCCTAATTAAAAATGCATCATATTGACCATTAGATGCTATTGAGTAGATATATATATTACTTTGTAGTATAAAATTAAAATAAAAGACAAAACTTACATGGTAGGGGCGGATCGATACATCTAGATCTCATGTGTGATTGAGACTAATTATAATTTTGATTAGCAAATCATAACGAACAAACCAGCCCATGAACTCTGACGTTACATTGGACGCACCTGCCTTATACAGACAATACACACCGATGTGACTCAATGCATGCAATTAAAGAAAATACAAATGACCTCATGTTGGTTCAACCATAACATAAAAGTCACGTAGCCCTAAAACTAATTTGTATTTGATTTCATTTTTCTAAGAACTCTCTAAAAGTAGATCGGTTTTGTCGAGAAACAAATAAATCAAGACATTTACTGTATACAGACTTATCCCCTGGACGCCATGGTGTCTGCTGGTGCTCCCTATCCAAGTGCTCCCGAGGAAAGAAAAGAACGGGAAAATAATAACATTGCACGAGCTCGATCGCCCTTCGAATCCTTTTACTTGCATAGCCAGAAAAAAACAGAAATCGCTACTTCTTTCTTGACGTGGAAGAGTGCACCTCCTGATCTCCCAATCTAACTCTCACAAAATCAGGATTCTTTAGATTTGTTCTTTTTTATCTCTTGGTTCGTCTATGATAGATTCAACACCAAGTATGGCACCGACTTGATCAAAGAAAACAAATTGATGTGGTAATAGTGTTCTGGGCTTCATCAGAAAGCATTACGCCCATCCTATATTGGGTCACGGGGTCAAGACCGGTCCTACGGCGCTTCAATAGCATATCATGTAGAGTTGTTAAGAAAATAAAATGCTAGAAATTCTCATAAAAAAGCAAAACATATAACCCTTAATTTAGTGAACTTTAACTAAGTTGAACTATAATAACCATTAGATTTGATGTTACTATTTCAAAAAATGTCTAACCGTCTATCTAGCGGATCCGAATTATAACGGCTTAGATTAAAAGAAAAAGTCTATGTGAAGTACAACAAAAAATTAACAAAAACTCAGAATAAAAATAAAAATAAATTAGACATTTTATTTTCATATGAACTCTAAATTAAAACACTTACATTACTAAAATTCAGAATAAAAATTAGGTAAAAATTAGCAATTGGATTTGTATTATCAATTTAATCCAAAACTAATATTCAAAACTAAACAAAAATAAAATCAATGGCTTAGATTAAAAGAAAGAGCCCATACTAAGAACAATAAAAATAACAGAAATTCAGAATAATAAATAAATAAAAATCAACCATTTAACTTTCATATGAAGTCCAAATTAAACATGTTCATTGCTAAAATACAGAATATAAATTATATAAAAAATAGTAGTTGGATTTGTATACGATTTCTACAGTACAACCGATATGCAAAATTAAATAAAAATTAACATAAATTCGAAATAAAAAAAAAATTAATCATTTGATTTTCATACAAATTCTAAATCAAAACTTGAAATTCGAAATTAAATATAAATAACATAAGAATAAAAATAAAAGAAAATTAGGGATTGTTTTTTAATTCCATACTAAGTGAAAAATATAATTTTTCATTTTATTCAGAATTAAAATTTTAGAAATATGCTAATTTAAGGGGGGATAAAATAAGGTAAGTTATTTGATATATATATATATATATATATATATATATATATATATATGTCATTAACTATTATGTAATAAAAGTCGATTACACGTTTTTTATAGTCGCTAAAATAATATAGAATATACTAAAAATTCTCAAAAAAAATTCTAACTCTTTATTTGGTGGATCTCCACGGAACAAAGAGATTAAGAGGGTGATACATGGCAGTTGTTCCCTTAGTTATACCGGTATGAGCAATATGATGTGCAATAAAAGAAGTACCGAAAGAAAGAGACAAACATTGTAATAATAAAATTAAGAGATGATGATATAAATAGAAAATATTATGTTATGCTATGTTTACTATTTTTCTATGCAAGTATTCGTAGAAGAAAGTTTCGGTCACATGTGATAAGTACTGAGAAACGGAGTAAATATATTCTCCTATAATATACAATATCAAAATATCATAAATTGTGTTTTGTATTGATCTATTTTTGAAAAAAAAATCACAAATATATTATCAAGTCATTTAAACATACTTTAAAAATGATGCACGCGCAAATGCGTGGTCCATCTTGCTAGTTTATTTAATTGCTTAATTAACCACTTTAATTAATTAATCAATTAATTTGTCTTTCATGGTTGGAGAGAGAACTATTTTTACAATTACATTTATAAGGATTAAGTGACGCTTCTCGAAACCTATGTGAAATCCTCTCTTTTTATAGTTTCAGGAAAAGTAGAAAATAGTTGGCATTGGCAGAGCATAGGCTCATTATCTCATGCAGCTAAAAAGATGATAAAAAAAGAGGATTTCACATAGGTTTCGAGAAGCGTCACTTAATCCTTATAAATGTAATTGTAAAAATAGCTCTCTCTCCAACCATGAAAGACAAATTAATTAATTAATTAATTAATTAAAATGGTTAATTAAGCAATTAAATAAATAAATTTGATGGGCTCAATGCTACCGAGGAAGGGAAGCTCGATAACACCTTTCCGTGATAACTTGTAAGGTGCGCGTTTGCAATTACGCTTCAAAGAGGGCTAAATTTGTAAGAACATTTTATCGAGGCCTAGAAAAACACTGTTTTAGGTGTTTAGAACCTAGGACCTGTGGGTTACAGGGGCTTCCGCTGCGCCAGTGAGTTGGGATGGTTCTTATTCTTAAAATTATAAAAAAAAAATCGAGGACAAGGTTAACCAGATATCAACACCATACACGTACGTACGTTAGGCAGAACCGAAAGTGGGATCAAAGTCGGACATGCATCTTTAATACGATACGTCTGTTCAACCAACTCTTGATCGATAATCCGCTTAGCTAGCTAGGATCGCGATAATTGATAAGCAAACTAGTGGCGCACGTGTTGGTAACCTCAAGCCTACTACTGATCGATGCTCGCTCGTACGTATGTTCCCATTACAATAAGATATTCTTGTGATAATAATTGTATATGTAACGACCCCATTTTTATATAAATATAAAAATAAAAATCTCATGTGCATAAAACACTAGTCCCATGATCAGTAGCTAGTACGCACATTTACAACAATTTGGAATCATAACCATACATCATAATATTAAAGCGAAAGCTATTATACAAAGTATTCTTACAACTCAGATTATTTATATATGTAGCACAGAAGAAGCAAAGTCTTGTAGTGTGCCTATCCATCCCTCAGGCAATTGACAAGGTATAAATCCCTTAAAAGATAGCTTCATTGAAATTCCCGCATCCTGCGATGAAAAGAAATCTTCGAAGCTTCGTTTTCTTATCCACCTAAAATAATAGATTAAGCAAGGTTGAGTACTTTCGTACTCCGCAAGACTTAAGTGGTATTTGCAAATGCATAAATGCAGGCCATGTCAAAGGAAGCTTCTACAGTTAATTTGCATAAAGCAATATTGAATTTGTAAAACAAGTTGTAATTTGCAAACAGAATTTATAAAGCAAGTTTGACTGATATGAAAGTAAGTAGAGAATAAGTAACAACTCACATTCCTCCATGACGTGAGCATCGAATCGTCTATTGGCAATACGTGGCTCAAATCTGAGACAATCACCTTCCAACAAATGTATCCAATCCAAACCATTTAGAAAATATCAAAACTTCTAACTATGTGATAATTTTACCAAGTGCCCATAACCGCGGGCGTGGCTAATCAATTAGATTTACACTCTGCAGATGTGTACAGCTTTACCCATAAGTTATGACCTTTTCTTTTTGCCGCATGCACCATTGGCGTGTGGCCAGAATGTTCATGACGAAAACCTTCACATTACCTAGGTTAACTTTGCACCAGCACGGTGACGTAAAACTCATACTATGCAGCAGAAGATGTGTGTACATAGTACGACAAAAGGGTGATACACCATTATCCCACTTCTCCCCATGGCGGTAGCAGAAGATATGTGTATTAATACGACAAATGGCGGTACACCAAATTGTCCCACTTCTCCCCCATAGCATGGCGTACACACCACTCTAGCCTACCAATGTGCAAAGTTAAACTAGATAACTTAATTAGTTTAAGGTTGTCCCACACCAACACTTGTAGTTGTACGTGTTTCTTGACTTGAAAACAACCCATAGTTTGGTCCTTAATCTGACACAGACGATACTTCTCCCTACACTACGTGCAAGTTCCTTGCACCTCTGGCTATTGCCAATAATCACAAGCATCAAAACCATAGTTCTATTTTCATTTTTAAGAAACTACCATTGATCACATTAACCATCATCATGTCTCAATATTTCCAATGATCAGTGTATCCAATTTGTTCATCCAAATCTAAAACATGGCTAAGCATGATTATTAAATCGTATATACCCATGTTGATATTATGTATTATTTAACCTTGTTCTAGGGTTATCGAGGTTCATATGTCAATACTTATCAAGAAAGTTTCATGAGACAACAAGTATATCTACCAGTACCACAATATAGCGAATTTACAGAAAATACGCTCATGCATAAATTGATTTGGTAAAACAAAGTGAAAATTAAATACTGGGATCAATATGATCAAAGGGGTGCTTGCCTTGCTTAATTGTTGTTTATGACGAAGTCGCGGTCGAAGCCAATGTTGTCGATGACAGAATTAATGACGTCGGGTTCTACACGTCGTTCAACGAAAATATAGCAAATAATAAACTTTAATAAGGGCAAAAAGAAGACAAAATCAAATAAAACTTGCTATAAGAAACAGATGCATATTCTTTTGTAGATTATTTATTCTTGTTTTATGAATTCAAGAGGCTAAAATTATTTGGATTAATGAGAGTAATCATTAGTTAAAGGTTACATAAACTCAATTATTCATATAATGCGTTCTTGGTGATCTTATCACTTAAGGTTATTGCATTAGCAGGATTCAGATGAATAGCTGGTTGAAATAAGAATATTTTTCCAGATTATGGTAGTCCATATCCCAAAGATCATTTCTGGGTTGTTCTTCATAAAATTTGCATTTAGACGAAATGTTTTACAAACTGCCAAAAAGGCTTAAGCGTTTCTGAAAACATATTACTAAAGGTTATTTTGCTATCAAGATATATATACAAAGCATGACAAAATGAGGTTCTTTCTTCAGAATATGGAAGTATTTTCTTTGTATAGTATTACTAAACTAATTTTATAAATTTTAGTGCTTAGACAAGACATTATATTTGCTACTGAAATAGCATAAATGGTCATTCTGGAATGTACGCATGTATATAGATATTACTGCTAGACACTCCTTATATGCATATACATATCTTTTACACTAGGGTCTCACTCTTATTCATGAAATAATTCAAGCCAAATTCATTAGTTAAACATTTTGACATACTCTGAAGTCCTACTGTCATATATATATATATATATAAACATCAATTTTTTCTCATTTCAGATTTCTTTTGCACAAAGTATATCATTTTGAATATTTAATGCATTGAGAACAACCTCTAATAGAAAATGATTCAAACAAAGATGATATTTAAGTATTTTTATATATTTGGGTTCCTGGAAATATAAGGATTTCAATAAAATTGGTTTCATTCAATTCTCAGTTCATTTGCATCATTTATATATATAGCCTATCTTTCATCCTTTTCTTTAAATTTAAATTTCAAATTTACCCATTGATCTTTTTCCAAATATTTATGCATATTATGAATGTAATTAATTTTAGATGAATATAGAAATTTGTTTCATCTTATTTGAAGATATTCACATTTGAATTTGGCTCGGATATGAAAATCCAGTGAAAATAGAAAATACGGTTTCAATATATTGAAAGTGGCTTCTAATTTTTCGTGGGATTTCTTTGAAGTCAGCCGACTACCACGTGGGCCTATCCGGTCAGTGAGATGGAGTGAGGGAGCTGATGCGCGGGACCCCAGTGGCAACGAGAGAAAATAGTGCCACCGCTAGGGCTGGCCGCCGGCGACGATCCTTGGCCGGGATCAATGAATGGGTAGAAGGATGAGGTTCTACAGATCATGGCAAATCTTTGGGAACGGTTTATGTGGTTTGAGGCTGATCAGAACCGAGCTACCACCAAACTCGAGCGACGTCTCTAATGGCGGCAAGCCAAGCCGGAGTTAGGAAGTTTCTCAAACGTGATCGGTTCCGTTTTGAGCTTCCTGGGGTCGAAAGCAACCTATTTTACCTGATTTCGGTGTTGGGGATGGCTCAGTCTGAGTTGCCACCGTGCGTCGTGGTCGGGGAAGACGGGCAACAGCGGCAGCGAGCTTCTGGGTGAAGAACCTTCAAGGTTTTTGAGGGCTTTTGGTTCTTGTATCTTGCTAATGCTCTGGCTTGAAGGAATTGGTAACTGAGTTATTGAACTGGCTTTAATTGGTGATTTCCCGAGCTCAAGGTTTTGTGGGCAATGGCGGTTTAGACAGAAATTGAGGGGCTTCAGCTGGGGAGACTGAAGGAGGAGGATAGGGAAAATGATGCGCGGCTTCTTATGAACTCAGGGATGCAATTTATAGCTGTGGATGGGGAAGGTAAGCCCTGCCCCGGGGATAAACTCGGCCGAATGAGCTTGGCGTGGCTCTACTGACATTAAAACAGGGCAATGATAAACTTGCGCAGCGCGAATTGCAGAGAAGGCCTCATGGTGGAGTCATGGCGGACCGGCGTTGGCTGGACGCTGCAAATGGCAGAGGATGACGAAGCTAACAGAGAGGCTTACGCGAGACAGGCACGAGTCTTTGCTTCAGGGCTCCTATGACCAGAGGAGGAAGACAACTGTGAGCTTCGCTGACCGATGGGCCTCACAGAAAAATGAGACCCACTTGTAAGTGAAGTAAGAGGTGAGGCATAGCAATATCAAGAACTGGCTGCGGTTGATTGAGATAAGGTTCACTGAATTGGTTACCTATTAAGTCGGCAATTTAATGAGGATTTTACTGCGTGTACTAAAGATAAGTTAGAATATACTGTTAAATTTTCAGACTGATTTGATGCTTCTAGAATTTAAAAAATTCTGACAATGCACTCTGCACAGATTTCAGTTTTCTGAATTTAATTTATCTGAAAGTTTATATCTTCTTACAAATTTCTGAAACTTTTCATAAAGGTTAAATATGGCCATATTAGTCTTTTGTAAAATTTTCAACTTCAAATTCTTTATATTTTATTTACTAAAATTCTGACATTAGTATTTCATATTTTCAACTTTTCTATTTTTGAATTTTTATAATTATCAAATACAATCATTATTTCCTGATATTTTTACTGTTGATGGACCGATCCATAATGAAGATAACAAAAAAAGTTGATATCCAATTTATGACAGATTAATTTCTGACATATTTACTATTTGTAGTCAATAATCATTAATTAGCTTTTATTTCATGTTTAAATTTAGAATTAGATTTCTGAAGATTTTCTAGGATTAAATAAAATTTTTGTTTATCTTATTGTCATAAAAGTTTTACTCTTTTCTTTAGCTATTACTTAGGATTATATTAAAGGATTTCTCCTTTAGAGTAATAATCAAGAAAATCCAAGAAAAGTCAAGAGATTCCAGAAAATTCAGAATAAGTATCATTAGTTATAATTAAATCTTAAAAGTTAATTTCTCATTAGATTTTGCATTTTGCAATGAAGATGAAATGAAATCAATATATTAAAAGATTTCTTAAGAACCAAAAATTCAAGAGGAATTTCAGATTGGATGAAATTTCAAAGTGAACTTATAATTCTATTTTATTTCCATATTTTGTTTGATTTGAAGTTTTATTATGCAACTCATCCTTTTATTAAGGTTGGATTTCAATATATTAAAATAAAAGATAATATTTTTAATTCATTCTCAAATTTTAATTAAGAATTTTATTCAGTTTCATTTTCTAATTTTTATATTTTTATTTTTCTTTATTTAAAATTTTCGAGATGTTACAGTGTACTAGCATCTTTGATTGCATACAGCCCTATATATGTTGCATGCCTCTATAAAAAAATTCAAGTGGGTCCCTCTCATGTGTGTATATATGTATGTACGTATATACGCGTATGTATGTGTGTATATATATAATGACTACTGTAAATCAAACACTGGCAGAACTAAAAATATTTTAATTGGGTGCACAATTCACAGCACTATACAATGGTTTTATAACATTATGAATTCAACATACAAGTTCGAAATTTTTCGAAAATACAGTATGAATAGTTCAAATAAGATCTTGCATGAAGGGAAGAGCTGATCCTCTCATTAGGTCTTACATATGAATAATTCAAATAATCCAAATATGTCAACTAAAGAACTGATCCCGGTATGTCTGTTTCCAATTTTTAAGAGTGCCGGTACATATCCGGCACTACGAATATATCCGTCTATGCAATCAAATGATCTTTATTTACATGCCAGAGACCTTGTCATTAAGATAACCATCACTTGGATAGTACGGGAATGAAAACAACGTGATGGCTGCGAGCAACTCGTGACAATGACACCACCACCAGTACTCGTGAGTCGTGACAATGGATGCTCCCCTCTTATCCATTCATTAGTTTTAGCAGCAACTGATGATTTTTTTTTCTTTCTTTCTTACTCTATTATTAACCATGGCCCATGAATAGTACGACTCCATATAGGACATTGTACCGCATGTTTCTTTCTTTCTTCCCTTCTCTGCGGTAGAGCCAAGACATGCATGAGACTAGGACCGAGGCATTGAGTGTGGCCTGGCGCTTCCATTACAACATAACAGTATATCAGTGTCGACTCTAAAACGTCATCACTGTCGGTTATTAGAGCCAGCAGTGATTAGTCGGCAGTGATACTAGAGATTATCATTGTCGGCTCAGGAACCGGTAGTAATAAGGGCTATCACTATCGGTTTAGCCTACAACCGACAGTGATATTGAACTATCACTGCCGGTTCAAACCAAAATTCGACAGTGATATTGGACTATCACTGCCACACTACTATAGAACAGATCATCCTTGCCGGCATATCACTGCCGGTTGGGATAGAGCCGACAGTGATAACATATCACTGCCGGTTCAAAAGTCCAGCAGGGGGAGCACTTATCACTGCCAGTTCGTGAAACCAACTGGCAGTGATAATCAAATATCACTGCTGGTTTATATCCAAAACTGGCACTGATAGATCAATGTCGGTTCGGTTATCACCCAGCAGTGATACTAGACTTTTCACTGCCGGTTGTACTCCAGAACCGGTAGTGATAAGTATTTTCCCGCGCAAAGCAGTGATAAGTATTTTTTCCGTGCAATCCGACCTTATCACTGTCGGTTCTGCGCAGAACCGGCAGTGATAAGTATCTTTATATAGGTACAGAGAGGAGCTTTGTCTTTGCTCGGTGGCTTGCATTTTGGCGACTTTGTTGCTGAAAAATTGTACCAAAATTCATCTCGAATTTCTCTCTAAGGTTATTAACTTGATTTACATTATATTTGTAGTTAGATTTTACTTTGTAGATTGCTCTAAATTTTGATAATTAGTGATTGCATGGTGTGAACATTTTATGTCGGTAGAGCTTAAATTAAGATCTAGCTAATTTAGTGAATAAATTACAATTCTTATTCATTTTAGTGATTTAGTGGATTTTTAAATAATGAAAATTGCTAGATGGACCATTATATCTAATCATAATTATTTTAAATAATGAAAAATTGTTATATGAAATTTTAAATAGTGAAAATTGCTAGATGAATTTTAAATAGTGGAAATTGCTAGATGAATATTTAAATAATGAAAAATGATAGATGGATTTTCCAATAATGAAAATTGCAAGATACATTTTTTAATCTAATTATTTACAAATATATCCTTATTTTCAATTATATGCTTATTTGATGTATATTAATTTAATTTATTAGCAGTACATAACAAATGAAATGAATAAATCATTTAAATAATAAAAAATTGCTAGATGGATATTTAAATGATGAAAAAAGGTTGATGTATTTTAATATAGTCAAAATTACTAGATGAATTTTTAAATCTAATCATTTACAATTATATTGTTATTTTCAGTTATATGCTTATCTGATGTTTATTGACTTAATTAATTAGCACTGGATGACTAATGTAAAGAATAAATTATTTTGTGATCGTTTATTGATTTACTGAAATTTAGTTTGATATAATTAATTGTAGATGGACCGAAGGTGGATGTATGACACAGACCGTTGCAGCACAGAGTTATTTAATGGTGTGACTTGTTTTCTGAACGCGGCTGCGGCGCACAAGTTGAAGAAGCTGGTGGACTATATGTGTTGTCCATGCATTGATTGCAAAAATGAGAAGCTCTTTTCTACCATAGAGTCTATACGTGCACACTTGCTTCGAAGGGGTTTCAAAGCTGGCTATACCTGTTGGACCGAGCACGATGAAGATGAGATTGTACATGAAGGGCAACACATTGATGAAGATGAGATTGTACATGAAGGGCAACACATTGATGAAGATGATGGAGACAACGATATGACGGCGATCGAAAAAACGTTCGTCGATAGCCACGAAGATGATCTAGATCAAATGTTGCGTGACGGGGAGGGGGACTTCATGAGTGAAAGAGAGTTTCAAAAGTTCTAACGTATGGTAGAGGACTCTACAACACCATTGTACTCGGGCTGCAAGGAGGAGCACAAAAAGCTACATACCGTGCTTACACTACTACAGTTGAAGGCAAGCAATGGTTGGTCCGATAATAGCTTCACTGAGTTGTTATGTGTCTCTCGGGGGACTTGCTTCCAGAGGGTAACATGTTGCCTGCAACTACGTACCAGGCCAAGTAGGTTGTCTGCCTGTTGGGACTGGAAGTATATAGAATACATGCATGTCCAAATGATTGCATATTGTATCGCAATGAGTTTGCAGACATGGATGCATGTGCTGTTTGCAAAGCAAAGCGGTATAAAGGCAACGATGATGTCGGGGTGAAGCGTAAGAAGAAGAGATCCCCCCATAAGGTGGTGTGGTATTTCTTTATAATCCCCCGTCTGAAGCGATTGTTTGCGAACAAAAGGCATGACCAGTTGCTACGATGGCATGCCGAAGAACGTAAGAAGGATGGAATGCTCAGACACCCTGCTGATTCTGTCCAACATCAGCGCACCAAACACGTGGAAATTGATCTCCATTTTGTTTGTGAGCGTGTTGCACTTGGCGAGGTTCGTGTTCTTCATGTGCCGACAACTTCTCAATTCGCGGACATCTTCACGAAGGGACTGCCGACCTCTGTCTTCATGGATTTTTGGACCAGTCTCAACATCCGCCTTCCTCCCGTTTCGACTACGGGGGATTGTTAGCTGAATATTCGTGAGTGCACGCATGGAAAGCGATCAGCGCTGCGTGATTTTCTCCCGTCTAGCATCTCTTTCCTTGCATGTAGCGATACGTTCCAGATATGATTTGTATTCCATGTATATCCTCACATGTAACTCTATATAGGAGAATCTCGATCAATAGAATATTTCATCGTGTTGAAAAAAAAAGATTAAGCTTTTGGATGAACTGGCTGATGCATGCAACTCAATAACATAGAACACTGTATCACCATTCACGGAGAAAGCCGGGCGTTCCCTCTCCAACTAAAACACAATCATGCCACTATCGTGACCAGCTGCAAGAAGGTTCATTTCACTATTTCAGGGTGAGCAACAAGGATCCGGAAGCGGTCATGTTCCCGCCTGAATGTGTGGATACCAGTTCTCTTTGGGGAAAATTTCAAATACAGTCAACTTTGTACCTTGTAATATCAGTTTAGGGCAACAATTTTTTGTATTTTCCAAAATGACGTCTTTTGCCGGTATGTGATACGCCGACAGTGCATAGCCGACATGCCATACGCCGGCTATGGCATAGCAGGCGTATGGGGCGCCGGCTATGGCCATAGCAGGCGTATGGCATGCCAGCTATGGTCTGGGCCCGCGTCATGTCAATTTCTTCGATCGGTCGCGTCGCGTGTGAAGATGCTTTGCATGCTGCCGATCGCGTCGCGCGTGAAGATGCTTTGCATGCCGACAGTTCCTTTGTTTGCATGCATGCTTTGCTTTGGTCTGAAGCCTCTCGTCGCGTCACGCCTTGTCTGTCCCCTGGCCTGTATTTCCCGTGAATCTTGCGTTGCTTTGCTGATTAATTGTTGTCCCATGCTTCAACGCAGAATAAATAGAGGGGAGGGGAAGCAGAACTCGCAGAAGAGTGACCGAGAGCCAGCACACAGAGAAAGTGCAGTGAGAGGAGCGTGACAAGCAGAAGAGAAAGAGGAGGAGTAGACCAAGGAGTAGGAGAAGGATGCGACCAGCGTTGATAAGTCATTGTTAGAGTAAATGTTAGAGGATCATATAAGGACATGAGTAGTGATGAGTACTTGATGTATATAATTATAAATTTTATTCATAATTACCTAGTTAGATTAATTAGCGTAGAGACGATACGTAAACTAGAGATGCTATTTTAGTTAGTATATTAATTATTGCCTCATTCATGCATCTCATTCATACCTCATGTACTTAATCTCCGTTAGGAACTAACTAATTATAGTTTTTTTTTTTACACGGCAGCATACGTTTACTGATGAACGAAAAACCATTTATTTATAGACTAAAGTAGCAAGAAAAAATCATAAGTAGGAGCAAGAAAAAATTCACGAGTAGGAGCAACTATGTGTAGTAGATAAACTAGCACATTTGGTTATGTTATATAGTTAGATTAATTAGAACTCCACAATAATTAGGCTTGAACTTAGTTGCATGCAGATCACATAGCATGGTTAGTTAGATAAAATAGTCTCTAATTATCTTGTTAAATGTAAATGTTGTAACTGTAATTCATGAGCGTAGTTTGAGTAATTATTCATGAACAAAAAAATTAATTTGTTCAGTAATTAATTTCAACCCTCGGTATAGTTAATTAGTTGTTAATTTTTGAAATATTTTTAGGTACCATATTCCACGTAGCCGTTGCACCATGAATTTTCATATTTACTACGGTGAACGACCTATCATATTGCACGAGAGAATAGTCACAGTGCAAAACTGCAAACACACATATAGTTCAAGTGATAGTCCTTTAGACTTGGAAGGCCTTAAATCACATGTTATGAGCATGTTGCGTTTGAACCGGGAAACACAGACAGTTTTCCTGGAGGCGGTGCGACCAAGGGAAGTTCCAAACAACAATGTCATTGTGCGTATTTTGTTCGGACTGACAAGTAATAAGGCTTGGTTATTGTATGCACGAAAGGCCATAGAGGGCAGGTTTTCGATGGGTGTTTATGTAAACATATTGCCACTAGAGGTGAATGCCGATGCTGGGCCTAGCGGTGAAATTTTAGGCCACTAGGGAGAGGGAGAAGTGGGCCAAGGACATGTGGGGGAGGGTAGTTCGGGTGCACATGAAGAAGAAGTACTTCCTTCTGAGGTAGATGCGACATGTATGGATGATGAGGCTGGTGGAAGCGAGGATAAAGAGGGCACTGACAACGATGACCCAGCTCCAGCAGTCCAGTACTTCCGTGGTAATGGCCTTCTGGAGTGTGGCATTACTGACTATAATAACTTAGCTATGTGGGGGTACCAGAACAGCGACATCCAGATTGGGAAACGGTTCCCCAACAAGTTAGAGCTAATCCATTTTATCAGCAATTATGCTGTCATCACTAGAAGAGAGCACAAGTGTACCAAGTCGAAGCCCACTAAGTATGAGGTTAGGTGCACCAAGGCCCCTAACTGCCCTTTCTACGTCAGTGCTCACCAGCCGAAACACGAGCACTACTTTGTGGTGAGCCGGAACACACCTCATACATGCACGGAGGAGTCGGTCAGAAGTATGGGTCATGTGGTCGACGCTAGATTCATTGCCCAACTAGTCGTGACCCAGGTTGGTTCAGATATTGGACTATCACCGAAATCGATTATGGAGCAAGTGCAGAGTAGAACAGGGATGCACATAAGTTACCTAACAGCGTGGCGACCAAAGCAGAAGGCGTTGAAGATGCTTTTTGGATCATTCGAAGACTCATACAACTATGCCCCGAGGTTGCTGCAGAAGATATCAATGACCAATCTAGGGACTCAGTTCGCAATGGCGGACGAGCCTATTAAGCTTCAAGATGGTTCATACAGCACTACGGAACGCTACCTGATTAGGGTATTCTAGGCTTTCGGACAATGCATTGAAGCTTTCAAGCACTGTAGGCCTGTCATTTATGTTGATGGCACATTTCTGAGCGGGAAGTACTATGGCTTCCTACTGACTGCCATCACAGCTGACGCAAACAACCAGATAATACCAATTGCCTACGCATATGTGGAGAGTGAGAACAGAGATAGCTGGTTGTGGTTCCTCACTCCATGGTTTTGCTGTCCGTCTGCACATTTGAACCTTACATTCCAACACTTAGTCCACACACCACCCCGTCGAGTCTATAAAAGGCCAAACCGCAAGCACACATACACACCTCCCACTCCTTGCCTTCACCTTGGCTGGATCCTCTAGCAGAGCATTCTCGTGGACACCTGATATGAGCAGCGTAGCCCTTCATTACACGTTGAAGGTTACGCGTAATGGGAAGGATGATCCGTTCAAGGAGGAGAACCTAAGTATAGTGGTGTCCAAATTGCAAGAGTAGCGTTCGACATTATCGAGGCATAACGTGACAACCACTGGCCTGAACCTTGTGACCTCCGATGAGCTCAAGGCGCACTTGCATGGGTGGCATTAAAGGTATTTCAGGATGTGCGAACTAGCCGACCACCCTTCTGCTACTGGTTTCTCTACGAGACTTTACAAGGTAATGATACTGCCCGATCAGTATGCAGAGCATATTAAGGTTAGTTATTTCCTATTTGTTTACCCTACTAATCTTTTTACCATAATCCATAAGTTCACTTATTTGTATGCTCGTCTTGTGTGTTAGTCATTCTCGGAGGATAAAGATTTGCTGAACAAAGATATCCCAGAATTCTTTGCGATGTATATGCTCTTCGGCGGGGGTGTGATGCCTGGTTCATGCAGAAGACGCAGAAGATGATCTAACTTGAGGTGTAGAGGTCAACCCAGTACTGTTGCAGCATCAAGTTCAAGAGGACGTTCAACCACCACCGGAGGGGGCCTTGCAAATGATGAGGACGATGATGATGACGATTTTATATCACCTAGACCTCGACGTTCAAGCACTACCACAACAGGCCGTTCAAGCACTACTACAACAGGCCGTTCAAGAAACAATGCAAGAGGACGTTCGACCAGCATTGCAAGAGAGCTAGCTCATAACCATACAAATGACGATAATGATGATGATTTCATGCTACCTAGCCCACGAACCTTACGTCCTCGGAGTCCTCCAAATCCTGACGATAATATTCCATCAAGCCCTCTCAGGTATCCATACGTAGTACCCCGTCTGCCACCAATATACGATTATCCTTGTTTTGACCGTCTATTTCGACAACCATGGCCATAAAATGAATGGATTTGTCACTTAGTCCTTCACCAGAGGCATATACCTATGGAATACATTTTATCCCAGTTTTATGAATTCTCTAAGGCATGTATACCTATGTTGTATCCCAGTTTTATGAATTCTCTAAGGCATGTATACCTATGTTGTATCCCAGTTTTATGAATTCTCTAAGGCATGTACCTATATTGTATCCCTGCACTTCGTAATATCAATGTTGGGTTTTATTCAATAATTTACTATGATTTGTCGTCAAATTTGTCGCACACCGAAAGATAATGACGAACAAAGAAATTTGATTTTTTAATCAAATTTATTAACTCACAAATAATTGGAAAAAACACTATATGAATTATGATTATCACCGACGAATATGAATTTTTACGGTGGTGGTGGATTCTGGTTTCAACTATAAAATTCTAGCAACCGTCAAAATAACAATGATTTTGAACAACGGATTTTCGGATAAAATTAGTGCAAAATATACGCAGTCTATTAACAATAATCCCGCCGGCCCCAACCTAAGTCCACTGAATTACCAGAACCTTGTCGTGATTGTATATTTTCGAAAAAAATTATACGCGGTCTAACGCAAAATATATATATATTCATATTTGTAACCTACAAAAGCAAAATCGGCCGAAAAAACATCTACAAAAATTAAATTTTATTCTTCGGTCTTCATGCATGCGCCCGATTTCTTCTCTCTGCATGCACCCGGTTTCTCCTCCGTCTGCACACGCCCATACACAAAAAATTTCAAAATTTTCTAAAGTGGTTTGTACCATTTTTCATTTCGTTCATTTTTTGCCGGTTTTGCTTTACTCAGGGTAGTAGCACTGTCTATATTTTAATAAATTCATACAGCTTGTTCATCATCAGAAAATTTTATGGGAATATTAAAGGTGCATCATAACCATAAACAAAAAATCTCAAAATTTTCTAACGTGGTTTGTTTCATTTTTCGTTCGGTTAAAATTAACTTGTCAACGTTTCATTAAGACACATGCAATGTTTGAATTTTTAAAGATTCATCATATGTGATAATCTTCCGAAATTTTTATGGAAATATCATTGATGTGTCACGAACCTCCACAAAAATTTTGGAAATTTTTCAATATCCATGGAGTCCTACAATTTTTTTCCCACGTCGCCCTGCCACCCCCTACCCCACCACTGTCATCTTTTATTCTTAACACATTTGTTTATTCCCGGTCATGCGAGAAATGTGCTTGGTACGTAAAAACAGTTGGGTAGACCAAGTAATTAAGTGTGCAATCCGTATGAAAAATGTGACAATGGTCAACCAGAAACAATTTACTTAATCAAGCTATACTGCAACTAGCAGCAATAATTGTTTCTTGCCCTACTCAAGAGGTGGGAAATACAGGCCAGGGGACAGACAAAGCTTGACGCGACGAGAGGCTTCAGACCAAAGCAAAGCATGCATGCAAACAAAGGAACTATCGGCATGCAAAGCATCTTCACGCGCGACGCGACCGGTGGCATGCAAAGCATCTTCACGCGCGACGCGACCAGCCGAAGAAATTGACATGACGCGGGCCCAGACCATAGCCGGCATGCCATACGCCGGCCGGCGTATGGCATGCCGGCTATGCACTGCCGGCGTATCACATACCGGCAAAAGACGCCATTTTGAAAAATACGAAAAATTATTGCCCTAAACTGATATTACAAGGTACAAAGTTGGCTGTATTTGAAATTTTGCCGTTCTCTTTGTGCGTCCCAAATACGAATGCTTTGTCTTCTGAGTTGGATAGGATGATGTAATGCTTTGCGTGGAAACTTACAAAGGACACATTATTGACCTCTCGACGTATCAACCTCCCATGCCTTCGTATCGATAGTTGGTCTCTGGTTGTAATGCTAGTTATAGTTGTAGTACATAGGTTGGTTCTTGGTTAGTCTACACTCTCAATTTTTATAGTGGTAATAATAGTGAGTAGTGGTCAGTTCATTCAGATTTTCTTTGTAGTCTGTGCATGAAATTGATGTCTTATGTACTGTCTCCACTATCCTGTGCCAGATTTGTGACGAAATCTACAACTGTGAGTAGCATAGCAAGTGTAAGCAATGATAGAGATAAGCCTGTTGAATTGCCGCGCTAACCATGTTGCCGTGATTGCTTATTCCGTATAATCGCCGAACTTGTTTTCAGTTAAGTCTATCAGAAAATTGACTGTTAGTTAGTTTTAAACATATTAGCTGCGGATGCATCCAGACACATTCGGCTAAGTTGGTTATTGTAATCTAACTCTTTCCTATATAAGCTAATGAAGAATATACCCGAAAAGCTGCAGTTTTCATCGCAGCACCAAATTCTTCTTTCTGTTGTCATCTCTGAAAGTTTCTCTTGCTCTGTTTTTCGGAGCTCTCCATCCAGGAGAGTCTTTCTTCAGAGCTTGTACATTGCGCAGGTTTGCAGGTATCTGATCCAAGATACAACAAGCAAAACATCCGCAGCTTAACCAATGCTACAGTCACCTGCCATTGCGGCAGATGTTTATGATCCAGCTGCTGGCGCATTGGTTCCAAGGAATAAAGTTGATATGATTAGTAAAACTGGTACTGAGATCGACATTCCTGCTCCTGCTAGGAAGAAAGCAAAGAAGTGCATCTCTGTTGTTTAGGAGCACTACATGAAGTATGAGAAAAAGAAGAAAGGACCGGATCGCAAGATAATTACAGAGCTTTGGGCTAAATGCAACAAGTGCACTGTGAATCTTGTTATGAGAACGTGATGGAAACATCAATAATTTGGAATCATTTGGCAACCAAGTACCAAATCAAGGGAGGTCCGCAGCGACAGCAGCATTGCATGTGTTAAGATTTACAGGTAAGGTTATTCAAGCGATAAAGTGAGCGACTATCACCTTTTTACCGTCAAAGCACTTAGCACGCGTTGAGATGACACCTTACACACATCCTAATTGAAAGCACTGATCAATAGCTAGTAGCACACCAACAAGTAACACACAGTCCTCAATACACACACATATATATATATATCCTTATTCGGATATTCCTCCCCAGTCGGTTAGTCCTCAACAAGGTTTCAAATTTTAGTTTCAGACTATATCTCGGAAGCGATCGAAATCCAAACAAAATTCAAATCCAGAATTTTTTGAACCGGAAATTCCGAGATTTTGGCCGAACTTGCTGAAATCTCGGCAAATTTCAACTCAATGAAAAAGGTTCAAACCATGTTAGAAAATTTTGATGGTCCTGATGCATCATTAATGTTTCTATAAAATTTTCAGATAATGATCAAGCTTGAGGAATTTTTAAAAATTCTGACAGTGCTATTATCCTCATAAAGGCTCAGTACATGTATTGCTTCTAGCCTTCCATAGATTTTATTGAGAAAACCAAAAAGGTTTAGAATTTTTTAAACTTTTAGAGAAGGGTGCTGAGGTAATTCTTAAGATGTCCTAAAAATTTTGGATCATAATCATACTTGAGCGAATTTATAAAATTCTGATAAGGTTACTATCTCATTTATGTTCCTTCTGTTTTTGATTTTTCAAAGATAACAAATTAAGCTCAATTCTTTTGGAATTTTTTTGTATGATCCTAGAAAGGTAAAGATGCTACCATAAATTTTTTCCATACATGATCAAGCTTGTACATTTTTATAAAAATCTGACAGTGCTTTTGTTATTTTTATAAAATGACTCAAAATTTTGGTTTTTGAAAACATTTTCATAGCAGATGACATTCTTATGAGATATTGTTCCAAATTCGGTCAAAAAAATTAAAATCCAATCAAAATTACCGAGATTTCGGCCGAAATTGTCAAGATTTCGGTCAAAATTACCGAAATTTTGGCAATATTGAACCGACCGTGAGATGGCCTCCCGATGCTAGAAAAAATGGAAAAATATACGAAAAAAATCATCCAAGCATTTATCTACATTTCCTATCAGTTTGAATGCAACATACTAAATATTTTCACATAAAAGACCGTAAAGTTAGAAATTTCAGCAACATTTCGACTGATTTTTTGGATTATGACCGTTACAATTTGTAACAATCAATATATATTGTCATCACAAATAATAGACATGAAATAAAATTAATACATATGACAATTCACCACATATATAAGCATACAAGAGCACATACACCACATATATGACCATACAAGAGCATATACGCCACATATATGAGCATATGTGCTTAATCAAAATAAGGGCGGTTAATAAACGAGAGAACTACCTATTGAAGCATGGATGATGCCACAACGCATCGCTCGGCCTGAACTACCTGCAAGAAGCATAATTAAAGAATGAGTATGAACATGAATTGCAAGAAGATGTAAAAGCATAAATAAAAGGAGTATGAACATGTTTTGCAAGAAGAGACATAATTAAAGGAGTACGAACATGTAAAGCATGGACAACTATGCGTTGACATACCTACGAGTAGTAGTACACGTATGGTGGAACCTGCACCTCCGCGTTATCGATAATGATCTCGCCACGCTTCCTCTAGATGCTCTTGCTTGTACTCTTTCCAGCTCATGTTCCGCGGCAGCTAGACAAACTTCCAGTGTTCGTAATGCGCCATCCAGGTGCAAGGATTCTCTGACTGGTGCAGATACCTGACAGGCATGTGTCGTATGTACGGATTGGTGTAGGGATCAGTGTAGTCGAACAACGAAGACATGCTCGATCTGTCATGACTCTGTCTGTGACTATACCCACCCTGATCCCCTCCGTAGGGCATTGAGACGTACCGTAACATAGGGTACCAAGGCTGCTCACTAGGGAAGCCCCAATGGCTCGAAAACTGGCTGCTTGACCACGAGCCCATGTCATCCTGGGGCTGTACTGCCTGCCGCTCACCCCCACCACTCCTCGTGCCCTTCCCCGTACTACGGGTCTGCCTCACCAACTCTTTACCTATATGCTCCCTCATCTGCGTGTGCAGATTCTTGTAGTTATACAAGAAGCGACAAATCCTCTTCGCCCCTCCCACGACCCCTTTGATCTCGGGGAGGTTGCACATGTCTTTGAGCATGAGGTTCACCGTGTGTGCCAAGCATAGCTTCTAGATAATCCGTGGGTACTGCACTCGTAACAACTGGCAGGCTTTTTTGAAGTTGGTCGCGTTGTCAGTAACCACTTGCACCACGTGCTCAGCCCCAATTTCCTCGGCCATCACTTTTGTTATCTCGTGTAGCAGGTACTTGTGCTCCTGAATCTTGGCTGTGGCATCCAGACACTAGAAGTTAGTACGTACAGTTGTAGTACAACAGAATGTAGATGCTAGAATGTAGATGAGAACATTGTACCTGTGGCATCGACGATCTTATGGAAGAATATGACCCCATTGCAGTATACTATGAAGTTAATGATGCTTTGCATTGTAGGTCCAGTCTAGGCGTCACATATGACTGTCACACCAAATGTGGCCCAGTCGTCTCTGAACTTCCGAAGGTACTCAACAATCTCCTTCTCATTCTCGTCGAGGTACTTCCCGTCGATCTCGTGGCCCCATGGTCCACGAACCAATGGGCCTAGCTCCTGTGCCATCTTAAGTGCACTTGTTCACAGTGGACGTAAGAGGTTAGTACAATCATCACAATATTTTTAACTTACAAAACTAAGAGGTTACATACCTGTGAAGTACGGACATTCTGCCTTCCTTCTTGGAATTGCATTTACATAGAACCACTTGGACCATGCCCTCCCAAGCTTCTGCTTCGCCCTCTGTTTGAATGTAGTGTCAATACAGGGTTGCTACGAGGCACCACTCCGTGCAAGGTTAGGATCGATGGAGCCATAGCTTTCTTGTGTCGATTTGGACCTGCCGAACATTCTGTTGATGGCGTATTGGACCGAGAATCTCGCTGCACCACTCCCAGACCCCAATCCTAGGGTCAACCCTTGGCTTCTAAGGTAAGCCTCTTCTTTGAAGGCCCTCAGGGCTATATTTAGCTGCTCCTGCTAGGTACAGTAGTCGGTGGCCCAGTCGTCACAAGCCTCTTCCTTACGGAGGCACTCCGCCTCCTTCTCCTCTTCTACTCCCTACCTCCGCGAAGGTCCAAGAGCATGGTCCGCTTAACCACTTTAGATACGCCAGGGTAGACCCTCACCTCGCCGAAGTGGCCAGCGAGATGTTCTTTCAGACGGGTTGTGCCTCCCCCTTCATAATATGGGTACAGTAGTTACACTTTGTCCCTTGTCCGATGTGCTCTCCATGCTCCCAAACGGTACCCACACGATCTGCCATCACGAGAATCTGCAACGGAAGATAAAAGATGGCGCATATATACAAGAATTAATAACCCATACCACATACATACAAAAACAATTACCTAAATCATGCATGCATAGTTGTCATCGTAATACATTGCTAGTTACTCCATGTTACTGCCACAGCCTACCATATCTTGTTTATCTTCTAAATGACTGAGCTCAAGCACAACTCTTGTTGCCAACTGACCCACTTGCTTAATGGCATTACAATGGATGCGTTCAGTTAGTTTGAGCCTTTGCTGGTAGAAGTTGTTGGTATTCAGATGTAATGATATGTGCAAAGTGATTTGCTTCATATGCTGCATTGCTCTTTTCCTCTGCATTATGCCAATGCTAGTACCATATTCATGTAGAACTACTCCTGTGTTACTATCTTACTTTCACAACCGAAAGGTCCTAAACTACTACTTAAGCTCAAGCACAGAACTCACTAAATCTAGCCATAAACAACACTAATCCGGCACAAATGAGCAAAATCTCGCTGCTATATGACGTAATTTCGTCATGAAAACCGAGAGTTTTTCTTACATAAAAATGAGATTTCGGCTAATAGGGAAGAGATCTCGTTCTGGATAGCCGAGATGCACCGCAAACTTCACTGGAGACGACCGGAGCTGGCCGGATTTGTGCCGTCGCCAAGGGAGCCAACTGTGGTGACAGAGGAGGAGTGAGTTTCTGGTGAGTGAGCGAGTGAGTGAGGTCGTGAGCCCGTGAGGAAATGAGGAAGTTGCTTTTGTCTCTTGGTCAGGTGGCAGGCAGTGCAACTGTGAAAATGAGCCCGTGAGCAAGTTGCTTTCTCTGTTGGTATGTGCATCACTCATGGAGTTAACGGCCAAAAGAAAGAAAAAACACTACTAATCTGACTACAATTTCGCCGAGAATATATTTTGCTAGCGTAACAAGAATATATTTCTCATTTGCGTTGATGCATAAACATGATCTTCACACTATTTGCTGGCCATGCAAAGCTTTAGTCCCATTTAACCAAATTAGAAAAGAAAGCCAAGGTTTAGGCCGAAATACATCAATTAAGACCAAAATCCAATTTAAAGTTTAAGGTTAGGGTTATATAATTTTTATATGTATTTCTTTTTTTTTTTTTTGCAAAATTTTCACATGTATTCCTCAAAAAATGCCTGACGCATCACTAACATTCCCATAAATTTTTCAGAAGATGATCAAGCCTGAGGAATTTTTAAAAATTCTGACAATACTACTATCCTAATGAAAACCTTACAGTAGGATAGCTGAGTACATGTGTTGCTTCTATAGATTTGATTGAGCAATTAAAACAAATTTAGAATTTTTGAAACTTTTCAAGAATAGTGCTGAGGAAATGCTTAAGCCCTACTAAAAATTTTGGATCATGATCACACTTGAGCGAATTTATAAAATTCTACCAAGTTTACTGTCTTATTTATGTTCCTTTTGATTTTATTTTTTCAAAGATAACAAATGAAGTTCAATTCTTTTGGAAATTTTTTTGTGTGATTCTAGATTGCTAAAGATGCTACCATAAATGTCTCAAAGCATGATCAATCTTGTACTTTTTTATAAAAATCTGATAGTGCTTATGTTATTTTTATAAAACATCTCAAAAATTCAGTTTTTCAAAAAAAAATTGCATGTAAGATGACATTCATAAGAGTTATTGTCCCAAATCCTGTCCAAAAAAGTTGAAATCCGGTCAAAATACCCGAAATTTCTGAAATCATTGTTACAATTTGTAACATCCCAAAAATTCGATAAGGTAAGAAATTTAATTTTAAGATTTAATTATATTTAATTATGCATTTTATGTTTTTTTTCTGAATTTCTTGACTTTTCTTGATTTTTTCTTTAAAGAAGAAATCCAATTTTAATTGGGTTTGAATAATGGATAAGTAATAAGAATAGAAACTTATAACATAAAAGGTATAAAAATTCTGGTTAAATTCAAGAAATCTCCAAACCTAAATTCTGGACTTAAAAAGTCACGCCAATATAATTAATTGTGAAAAGAAAGGCAATTTAATGCAGCTTGACTATCAACAATGATATTGTCAGAATTAAATAAAAATAATATGACATTATCTCGACATGACAATTTTATATTATATTTTGGATAGATAAAAAAATTAACAGTAAAAATATTAAAATTTAATAAACTAGTTTATTATATTTGAAAATTCAAAAACAGAAAAGCTAAAAATAAAAAATATCAATGTCAGAATTTTTATAAATTAAATACATAATATATGAAGTTGAAATTTTTACATGAGATCAAAATATCCATAAGAAATCTACTAAAAAAATTCATAAATTATTATTAAGTTATAAACTCCCAGAAAAATTAAAAACAGAAAACAGAAATCTGAGCACAGTAACTTGTCAGAATTTTTATAAATTATGTGCGTCATATTTAGGACTTAAATTTTAAAGGATAAATAAAACCATCTAATAATCTCTGAGAAAAATTATCAAAAATTTTAGGAGAAGATAGCTAACTGATTCACTGAACTTAACCCCGTTCTGTTCTTAGCTGATTCCTGATTAAGCCTTGCGTCACACTTACACGTGGGGCCCGAACCCTATTTAGGGCTACCCGACAGCCTCTTCTCTCCTCCTTCTTCTTCCTCAGCGTGCCGACGCCCGAAGCAGAGCCTCGTCACTGTAGCTCGTGTTATCTTCTGCCGACTCGCGCCACCGAGGCTCTTGCATCATCATCGCCTCGCCACGCTTCAGCCCTATGTGCAATTCACGTTGCGTAGCCATCCCTCCTCCTGTGCAAGCGTCGCAGGAGCTTGGCGAGTTCACACCCGGGGCCGGGCTTATCTACACCCGCTCCACTGCTATAAAAGGAGCCCTTGAGCTCACCTTAGCCTGCACACCGATTCCCCTCATCAACCTCTAGCAATATCTAACCAAGACACCGTAATTTCCTCCCCTTTCCGCCATTACCAGGAACCTCCAAGCTCGGGCAAAAACAAAATTCAGACAAAATTCTCAACCAAATCCAAATTTCCTTACCCCTTAGCACCAATAACCCATAAAGATCAAAAGCCCTCAGAAATATTCAATAAACTTCATCTGGAATCTCGTCGCCCCCTTCTACCTTTCCTCCCCAAAACTGATGAACGACGCCAGCCCATTCTGATTGATTTTCGATGCCAAAACAAGGTAAAATGGAACCCATTCGGCATGTTGATACTTAATCTGCCATTAACCGTGCATGATCAAGCCTCGTTAAACCTTGCGACCAATCCGCCATTAGAGCCGTTGTTCGAGCTCGGTGACAGCTTGATTCCGGTCAGCTTCGAACCACAAAAACCGCTACCGTAGATTATCCATGACATAGATGCTCACCCTTCTACCCATCCGTTGATTCTGGTGCCGGTTCACCGCCGACGAGCTCCCTTGCTCATGGCCCTGTTTTGTCTCACTTCGCAGTGGGGCCGGGATGTCAAGGACAGGTTACTTCCTCTCGTCGCTCAGTCACTGCCACTCGGGCCCATGCGGCAGTTGGCCGGTTTAAAGAAATCCCTCGAAAAAAATGAAAAGGTGTTTTAAATATAATGAAAGCGTATTTTCGATTTTCAGTAGATTTTCTTAACCAAGTCACTTTAACTATTTATAACTTTTGCATATTTAATCCAAATGAGATGAAACAAAATTATAAATTTGTCTCAAATCTTGTAGTTTCATAATATGTAAAAACATTTTGAAAATGAGCTCGGTGGAATTTTGAAGTTTGAATTTAAAGAGAACGGTAGAAACATGCTCAATACAAAATTTCTGTAAACATGCTTAGATTTGAATGGAACCAATTTTTATGGAATCCTTATGCTACCAACAACCCAAATATGTAAAAATATTTGAATTTTAACTTGTTCTGTATCATTTTCTAATAAAGACTAATTTCAATGTGCTAAATATTCTAAAATGCATATCTTTTGCAAAAGGGCTCTAAATTGAATATGGCAGGAGACTGCCTGGATAAGCAAAGATATTTGAGAATGAACTTGACTTGAATCTGTTACAAAAATAGATCATGACCCTAGTACAAAAGATGTATATGTATGTGTGTGTGTATATAATGAGAAAGCTAAAGCATGATTCATGACAACTCTTAAAGATTTAACTACCCTGAGTATAGATTTAAATCTAGCATAATATGCTTTGCATATGAATCCTGTTAAGAACACAATACCTTGTGCTAAAGCTGCATTAATCACATTACTAATCCAAATAATTTTAGCGTCTAGAATTCGAAACTATACATACAAGAGTACATAACTTTAGCCTCTTGAATTCATAAAATAAATAAAAGTAATCTATAAAAATAAAAAGTTGTATCACCACTTAACGGAAATGCTACTAATAACATATAAAAATAAAGACAATCTAGTAAGCGAGCACATAAAATCCTAAAATCGTAACCAGAAACTCACCTATTTTCTATAGCAAATTTTTATTTGTTTTTATTGTGTGTCTTCTTTTTGCCCTTATTAAAGTTTATTATTTGCTATGTTATCATCAAATGACGTGTAGAACCCAACATTTCATATTTAGTCGTCGACGAGCCTGAGTTCGACTTCGACGATAATCAGCAAGGCAAGCACCCCTTTGACCATGTTAATCCCAGTTTTACAAAATGTCTTATCAAATATTTCATGCATGCGCTATGTTTATAAACTCTGCTATTTCATAGGTTATGGTAGGTATTACCTTCATTAATGGGATCTCCTTAATCAAAATTGACATGTGGACATTGACAATCCTACAATATGGATAATCACACAATGATAACAAAATGGGTATGCTCATTTATACATGCATCTGCTTAATATGCCTTAGAAATAAGCACACACATAGCAGGCTTTACTGTTCATGATAAATTGTGGATATGATGATTAATGTGAATGGTAATTTCTTAAAAATGAAAATAAAACTATGGTTTAATGCGGGCAATTACTGGCAATAGCCGGGTGTGCAAGGGACTTGCACGTAGTGTAGGGGGAGATTATCGCCCAGGTCAGATTAAGGACCGAACGAAGTGTTCGTTAAACCCAAGAATTACTGTACAACTACAAGGCTGGTATGGGACGGCTTTAACCTATTAAATTACTTAGAACTGGCTTTGCACATTGGCAGGCTGTAGTAGTACAGGATGTTCCATTATGGATTGCTCGAAGGAACGTCCACACCAAGATGATAATGGAATAAACATTTATCGATACAACGGTGTACACCATGCTATGGGGAGAAACATCATGACTTTGCTCTGAGTTTCTGCTACCATAATATGGGTTGTCGTCACCGGGCTAGTGCAAAGCTAGGACTAGGAAATGTAATGGTTATGTTACGATCTCCTTGCCGACACACCAAAGGAAGCGTGTTACTGGCCTGACAAAAGAGGTTGATCATTTCTTGTGGGTAAAACTGTACACCTCTGTAGAGAGTAAATCTTTTCGAAAAGTCGTTCCCGTGGTTATGGGAGTCTTGGTGCACCAGCACTAGTTAGATATTTTTATTTTCATGAAAACCTGGCTTTACGCCGTGTGATGGCAGGAAATGGTTCATTGTGGTGATCATGTTATGAAGTTCGTGGATTCAATTACTTATACTTACATACTGTCATTTTATTTACCTGTCAAATTGCTTTACTGAAAATTCCGTTTGCAATCTATTATTCAGTAATTACAATTTAAATTGGCTTATGCAAACTAATTGTAGAATCTTTTCTCTTGATTCAAGCCAGCATATATCATAGATTTTGCAAAAGTCTTGCGAGTACGTAAAGTACTCAACTTGCTATTGTTGTTGCTTTTAGGTGAAAAATCAGAATATCCCAATGGTACTTACCTTGACGCAGGATTCAGGGATATTAGCGATGAGTTTCTGTAGGGCTTTACCTTGTTAGTTGCATGTAGGAGTATTGGGCAAACTACAAGTTTTTTGGTTTTTCCGCTACAACAGTTATATACTTTTGGTTTGTAAGCCAGAATTTATTTAATGAAATATATGTACTTTATGTATGGATATGATATCAATGTTGTAAATGTGAGTACTAGCCACTGATAATGGGACTAGTACTGTATGCACATAGATTCTCATTTTAGCATTCTGTGCCAAAAATGAGGGTCGTTACACAATTTGAATTTTTCAATTTTTTTAATTTCGTCGAGATTTGTAATCTCTTCTCCGGCTGAAATTTTCAAAATTTCACCGGATTTTGAACCTTGATCCTCAATCATCATCGACATACTACATATGAGGGGAGGTGGAGCAACTGTAGAAGTAGAGGGGGAGCAGAGCAACTGCAGTGCAAATGGGAGGGAGAGGCTGGTGGGGGAGACCAAGGGAGAGGACTAGAGGAGCGAGGCGGATTTGGATTCTGGAGATGAGGGGGAGGTCGACGGGGGAGACAAGAAGGGAGGAGAGAGGCCAACGACGACGGGGAACCATACCTGATGGCTGCATCTGACCTCTGGAATAGAGGAGGCTCAAGCGGGAGCAGAGGGGGCGATGCGGCGTGATGGCTCCCGCTCTAGAGTAGAGGAAGTATAGCGTCCGTCTTAGACTGCGCGTCAACGACGCCACGATCGTAAGGTGGATGCCATACCCTTCTCCGGTAAGGCAAGGGTGTGGCGTAGCCCCTAGACCACCTTTACCGCTTAAGCGATGCTTAAACGATGATTTAATAACCATGCTTATAGGTACAATGAGGCTAACCGTTTAAAAAAACTTATTTGGCAATTATCATGCATGAATATCCCTTTAATATTTTTGAGATGTAACATTCCAAATATAATAAAAAGTAGAATTTAAATGTTTTAATTTATTTTTGGTTTGCATTTGAGTTTGTATATTTTTCTGGAATTTTTGAATTTTCTGAAATTATCAAAAGCATTTCCAATAACCCAAATAAGGGTTACAAAATTTAAAAATCAAAATTTATAATTGAAACAAACTCTGAAAATAATTTATTTAAACCCTAAATGCTTCCATTATTACCACTCAAAAGTTTCATAAAATCTTGAACCAATTTATTATTTAATAAAAATCAAAAAAGCAAATTGGATTTTGTAATAGAGGCAATGTCAGATTTTTATAAAATAAAATAAGCACGATCTTGATGTAAAAAGTTTACATTATAATAATCAGTATCTCAGAAACTTCCAGGAAAATTTTGAAAATAGTTTGACCTCATTTAAAGCCTTTAGAAAATCAAAAACAGAAAGGACATTAATAGAACAGTAGGATTGTCAGAGTTTTATAAAATTTCTAAAGTTTGATAATAATCTAAAATTTTTATGGTAGCTTCATTAACTCACCAGAATGTTTCAAAAAAATTTAGCTTCGTTTGGATGCTCAATTAAACTCAAAACCAAAGGGCTATCAAAACTCAGAAAACTGTTTTTCCTTTTACCTCCCTGTCATGTGGGCCCTGCTGGCAGTGGCTCGCCTCGCCGACCTCCCTAGCCTTCCTGGCAGTTCCAGCCAGTCCTTGTGCCGCTGATCGTCGTGTCCCACCAGTCAGCTAGCCATTCCCCTCTTCTTCTCCCTCATGCCCACCATAGCCGCTTGCCAAATCGCGGCCGTGGCAGCCATTCTGACCACATTCCTCTGCCACGACAGCCTTGCGTCAGAGCTCGCCGCCCACTTTGTCCAACCAGCTGTCCCGACAGCCGGATACCCCACTCCCTCTCTACCACGGCAAGCATTTTCGCCAGCAATCTCTGTCACGGCAGACCGCGGGGCGCCCCTCCCTACGTCGCTCCAAGGCTTTGCTGCCCCTCCCCGCCAACCATCCGTCGTAGCAAGCTTTGACGCTGGTTTTCTCTGCCATGGCACGAAACCTTACCACAGTACTCGCTCCATCACGCCCATGCTTTCGTGCCACCCGCGCGCGCCAAACTCAGCTGTAATTCCGTGCGCCATCGCCCATGCCATCTTGCCGCCAGTCGTCAACCCTCGAGACATGTCGCCGAACCTTGCCTCACTACTATTTAAGCCACTGAACCTCACCATTATCTCTTGCTCGTGCCCGGGTACCCCCTAGCCCAAAGCACTAGCCTCCGCACCGTCATCTTCTCTAGTGCCGGTAAGCCGCAGTTCAGCCAGAAACTCAATTGAGGCACTACAATGCATAATCCCTCGAATTTCCAAACCCTGGAGCTTCTCCGCAGGCCTAGAGCTCGTCCTTTTCCTAGAGCACCCGAAGCACCACCACGGTTGCACCCTTCTTCCTCAAGAACGGCCACCGGCACCATGACTCCTCGAGGGTCCTCTCCCCTAGTAAGTGGCCAAAATGGGAACCCCTAGATGCCCTAATTCTTAGCCCTCTGTCACCCAAGCTTGATCGCATCCAAAACTCCCTTGCGGTTCTCCGCCATTACCGTCGTTGCCCGAGATCATCGCCGGTTGCCTCCGGTCGTGCTTTGCCACCACCAACCGGTCCCTCGGCTTTGCCATCACCTCCTCTTGCTTACCCCGCTGTCGCCCGAGAGGAATCGCTGACGATTTTGCCGCTGATGAGCTCGCCTTCCGCCTCCCCTACTCCAGGTCGCTGATGAGCGAGCCTAGGCTGTCAGTGACCCCCCTCTTAGCCGAGCTCATTCTCTGATAGGTGGGCCCCAAATGTCAGCCCCTGCGCAAATATAAGAAAACCTGGAAATTGTGGAATACGCCTCTCCTTTGGGAAAACATATTTTTCATTGTTTTTTTTGGTATTTCAGAGCAGCCCTATTTCAAATGCTTATATCTTTTGCATCCTAGCTCCAAATTTAGTGAAACTAGTTTCTAAATTCGTCTAAAATCATGATATTTATAAATATCCAAAAAATATTTAATTTTTAACCTCTGTTATGAATTTTGAACTTCAAATTTCAATGGAACCTAGGATATGTACTATTACAAATTTTTGCAAACTAACTCAAAAATTGATGAAACAAATTTATAAAAACTCCAGAGACCATAAGGGTTTCATTTATACAAAGAAATTTGAATTTGGACCTAGTTTGAACTAAACTTTAAATAGAATTAACATTCAACGTATGCGTTATTCAAAATTGAATAACTTTTGCAAACTAATTCGAAAATTGTTAAAACCAGTGCTTCAAACTCCCAAAAATCATGAGCTTATGTATTTGTAAAAATGAGTAAAATAAAAAGTATTTTGCACCTATTGCTCATTAAGTAAGTTTGTTGCTCCAAATTAAAATTTAAATAAAAGCCTAACTTATTTAAATTTAAAAATTGTGAACCCACAATGTAAAAGTCAGTATAAAATCAGAGCTCTCTATTTCTAAAATTTTATTTGGAGTTGATGTTATTTGACTTCTTTTGCCTCTTATTATTGCTCTGCGTCGAATTGTATATAGACACTGACGTCCCCGACACTGCTACCGTCGACTCCGACTTCGCCACAAATCCAACAAGCAAGGCAACCACCCCCCTTTGATCATGTTGATCCTATTATTTCAATTAATTTATATTGTTTTATCAAAACTATTATGCATGCGCTTATTTTTAGTACATTTGCTATATTGTGGTATTGGTAGATATAACCTAGCATTTCATGAAACTTCCTTAATAAGTATTGTTATGTTAACCTTCATAAACCTAGGTTAGAGTTAGACATTATAGAAATGTCAAATGGGTATATTCGATTATATGTGCAATTGCTTAGCCATGTTTTAGAATCGGGATGACGAATGGTCGGGTACACTGTTCGTTTAAAAGTTTGAAATATTGGACATGTTGAGTATAGTAGTTGTAGTTATTTTAGTATAAAAGTTACAATAAAAACTATGGATTGACGCTGGCGAGATATGGTAGTAGCCGGATGTGCATGGGACTTGCACATAGAGTAGGGGGAGTATTCTCGCCTGGGTCGGTTAAGAACCGAACTATTGTGTTGTTTCTAAGCTAAGAAATTAGTGCAACCACAAGTGCTAGTATGGGATGGCCTTAACCTATTAAGTTATTTAGGTCTAACTTTGCATGTTGGAAGGTTGGGATAGTACGAGCTTTCTAAGACAAATTGCTCGAAGGGGTGCCCACACCAAGGTGATGGGAACAACGCTTGCCGATACAACGGTGTACTTCTTACTATGGAGAGAAGTGGGACAATGGGGTGTATAACCATTAGTCGTACAGTGATTGTACAAATATCTTCTGCCACCATAGTAAGTGTTTGTCGTCCCCAGACTGGTGCAAAGTTAGGTCTATGTAATATAATGGTTATGTCATGACCCTCTGCGGCACATCAAAAGAAGTGTGCTAATGATCTGCAAAAAGAGTCGGTCATGATTTGTGGGTAAATATGTACACTTCTGCAGAGTCTAAAACTTTTCGAAAAGCCGCGTCTGCGGTCATGGGCTTGGTAAAGTCATCACATAGTTAGAAATTTTAACACTTTACAAAATAGGGATGAATATGAAAATATTGTTGGAAAGTCTATATTTCAGGTATTATGCCAGGGATTGGCAAAAGATTGATGCGATACTCACAATCATGGAGGACTGTGAGTTATTATGTTATGATTACTTGTTATTTACATATTGGTTAAACTTGCTTTTGCAAATTCCGCTTGCAAATTACTACTTGATATTCATGTTCATTTCTGCTCACTACAAAATAACCTTAGAAGCCTTTCTATTGATATAGCCTGTATTTTAATATATATGCATTTGTAATACACTACAAGTCTTGCTGAGTATGAAAGTACTCAACCTTGCTTAATGTGTTGGTTTAGTGGACGAGGAAAGCGAGGTTTCCGAAGATATTTACTTCACCGCAAGTCACGAGGATTATATCGACGAGCTTTTCTAGGATTTACTCCTTATCAATTTCCTATGGTATTCTGGGCAAAGGCATACTGCTAGACTTTGTATCTTTCACTGTATTTTAATTCGGCCTTTTGACCATGTTGTAAGAATTATGTTCTGTTAATGTATTATGGACTTATGTATGGACGTGATAACAATATTGTGAATGTGCGTACTAGCTACTGATCATGGGACTAGTACATTATGCACATAAGACATTGGTATTCCACACCAAAAAGGAGTGTCTCGACATGAGCATAAGTATGTTGTGGATTTTATTAAGTCATTACGCCCTAGTTTTCCAATTAAGAGTCGCATTATGGCCATAAAAGACATATTGAATATCTTTGTAGAGTAAAAGAAGAAATTGTATGATTACTTGAAAACATTTTAGTACAACCATGGACATGTGAATATCAAACCAAAATAAAAGGTTATATGTGCATCACTCTGCATGGGATAGATGACAATTAGAGCATGTAGAAAAGAATTCTGAAGTTTATACATGTTGAAAGTAATTCTTAAGTTTATGCATATAGAAAGACACCATTTGGGAAAGAAATTGTGCGCACAGTTTTCATGATGGCTTGATAGGAGATTGCTTGCCCTTACTTTGGACAATGCATCGACCAATGATGTATGTGCTAAGGGGTAGTACTAAATAAGTCAGCTCCTTTGATCTGTGATGATATCTTTTTATTATGTGAGATATTTGAATCATATTTTAAATTTCGTTGCCCAAGATGGTTTGAAGCAAATTGCACCAGCTATTTCAAATATCAGAAATACAATTGAAATTTTGAAGAACTCTCCATTGCAATATGAAGAATTTATGAAGTGCGCATCAGAATATGGCTTAGATGTGACAAATGGTCTCCCTTCAGATGTTCCAACAAGGTGGAACTCCACATATATCATGTTGAAGCAAGTTATTTACTACAGACATGCTTTTAGTATGCTTTTTATTCGGCACAAAAGTAAATATGTGAAATATGCCTTAATCGTTGAAAATTGGACTATGGCAAAATCTATATATACACGTTTGAAGAAATTTTATGGTGCTATTGAGATCTTCTCTGACATTAAATATCCAACAGCAAACATGTTTTTTAATAATTTTTGTAAGATTAAGCTTGCAATTGCAGGTTGGTGTAACAATGCTGATCCTATTATTACTGCTACACATTCCATGCAAATTAAGTATGGTAATTATTGGGAAAGTTCAACATAACTAAATTAAGTATGGTAATTATTGGGAAAAGTTCAACATAACTCTTGTTGTATCCTATTTTCTTGGTTCTACATACAAGACAAAGGCAATAAACTATTATGTAGATAAGATTTACCGTGGCAATGCTCTAGAAGATGTTGATAAATTCATGAGTGTTATTAACAAACTATTCCAAGCTTATGTTCCCAAACTTCAAGCTTATATGAGAGTGTGATGAACTAATTCCGTCTGTTAATTTATGGCATACAATTAAAGGGATTTTTGTGCCCTAAAAAATATTTGTGATCGTGTTTGTTTGGATTCGTATTTACTTTGTATCTGCATTTAACAATATTTTTATCTGTACTTGTATCCAGAATATTCTATTTACATTAATAAAAATAAATACAATAGAAACATTATTCATCCGTGATTCGTTTTCAGGCCTGGTTAGACCAAGGTTCCAAAATCCGACGAAATTTCGAAAATCTCGTCCGAGATTTCAAATTTTAGCTGAGGACGGGATCCAAAATACCGACTGGGTAAAAAAATCAAATTTTTTTAAATTGCTACAGTAATCTCAAAAAATCAGCGAGATCTCGCCAAAATCTCGGGGTTTTTGACCAATTTTTCACTTTTTTGATCGGATTTGGTCCAATTACCCTTAAGAAATGTCGAGACCCGAATATTCAAATCCGGACCCTTTGTGTATAACGCACTAGTCTAGGATCACGCTAGTGTACACAGACTCAACATAGATGAATATCACAATTATACACAGCAGAAAGATAATAAAAGACTTCTTATATAGAATATTACCTATTGAATGACCTTATGGTCAACTTACAAGATTATGCCTCGCAAGGTCAAACTGTGAATAATAAATTAAACTACAGCGGAATGAAATCGTAGATAAACCCCTTAGTATACCACATGCAACTGACAAGGTTCACACCCTAGACATTCGTCTCCTCTTGGTACTCCTCATCAAGAGCCGGTGTAGATTCCTCATCAACTGGTGATTTTGTTGTTGGTAAGGGTGAGTACATAAAGCACTCAACAAGTTGTGCACAGAATGCAATTCTAACATAACTATATGTAAAGCTTATTCCAAAGGAATGACTAACTTAGTTATTTTGCAGTAAAGCATCATTTGTAAATGAATGCAATAAGTAGATTGAAAAGACAGTAAAACAAATAATAGTAATAATAACTTTCAGCATTTTCTTAAGTAAACATGGCATCCAGCCCTAATTCATGTTCCAACTTTCCAATAACATCTAGCCTTCCCATCCAAGTTTTCATTTTGCAAAATCTAACTCTTGACTGTAATTCACGAGCATTGCTCAATACCATGAGCATGGCTATCCGAATAGATTTTACACTCTGCAGAGGTTATGCGCTTTACCCACACGACATGATCCTTTCTTTTTAGCCTTTAATTTCACGCTTCCTTAGTACTACCTGCTAAGGTTTTAACACTGAAGGGACTGGTTACCACACTTAGGGCCTCCTCTTACACCATGTGAGTTCATAAAAAGGCGAACCTTACACCACCACTGGTAGTACCAAAGCTAAAATATTGCAAATTAATTAACTAGGTCTGTCCCATTCCAGACATGTGGTTGTATGTTTGACTCAGGTCAAAGGCTTACAAGGTTAAGTCCTTAAGATGACTAGGGTAAGACTTTCACATACCCTTTGCCCTTCGGCCCACCTTGGCACACTCCCCTTGCCACTTGCCCCAATCTAAATGATTACCACCCTAGTTGATTACCATGCACCATGTGCAATCAACAAATCAATATCGTTTGGTGACATATGTCACTACAACTCAACATCATTGTGTGACAGCACCTAACACACCAATTTTATAAATATGTTCCATATTCCATTATTCAAGATTAACTTTTGATATTCCAAAAACATGAGTTATACGTGGTATGGCTAAGCAAACTAATCATGGTCTAACCAACCCATGTTGATTGCTAATATTAACCAAGTAATAATGAACCATCCTAGGGTGACAATTAATCATGGCATACAAATGACAAGGTATGGTATAGCTCAGTTGGACAGATTAACTAAATCCCAAATTATTTTGAAACAGTTGTACACATAAAATAACATGCATAATGTAAAACAATATAGCAATTTTGTAAACTGGGTTCAACATGATCAAAGCACAACTTGCCTTGGAAAAGCTCTTGTTCTTGCTCTGAAACCTGGTCTTGAGTCAACGAATCTTCCTCGAACACTCTGAGCACTTCGATGTTTACGTGTAATGAGAAAGAATATCAAATAAATACAGCAAAAAAACTCTAAAAATCAAATAAATTCACCATTAAATAGATCTAAATTTAAAAAATTTAGAAATTTAAATCACCTCAATCGGAGCTCGTATGAGGGAGAGCGGGCCCTTGAAAGATTTGGAAATAAAGAAAATAGAAAAAAAGATCAATCCAGATTTATTGAATTATTTTTGCACTAGAAAATACTATTTATGATGTCAGCACCGATCCGGCTAAACACCAACCGACACGTGGCACCATCGGTGCATGGACCGAGTCCATTGTTACCCTTGAGTTCACCATGAACCAGGCTCATGGCATAGTACCGTAGACTGGTGGGACCAGCCTTGTTGACTGGCGGTACATGCAGCTGCTGATTGGACATACACGTCAGCTAAACACGTGACATAGCAGTCATGTAGATGGCACACGTCGACGACCGGTTCATGCCACGAAATCACGAAGCTTGGTCTTCTGGAGACAAGATCTACGGCTGCGCCCAGCCAGAGACAAGAACGAAGACCACTGCACAGCGTTTTAGCTGCTTTTCGGCGACTTCAAGCGGCGGATCTGGAAGGTTTGAAGACGACGATTCCAACGATTGCTTCAACGCGACCCAAAATAAGGCGGTCGATGAGATCCAAGCACAAAACCACAGTGGTGCACTGGCTTTCTCTGGCGAGCTCCCGCGGTGGCTCTAGGGCATCTCACACATCGCTTCATAGGGCAAAAAGGGCGACACAGCTCGATGATCCTCGGGAGGGGGTCCTCAGCCTTAAATAGCCCCTTGGCATTCGCACTTGGGCCAAATCTATACGGACACGGCGGCGCAATTTGCCTCCGAAACGGCGACGACTCCACTAGAGACGGAATCATAGTTGTCCACGCGTCTACAACGGACGGACCCCTTCACATCTGACGTGGTGCAATCTAGCACATCCGTGCAAGCTTGATCCAACAGCCATGAAGCCTTAGGGTTTCAAGATCGTTCGCCACCACTCGATCAAGAGTGAATGGCCACCGATCTAGGGTTTGGAGTTAATCCCACCTGTCCACATCCACCGATCCGACAGCTTACTCGCACAGGCTATCGAGTCGTATAGTGCCATACGGACCGAGCCAACGCGGAGACACCAGGCTGGGCCTTAGAGTTTCCCGGCCCAACACTGTTGATTGATTTTAAATCCCTTTTCGAAATAATTTAAATCAAGAAAATAGATAAAGCCATATAAAATAATACAAATACCATAAAAATCTAGAAAATATTTTAATACATTTGGAACTTAAATAAAATATTTTTGACAAAAAATTATTTAAACTTTCTCGTTATTACTTAATAATTAATTAATTCAAATAAAATCTAGAAAAATCCAATAAATTTAGAAAATTCAAAATGCATATTAAATTCAAATAAGTAAAAATTGGGATGTAACAAGAAAGTCATATTCCATGAAAATTTGTTGAAAAACCAAAATTTTGAGACATTTTATAATTTCGGCATAAACACTATCATATTTTTATAAAATGGTAAAAGGTTGATCATGATATGAAAAAAATATGATACTATCTTTAGAAGTGTAGGATAATACATAAATTTTTTCAAAATAATTTAACTTCATTTGTTATCTTTAAAAAATAAAAAATAGAATGAATATAATTGAGACAGAACATTGTCAGAATTTTATGAATTTTCTGGAGTGTGATCATGATCCAAAATTTTTATGAGAGCTTAAGAATTGCTTGAGTACAATTTTATAAAATTTTAAAAAAAATTAACTTTTTTTGTTTGCTCAATCAAATCTATGTATACATTGAACTTCATTTGTTATATTTTAAAAATCAAAAACAGAAAGAACATAAATAGTACAGTGCCCTTGTAAGAGTTTTATAATTTCACTAGTGTGTGATCATGATCCAAAAATTTTTATAAGAGCTTAAGAATGTCCTTAGCACCCATCTATAAAAATTTCAAAAATTCTAAACCTTTTTTGGTTGCTCAAGTAATTCTATGTATTGATCATTAGGCTTTTATCAAGACGTAGGACTGAAGCTTGATTATCATCTGAAAATTTTAAGGAAACATTTATGATGCATCAAGACCATAATTTTTTTAAAAAAAATTCTAAATTGATTTGAACCATTTTTCATTCGTTGAAGTTTGCCAGCAGGGCTTTTATCAGTACAGTAGCATTGTTAGAATTTTTTAAAACTCTTGAAACTTGATCATAATCTAAAATGTTTATGAAAATATTATTTATGCATCAGGATCATCCACAAAAAATTTCAAAATTTTATGCCGTGGTTTGTTCTATTTTTCATTCGGTTCAAATTTGTCGGTCAGCCTTTTATCAGGAAAGTACCACTGTCAAAATTTTTAAAAATTCCTTAAGCTTTATAATAATCTGAAATTTTTATGAGAATATTAGTAATGTGTCAGGATCATCCACAAAAAATTTTGATGTCCTTTGAACTATTTTTCGTTCTGTTGAAATTTACCGAGATTTCGGCAATTTTGAAAGAAATTTCAAAAATTCGTCGAAATCTCAGAAATTCCGGTTAAAAAAAATCTGAATTTGAATTTTTGCTTTTTATTTCATCCGAAATTTTAAGAGTCTATTTGTTTTAGCTTTTGATTCTAGGTTCTAGCCCTAAAAGTAGAATAAAAAACAAACAGCACGATTCTAGAATCCAATTCTCATCATTCATCCCACCTATATACATTAGAATCCACAGTCTATTTCGTATGTGCTTTTGGATTTCAGTTTTTAGAGAATCAGCTTCTCTACAACCACAATCTAGAATTAGCTTTTAGAGAATTTAAAGCTGAAACAAATAGACTCTAAAATTTCGGTAAAATTTTAAATTCTAGCCATTATCGAAATATCAACCGAAAAGGAGATTTTAAACCGGGCTAGACACGCCCACTCCATTTCTTCGCTCGCATGGCATCATCCGAAAATGCCCGTCCCTCTCGCACGCATCGCGTGGGGCATCATTCTCTCGCACCCCAAGGCAACCGCAGCAGCAGCGAAAAGACGACGACGACCAATAAAAAACGAGCCGCGCCGACCTACACCGACTGAGCGGCTGGGCCAGCCAGCCAACCAACGCGGCATGCACAAGACAGCAGCGGCGAAAACCAACGGAAGAGAGAGGAGAAAAGGGTGGTGGTAAAAAATATCGCGGTCGGGTCGGGTCGGGTCGAGGACGAAACCTCGAGACGTCGACGGCAGGAGGAGCAACTAGCAAGCCGAGGCGACGCGAGCTCCCCGCTCCCGAATCCCGCGATCCCCGAAACCCTAGAGGCCGCTCTGGTGCCTCGGTCCCGCCGCCCGTCCGCCGAGGGGCCCGGCTCCGCCCGCGATTCGGAGGGGGCGAGCGCCCCGCTCCGTTGGGCCGCAGCGGGGTGCTGGTGGCGGATGCTGTCGCTGAGGGGGCGGCGGGAGGGCGCCGCGGGGTTCCGGGGCATGGCGGACGACGTCGAGCTGGAGGAGGGGGAGGCCTTCCCCGACGACGACGGCGCCGGCGACTTCGTCGACCCCGACGTCGCGCTCTCCTACATCGTGAGTACCAGCCTCCTCCCCTCTCCTCCCGGGCTCGCGGAATGCAGCCGCGCCGGCGGGTTGTGCCGGCTGCGTTGCGGAGGCTGCTAATCCAGTGCGCTGAGCGGCTCGATCGGTCCAATTTTGCGAGAAGAAATTTGAGGGCTCTGTGCGATTTCGTGGTTCCTCGATAGGCCTCGTCTGTTAGTTTAGTACCGTGAGTACTCTGGACATCTCAACCTCGTGTAGTACGCTGTGCTTTTAGCCTTTTATCTAAGGTTAGTAGAGTGAGGGAGTGAATGCATTGGTTCATTTTGTTGGAATGGGGAAAACACTGCTCGTGTTGGTCATTAGTTGATTGATGCGGGTGATGCTCAGCTGCTAATTTGGTTGAGCGCTTTCATGGCTCCGTCTTGGCTTTACAAGGAATAATGGACTGGATGTCTTAACAACTGTGTGTGCTGTAAGAGTTACTCCAGCTTTGTTGCATAGTGTAAAGGACCAACTAACTAGGGAAACAACCAGAAAATTCTTTCCCTTTTTAACTGAAGCATAAACTTTTGGCAAGTCTATAAAAATTGTGCTCCAGTACGAGGGATATTCCAGGCTTTTATTTGTTGTTGTTTGACCCACTGGCTGTAGATTTGTTTCCATGAGTGCTATTTATGGTTCCAATGTTGCTCTTTTGCTGGCATTGTCCTATAAATGACAAGTGTGTCATTGCTCTGACTTGGTAGCACGAGGGTGTTTGTTTGATTAGGCACTCAAGACTCAAATATAGAAATACAGATTATCGCTATGGGTTTTGAAGGAAGTGAAAGGAACAAAAGAAAGCATGAATGGTGGAACCTTTTGATGTTGAAATTTGGTGAAAGGAACACACAGTATGCTGTTATTTTGTTTTAATTTGTTAGGATTAGACCTTTTGAAATGATTGCTGTAAGGTCTTCGCTGATCAGTTCTTCATTTGATGCATATCTAGAAACCTTACTTAGTTATATGCTGTATGTCTATAACTATGATCTTAGATTTTTGTCTTCAACTCTTCATTCTTTTCCTCCCATGTTTTTTTTTTCAGGATGAAAAGCTTCAGCATGTTCTTGGACATTTTCAGAAGGACTTTGAAGGAGGAGTGTCTGCAGAGAACCTAGGTAAAGAGCTGAGTAGTTTTTTTGTAGGTTTCTTCCGTTCAATGCGTTTGAGAGAGAGATTAAGCAGAGCACAATCTTTGACAGGGTCGAAATTTGGTGGATATGGTTCATTTTTGCCCACATACCAGCGTTCTTCTCCCCCTTTGTCTCAAACCAGAAGCCCACCCAAGGTGGGAAACATGAGCACCTCAAGATCACCTTACCATCAAACCGCCGAGGTGCTTTATTGATTTCCATTGTGCTGTTAACCAGTGTATGTTGTGGTGAATATGCATCCATGTGGTATTGAAGATGCCATGATTTACTAATGCAGACCATGGGTCAAAACCCTTCAACTGTGGCAGTGGAATCCATTTCCCGAAATAATGGGTCTGCAGCACCTTCATCTGGTGATTTATGTAAAAAGGAAAGATGCTCAAGCATAAATGGCGAGAAGGACTCTGTTGCGTGTTCTACTTCTTTGGACAGCTCATTTAATGGTAGTGACCAGAAGACACTCAAAGTTCGGATCAAAGTTGGTTCCAATAATGCTTTGATGAGAAAGAATGCAACTATCTACAGTGGCCTGGGCCTTGATATTTCTTCATCTTCGTCCATGGAGGGAAGTCCTGATGGTCTTGAAGGGTTCTCTCCTGAGTTTAACAATGTAACCTTTGATTCTCCTCAGACTATCCTCCAGGTAAATTACTGTATAATCACTGAGTTGGCATTTATTTCACTCATTAAGCATAGTCAAATAAGTAAATATAGTTGTTTACTTTTCTTTGTGCATGGTCAATCAGATCATGACGTGCTTTTCAATTCCTGGAGGGCTCTTGCTGTCACCTCTGCGTGGTGACATTCTGCAGTCAACAAATAAGGTTGCTCCATTATTAAATAAGTGGGAGACACACCTGGACGTAGAAAATACACCAAGAACATTTGAAGGCTATTCGGAGCCTTCTCTTCCGTTTGGACATGTCAGAGGTCATGTGGCTAAGAAAATAAAGTCTGACAGTAAGAAAAAGAAGTCTATAGATACCAAGGCTAAAAAGGATATAGATCATACTAGTGCAATCGTGAACAAGGAGGTTAACATTGAAACCCCTTCCTGTCAAGAGATTATATCAGGCACACCTAATATACCCCGTTTGTCTGGTGTCCCAACCACGGAGTTTAAAGGCGTGAGTCAATTTGCAGAAGAATCAACAAGAAATGCATGTATATCCGGGCCTTCTCGACAAAATAAAGAAGTTCGATTGAAAGAACAAATAGGTGGCAATGACCTGGCAGCAGTTAAAGCTGAAGCAATCAAAGCAGAGGCAACAAAGCATATAGAAAATAGTAGTTTTGACAATCCAGGAACTGGTTATTCAGCGAAAGGGAAAGTAAAACTTAAGACAAGCAAAGTGGAGATGGGTTTAGAAGAGAGGAATATGACTAATCACAAATATTCTCCATTTGATAGGAAGAAAGAAATCAAAGTAAATCCTGACAGAAAATTTGAGGCAGCCATAGTTGATTTTGAAGATAATGAGGATAAGAAAGGTTGGGATGTTGGGCCATGTGATGATTTGAAGAAGGCTCCTGGTAAAGAAACCTTTGCCAGTGACAGAATTGGGGAAGATAACTCCCAAACTGAGATCAAAAGAATGCAAAAGGAACACAAAATCAATGCTGCGGCATCGTGTGATTTCTTGGAGGATGACAGTTGTGCCCATTCTTCTGCAGCGGTTAAAGATAGGAAAAATGACTCGTTAAAATCTAATCATTTTGAAAAGAAAGTGAAAGCCAAATCTCATAAAGATCTTGGTGAAAACCTACATGTCAGATATGAAGAAAAGGAGGGAGATTTGTTGGAGAACAGAAGTGCCCAGGGTGAGTTACGACAGAAAGAGAAGATGATGAACGGCGATAATAAGAAGGGACTTGATATGTCTGGGACAGCAAGGAAGGAGATCCCAGCCAGTGTAAAGCGCGACAGATTTCCAGCTTCGGAAGAACAACAATTGCATATGCCTTCAACCAGTGGGATAGCAACTACAAATGCAGCTCCTCTTCCTGCACCTGTTGTGATAGAGGAGCATTGGGTATGCTGTGATATGTGCCAGAAATGGCGTCTCCTACCCTATGGGACGAACCCTTCGATGCTCCCAACAAAGTGGAAATGTAGCATGCTTGACTGGCTGTAAGTTCAAGTTCATGCATAGATTAGAAATGCTTGTGTACTTGTTTATGTTCCACATTTATCCATATTTCTATCCTTCTACATGCATGCCTTAGTATTTGTACTCAATAACTGACATCTTACATATTACGAGTTGTCTTCAAATACTTGGTTTGCATACTCAAATCAATTATATCCCAGTTGGATTTGACCTGGATTTTTTTTTCCATCCACCTTAACACCACCATTTCTGTTTCTGATCAACATTGAGGTCATAGTGCAAATACAAGGTTTATGCAATATTCTTTCATTAATGATTTGGAGAGTTCAATCTTCCCCTTACTAAAAAAATACCATTCAAATTGTTTGCAGACCTGGGATGAATAGATGTGACATTAGTGAGGATGAAACAACAGAAGCTCTGAATGCACTCTATGTCACTTCAGTCCCTGCCAGTGGTGTTTCTTCTGGTGGTCCTCATACTGCAGCTGCAGGTACAGCAACATCCAGCACCTACAATATAAGTGGGCAGCTCGAGCAGAGTAGGAAACGGAAAAATTCTCTGAAAGACGGAAATGGTATGGCTGAGAGTTATTACCCTGCGCCAGCATCAATTCCTCTGATGAGCAACCAACAAGCCCCAACCAAAAATAAAAGAACTGTTGATGGTGAACATTATCCTTTCGAGAGAGATTCTGTGAGCAAACATGGCCTAGGGCCAGTGAGCAGATCAGCTGACTTTGTTGTTGAAAAGCAGAAGTCTAAGCACAAGAATCACAGTACCTACTCAGATGGAGGTATTGTTCTTTTTCCTATTTGTTACTTATGTTCTGTCTGATTTTTACTATCTTCTGATACATTTTCATTATATGCTTGCTTTAGTTATTTGCATTTCTTGCTTACACATAATTTCTTATATAAATACAGGAGATCTTATGGAAAAATCCAAGAAACGGTCGAAATCTAAAACCAAAAGAGGGGTTGACCGAGATGAACACAAAACATCTAAGAAAACTAAAAAAGAGGATCAGCATCATTTTGACAGAGATCGGAACAATGAATGTGATTTACCTGGTGGGGAAGTTCGTGATGAAACTAAGACTTTGGCTGCCAAGGCAAAAGGCACAGAGAATTCATGTGTACAAGGTGACATTTCTTTACACAAGGAAAAAGTTTCTTTGAGGTATGAATTTTTGGAAAAACCCAAGAGGATCAGTAATGAGGATGCAGCCTTTCGTAAGGAGAAGAAAGAACATCCTGCAGATGTTGAAAGATTAGATTTGTCTGGCAAGAAGAAGATTTCGAAAGAATGGGAGGGGAGTCAGCACAATTCAATTGATCACGAAAGCAAAGGGGCCAAGAATGAAAACTTGAAGGAAAGAAAGCCAAAGATAATGATGTCTGAAGAAATGATGTCCAAGGTAGATAATATATCTGGAAAAGTTCCAGATGCACATACACTGTTGTCTTCTGCTGGGGGGCGTCTAAATAATGAGCTAGTTGCTGACAACAAATTTGTTACTGGGAAAGAAGGTCCATCAGAACTATGGGAAAATCTACCTCCTAGGCATGCTTTAGACTTGTCTGAACCCACTAGGAGGGATGCCTATCTTCAATCTTCTGCAGTTGCAACTTCAAGCTCTTCAAAGATCTCAAGCTCTCGGAGAAACAAGAACTCGCAAGAAGCAAAGGGCTCTCCAGTTGAATCAGTCTCTTCATCCCCACTGAGAAATTTTAACACTGAAAAGATTTCTCATGGCAGAAACACTGGAAAAGATGGAGCACTGGATGCTGATTCAAGCGCCGTGCATAGCGCTGTAAAATATCCAAGCATCGAAGTTGGTGTGTTATATAATGGTCAGCGATCTAGGAATTTTGAGGTGAGTCAGGCTGCAGGTGAACCCATTTTGCATGGTTCTTTACATGGGAGTTCTAATAGCAACAACAAGGAGGTAGCTCAGTTCGCCCGTACTCAAGTTTATGATATCACTCATTTCGATAGGGGTTTGGATAATAATCTGCCAAAGGAATCATGGAGAAAGGACCTTGCTGCAAATGACTCTGGTGTAGGTAGAGGAGATGGTCACTTGTCTTCTGGTGATAAAAAAGGCTTGGATAGGCATGGCCTTTCACTGCAACCTGATCAGCAGAATCTTTTTGACCCAACGGCTACAGCTTTGGATGCTGAATCTGATCCCATTATGGATGAAAGTAAGAATACTGTGCCTTCTCACCAAAGTAGAAATGGATCCGGTCATTTCCTTTCACATGGAAATAAGCAGTCAGAGATGTCAACCGTAAAACAAAAATCACAGCCTAGAATTGATAATCAAGATACACAGAAGTCCATTGCTCAAGTTGTCCATTTGCATAAAGAAGGCAAATCAGAAGTCCACTCCACTCTAGTAAAATCTGATACTTCAAAAATGAAAGCCCAACTAAGGAGGTCCAATGTTGAAAATGGAGTGCAACATGGCACTGTGAAGCAAGCAATTTCTAATCCCTTGGACACCGCGAGTCCAGTTAGGAAGGATGTTAGTATTGTTGCATTTGCTCTTAAGGAAGCTCGAGATCTGAAACATAAAGCTAATCATCTGAAGGTTGTTCACCCTTATTTCGTTAAACGTTATCACAGCATGATTTACCCATGATATCAACTTTGCCTTATAAATTTTCTGAACACAATCTGCCCTTCAGGATAAAGGACAAGGGCTTGAAAGTACAGGCCTTTACTTTGAAGCCGCCTTGAAGTTTCTGCATGTTGCATCTCTTTTGGAAACTCCTAGTTTTGACAGTTCAAGACCAGGTGATGCAGCTCAGTCAATGAAGATGTACTCTGAAACTGCCAAACTCTGCGAGTAAGCTATCCGTACACCTGTCTGTTTAACATATCTAGTACCTTTTGCCAAGTGGTTTCTTGTGTATATTGTGGTTGTGAGATAGAGTACAGAACAGTATAATTCTTGTGCGGTAATTCTGTGAATTTCCTGTGACTTTCTTCTTGACCCATCTGACAGTTAATTTGTCAAAATATTTGGTGATATTGTTTTGAGTTGCAATCCTGTCTCGCAATCTTGATAGGCAGGACCGAACATACTTCATTCTGGGATGGAAAAAACCTGGATATGTTTAGTTGGTAAAGGGTAAATTATTGAATGCTGCCCAATTGGATCTAGGCATGTAGTGATTACTCTCCTCCATGTTAAATTGATTCAAGTATTTTTCACATACAACCATCAGTTGAGGTTTGGAATTCAGTGAGCACGCTAAAGTTTGCTGCTATGTGTAGTACTGATGCTGACCAAGCATATTATATGCTAAAAGTTTTTATTTGACTGTCCAGCTTTTGTGCTCATGCATATGAACGGTGCAAGAAAATGGCTGCTGCTGCTTTAGCATATAAATGTGTAGAAGTGGCTTACCTCAAGACGGCATACTACAAACACCCTAGTGCAAGCAAGGATCGACAGGAATTGCAGGCAGTTGTACAGATAGCCCCAGGTACTTGATGCCCAAAATATGGAATTTAATTCATAGAAAATTTGTCTACTCTAGCTTGTAAACTAGAATTTCAAATAGTTGAATCTTCTAGAAAACTACCGGATTTTGTTGAAGGCTTATATCTATTATCCTTTGTACTGCATCCTGCAAATTTCATTGAATAAACTCGAAATATTCCGATTCATCTGTAAGTTCACTAAGCATGGGTAGAATTATGCAGGTTCAGACACAGTTGTGGCTATGCAGGTGCTAGGTATTTAGCCACGAATGGCTCGGTAACTAAACCAAATTACGCAGAAATGCAGCTATGACAACATATGCCAGCAGTGGATTTATTGGCCTAGAGTGCTAGATCTTGACATGAATTATATTGGACCTGGCATTACTCTTTAGCTAATTTGGTCGTACATGATTCTTGATTTAAAAAAATCCCTGGTAATTGCAATCAAAGTTATGTTGGGCATATTCTGTAATTTAATGATGTTGAAACCTTTTATGGGCTGAATTCACATGGTCTGTAGCGGCAGGTCCACGAGTAGGGTAGCTTCTTCCCTACCAAGTTATCTATTTCCTAAATAGTTTGATAAGTTTCCTAAAATAAGGATTAGTTGTTTGGCATCTTATCTATTAGTTAGGAAGGTTATGTGTTAGTTAGGAAAGTTATCATTTAGATTGATCTTATCCATAATTGTTCCAAGAGCTCTGTATATAAGGAGGCTGTTGTAATCGTTGGAGGAAGCAAGAAAGAAAGAACAAAGTGCATCCCAGTCTTAAGTCTCCTCTCTCCCAACCACGCCGTTGCCGCCCGGCCAACCTCTTGGTGGTGTTTACCCTATTATGGTCTAAAGACCATTTAGCAAAACATTAATAACTCATGAGCATATGAATTATGGATTTTTTTTTTATGGGACCAGGATGAGTTCCCACCCACTCGGGGGTGAAAATACCCTATTTTCAAACAATAATAATAATAAATTGTAGTTTTTTACTTTGAAATCTTTGTTCACTTTCATTTGCACTTCTGGCATTTAGTAGAATTACACATTTTGTTTTGTTTTATTGTATTGTTGCTCTTTTTTCTGAGACTTTATGGTACATTATATGGAACATTTACATGTGTTGAATATTTTGTGGCAGTCTTATGGAACTTTTATGTGTATATTAGCTCTTAATTATTGCTGTCATATAGGTGAATCACCATCATCATCTGCCTCAGATATTGATAATTTAAATAACCATGGATTATCAAAGGCCCCCTCAACCAAGGATGGAAATTCACCTCAAGTGGCTGGCAACCATTTGCCACTAGCTGTTCGTAACCGAGCACACTTGTTGCGGTTACTTGCCTATGTAAGTACCTTGCTGCGTGTCCCAATGGTCTGTTACTGCAAACAAGCTGTTGCAATTTTAGATTGGTAGAATTTCAAAATTTATAGGTATCAGTTCATGACACATTTATCCCTTAATGAGAAACACCTCTATGGGTATGGAGTTTCAAATATGTTGCTGTCCCATTATTAGTAATTCTTGTTTTGCGTACAATATGGGGGCTTACATCCGACAAGCAGAAATGACTTAGGAACTCAACGCATTTATCAATATGCTAATTATGATATGGTTGTTTGGTTGAGGTTGGATCAGTCACTTATCCAGCAAAGCAATCCAGCATTCAAGGCCCTCTTATAATTCCCCTATGCTTAGCCAAGCTGCAATTACACTATTAAACACTGAAATAGCATTGACGCTCATTAGCATTTGGTTTGATTGCAGTGGCAATAGTCTGAATGGCATCTTTTTTTATGACAGTGGCTGTTTGAGGCTTTGAACACAGCAATAGCAATGATAATTATGGCTGAATGGGAAACTTGGTGTAGTGGTACATAAATTGACGATATGACTGAAAAACAATTTAGCTTCATACCCAAACCTTGCTAGCAGGGGTTACAAAACCATTTTGGTGGGTGAACCTCTCCATGGCTGGTTCCCGTTTTTTGCCTGTTAACGGCTAACCGAAAACCGGCAAAAAGCTGAACTCAGATTTTTAATCTGAAAACCACATGAAACCCGATCAAATCAGTTGAAAACCAGTCAATTTTAATTTGATTTTTTCCCCAGTTGGAGTGGTGTGGAAAATCTCAGGGAACATCAAGATATCCAAAAACTGGCAGGTTGCTAGTCCCTCTTTAGAGGCCAAACCTTCCTAATCAAATGTGGTTTCAGTTTGAGTTATATGGAGCAAATAGCCTGAAACTTAGTAAATTTACTATTTCTTAACCATTATCAGCAACTGAATATGCTTGTAAGCTTAATTGCATATGGTAAAAAATTGCTAAGTTAGCATAATGCTACTTCAGTGCATTACCATTCAGTAATAATATTTGGAATCTAATTTTTGCTTGTTTTGTTGATCTTCTTAGACAAATGATGTCAATAGCGCATTTGATGCAACTCGGAAATCACAGGTTGCGATTGCTTCTGCTGTTGGCAATCAAGAAAGGGAAAAAGGTGTGGATGATGGTCTTGCTTCAGTAAGATCAGTTTTGGATTTTAACTTTAACAATGTCAATGAACTACTAAGACTTGTTCGGCTTTCTATGGAGTCAATCAGCAGCTGATGTGTTCAGAATTGCACAAAATGCCACTCTCAATAGCTATTGTTGGATGCGCGTCATAATTTGTGTTCCTCATAATGATGGTTACAGTTACCTGAGTGTATTTCTAAAGTGCAAAACGGATGGATTTACTCAGGCTGCTGTGAGTTTTCTAGACACTGGCTTGCAAGATTTTGTATCTTTGGAGGCATTCAGTACTTTCATACAGTTTGAGCCTTTGAGGCATGTACATTGGATTATGGGTATCAATTGGTGCCTCAGTGGATGGCAGCTGAGGTAAAATGAGCTTTGTATGTACTATATGTGATGGGCTGGGCTCCGGGGATCATTCTACTGTAGATTGCAATTGAAGGCAAAGGTGTAATGTTGTTGGGAACAGATGAGCTCCGTATCAAGCATTCCTATTCCTAGATTCTGTAAATTATGTGAATCATTGACCAAACCTTACTTATGCTAACTTAGGAGCAGTACTGCATTGTCCTTTGAGGTAGTGTCAGACAGTGATATTGCATCAGCACTTAAAAAACAATTTTGAAACGGGTATGTTTCATTTGAGTATAATAGCTCTGAAGACTAATTGATTATTCTTTTTCCTATTCTTTCCCTGACGTTGTTGTTTAATCTTGAGCAGGGGAGAAGAGTGCTAGCAGATAGTTGTGCTAACCAAGATTAATTTCTTTTTCCTTCTGATGGAGTCTTGTGGATGAGTTCAAGCAGGTATTTTTTCGCTAGTACTAATTAGATCATTATCTGTCTCTATTTTGCTTTAAGAAAATCATACATTTCATTTCATCTCAACCTCCTACTTACCCTATATCCCTGCCTGAACTTTTTTGTTTTTCCCTCAAAATTATAGTAGGCTGATCTTATGTTCAAAAGTGGATCATATTCTCTGTTTGGAAGTCCTGCCTTAATTTTCATTAATTACTGCATCAGACCCTTGTTATCTTCAGCCCGAATCAAGCGGAATGCACTCACTAATCAGTGCTAAACTGTGTACAGAACACAACATGGAGTTCACAAGCATTAACTGATTCTGTAGAACAGTGATGTATAATGTTTGTCATGCATACGATAATGGGAATGGTTTTAAAAATCCATTGGGGATCTAGTTCTGGAGAGCCACGGTTCCACTTCACAGCAGTTTCGATCTATCTGGGCCAGTTGCCTGTTGCCACGATCTCTATTGGCTAGGATCTAAGAGAATAAAAATCATCTAGTGAGTGTTATCCAATACCATACTGGATATATTAACCATGTACCTTGATTGTGCTTAATGGTGTTATTCAACTTAACACATCTTAAATTGACACTAGATGTGTTGGAGCATCAGCATTTGAGATTCACTGCGTTGATTAAATACATTAACATTTTCATACTTACACTAGAAGTTCTGCCAATTATTCTGATTATGGTTGGTTCTTTTTTCCCAGTTTTTTTTTCTTTTTTGACGGAGTTTTTTTTTCTCTCTCTCTCTCTCCCAGGTTTCAGAGAAGCAATGGCGTGGAACCGTGGACCATGAGCTCTGTGAATCCTGTAAAAATCTCATGTATAGTAGATTAACCTGTTTGTTCGTGTTACAGAACCAGAACCTGGGAGTCGCCACCTGCACGTTGTACAGACACCTGAAACCAAAGAACCTGTTACCACGTTTCTGCACCAAACAAGCCGAGAATTTGTAGGCATAGAATTTTGTCAGCTCCGCTGCTACTTACTGTTTGTGATATCCCAGAATTAGGCTCAGAATATTGCTTTGTAGAGTAAATATTGAACATATCTGTTGTACACTAATTGTATTCGTACCTTTGGTTCGGTTGAGTAAAATGAATGCCAATGGTTGCCCTCAAAACATTTCTGCGTTGCCTTATGTTTGGCTTTAACAGCTTGTGAGTTGTGATCGTTTTCTAGAGTTAACGAGTCTTGAACAAGCTCACATTCTGCTTGTGCTTTGCAGTGCCATCGGAGCCTAAGCGTCGCACCGTGTGCATAGTAGCAAGGAGGGCTTCCACGTCATCAGGTTGAGCATCAGTGAGGGTAAGGTCACAACCAGTACTTGGATGAAGGATGTGAGCATTTCCTTGCGAATGCCCTGTGACTCCTGGCCCGGTGACAATTGCGTGCTCAAGGGTGATAATTAATGAGGAAATGTTAAGCAACAGGTGTTGCATGTGGCTTTCATCCTAATCAACAAATCTTGTTGACGGAGACGGAAAAAAATTATGGTAGTATCGAACTCTCAACACTGTCTCCTGTATGGGTTTTGGATACAGAAAGTTTCTTGTTATGTTTTTTTTATAGTAAACTGTATTGCGGGTCACCGAACTTATTGTGGTGACTGGTGATTCAAATAAGCCATTATTTTTTCAAAATACAGATTTGTGTCACAAACACAGTCAAGGATCACTGCTATTGCCAACCATTCGTCGTCCCCCAGTCGTCCTGGTTCTCGCCGTAGCGCTCACCTCCGTCGTCACGTTCCCATCGCTGTTGCCCTTCACGTGTGTTTGGTTGAGTGGTGACTGGTGGGCGGGTGAAAATGAGAATGTCCATGAAATCCACGGGGCCTTGTGCATATTGTCCAATAACGACGACGACTGTCGTAGATCAATTATAATTCACCAATCAAACAAATATAACAATCATAAAGAACACATAGAATATATGGAAGCAAACTATTTTCTCTTTATTGATAATTGATTCTCTTGGACAATGGAGTGCTATATTTATAGCGAAAACCTCTCGGAGGTAGTTTCGGAAGTTGTCTACCAAACTCAGAGTTCAGTTATATCTCAACACTCTTCTCAGACAAATACCGCATAATGCATGCTTCATCAAAAACTCCTCCCAAATACCCAATAGGAAAAAAGATGGAGAAGAGAGTATAATAAATCTGCATATTGTGTTACACTTGTTGTCTTATTAAAAACCTGCATATGAGAAAACTTCAGAAAAACTTTCTGAGGGAAAAAGAGTGCAACTTGTAATCTTCGATTAAGATAACATCTTCAAGATCATAATAAGGGTTATAGTTTAGGGATTTATTCTCCCTGAACTCTGCATCTCCCTAAGTCGCCTCATTCCAATACCACGAACACATCTTTAGAAACTGGATGTTGTCAAAGACTTATTGAATAAATCTGATAGATTTTCACATGACTTAGTTTGCAGGATTTTTGTCTCACCATTCTTCTGGAGTTAACGAGGATAGAAAAGTTTAGAGGCAATATGATTCGTGATATTGTTTTTGACATAACCCAATTGCATTTGTGTAACACAAGCAGTATTATCTTCATTGATAATTATGGGGGTATCGACGGTGTTAATGACACATGACTTCAGGATATGGCTAATCACATGTCTTAGCCAAACACATCCACGTGAGGCTTTATATAATACTATAATCTCGAGTTGTTGGTAGAGATAGCTATCAAGGTCTGCTTAAAAAGACCACTAAGAAATGGTTGTACTACCGAGAAATACAAATCCAGTCTAAGATTTGGCACTGTGAGGATTAGATAGATAACCAACATCCGTAAATCCCACCATGATTGAGTCTTGATCTTTCTGGTAAAATAAGCCAAGATCTTAACTACCTTGGAGGTATCTAAGTAAAGTCTTGATACCAGCCCAATACTTTCTGGTTGTAACCGCATTGTGTCTAGCTAACATATTTATTGCAAATGCAATATCAGGTCTGGTGTAATTCGCAAGATACATAAGTGTCCCTATGACGTTGAACTATAGAACTTCAGGTCCTAAGACTTCCTCATTTTTCATCCTTGGTTTGAATGGGTTTTTAATCACATCAAAGCATATTACTATCATGGGGGTCTTTAAAGGATGAGATTTATCCATATTAAAATTTTCTAATATCTTCTTGGTATAGGTAGACAGGTGCACAAAATTCCTTCGGGGAAATGTTCTAGCTGCAGGCCTAAGCAATATTTGGTTTTAACCTAATCTTTCATCTCAAACTCCACCATAAATTAAGAACTTGCTTCCTTTATGTCATCTGTGGTTCCGATGATATTCAGATCATCGACATAGACTGAGATGATACAGAATCTATTATGTGGCTTCTTTATGAATACACATGGACAATCATCATTATTGGAATAATCCTTCTTCAGAAGAAACTTACTAAGTCGGTTGTACCACATTCTCTATGACTGTTTTAATTCGTATAGCGACCTTTGCAGTTTAACGCTATACATGTTGCCATACAATAATCATTAAATTCTTTTGAGGGAAACTCACCAACATTGTCCATTCGAATAGACTTAATCCTTTTATCTAGAAAAGAGGCTCTTAATTTAATAATTTTTATAATTAATTTAGAAAAAGCATAGTCCCAAGTAGATAAGAGGCATACCTGGGACCGTCTAGTAGAAGCAATTATTAGTACCATGAAGTATCTAATGGAATTCGACAAGGGCTGAATAGATCCACAAATATCATATTAAATTCTCTTGATGAAACTCGATGATTTTTCCCTAACTTTTATAAAAGATAGTCTAGTTATGAGCTTCCCTATAGCACAAGTAGGGTATAATAAGTCTTCAGGTTTAGAGAAGTCTATAGTTTTTATGCTATAGCAAGCAGAATTATTGATGATTTTTCTCATCATATTCAACCCAAGATGACTCAGTCGATCATACCGGATCTTAAAGAGTTCTGGATTTTTAAGTAATATTTTCATTGCAACATAAAATTCAGGTTTTATATATGTATAGTACAATCCTAGGGACGAGGAAGCAAGTTTTTCAACCACACGTTTATTGCACCCGTTAAACTAAGTTATGAGAAGGTATTCTATACCATCCCTATTTTTTGTCTCCATGTGAAAACCACTCAAACGGATGCCTTTGAAACTTAATACAGTATGAATGGCACATGGTATAAGAAAGCATCCTCTATTATTATACGAGTACTTATAGGGAGAACTATAATGGCTCTTTCAGTGACAACAATGAAGGCGTCGCTTCCGGTGATTGTTATAATATTTTCAATTTTCTTAATCAAAATCTGGAAGTATTTATTTTCCCAAAAAAATAAATTTGTGATGCAACTGTCTACAAGACAGATTTTCTCCTCCACCATTGGATTATACATTGTTCTATATTAAAAGTATGTTTTTAGCATTAAGACAATTGGTGCTTCGGGAAACATATTATAAAATATAAAACAAATATAACATAATAAATGAATAAAATATTCTAGGAAATAACAATTTATTCAACTTTGATTGAACCGCTCAACAGGGGAGTAGACCAATCTTCATCAGGAACTAAGACTAAATTGATAAAGAGACTCTTAAGCAGAGTCAAAAGGAAATGTGGATCGACTTAGTAAAATGAAGGAGTATCTAGGAGACTACTGCAGGTCTCCATATAAATCATGGGTGTTCTTCTGGAACTCTTTGAGCTCAACCCCAAGAAGATCGTCTTGATCCATGGGGGTGTTCACGTCCTCATCCATGTGATTAAGAATTATATCATCACTCTTCTCAGTGTCCTTCTCAACAACAGGTTGAGTGGTGAAGTGTGCCTCAACCTTGTTCCCCTAAGTCGTCTTGACTCTCCCAGTAAATTGTATGTAAAGGTTCACCAAATGCTTTAGGGTGTAGCAGGTGCGCGACCAATGGTTGGTGCAGCCATGCCTAAAGTAGGGTTGTGGAGGATGAGCAGTCTTGTTGGCTGAGTCTTGCTTCTGTAACTCTCTTGCCCTTTACCTTTACTACTCCACTGGGGTTTGCCACTTCCCTTATGTATTCTGCCATTATTTCATTTCTCCATTGATGCTTTTGGCCTTTTCCACGACCATGGCTATTACTAGCCCACTGAGCATTGTCGTGTGCTTCGGACATTACCTGTGTCCCATTGGGAAAAACATGATGATTCTTCATTAGGAATTCATCATGTTTCGCTACTTCTAGTAAAATACAGATAAGCTCATAGTACTTCTGATATTTGGTATGACGATATTGTTGTTGGACTATCCACATGTTGGGGTGGAAGGTGCACAAGGTTTTGTCTAACATTTCAGCATCAGTAACTTTCTTATAACAAAATTTCAGTTTAGCGGCAAGCTTGTACATGGCAGAGTTGTATGCTGCCATGGTTTTAAAATCATGGAAGCGTAGATAGGTCCATTTGTGTTGTGATTTTAGTATCAGGATGGATCTTTACTGATTATAGCATTCTTATAGGGGATTCCATAGTGCTGTAGGTCCTCCTCCATCAAATACTCGGCCTTCAGGTCTGTATAGAGATGGTGCCTTAGAAAGTGCAGAGCCACACACTTGGCTTCTTCAGGAAGGCAGGGGCTCTAGCTTCAGACTGGGTGATAGCAACTCCAAGAGATTGAGCTGTCAGTTGAGCTTGGCATCCATTACCCAGGAGAGGTAATTATTGCCATTAAGGGCGAGCTTAGCAAATTCCCTCTTTGTGATGTTCGACATATCCTATATTACATCCATGCAAAATTGAATTTTATTGCCGGTAAAATAAGTATATTGCATGCTCATCTTTGAATCGGTAAAAGTTGGTCTATATCTATTCAGTATATAAATATCTAAAATTTTCCAAGATTTTCCTAGCATTTTTCATAATTTTCTGCTAATTACCAAGTAATTTTTAGAATTACCAAAATAACAGAAAATAAATTCAGCATATATAATCATATAATTATGCTAATAAAAGTAAATCTAGAGATATAGAGCTTCCAATATGTGCTAGGTCTAAGGTTCAGCACAATTACAGAAACCCATATCGATGCAGAAGAAATTCCTGTTCGGCCTTGGAGAGCTTCGTGCTGATAACTTGTTGAATAACAATGACGATTGTCATAGATCAATCACAATGCACTAATCGAACAAATAGAACAATCACGAAGGACACACAAAATATAGGATGCAAACTCTTTTCTCTTTATTGATAATTGATTCTCTTGTATAATAGGGTGCTATATTTATAGCGAAAACCCCTCAGGGATAATTTTGGAATTTGCTCACCAAACCCTAGAGTTACGTTATATCTCAATACATATTACTCTGCCCACTGTCATTTCACGTGGTTGTCCTCCACGTCATCACAGGTTCTTGCTAGCATGGATGGTACCAGCGTTGACCGTCTTAGGCCATGTTTGTTTAGGCTTATGATTTTTGGCTTAAGCAACTTATAAGCACATAGCTTTTAAGCCAAGCTAGGGTGTTGAGTAACCTAACTTTTTTGGCTTTTGAGCTATGGCTTATTATTGAATTATCTGACATACACACAATTCTAATGACTTATTTGCTCATTGTTAAAAATCACTGTATAAGAATGAATTCAATGCAAAATAGCAGCGATTTAAAATATTTTTATGTATTTTTTCTCAAAAATTAATAGCACAAAACTCGAAAACAATCAATTGTACCAAAAGAATAATGACATTTCTCTATTGCTTGAATTCTTTGAACCATGGATCTGTACATAGTATAGTGGATCTGAAATCAACATCACTGGATCCATTAAATTTGTATCAAAGTTTTGAAGAATGGGAGACACCGGTAGAGGTCGTGCACGGGTGGGTGAGTAAAGGTTGCGGCGGCTGGTGTGGTACGCAGGGAGGATGGGGCTGCCAGCGTTGTCCTTGGTACAACATCGACATCCTAGAGGAGCAAATGAGGAGGACAGCGAGCTCTCGCCGCTGCTGCCCGCCTCCCTTCCTCCAGATCTGAACAAAGGAAGCATATCCGCTAGCGGTAGCGGAGAGGACGAGGGTCGAGGTGAAGATTTGGACGAGATGGATGGGATCGCGGAGGACAGGTCACCAGTTTCAGTCTTGGGTAGGACGGTACTGTCAAAGCCGAGTTTGGGGACGATAGGGCCACTAGCATCATGCTTGGGGAGGATGGTACTGCCGATGTTGGGCTTAGGAAGGACAGGGTCACCAACGCTAGGCTTGGGGACGACGGTCCCGCCAATGCCTGGAGGGGGGTGGTGTCTAGATCTGGATGGAAGGGGAGCACATCCGATGGCCATAGAAGGGTAACCGATGAAGGGAGAGGCAGCGGGCGGACAGAGCTGCTTATGAGCGATTCAGTGGTCAGATAGAGCTCTCACGGTGGCCTGGGGAAGACGACATCGAGTGCGGGGAGGACAGTGACGTCGAGGTAGGAGGACGATGGTTGGCTGGGGAGAAGTACATGATGTAAGGATGACGGGGCTGCTGGCACCGGTGCCCTGCAAGGAGACAAAAAGGGTGACGTGGGTGCGCAAGTGCCTGCTCACTTTGGGGAGGGAGAAGGATCGAGGAATAAACCGAAGGGTTGTCACTTTATATGAATGGCATATGGTGGATAATTTTGATGAAGTTAAATGACAAAGGGTTATTCCATCACACAAAGGCAAAAAAAAAAGCATCTCTTTCCTAGCTTTTGACTTATAGTTATAGGAGCCACCTATTTGTTTGAGCTTTAGTTTTTTAGCTTTTAAACTGAAGAAAAAGCTCAGACAAACGGGTCAAGTTTGGCGACTCAAACATGCAGTCAAGTTATAACAGTGACATAGTTGAACCACCTTGACAAGTTCAGTGACCACAAGGCAACTTGCTCTTCTTCGTACGTCCTAAGCAACACATCTCATTACATGACAGGCAAAGTAGAAAGATGACGGTAAAGTGGTGACTGGTGAACAGCTCTAGCTGGACATGGGCTTCACGTTCCAGAAGAGTTTCAGATGGACTTGAGAAATGTGGACAGAGTACATGCACATGTTCAGCGTCAAAACACGTGCCGACTCATGTTAGAGCGTGCGTCTGAGGTGTGTCTGCTCCTTGTACTTCAGAAAAGTAACCTGCAACATTTGCTGCTCCCGACTGCCGAGTCCTAGACCTAGATTTACTTACGTGGTATTGCACCGAGTATATACCTACGTGGCTATGTCAGCCAAGCATATTCCACAGCTCCAGGTCAGGTTAAAGCTGGCTTTCAGTGGGTAATAAAATCAGTAAGGTTGCCAACAGCGAGGTTTCAAATTTCGTTTTCTAACCACATCTTGGGGCGGCCGAAATCCGAAATTTCGGTAGATTTCAAAATTTCGGCCGAAATCCAACCGAAATTCAAAAACCAAATTTCAAATCCAGTGTTTTTGAGGCCGACAAAACTAAAATTTCGGCCGAAAACCTGAGACCCTGCGGACTTTAGCCCTCCGCCCTACCGAGCTAAATCCGGTTTGAGAGCTTGTTGCAAAATTTTCATATGTATTCATCAGGAAAAGCATTATAATTCACCACCAAAAAATTGGTACAAAATCTGGTCCAAACAACATGCAAACCGATCCAAAAAGCCAAAATCTTTTCTAACTTCACCAAAATCACTGTAGCAATTTCAAAATTATCCCACCAAGATTTGAAATCTCGACCCGGCCGAAATCTGAAATCTCAATGAGATTTTGAACCTAGGCCAACGGTGCCGGTTGGAAGCAAGGATTAAAATACCAGGACCAGTAAAAAAGAATCGATCCAAAAAGTTTTGAATTTGATAAATAGTAATTTCAGACGATAACACGCTAAAAATCAGCTAAATTCAAATTTTAAGCTTAATTTTGATAATTAAAACCGTCAAGTAGAAAGCCGGTTAACGTTAATTACCGGAAGCAGCCAAGGTCCGGTATTTGTAACGTAACTGGTTTTTGAATCCTTGGACTTCGTTGGCAAGTGACTGCTAACATGCACCAATTCTGTAGCAACATCATAAAGGTGTGTCTGCACCTAGTAATTCGATTGTAGGCTTGTAGCAAGTTGCGGCATACTATTTTCGGTGGTAACTAGAACCTATACCATAAGACAAGCAGAACATGTGACACAACTATGACAATCCTTTGCAACATACATGTCACTAAAGGGTGGTTATCAACTATCAACTTCCTAAGTTCTATCCGGAGTATGACAGTTCTACCATTGTAATTGTAGTGGAATAATCAGTAAACACGACATCTTCCGCTCACAGGCAGCTGAGTTGGGAAAAGCTAAATTGAGTCAGGATTAGTCACCCAAAACTACGACCATTGAAAAATATGTATTTTCAAACATAACTCCACGTAAACTAACCGACAATTTAATTACCTAACAAAGCTATGAAGCTTTCCCCCAAGGTGCGTTCGTCAGGGCCAGAAATGGGAAAAAGAAAAGTAAGCAAGGAAATTCATGAGTACGCATTAGCTAAGTACTCCTGGACGACACGTCCAATCAGTGTAGCATGGTTAAAACATAACTTGTGTATTATACAGTTGAATCACTGTAGCAAAAATCAAACGTGAGACCCTTCGCTAGTTGATCTACACAAACCAGAGAAAGCAGCTTTCTGGATAAGAGGGTGAATATTCCCAACGAAAACTTCCTCATCCAACATTGCAATGTGAGACCAAATCTGGAAAACATAACGTATATCTGATCAGTGGAAGCAATGGATACTGTACTGTACAAAAAAATCAGATATTTCAAAGTAATGTATTTTTCTTATAAAAGAACAATTTCAATATGCAACCTATGTTATTTTGGCTCTAGTAAACCTTAGACTGGCTGTTACTGCTTGCCAGGAGATATAGGAAGCGGTGGTTACAAGTTACAACCGGATACCAGACAGTTTGCAAAACTGGACAAATCTAATTTGGGCCAACTTTTTTTAACAAGTACTTGGTCCAACATGGTATCCATATTAAAGCATGATAATTTCTGTCAGCACAGGGAACAAGCTATTAAAAGCATGGCTCCAAGAAATACTTACCTCAGTTGCATATTGTCGAGAAAATGACTTGAGATAACCCATTGTGCAAAGACACCATTGCTCAAGCTCTCCAATACTGTAACCAACTTTCTTATTTTGACCATTTAGTTCACTGTCAAAACATAAAAAAAGTTAGTCCAGAATGAGTGAATGACAGCTAGAGCTCCCAAAATTAGTACCAGGCTACAATCAGTATATCATTGGGTAGTAAATATTGGTTCCTTGCATATCACTGCAGGCAAATAAGCTGTTGCAAGATCCTGATCAGCAGGTGTTAATTCATCTAGGAACCAATTGAAAAGAAGTATGCTTTGACTGGTCTCCAGCAATATCTATTGACTGACTATGAATTTTGCTCCATTATTTCAACAAATGAATTTTGCAAGACTAAGTGACAAACACAAAAGTCCAAGTCAAATGAACCCAAAGGCCTAAAACATAAACCGGATTGTTCCTTAAAATGTCGGTCCAAACTTGCAAAAGCAGTTATCTGATAACAGTACTGCAAACTGAATAATAAACTGACCTATTGTTATCTGCTCCATTTTCATTGTCTATCTCCATAGTTGTCGCTTCAGGATCGCTGGCCGAAAATTTTACATTTGGATCTCCAGCACGTAGATTAGGAACCTCTCCATCAGCAGAAACAGGTGGCAAACGTTCAGTGAGCACATCAACAAAGCTCTTGAATAGTAACCTAAGCAATTCCTGTAAAACCACATGATGAGATAATGGGTAAGTTGGCATGAAAGGATGCTGAACTTATGGTAGCAAAGCAAGTACCATGAAATGTTGAAAGAGTATAAATATCTATATCAAATGATATACAAGGGCACACAAAAATCAAATAAACAATAAAGACAATAACAAAAGCAAATAGCGTACCTTGCTTTCATCAAGCCCCCGAGCAAGGAGGGCCTCCTTTGTTTCTAATGATTCTTCAGTAGTTACTTCTGATTCTTTTGCTTTGTCAGCATATACTTGAAGTCGTCTTAGCCTACCTGGTTTTTCGGATGGCACGGGTTGGCCCTCTACAATCTCAAGTGTTGATTTAGCCGCCTCCAACTCTTTGATGGCTTTTGCGCTAACCTCTTTAGCAACTTGAAAACTTTTCCTGAGTGTTAGAATTTCCTTCCGGAGGTCACTGATCCGATTGTATGTTTTACTAACAGCATTTCTAAGAATCTGTAAGGAGGACATGTCAATCAGACAGATTCAACAAAAACATCAAGAGCTAAGTTATAACAAATGAATTGGGGGATGCATTGAGCACAAGAAAGGCTTGATAGCATGAGTATATCACCAAACATGCATGCATAAAGCAGAGACGTTTTCGTATGCGGCATTGATTTCATAAGCATAACAACAATTGCAGGTTTGATTAAAATATAGTTCTGATCTGGTTGATATTTATTACTACTTCTTGGACACATGCAAATTTAGAGTGGACAAATGTAAGGATAAAGAAATCACCTCCCATGGACGATCAGAAACATGAAATTGATCAACATTAGTAGGAGAAAAAACCCATTTGACTATAGCCAAATTGGAAATCAAGCGATATCCCATCATTCTATCAATAGCTATAGCAGTCATCTGTGTGCTGTTCTTCCAATAAGCACTGACTTCATCCATCAACAATAACTGCATTTCCTCATCTGGACATAGTTTAGAGATTATTTGACCATATCTCTCCAAAACGGTGATAAGATGGGTGAAACTTTTTGAACCAATGTCAAGAAGTGTCTGACTAACAACACCAAGTGCGAATTTGGCACCATTTGCAGGAACTATTTGTTCTTCAATCCACGAAATAATATCACGTGTAGTCTTCCTTCCTCTAACCATGCCAACAAGTTCCTTAGATAGTCTGTGGCCTTCGGCGCTTTCCTCACTTTCATCACTATGATATCTGAAGTTAGGCCCAGCTTTTGGGGGTAACAGTCCTTCTAACTCAGTAGCGTCCTCAATACTCTGTGAAAGAGAGAAGGCAAAATTCAATCAAAATAACCGCCGCTCCATCAACAGAGATCATTAGCTAGAAGCATGGAATATCAAAATAGCAAGAAAATCCTAACCAAAAAAGTAAATGACCAAAAAGAATAGGTCTCCTCATTTAAAAAGGAATGGCTCGTATCACATCACTAACCTGCTTGATTTTGTCAAAGTAAGACAACCGAATTTCCCTTTCTAATACTTCTTGGACAAAAACACGTTGTGGAGCCCATTTTGGAAGGCCCTTAACATAGGCCCACTCCTGCCAAGGCCAAATGAATTGAAAATTTGACCTGCATAAGCAGAACAATACCATTACAATTTAGCAGTACGTTGTTTTGAGTGCAATAAGCACCAAACTTAATAGATCACTTATGTTCTGCAACCATCAATTTAGCAGTACGTTGTTTTGACTTTTGAGTGCAGTAAGCGAAACGAACTTAATAGGAGATCACTTATGTTCTTGCAACCATTTGTCTCAAAACTGTACTAGCAATGCATATAGTGTTCTATTTTTTTAAGCAGTAGCAGAGGTGATCATCGTTAGGGTTTCGAATATCTACAAGAATGTATCAAGCAATGGGCTGGAGGAAACAATTCCGTAAAAATTGTATAGTAGGCCAAATATAAGCACGAACCCAAATGAATAAAACAAATAACAACAGTAATGAACTTACAAGTGGTGTGAAAACCATAGGATAAGTCTGGTGCGGCACTCCATATCCATGTTACTAATTCTGTCAAAAAGGGCATGTACTGCTCCTACCACAACTGCAGGAAATGCAGCTGGCAATGCCTGGAAGAGATCTTTAGATAATTAGACTCATTCCAGTCATCCAAAGAAAATAAAACTGCCACTAGCAAATTTTTACAGGATACATGAACGATATGTTGTTTATTCTCTACCCATTGCATAAGGACATCCATAATAATTGGTAATGATGTGTTCTCCTTGCACATTAAAGCATGACCTCATACAACAAAACTCACATCCATATCTTAAGTTGTTTAAATAGCTGCCTGATAGATAGGCAGCTCATAAAATTTTACTAGGACTAAAATTTGCTTTGCAACCATACAAAAAAGTTGATGACTTCCTGATAACCTAAGCTCATTGAAGCCTACTTGCATATAGGTAAATACATTACACTTATAAATTTTAAAGGTACCGTACCACCCAAATTCACATCCACATCTGTTATTAAACTATATTGTTCAGAGATTTAGGCACATTGACATTCACACTTCCACACAAAACGTCATAAATTATAACATCAATAGTTTACCAAAAATAAAAAGCATAGTGGTCTAGATGAAAGCGTAAGCAACTATAGAACGAGAAACTGGTATGTAGATACACATTATCACCGTAATGATTTAACTTTTTAAGCACAAAGAGTAAACAAACTGGTATGTAGATACACATTATCACCGTAATAATTGAACTTTTTAAGTGAAAAGAGTAAACAGTCGTTAGCGATGATTCACACCAGGCACCAAAAGAAATTGCAAGGGCACAATTAAATTCAAGGCTATTTAAGTCTGTTATAGGTGGTTTATTAAGACTGACATATCCTAAAATCTCACATTCCACAGCGGTCTCAGCACTATATTGGCTCCTGACTGTACATGCAAACGATATTAGACAAGAAGTCTCGGAGCATGAAAGAACTACCTTGCAAAGGTCGATGATAACCAAGGTATAGTAAATTGGCCTGAAAGGTGGATTCGGCAACAATAGTAGCTGCAAATATCAATATAAAATGATTGAATTCATAAGAAAAGATTAATTTCGTTTGACAAGTATATTCACTATAATAGGAAAAGGAGAACCTCAAAATGCAACACAACATGCACAATATTGCAGTAGGTATCCTAGCTATACCTATTACGAAAGAATAGTGTACTGTTAGAGTTTCTATAATCCATAACAGACAGGATATAGCTTGGTAGCGAGAAACCCAAAACCAATAGGCAGATCATAGTCACCAGAAACCCAGGTTGACCGGGTCGAGTAACAAGGTCGCAGGATGCGGGTCTCAGGTGGCTAAAAACGTGGGTCGAAGGTGGGTAGTGTTCTTCGGGATGCTAGTTTGGGGCGCGGGACGTGACCCTGATGAATCTAGGTCGATGACCCAATTCTACAGGTATTTATTAATATAATGCAAATAGCTATTGTAAAAAGAACTGAGAGGATAACGAAAAGAAAAGGCTAAAGGAGAAGGGAGTGGGCCTGCTGCCAACCAAGCCCAGCAAGCAGCCCAGCCATCACCTCTCCTCCCCTCCCATCTCCATCTCAATCCCACAGAGCTCCCTCAACCCTAGTGCCGCCACAGCCTCTCTGTAATATCCTATAAAAAAACTAAGAGAGGTTAGGCCAGGCAGGCCCAAGTCTGGATTGGGCCTGGCTGTGCCCTGCTATAAAATGAGCAGGAGGGCTCCTACCCTAGCCACCTCTCCCCCTGATTGTCGGGACCGGATTTTCAAATCCGAACCCTCTGTGTATAACCTATGCTAGTCCAGGAAAAGCTAGCACACAGTGGAAACAGTGATGACATCACATCCATATCACGAATCAAATAATATTAATTAGGCGAAAGAGTATTAGCCTTATGGCCAATTATTACAACTAAGAAGCATCATAGCTTGAGTTCAATAAGAAATAGCGGAAACGAAATAACAGCAGCAAAGTAAGTAAGCCCATCCATTTGCCCAACAGGCAATCGACTGGGGTTCGCGTCCTAGCATTCCGGATCGCCTTCATCATAACCACAAGCGTAAAAATCGTAGTCAGCTTCTGCACACTCTTCTGTGGAAGGTTGGGGATGTTGCAAGGGTGAGCACAAAATGTACTCCGCAAGTCTTGGAAACATAATGCATGATAACTATATGCAAGGCTAAGCAATTGAAGGCATAATATGGCTCTTTTAGCATAAAGCAAAGTTTAACTATAAATACCAATAGTAATTTCATAAAGCATCATTTGAACAAAAAGTAATAGCATAGTAATTGAATTTGATATAACAATTAAAGGAGTTCCATCTACCGACCGGCTCCATCCGCAAACCATAACCCGAGAGTTCCATCCGCTCTCCTGATTCCCAAACCATCATTTTCCTTTGAAACAAAACCATAAAATCTACAATGTGCAAGCGTTCCTCTTTCGCCTCTTGACCGTGGGCACGGCTACTTAAGTAGTTTTAACTCTGCAGAGTGTGTACACTTTACCCACAAGACATGATCGACTCTTGTTGCCATGCACTTAACACACTTCCTTTGGTGTGTCGGCAGAGAGATCATGACAAGGCCTTTACAATGCACAACCCCACTATTAACCTCGCCGCTAAGGTTTCACATTGTTAGGGTTCTAGCCGCCAAATCTGAAGCCCTCTTGCGCCGCCAACATCCGCACTCACCAACCGGCGAAGCTAATAATGAGACGCACAAATTATTTAGCCAGTCGCACCCATATAGACTTGTGGTTGTACCAGAGTGCTCGGTCCATGGTAACACACGCCGGTCCTTAATTGACTAGGTGGAACATTCACATACCAAGGCCTCGTGCTTTCTGCACCCGCCAAACATCCATCCGCCTTGCCTAAACCATTTCCACTTTATTTCATTTAAATCACAGCAGCAACACCAATTGCCGCACTTTCACAAATAAGTTTGAACAATATTTGAAATGATTCACATAATGGCACAATCATCAAACGCTTAAGTTGGACTAAGCAATTCTACTGCTCCATGCTAATCTACTGGTTATCACCAAATAAAATAGCTAGTATATATCATCTAGGTGTCAAAGGTTCGACATGATCAATACCAATGAGGGTATAACAACTCGAATTTAACTATACTCTAAAACTATGTTTAAAGTACATTGCATAAAGTAAGCATGCATAATTTAAAAACAACATAACATCTTCATAAACTTTGGGATCAACATGTTCAAGGAAGACTTGCCTTCACGCCTCTTCTTGGTTCTACCTCGATTGTTGATTCGATCGATCTCGATTGCGCTGCCTACACGAGAAACGAGCAAATAAATAAAATAAATTCAAATAAAATTCAAAAATTGAAAATAATGGTACTTGGAAGATAGAGCTTGAATTTAGATGAATTTAGAAATTTGAATCATCGAATCGAGCTCGAACGAAGGAGAACGGGCTCTGGAAGATTCCCGGATCGTAAAAACAGAGGTCGACACGTGGCGAGACGTGATTGGTCGGAATTTCGGTTTTCTGGAAAATCGAAAAATAAAAGAAATGTCACCGACACGTGGGGCCCACGAGTTAGAGACTTAGCTCGCGGTGGGCTGCCCACCGAGGATCTGGGGCGACGCGCAGACCGGCCGACGTGGCGGCCGACGTGGCGGCCGACACGCTACGACGCGGCCGCCACGCGGACGGTGACGCGGCGGTGGCCTGGAGCCGAGGCGGCACTGACGCGCGGAGACGAGGCGACGCAGTCTTGTGGCGCGGAGGAGGGCGAGAGAGCGGCGACGATGGCGTCGCGTGGCGCCGACGCGACGCCAATGAGCTCGACGGCACATGCGGATGAGAATGCAGGCATGAATGGCATGCGCGCGGCGCACCGGAGGCGGGGAAGAAGGCTTCGGCTTCGCGCAAATCCGCGACAGATCGGGGTGGAATTTGGGGCAAACGAAAGAGGGCGGCGCGGGGAGTTCGGCGGGACCAAAACCAACGGCGGAGGCTCACCGGCGAGGAGGAAAACGGCGAGAAGCACGCGGCACGGCGGGGGAACAGCGAGCTCGTCTGTGAAGACAGCAAGCGTCTCGGGCGACGAGGAAAGGGCGGCGGATGCGGCGCGAGGAGGCGAACCTCGAGACGGGTCCCGGGGCTTTAAATAGCCTCGAGAGGCGGGCGCAGACGGACACCGAAGTTTCGCATGGATTCGGTTAGGGTTTCGGCATGGCGGCGGCAAGCAGCGACGCGGTCAGATCCGAGCCGCACGCGTGGCGCCAGATCGAACAGGCTGCGGCATATGGCGGCCGGCTGGGCGGGAGGAAAAGCGAGCGGCCGGGCGAAGGGAGATGGGCGGAAACGGGGAAAAAATGATTCGCCCAAAAGGAAACCGAATAAAATTCATTTTCCGAATTTAAGAAATTCAGAAATTCAAATAAAAGCAAATAAATATCAAATAAATTCGAAAAATCTCCAAAAATACAAAAAATCCTTGCAACAGAATGAAGCCAACAAAAGCGAAAATCTTATGTTTGATGAATAGATTAGCCAAATTAAATCCTTTTATAAATAGAAAATTCATATTAAGCTGAAATTAATTCAAGAAAAATTGCAAATGGTGAATTTGAAATTCAAACATTCTAAAATCCAAATTTTTGGAATGTTACACTGATGCCTGCCACAGCCGCCGCCTCCTCGCCACTGTCGCCATGCCTGTGTTGCGCGCGCCGTGCCTACCCTCACATGCACCACGCGCCACCGCCCCTCACCCTCCATGTGCACCGCCATAACCACCACCTCTTGCGTTGCACCTCCGCCACACGCCACGCCACCGTGGGCCGCCGGCACCGCAGCCCTCTCTCCATGCCACGATCAGCCACCACACCACCCTCCACATGTCACCCACCGACACTGCCATCGTCGGTTTGTGTGCAACGGCCCCCATCGTCACTGCCTCCTCTGCTACAGTAATGAAGCAGGGGGTGAAGGAAGAAGGAAAAGGAATGAAAGAACAGACCAGGAAGAAGGGGAAAGAAGGAAGAAGTGGGGAAGCCTTCGCCTCCGTGCTGTTCTCGACGTCCGGTCTCTTGGGTAATACTCCGAACTCTATTCCCTTGCTAGTTCTTCTATTGGGTCAAGTCCGAAGCAGAGATTTGTAAACGTAAAGGTGAGAGGTTGTGGTTAGAAGTTGTCATGAACTGTAGATGCTTAGATTGCATTTGTGGCAGTGGGTTGTGGTGCGGCCTTGGGCAAGTTCGTGTTTTATCAGAAATTGGATCTATTAGACTTCTGTAGTAGGTTCGTTAGCTTTCCTCAGAATCCTTGAGCACGTAATTTGGTAGAGTAGTCGTTAGATGTGAATGTTGTGAGCCGCTATTCCAGTAAATCATTGTCCACTAGGAAGTGTTGTGGTACGCTTATATTAAATATATTAGATGGCTTAATAAGGGTTTTTCTCGACATAAAAGATGTAGACATTTGCCTAAGTGTTCCGTAGCATGGTAAAATAGTGAATTTGGTTAAGCAGTTTGAAAGTTAGCGGTTGTTCTTCAGGATAAAGGAATGGGTGTCCGGGATAAAGGGCCTTTGTGTCGAATTTCATGTAGAAGTGATGTTAGTCATTATTTGATTATGTACTGTTGTACCATCGTTTCATTCCTTATGGTGAAGAGGCAAGTGCATAGTAGAACTGTGGTTTGTGATGGTTGCATTTAGTAATTGTTATTCTTACGCAATATTTACCACAATGTTATGTGATGTTTTTTGTTATTACATACTATTGATATATGGATGATATGCTCAAATTGTTAGATGTTAATAATGCAAGAAAGTTGCATTATTGCATTGCATTCATACACACGACCTACCACAGGTAGGCATCCCACAGGAATGGGATGGAGACCTACTTCGGTAGGCACTCCGCAAGAGTGGAAGTTGGACCCTACATGAAGGGGATAGGGGAAGAGTGGTTTGTCAACAGGTGAATGCTATAACGGTATGAGCCACAGATACAGACGCATCCATAGTGCATTGCATAAAAAGAGAGAAAAAATAGTTATAGTATTTGCAATTTATAGTTATGAGAAATTCATTATGAATTGTTAATGTTATTTTTTATCATGTTGCCAAGTCTTGGACTCATCGTTGCTTTGTTGATGTTTTTAGGTAATCGTGATGGCGACATGCAGGGAATTGGAGTGGCACTTTTGCACCACATCCATTGAATAACACTTAGGCCCCTATTTGGGGGGCTTTAAGCCAGCTTCAGCTTCTGAAAAGTCAGTAAGCCCCCCCACCCCCCAACAGCTCGGGTTTTAAGCGGCTTTTAGCATAAGCCAAAAGTCATATATAACTAGTAAAAGCCAAAAGCTAGGCTGAATCTGCTTTTGCAGCTTATTGCTGAGGGAAATTAGCTATTTGTTAAACAGACTCATATAAAAAGCTACAACCGCTTTTTCAGCTCAGAAAGCCAAAAAGCAGCTTTTCAAAAAAACTACAGCTCCCCCAAACAGGCCCTAAAGTCACCTTTAGTACTCATAGCTAGACTTTTAATGAATAGCACTAGTTCCCTATTTTATAATAGATCCTCACTAGAAATATTTAGTCCTGTGTGGTTTATGCGATTTCTTTTGATAGTTGGCGAATTTATGCATTGTTTACCTTAGATTGATGCTCATTGTCTAGTCTAGGTAATGCTCCTGGGTGTAGGGTACCAGGCATGCGTGATCCTGAGCATTCTCGGGCGTGTGGTCCTAACCGTTCTCGGGCGCGAGGTCCTGAAAGTTCTTGGGCGCGAGATTCCAAGCATATATTTGAGTGTTGCTTAATTTTGTTCTCGATGTGAATATCTTATAATGTAGACAGTTAATGCCCTATGGATTACCTTTTGTGAGTTATGTATCGAGGAAAGGTGTTGCTAAAATCTTGCAATAGCGGTTTAAATTTAGAGTGAAAGTGGATAGTAGTAACATTCCAGGCTTAGTGTTGGGCTGGGGTGTCACACTCTCGCCCTCGTCCTCTCTCGCTTCCCCTTCATATTGCCTCTCTTTCCCTCTAGTCTTTTGTTCGATGAGTCTTCGAGCAGCGATGGCGACAGCGTCAGCGAGCACCAGTAGTGATGACTTCAGTGAGCAACAATGACGAGTAGCGACGGTGGCAATGGCAACTACGAGAAGCAACGGGGGTGGCTAAGGTTAGCTCTCCCTCTCCCCCTCCTCTCTCGTCCCTCTCCCCCTTGATTCGTGACTCGCAGTGTTACAGCAGCAAACCAAGATCGCATCAACCCACGATCCTTGTGACTATGAGGCAGATGAGAGCCATAGCCAATGCGGTACCAATCAAGGCGTTGTTCTAAGAAATCTTGGAATCCAGCTACTAGGCAGAGAACTATTGAAAAAAAACTCCAATTTATAACCAAACTCAGTAGACCCCAAAAATATTAAATTTACTATCTTTCTTTTTCAAATATTGTGAAATAATGTGTCAAATTGCATGAACAATATGATATAAACATCAGTGGCAAATTGGCAACTATTCACAAAAGTAAAAAAAAATCTTAAAAGGGTAAGAAACTCGGTTTAGTCCCAAATTAGTACTAAAAAAACAAAATCGATTATATGTGACATGCTGATTACTAGTCCTTTCTTAAGGTCATATGGTACATTCAACTCTAGCGGAACTATTGTGTATGTAAGCTATGTTACCCCGATACGCAATACTGGTACAGCGATACGCCGATATGTCGAGTGTGTGTGTGTGTGTGTAAGAAAAATGTAGAGAGGCTACGAGAGATTGAGACAATGGCAACGGCATTATCATTCTGTCCACCAATAGCACTACTACCACCAACTAAAGAGGAATTCACACCACTACCAGTTCCTTGTGGATCAGGAATTTGAGAGCTTCCGCTTGACATCCTACAGCAAAATGCTACCCCAAATAAGACCACAATCTCATCTATTACTAGAGAAGAAAATGCAACACAAAACTCAACCATAATCTAACCTGGGAGGAAGGGAGCAGTGCCAGGGGAGGCCCTCTGAAGCAACGGCAGTGGCAAGGTGGCCTTCAGTCGGCGGCGGCGGAGAGGTGGCTTCCTCCATCCATAACGGCAAGCGAGAGGCAGAGGGGTGGCTTGTTGCCTTGGTGGTGTGTACTGGATGTGGATGGATTAGTGTTCAGGAGTAGTAATGTGGTGTTGGCTGTTGGACCTGGGAGGGGTGGCTTTGGATTGAGCCTTTGTTGGGCTTCAAAAGGAGTGGTGTTGGGCCTAGCGTATTGGAAGCGTATCGCAAAGAATCGGAGACGTATCGGGATTTTTTTTTTGGAAGCTGAATTTCACCGATACTTGGTGATACCGTATCATGCCATAACATGGTGTGTCGCCGTATCGGATACATATCGCGTACAGGACGGCTGCTAAGCAAAGTATCGGGGTATCGTAGTATGTAAATACCTTTGTTCAGAAATAATTGTAGTAGGTTGAAGTTTTCCAGTCAATACTTTTCCAAGTTTGACCATCAATATATTCCAGATTATCATGAAAAGCCAAATGAAGTATAGTAACTTGATGGAACAATTGATGGCAATTGTAATAGCACCATTTTCATGTGGCCGTTGTGGACACTTTTAAATATATTGATGATCAAAATTGAAAATGTTCAACTGCAAAAGGTCAGGCTTTGATAAGTATTAGTGAAAGGAGGTACATTTTGATTGATACAACAAATTCAAGAAAATGATGCACATATATACTCTAAGCATTTTATGCTAACATTAATCGTGTTGAGTGTTGACCGGATTTGACACATCAAAAGTTCCAAACCCATTTAACTGTATAAGCATTTATGATAAAACAAATAATATCAGCTCTAGCTAGTTCCTGGCTGATTCCTATCAGTCACAAGCTAATTAGGGCTTCTAAACCAAAACAGCAAAACCTATGTTGAACCTGGTCAGAATGTGGCCCGTGACAAGCTGTATTGCATAGAACGAGTTTTCTCTACAAACTACTCCAAAATCAGCTAAAATCAGTAGATTCACACACTCGGCTTTATTCAACCCTTGCAGGAAATCTGAAAAGCAATGTTTACCGTCCATTTCATGATGGTTTACCCAAATGATACCCATATCAGAAATTCAGAATGCAAGAACATAATAAATCAATTCTGAAACAACTAAATAATACAGTTCACTTAACATGAAGGCAGTCATGTAGAAACTGGTAATAGCATCTAATTGCGTAAATATAGAGATGATTGAGAAATACCTGTGAAAATATGGTCTCAGCCATCAGGTATTCATAGCGAAAAGGCACAGGCAGGCTAACCAGATAAAACGCACATTCTTTGCGACTATCTTTCAAAGAAAAATATAACCAAGATAGAATCAGTAAGCAAGCTGAAATTTTACAGTTCAGTAGAAAAAATATTAACACAAGACGGAAGTCCCCGAAATGAGCATACTAAATGTTATCAACCATAACTATTGCATTAAAAACTACTATTCTCTTTTGCTACCAGCAAAAGAAAAAAAACTAGTTCTAGCAACAATGCTCAATAAATGAACAAATAGTATGCCAAACCCCAACAGGGTCAGCACAAAAAGAACTGTAGAGTTGAACATACAAGCCCTCCACATCTTACTCGGAGAGTAAGGTTGATTGGCTAAAACTTAGCTAAACTCTAGGACTTAACAGATGATGGACAAAAGCAAGGGGGTGAAATACAACCAGCTTTTGTTGGTAAAGGGAGAAAACAAAACACTCAGCAATAGAAATCACTAAGGCATGTTTATACTTTTTACATAAAGGCTGACAATCAAATCCTGTGACTAGATGGCATCAGCCATCAACCATGCCATGCAGATGTGTGATATCCTCCAATCTCAGTTTTTTAACAAGTACCAAAGGTATTAATAATACTGGAACAATGAAGATAATAACTGACCATCCATTGAAGAAAAGCAGCACATCCAATATGCACTCTTCAACAACAAAACGATCTACAGGTTGCATACTCTGTAAACCAACAGGAGCTGATTAGACATGCAATACATGGTGTACAGTTGCCATACGCAGATAGATACAGTTACAGTAGCTTATTGGCAAAACATTCCTACAATAAATAAATCAAATCAAGATGAAAATAAAAATAAGTTTAAATTTCATAGTTATACAACTTAAGTCAATATACACAAATTGGTTTCTAGAGGAACTGCATACAAGCTAATCATGCCCCTTTGATATCCAGACCATAGAAATTAGGCCCTATTTGTTTCGGCTTAGGCTTTTTGGTTTTTACCTTAAAGCTAACTTTTTGGCTTAATGAGCTTTTAAGATGTCTGCTTTTAAGCCAAAGCATGTTGTTTGGCATCCTGGCTTTTTGATGGGTTCAATGGTGTAGTTTTTTGATCCGGCCGCCTCCCGCCGTTCCACCCTCAGGTCCAGCCGCCTCCACCCGCGCCACGCCGGATCTGATCGCCTCCTGCCGCGCTACAGCTGGATCCGTTCGGCTCCACCTATGCCACACCCAAACCCTGTAGCCTCCCGCCGCTCCAAACTCGGGTCCGACTGCCTCAACCCGCGTCGCACCGGATCCGGGTCGGCAGATGAAGGAGGCTGGGGACGGCGGAGGAGGTCGGGGACGGCAGAGACCGGAGCGGCGGAGGGAGAAGGCATGTCGCACTGGGAAAAGAGAGAGGAGGAGAAATGAGGAGATGAGAGAAGGATTCTTGAGTTTATATACGATGGTATTTGGTGGGTAATTTTAGAGACTTTCAGTGGCAAAGGGTTATTCCATCCCAGAAAAGCCCAAAAAAGCATCTCTCACCTGGCTTTTGGCTTATAGTTATATGGAGGCTTTAGGCTTTTTTTAAGCTTAGCTTAAAAGTCAGTCGTTTGTTTCGACTTTAGCTTTTTTGCTTTTAAGCCGGTGAAAAAACCGAAACAAACAGGGCCTTAGACGCATGAAGGCATGGAATGCAACTACAAAAATATAATTTCCAAAGTACCTTACTGGTTTACTGGGATGAAGAAGCAACTCGAGTTAATTCATACGATGTTATGACTTTTGTATCATGCAGGAATACTTTTGTTGGGCCAAACTACATGATCAAATTAATGACACATCAACTCATTAACAAGGTCACTTTATTTTACTTCACATTTAGTGGTGAACATCAGGTATCAAAGGAACAGATTGGGCAAATGTTAGATATTATCTTCTGCTGACAACTGATCTCGGTACATGTGTATATATTAAAATTTAAGAATCAAATTCTAGCTCAATACTGAGCAGACGGCGGCTGGTTGCGTCATACAAGGCTAGCATGAAGCCATAGCAAGCCAGCTAGCAACCAGTTGAGGCCGCAGCTTGGAGGAAAACATCAGAAAAGAACTGTTATTTGAAGCATATAAACAGGTGAAATTTGTAATGTAAAACCAAGTGGTAGCAAATTCAATGTCAGTTTACATAAATAAATTATAGAAAATACAGCAAATAAAACATGAAAAGTAACAGTGATTCATGGACTAACAGTAACACATAAATTTGCAAATCACCTCAGCTTTATTTGTTGGAAATATATAAAGCCTACGAAGCCTTTGAGGATACTTTAGATCGGCTTCATGCTTCTCTTGCCCTTTTAATATTTCAGAAGATGATTGCACGAGAGTAGGTGGCCGACAACTAATTGGGGAAAAACGGTGAGATTTTCCAGCTACCAACTGAGCTTCAAACGACAAGTGAGGTTTTGGAACTGCCAAGGGAGTTAAATAGAATGCAAAAACAAATTAGGCACGAGCATGTTTAATATTTTGGATACAATAAGACCTGATATAGAAAAGAAAAGGTTATCTCAAGATTTTAACTATTGTGTGCATACAGAGTTTATTAAGAGTTGAAACAGATCCTGAAATAACTTGATAATGGTTCTCACAATATCAAATGCAACAGCAACTGAAAAATCAATAAAATTATTTCCATTAAGTAATCATGTGGATTGTATGTTTTCATACCACTTTTAACCTTCCATCCATTACGGGAAAGAACTTGAATACGCTCCCATAGATCTTCCATGAAATCCTGCAAGGATTATCTTTTATAGTCCTGATCTAAATATCATAAAAGGGGTTGAGATGAATCGGGAAATAAACCAGTGTCAGGTTCACATATTTAATAAATCAGCAATACCTTTTTATTGGGAGAGTTGCCTTCATCTGTCTCAAAGACTGAGAAAGCAACATCATCAAAATGCCTTCTGATGCTTATGTAAGACTGTATTCCAACCAGAACTCTCTCAAATTCATCTGGAACTTGCTGCATTTTAGAACTCATCAGTGTATTCTACCATTGAATTCCTGTCTGCAGAATTTTCTAGTGCGCAATTTCAGAATGGAATTATAGGAGCGTCAAACTTTTTTTATTATAGAGCTAATTTCGTGGGTACCAACCCCCTTTTATTTTAGTCAAAAGTGCAAAACGTGCATGATGCATTGTCCCAAAAATTCTAAAAAAACATCATGGATGATGTGCATGTTATCTATGCACACAAGCAAAATTTCAAGGTCAGTATTATACATATTCTAGAAGTTTTGTATGTGTGCATCACATTACATGTACTACATGCCTATGACCATGAAATTTTGGGGGAAGTATTGGATCATCATGCGCTTCTCGCACTTGTTACTACAGGGGGCACTTCTTGAAAGAATAAATGGAGATGCTTACAGTGTGGCTTTAAAAACAGATGACAGCATGTTATGTATTGACATGATAAAACAATAATTGAACAAAAAGATACCCCGTTAAAATGGAGAACTGGAGAAATAATAGATTTTCATACAATTTTACACGTTTAAACAAAGTATTGCCATTTTAACTTTCCCTACAGCTGACCAATCAAGAGATCTAAAACAAAACTAAACAGATAAAGGAACAGTTACATACTTATATATGCAAAACTGCAGTGCCAGCACAGGTCATTTAGAGGCAATACGATTGAACTGTACATACTCCCAAATATGAAAGTAAATCACAGTAGTTCAACAAAAGTAATGAAGGTTCATACCTAGAATCATGAGTATGACTAAATAACTTATATTGGACACACTAAATAACTTATATTGGACACAAAAGGTGATGAAGGTTAAGCAGTAAATAACAATGGTTCAACAAAGTTACCTCAAACAATTCTGGACCACCCCATGGAAGAGAAGCCAAAATACAATAAACATAAAAATCAGCACGGGGTTGCCAAGAAGGATTTCCAGTTTCCTCATCTAATATTGTTGCAGCAGCTGATAATAGTGTCTCGTATGTCTCAATAATACAATTTGGCAGGACAACTTTGCTGCACATCTACAGGACAAACATAAAATCTACAGTTACAAGAAGAGGCAAAAGAATAACAGAAATACCACAAATTGCTCGATCAATCATATCAATATGGTGCACAATACTAGAAAGACATCTCTACCATGAAATAAAGAGGGTGGAAAGAAATCCCTACTCTCTTTTGGAGGAGAGTCAAAGCATTGACTGTTTTAACTTGATATGAACTCAATACAAGGTAGCAATAGGAGATATTAGACTATCAGAGCCTAATGTAAAGACGGTATTACGCTAAACAATCCACTGACCAAATGCAAATTTTACAATCTAAATCATATAGTAATATACCATAGGTGTCATGATAAATCATACAATGTTCACTAAAAGCTGTGAACATATCTAATAATTTAAGAAAGAAATCTCTAGATCTGTATGGCGTCAGTTTCTGGGCTCTGGAGTAGCCAAAGGCAAGCGAAATAGGGCGTAATATACATGCAACCCTATAAATATTTTTTCCTGAGACCCACCCCCCACCCCACCCACCCACAAAAACACACCTTCGAATGGGCTAGTTTGTACCTTAGCCTTCCTGATTTTTTTAAGATATTATTGTACAGCTTTACTTTTATAATTACTTATGAACTTATATCATGCAATTACACTGTTGTGCAGGATTTTTTAGCAAATCATTTAGTACCCAAGTTAGTTCGGTAACAAGAGAACTAAAAGCCTTCAGCATTAAGATTTAATTATTCATGAAGATGTGTTGTCAATAAACATGCCAGTATGTCAGATATACAAACTTCAAGCATCACAAGTGAGCACACAGAAAAGTAACGAGCACAAGGATGATAACAACAACAAAATCAAATCATACCAAAACAACTACATAACTTACTAGGCCACTGAGAAATCGCAGCAATATCCTGATTCTATCACGATTTTCATTATGCAAAGCATCCTGCAATTACAACACAGTCGTTACATAAAGCTAGGGTGAACTTAAAAAGAGGAACCAAACGTTGGTTTTCCGATCATGAATGGACTAAGTATTCAGTATTTGCCAAAAGAAAAACATCTACAGTGACATAATATTGCAGGAATATTATCATAGGGAATTTGTCTCAGGTGGAACAAGGGGGAGAATAGGTTAACAGATACTGCTATGCTTTGTTGTCATATAAAAATAAAGATGCAAACCTGTAATTTGGCCTGTGTGGTATCCACAATACCATTGGCAAAATCTTCATTTTCTAAGTTTATCAAGCCTACCTGACATTAAAAAAACAAAGCAGAAAATCATAGAGAGTTGGCTCAATTAAATAAAAACAATTATATGGTTATATCTTGTTCTTACACCAATGTGGCGCAAAAATAAACTTATGCAAGATTGATAATATTAGGTACAAAAGGTGTTTTGAAAACCCCTTCATCCTAGACAAAATGCCAGTTTGGTTAGGGAACAAAACAGCTTAGATACAAGAAAGTACTGTGCGTCAAACTTGTTTATCATTATTTGATGATCCAGGTCAACAAACATAGCTTCCTCCCCTCATGAAAATATGCCCCCAAAAATCAGCACCACAGTTTGTGTCACACAACAGAAATTATGACACATCATAAAAGCATTGCCATACTCATTTAACCAAGCATCTCAATATCATCATCCAGCTTACACTTACACTCTACACTGTATAGAAGGAGATGAGGAGATGCACGATTGATCCCTGTGTGTGTACATGCACAGATACAGATGCACACACCACTGGAACATTTGCTTGTTCCACAATACACATGGAAAGAATGCAAAGAAAATATGTTTGGCATTGACATTGCAAACTCCACAGAGAAGAGGAGATACATAATGAACAATCATAAATAAGCAGTGGACAATAACGAAAAAACTATCCATAAATGAAACAGCATCATGCACATCATGTGCAAGCACAATAAGGCCTAGCACAACAGAATATGAACCGAAACATATGTGAACTTTAAAGTCCTGCCATAAAGTTCCATCAACAATCATGTTAATCAGCATTTTACATCAGATTACACAGTGTAATTGTTGCTTGTGACCAAATTGTATACAATGTACAGAGGCATAATTTCATAAATCTAACCTCCCTAAGACTTCGGAAATTCAAAAGGGGAAAAAGTGCATCCTAGTATTTTTTATAATGCTGGTATTATCTATCGTCTCTCCACCTTTTGGAGATAACAAGGCAATTAAAAGCACAATAACAAGTCAAACTGTATTGAGATTGTACAAAAACTTAAAATACTTCACAAATAATATTAATAAAAAGAAAAGAGACCACAAAATAGTAAAAGACAAGACACCACAAAATAGTAAAAGACTATAAGCTTCAAAGTAAATAGCTGCATACCAAAACACCAAAGAAAGGAATCTTGTGAGGCAATTGTTCTGCACATTGAAGGAGAAACTGCTCGAAAAAGTATGTTCAGTTAGCACCTCAAATTAATTCAGACATAATATAACAGTATTTCTACCAGGCTTTAAAGGAGTAAAGAAAATGCTACAAGATGCAACATGTAAGATCTATTCTCTCTGCATTCTTATTTTCCTTGCTGCCATCAGGCTTCAATGGCAGGAAATAGTACTTGATAGTGACATTAGGCAGGCCTATGGGAGTTAGTTATCATCATCATCATCATCATCTTGCCTTTAAAGTTCTTTCACAAATACTAAATTGACTTGGCCAATGCACTACACTTGTGAAGAAACAAATTAGGTATGGAAATTTCTTCACAGAACTAAGATATTATAGATTACTACAAAAATAATATATTTGAATAGTGAAATTACAACAATGTGTAAACAAGCACATGATAGAATGTTGGGTACCGACCTCAAACATAGCATCTTTGGAGTGTTCATATTCTCGACAAAGCAAACCGTAACAAGTTTCCTATGAAGCAAATGCTTGGTCAGAACAAGTGTGAAAGAAACATAAAATAATAGCTGAAAATATATCATTCTCTTCAGACCACTGTCCGCATAGGAACAATATGAAAATATATCAAAATGATGGTGTAAATATGTAACGAACAGCAATAGGAACAACGTGCCAATTGTGTAGGAACTTCCTATACCCCTTTAACTGGCACCCTGATTACATCATGTTAGTTGTAGAATCATTTAACTAAAACTGCATTTTGTAACCAGATCGGGATTTCATCGACATAACTTGACCTTCGTAATACCAACAACCGTCCAATATTACCAAAATTTTCACTTATAAAAGAGCATATTCAACGAAAAGCAGGATAAAACACATCTGCTGTTCCTAACATAACAACAGCCCCGAACCTACCATGAGATTATTAAAACACAAATTTGTAATTCCACAATATAGATTGAGGTGTTTCCAATGTTTAACCGTGTATTGCCTTGTGACAACAGCTGTGCAATACTTCAGCTGGAGAAGTTCCTGAGGCACAAGTTTGCATCCTAGTTTTGATCTCTCTCTGCCTCGAACCATTCACATAAAACACGTTCCTAACTTCCTATATCTAAATGACAAAATATAAGCAGATCACACCGCATATCGACCAAATCCAACTAGGAAGAGCAACAATACTGAATAGAGAGACAAATTAACAAAAGCAAAGGCTCAGTTCATCGAGTGTAGGCAGACAATTCTAATTAATCTTCTGACAACTATGGTTAAACAATTACAATTCGACCAATCCTCAGTTATACCACTCCGTGTTGCGGGCTCTTCTTGGGGTCACTCACAGCTGACTCAGCCGAATTGGCACGCTAAGCCTGAGCACTGTATCCAGATAGAACAGTCACGGTTCCACTCCACACACCCAATACCAAGAGCTCAGAAGCCCGTATGAGACCGACGACTAGGGTTTTGAGCTCCCCACCTCGACCGCCATCCACTCCCACCAAAAGCGCAGACAACCAAACACGACGCGACCCAAGCATAAACCAACGGCATTTCGAACCAAATCCGCGCGCCCATAACCTAGGGTTCGGAGAGGGAAGGTGCGCCGGGGAAAAAACAGCGAGTGGGGAGGAGAGACGGGCGCTTACGATGTGCTCCTTGTGGTCGGCGGAGCCCCCGTACTCCGGGCACCTGTCGCCGATGCGCAGCAGCAGCGTCCTCCAGCCCACGCTCATGGCGTCGGCGGCGGCGGCGGCGGCGGCGAGGAGAGGGGAGAGAGGTGTCGGTTGAGGGTGGAGCCGTGGAGGGGAGAGAAGGCGGCTCGATCGGGTCGAGGGTTTTGGTTTGAGGGCGCGGGGTTTTGGTTGCGGATCGACTTGTGCGAGGCGTGTGCGACGAGGCGCGGCGCGAGCGACTCGGGAGCGTCCGGGTCGGGTGCGGCTCTGGGTCGCTGACTTGTGGGCTAATGGGTTTTGGTCCCGGTACGAGCGGGGGACCCGTGCGCCGCGTGTTATGAGTCGCTGGGGTGTGGGACCCACTTGGCAGAGCCGCTGTTGGTCTTGGTCTGGCAAGGAAAGTGATGGCGAGGGCAGGGTTTACATTTCGGACGGTTTTCGTTCGAAAACCGCGAAATTCGAGGGTGCCGAGCCGGCTCGGTTAACAAAACCGAGCGGCAAACCGGTGATGTTCAAATTTAAATTTAAAAAATTTGGAAAATTTGGAAAAATTTATCTATAAGCTTCCTAAAATCAGTATTAATGGTGTTTTAATCTCTAGGATGAAATTCAGCTGAGAAATCGAATTTATTAGCCGATTTTGTGCCATAACCATATTTGGAAAATAAAAGAAAATACAAAAAATGAAAACGACACTGCTCATCACGGCCCAATATGGCGGTACGCCCACTCTGAAATGAACTTCGCTTTTAACGCTGAAATCAGGTCCGACCGCATTAGTGTGTTTCCTTGCTTTCCCACCACGCCAACTCTAGCTCAGAGAGCGGGCTCGAGATCCGGTCTTGGCGGGAAACTGAGCCAAAAAGCTCAAAACCGAGCGAAAAGCAATAAAATCGAGCGACTCGCTAGGAAATCGACGGGCGGAGATAGGTCATCAGTGCGACGATTTTTGAGCAAGCCGAGCGGATTTCGATGGAAACCGAGCGATTTTCGGCATGAACCGAGAGGTTTCGACCTGTAAGCAAGAACACCGGTGATTAGTTTATTCTTTGTATTTGTTGCTAGGGTTGGTAGTTTTCACCGCATTTGTCCATAAAGTAGGTTCTTGACCACCGATTGTAGGGTTTGTTTGAGCTACGAGAGGAATACTATGAGGTATAAGGAAGAATATTAGTGAACAAAATTAATTAGGTGATGAGCGCCATGTGCTTGTGATTGTTGGTGCATTGATGTTAATTTTCTTTGTAGTAGCCCGATGAGTGTAATGTGTGCTTGTCCTGTTAGTTAGAAGAATCAAATCATGGTATCTAGCATGTTTTCCAAGATGGTAAGTAGTTAACCAAGATGCTAAGCACATGATGTTTTCCTTATGCTAACTAACAAAACATGCATCTATCGAAGTTCGGCACAAGGGATGATATGTTGTTGTTTTGTATTAGCGGATGGCGGACCAAGGTGATGTTATTTGGGAGCACGGCGAGAAGATGGGCGATGGATTTGGTGCAAATCTTGTCATAAAGAGAAGAAGGAGGCGGTGCAACCCGATTTAAGCACCACTTGGCAAAGACGCGGTACAAATGTAGTCCATTGCAATCAAGTCCCTAAAGAGGTTCGCGAGTACTTTCGGTAGCGACCTAGACAGACGAAGGATAAGAAGAAGGGTCGAGGAGGAGAGGTTAGAAAGGAAGCAAAGAATGCACATTCCCGGCGAGAAGAAGTATGTATGAAGCGTACACGGGTGATGCTGATGAAGAGGAACAACTACATCATGCCATGGAGACCTCTAGAGCTGAGGCAGAATTTATCAGCTGCGCAGGTGGCAGGTATGAGCACGGTGCTGGCAGTGGCACCTCCACAAGGGCTAGAGGAGGGGCGTGATGCATTGCCAAGGATGGGACGGAGTTCATCGCAACGGGACCGACCAACCGTGGGGGATTACCACCTTGGTGCAGCCCGTGGCCCTGTACAACCAAGGATTGACACTGGGAGCTGGACACAGAAGGGGAGGAATGCGAGGAATGCGCTTGGCTCGGCATGGGCCAAATTTTTCCACACGGCTGGTATCGCGGGGAGGAAAGCGGATAATCCGTGCCGTTAGCGCCGTGGAAACTCAAAAATGGGGTAAGTGACGTTTTAAATTTTCGTTGAGTTATACCTTCAACAATAGCTCACATGGTTATCCAATATTTCATTTGCAGGTGAGGGTGTCCCTTCTCCCAGTGGGAGGGACATAGACGGCAAATATTTAGACGAAAATGAAGCGGATATCTGAGAAAAGATGAGGAAGTTCAAGAGGAATGGCCAACGATGGCGTAACCATCATGTGTGATTCTTGGATGGGCCGACACGCATGAGCATTATCAACTTCATGTCAGATCGCAATGGCACCACGTTCTTCCATAAATCCGTTGATGCGACGGGGAAAAGTCAGGACTCGCCGTACTTGCGCAAGGTATTGTGTTTGTTTGATGCGACGCATGAGCATTGTGTTTGTTTGATGCGACGCATGAGCATTATGTTTGTTTGATGCAGGAAATTACCTCAGTGGTCCATGAGGTGGGTGCGCGCAATGTTACGCAAATTGTCACGGACAATGGTGCCAATTATAAGAAGGCGTGCAAGCTCATTGCACGAGAGCACCGCAACATCGTGTGGCAGCCTTGTGTGGCCCACACGATTAATTTGATGTTGAAGCAGATTGGAGAGTTCCCGGACCATGCCTCTGTCATCGAGAGTGGTAGAAAAATCTCGAGATGGATTTACAACCATTCCAAGCTTCACGCCATGATGAAGAAGCACATTGGTAGCGAGTTGGTCAAGTGGAATGTGACTCGCTTTGGAACAAACTATATGTTTTGGACGGTTTCCTTCGTCGCAAGGACAAGTTCTTGCAATGGATGGCCTCGGAGGAATTTCTATCATCGCGATTTGTTAGTCTTGCAGAGGGAGGTACGTGTATGGGTGTCTCTCGAGCTTAGATGGTGGGACAACCTTCAATCGGCCAGAAATCAGAGAACCGTTGTACGCCTTCTTGCGATTTGTCGATCAAGACAAGGTTCCCATATTGAGCGAGGTGATCTGCGGTATAACATTGTGCGACAAGAATATGATAGCTTGTTTCATGACTCTCCAACTACTTTTGAACAATACATGAATGTCGTGGACCCTAGAATGGACGACCTAACAAGACATACTTATATGAATCTTTGGTACTACATTCTTTTCTTTTCGCTTTAATAGCTTGTACTCACAAATACTTATACTAACATGTTTCCTTCAATTTCATGCATTGCCGCCTTGAATCCCTTAACGCATTACTCGTATGGCACGACCAACTCCTTCTTACGGATCTACGAGATGCATTTGAAGCACTTGTCGATGATAATCGATATGGCGATGCGAGGTCTTCACGAGTCCGATCTTTTCGACGAAAGGTTGGATCATTCTCGGCGCGCTAGTGAGAGGATGGCCCATGATCATAAAACTTCCCGGTATTTCCCTTATGTTATATTAAATATAATGCCGTCTCATATTTCCACATCGTAATTATTTTTGTCTTCGTTAAATTGCGGCAAGACTGGTGGGGTGTATTTGGTTCGGACACACCCACGCCCAAATAGATTGGCTCACAAGATCGTTTCGCATTGCGCTTCTTCCAGCGGATGCGAGCGCAATTGGAGCACCTTCGCATTCATCCACACCAAAGTTCGCAACCGTTTGTCATACAAGAAGCTCCACAAGTTGGTCTATGTGAACTATAACTTACGGCTCAGAATGCAAGAACAAGAAAGTGACAAGTCCGCAGCCGAAGACGATCCATTCCAACGCTTTATGGAGCTAACACTATGTGACACAGAAAATCCTATCCGACAGTGGATGGAGAGAGGAAGGTCCAATGCGGGCCCCTTACTTGATGAGGAGGACACAGAGAGTGACACCCCCCTCCCATCACACCTCATGACAGACCCGACAGACACTGGTGCGTTGTGAACGGTAACTGGGGCTGCAAGCATCACCGAATGGGCGGAAACGACAGTGGGTGACACTCACATAGGAAAGAGGAAGCACCCAACTGTGCCGACGAGGGAGCAATCAAAAAGAAAAGCTACCTCAAAAAAAAAGGGGAAGCATCCCGCACAGCAGGAACAGTATGTAGGAAGTGATGACTCAACTAACATAGAACGTCGGAGCCCGCCGTACCAAGAATCCAATGACAGTAGCTCCAAGACAGACACTGACGATGGTCAGTCCCCTGCTGATCCCCCCATCCCTCCCACTTCCCACTCAGAAGCACAGCTTCCCATACAGTTTACAGGGGAGTCCCAGTACACTCATGCAACACAAGATAGAGATCATGGCGCTCCCCAATCACAGAGGAGGACTACTAGGGGGAAGGGAAAGGATGCACCACAGGACAGCTGTAGCTCCTATGGCGTTGCCGAAACGCAAGGGAGCTATAGCTCATATAGTAGCTACGACTATGCCATCCCCGATACTCATGCACAACCAACAACCCAATGGGTCTACGAGTGGCACGACCCCGAGTTTTATGCCATGTTGTGCCAACAATGGCAAACAACAAGTACATGGACGGGGCAAAGCTGGCACGATTACAAGGCGGAGTTGCTAACTACACGAGGATTGGCCTTGATGTCCACCGAGGAATAGAACATGGCCAACCAATTGTACACCCAGCAATAATACCAGTAAGTCCAAAGGTAATGTTTCATTTCATTGCAACTTAATTTTTTTACTAACATAGCGTTCATGTAGGTCTAACACGGTACATGTGCGACAATGGAAGGACGACGAAGCTGTGCCAGGTGTGAACATTCATAACCGATGAGAAAATTTGATTTGAAATGTCATATGCCATGATATTCAAATGATTGTTAGTTTGTTACAAAAGTGTGGGTTTGTTAGATTGAGTTGTCATTGGTATTGAATGAAATTTTACTTCGTGATATATTATTGCTTAATGCCTGCTTTGCAACTTGAGATTGTCTAAAATATAGCAAAGGTCATGCCGAAATTTTTCACATTCTTCCATACTTGTGCTATTATTACAAAATATATACTTTACAACTTCACATTGTTCTAAAATATGGCAAGGTCATGCACTCATGCCTAATTTCATCATATTTTTCTATATTTTTCATTCATTACATTTTTCCTAGTTTTTCGGCTTCCTGGCATTTTTACATTTTTCACAATTTTTCGCAATTTCTCCAAATTTTCTTGCATTTTCCACCATTTTACCTTCTCTCGACCGGTTTCGCTCCATTCGATCGGTTTCGCTACAAATCGTCCGGTTTTGATCGTTCGGTCGGTTTTCGAGATTTTTGAATCGGTTTGACCAGTTGTTTGACTCTCGCATACCGTTCGGTTTTTACCGAATTTCGGCCGAAATTCGCGGAAAACCGATGCCGACCAGTTGTCGAAATTCGGTTGCAAAACGATATTGTAAACCCTGGGCGAGGGGGATTGGCGTCGAACAGTCAAAGATTTTTGGGATGGTGTTGTATCTTCTTCTCTAGGTGGATAGGACTAGAGGTAGGCACTCGGCGAGCTTTTTTTTGCCGACCTAAGACACAGCGGACACGGCTTAATTCAAAGTCTGGCTTGATACAAAGTGGGTCTTGTCGTACCAATACGACACTGTAGCACTGGCCGTGCTGGGCCCGAGAACCGGATACGATAGGCGGCACGGCCCGGTACGACACTGTAACACAGGTCGTGCCAGGCCCAATGACTCAGGGCATGAGCGCTATGGACGCACCTAGCAGTATAGACGTCACCCCGTCGCCGACACCTAAGAGACGGACAAGAGGGGAAAGAGAGCTGAGAGAGATTGAAAGACGATGCAAGAAGCTGCTCTCTCTCATCCGTCTCTCTTAGCTCTCTCTCTCACCCATCTCTCTCAATCTCTCCCTCTCTTACGTGTCTCTCTCAATCTCTCTCGCATGTCTCCCTCACTCTCTTTCTCGCCCATTGCCTCCTCTCTCGCTCATGTTCAGCACATCTCCATCGTTCTCTGTAACAGTTCAAAAATAAATAAATTTTAGTTCTTTTTCTCATAATATTTGTGTTAACTGCCTCAACTCCATGCGTCTCTGACTCCTTTCCTCTCGTCGCAATAGTGCAAATGGATCGGGCCTGAGCCAGCACGGCACGAAACAGGCACGAAGCGCAAATAGGCTGTACCTAGGTTAGCTGAAGGCGAACTGGGCCTGCATGGCACGACACGATAGTCCGTTGCGGTCCAGCACGGTTCAGGCACGAAGCACGATGAGTCCGTGCCGAGCCGGCCCAGCACGGCACGACGCCCACCTCTAGATAGAACAACAGAAAAAAAGTACTCCGAAACAGTTAGACCCTCCTGTCACAAATAGTTGTCATTTTAAACATTGACATTGTCTCTAAAATATTGTTTTGATCACTAATTTTTTATAATATATTTAGAAAATCCAATAAAATTATAATATTATTAATCCAATAAAATTATAATATTATTAAAGTACTTTTTTAGATAAATCTACAAACATAATTTTTATGTATCCAATTTAAATATTTAAAAAGATATTGATAATCAAAAAACAACAACTATTTGTGGCCGGAGAGAGTAATATAGAAACCATGTTCGTGATAGGGTGGAACTAGAAATTGGTGATGTGAGGGTGAATCTTATAACAAACAATGGACAGATCTTCTAAACTACTCCTTCCATCAAAGTTTATAAGGCATATTTTTTAATAGTTTTATGTATAAATATATGACGTATTTCATATCTTAATGCAAAATTAGTATTTTGTTCTCTCTATACCTATAACAAATACCCATCTTTACTTTATATTTTCTACATGCATGTATTAAATATAGTGCTTAGTGATAATAATTAGGGGTAAACTAGTCATTTTTAATATATTCTTGGTCTATGTGCAAAAAAATAAACCTTATAACCTTGAACAGAAGGAATTATAAGGCGAAAAACAAGGCTACCCTTGTCCTGTTTCTATCATTGCTTCGTATAGCAAAGTAACTTTGCATGGATTTGGTGATGGCATTGATAAGGGCATCTCTAATAGTGTCACTTTAGCTGTTTCTTAGCTATACCATGTAAGTAAAATCATATATGAAAAAGTGAGGATGTCGAGAAAGAGAATGTACTATCTCTTTTGCAAAAGACAAACTGATCACGCAAACCAACGCAAATAGTGATAGTGTGTGATGGGCAAAATGTGATAAAATAATATAAAATAGTTAGATGAACGATTTTAGAGACAAGCTACAGGAGATATTGTCTCTAGTATTGTTCATAGATGAGTTGGAATCCTTAGAGACAAACTATTATACATGTCTTAATCATCAAAAGACATGAAAGCGATGAATCACTTTTGTTCAAGGAGACAAAATGAAATGCAACGAATGAAAAGCGTTGGACCGTCCCCCGATACATGCACTCATCACACACAAAAGATACATACCAAGAATGGTGAACTAGGCATTTGGCTGCAACCAAGGACATATACAATGCACTTAGAATCAAATAAATGGTGGCATACTCCTTATATTAAATCCCCTTGAGTTCCGGCTCGCTCAGCACGATCACATTGATTTCGGACCGACGTAGTCGCTCGTCGTTGCACCGCATCATCCGTTTGTGCCCTCATTAGTGTGGCTTAAGTATTTTATCACCGTCCCTATGAAGCAAAGGCCGCGCGGCGCAGTGGTAGCGCGCTTTGTTGCTGAGCCGAGGTCGCAGCTTCAAGTCACGCCCGCATAATTTTTGGCCACGCAACGCGTGGTGCGGGCGCGTTGCACCGGTATTTTTGCGACAAGGCCCCCAGAAATTCTGAGAATTACGCTAAAGTCCCTTTTTTGCGAAAAGACCTCCAAAAAAATCCGAATTTCGCAAGTTTTTTTTTGAAAAAGGCCCCAAAATTCCAAGAATTATACCCAAATCCTTTTTTACGAAAAAGACCCCCCAATAATCCGAAAAGACCAAAAAAATCTAGATTTTGCCTTTTTTGGTAAAAGGCCTAGGAAGTTCTAAAAATTACATCTAAGTCCCTTTTTTTGTGAAAAGACCCCCAAAAACGAATTTCGTCGGGCGCTAGCACTGCCATGCGTGGCCACGTTGCGGCTGGCATGGTGCATGCCACGCCCACACATCTAGTTGCTCATAAGTATGTAAATCTTTCTAGCAAGTAAACCCTTAAAAGAAGACATTTACAACTGTATCTTCAGAAAGAAAACTATCTTGGAACAAATGTGGTGCTAGCATAGATACAATTAAACCGACATAAATGCTGATTTGGATGCAAATGGAGAAGAAATAATTACTTGAGTGTATCTGCACCAATTGATTAACCAACTCTGCTTTTATAAGAATTCAATTGATGCCTAAAGGCAAAGTAGACATACTTTTAGCACAAACAAACAAATGTGAAAGGGTACCGCTAGTTTGAGGTTATTCTGAAACTAAAATATTTAAGAACGCCCTCTTATTATTTCGTGTTATCTTATTTATCCATCTCCACCCTTAACTTTACCCTACCCACTTCCCCAGCCCTTCCTTCCTCTCTAACACAAAAATTTCAAATCAGAAAATTTTATCTTTGAAAATTCTAAACATGAAGTTTCAATTCAAAAAAAATCAACTCAGGAAATTTCAACTCGAAAAAAAATTAGCTAGGCAAAATTTCTTATCAGAAATTTTCAACTCAGAAAATTCGAATTGCCCAAAAAGTTTCAAATCAAGAAAATTTCAACTCACAAAAATTCAAAAATTTCAACTTGGAAAATTTCAAATAAAAATTCAATTGAGGAAATTTCATAATATTGAATTTCGAAAACTTTTGGTTAAAAAAATTTGGTTCAAAACTTTCAATTTAAAAAAGATTCAACTCAAAAGACTTTCGTTTTGAAAAGTTTCGACTCAAAAAACTTTCAATTTGAAAAAAATTGATTTAAAAACTTTTGAAAATGGTTTAAAATACTTCTTATTCAAAAACCTAGGGGGAATTTGAAAACAAAAACTGTTTTGGGTTTAAGTTGAAGGGATTGGGGATGAAAAGTGGGATGAAAGAGATGTCGTTAGGTGTCACAACAAGAGAGCCTTTGAAGGGGTATGGGAGTTAGGAGGTGCTGACACATGTCATAACGAGAGAGTGTGCTCACCAAAGATTTGGCAAGGGTGTTCTCAAATTAGCAATTCTAAATGTAAAAAGTGCCTCCTACACAACGCAGATGTGCAAAGCGCCTCCCCTATATGGCACATAGAAGCAACATGAAGTGGATGGTAAGCCATACATTCAACAACTATCGACAATATGTAGGATTCACACAGAATCAAATAAATCACACAATAAAATGGCATTTGTGATTCACATAGAATCAAACAAATCACACAATAAGTACACAAATCTTTGTAACAACTTAATCATTTACAAAAGGAATTCCTTCACATTCAGCAGCTAAGGACAACATGTGTGGTCCACACAGAATCAACACAAATCACACCATAAGTACACAATCTTTGTAACGACTTAATCATTTACAAAAAGAAGTCTATCAAAATTGTATCTTTGTATGATTGATTATCTTGGCATAGGTTTAGTGCCTTTGTAGATAAAGGAAAAGTACATAATTGATGCTGTCTAGGTGAATATATGTTATGTATCTGTGTTATATAATAGATAGATATGGACTAAATGTACTTACAAAATGTAATTGATACCCACATGCAAAATTTTACATATTTAATACAAAGCAACACGAAGACATAAAGATTGCCACTCCCTCCTATCATATTACTCACATGGCCCATACAAAACTATATATAATGGGCAATGAGCCAATCTTATGGTAGTGACCAAGGACATGTGCAATACACTCGTATCAAACAAAGTATGACATATGTTATAAGTAAACAAATCTTGTTGTCAAGTAAACCCTCATAGGAATCATGTCTTCATACAACAGACTATCTTGGCACGAATTTAGTGCTAGTGTAGATAAAACAAAGAACATAAATGAAGAACCCAGTCTGGATGCAAAGTGAGAAGGAAATGCAAATCTAGCTAGATCCACTAATGTGAAAATCTAGCTAGATCTACTAATGAATAAGATCAATCTTGGAAGATCTAACCATGCCGATACATTATACATTTTGGACTATCTGGTACAACAATTGATGAACCATATCTATAGGCACGACAAAAACCACCTCTTATTTTCCACTATGTTTAGTCTAAAACACTGATTTCTTATCCAAGGAACAAGAGATTATATCATTTGGTCTATTCAATCAAGAAATTGATGATCCATATCTATAGGCTACACCAAAAACCACAATCTTGTTTTTTTTGCTATGGTTAATCTAAAATTCTTCTGATCCAACAAATGACGAGTTATACATTTCGACTCGCCCGTAAAATCGAGGATGCCGACTACAGGGGGTGAAGCGGCTTTAAAATATTCTTCTCACTAAATACACGCTCTATTGATCCCTATGTCAAAACCTAAACAATAATCAATGCGGAAGCGATAAACTAATGTTTTGACAATTTAAAACCTAAGTCAACTAGGCTCACTAAGTGCACTAGCTAATTATTCTCTAACAATAAATTATAATTCTAAAGGCAAGCAAGCAATTTAATTCTAGGAATGTAAATTGCAACAATATAAATAAGGAATTGCAAGCATACACAAGGAGACACAATACTTTTTACCGTGGTGTTCGGAGACTTGCCGGTTTCCCCAAAATCATGTTGAGGCAAGCCCAAACCACTCCGTAGGAAAATGCATCAAACTTTCTTTGTTGGGTCTGGTCGCACAACCTCTTAAAAAGCTTCATAAGGTCCTTATTCTTGAACTGCTTGTAGAAGTTAGCACCCATGTGCCGCTTGTACTACCTACTTCGCAGGTCAAGCCATGGATGTGTTTCTTCTTCACCTTTCTGCAATTGCACGACCACCTTCAACAGCCCGGGATGCCGATCGTGTATAACACACACTGCAGGCCGCTGATCCACGACACCGACTTTCACGTTCCTTAGAAACTAGAGCCAGTTTTCTGTGTTCTCACCCTCCACGAATGCGAGCGCTACTGGAAGAACCTGATTATTGCCATCTACTCCTATAGCAGTCAATATCTAGCCTTTATACTTTTCAGTCAAGAATATCCCATCCACACATAACAACAAACGGCAATGTCTGAACGCGTTGACACATGCACCGAAAGCAAAGAATGCTCGCTTGAGTACCATCTTCCCAGGGAAGCGCTGCGAGGGCCGCTCACAAATATCGATATAATTTCCAGAATTTCTTCCTTGATCGCCTCAAGCATACCTGGTAGGTTCTGAATGAGTCTTCGTACGTACCATATCTAGTTTCCAATACCTTCTGCTTCGCTCTCCATGCTTTTGCATAGCTTATGGTGTACTGAAACCTCTACTCTATTGCAAGTATGATGGCACGTGGCTCTAAATCCAGGTTGCCCACAATCTCCCCATACATTGCATTTGTAGCTAAACCTGAAGATATGTTTCTATGCGATTGGGCAGACTCCGTTAGCACGCATGTGTGTGGGACGACTATAGAACACTTCCAAATGGTATCCCACTTAGGCTGGTACGCATGCACACGTCATAGGCAACCCTTCATCTGGCATTTGACATCATACATCCGTTGGTCTGACTTCGTAACCTTAAAGGTTCTATGAAGCGACACTACCCATACTGCCATTGCTTCCTGAATCTCAAACTTATTCTTGTAAATAGCACCTTGCCTCACCTCATTCCGATCGAACAGCCATGCAAAGTGTTCACTCTCGTTGACCACCAATCTATCGAACTGACATGCATCCCACTCCGTAGGAACATGCTCTTCATCGTTTTCGTCATTACTCAAATTCTCATATTCCTGGCTCTCTGCCTCCATCGCTTCAACCAACGATTCAATGTTTTCTCCATTGTCTGCCACGCCCAATGATACATGAACATCTGGCTTTTGAACATCAGCTTCCTCGCCTCGCACACCCTCATGACTCGAGTTGACATCCTGCCTCAGTAAGCAATCTTCGGTTCGGCTGCTCTCCCCAACTTCCTCCGGTTCATCACCACCAAGCTCCTCCTGTGTCGTATGGCCAGCATTGATTTTCTCAAATGCTTGCACTAACAACACTAATGGCCAACCATTATCAGTTGCCAATCTTACGTACGAGCTCCAGGACTTCGGCCCCTTTAGTTTTACTAACTCCCAGTACGTGTAATCCCGTCTCCGAGACCCTACTCCGTGCAGCTTGAGGTCATGCGATTTACTATCCAACGAGAACATGTGGTACAACCATCTGTTAACTGTGCCCCATGAACGCTTGTCGACTTTTGTGGTCGGCAATGAATTTATGGGGCAGGCGCTAGATCTCAAACTCAAAGGTCACACAAGACAAAGGTTTAGACAGGTTCAGGCCCTCGACGGAAGAGGTAATACCCTAGTCCTGTATGCTGGGATTATCTGGATCTCTTGGATCTAAGATTGCTCATCTCTCTGTTGTCGCCCGCCCTCTCCCTTATATAATGGGGGTCGGGCGGTTTAAAGAGTCCCGATCGGTTAAAGGATTCCGATCGGTTATTGGATTCTAATCGGTTACAGGATAGAGTTTACATCTTTATCTACCCTGCTAACAACTCGGATTACAATCATATCTCTTATATCTAAATATATGCTCAACTGTCTCTAGGATGTATCCCCTTGCGCACGACAGCAAGGCTTGGCGCGGAGCTTATCCTCTGGGCCTTCCACTCGGCCCTGTCTCCCCTTCTGGCACTTCCGGGCCGGTTATGAAGACACCTGGGTTCTTATATTCCACAGTAGCCCTTGAGTGATTCATGATCCGATTGCTACATCTTTATCTGGGTCTCAACTCTGGATCAGCGTTTTCAGCTTCCAGCATAAACCTTCGACTGGTTTCTTCTTTAATTTGAATGCTTCTCCTTGCGGCAAGGGGATTATGAAGGACTCGAATATAACCCCCGGTTTTTTGTCCCAACTGATTATAATCTTTTGTCTGACAGGTTTATTGTGGGTAGCTTCGTGGGTCTGACCCATATCTCATATGAAGAATAGATATTTCTTTTCGCTCGAGGCAAAACCTTAATATCCTTCCTTTCAAGGATCAATACCGGACAGTCTTCGAGGTTGTTTTGACTTCCTGCGCCAATTCATTTTTCGAAAATCTCTTTGGCTTCTTAAACTATTTTAACTCCAAGTCTCCTCGGCTTCTAATGTCATTACATCTTTGCATTTACTTCAACCTTACCGTATCAGCTATAAAAGGCGAACAAGTGCTTTTAGAACTTATTCTCTTCACGCTTAGTCCTCCATTTTCCTGCACCAAGCTCCACCTTCTTCCTGAAGTATTTCATGGACCGCCAGGATCTAGAACTTGCCTCGGAGTGGGTGCTATTTGACCTCGCCATGGTCGAGTGGGCTGAAGAAGATGCTGCTACCCTCGACCGTGCCGCCGTCGACGCCTTCCTCGAAATTTTCCCCGTCCTTTATAGGGCTAGGGAAGCTCTCGTGGAGGCGCTTGGACGTGTGCGCCGCGGAGAAGTCTAAGACCCCTGTAAATGTAAGAAAATATTTTCCTAGGCATAATGCCTGAGGAGTTTATATATAATAAAGAAATACCTTTCCAAGTGATATCCATGATTATCGTTAGACATAGCTTAGACCCAGCTTTGGGTATATCGAAGCTTGCATGGCTCTTTGGTCGGGTGATATCCATATCCAATCGTTGCAGGATATATCTTAGGTCCGACTTGGGACATATTAGGATTTGCGTGGCTCTTGGCCGAGTGATGCCTATATCCGACTGCTGTAGGATACAGCTCTGGTCCGACTCAGGACATATCATATTTATGTGGCTCTTGGCCGAGTGATACCCATATCCGACTGTTGTAGGATATAGCCTAGGCTCGACTTGGAGTGTATCATATTTACATGGCTCTTGACCGAGTGATACCTATATCCGACTGCTGTAGGATATAGCTTAGGCTCAACCTAGAGCGTATCATATTTACGTGGCTCTTGGCCGAGTGATACCCATATCCGACTGCTGTAGGATATAGCGTAGGCTCAACTTGGAGCATATCAGGATTTTCTTGACTCATGACCGAGTGATACCTATATCCGACTGGTGTAGGATATAGCTCTGGTCCAACTTGGGACATATCAAGGTTTATCTGAATGGTATCCGTACTCATTTATTACGATGCACAGCTTTTCGACCCATCTTGGGGTATACCATTGGAACCATGCCTTATCAGGCTCAACCCACGATATATGATTCCGCCATGCGGTAACCAATCTGTGACCCAACATGGGGTATATCGCAAGAAGATATTTTTAATAAAAACTGGAGGATACACACGTCCCACTTAGTTCGATAAGCGGTTAAATATCCCATCGTGGGGAGCAACGTGTCTCAAGTATGACTTGGTCAAACCATGCCTGCCTCCGTATGTCAGGACGCCGGGCTAGCAAATCATTACGAAGCATAGAGCAGGGTGAGGTGTTCTGCAATCTTTTTCCCGCCGATTCGGTGAAAACCTAATTTTTCCCCCTTTTAAGACTAAGCCGCGCATTGACCGATGGTTCATTTCTTCACCGCGCACTCCTGCCCCTTCTGCTTCCTTGTCTCTCCGACTTCTCCACCGCTAGGGTTAACTGCTGCTGCGCTCGCATTCTTGCGCTGTCGTTGATCCTTCCTCCGAAAATGTCTTCTCATTCTTCCAAAGACACCTCCTCGTTGCCTTTGCCTCAAGATTGGACCACCTCGATAACGACGGAAGAGCGGTTGCAATCCATGGCAGATGACGGGGTTCTTCTAGCCTTGACTTTGATTTCCGCTCGACCGGTCGCAGGTGAATCCATCCCTACCCCTCGCTCGGAAGAGATTGTGGTCTTCAAATCTTTCTTCCAACGCGGGTTGGGCCTTCCTGCCTGCGCTTTTCTTCGCGGTCTTCTCTTTTTCTATGGTATAGAGTTAGTGAAATTCAATCCCAACTCCATCCTGCAAATCTCCCTCTTCGTTCACCTCCGCGAGGCCTTCTTGTGCATCCACTTTCATTTCAATCTCTTTCGCCACTTTTACCTTTTAAAACCTTATCCCTCAAAGAGCGACCCCAAGGTAATTGGGGGAGCCGGATTCCAATTACGGGAAGAATTAAAGAAAAATTACTTTGTCATTCCCTTCAAATCTTCAAATAAAGGCTGTCACCAGGAATGGTTCTACTGTGCCAATCCTGATCCTGCTCTCCCCTCTTTTGTCGGGCGCCGGTCTAAGGTGTCCCTTTCTTGGGTATCTGTTCCCAATGCTGCCGACATAGATCAGGTGCAGGATCTTTTGGCACTAATTGAGAAATTAAAAGAAGACGGTCTCATGGGAGTTGGTCTAGCCCTCCATTTTGTCGCTCGCCGGGTACAACCGCTAAAAGAGCGAGTCCATCTGGGGTATGAATTTGAAGGGAGGGACGATCCGACCCAGGAACTGCCCGAATCAGCGTCAAAGGAGCAAGTATATGCTCGGGTAGGCGACTTTTTCATCCCAAGTGTAGAGATGTCCACCGCTAGATGCCCGAAGTCCTTCACTGCATCAAATCCTCCTCCTGAGGTAAGAAAGTTTAGCTGATAGACTCCCACATTCATCTCTGAATGACTTTTAATAGTTATAATACTCCTTTCCAGGATCGATTGGCTTTCTTCAATGACACGCCTCTCCCAGAAATGCCTGTTCATAAGAGCGCTCACTGGAAGCGACTTGCGAGCTCCCAAGCCGGAGACCCGGCCGCTAAGAAGGGGAAGAAAACAATTGTCAAGGACTCCTCAAGCCTCGCGCCGATCGAGTGGTCCCAAAATCCAAGAACCACCAGCGCAAGCCCCTGTGCCTTCAGTTCCCCTAACGCATAAGCCCGTGGTCCAGCCGAGTCCAACTCCGAGCGACTCGAGCGCTCGGGAAGAGCCTAGGGTTCTAGATCGTAGCACCCCGAGTAGTCCCTCTGGAAGTGGTTTTGCCGCTCGCAAGAAACCCCAATGAGAATAAAGAAGTCCGACAGGTTGGATGTCCTATCGACTCTTATTAGACGCATTTTGCCGGCTTATTCACCGATCATTTTTCTTACAGGAATCCTTCGTATGATGTTCCTGTCGAGACACCGTTCGGGGCCCCTAAAGAAACTGAGTCCCCGGACGTACATGTCTTGGTTGAGGAGGCCTCACAATCTGCCTCGCCTGGGAAAACAGGGGCGCCCTCCGAGCCACAGCCGCTTTCATCGACACCTCGTGCTTCGGCATCGGGTCCTGCTGCTCAAGAGCCCGTCTCCCATCCATCCCCCGAAGTTGAAGAGATCCGTCGACTCTTGCTCGCCCTCAACTCATAATGCAAACCGCGTGGGTTGATGAGGAAGACGGCTTGAAGTCCCTTGACGACTCGGAGAAGGAGAAAGAAAGGAGTGACTTTTACAGTCATACCGCCGCTTATGCTCGCCTGGCCCGAGTAATACTTTCACTACTCTTATCACCTTCTTGCTTGTGCCGGTTAGCATGTTGTCACCTTTCCTTGCGATGGTTATAGAAATTGGGAGAACGTTCTGCAAAGAAATCCGAGTACCTCCAAAAGATGCTCCTGGAGGTCAGGACGCGCTAGGAATATCTGGTCGAATTGGAGCAGATCAAAGCTAAACATGCAGCCGAGCTGCAAAATCTTCGGTCAGAGGTCCTAGCCCTGCGGGAGGAGAAGGAAACCCTGCGGCAGGAGAAGTTGGATGTTGTTGGCTCCCTTCGAGGTAGATATTTTCTGGACCATCCTGTGCTCTCGTTTAATCGTCTGGTCTTTTGACTTCCTTATCTCCGTGTTAGTTCGTGATTCTATTGTTGCGAAGCTCCAAGAGCAGCTTAAGGCTTTGGAGGCCTCCAACTTGAAAACGGAGGAGTTGTTAGAAGGTACGCTCAGCAGCTTGGCCCTCCCTTGCCTTTGTTGTCTTCTTGGTATTTCTTGACAATCTGCTTTGCTTGCAGACTACAAGTTCAAGACACAGGCGCAATACGCCGTTTATAACGAGAAGGTCGAAGCTCTTGAAACGTCTTGCGCTAAGCTTCGCGAGGCCTCTGGGCCATTGCTGAGGTTGCTTCATCCCGGAGGCGAGAGGCCGCTCAGTAGGGACCAAGTTATCTCCCAACTGGAGGAAGCCCCCAAGGAGCTTAAGATACTCTTGAAGGAAACGGCGACCAATGACGCTAGTCAGGCTCTGGCGATCACCAAGTCGCTTTATCCCCGAGTGGATCTTGAGGTCATTAAAGATGGCTATGTCTGTAACGTGGATGAAGACCGGGCAGCCGAACTATGGGAGGAGGTTAAGGATGCTTCTTCGGCTGTTGCGGAAACCTTGGACCTGTGAACGAATATTAAAAAGTGTTTCCTTGATCTAGCAAGTTTTTTTTAAATATGCTATTATGCTCGATGAGGCCATCCGAGTAGTTTCGACTTCTTAAATATCATGTCCGACTAGTTTAGCCCTCAGGCTCTGAGGCATGGTTCATGACGCATATCTCAGAGTCTTAAAATTCGTAGGAGCGAAGCACTCAGACGCATAATTTTCGAGAACATTATATGAGAACAACTTTAAGAGCAAACATTCATTCATAAAGAAGTAATTGAATTACAAAGTTCAAGTGAAAAAACGACGTAGCTGTTCTATGTTCCAGGTATTGCTGACAATTGTGTCGTCTTTACGCTTGAGCTTATAAGCCCCAGGACGTATCACCTCATCTATGATGTAAGGGCCTTCCCAGCTTGGGGAGAGGTTATGCTCGTATTTCTGATTCTTTCTAAGGACCAGATCGCTTTTGGAGAATGCGCGGCTCCTTACATTACGACCGTGATAGCGACGTAAGCCCTGAAGGTACTTTGCTGACTGAATTGTTGCAACGTCCCTGGCTTCTTCCAGTCGGTCGAGGTCTTCTAGCCGGCTTTCTTCCGAAGCGATCTCTTCATAGCTCCGAACCCGCGGGGATCCGAATCCTAACTCGGTGGGGAGGACCGCCTCTGAGCCATACACCAGGAAGAAAGGTGACTGCCCAGTTGCTCTGCTAGGGGTGGTTCACAGCCCCCAGAGTACCGAAGGCAATTCTTTGACCCACCGAGCGGCGTATGGTTTGAGACGATAAAAAATCCTTGCCTTTAGGCCTTGTAGCACCATGCCGTTGGCTCGTTCGACCTACCCATTACTTCGGGGGTGTGCTATTGATGCGAAGCAAATTTTTATGCCGAGTTCACTGCACCAGTCTTGAAATATGCCACCTCTGAACTGGGTGCCGTTATCCGTGATGATTCGGTTTGGTACGCCGGATCTAACCACGATTTCATGGAAGAATTCTTTGGCCTTTGCGGCTGTGATTGTGGCGACTGGCTTGGCCTCAATCCATTTGGTAAATTTATCGACGACCACGAAGAGATGAGTATAACCACCTTGAGCCTTCTTCAAAGGTCCCACCATGTCAAGCCCTCAGACTGGAAATGGCCAGGTGATTGGGATGGTCTGTAGCTCCTATGCTGGTTTATTCACCTGTCGCGCAAAGAATTGACATCCTTCGCATGTCCGGACGATGTCCTCTGCATCAGTGTCAGCAGTCAGCCAGAAAAATCCCTGACGTTGCCGACTAGTGTTGTTGACGCCGCGTGATTCCCACAAATTCCCGAGTGGATTTCTTTGAGAAGATCTCTCCCTTCTTGTTCTGATATGCACCGTCGTAGTACACCAGAGGAGCTCTTACGATAGAGTTCTTCCCTGATTACCACATAGCTCTTGCTTCGGCGTATTATCCGTTCGGCTTGCATGCGGTCTTTGGGTAGTTCGTCCTTCATCAAATAGTCCAGATACGGAGCTGTCCAATCGGGGGTGATGGTTAGGACTTCTGCCTCTACGCTCTTCTCCATTGGGATGTCCGACTTTGGCTGAGTGCTTATTGCGGGCTTATGAATTTCTTCGACGAATACTCCCACGGGCACTGTGGTTCGTCCGGATCCCATTTTTGCTAGCTCGTCGGCCGCTTCATTGTCCCGACGGAGCACATGAACAAGTTCCAAGCCGTCAAAGTTGCCTTCTAGCTTGCGTACCTCCTGGCAGTAGGCAGTCATGTTGTCTTCGATGCAGGACTATTCTTTTTGCACCTGATTGATCATGAGCATTGAATCTCCGCGAACCATCAAACGTCGTATACCGAGCGATATGGCGATACGGAGCCCATGGATGAGTGCCTCGTACTCGGCAGCGTTGTTCGACGCGGGGAAAAGTATTTGAAGAACGTACCTCAACTGTTCTCCGCTTGGTGATATGAGCACTATACCAGCCCTCGCGCTGCTGAGCATGAGGGAACCATCGAAGTACATCGTCCAATACTCAAGTTCCTTGATGACCGTCGGGTTTTGTAGTTCTGTCCACTCGGTAGTAAAGTCGGCGAGCGCTTGAGACTCGATGGCTGTGCGAGGCTTGAATTGCAATTCTCCCAGTGGCCTCCTGTTGTGAAGTATATCTCCTATTGGGAAGGAAGTGACCACCGAAACAGTATGCTCTTGGAAGTAGTGCTTGAGTTTACGAGATGTAAGAAGTACGGCGTATAATAATTTATGCACTTGTGGATACCGCACCTTAGATTCACTCAAGACCTCGCTGACGAAATAGACCGGGTGTTGGATCTTCTGCACGTGACCCGGCTCCTCCCTTTCTACGATGATTGCAGCGCTGACTACATGAGTCGTTGCCGCGATGTAAAGTAACTGAGGTTCCCCGCATCGTGAAACCAAGACCGGGTGTCGTTAAGAAGGTCTTCAGATCTTCAAACGCTTGCTGTGCCTCAGGCGTCCATTGGAACTTGTCCTGCTTCTTGAGGAGTTTAAAGAATGGCATACCTCGCATACCCAGTCAGGAAATAAACCTACTGAGTGCGGCTATGCACCCCGTGAGCTTCTGGATGTCCTTTTGGCAAGTTGGCGGTTCCATATTTGATATGGCCTTGATCTTTTCTGGGTTGACCTCAATGCCTCGTTGGGATACGATAAACCCGAGCAGTTTTCCCGAAGATACTCTGAAAACACACTTCTCAGGATTAAGCTTCATGCTGAAAGCCCTTAGACTCTCGAACGTCTCGGTCAGGTCGACGATAAGGTCCTTCCTCTCCCGAGTCTTTACCACGACATCGTCCACATATGCCTCCACATTGCGTCCGAGTTGGGCGTGAAAACACCGCTGTATTGCGCGCTGATAAGTTGCACCAGCATTCTTCAACCCGAACGACATCGTGGTATAGCAAAAGGCCCCAAAGGGCGTGATGAATGAAGTCTTGATATGATGTTTCGCCTTTAGGCGAATCTGGTGGTACCCTGAGTAGGCATCGAGGAAACTCAAGATCTCGCACCCGACGGTTGAATCAACCACCTGATCAATCCGAGGTAGCCCGAATGGATCCTTCGGACATGCCTTGTTGAGATCAGTATAATCAACGCACATGCGCCAAGTTTTATTCTTCTTTTGAACTAGTACAGGGTTCGCCAACCAGTCAGGATGATACACTTCTTTGATAAAACCTGCAGCTAATAGCTTGGTGATCTCCTGTTTGATGGCGTTCCGACGATCTGGAGCGAACCGCCGGAGTCTTTGCTTGACTGGCTTTGCCTTTTCATCGACGTGTAGAGAATGCTCGATCACCTCCTTGGGAACACCCGGCATGTCGGATGGTTTTCAGGCAAAGATGCCCTTGTTAGCCCAGAGGAAGGTGACGAGCATGTCTTCCTATTTATCCCCGAGCTCTATCCCGATCAGAGTCGTTTTGGATGGGTCGGATGGGTCGAGAATAATTCTCTTGGTTCCTTCACCAGACTTTATCCCTGACGTGGCCTGCTTCTTGGATGGGATGCCGCCTTCTTCCTGCAAAGTGGTAGCCTCTGCCTGGATATTCTTCCCCTCGACGGTTGTCTCCTGCAGCTCAGCAAGTTCATAGTTCTCTCGGTCGCATTCCAAAGATCGCTTGATGTCACTACGAACCGTGATGACGCTTTTGGGTCCCGGCATCTTCATCATTAAATAGGTGTAGTGCGGGATGGCCATGAACCGAACCAGACCGGGTCTTCCCAAGATAGCGTGATACGCTGTCTCGAAATCCGCTACCTCGAAATTGATATACTCGGTCCGATAGTTGTTTTTGGTACCGAATGTGACAGGCAAAGCAATCTGCCCGAGTGGAAACGAGGACGCCTCAGGGATCACCCCGTGGAACGGCTATGAGCTCGGCCTTAGCTCGGAGTGGGGGACGTTCATGTCGTCGAAGGTTTTGGCGAACAGGACGTTGAGTCCACTCCCTCCATCGATAAAGACTTTCTTGAGCTTTACATTGCGAATAACAGGGTCGAGCACTAGAGGAAACTTGCCTGGATGCAAAACTCGGTTGGGGTGATCCGAGCGGTCGAAGGTGATCGGGACTTCAGACCACTTTAGATACTGGGGGTTTGCCGGTTCCACCGCATTGATCTCCCGAGCGGTAAGCTTTTGCTTCCGCTTGGACTCGTATCCGGTGGAGCCCCCGTATATGTAGTTCAGCTCGTGCTCGGATTCTTGGTAATCGTCCTCGCTGGGAGGGTCTTTCTTCTTGGCAGCCTCGTCCTTCGCTGGAGCGGGTTGCTTGTTGCTTTCACGCGCAAAACACTTCAAGGTAAAGCAGTCTTTGGTGACGTGCTTTCCCTTAGGGTGGAAAGGACAGATCGCATCCATGACAGTACTGTAATCGGGCGCCTCCCTCCGTGTGGCTCGGGGCCGGTTGCGTTCTGCTATCGCAACTAACTCCTCGCCTTTCTGTTTTTTGTCTTTGTGCTTATAGGACTCGACCCTATCGCTTTTGTTTTTCTGTTGCGGGCGATCTTCTTGGTGCTCGGCCAGGGCGTCTAAGGCCGTGGCATAGCGGTGGGCCAATGGAAACATCTCTTTTACGGAGGCCGGTGGTTTCCTGGATATTTTCTTGATCAGATCGGGATCGCTGAACCCTTTCTGAAAGGCTGCTACCACCACCGCATCAGATACATCCCTGATGGTGTTTTTCTTCTGCATGAAGTGCCAGATGAAATCTCTCAACGTTTCGTCCTTTTGGTGAAGCTGATATAGGTCCCATGGGTGCCAGGCCTCTCATAGGTTGCCTGAAAGTTCGCGATAAATTGATCACAAAGATCCGCTCCAAGAGTCCACCGAGTTCGCCGGAAATCCCGTGAGCCATGATTGAGTTGAAGGGGTGAGATTGACTGGCAGATAATTTGCCATCACGTTCTGATTGCCCCCGACCGCTTTAACCGCTAGGGCATAGACCTGCAGCCAAGCTTTCGGATCTTGCTCCCCATCAAACTTAACGATGCCCTTGGGGTTGAAGCCTTCGGGCCATACCACTCGTTGAACTGAGAAGTGAACGCTCGGATTTCGTCGATGGATCTATTGTCATGATGAGGGGGAGTTCGGCGTGGCGAGCCTCTGGCTCGGTGATTGTCGTCAACGCGTCGGGGTGGAGTTCGGCGCGGCGAGTCCATGACTCGGCGATCGTCGTCGTCGTTGTGACCCCGGCGATGATGGCCTCTATGATCGTTGCAGTCGTCGTACCGTTGATCACTTCGTCGATCGTGGCCGGTGCCGAAACGTTCATAGTCGTCGTAGCGCTAGCGTCATTCTTCCTCATCCCGCTCTTGCCGTATGGCGGTGATGTCTCGGCGAAGGTCGCGGATGAGATTCCGGCGGGCGTCTCCGACTGGTTGTATGGGGCGCCGACTGCCGATACTCCGATTGGTAACAGTCCGACTTCTAGCGACGCGGGTAGCCGCGTGGGAGCGTGAGTGCGCTTCTCCTATCGGCTTTCCCTGATTCTGCTGAATAGCTGCCGCCGTCACCATGGCCTTGATCTGGGCCATGATCGGGGCTGCCGGGCTATCAGATGCAATCATCGGGTCCAGCGTGTCGAGAAGTGTCTTGGAGGCGACGACGTTCTGCAGCGGTGTATGGAAGACAACTTGGTCTCCCAATTTTGATTGTAGGATGTCCTCGTGGACATTGCGGCCGCGAGATCGAAGCGATCGTGGCGGTGCCTCCTTAGACTTACGAACAAAGCGATCTTCCTCCGCGGCTTCTTGAATATCTTGTTGGCGTTGGAGATCGGTCTTTTGCTCTTCTATCGCGAAGATACCACGAAGATCGTAGCAATTCTTCGCGACACCGACTGGTTTGCTGGCTGAGTCAGAGTGGCGTACCTGAGATGGATCGGCCTGATCTTTACCAGATTGGATCTGGTTTAGGTCTAGGCAGACAATTTCTCCGCATGCATCTGCTACGAAGTCCAGGTTTCCAAAGCGGAAAGCCTGGCCGGAGATGAAGGTGGTGCTAACTCCGCTGGTTGCTACCATCGAGTTTGTAGAAAAAGATTATAGCGCTTCCCCTACCTGGCGCGCCAACTATCGACTTTTGTGGTCGGCAATGAATTTATGGGGCAGACGCTAGATCTCAAACTCGAAGGTCACACAAGACAAAGGTTTAGACAGGTTCAGACCCTCAACAGAGGAGATAATACCCTAGTCCTGTGTGCTGGGATTATCTGGATCTCTTGGAGCTAAGATTGCTCATCTCTCTGTTGTCGCCCGCCCTCTCCCTTATATAATGGGGTGAGGCGGTTTACAGAGTCCCGATCAGTTAAAGGATTCCGATCGGTTATTGGATTCTAATCGGTTACAGGATAGAGTTTACATCTTTATCTACCCTGCTAACAACTCGAATTACAATCATATCTCTTATATCTAAATATATGCTCAACTGTCTCTAGGATGTATCCCCTTGCGCACGTCAGCAAGGCTTGGCGCGGAGCTTATCCTCTGGGCCTTTCACTCGGCCCTGTCTCCTCTTCTGGCACTTCTGGGCCGGTTATGAAGACACCTGAGTTCTTATATTCCACAACGCTCTCCAGCTAGTGACAGGCCAGCCATGACACTTGAAAAATGACTAAGTTCCACCCCTTGTGCACCCATTTGAGGAACCCCTTCTCTGTACTGTATTTTAAATTCTACTTGTTTGTCCATACCTGTCAAACATTTCATGAATTTTTTAATGATCGTATGACATAACGCTACCACCTTTCAAGTCTTAATCTACCCATACGACGACATACTCTACACTAATTCAAACAACTACTGCAGCCCTACAAAAATTAATTTTTTGTATCACATTGTATCCCGTGTAATTCTTACACATATTGTATCTCTCATAATTCTTGCAGTTTTTTATATCTATAGCTATTCTAACTCTACACAACTAAATAATTAAAAACCTATATAATCCGATCACTAAATTGTCAATTCAAATAAACTATTACCAGTCTACACAGCTAATTAATCACAACCCTAATTAATCTCATCCCTATATCATCTTTCTAAATATTTATTACTCCAAACCTAATTACTTACCAATCTATTTCATTTGGTCACTAAATTCAAAATTAAAAAATAAAACAAGATTTACCTCAACACACGACGAATCTCCTCTCTTCTTCTTCCCTTCCTCCTCCTCCTATTCTTCTTCTTCTTCTTCTTCTTCTTCTTCTTCTTCTTCTTCTTCTTCTTCTACCTACCTCCTCCTCATCTTCTTCTTCTTCCTCCTCTCCTCTCCTCCCCCTCCTCCTCTCCCTCTCCTTTCTTTTTTCTCCGGCGCGCGCGAGCTCTCAGCTGTGTGCGACAAGCCTCAGTAAAAATAAGGCCAAAGGCTAGGCGACAGTTTTTACTCTCTCTGTCGCAAGAGCTGAACGGTTAGTGACAGAGAGCTGAACCGTTACAACAGCTCTCTGTCGTAATTCCAACTCCAGACCAAGCGGCCCATTATGATTTCGGCCCGGCCCTACCCGTGGCTTTTGCTGGTCTACCCTGACGACCACACCACCACCGATCTCTCTCGCTCTCACCGTTCTCTCTTCCTCTCTCTCCTCTAGTTTTTTCTTGTCTTTAAAGCCCGACCCCCTCTCTCTCTCTTCTCCGTCTCCGCCTCCACTCCGAACCACCACCGCGCCGAGAGGCAAGAGCCTAGCCGTATTCTCCTCGCGGCGTGCTGGTCTGTGCTTCTTGCGCTCTCGGCTCCCGCGGCCGCCGCCGAATCTCGCGGCTCTTCTCGGCGGGGGCGGATTCTGTCGTTTGTCCGGAGACGGAGTCCGTTTCTTGGTCCTTGTCCGTGCGTGAAGAGAATCGGAGGCCCCGGGTGCTCGGAGCCGGGAGGCTTCGCGTTGAGGGCGGCGGCTCGCGTGCATGGAGGCTAAGGTTTCTTGGCTGCTCTGCTCACTCCTCCAATCTTTCATTTGTTCCTGCTTAGGATGCTGCTGTTGTTTGGTGGCGCGTCTCGCGTTCTTGTTGCGGTGGGTGCCTGCCGGTGGGATTGTTCTTGGTTTGGTTTGCCCGTGCCGCCGTGGTGGTTCCTTCCGTGATCATGACATCCAGGCCAAGATTTCTAGGTTTGTATTCGTGCGCGCGCGCGCGCCTTCTTGGAGCAGGCTCGGCCGCTCGGGCATGGATTTTGTTAGCTGAGCGGCTCGGCTTGGTTGCTCCATGGCCGGGTTTCCTGTAGCTGGCTTGACGTCGGCGGCGTTTTACGGGATGCACCGTCGTGAGTTAGATTGGGTGGGTCAGGGTGGTGGTGCAGATTCGTGTGCTGTAGCCTAGGAAATGGCTGGATTTCACTCGGTTTGGTGACCAAGATTCGTGTGCTGTAGCCTCGCGTCGAGGCTGCGAGCGATTGAGAGTTCGGCAGCGTCGTAGCCACTAGGTATGCCAGTAAGAATTGGTATTGATATCCAGTGATTCAATCTGTCATGACGGTACCTTTGTTTATTTTGTGAAACATTTTACACTTGTGAGTAATGTCCAACGATGACCCCTCCTCAGACACATGATAGGCATCACCTCCATTTGCTGCCTGTAAGTGATTGTGTTTTCTGTGTGCGATGCAATGCACACACTAGGTTTCATTAACTGTTGGAACTTGGAAGGTATCAGCCTGATGGTCCTTGCTGTCATGGCGTTTGATCTCCATTATCGATGCTTGCATGGCTGGAAATTGTGCCATTCATTTTGCAAATAATTTGGTGTACATGGGAAAAGTTAACCCCTTTTCTTAAAACTTTTTCCCCCTCAATTCTATATGAGAGTGGTTTCATGAAATGTGGGTTACTTAAGGGCCTTGAGTAGAACTGTAGGGTACATGTCGGTGTAGTTGCATTATTCATGCCATGTAGGCTGTATTTCTAGTTTTCTACTTCAGCTACTCACTGTGAAGGTAGTGGACTAGTACCGTTGGTTACTTTCGTGTTGCGTATAGTATATTTCACTATTTCAGATACTACATAGCCAACTTAGTTATTTCTGTTGATGATGTACATGTTCTTGTATCAATGTGATATCTCTTAACAAATTGCATTTGTTTGTTCTAATTTTGATAGATGGAGTCACTTGAACTTGAAGACAACGGTGAACACCAAGCATCTGTAGAAGCTTCGCTTGCTTCAGATGTGATATATGATGACTCACCAGTATGTCCATGCATTGGAAGTGAGCACCAGGCAGAAATCCCCAATCTGTCCACAGATGTTGAGCGCTGTCAGCTCATGACTGGCTCACTTGATAGTTGCGTGGTACTTGGTTATGATTACCCTATTGTGGTTGGGTTAGCTATTCCAATTTTGTGGACACCGCCAAGTGAAGTCAATAAGGAGGAATTACGAAGGCAACATTCTTCAGAAACCGAAGCAAGAGCCAGCAGCAGGGACGACGAAAGTCAGGTGACCTCAATTTGTCCCACCAGCAATAACACAAGTGAATGCGATTCAACATTTAAGGATCCCCATCCAGTGGTACCTGTAGATCAGATAGAACCTGGCAGTAATAAAGCGCATGATGAAATATTGGCTCCATGTTCTACTCGAGAAGGCCTCAACTTCGCTAATAAGCCAACAATGCAGAAAGGGGAAATTGAACAATTTACTCCACTGCCTGATTCATCCACTTCCCTTTGGAGTGATCTTGAAGCAGAATGTTTCCTTCTTGGGCTTTACATTTTTGGTAAAAATCTCAGTCTGTTGAGCAGGTTTCTTGGTAGTAAGACTGTTGGGGATGTGCTTTCCTACTACTATGGAAAGTTCTACAAAAGAGATGCTTATAAAAGATGGTCAGACTGCAGAAAAGCAAGAACCAGGAGATGCATTCTTGGGGAACGTATTTTTACAGGTTGGCGACAGCAGGAGCTTATATCTCGCCTGAAATCTAAAATCCTCAAAGAATCTCATGATTCTTTGGTCGAGGTATGTTGCAATTAGCAAGAATTCGATCTATTTTGTCTTTTAATTGTAGTTTGCTGAATGCTGATTATTTAGATATCGAAATGGCTCAATATGAAATTATCCTCATGATCAGCTGAGGTTCTATTATTCTGAACCTTGGTTTCAGCACTAATTAATTTTTATAGTATTTCTTGTTATATGACATCCTAGGCATTGCGGTTTATTATGGCAACCACTTACATTGTTCAAACTAACACTTCTGAGCTTGTTTTTTCTCCATTTTATATTCCTCCAATGTTTGGTCACTGAGTTAATCTGTTTAGCTATTTAAATAATTATTCACATCATATGTCATAGATTGATCAAAGTTGGATTGACTCACTTAATCATTTGGAGGGTTGTCCAAGCATCATTACATATGTTTTGGTTGGTCTTGTATGTCAGTATATCTAACTACTATGGTAAGGTTTCCAGTTAAGAATACAAACCTTAAACGGTTAAACCTGAGAACTGAAGCCATTGCAGGTGCACTGCATTTTGGTATTGTGATTTTCTGTGCTTTGATCTAGTTTCTTTGTTTAAAGTTCTTTGCATTGTTTAAGCTATTGCTCCCAGGATTAGTACACAAGAGTCAAATTTGTGATGAACCAAGGACAATTATTTTGCCAAGTTTAATTCCATGGAAGAACAATTAATTTTTCAACATAATTCATGGATGTCAACTTTTCTTACGCATCAAGTGTTGTCAAAATTAACAAAGGATGTTCATTGTCTTCTATCATCTGTTGCTATATGAATTGTATTTGTTTTCACTTGTTGCAGGCTTTTAAATCTTTCAGTGATGGCCAAACTTCTTTAGAGGATTTTGTCTTTGCTCTGAAATCCACTGTTGGAACAGAAGCTTTTGTGGAGGCTGTTGGGATTGGTAAAGGGAAGCATGATTTGACTGGATTTGTTCTGGACCCATCTAAACCAAACCAAGTTCTTTCTGTTCACCCTGACATGCCTACAGGCAAAGATTGTTCCTCACTTGCTTCAGAAGATATAATCAAGTTCTTAACAGGTGATTTCAGGAGAAGCAAGACAAGATCAAATGATCTTTTTTGGGAAGCTGTCTGGCCTCGTTTGCTTGCAAGAGGGTGGCATTCAGAGCAGCCAAAAGATGTCAGCACAACTAAGAATTGCCTCGTGTTTCTTGTGCCAGGTATCAAAAAATTCTCAAGAAGTAAGCTCACTAAAGGCACTCATTATTTTGATTCTATCAGTGATGTCCTTAAAAGAGTGGCAGCAGATCCCATTCTTCTTGAGCTAGAGGTTGATGGAATGGACAATGGTGTTGCTGCTGAGAAAAATGGCTGTCCCACAGATATGAAACTGAACCAAGATAGTCCTTTGGATAGTTATCAGGAGCTTCCAAAGTTTACAATAATTGATACTACCTTGGTCCAGGGGGAAGAGCCCTTCAAAGTGAGGGACCTGAGGAACTTACCTGCTGATGCAAATATTAGTTTTGCCCCTTCACATCATTCACATAATATGGTGTGTGCCAGTTCCTCAGAGAAGCAAGATCCGGAAGATAGATCATCAAATGACCAGGAAGATTGTGGACGAGTTACAGCTGATGCGAATAACATTGAAATGGTTTCAGCATACAATACAGGCAAAGAAAACCAAGTGGATTCGCTGCAAAGCATGGTGACTGCGACATGCTCATTTTTTCCAGTTAATGGTCATTCTTCTAATGGCAATAATGACAAAATTGATTTCACAAACTTCTTTGGCCTCAAAGCAAAAACTGAAAGGCGCAAATATTTATCCCCAGTGTCCAAGCGCAGAAGATTATCTAGCTGTAGCAATGACCAGACCAGCCGACGTAGCATTTCTTTCTCAAAAGGTGGTGGTTTAGAGAAAGAGAAAATCAAGCCGCTGTTGGCTTCATCAAAACCAACTGTTGTTGATGTTGGTGGTACTTTTCAAACCAAAACAGCTGCGAGCTGTTCCACAAAGGAGAAGCCATGTGAGCAGAAGATAGATGCGTCGAACTTTCTTACCAGTGACAGGTCAGATGAGAAGATGAATGTGGTGAATTTAAATGAGGACAAGTCATTTGAGTGTAAGGTAGACGCAGTGGCTGAAGTTCATTCAAAGAACACTGCCGATGAGACAAAATCCCCCAAAGAAGGGGATCAGGTTAGTAGTTTGGTTGATCAGATTAAACTGGAGACACAACCAGATGTTAAGACAAGCACAGGCGTATGCATCACTTCATCAGACAAGCATGGTTGCATGAAGGCGGATGAAGCTCCCTCCATTTCGAATAGCGAGATGGATCATGATGTTTCAGAGGCAACAGGAGGACCTGTTAGCCTACAACCTGATCTGGCTTCACAGGTGAATTCTCGGAGGCATGGAACCAGAAACAGGCCTCCCACCGCAAGAGCTCTGGAAGCAGTTGCTTTTGGGTTTATTGGAGGTGGAAAGCGCAAGGGTGAACCCAAAAGCCCTGGGACAAGCAGGCCTCCTCAGCGAGCTCGCAAATCCACTAAAGACTCGGTTTCTACGTCTACCAGTAGTGACACAGAGAAGTCCAGCATGGAGGCTGAAGCGCAACGATGAGCTGATCGTCGCACATTTACTGGCGTGTGTAAACAACATCACCACTGTCGACATTGTGGGTGACAAATATCGGGTGACAAAATGAGGCCTTCAACTAAAGTTGTCTGCAGCGACCTTGCCATTGCTTAATATTTTACCATGCTGGCGTTGGAGGCGATGGTTTTTACAGATGCAACGGTGAGTTGGTGACCTATCGTTCAAGAATTACCCTTGGCTTTTCCTTTTAGATTATAGAGCTGTATGCCTGTGAAGGCTTGCAAACGCAACTTGTACTGGAGAGGACATAGAGGCACCATATTGGCCAATTCATTATGTGCTTAACAGGATGTTTTTGTGCACTGGTCGATCTTCCAAAGGCAGAATGGATCTTTTTGCATCTTAGTTTCATCCAAGCTTTCGGTTGATATATAGGAGCAACAAGCCATCGGCTCCATTTTACCATGCAAGATTGTGCAAAGGTTGCACATGTCCTTGTATGCGAGGCATTCATGCCTTGTCTGGCAAACCTTTGCTTCCTCTGCATACATTTCTTCTGCAAGTGCTATAGCATTTAATGCATATGGGTAGAAAGTTTGTACTACTCTACTACTTAAGCGACCCGATGTATCTGGAAACCCTAGGTGAGTTAATTGTGTCTGCTTATAGATTGATGAGAATCCTAAATAATGCATATCAAAGCACGTTGTACTCCCAAAAAGAAAAAGAGGGGAGAGAAAAAAAAAACAGGATGGCCCTCGCATTCTGTGGCTTCCTGGAGCTGTGCTTCGAGATGATCAGGACGCTTCAAGGCACGTGCAGCACACTGGTTAGTACAGGCTGCTCCAAGATGCTCAACTGCGCAAGCCTCTGCCTGTAGAGATGGGGCCTGGCCCGGCCCGGCCCGGCTTGAAGTGGACATGACTGGGTCAGTGCCGAGATGGACAGCGCGGTGCTCGTCAACCTGTGGCGAGCTCGATGTGATCGCCGCTCGAAATGATAGTGATTATCCCTCCCAAAAATATCTCATATGTTGCCCCGAGTTTGCAGAATGTTAACGGAAACATATGGCGCTGATGTTCCGTAACACTTCTATAAGTCAAGGGTGGGGTGGGGGGAATACAACCAAAATACCCTTGTTCTTGTTATGAGATAAGATATTCGTAATCGTATTCGGTCAGACTATATCTCTTATGTGTAGATGAATCCGAACTTATCTCTTACCAGTTTCTCTATATATTGGGCACCCCCTTGTAGAGATCAATCTAATAAAGCGAGAGAACTTTGCCTCTATACTTTGTGTGTGCTCCAGTTCTTATTCTTGTGATTTCGTTGGCATGTTAATTGATTGATCGTGGGTGAACGACTACGTTTTGCAACACGTTATCAGCACGAAGCTCTACCGACGCCATCGATCGTGATCATCTACCTGCATCGATCTACACTGCATCGAATTTTATCCTGCTACACGCGATCTTCCTACAACAAGCCCTACGTAAATTCGAGCTACGTAATTTAATCGCATATGAACAGTTATTTTTAATCCTACAGATTAATACTCCTAATTCCTATGATTAATTGATTAATCTACAAAGGAAATTAGGATTGTGATGCTTCTGTTCATATGATAATCAATTTTGTTTATTAAACAAACCAGAGAGACGGGTAGGGCAAAACCGTCGTTGCTACCCGTGGCTCCCGTGCCTTCCTGGCGTCGGGCCGCGGCTTGCGTCCGTGGCCTCCCCGCCTAGGCATCCAGCTGCATCAGCCTTGCTCTGCGCTCTCGCCCATCTGCCGACGCTCTGCAGTCGCGCCTCGAAGGCGCCACACGGCACGCCAACGGCGATGCTTAGATCTCGGCAGACCGACCGACGCTGCCTCGTGCACACCTGCGCCACCACGTCGAGGGAGCAGCGCCCGCCGCGCAAGGGGGCTGCGCCCATCGTGAGCCGCCTGGAGTTCGGCCCCTGCGCCGAAGCCGCTTGCACGCTGCCAACGGCGAGCTCGAGATCCGCGCCGAGCAACTCGCGGTCGCTGCCCGAAGCTCGGCCTCCGCGCTAAGCCGCTTGCACGTTGCCAACGGCGAGCTCGAGATCCACACACATCAGCGGCCCCAACGAGGCGGCGCTTGGCCCCGATGGCGTCCTCTCCGCTCCCGCAGAGCCCGGCCCGGCGGCGTCCTCACCGCTCCCGCAGAGCTCGGCCCGGCGACTGCGATTCGCACCATGGCTGCGTCTTGCCGCTCGGTAGTGGTGGCTCATCGCTTGCCACGCTGCCATCCAACGGGCACATCGCGCCGGCTCTGACGCCCAAAGCACTGGCACCGACGACCGAAATGTCGCCGCTGCGAGCAGGTGCCGTCCGTGATTTTTGGGCGCAGCAATATGGCGGGTAGGGTTCCAGCCGCTGGCCTCCCAAGACACCATGCGCATTGGGCCGGCAGCCCCTCCGCATAGCCCACGAAAAAAATCACTTATGCTGAAAATTGATAAATGAATTCTAGAAATTAGATTTCTAGTTATATGCGCTTCCGAAAAATTTGGAAATTTGAGATTTAGTATACGTTGGTAGTTCCATGCTCTGGATTTATTTTCTAGCATTATGTCATATTTATTATGTGCTGGAATTTATTTTCTGTTATTTAAGTAATTCTGAAAATTGCTTGGAAAATTAGTAGAAAATGCTAGAAAATTATGAAAAATTATGTATGACCCAATGTGTTGTGTTGCTAGATTCATTTTCCTTAGATTGTTCCATGTTAATATGTGTTGGGATTCATTTTTCTGTTATTAAGTAATTTTGCAAATTGCTTAATCATTAACAGAAAGTTATGAAAAATAGTAGAAAAATTTCATATAGCATATTGAATACTCCATAGCTCTGAATTTATTGTCCTATCATAACTCCATATTGATATATGTTGAAATTTATTTTTCTGTCACATGGTAATTCTAAAAATTGCTGAATAATTAGCAGAAAACTATGGAAATTGCTAGGAAAATTCTGGGAAATTTTAGATAATTATCTACTGAATAGATATAGACCAAGCTTTACTGATTGAATAGTGACCATGCAATATAATGATTTTACCAGTAGTAAAGTTAATTTTGCATAAAATAGAAATAGGATATGTTGGACATCGCAAAGAAGGAATTTATCAAGCTTGCCCTAAATGGCAACAATTACCTTACTCGAACAATGAATACTGAGATTAATCTGATAGCTCGATCTTTTGAGCTCTTGTTTTCCCGACTGAAGTGGTACCTCGCTTCTTCCGGCCGCTAGATGTACGGCTCTGCACCTCCTGAGGCACCATCTTCATACGGACCTGATGGCCAAATAGTTGATGGAAGATGACTAGCTGCTATTTTTGAATTCCCTGAAGGAAAATATATAACCAGCAAAGATCCGTCCTGTTGCCAGAAGTACAACACGAATGGATCCTCCCGCGCTTTTAGGATTTTAAAGGCTGTGGCAACATATAATTTTTGTCATACACAAGCTTGTCATTAATCTAACATTATGTAACCAGAAAGTTACTAATGCTAAAAAGATCGACAAGATATTGTGCACATTCCACCTCAATATGAGAATACCGTTGTAACAGTATTGTTGCCAAGTACCAGAAGTACTTCGAGCTTATATGCATTTTGCTAGAAGCAAAAAAGCATGATGAACTCCTGGTGAAGAATCGTCATGTACGTCCTAATGGGAGTTTTGCAATGCCCGAAGCACATAAAAATGCTCAACAGGCTAGCAATAGCTAAAGCTGCAGAAAGGGCAAATGGAATATAAGGGATAAGTGGAAGAATGACAAATCAAATAGGGGAAGAGGCAATTCATAGTGAAAAAGTAAAGGTAAAGGGCCAGGGCTCCCAGAAGTAATACTACAAACCCTGCATAACCTTGTTTTATGTATGGATGCACTGGCCATTGGTCATGCAACTATCGCATCCCGAAGAATGTGGTAGACCTTTACATGTAATCCACTGGAAAACTAAATAAGACCCGGGAAAATAATATTAAGTCATACTTCACCGTTCAACCTGTTGTTGATACGGATGTTGAGAAGTGTGATGATATGATTCTTGATATTATTGAGTTCGAGGAGTCCCAGGAGGGCACTTACATCACATATGGAGACCTGGATTAGTCTCCGAAGTATCCCTTCACTTTGCTAAGTCGATGTCATATATTCCTTATAAGTCTCCTTATCACTTTAGCCCTAGTTCCTGAATGAACATTTGGTCTACGCTCCTGTTGAGCGATTGTCATTTAAAAAATGAATAAATTGATATTTCTCAGATATTTGATTAATTGTGCTATGTTTGTTCTATATTCTAAATTTATTCCTGATGCAACAATTGTTTGATTGTTAAATCATACTTCCAATATAAAACAAAGTATAATCCGATAGCTGAGTATCTCGTACCTAATGTCCACACTTAAAATGACCTTGCAGAGTCATTATATTAAAAGAATAAAAACTTATTACTTGGCCCCTCTTGCAGAATAGTAGGCTTTCCATCAGTTGTTGGGGCCATGCAGTGCTGCATACTGCAGGTTTAATTCAACTCAGACTAACTGCACTTTATGAAATTTCCCCGTTGCAGATAGTGCGTGAAAAAGAATTAACTATTTCCCATCTGCGAAAATTTGGTTGTACTATATACATGCCAATATCTCCACCACAGCGTACCACCATGGGACCTTACCGAAAGTTGAGGATCTATGTAGGTTATGAATCTCTGTCAAATATTAAACACCTAGAGCCTATAACAGGGGCTCTGTTCACGACTCGGTACACTGATTGTACTAAGGACATTTTTCGGCATTAGGAAGAGATAAGTACCACATTAGAGAATGCCGATTCCTTAGATCCATGCACTACAGAGATTGAACTTGAAGTTCGGAGGATAATAAATCTGCAATAAATAAGTTTATAATCTGCCAAATACCTTCACTATTCATAAGGGAGTGAAAAGATCTCATATATCTGCAGTATATGCACCTGAAAGAGTGGAAATACCCAAGAAGGATATTGAACCCACTCTTGACTCTCATGATAAAAAGAGGGGGAGGCCTCTAGGTGCACGGGACTCAATTCTGCGGAGACGTCCGCAGAAGTAGAGAACCGAACAAATGAGAACACTACCCGTGACAGTGGAAGAAGCTCAACCTGATGTTGAGAAAATCCCTGAAGTGAGCCATCTTAGAGATGGTAACATCCCTGAAGCGATCCATCCTGAAGATGATAACCCCAGCGTATATTTGCGCGCACAATCCTGTTGAAATGGAACACCAGCACTCCATCATTGTGGGAAATCACGAGGAGCTGGAAGAAATTTATAAAGAGATATCTCTGAAGTGATGCAAGAGAATTGTATAAAAGAAAGACTATAATTGTCGACATATAATTGCCTCTAAAATTGCTAAAGCTGGATCCAGAACCAAAGTCCATGGCAGAGTGCCAGAAGCGCTCAGATAGGGTCAAACAAAAGAAGCAATTGAGGCAGTGCTCGCTTATTAAAAGGAAAGCTTTGGTCCCGTTGACCAAACATCTCCTAAAGTCATCCCTGTAGGATCAAATGGGTTTTTCATCTGGAAGAGAAATGAAATACCCAGGTGGTGAGATATAAAGCGAGGCTTGTAGTACAAGGGTTCGTACAGAGACCCGACATCGATTATGATGAAATATATTCTCCTGTAAAGAGTGGAATAACGTTCCGAAATTTTATATTAATGACAGCAATCTTAAACTTATCAATGCAGTTGATGGATGAAGTGACCTCATATACATGGGTCACTGGATACAGATATTTACATAAGAATCTCTGAAGGAGTTACAATTCCGAATCCTAATAATCGCAACATGTATAGCGTCAAACTGAAGAGATCGCTATACGGATTAAAACAGTCGGGGAGAATGTGGTATAACCGACTTAGTGAGTTCCTTCTGAAAAAGGAATATTGCCCCTGTGTGTCCATAAAGAAATCTCAGAATAGATTCTGTATCATCTCAGTTATATGTCGATGATCTGAATATCATCAGATCCACAGAGAAGACAGAGGAAGCAAGTGCTTACCTCATGACGGAGTTTTGAGATGAAATATTTGGGTAAATCCAAATTTGCTTAGGCCTGCAGCTAGAGCATTTCCCATAAGGAATCCTTGTACATCAGTCTTTCTATACCAAGAAGGTATTGGAAAGGTTTAATATGGATAAATCGTATCCATTAAAAAAACCCATGGTCGTAAGATCCCTGAAAGTGGATAAAGACCCCTTTCATACCAAGGATGGAAAATGAGAAAGTCTTAGGACCTGAAGTCCCATACTGATGTATCTTGCGAATTGCACAAAGCCTGATATCGCATTCGCAGTAAATTTGCTAGCAAGATACAGTGCAGCTCCAACAAGAAGATATTGGGCTGATGTCAAGACTTTACTCAGATACCTCCAAGGTACTCAAGATCTTGGATTATTTTTCCAGAAGAACCAAGACTTAACTATGGTGGGGTATATGGATGTTGGCTATCTGTCTAATCCCCACAATGCCAAATCTAAGACTGATTTTGTATTTCTCTGCGGTGGTACAACCGTTTATTGGCAGTCTTTTAAGTAGACCTTGGAAGCTACTTCTACCAACAACTCAGAGATTATAACTTTATATGAAGCCTCACGTGAATGTGTTTGGTTGAGACATGTGATTAACCATATCCAGAAGTCATGTGGTCTTAACACCGTCGATACCCCTACAATTATCATGAAGATAATGCTGCTTGTGTTGCACAAATGCAAATGAGTTATGTGAAAAGCAATATCACGAAGCATATTGCTCCTAAGCTTTTCTATTCTCACGAACTCCAGAATAACGGTGAGGTAAAGATTTTGCAAACTAAGTCATGTGAAAATCTTGCAGATTTATTCACTAAGTCCTTGCCAAAATCTACATTTCAAATATGTTTCAATGGCATTGGAATGAGACGACTTAAAGATATGCAAAGTTCAGGGGGAGTAAATCCCTGAACCATGATCCTTTGCATGATCCTAAAGGTCATATTTTAAATCTTGAAGATTATAAGTTGTACTCTTTTTTTCCTTAGTGAGTTTTCTTGAAGTTTTCTCACATGAAGGTTTTTAATGAGGCAACTAGTGTAACACGGAGTGCGATTGTAATATACTCTTTTCTCCATCCTTTTTTTTCCACTGGGTTTTTGGGAGGAGTTTTTAACGAGACATGTGCATTACGCGGTATTCGCTCAAGGGGGAGTGTTATGAGATAAGATATTCGTAACCGTATTCGGTTAGACTCTATCTCTTATGTGCTCTTATGTGTGGGTGAATCTGAACTTATCTCTTGCCAGTTTCTCTATATATCGGGCACCCCCTTGTACAAGAGATCAATCTAATAAAGCGAGAGAACTTTGACCCACTACTTTGTGTGTACTCCAGTTCTTGTTCTTGTGATTTCGTTGACATGTTAATTGATTTATCGTGGGTGAACGACTACGTTTTACAACAGTTCTATGCCACCTTCACTAGCCTAGATACGGCCCATCTGTGCTGATTGGACTTTCACTAGTGGCGTAGAACAAAGCTATTTTGGCCTAGTTTCTACCGTTGACCATTTGGACCTGGGATGGAGAACCAACATTTCGCGAACTCATGGTGACATATAAGATACTAGATGAGGGACTGTGGCGTGCCACGCCGCGATTGCTGCTCCCCAACGTGAGCAAATCGAGAAAACATGTGAAACGGTTGAAAGGATATAAACGTAATTACACTCTTTTTTTCATTTATTTGGGGTCCTCTCACGAAGGATCCGCGATTTTGCGAAATTGAAAGATCCTTTTCGAAAAAAGCGGATGAAAAGATCTAAACGTAATTACGCGTTTTTTGCATTTATTTAGGGTCCTTTCACGAAAGATTCGTGATTTTGCTGAACTGAAAGGTACTTTTCATTAAAAAAACAGTTGAAAGGACCTAAACATAATTACACTTTTTTTGAGGAGCTTTTACGGAGGGGGGACACATGGGGGGTTTCCTGGCCAGAAACTCTTCCAACTTTAATATAAGTAGTATTTTCCATCTTTTCTCTATTGAATGAAAAATGTTCCAGAGGCTAAAAAGGGGGGTTTATTTATCTTCCACTTAATGGAAGGTTTGAGGTTATTACACCTCAATCAGCGAGGTACTTGTATCATGCAGTTTACATTGAAAGCATGTAACTCAGACTCAACCCTAAGCAAGGTTGCTCTCTACCTTATTCCAATTTTTTCTACTGGAATCTGGATATCTCTGAACAGAATATGTTTACAATGTGCACAGGCTGTCCTAGCCTAAAATCAGTTGATGTGTGTCAGAAAAATTAGCGAAGAGATCATCCTAGCTGACCGAGCCAGCACAGGATAAGCGCTCCTGATACTACTACGTTTCTGCCTGTAGATTGCTCGCTCCAATTTTGCTCTCTGCCAGCTGAAGTTGCTGAATTTGTTGGCCCAACCTTAGCTGAACGCTGACTTGTCTTATGCTGGCATCAGCCTTCAGTATCTCCTCTTCAGCTTGCTTTGCAATGTCCATTGCATCCCTTTCAAGTTTAGTAATTGGAGATGGGCACAGGGTTAGAAGCATATAAACTGCAGCCTTGGGTTGGAGAAGGGTTCATTACCGAGTCAAAATTTCAGGAGACATTGAAACTTGGACCTGAAGCAACACTCGTCCTTGCAAGTAATGCAGCATTAGGTACTCAAGGGACATTTTCTACATCAAAGCATTGTATGAATCATACATATGATTCTCATATTGGAAAAAGAAAACTTTCCTAAACAGACATGATGTTCCTATTGTTAATAAATTGGCAGTCCCAGTAAACTGTAATCAATGAAATAAAACTTCAGAGCATTTACATATCTGGTAGCTAGATTGTATCAACCAAATCAGTTGTCAAAGTCTCATTCAAGTCTCAGCCGTATATAGTTCTGCACTACTCATCATTTCACTAATTTTTTGCAGCTTCTGCATTCCTATTAACCTTCACATTGGGGCTGATAACTGTCAAGATCATAAATATGAAAACGATTTACCTTCGAAAAATGAGAGGAAATCATATCAGACACAATGTCTTCTGCACTTTGTTGTTGTGGGATAGTATCTGAATTCCGTCTCTGAATTCTCTAAAATCTTTTTTTGGTCCATGTAGGGCCCCACTGAATATGAGGGATCTGCAATTTGTATACTTCTGAAATTTTCCAGTTGCAGTTTCGCACAGTTGTATAATTAACCACAATGGGTAGAATTGCAGGCTTGCAACATTAAACCCTAGTGTCCAACAAATTTGAGAATAGTAGAAGCCTAGTAACAATGAATGTCGCAAGCTATAGATTGGATGGAAGTACGGACAATGCATAAATCATAGCTGATTACCATAGCTACATAATAGTTGATTATCATAAGTTTTGAGAGAATTTTAAAAGGTAGATAATGCCAACTATGATGCATGCAAAAAATAAATAAATAATTAAGAGGTATCACTAGTTTGAGGTTATCCTCGAACTAAAAAATTTAAATACATCCTCTTAGGATACCATGTGTCATCTTCTTCATCCATCTCCACCCTTCCCCCTTCCCTCTTCCCTACTCACTTCCCCCACCTCCCTTCCTTCCTCTTTAACACAAAATTTTCATATTAGAAAATTTTAAACAGGAAGTTTTAACTTGAAAAAAAATCAACCCAAAAAATTTCAACTCAGAAAGTTTCAACTCAAAAATTATAAATAAAAAATTCAAACTAGAAAATTTCAACTCCGAAAGGTTTCGATTCAAAAAACTTTCGGTTCGAAAAATTTCGATTCAAAAACTTTCGAAAGTGGTTAAAATACTTATTCAAAAACATGGGAGGAATTTGAAAAACAAAAACTATTTTGAGTTTGAGTAGAAGAGAATGGGGGGATGAAGGGGATGGCGTTAAGTGTCACGACAATAGAGCCTTTGAGTAGGAAAGGAAGTAGAAGAAGGATTGAGGTGCTGCCACTTGTCACAATAAGAGGGCATCCTCACCAAATCTTTGGTGAGGATGCCCTCAAATTAGCAATTCTTATAATTAAGCACTATAGTTAAGAAAGGATATACCTATAATACAATAAATGCCATGATCAGCTTAAAAAAGGCTACCAAAGTTTATCTTCTGGTAGTGTGCACCTAATGCTCTGCAAAATCATTAGGGTTCTAATTTGACACCAAAAATCTCACAGCAATGCACCTAATGCCCTGCAAAAATCATTAGGGTTCTAATTTGACACCAAAAATCTCACAGCAACAAAATAAACCACACTGCTGTGTACCTCAATATGCACATCAAGATATAAGGCTGTCCCAGATTTCCTTCCCCTCAACCGATGGCATCCCTAGCATTATGTCAAGAAGTTCCATTGTTATGGACTTAAGGATTTAAAATATACAAAAGCATACTGATGCAGAAGAAATTAAGCTTCAGGGAGTAACCAATATTCTACCTTTACACCATCAACCTTCAAAATTGTTAGCTTGATTGGTTCTAGAAGCGACGGATCCACAGCTGCATCAACTAGTTCCAGTATACTGCAATTTAAGAAAGCAGAATCATCATCATCAAGCAATAACATAAAAACTAAAAGGGTGGGCCTTCATGCATACTGAACAATAGAAGAAAATATTATGTTCAATTTTGAAAACTTTCTATTTATTTGATTTAATGCAATCAACTTCATGTCAGGTTAAGGAGACAATAAAGCAATGATACTAGTGACTAGTCGTAGTATCACAAACAAAATGAGCACATGGCATTATTTCATTCGTTTTTACCTTCCATGGGACTTTAGAAAGCTACCCCTTGATTAGGTTCGTTCTGGAAGTACAGAAGATAAAGCACTACATAGAGCAATAGATGTAAAATGTCGGCAAAAATGCCTGATTAAGAAAAACAAGCAGAACTTTAATGACTAAGGAAATATTCCTTGAGAAGAAAACCATGCATGATTAGAGACTAGTAGACTACAATCTCATTAAACTTCATTACGACCAAGTTCAATTGAAGATTCAGCTTGACACAACAAAAATAGTTACCTCTCATATCCTGCATGAACACCAGCTTTAAGAATCATGCCTGAGACAACAAGTCCAGCTAGTGGATCAAGATAAGGTACTCCAAGAATGGAGCCACCTGTAAAAGTTTAACAGCAAAAGATAAATTGAGTGCATAAAAAAAATCATGTCTCCATAAAGAACTACTATAAGAGTATAAGTTCATATCATCTTCAGGAAAATTTCATAAACCAAGAAATGCTTCTTAATAATCACAATAAATACTACACCCATCTCATCATCGTACCTATAACTCTTATTTCAAATACACAAACAACTTTTTTTTCCAAGTTCACACCGCACACAAGGAGTCAGGGGCGTTATTTCTTACTCAAGGTTCGTAATAGCGATGAGCCTACCACAGTACCACACACATTCTAAAAAAAGATGTAAACTTGCCTTCTAGACAAATGAAGTCCAAGTATTCATTAACGGCCTTACCTACCCCTATTAGGGCAAAGACAGATGAAATAGCATCCACACGATGGCGCCATGCATTAGCTTTCGTCAGCCCGCTCCCTTCCTTTTCCCCAGCTCTTTTTGTAATCCAATAGAGCCTGTAATTCCAGTGAAGAAAAGCTTATATTAAACTTCAACAATCTTCTTATGAGATTTATCACATGAGAATTATCTGTACAAGTAATCAAGAAAATAAATTCATACTGAATAAAATAATTACAAGGAAATCCTAGTATGGATGTAAAAATGGCTAGAGAATATCATTAACAAAGTGAAAAAAACAATTTATCAGGTTATCTGGTCTGTTTAAGCTGCACACACATATTAACGTAGATGAGAAAATTTCAAGATACGCATCTTCTATCAACAAAGTTAACAAACAACACTTCTGGATACAACCTAAAAGCAATATGTTACACGAGACTGTCAAATCTAATAGAAAACAAAACTTATGCAATTGTCCTTGGTACAAGCATGGTACACAAAACTCATAAAAAAAAGTTAGTGAACAGCAGTTCTGTCTGCAAACCACAAGCAATAGTAATATAATACATGAGATTCTCGAATCTAATAGAAAAACAAAACCATTACGCAATTTTCCATAACATTACCCAGATACCCTTCTTTGACAGATATTGCTAAGGTTGTCATACTCAATGCAAGGACTGGATGTTCCAAATCAATTCCATGACTATGCCCACCACTACCGTGGTTGTGATGGATGTGCGACGTGCTGCCAATTATATCTGGAGCTGAAGACATAACTCCCTGAAACAAACACTTCAACACATGAAGTCCATACAGGCATACATAATCATGTTCTTCTGGGATACCGGCCATCATGACCATCTACCAATTGTCCAAACAAGAAATTGTACCAACCAAAGAATGATATCACTTAAATACATAATTTTTGTATGATCTTGCTAATGAGAAGTAACAGACCTGAAGAACTTCAAAAGCATGCCAGGCAATCCCACCTGCAGTAGCCAACAACATACTTGAAATTCCAAGAGCTCTTAAACTCTCGAATTTTCCATGACCTGGAATGGAAACAAAATGAGAGATAAAACCTCCAATGATTTATGGAATGCAAAGAACGCGATAAATCGAACCGAGCATTGAGGTCGTTCTGTCTAGTCTCTATTACAACGGAAAGGCATTCAAGTAGCCCAGAAAACGTGACAAGCAGCACAAGAATGCACTTTCCTGATTCTATTTTTCTAGCATATGGTATGCACACAGCACACACGAACATGCATGTAGCAGCAATGGTGCACATGCACAACAGGAAGAGCTTTCATGTCAAATAAAATGTAACAACTGACAGACCACAGTTCTCTTCTGACCAGTTTTTTTTGTAAAATCAAGAGGCAAGTAATATTGTAATGCTACTCGGATCATGACCATATTCTGAGCTTTGACTTCTTAATGGCCTTAACGCATCGAGCATGAAAGCCAGTAAACAGCCTATGTCAACAAAGGAAGTGAGATTGCCATCTTGTCAGTCAGTGTCAGCGACGCTAGGGCAGGGAAGCCAGGGAAGAACGCTAAGGAGCGGACGACCGAGATGATGAGTTCCAGTTTATCGCCGGGAGGCCCAAGTACGAGGAGAATGCGAGCCCACAAGCCCAATTCACGTTTTAATGGATCGGACTGGGTCAACATGTAAACAATGTTGTTTCCTGTTAAGAAGGGGGGAAACGACATGTAAGAGAGAGGCGGGCGTAACAACCAGAAAGAAGGAGGGGTGCGTATGTTCTTGGTGTGAATACTCAGGCGGCGGAGAAATTGTATCTGTTTGAGAGTGGAAATCGGATCATCGATCTTAGTGTGCTCACAGTCAGGTAATGTTCAGGCAACTGATTGCGACACTCCATCAGCAGGCGGACCAAATGCTTCTCGTAACAATGCATGACATCTACCTTATATTACCATCCTTTCATAGCCAATTAACCCCATATTGATGAGGAATCCCAAGCAGAGAGAGATTTGGAACTCACCATACGGATGATCCTTGTCTCTGGGAGCCTTGGCCGCTCTGTACGACAGCAGGGCGACCCCGCTGAGCACTTACACAGCTCAAAATCCTGCAAAATTGGCATCAGTCAAGCAAAACGCTGCACAATCTTTATTGGATACGTACAATGTCGGAGAGGGAGTGCGCGGCGTCTTCGGCAAGATGGCCGTGCTGCCGGAGAGGTAGCCGTTGATGACCTTCCCGGCAGTGAGGGAGACGTCGGCGGCGAGGCCTAGCCGGAAGATCCTCTCCGACCGCCACCCCACCCTACACACACACAAACAGCCAGTGCCCGCCGCTTGGCTGGCCCGGCGAGGCCAGAGGGGCGAGCAAGCGGTGTGGCCTCCGGCGGGAAGCGGAAGCTCGGGCGACGTCGGCGGCTAGGTGGGCGAAACGGAAGTCCATGTCGGGAAGGGAAGAGATCCAATGCATGCGAAGGACCGCACCTTTATCGACCGATGACCAAAAATTGATGGCTGAGATCGTCCGTAGCATCGATTGTCGTTTCGATTGAACGCTGCTCAATATCGATAACCACTAGACTTAAGCTGCGGTTCCTTTGTAAACTACAGAACTCTATCCGTGTGGTAGACGTGAGCATCCACAAGGTAGAGTAACCATGAAGACTAGTATAGTGCCCTGTCTTTCGGTTTCCTTTTTTCAGCACGTAATATATAATCTTTTCCTTTTCTAGAACGTTTGTTTCCTTTTTCTTAATTTCAGGATATTTGTTTCCTTTTCCTTGAGATGATGCTGGAGGTGGGGGGAGATCTGTTGTGAGCTACAGGGATGAGTTAGACACATTAAATAATGGCCATCGGATGTGGGTGAGTAAAGCTGAGGAAAGATCTGAGAGGTTAATTTTGATGGAGGCAAGTTTCCGGGAACGTTTCGCTGGGTGCATGAAGGTTGGGTTATCTCTAGTGGGGTGCATTATTTGGGGTGGACGTAGAAAAGAATGCTTAGGTGCATTATAAAGGGGTATAGATAATTGGTGTGATCGGATCAGATTTGATCAGACTGTGTTTCGTGTCCTACTTCGGATGGAATCGGTTGTGAATACAGAGTGAATATAAATTGAATTCGGTACGGTAATAAATATTTAGACGAATATCATGTAAAAAGATAAGTCATATGTAACGCATATAAAAACATTGAGAATTACATAATGAAAGTTTCACCACATATCCAATATACAACAACAGATATTTTGCTAGCAGCAACAACTCCAAATCACATATTTGAAGCCACCATCGTGAAGATGTCGTCGCTAATTCTGAATTTGGACGAAGAAGATAACACTTATTAAAGACATCAAAAATCTGTTGATAGCTGTATATCCGAGTCGAATTTATTGAAACTATTTGAGGGGCAAACCGGATATATCCGATTCCGACGGATACCTCTCTCCTGAATTCGATCTAAATCCGATAAAAAATATCAGATATAGAGTTCAAATCCAAAAAATATTCGATCAGCTTTTTCGAATCCGATGGTCGCTCAAACGATGAACAGGAAGTATCTGATCCGAATGCACAATGTGGGATTAAAAAAAAAGACTATTAAGTTAGCACAAAATGCTTTAATGCGTATCTTTGATGGAATTCACAAGATGATAAGAAAATAAAATCACATTCCTCAGGCCTTCTCTCTCCTCACTATTTTCTCACCGTCGGACTCCCAAGTCCTCGCCAGTGCCACGGCCTACCACCTCTGCCTCCTGCTGCTCCAGTGTCAGGACCCAGATCAAATCCGACTAAGAAGAGGATACTGACCCACCAACCAAGATCATTCGAAAGAACAGAGTACTTCAGATCAAACCGGAAAGAAATCACTACACTATCCTAAGAGAGAAGAACACAAAAAATATACGGAAATATCATGTCTTCCCATTTTCACATTGATCTCAGGTTTTTATAGCCTGAAAGTTACATCGATTTACCGAAACATAAAGTGTTCTGTAAGTCTGAGGTAAATGCAGTGAAAGAAAAAGAAACAACTGCTTTGAGCCTGTGGTCGTTTTTCGGTAAAACTATTCCCTATCTCCTGCCGTCCGATGATCCCAGGCGCTAGCCAAATTGTTTCCTGGCCCTTGATCTTCATTAAGTGAACTCTGTGAATCGTTATGTTGGCTTGCAGACCAAGCAGACTTAGTCTCTATAGTTGTTCTCCTCCAGACATCCTGACATCCTGCATTCCCATCTTAGTGCAGCCATTCCCCTTATCTCTCCCGCTTTCTCTCATACCACCATTGGCGTCATCGATTCTATTTTCGATGACCTCTATTGCCGTTCCGTCCTTAGATCCGACTTGAGGACGGTGATGTTGAGGCGTGGTGGCATGCAACACGCAGTGATGCTGACAGGTGCCCATCCAATAGTTGCTGGTTTCAAAAATCTTTTTCTTGGTACTGTGATTCAACATGTGTGATATTGTTTCCTAGGATATGCGCCGAGAGATAGGGACTCTACGTGGTTTCTACCGAGACTTTTTTTTAACAGTATTCTTAGAGAATTTAGACTTTTTTTTTTATCAAAGGATCCATATGTAACTATTTAAATTGTATTAGATCTCAATTCGGAGCCAAGGTACAGATTGGCAGTTGGGCATTCATCTTCCCAGCTTTACCAACTGCCACGTGGACACTTCTTTCATGCCACATCATGTTAAATTAGATACAGTAGAAACTGCAGTTTCAAAAGTGATTAGAACTGCAATAAGCTTATAATTATGTGATCATTAATTCTAATTTGACTCTGGAAATTAATCAAATTATCACGAGACTGGAGTAAGCATTAGCGCGATCCAGTGAGGCCTCGAACAGCATTACCTGAATTTCAAGCTAAAATTTTCAGATTTATTGTCTGCAAAAAGGAAACCTGGTTTTTTTTTTTACGAATTGCGCTTTAACTAGAGCAATACAGCCAATCTCCAGATTGTTCAAGCGAAATTCAATTCAAACTTGTTGACAAAATTCTTTTATCAAATCTGACATGTCTCCCCGAAATAGCCGACGAGCAATTATCATACTATGGGTGAACGGTCTTATAGGATTAACATTTTGGTACAGTAACCCTCGTTCTAATGCTTTAATTGTTCCACGTTTAACTACTGCTTTATTTTGTTTACATGAGCTCAGCCGTTAGTCCTAATCCACAGTATACATGTGAAGTCAATGCTATCTGACAAGAATTAGAATGTGTCAAATGTGTTCCTTTCATGACACCATATAATACATGTACAATTCGCTATATCTACTTCAAACGGGCTTCAGTCTGGAACACGCTGCATCAGAATTCCCCGAAGGCTGGTAGAATCTCAACTGCAATATACCTTCCGTTGTTTAGTAACTCTAGCCAAGTTCTCCGAAACCGCCCGAGTTAGATTCTGATCCTCAAATCTAACATCAAGATTAAACCTGAGAAAATGCACAGGTTACTGATTATGAGCTGCATGTATCAACAAAAGTCGTATGTAGTACTATTGAGTAAAATTTAATAATAATACAATGATAGTGCTCGAGAAATAATCCAACTCAATGCTAGCAGACAATGTATAAGAATACAAGGACAGGCATTAGTGCACCTACTTGGGATCGAGGGTTATTCTCTGAATTTCTCTGACAGCAGAACTTGCTGCATATAAAGATATCTTTCCAACCTGTATGGTTCGTGACAAAACTTGTAAGGTTCTCTTTTTCTTCCAAATGGTAAGTAGGGCAGGCATGAAATAACAAAACACCAGTTCAGTTGTTACCTCGAGCATCTTCAGTTTTGCATCATGGTGATTTGGCAGGCAGCGAATCTCTTGGGCCATTTGAGCTGACTCCCGTAAACTCTCCGGTGACAAAAAATCAAGAGCCAATTGAACCGTGGACTGAAACATTTTTAACAGAACATAAGATAATGTAAACTATATTTGGAAATAATGAACCAGTACAAACAATCACAGCAACATATAAGATAATATATCAGTTCAGCAAAAAAAAAAGGTAGATAGGAGGAAAGAAAGCATTACCTGGAGATTTTTCACTTGAAAAGGACAGCCTGCTGGAACAAAAACAGCCTCACCAATATGTTGTTGGAATGTCCAAGGTTCAATTCCTGTAAGAACATCCAAAATGGAAGTTCCCATAAGGCAACTTACAACCACATGAGGTAAAATTCATTACTCTCTCTACTAAGAGAGATTACTAACATGCTGCAAAGAGAGATTACTAACATGCCGCATGCTTCACCAAAAGCATGCAGCGAGCAAATCAAAGTGTCAGGTTGGGCCTCCCCAAGAAGCAAGTCCTAGCAAGCAGGTTGCTCTCTTTGAGCAAAGAATAGGTGGATTTTCTTATTGATTCACTGGGAATCTGGACATCATATCATCTGCTTGCTGTGGAATTTGGACAGCACCAAATAATTATGGAGGCCAAGTCTGAGAAGTTGGCAAAGTAACTACATGAAATAAGATGCTATGGTGCATCAGTAATGACAAGTGACAAATTATCATTATCTATTGTACTTACCATATTGATCCTTCAGTATCCTTATATGATAATCGTTGAGATATACAGCTTGGTCATAGATAGGATGCTTAACCTGCAACAAAAACATAGTACCTGAAACAGCTTTGACAAAGATATTTCAACAAAATTTGACATAGAGAAGTGAGAAGTCATTACAGAGAGCACTGCCTGACTATTAGCTGTAAGTTCTTCCCAGTTAGCAGCTAAATATTCATTGAGCTTTGGAAGATCCTGCCTGCGGAATACATCCCAAAGAGCACCAGGCTGAGATCTTTCTGAAACATTAGTTTTTGGTTCCTCTGAATGTGATGTAGTAGATAACCCAGCGGAAGAACCTTCAGAACCACTATAAACTTTAAAATCTGAAAACTTCTCTTGTAATCTCAACGTTGAAGCATGCCCTCTTTCATAGGACTTATAAAATGTGTTTTCAGGTGATTGTTCCCCCATATCCAGATTCAAATTTCGAACAGGTGCGTGAGAATTTACATGCACTGTTGTGCCATTTGCAATCCTTTCAGATCGCTCAGGTTGTAGCCTATCGGGACATAGCTTAGGCACTTCAGCTGTATGCATTAACATATGTACCTACAAGCGGAAACAGGTAGCATTAGCCATCTGATGCTTTTAACATTTTTTTTTCGTTTAGTAAGTTGCCAGGGAACTGGTGAAAAACTCAAATTGTTCTATAAGCCACAACATTCCCTGGTAAAACAAATGCTCACTTTCAATGAAATGACAAGAAATTTGAAATGTAAATATAGCAAAAGCCAACTTACCACATCACCCATGTTAATCATCAGATTTGTCACTGAATCAACTTTACCAGGTTCTTGATGCCTTCCATATGCAACCAGCAGCTTCAGGCCTACTTCAGGCTGTAGGGCATCTGGGGGTAACTTAGCAGCAAGATTTAGAAAACCCCACCTAGAATGAATAAAATCAACTAATGGAAAATTGACAATAAATTCTGGTCTTTGGCACAACAGAAACTCCTCTAATACACTGGGTGGGGGCCACTCTTTCAATTTCAGCATCATTAACTGACCATCTTCCCCCTTGTGACCATCTGAATAACCTTTGATAAATTGGTTGAGCTCAATATCCACCTGGACAAATTTAGCAACATAGGATATATATTTTATGGATGGCCATAGTACAGAGTACAAACACTTAGTACCTACAAAAGTTTTTCAATCCTCCACTTCCTTAATTTTTCCACTTCTCCACGCTCACAATTGTAGATAAGTCATGGATGGTTGAAATTGTCACTGCATTTTTTTGTTGTGGTGGTGGGTGGGTGTTGTGTTGGGGGCAAATATATGCTTCTTGCAGTCATAGTTTCAAACTAAGACAAAACGGCAATAGTAATAAAAGTAATAGTATGGCACTTTGGAATCAATAAACAGAAGTCACAGTGATTTCAAATAGAAAGTAAACAAATTTTGTTCAAATAGGTAAACTAACAAGTACCCCCTTCAGTCACAAACAGTTGTCGTTTTGGATATGGGTGTAGTCAAACTTCCGAAAGTTTGACTTGTCAATATCTTTTTAAATATTTAAATTGGATACATGAAAACCATGTGTAGATTTGTCTCGAAAAGTACTTTCGTAATGTTATAGTTTTATTGGGTTTTATAAATATATTATAACAGAAATTAGTGGTCAAAGCTATGTTTTGGAGACCGTGTCGATGTCCAAAACGACAACTATTTATGACCAGAGGGAGTAACAACTAACACTCCCTGCTTACCTCTGATTGGTTTGAGCAGTCCACAGCTTTGACTATGGCATCTTCATCCAATTTTTCATCCATGATCTCCTGGATCCCTCGCCAAATATTTAATGGGTCCCAGCTTGATGACAGAGAAGGCTCAAATGCATTCCTGATAACTACAGGCTCCCCCTTTATCCAGTGTTTACGAAAATGGATAATACCTTTATATTTTAAGTCCCCCAATACAGGAGAGTATACACGGTTCCCATCAATAACATCACCGTTTGAACATTTTGAGAGACCGAAGTTACAGTGACCAGTTAACTCCAATCTTCTGCCATCATTGCAGGACAAGCATCCATTCTCCAGGTCATGTACTTTGCAACCATTGACGATTTCTTCAGAACTTTTTACAAGCTTACCAATCCAGTTTATTTTGAATATTCGCCTTAACACCAACTTTGAGGAGCCACAGCCACCAGCCTCATGAGGCCCACAAGTGATGCTTCCATCATTGTTGACCCTCCATGTAGGGAATAGAGAACTAATGTCAATATTATTTACATCTATTGGCTGTGGGGCCAACTTATCATTTGCACTTTCTGCAGCCAGTTCCAATCTTGCTCTTTTACTCAAATTATCTTTACTTTTCTCTGCCACACGACTTTCAGCATATTCTCCTCTTGGGACATTTGTCCGAGATCGCCTTATGTCTCGACAACAGTCAAGGCATAAGTCATACAAACATCTTGGGCAGTGTCGGTGATAATCAAACACTGGCACTTTACAAAAGTCACTACAAAATAAGGATAATTTTTAAGGCATCGTTACAAACCTAAAATTAGGCGATAGGAACAAGAAAATTCTGGGGATAAAATAAGAGGCAACAGACAAAAGAATACAAAAGCAGTACCAGCACATTTGCTCATCGGAATTTATCTTCGCCCTGATGATATCCGTCTTGGGTCCTATCGCATAGAATATGTTATGGTAGTGTCAGAAACAGGTGAAGTCGAGATGAAAATGACGCATAAGAAGGTAAGAGGAAATTGAAGTACCATAAGCTCTTGTTTCAACACCTATTTCAAAGCATTGATCAGAATAAATCTGCTTTAGTACTGGAAGTACATACACCAAAATGCTATGAAGATACCTCAACTTATCCACAACAGATATGTCTTGCACCCTTGCCTTCGAAGAACAAAAAAAATGTTACATTTTCAGTACAGCATGAAAGTCAAATATATGGTAAAAGAAAAGGAAGAAAAAATCTCAATAGAGCATACATACCTTAATTAAGTTGTCTCCCTGTATGCAAACTCTGCAATTACAAATGCCACGACATGCCGGACAAACCTTTCGAATATCATCTATTGGAATGTCGGAGTACCTACATTACATGTTCTATTAGAAAAAGCATAAAACAATAAAATGTGTGTATTGATTTAAATGTCTAAACAGCTAAATATATACAATGTACCAATAAGGCGCTAAAATATGTATAATTTGTAGATCTCAAGCCTAATCCCTGGTCAAAAAAGGTGCTGTCTTGGACATTGGAATGGTTTCCAAAGTGCAACTTTGATCATTACTTTCTACTGCAATATATGTAAAACCAAGTGCCAATCTAAGTAGTTACAAACATGTTGTTGGTCAAAATTCAGATGGTTTGACCGAACGGTTCCTTTGGTGACACTTTTTTGTGACTAGGGAGTATAGGTCTCCTAATCAAGAGCAAAACATAGAACCTTAAATTTTAAGTATGACAATAAATTTATTTCATTGCACACTTGTAATTGCAGATATCAGCTGTTATATGCAGATTGCTAAAATACATTAGGTAAGGTCACAACAGTACTCTACTGTACACGAACAAAGTAATTTAGCCAGCTCAAAGAGCTTCAAACATTAGCTGTGTGTATAGCATACAATATATATCCAATCCAAACATGCAACTATTGATGCAACCTATACCTATTGGAGGATGTATAGCTCCAACATTCAAACAAAGACAAACTAAAGAGTACAGAAGGGACTTAGGAGAATAAAACAGTCGGCCTAAACTGTGAAGCAAAATAACACTATGAAAGTAGATCTTGGGAAGTGGGATCGTCCTGGTTCAGTCCAAATAACAAACACCTATGTCTGTTCTCCAGAAGTTCCACCACTGTATGAGAGGACGGTGAGACTGTAGGGCCTCAAAGTTGTGGATCATTGCTTCTGCATTTGACAGTTTGGATCGAGGTAATGGCCAACTTTGCCTTCAAAAGAGGTCAAGCCAGAGAGGCTTTGCTTCCGAAATTAATAGGACACTACATAGCTAAAATCACCTTATGCTTCAGCCACATGTTAAAACAAGAATACTCTAAAGCAGTTCCTATGATTTGGCAATTTCTATAGACAAGTATTTTCTATAAGGTGGTAATTTGGGCATTCTGGGTGAATATTGCAATGTGATGTCCAACACTAATTGTCTCGCAATGGAAACTTTATGAGGAAAATATTTATTTCAGTATGGTCAAAGAGATCGAGACACACATTAAATGGATAGCGCTGCAATTATCTAACAGTAGTTGAAAATACTTTATATGTTCTCCATCACCAGATAAATACCTTCTAATAATGCAACCCATATTGCAACATACCATCTCGAGAGGCAGTCACCGCAGTACCCCCTCCTGTCGCAGCTGGTACACCAAATGAAATTCCCACCCCTCCGGCACTGGTGGCAACTCGGCATCCCCGCCGCTCCACCGCCAGCCAACCCTGCCGAGCCTCTCTCGACAAGCTCCTGCCATCACCGACACGAATCAGCATGAGCACAATAGCACAGCCACCCAATTCAACACGAATATAACCCAAAAAGAGAGTGCACCCCCCCAAAACCCAACTCACCGCGGCGGTGCGCGCGTCGGCAGCATTGCCCAGGGGGAGCCCATACACCACCCTCCGCGCGGCGGGCTCCGCCACGTAGACCGGCTCCCCAGGGACCCTGCTGTAGAGGGGCCTCGCGACCGCCATCGGCGCGGGCGCCTCCCCGTCGGCGTCGGAATCGGTGCCGCCGCCGCCGACTCCGCGGCGCGCGGCGGCGGCGGCGGCATAGGAGGAGGACGAGGCGGACGACCTGCGGAGCGTGGCGCGGAGCGCGGAGGAGGCGGCGCGCTTCTTGGCCTGGACGTAGTGCTTCTCGCAGACGGTCTTGTCGGGCATGGAGGGCGCGCTGCAGCGCCACTGCTTGCCGTCGGAGCGCTTGCAGCGCAGCTCCTCCGGCACGGCCTCCATCCCTCCCCTTGTCGCGGTCAGTCGCGGATCGCCATGCGCGGATCGGGGGGGCTAGCTAGGGTTTGCGGGAGATCGGGGGAAAGGGGGAGGAGGAGGAGGAGGGGTAAAGCGTAGCGGTGGAGGTGGTGGTGGCGTTTAAGTGGTGGTTGGGCTTGCTGCTGTAATTTGGAGCCTTGCGGTGGGCTGCGATGGAAGTCTCCATCCATCTCTCAATGCTCTTCTTGCAACGCTAGGCTAGGGCGCTAGGCTAGGCTGGCTGCCGAGTAACTTCCCTTCCTTCCTATTTTGGAAGGTGCCTGCGCTGCTGCGTGTGCGGGAGGGGAGGCACAGGGCCAGGGGGTGGAAGAGCGAGCGTGTCTGCGTCTGTGACCAGGGCAGGGGAGCGGGGAAAGAGAGCTACCGGAGTTACCGGTTTGCCCCTGGTCATGCTTGGGGGTCGCTGGAGTGGTAGAAGGGGTGGATCGGGTATTTCGGGAGCTGCCGGCAGCCGAGGAGAGTCGGGAGTTGCCAGGCCGTGGGGCGTCGGCGTTTGGTTGGGCACGTCACCGGAGCATGGTTTCAAATTTGTTTTTGTTCACATCTCGGAGATCTGTAAAATCCGAAATTTTGGAATTTTGGATGAGATCGGGTTAAAATTCAAAAAGAAAATCTAAAATTTTCGAACCAAAATTTCGCCGAGAAATGCCGAAAACTTGGCGAAATTCAACCGAACGAAAAATGGTCGAAACGATGTTAAAATTTTTGTGGATGGTTCAAACACATCACTGATATTCCCATAAAAATTTTAGACGATGATCAAACCTAAGGAATTTGTAAAAATTCTGACAGCGCTACTATCATGATAAAAGGCTAACAAACAAAATTTCAACCGAATAAAAAATAGTGCAAACCATATTAGAACATTTTAAAAAAATTGTGAATGGTATTGATGCATCAATAATGTTCCTACAAATTTTTGAGATGATGATCAAGCCTGAAGAATTTTAAAAAATTAGGGCAGTGCTATTGAAGGCCGACCGATAAATTTGAATCGAATGAAAAATGGTTCAAACCACATTAGAATTTTTTGAAAAATTCTCTAGATGGTCTTGAAGTATCACTAATATTTCCATAAAATTTTCATATGATGATCAAGCCTGAGAATTTTAAAAAATTATAACAGTGCTACTGCCTTGATAAAAGCATAATGATCAATAGATAGATTTGTTTGAGCAACCAAAATATGGTTAGAATTTTTGAAACTTTTAGAGAAAGGTTTTGAGGCAATTCTTAAGCTGTAATGATAATTTTGGATCATTATGACACTCCAGTAAATTTATAAAATTCTTACAATGATATTGTATCATTTGTGTTCCTTATGTTTTTTTTAAAGATAATAAATGAAGTTCAATGCATCTATAGATTTTATTGAGCAAACAAAAAAGTTTTAATTTTTTTAAAATTTTAGATAAGGGTTCTGAGGCAATTATTAACGTCTCATAAAAATTTTAGATCATGATCACACTCGAGCAAATTTATAAAATTCTGACAATATTATTGTCTCAGTTACGTTCATTCTGTTTTTGATTTTTTAAAGATAACAAATTAATTCCAATTATTTTGAAAAAATTTCTATATGATTATGCACTACTAAATATAGTACAATAAAATTTTCAGAACATGATCAAGCTTGTACAATTTATAAAAATCTGATAGTGTTTTGCCAAAATTATAAAACATCTCAAAAATCCGTTTTTTCAACAAATTATCATGGAAGATGACTTTCTTAAGGGTTATTGGGCTAAATACGGCCAAATATGGTAAAAAAGTCTTATTTCAGTAAAAAAAACCCCGAGGTTTCGATGAGATTTGACGAAATCTCATCGAAATTTCTGAAATTACATTATCAATTTATTTATTTATAATTTTTTTATCCAGCCGGGATTTTGAATCTCGTCCCCGGCCAAAATCCGTGATCTCGACCGAGATTTTCGAAAGCTCGCCGGTTTTTGAAACCTTGCACCGGAATCGATATCTTCTTTTTTCCTTCTTTAATGTTCTCTACAGTAAAAAAACCCCCCCAAAGTTACCTTGTAGCCGGATTGTATAAAAGTTACCTTGCCGTAGGATTTTCGCTCTTTTTAGGGTAGGATTCTATATGACTATTTTGAGGTTAACATCAACTAACAAATTTAAGGTCACCTCTCTAGGATGCCATGTGTCATCTTCTCTATCAATTTCCCCCTTCCTTTTTCCTTACTCACTTCCCCTACACTTTCTTCCCTCTGTAACACAAAAAATTAAAATCAGAACATTTAAACTTTGAAAATTTTAAATACGAAGTTTCAACTCAAAATTTAAATCAGAAAATTTTAAATTAGGAAGTTTCAACTCGAAAATTTTCAAATCGAAAAAGTTTCAACACAAAAATTTTTGAAATCAGAAAGTTTCAACACAGAAAACTTTCAATTCAATAGCTTTTAGTTCAAAAAGTTTTGATTCAAAAAACTTTTGTTCGAAAATTCTGATTTAAAATTCAAGTCGAAAAAATTTCAACCAAAAATTTTCAAATCGGAAAGTTTCAACTCGAAAAAAATTAAATCAAAAAATTTCAAATTAGAAAGTTTCAACTTGAGGAAATTCAAATCGAATAATTTTGACTCTAAAAAATTGATAGTAAAAAACTTTCAGATTTGATTCAAAAAAAGAAAATTCAAATCGAAAAGTTTCGACTCTGAAAAATTGAAATTCAAAAACTTTCTGATTTGATTAAAAACAAATAAAATTCGTTCACATGCAGCTCCATGCGCTACAGGTTCTATACATTTTTGTCTCTATCGGATATATATTGTGTAGTACTACATGGGAACGCCAAATCATGGCCCCCTCTACACGCGTTGCAGCCCCTCATTTTCTATTCTTGTACTAGACTACCATTTTAACGAGGCGAATGAGCTCTACTAAAGTGCATGGAGCTCCACGTGGAGCGCTCATCTGGTGAGCGTATGTCGCGCGCACAGAGAGTGACCATAAATTAGTGTTTATGAGGATTCTATTAGTTTGACTCGACATCCAATAGTTTGGATATGAAAACGGTGCCAGCAACTTTCTCATCTAATCGTGATATCCGTTATATTATTGATTTTTTTAAAGTCGTAAACGCGAGGCTGAGGGCTCCTACTCCGGGTTATTATGACTTTAAAAATAATAATCTCAGTGATGTTCAATCACCGTTTGGATATATAGTAAATCTTAGATCGCTTGCACAACATTATGAAGAAGGTTTTTGCAAAATTAATTCTTAAAATTTGGTGGCACCCTGATGGTAGCTAGCATTATACTCTCCATAATTTTGCTATTTAAAAGTGAAGGTTTTGCTCCAATATCAGTTTGTGTTCTATGTAGAGCATGTCAAATATACATAATATGAGTTCTTCACTATTTATCAAGCGCCACATGTAATATCTTGACTTATACCGTTTGATGGTTAAGCATTTATTTTAGGAGGTCAGTTGTACAAACTCAGACTTAACTTTGGTTATGAATCGTTGAAGAGATAGATTTCTTCGTCTGCTTTGTTAATAGCTGTGTGTTTGGACCTACTAGTGATTTGCTCAATTTTGCTTTGTAAGAAGTATTTGGCAAAGACTGTTCCATTCTTTCTTATCCTTCAGGGTTTTTCGAAGATAATTTCATTACGAATTTTGAGTCAAGGGAAGGTTTGTTAGAAATAAAGTTTCCTCAAATTTCTAAATAGAAGTCCAAATCTCATATGATTCGGATCGTTCGGCTATATAAAGCCATCCCCTATGTACATGTAAATTGAACCAAATTAGTAGATTGTTTCCTATGGTTTTTTTCCTCCTCCGTGAGATTTTTTCATGTTAAAATCTTGTCTTCTATTTTGCCGTGCTAACCTGTAACGATCCCTCTAGTTTCTTCCGATCGAGTGTGGCAGAATAGAAGGCTTGGGACAGGGGAAGAAGAATCCAGGAAGAAGAAGAGAAGAATTGGGGGTCAAGCAAGTGATTTCATTCTCGTTGTTCTCTCAGCTTATATAGCTAAGTGTGTTACATTCAGGCAATCAAGTTACATGAGCTAACTCCCTTACGGCCCACCAAGCCGATATACCCCTACTCGGTAACAAGTCATCCAAGCACTAGGTCGTTACACTCCCACCTCCTGAGAAACGGCTTGTCCCCAAGCCGGTGCAAAAGGAAATTGTTGACGAACACTCACTGAAGACTCCCATGTTGCCAACTCCTGAGATAGACCCTCCCACTTGATCAGTCCACGAACAGCCAGAACTCCATCGCGAAGAACAATCTTGTGACTCAAGACCACAGCCGGTGATAAGGAGACTGAAGACTCAGATCCAATGCAAGCAATATCTGTATTGACTTGAGTATCCGGAGGAATATGCTTCTTGAGCTGCGAAACATGTACCACTAGATGAATTTTACTGTCGGGAGGAAGTTCCAACTTGTAAGCCACAGCCCCCACTCTCTGAAGTACTTTGTATGGTCCATAAAACCGGAATGCCAATTTCTGATTATGCCGAGCTGAAATTGATGTTTGGATATACAGTTGAAGCTTCAACTAAACCAAATCTCCCACTTCAAATGAACTTTCTGAGCGATGCTTATCAACCTGGGATTTCATGCGTTGTTGGGCTCGTCGTAACTACTGCTGGAGGAGTTTAGTCAACAACTCTCTTTCTTTAAGCCAGCTCTCCAGATCAGGTACTGTGCAAGTATCCATATTGGAAATGCCAAAGTGACGAGGCGGATGACCGTATATCACCTCAAATGGAGTCCGTCCCAATGCCGAATGATAATTGGTGTTATACCAAAATTCTGCAAGTGGTAACCATTTAGCTCAATTTGTTGGTTTAAAATGCACTGAACACCACAGATAGCTCTCCAAACACTGATTTAAACGCTCAGTTTGGCCGTCTGACTAGGGATGATAAGATGAACTCATATGCAATAATGTGTCAGTCAACTTGAAAAGCTCTTGCCAAATATTACTGGTAAAGATCCGATCGCGATCAGAGATAAGCACTTGAGGCATACCATGCAATTTATACATGTGATTGAGGTATTGTTGGGTTATCTGCAGGGTGGTAAACGGATGGGCTAATGGGATAAAATGTCCATATTTCGTAAACTTGTCAATGACCACCAAGATAGAGTTGTACTTTGTAGAAGAAGGAAGACCCTCTATGAAATCCAAAATGACAACAGACCATGCCTGAGAAGGAATTGGTAATGTTTGCAATAATCCTGGTAACTTAACATGTTCAGCTTTGGCTTTCTGACAAACTTCACATCCCTGGACAAAAGCTTTGATGGTTCTTTTCATACTCGGACAAGCAAACAGGTTCTTGATACGGTGGTAAGTGGCTTGAATCCCGAAGTGACCTCCAATGTCACTCTGATGGAGTGCCTTCATAATATGATTTTGAGCTAAGGAATTATTACCAATCCACACTCTGCCATTATATCGAATAATGCCATTTTGCAATTGGAAATATTTATGATCTGCTTCAGGTAGGCTCAATTCAGTTAGCAGTTTTAGTGCCTCCGGGTCATCTTGATATCCACCGCTAAGTTATCCAACCAAGCAGGTGTGCTGCAAGAAATAGCTGCGATTCGCTACTCATCTTGTCGCCTGGAAAGCGCGTCTGCAGCTGCATTAGAAATGCCTTTTTTATATTGTATCATATAATTGACACCCATCAACTTGACAAAAGCTTTATGTTGCATTCCAGTGTGTAATCGCTAATCGTCTAAATGTGTGAGACTCTTTTGATTTGTGAGAATAATAAACTATGAATGCTGTACATATGAACACCACTTATCCATCGCTAATATGATTGCTAAACACTTTTTCATAGGTAGACAATCCTTGGTTACGATCACTCAGTCCTTTGCTAAGAAAAGCGACTGGATGATTATCCTGCATAAGCACGGCTCTAATTCCATACTTGTAGGTGTCAGTCTCGATCACAAATGACTTAGAAAAGTCTGGGAGCGCTAACACTGGGGCTTGTACAAGGACTTGTTTCAGAGCATCAAAAGCTTGATGAGCACCCGGGTGCCAATTGAAGGATACCCCTTTCTTCAAGAGATCAGTAAGCAGTCTGCTCATGTGCCCATAATGCTTGATGAATTTTCGGTAATAACCAGTAAGGCCTAAGAATCCACGCAGCTCCTTCAAATTTTGCGGAACCGGCCAATTCCCCACCACTTGAACCTTTGAATTATCAGTGGAAACACCTCGGGGTCCAATTATATGGCCCAAATACTCAAGTTGTTGTTGCGCGAAAGAACATTTAGACAGCTTCACAAAGAACTTATGTTGTTGCAGCAACTGAAAAACTTTCCGAAGCATTGCGATATGTTCCTCCAAGGTTGCATTGTGTAGCAAGATGTCATCCATGAAAACCAAAATTCCTTTTCGCAAATAAGGTTCGAACACTTGATTCATTATGCTCTAAAAGGTTGCAGGGGCAATAGTTAGCCCAAACGGCATGACCAAAAACTCATACAATCCTTGATGTGTCCTGAATGCAATTTTGTACTCATTTCCACCAACAATTCGGATCTGGTGGTATCCCGAATGTAAATCTAACTTGGTAAACCAATGTGCTCCAACCAATTCATCAAGAAGTTCATCCACTTTAGGAAGGGGGTGTTTGTTCTTAATTGTAATGGTATTTAACTGTCGGTAGTCCAGACACAAATGCCACGTTCCATCCTTCTTCTTTACCAATTGAACCGGCGATGCAAATGGACTGCAGCTACGTCGAATAATGCCAGGCTAAAGCATCTTACCCATTTGACGTTCTATTTCATCATTCTGCTGCGAGGAGTACCGATATGGCCTGACACTGATCGGTTGCGCTCTCGGCACCATCGAAATATCATGGTCATTGAGACGCTAAGGAGGCAACCCTTGAGGTTCCTAAAACATGATGCGGATATGCACACGTCCAGTACTTTCTGGTTTAATATTTCAATTAACTGGAAAGAATTACTAAGCCGCATCAAATATCAACAGTGAATCATTTTCTTAAGCAATCTTTGTTGTATTTTCACAAGAATTTTATACTACCTAATAGAGGGTGCTTGCTTGTTATTAGGTATGAAGATTGTACAAAACTAAATATTGGAGCCAAATTATGTGAATGTATTAAGGTGGAATCCAGTGGGAGGCGAGGGAGGACGGGTACCATATGGAGATACTATTCACATATACTGTTCATATACTCCATATCCTTCTATATATATCATCAAAGAAGAAAGGAAAGATGCAAGAAAGAAGGAAGGAGAAGAAGAAAAGGAAGGAGAGATATTAGCAATCTTCAAGTAAGGAAAGAGATCATCATGATAAGGCAAGAGACAAAGGCAATCTTCAAGCAAAGAAAGAGATCACCATGTTTTGGAAAGAAGAGATTTCAGCAATCTCCAAGAAAGGAAGGTGATCACCATGACATGGAGAGAAGAGATTGTTTCCAACTAGATGAGCACTCTATATGGTAATTGCTTTGCCCGAGTACTGTATTGTATGTACTATTCACGGATATAAAATCCGAGTACTGTTCATCATGGATACTATTCACACCCCCTCTCATATATGTGTATATATGTATGCTCCGTCCATTGTAAAGAGAAACACGAATTTTCAGATTAAACATATACTCTTAATTCTATGGCTTGTGCTTCAATGCCCTCATTAGAATAGAGAGTTCCAATCTGAAATTATCACCGTTGTTCTTGCAACTTCTTCGGGATGATTGCAAGTAAACGTACGTCTACTTTCGTGTGGTCATGTAGGCGAGGATCGAAGCGTGTTCTTGGGCGAATTCACGTGTCGCAGGTTGCCGTATTGAGACGGTGGTTGGCAACAGTATTCGTCAGGGTTCACGGGTCCGAGTTATCATATTCGTCATCGCAAGATTGGGCCACCCCCCCGTATCATCTTGGTATCAGAGCATGGTTGAGTGGTGACGAATTTCTATCCCTAGATTAGTTTTAATTTTCTGCCCTATTTCGAAAATTGCCCCACAAAAATTAAACCCATAGTTTAATCTATTATTTTGGTGAGTTTTGCTAAGTTTTGATCCATTAGATTACTTGCATTAGTTGCTGATCGTTTTTCCTTCGCGTAGCCTTTTTGATTCAATTCTGTCCAGTTCGGTGTTTTGCTCATGAATTTTTCATACAAATTTGGATTTTTGCATTCTTGTACTCTATTGAAAGCTTAGAACATAATCTTTAATTCATTCCATAGTGAACCTTCCAGATTCGGTCATTTTTGAACTTTAATCCAGCCAACAATTGTGCTGCCATAGAAAAACCGAATTAGGGTTTCTTGGATTGTTTTTGAGTTCTAGCTTTTCCTTTGATTTCTTGAGTCCAGTAGCATCTACAAGACATAAAATCACAAAAATATCAGTAACCGTATGGGAACCAAATTCATCCTTTGCGAATACTTTGATCCCAATTGAGACTAGCTATTTGATATTGCTTAAGGCTGTTCATATTGATACATTGCATAATCTTGAATCATCATATCATTATAATATCTTGTGACATCAATTTAGGGTTTTCAAATCTTTGTTCATACTAGTGTTGGCCGAAAGTCACAAAAGAGCGAAAAAAGAAAGAAAGAGCCAAAAGGCCAAGAAAGAAAGAAAAAAAAGAATAGAGAAGGAAATAGTGGCCAGTCGCACTATATTGTGCAAAACCCTAATTTGTGTTCAAATTTTTCTAATTGTGCAATTGTATTAATTAGTGAACAATCTTGTACCCTTTTACATTCTTGAAGCAATAAGCTAGCATCTCTCTACGACTTGTGCAATAGAGCTTTCGTGCCTCACTTATATTTTTATAACTCATTCAAAGCCATGAAAGTTCAAATCTCCATAAATTTCAATTCGAATTGCATTTTTATCATTTGGTAGAAATTCAATTTCTTTTCATGCCTACAAAGCATATTTTGCCATATCTTTTTAAATAAAATTCCTTTTGAGGAAATTCTTTCTGAAAAACATTCTAAATAGTCCAAAGTTCATTTATGGAAATTTTCAAATAATTTGGACATCATTTGTAATTTTTTTGACTTTTCTTCTCTTTGGGTAAAAATTATGCCTACAAAGCGCATTTTGCCATATCTTTTGAAAGAAAATTGCTTTTGAGGAAATTGTTTTTAGAAAACCTTCTAACTAATGCAAAGTTAATTTATAGAAATTTTCAAACCATTTGGACTTATTTGAAAAAGTTTTGACTTTTCTTCTTTTTGAGTAAAATTCATGCTTACAAAGCAAATTTTGGCACATCTTTTGATTGGAGACTCCTTTTTCGAAAATTCTTTTTGAAAAATATTTTAATGATCCCAAAGTTTGTTTATGCATAGTTTAAAATAAATTTAACTTTATTTGAAAAAGTTATGAGCTTTTCCCTCTTTGATCAAATGCTGAAAATTCAGACTTCTATATGGTTTTGAGCTGATTTGTGATTTTTGTATCTCCAAATAAGATCATAATTTGTAGGGACCACCTTTGTAAAAATTGATCCTCAATAGTTGGACTAGTATGTCAAAATTTATCAGATTTTTTGGACCTCATTTGAGCAGTTTTTCAGCTATCTTTTGAAGCCTAAATGAAATGTCAAAATCTGAAAACCTGAAATTTTCAGTTTGTGAAATCCTTGTGGTTTTCATATCTTTTAATTGGCTTTAAGTTGGAAGAACCTCTCAAAACAAAACTTGAGCATGTTTAAATGTATTAGCTCCATGATTTATCTTAGAATCCTTTTGGAGCTTGTTTATTCAAGTTTTGGAAGATGCTCTTCTTTTGTGTATGTCATGATATCAAGTTGATTTTTAAATTGACATATAGTTTTGATATTTGAGAAAATGAGTTTGTTTTTAAAATAAATATTAATGCTTTTCTCAAAATTGGTATCCTCATGCAAAATGATTTTTACAAATGGTATCCTTTTCAAATAACATTATTAACAATCTTTTCGTGTGGTATCAATTGAAAAATGAGCATTACAAGTGATGCTTTTTTAAAACTTTCTACAAGTAGTTTTATGAAAATTCAAAACTCTTTTGGTTACTTTTCTAGTTTAAGCGCTATTAGGCTCTCAAAGACTTCTTTTGTGAGTTTGTTTGCAAATTGAAAAGCCTAATAAAATGAGGAGTTTATTTGAATGTGTTTCAAATATCTTTCTAATGCTTAACTCAAAATATGGCCTTGTTTCCTTTATGGTTTACTCTTTTGGGCCATATAAAGAAGAAGTTTGCGAAATTCTTGAATCTTATTGAAAATTCTTAATATTTACAAATGGAATTTTATAGAATTCTTGTGAACTTCAATAGGTCATATATATTCATTTCAATCTTGTTACAACCTCATTTCAGAGGATTTCTTGCCAAGCTCTCTCTTCTTTAAAGTAGTATTTTCTTACCAAGCTTTCTCTTCTTCAAAGTGGTATTTTCTTGCCAAGCTCTTCACTCTAAAAACTCTTCTTTTTGGACTCGTTTTCCATCTTTGGTGTTTAATGCCAAAAGGGGGAGAATTTGTGGGAGCTTAATACCTCATTTGGTTGAGGAGTTCTTGGGAGCTTAATTTGGTCAAAGGGGAGAATTATTTTAATTATTTGTCTAAAAATCTCTCATACACATTCTCACTTGTTAATGCTTAAATTGCTCAAAGACACGCTTACATGTTTAAATAGATTAAATTATCTCAATATAATGATTTTCATCCAAATGTGGATATTAAGCTTGGATTTGTCATCAATCACCAAAAAGGGGAGATTGAAAGTTCAACCTCCATTAAGTTGGTTTTGGTGTTAATGACAAATCTAATATTGAGACTAACTCTTTTGATAATCATAATATTGATTAGTCTCAATTGTTAAGTAATGACAAATCTTTATAAGACTAACTCTTTTGGTGAGCTTAACTCTCATTAGTCTCTTTTGTATGAAAAGATGAAAATATCAAAGGTATGAATTCGAGTTCACATTATCATATTTTGTTGCATTCTTTGATATCAAATATGTTATGATTTTATTGATAAATCTAAATGTGAGACTAACAAGATTATTGAGTATATTTTTGAATAGTCTCATGAAAAAGAAAAATGGAAATTCAAAAGGTATGTATCAAATGCAACTTTATTATTTCTAGATACATTCCTTGGAATCAAGACAAAGGGTGAACTCCACCATAGTTTTAACCTTAATATGTGCATTTTGTTTCCAACTCCATATATACATGAATGCACACATTTAGGGGGAGTTCATGCTTAATCTTGAAGTTTCAATAGTATTGATCTAATCCATCTTTCTATATTAAGGACCATTACTTTGAAACAACCATTTGAGTATTTTTAACGTGTGTAGTTGTAGTATACTCATGGCAATATAGGATAAACTCCAAAGCAATCAAAAATTGAATATGTGCATATTGATTCAAGTTCAATTATTTGCATGCACACATCTAACGGAGTTTATTCTATAATTAATGGTCTTAAGAGTATTGATCCCTTTCCACCACTCCATATAAATTGGATCATTACTTTTAGATTCCATCGAATTGAGTATATAAAACTTGTGTAGTTAATATATACTCATCACAATTTAAATACAATTTAAATTGTGTTCGGTTGCCATTCAATCAATAAAGAACTAGTGATGTATTGATGGTTCACTTTGTTGATCCTAGGGCAATCGAAAGTTCTTGGGTATATGAAGCATTAGTTGCATTAATATACTCAAGACACAATTATTCTTTCAATCATTTGTCTTTGGGTTGTGGTCAATCATCAAAGGAAAAGATCAAAGGATCTTGGGAGCATCCATTATGTGTTAATGGAGTGCAATGATGATTGAGACAACCATGTGTTTTGGACTAACACTTTCAATGAGTTCGAAATAGGTTAAGTGCAAGGTTGAGATGGATGAACGGGAAAAGGACGTCATCATGTGTTGATGAGCATCAAGAGAGGATCCCGAAGCTAAAACAAGGGGAGTTCATCATGTGTTGATGAACAAGACGAAGATCCCGACTTGGAGAGAAGATGATCAAAATCATAAAAGCTCTAAGTGGATGTGCTAGAGGCAAAGGTATAACTTGCTAGGGCTAAGGATGTGTTTCTAGTCTTTTACCGGTCTCGGTGTTCGGATGGGAGACCGGGTTGCTAGTTAGGTGTCGTACTATTAAGAGGGGTTAAGTATTTTAGCTTGAGCTTCATCATGTGTTGATGAACTCAATCCGATTCACTCTAGCTCACTCTATTGGTTGGTTCTTGCATGAGCTAAGTATTTGCATGTGTTGCAAATAAGGGAGCTCATGCTTGCTTCTTATTGAATCTTGATTTGGTTTTTGCATAGAGCTATGGATTTGTATGTGTTGCAAAAAGGGAGATAGCTCATGTAATTTGGTCTATGTGGTTTTTGCATAGAGCTAAGTTTTGCATGTGTTGCAAAAGGTGAGAGCTCATACATCGGTGTTTTAGCTTGTGATTTGATCATGTGTTGATCATCACAAGGCTAAGTAAAGTTTATGATTTTTCTATTTGCAAATGTGTTTTGCAAATAATCTAGAGGTTATGGTTTTGATCCTAAAGCATGTGTTGGCATTTGCAAATGTGTTTTGCAAAGTGTCGGGATCATGTGTTGATCCTTACATGGCTAGAGGATTGATCTCATGGGTTCTCGGTTTATTTGCAAATATGTTTTGCAAATTATTTTGATCATGATTTGATCACCAAATGGCATAAGATTTGATCTTATTGACTCTCTCTGGCTTGTAGTTACGCTCTTGATTAAGTCTATGTGAGGGATTTCGAGAAATCAGATTTTAGACTTGAATGACTACATTAGAGTCTTTATTTTTGTGATATTTAAAAATATATATGGTTGATTAAATCTTGAAAATGGGTGGAGATTGTAGTCCTCGTGATAAGCTTCGCATAGAATCAAAAATCACCTACATCGGAGATCGGAGTAAAAAGTTATGAGCGTTTTAGTGGTTGGAACAGAGATAGCACCGCCCGAGCGGTGCTACCGGCCCTAGATAAGCGGTAGCATAGCTCGGGGCGGTACTACCGGCCCAGAGGCGGTGTAAAAACTCCAGAGAAGGGTTTTTTCGATGAAATGGCCGGTGTTACCGGTCCTAGATGGGCGGTAGCACCGGGGGTACTGTAGCAACGGCTAGTTTTTAGTGTTTTTAATGCACGAAAGTGATCGTTGGTCTAGAGGCCGGTGCTACCGGCCCTAGTAGGGCGGTAGCACCGGGTTTGCTGCATTTTTACCCCATTCTACCCTCCAACGGCTAGTTTTCTTGAGGGGCTATAAAAGAGGTCGAGCTAGGATGGTTTTGTTGCTGCTCTAGCACCCATTTGAGGTATTCTTGTGAGAGCAAAACCCCAAGAGATCATAGAGCCATATTTGCGATGAATTTGATTTAGAGTTTCTTATGTAGAATCTCTTTGGTGTTGATTTGCTTTCTCTTGAGCTAGTGTGAGCCTCTTCTCAACATTGTGCATGTGTTGCACTTTGTGAGCAAGGAGGGAAGCCTCTAGTTGCATATGTTGCATCTAGAGAAGGATTGAGCATCCTTGTGCATGTGTTACACTTGGTGGGGTTCAAGCAAGAGGGCTTGACTTGTTACTCTTGGTGTTTGCCGACACCTAGACGGCGTGTGGAGGCGTCGAGCACGGTGACCTTCTCAAGGAGATTGTGAGAAGGCCCGGCAAAGTTGTGAAGGTCGGAGCCCGCCTACCCGGAGGGGGAAAGAGCTACAACTAGTGGAATCGAGGCGGGTGCTCAATTCGTGGAGCCGGTCCAAAGTGGTTTGGGCTTGCCTCAACGTGGATTAGGGAAGACCGGCAAGTCTTTGAGCATCACGGTAAAACATCGGTGTGTCTCTTTATGTTTGCTTTCAATTCTCTATTTACATTGTTGCAATTTACATTCCTAGAATTAAATTACTTGATTGTCTTTAGAATTATATATTCTTGAGTAGAGACATAATTAGCTAGTACTCTTAGTGAGCCTAGTTAATTTAGGCTTTAATTTGTCAAAACCTTAGTTTATCGCTTCCGCATTAATTATTGTTTAGGTTTTGACATAGAGATCAATAGAGCGTGTATTTAGCGAGAAGAATTTTTAAAGCCGCCTATTCACCCCCCTCTAGTCGGCATCCTCGATCTTACACTTGTGGATTGTGCTATTGAGGAGGAAATAAAACTTAGGGAGTGTCGAATACCAAGGTTTAATCTTAGGGCACCAATTCATGATAGCCATATGTCCATAATAAGTGATGGTGATGAGAAGACTGAGCTATGTAATCCCACCATATATGAGGTTGACAAGAATGAAAGTAAGAGTATGAGAGATACAAAAAAAAGAAATAATTGAAGAAGATGAAATGAAAAGTGAGGATATTTTTGACACTAACGACATACTCTCTACTTCTAGTATTATTTCTCACATTATGCAAGTTGATCAAGGACTTGAGGACTTGCACTATAAACAATCTACACCGCTTGAGGTGAATGATGTGAACGTAACCATGGTAGAAGATGAAATGCTTGCTGCCCTGTGGTTAAATTATGTAGAAACGGTACCTACAACACCTACATCAACTGAGGAGAACGTTTAAGGTAATAACAAAGGTGTTGAATTGGTAGTACATCAAGACAAGGTGAGTGAAGTGAGAATTCTTGTGCCAAGTTAGAGATTCCACATTCTGAATTTGATATGTTTAATTTACATAATGTGGAATTAATTACTTATAAAGAAGTTCTTGCTAGAATATTCCCTGAAGATTCTGTATACTATATCATGTTTTATGAACCATTAGAGCTATCTAGCGTGATTGAAAAAGTTTATGACATTGCATGCTTAAAATCTCTAGTTAGTTCCTACGCCGACAATAAATTCAATTTGATTGGAGATTATGGCATAGACAACAAATTTCATGTTCATCGAATATGCATTACTTATGATAAACTTGCTGAATTAAAATTATATGTTAAGCCATGTCATGAACACATTGAGATGAGTTTAAGTGCTTGTTGTTCGGAAGGATATATGATGCTTACTTGTTCATCTTTGCTTATACAATTATATAATAATCAGAGTAGCGAAGTTGAAGCATGGAAAACATCTAAAATCTTTTTGTCCATGGTATTTCAGTTTGATGTTGTGAACATGACATATGCACATATAACTAAATTAAGCTATTTGTCACAACAACCTTTCGAGGTACATTTTCATCCTATATTGAAAAGGAACATCAAGATCGATGATGAATACATATACAATGCATATACGTTGTCCTCTTTGTTTAGTACATTTTCAGATCATCAAAAGACAAGGCAAAAGCCGAGGATGGCTTTTCTTGAAGAAGGGGAGGATGATGCGGATATGCACACGTCCAGTACTTTCTGGTTTAATATTTCGATTAACTGGAAAGAATCACTAGGCCGCATCAGATATCAACAGTGAATTATTTCCTTAAGCAATCTTTGTTGTATTTCCACAAGAATTTTATACTACCTAATAGAGGGTGCTTGCTTGTCATTAGGTATAAAGATTGTACAAAACTAAATATTGGAGCCAAATTGTGTGAATGTGTTAAGGTGAACCCCAGTGAGAGGCGAGGGAGGACGGGTACCACATGGAGATACTATTCACATATACTGTTCATATACTCCATATCCTTCTATATATATCATCAAAGAAGAAAGGAAAGATGCAAGAAAGAAGGAAGGAGAAGAAGAAAAAGGAGAGATATTAGCAATCTTCAAGTAAGAAAAAAGATCACCATGATAAGGCAAGAGACAAAGGCAATCTTCAAGCAAAGAAAGAGATCACCATGTTGTGGAAAAGAAGAGATTTCAGCAATCTCCAAGAAAGGAAGGTGATCACTTTGACATGGAGAGAAGAGATTGTTTCCAACTAGATGAGCACTCCGTATGGTAATTTCTTTGTTCGAGTACTGTAGCGTATGTACTGTTCACGAACATCAAATCCAAGTACTGTTCATCATGGATACTATTCACACCCCCTCTCATATGTGTATATATATGTGTGCTCCGTCCATTGTAAAGAGAACCATGAATTTTCAGATTAAACATATACTCTTGATTCTATGGCTTGTGCTCCAATGCCCCCATTAGAATAGGGAGTTCCAATATGAAATTATCACCGTTGTTCTTGCAACTTCTTTGAGGTGATTGCAAGGAAACGTGCGTCTACTTTCGCGTGGTCATGTAGGCGAGGATCGAAGCGTGTTCTTGGGCAAATTCACGTGTCGCAGGTTGCTATATCGAGACGGTGGTTGGCGCCAGTATTCGTCAGGGTTCACGGGTCCGAGTTATCATATTCGTCATCGCAAGATCGGGCCACCCCCCTAATCAAAACAATTGAGCAAACTCATGCACCACTTGTTGCACTTGGGTCGGCACCACTTGCTGTAATTTGGTAATTTCCTCGGCAATTACTGTATCAACTACATTACAGATCTCTTGATCCGTAGTTGCTTGGCTTGCAATGACACAATGTGACAAAGCTTGGCGCTTGATCAGACCTTGCAGCTTGCGAATTCCAATCTTTTCACAATGCCCTGCACATCTCACACTCCTTGTAAACTTATTCTCTTCCCTTTGTATCTGAACTGTAAGACTTTTCTACTCCTGTCGATCCACATTGGACTGTGCTCTTCAACCCAATCAGCTCCCAGAATTACATCGTAAGTGCCCAGAGGTATAACTTTGGCTTCATGACTGAATGTATGCCCTTGAATATACCATTCTAGATTTTTAAATTGATGAGTACAACTGAGAGAACCTCCGTCCGCCACAACATAATGTATCTCTTCAATTTGCTGCATAGGAAGTTGTAATTGCTTAACTAACGCCTCATTGATGAAAGAACTAACCGCTCCTGAGTCCACCAGAATTAGTATTTCCTTTTACCCAGTCTTGCCGACAACCGAAGTGTGTGCCTTCTTCTGTACTTTGGACTTGGAGTTAGTGTTACCTCCATCAGTGCTCCACAGGGCTCCTCATCAGACCGACTGCTATCCTCATTAGAACTTTCCTCCATTTGCAAGGCTTCTAACAATTCCTCAATGACGTGCAGAGATACTCTATCTGGACAATTATGCCTTGTCCTGCTCCATTTTTCTCCACAAGTAAACACACAACCCATTTGCTCTCTGGTGAGCCTTTAGAGCAGCCAATTTAGCCTCTGATTTGTTTCCATCCCCTTTATTCATGTCCTCCACTCTTTTAGTGTCATCCATCTTCCTACCCAGTTTTGGTTTGTCTTTAGTAGAACTGAGTTTGCTCTGACCTTTCTGGAACTCCCGTGATTCATCTCTTCCTTAAAAACGCTTCTGCCCCATCCCGTGCTCTTCTTCCTGCAATAAGGCCAACGCACTAGCAGTATCGATGTCGGGTGGGCGGTGAAGCCAAATAGCAGAACGTATATGAGCTTGCAATCCTTCTAAATATTCATGAACAAAAAAGGTTTCATCTAATGTGGGGTTATATAACCACAGGTGATGTCGAATTTTCTCAAATCGATCCGTGTACTCAGTCACTAATGTAGTTTGCTTTAAGTTTCTTAGTTGTCTTCTATAGTATTGATACTTGTCTCTAGTCAATTTTTCATTAACCTGGTGACATAATTCTCCCCAATCTTCTATCCTACCCCTAACTTCCACTTTCTGGAGCCATAAAACCGCTGAACCCTGAAAGTTCAGCGTTGCAAAACGAGTTTTCAAACAATCATGAACCCCCAATACTTCAAAATATGTCTCACACCTCTCTTGCCACAATCTCGGGTTTTCACCATCAAATTTCGGAAACTCCATTTTAGGGGTTGGGTTGTGCTCCGTGCGATTTAATGTATGAGTTTGATAACGATTTCCAACACGCCCATCGTCACTTCCGAGAAGAACATGGCCCTGAGAAGGAGACGTACCCTTGACCGGGGTAGGTTGAGGATCCTGAGGATTCCCCCAACATTTCCCCGGTGGTGGATGTCTTCGCGACGGCCATTAGGCCCAAACATCGGTTCTCCCAATGTTGAAGATGATGTCAACCCTGTAGCCCCAGGCGTCACCTCAGCGGGAAGACGGTGCTGATCCTGCCCCGGAGTCGGATTTTGTACTCCTCCCGTGGTGGCCTTCGCTTCTAGTAGTTCCAGACGATCCTGAAGCCGCCCTTGATTCTCCTTGACCTTGTCCAACGATCCTGGGAAGGATCTGAACTGGTCCGAGAGTTCCTTGAGCAACATTGCCGTCGCTTCACTCTGAACTTCCATCGATGCCATCGATTGCGCCACCTTTTCCTCGAACTGATTCAGCCTTTTCCTCGATGCCAGGGTGGGCAACGGAAGGCTCTGATACCAAATTGTAACAAACCCTCCGGTTTCTTCCGATCGAGTGTGGCAGAATAGAAGGTTTGGGACAGGGGAAGAAGAACGCAGGAAGAAGAGAAGAATTGGGGTCAAGCAAGTGATTTCATTCTCGTCGTTCTCTCGAACGAGTCTCTCAGCTTATATAGCTAAGTGCCTTACATTCGGGCAATCAAGTTACATGGGCTTAACTCCCTTATGACCCACCATGCCAACATACCTCTGCTCGGTAACAAGCCATCCAGGCGCTAGGTCGTTACATAACCCTAACAATTTACCATAGAGTTTGACATGTTAAAAACAACATTTTTTTTCTTTACGGGATGTTGTAATGCTTTTACTATATTATTAAGGAAAGGAAACTAATAATCACATGAATATGCATGCATTGATTTGTATCTATACCCCTTTATAATGCACCTAAGCAATTTTTCCTACGTCCACCCTAAATAATGCACCTCATTAGAGATGGCCCAATGTTCGTGCACCCAGCAAAACATCCCCAGAAATTTGCATTCATCAAAATGAACGTCTCAGATCTTTCCTCAGTTTTACTCACCCACATCCGATGGCCATTATTTAGTGTGTCTAATCATCCCTGTGGCCCACAACAGACCTCCCCCACCTACATATTTGGAAGGAGAGCGAATCAAACAAGGAAATAAATAAAGAGGATCCGCATGCAAGAAAACCAGACTTGAATTTTTTTACTGGCCAAAATTGTACGTACTACATATTTGGAAGGAGGGTGAATCAAACAAGGAAATAAACTGGGAGGATCCACATGCAAGGAAACAAGACTTGAATTTTTTATTGTCCCGGCATTGTGATCGTATTTTTTGAATATGACCCTTCTCGAGACTTTTTACGGATCTAGCCCCATAGAGCCTAATTTCAAGTATACGGAGAGCATTGAATTTCTTTTTATTTTTATCTAAGGAACCAACGGTCTGTGAGTGTCGCTTAATTTTTTAATTTTTCTCGCGGAACCGGTAATGCGCGAAAGCATCATTTAATTTTATCTTTTTCCTTGCGGATCCATGGTCGACGAGCGCATTTATTTTTCCATATTTTTCAAATCATCCTCAGAACCCACAAATGACCTTCCTCACCTCCAGCATCAACAAGGAAAAGGAAACAAACGTCTTGGAATCAAGGAAAAGGAAACAAACGTCTGGAAAAGGAAAGGACCATACATTACGTCTTTGGGAAAAGGAAACCGGAGATGGGGCAGCGCGCGAGAACGCAGGTCCGCAATGGCTCCACTGGCCGCTAACGATGGCTTTTACGACGCAATGAGGTTCTTTGGTCGGCGACCTCGCGACCGTCGTGCCTCAACAAATTTATAATTTAAATTTTTTTGAAAATAATTTTATTAAGTACAAAATAATCGAAAGTTTTTTTGAGGATTTTTCTAGAATTTTTTAACCTAATGTGCTATCTTTTCAAAAATCCTTCTATATTTAAAAAAAATGAAGGCAACTCACCTGTAGCTTCTTCTAGTCTGCATTTTGGACTGCAGAAGCTTCTTCTCTTCCTCCTCCATTAAAGCAAGAAAGAAGCTCCAAAGCTCCATCAATCCCGCACCAAATCTCCTCTTTCCATCTATGGTGTTAATTCCTCAAATTTCGTGCTCTATTGTCAAAATTTCCTTCCAATCTGATTTGATCCCAAATTATGGTTTCCATAAATATGCTTGTTTCGGGGCTATAAAAATCGACGAGCTCTCCTCCACCCCATCGCATTGCGTAAATCCCTAAGTGCTCCCTCTTGTAAAGATCGCCGGATTTTAGAGGTAACCCAAGCCATCACCGTCATCTTTCCCGGCGAAATTCACCGCAACCGTGACTCCTCCGCAGCGCCGGTCTTGAGCAATCTCGCCGCACCTGATGCCGACCCATCGCGACCGCCGCCACCCCTAGCCTTCCTCCCCTTATACTGCCAAGCCCAAAGAGCATGCTGTGCTCTCTGTGGAAGCTGCAAAAAAATAATCTAAAATCAGAAAATTCTTTTTCTTTCTCTTTCTTGATTTAAAATCTTTTGGGATCCCGTTTTTGCCCATTCGACCTCCATTTAGTTCCGTTTTTCTTTCTAAATTCATTTAAAATTCTAAATTTCTCTTTTATTATTAAGTGTTGTATTCATACTTATCTTCTCATTTAATTGATAAGCGGGTGTACTGCCGCTGTAGCGTTAGCACAGCACTATACTAGTGCAGTACGACGCTTTTAGCGCGGGTTCGAACCAAAACCAAAACAACCACGCTGTACACGCAAAGATGGAATGGCCGGGGACGATGATGGAGTGGCCAGCGACGATGACGAGGTTCATATCCGACTGGGAAAGATTGATAAACTGCATTTGCATCTCCAGCACGAAGCTTCAGCCTTCTTTCCTCTTGCAGATAATTCCTGCACTCCTTTTCACCAAATGGAATATTTTCATCGCTTCCAGCTTGCACAACAAGAGAGCTGAAATTCTTGTTCACACAAATTCCTGCTCTGCCATTCTACTCTAGTCTTCTCTTAGCATACAAGTCAAGTTTCTTGTGACATCTAAGAAACCTTGCTTTACCTAGACTTAAACCATGATTATGTTCAAGTGTAAGAGAAGATAAGCGGTACTTCTTATGAGGACCATGAAGAGAAAAAATTATTTTAGCTGGACAGTCCATCCTTATAGTGGGATTTGGCTTGAGTGTTTTTTTTTTTTTGAGGAGCATTGCCCTGTCAGCAGCAAGCAAGGGTGAAGTACTGCACGATATCATCTTGCCCAGTTCTGGAGCTTCAAATTGTTATAGCAAATCTCTTCTTTCCAGCATATCTCTAGTAGAAGATAAAAGCATCATCAGGACTATCAAACACCATTCCCTTCTTGGGCTCAACTAGTTCCAATTCTTCCTCTGCCGTTTGGTCATCAGATTCATCTTCCATCAACTCAATGATAAAATTATCATCTTCTGTCACTGTTTGTAGACCTGCTTCTTCTTGTGCTTCCTTGAAGGACGCATTACTTGCCATTAACTACAATCATTAAGAGATTAAGGTAAGAATGAGAACCCATCAAACCAAATTGTACAGTAGAAATCATTTGTTTGTGGCCTTGACTTGCCGTGAAATTGATGATTCCAACTAACGTTAACCGATTTGCCGTCTTAGCTCGCGAACAGAAACGATGAAAGGTTCTTCATGTGCTGCTTTAGGTCTCCTGAGTTTCGATTTCACTTTATGAAGGTCACAACATGCAGGTATACTCTAGATGCAAAGAGTTGGATGAAGGCCATAAAAGATTTATCCAGGTGCAAACTGAACATAAGCAAATACGTACCTTCATGTGCATGGGATCCAAACAAATCGTCACCAAAAATTGATGGAGATAGAATTCTATGCGTTTGGTATGTATAATCTCGTATTCATCTGCAATCTAATATTCTCCTCAATCTGATTACCGGTAAACACATTATAGTAATCTACCATTCCATTGTTTGGTTTGTTTGAAGGAAGATACAAAATAGGTTTTACAATAGTTCAAACATTTCATAACTTGAACCAACAAGTCCACAAATTTAAATTTGTAGATTTAAAATTTTAAACCTCGAAGGTTAACATTTATAAACTTTAAATTTAAAACTAAAGTTTTACAATTTAAAATTGTAACATTCAAATTTTCAATTTTTATGATTCAAAATTTCATTTTTTTATTTTTGAAATTTGAAAATTTAAATTTTGAGTTTTAAGTACTTCTAGACGGTCGAGCATCATATTCCATGGATGATGTAATTAGATTAGGCGCAACTTGGGGCACATGCAGCTAGGGTTGTAAACGAGCTAAGCTCTCGGTAAAAGCTCGAGTAAGTTCAAGTTGTGGTTCGAGTCTGGTTATAGGCTCGAGCTCGGCTTGATCTAAGCTCGAATAGACTCAATTAAGCTTGATAACAATCAACAATTCAATATATACTAATTTTCAACAACAGGAAAAGCTTGAGCTCAAGCTCGACTCAAATAAGCTTGGTAAAAATTAACATACAACGCGATATTTAACAAGTGATTTGTAAAGTTACCCAGGTTCGCAAGATATTCGAGTTCGGCTCGTTGAAGCTTACGATTTTTTCAGAACTAACCGTTGTGCAAATTTTTTCTATTATAATGCATTTATAAAACCTAATAAAATAAAAATATATATTTTTCATATCTAGCCTCTGCACAACAAAAAAAACGTAAATTACTGTAGCATGCAGAGCTTCCAATCCGCTGCATGCATTTTTCTTTTTCTTTTTCTTTTGCAAATGCCACGTGTCGGACTGAGGGCATTGCAACGTCCCCGGTTCGCTACATAGCGTGAGCCATACCTGGAAGGTGCGATTTTCACGCCAATTTTGCAAAAAAAAATTCGACGGAGACTAATTTTAAGGAGCTACAACAGCGAAAATTTCCCATGAGGGCAGGCCACGTCAAGGCCGGGTCAGATCGGAGCGCCACGTGTTTCAGGGAGGGGATATAAAAATCTCTGGATAAAGATGAAAGGTTCGCTCCGTACAATAATCTAACGAGGAATTCGATTCATTTCTTGACATGGATGTGGGTAGTACTAACATAGTAGGTGGCCTTTACGTATTAGGACCAAAGGGAGATGCGAAAAGGGGTATGTTCCGCCTGACAAAAACAAAAGGGTGTATGCTGATGCGCCTGTCGACGAGGAAGAAGCTAGGCCTTTTGAAGAAGCCAAGTTGTCGAGCCATTTCGATCCTTTTCCGAAACGACGTCATAAAGTTGGTACAGAATTCAGGTGGCTAGTGGCCATACTAAATCCACGTGACCACGGTCCATGTCCAATATTTCTCAAGCAAACGTATATGGATCATATTTGGCTTCAACCGTCTGTACTCGTGAAGATCGCAGTTCATGTGGCGTTTGGTTGCTCCAACCAAACAAAAAAAATTGATTTATCTTATATTCATCTAACTAAATAAACACCTGGATGGCTCTATCTCTATGAGATCGGATGACTATATCCTATCTAGCTTTATCCAGGTAACTGAACACACCCTCAGATTGAGAATTTCGTAGCACTCATGTAAGTTTGGCCTAAAAGTACCTTAAACGTATTCTCGTACTCAGTCATCACGTTTGAAGCAGAAGAAGTTCAAAGGAATTCTGGAAGATTTGTAATGTTTTGATAATACGTTCAGAAAACTCTCTCTCTCGTTTTGGATAAAATGGGACCGTGACTTTTTTGCCACTCTGTTTTTAGGTTCCTACGAGCCAAACGGTCCTCTAATACATGCTGGTGTTTATGGTTTTGGTCCAAATTAATACTCTTCGTGAATTATAAAAAAATCTCAAAGAACCACTCATACATGGTGGAATGTGGTAAATTATATATAGCTAGTCTAGCTGAGAGTAGACAACTTATAACATAAAATTGGTTTTACCTACTTGAAGTAAGTAAAAGAAGAACACGTGAGCGAGCGAGCTGGTCTCGCCCGCCTTGCACCTCATAACCCTACATGATGTTGTGACATGCCTTCTCTTGATCATGCATAGAAAGGGGTGAGTGCGAAACCATTCCCTCTTTTGATCCTATACGGGAAGAGGCGAATTAGATTTTTTGGAAAACGCTGCCATTCCCTCTCTTGATATTGTACGGTAAGGGGCGAATCAGATTTTTGAAAAAGCGTTTCGTGCGACTGCTCACTATTTTCTTCTATGTCTTCTTCCGCAATGGCATCCAACTGTGCATCAACTTTGCTGCAGCATTTCGTTGTAAGCTACATTTTGAATCTCTTTTGATTAAATCCTTATAAGAATACTTTGTAGTAGCAATGTTGTTTACATGTGCTAGGAGTATTCATGTTCTTGATATCTTTCCATTAGCACATGTATATGAGATAGATGTACTTATTTTATGGTTATGCTACCATCCATAGTTTATAATATGCATGGCTATATACTACTATTGAAATGATCCCTATTATAAAAACTAAAACAGAGATGCTTTCATACTTTACTTTTTTTATAGTTGCACAAATATTAAAGTATAAATAAAGGGTAGATAGCGATTACTTACCCTTCGTTTGCTTTAAAATTTATACAACTTATATTAAGAGAGAAAGCATCGAATCACTGCTAAATTTCAAATGATTGCAAAAGTGCGTATACATCTAACGATATAAGTATACATCTAACAATACAAGTTAGTCGCAACAAAGTAGGAGCTGTCTTTTACTCGTTGACTAACTCAACTGTTGCGTGAACATGCTGTTCGACCCGAGGTTCATATTTTCGTTTTGTATTTGAAAACCGGTATCTGGTCGACACCGGTTTTTAGTGAAATTTGATCAAAATTCGATAAAAACTGTTCGGTTTGCGAAAGTCAAACTAGCTGATCAAACCGATTAAAAAAACTGAAAACCGGTCAATAAAGTCGAAAACCGGTCGATTTTCGTAGAAAATCGATGACAGAAGGAAAAATAGTGAAAATGCAAAGAAAAATTTAAAAATTTAAAAAAATCCCAATTAATCTATCAAGCACCTCATAGAAATTTAAAAAAAATAAATCATTTATTTCTTCTAAAAAAATCCAAAACAACAATTAATGAAAAGGAACAAAGACACTGTCAGATTTTTATCAAATTTAAAAGATTTATTATATTCTGAAATTTTAATATAACCATAACTAGTGCCAAAGGATTATGTACTAAAATTTTAATAAATATTAGACTTCATTTAGTACCCATATAAAATCAAAAACAGAAGAGCATACACAATGATAATAGCATTTTTAGAATTTTTAAAAAATACACATATCTGATCATCATCTGAAAATTTTACAAAATCATTGTAATTATATTATAACATCACACAAAAAGTTTAAGAAATATTAGACTTAATTTTTTTGCCCCTAGAAAATAAAAAACTGAAGAGCATATATTCGGACAGTATCACTGTCTGAATTTTTTTAAAATACACATATCTGATAATAATCTGAAAATTTTATAGCATCATTAGCATTGCCTCAGAACCTCACACAAAATTTTTCAAAACATTTAACATATTTTGCAAAAAAATTTCAATTTTTTTAAATTTATATTTAAACTCCACGGTTTACCGCTGGGTTGAAATGCCAAACCGGCTCAACAAGGTCGGTCTTTGCGCGAAAACCGACGGCAAAGCGAACCCTGGTTCGACCTATCTCTGTCGCTTGTCGGTGCAGAGAACCTGTCGCTGAAGCGCGCATCACGCATCGCATGCATGCATCCAAACGAGCCCAACGTATACAGCGCGAGGCGGCAGCGAGCTACGCACGGCACGGGTCGAAGAGGTTTTCGGCTAGCTTAGCTCCATCAGATGCGTGGCCCTGCATTGTAGGCCGGTCCAGGCAAGCTAGGCTTGCGCGCGCGCACAGCTGGGGAATGGGGATGGCTGATCCAACGCTGTCATATCGATTATAATTCTGTGTGTTTCTCCAATCTCCACTCCAGTACTGGAAATCATTTTGATGTACTGTGGTCGATGGTCAGCGGATTTCAAAGGTAGTATACGTACGTTTCACTACCAGAAACTGCAACAAACCTAGCTATGTGCCCGCGGTGCCTCCCAGTCCCGTGCATCTGTTAATTTACTTACTCAGCGAAATGTATTTTTGTGCCGTATGCTAATTAGTAGACGCATTGAAATGGGTTTTAGGTGATGGAACGACCGATGGGCTTTAGAAGCGAGTTTTATGCAAAGGTTTGATTTAAACTCAGCTAAGCTACAGCGCGCACTCGCCTGGCTGGAAGATCCGTGATTTTCCTGATGTTTTTGCTTTTATGGCCCTTTGACATATTTTTTTTAAATCCAGCTTACTTCCGAATAAATTTATAAAAAATAAGTCCTCCTTGACTACGGAAGACGTGACAAACGGTATGTATCACCTGTAGCGCTCTCCTACTGCAGCAGCATAATCCATTGCATGCGGCAGCGACACCTCCAAGCTCGATAGGTTACCTGCCGTGCAGCATGAGCTCGACGCAGGGACCTACCGAGCAGCCCTAGCTCGGCAGTGACTTAATTATTCACTTAATTAATAGCTTAATTAAGTGATAAACTAATTAAATATATTACTTAATAGACTAATCAAGGTGCTCAATTGATAAACGTGCCGAGGAAAGGCTGCTCGGTAGAAAATTATACTGTGCTAGCATGGTAGGTGACATGTGCACGTCTTTTATAATTAAGAAGGTGCTATTTTGACAAATTTATTCAGAAAATGCCAGATTTAGGTTGGCTAGCTACCTTGCGCTCGCTGCTTGCCTCAGGCCTTCCTTACGATGACCATATTATCCTCCTCCCGTGAAGCGCGACGGCGACAACGGCGGCCGGTCATGCTGATGTAGTCCATCCACATCTCCATCCCGTGCGTGTGCGATGATCGCGCACTGATTAACCGGCCTGTTAATTAGCTGGTCCTGTTTGGTCGGACACGTAGCAGTCACGCATGCATGATTGGAGGCCCAACTCTGCCTGCAGGTACTAGCGTAGCAGCGGGATCACCGCACAGTGCGAGTGTACCCAGCCAGCTAGCACCCCCTATCCTGTTTTCTTTCCTCAGCGGTCAATCGGGAGCGTTGATTTTTGATCCAACGGCTTAGGTACGTGCGGCGGTAACAACAACTCCGCCGCAGCATATATAGTACATCTGGATCTCCAACGAATTTAACCGCCCCTTCCGCCACGCGCCTATATAAGCACCACCCCGATAACACATCTTAATCATATGCGTAGCAACCTGCGCTTGCGCCGGTAGAACACTATAGCGAAGCGCGCGCGCGAGAGAGAGCTTGGTACAAATTAATTGTAGGTAGCTAGTGATCATACATAATTAGTCATGTCGGGCGCGGGCGTGTGGGTGTTCCGGAACGGTGTGATGCAGGCGGAGCAGCCGGCGGCGAGGCGGAAGGCGCTGGTGTACGTGCCGGCGAACGAGACGATGGCGTCGCTCGAGGGGCTGGAGCGGCGGCTGGCGGGGCTCGGCTGGGAGCGCTACTACGAGGACCGCGCCGTCGTGCAGCTCCACCGCCGCGACGGCGGCGTCGACCTCATCTCGCTGCCCCGCGACTTCGCGCGCTTCCGCTCCACCCACATGTACGACGTCGTCCTCAAGAACCGCGACCACTTCAAGGTCGTCGACCTCCCAAATTATTCAAGGTCGTAGACCTCCCAAATTGAGTGAGAACTAATTTGATTATAGCAAGCGTACGTGTAATATGCTATGCAAGTTGGCTTAGTTTTGCTTTTACGTTTGCTTGCGTTCTGCGTCTAGCTTGAGGCCGCATGCAGTGAGTGTAACGCATGCATCGTGTATTATTGTAATACTCCGTACTGTGTGTGGTTTGTTGGTCTGAATAAGAGTGATGTTGGCGCGTGGCGCGTGCTGTACATGTCCTGCTTTGCATATGTGAATTAAGTAGTGATTTGGTTTTGTAACATTTGTTATATCGTTTTGATCATTTTTATCCCCTTTCACTATAAGGTTCCTAACATTTTCCGACATACATACATACATACATACATATGGCGACATATCCAGTGCAAACCTCTCTTACCGTGCAAACTCCGTGAAACCCACGTGTAAAAGTTTTGAAAAATTCTCAAAAAGTTACCATATGTAGGGGAGGTGAGCTTCTACAATCGTGCAAAATTTGAAGACCAAACTCAATCGCATTTGAAAGATATGAAAAAGACAAATTCAGCTTGAATAGTGATTTTTTTACTGTTTGGCACTATTCATTTTGCTGTTTGTCTTTTTCGTATCTTTCAAATGCGATTGAGTTTGGTCTTCAAATTTTGTACGATTGTAGAAGCTTACCTCCCCTACATATGGTAATTTTTTGAGAATTTTTTAAAACTTTTACACGTGGGTTTCACGGAGTTTGCACGGTAAAGGAGGTTTGCACTGAATATGTATATATATACCCACGTGTAGAAGTTTTAAAAAATTCTCAAAAAATTACCATATATAGGGGAGATGAGCTTCTACAATCGTACAAAATTTGAGGACCAAACTCAATAGCATTTGAAAGATATGAAAAAGACAAACAGCAAAATGAATAGTGCCAAACAGTAAAAATCACTATTCATATTGAATTTGTCTTTTTCATATCTTTCAAATGCGATTGAGTTTGGTCTTCAAATTTTGCACGATTGTAGAAGCTCACCTCCCCTACATAGGCGGTATATCCAGTGCAAACCCCCTTACCGTGCAAACTCCGTGAAATCCACGTGTAGAAGTTTTGAAAAATTCTCAAAAAGTTACCATATGTAGGGGAGGTGAGCTTCTATAATCGTGCAAAATTTGAATGCCAAACTCAATCGCATTTGAAAGATATGAAAAAGACAAATTCACCATGAATAGTAGTTTTTACTGTTTGGCCCTATTCATTTTGCTGTTTGTCTTTTTTTTTATATCTTTCAAATGCGATTGGGTTTGAATTTCAAATTTTGCACGACTGTAGAAGCTCACCTCCCCTACATATGGTAATATTTTGAGAATTTTTCAAAACTTCTACACGTGGGTTTCACGGAGTTTGCACGGTAAGGGAGGTTTGCACTGGATATGTCGCCATGTAACCCCTTACCGTGCAAACTCCGTGAAACCCACGTGTAGAAGTTTTGAAAAATTCTCAAAACATTACCATATGTAGGGGAGGTGCGCTTCTACAATCGTGCAAAATTTGAAAATCAAACTCAATCGCATTTGAAAGATATGAAAAAGACAAACAACAAAATAAATAGTGCCAAACAGTAAAAATCACTATTTATGCTGAATTCTTCTTTTTCATATCTTTCAAATGCGATTGATTTTGGTCTTCAAATTGTGCACGATTGTAGAAGCTCACCTCCCTTACATATGGTGATTTTTTGAGAATTTTTCAAAACTTCTACACGTGGGTTTCACGGAGTTTGCACGGTAAAAGGGGTTTGCACTATATACATATATACATACATATATACATATATTACATACATACATACATACATACATACATACATACATACATACATACATACATACATACATACATACATATGGCGACATATCCAGTGCAAACCCCCCTTACCGTGAAAATTACGTGAAACCCACGTGTAGAAGTTTTGAAAAATTCTCAAAAAATTACCATATGTAGGGGAGGTGAGCTTGTACAATCTTACAAAATTTGAAGACCAAACTCAATCCCATTTGAAAGATATGAAAAAGACAAACAGCAAAATGAATAGTGCCAAACAGTAAAAAATCACTATTTATACTGAATTTGTCTTTTTCATATATTTCAAATGCGATTGAGTTTGTTCTTTAAATTTTTCACGATTGTAGAAGCTCACCTCCCCTACATATGTTAATTTTTTGAGAATTTTTCAAAACTTCTACACGTGGGTTTCACGGAGTTTGCACGGTAAGTGGGGTTTGCACTGGATATGTCGCCTATACATATACATACATATATATATATATACATATACATATATTACATACATATACATATACATATACATATACATATACATATACATATACATATACATATACATATACATATACATATACATATACATATACATACATACATACATACATACATACATACATACATACATACATACATACATACATACATACATACATACATACATACATACATATACATACATACATACATATGTGTATATGTATATACATGTGTGTATGTATGTATGTATATACACACACATATGTATGTACATATATATATATACATATGTGGATGTACATATATATATAAACATGTGTGTATGTATAGATATATATGTATACATATGTACATAGATATATATGTATATATATGTGTATATATATGTATATGTATATATGTATATATATGTATGTATATATAAATACACACTACTACACAAAAGCTCATTACAGATGGTTCAAAAACCTCATCACTGATGGTTTTGTGAACCGACTGTAAACATGTGTCAGTGATAAGAAAGTCACATCACATACGGTTTCCAAACAGTCAGTAAAAACTAATATCAGAGACGGTTCTATGTACGAATCTATGTGATGATGGAATATCTTAGACGGTTCTAATATAGAACCGTCTCTGATGACAAGTAATCACAGACGGTTTTTAATTAGAACCGTCTGTGATATGAGATTATTATAGACGGTTTTTAAATACTTTCAAACTTGCATTCAAAATGTGAAATATTTATACAAAGGGGGAGAGATCAAGACAATGTAGCAGGGTTGGTTATCTAATTGGCTAGTCAAACATGAGGTGGTTCATAGATCTTTGGGCTTCGATCACCGAGGAATAAAGACTTCACAAATAAAAGCAGGGGATTGGGATTCCATATGTATATGGTTATAATTATTTACGTTCCCAATGTGCTTATGATGTAGCACCCGGTGGATCTTTAGCTAGCGTGTATCGTCTTACAAGAATACAATATGATATATTTAACCCAGAAGAAGTATGCATAAAAGTCTTTGCCCAAAAGGATAATCCTAGAATCCCGTCTGTCTTCTGGATTTCGAAAAGTCCAACTTTGAGGCATTAGGATACATTTAAGGTGTGGCTGATTATCATAAGATATTCCCACCATATCATAAGATTCACGTTCTTGAAAATCGTAAACTATTATTAGACTAAAGCTCCGGCCTCCCTCTATTCCCTGCACCCGTATGGATGAGAGCTCTGCTTCACCTCCCGGGTGGTATGGAAAACCTGAAAGTTTAAACCATAAATCTTGGAATCAATCTCTTTTGAGGGACATTCTCCACCAAGAATGGGGGAGTTAGAGGGGGTTGACCTCTTGAACGGACTGAGAACAGTTTGTATCGTAAAGTAGGGAGATATATACTATGAGCGGAGCGGAGAGATAGGCATTAGAAGGTAGCCGCCACCCCGAGGACAAGGGCAGAATGGGTTGCATATGGTATTCTCATTCGGGGATGAGGATGAAATAAAAAATAAATTAGAGCATGAACTTTCAGGATGAACTGTTCATAGAATTGGATTTTGCGCTGGAATCTATCAACATTAGGATAAGAAAGGTGATGAAAATGCTACAAATGTTCATATTTTAAGACCGACCTCATCTGACAAGATGTTGCCTCCATGCATCTAGGACGTTTTGATATTCAATTGCAAAGTCTACAACTGGTTGTGTCTTGTAAATGTCGTTGCATAAATATCTAAAGAGAATAAAATTTCGAACAACAGATACTAATTATGGAAGTTCTACCAAGAGAGGTAGGGAAAAAACATTATTTCATAGTTCAAGACAAGAAGACCTTACCACAAATATAATACTACAATATGATAACAAAATATTTTATAGTTCAGGTAACAATACATTAACAAAATATGATATATACCACAAATATCAGTAAGTGTACATTGAGAAACCATATTATTTCATAGTTCACGACAAAAAAACCTTAGGGTTTTTTCATGTCTTCCATTATATGTGCCATCGCTTCCATAATAGAGGCTTATCGGTTCTCTCTGAAGTTCCACAACTCTTGTACAATGCCAATTTGTTTGACACCAATAATTGATTGATCTTAAGTCATATCTCTTAATCCTTACTAATTAAAAGCGACTATGTTGTTGTGAAAAGGGTGTGTTGATATATTATTAGTAACCTTTATATTACCTCTATAAGCTCAGCTTTGGCTTCTTCCAACTCTGCATTCGCCCTGCAATCCTTAATAATAAGTGTCGTGTTAAGAGATTCAATAGCTTGCAATTTTTCATCTCTGTCTTTCAATTCTTGTTTCATCTCATAAATCTTGTCTGTTAACTCAGATTTGCCCTTCTGTTGTTCGAACTCCACCTCAAGTTTCTATTTAGCTTCTAACAACTTTTTCATGTCGTCTATTTTAACAAATCAGATATCAATTAATTTGAATCAGACACATATGGTTCTACTAAATGATCATATGATGTATTGTACATGGACATTACAGCTTAGAGCAGTTATCAGAGATAAGGAAAAAAAAGAGATAAACTACACTGAACTAATGTCAGCTCTAGAAGTGCAGAATGGAAGCATAAGGCTATAATTAGAAAGATGGTAACTGTACTAAATATGGTAAATATCATTTCAAACAAAAACAATCTAAAATGAGTACTGTACAACCCAACGACAAAATGCAGCATATAGAAGTTCATGCTGCCTGATGTGTAGAAGGATTGCAATATGTACCAAATGTATTGTGACACGTAACGGTCAATTGAAATAAATATGGAGCACTTTGTTACAAGCAAAACAACCAATATGTACCAAATGTATTGTGACACATAATATTGTTGAAACCTTGTAACCCATGCAGATGCACGGGTTGATGACCAGTGCTTTTCAATGACAAATGCCAAAATATGATTTGTTTGCTTGTTTACAGTGTAGTAATTAACAATAGTATCCTTTGCATCACAATAGATGACATATTTAACTCCTATGAGGTAATTGGGAACTCATCCTTGGATCAAACAAAATGGATGGTTCAAATTAATCTGGTATACTGTAAAGATCCTTACTTCACAAGATTTATACAAAGCTTGTTTCATACTCCTCCATGTACATACTCCCACTGATATACCACTTCAACACAATTTTGGGTTTTCGCCCACTAATCCAGTAAAAGCTATGGCAATTAAATCAACTAAGGTTCTTGGACTCGACTTGGGCTAGCACAATCTTGGGCGGCGACACAAAGAAGGAGAAATTGACATTGGCCTGGAAAAGCTACAACAATCAAATCAATTAAACCAACTAATCCAGTAAAAGCTACAACAATTCACATAGCACTAGCACAATTTTGGGCGGCGGCCCGAAGAAGGAGAAATTGACATTGGCCTGGATGGCGAGACGGCGATGGGGACTGGTGGGAGGAGGCGCCGTGAGGGGAGATACTGGCTGGGGAGGTGCTGAGGCCGGGGGCATCGACGAGGTCAGGGGGAGGCTCCGCAGCGGGAGACGATGCGTCGGCTAGGGTTTTGAGCACTGGAGAGTGTTGTACGTAACTGAACAATCTATGCGAGGGACCTATTTATATACTATAGGAGTGATATCACAGACGGTTATATTAAATAACTGTCTGTAATAAGCCAACATCACAGACGTTTCTATCACAGACGGTTCTTAGCTAGAACGGTTTGTGATGTTGGCTTATTACAGACGGTTCTTAGAACATCATATAGTTTTTGACGGTCAAGGTGCAAAATCGTCTATGATTAGTCTTAATACAAACGATTTTAAAAAAACCATCTGTGATGAGGCGTCTTATATAGACCTTTCTGTAGTAGTGATATATACACACACATATAGGACGACGAAATAGAGCACCATGGTGCCTAGGCAACATGATTTCTAATGCGCGAATTCAAGCCAAATTCGGATATATTTTACAAAACTTTCAGTTTTTGGGTATATACCTATCTATAACAATTTAAATGAAACACATACTTTTGAAAAAATATACTCGAATTCAAAGCTTTGAACGAATTTAGATCATATGCTTTGCTGATTTATATATAAAATCAGCACATACCTATAATTAAACTGTCATAAAAAAAAGAAAACTCTAGTTTGAATTTCAGTTCAAAATTGTTTGAACTAGTTAGTAAATTGGTTAAACTCAACATCCTAAAAGTTTCAAAAAAAAATCGCATGTGAATATATAGGGAAAATACCCATTTTAGATCATGATGCCTAGGCACCATGGTGCCCTAGGTAATTGTACCACACACACACATACATACATATACACACATATATATACACATACACACACATATATATGTGTGTGCGTATACATATAGAAACAATATTTTGTACCTGCGTGTAGAATAGCCTATTGTACGCTCGGGCCATTTAACTCAGTCCAACCGAGCCATGCAACACACTAATCACAACGCAAGCCTCAGTTATGTAGCCAAACCAACTAGTTAACATGTTTCGTAATTTGTACATAAATATGTTTTTTTTGTTTTAGCCATAATTTTTTATTTGTAGATCCAATTCGCAAAATATTTTTACCAGCAGCTTACTGACGACGAGAGGAACATAATGATATAAGTCTAGCTAATAAATAGTTATTTTGCTGTCATGTGACAAATTTTACTAGCCGTATAGATATATTTTACTATCCATGTATATAAATTTTACCATCATCTCGAGGGGCAGCAGCCTATATAGTTTTTGCAGTAATAAAAGGTTACAATATATAGATAGTAAAATATATGTGTATGTATGTATGTATGTATGTATGTATGTATGTATGTATGTATGTATGTATGTATGTATGTATGTATGTATGTATACCCCCTTTATAATGCACCTAAGCATTCTTTTCTACGTTCACCCAAAATAATGCATCCCACTAGAGATGACCCAACCTTCATGCACCCAGCGAAACGTCCCCAGAAACTTGCCTCCATCAAAATTAACCTCTCACATCTTTCCTCAGCTTTACTCACCCACATCCGATGGCCATTGTTTAATGTGTCTAACTCATCCTTGTGGCCCACAACAGATCTCCCCCCACCTCCAGCATCATCTCAAGGAAAAGGAAACAAATATCCTGGAATTAAGTGAAAGGAAACAAACGTTCTAAAAAAGGAAAAGACCATATATTACGTGCTGGGAAAAGGAAACCGAAAGACAGGACACTATACTAATATATATATATATGTATATATGTATATGTATATATGTATATATATGTGTATATATATATATATATACACATATATATATATATATATATATATATATATGTATATACACTGTATACAGGTACACCCCTTTTATTTGTACACGAGTAGTAACATGGCATGCACCTTGGTGCAAGACCAGCTAGCTACTAGTTGAGATGTACTCCGCTCCGCTCCAACATCCAGGGCCCATCGAATCCAAAAACTTTGGCAATGGGCACTAAATAAGCAAGTAGCAATCTACTACAACATGCATGCTATTCTAAAATGGCTGATACAACCTGGTCGCCAAATACAAGGCATCGTCCAAACTTTGGCGTTTTAGATTTGATACAACAAGGCCGCATGATGTTTGGCTGCCAAGCTATCGGGCCAGTTGATCAGTAGCAGGCGGTACGGTCGTCGGGGGACAGATGCCTGCCGGCTAGTTGCGACGAGAGGCGCGACGCGAGGCTACCGCTAGTGGTACGAGCCAGCAGTGCGCCCAGCCGATCGACGCCGCGGCCGCCCACCGTGCGTTCCCGTCGCCTTGGACGGCGCCTGGACGACCGTCCACACGGCGGGCCGGCGATGGTGTGACCTTTCCGGCGAACGGTTCCAGTTGGGGTGGCACCAGGCACCGGTCGTCCATCCCGAATCCAGTAGCGCAACGCAGTGCTCCCTTCTGGGCTTTGTGCGTCGGCAAGCTCAGACGGCATCTCCGATCAGGCCAGCTATTCAGAACTGGGCTGGGGTGAGCTATCGAGCTGTGGCCAGGATCCAATCGGCGCAACTACAGCTTGGGTGGCAGTTAGCCTAGTGAAATGCACACGCTCAGGCTCAGCTCAGCCCGGCTCGGTTCGCTTAAGCAACTAAACAAGCAAGGCTGTGCTGTGCTGCCTTTGAAAAGAAAAAAAAAGAACAGAAGCCTGGTTGGTGGTCCAGCCAGCCCAAACTACTCACTGTTTAGGCCCTGTTTGGTATAGCTCAGGATTAAAATTTCACCTCAGAATTTGGAGCAGAGGCTAAAATAAAGTGAATTAAGTTTATATTTTTAGTCTAAAATATAAACAAGATGACCCATCTAAACACTCTTAATGTACCCACAGCTCCAGCTCCATAAATTTTTGGAGCTAGGAATACCCTGCTCCACCAACTCCACGAATTTTGGTGGAGCTGGAGCTATCCCAAACACCCCCTTAGTATATGAGTCGAAGCCAGTTGGTCAATATGTTTTTTTTTATCTCATCTACGTCAGGTTTTTTTTGCGAAAACACTCTATTGAGAAATCCGAAATGGTGGATAGGTTCTCTTATCAGTTTTTTTTTGTCAAAAAGGACCCTATAGTTTTACAGATTTGCGAACGGATCTTCTATATTTTTTTTTTGCAAAAATGACTGTACTGGAAATTCGCCGACGGCTCTTAGCTAACCTATTTTAAAAAAAAACCCTAGAAAACCAAAATTACAATAAGGTCCTACCGTTTTTTTGTAAAAAAGAACCCTAATCTAAATTCCGCACGGCACAGTAGCACGCTATACTGCTTAGTTATGTTGACATCTGAGAAACGGAGAGGAATTTGAGATCTTCCCTATGCTCCAAACAGAAGACCTCGGTGACACGACTGCTAATATGCTCTTTGAGCTTCAACCTTTTGGTGACGTGCATATACCTCTATTGTAAGTACTTTAACCGTTTTTAAATATACGCTATTCTAGCTTGCAATTTTTATTTCTAAATATGTGTTATTGTACAATTTCAAGATAACTTTGAACCGATTTTTCTTTTGCATATCTCTACCATTAATTACTCCCAACATTATTTATTATTGTGGATTAAAGTAAAACACATTATCCAAAAGCAATAAGTGAGTTAATAAATAATGATGATTTAGTTATCTATACCCCTTTATAATGCACCTAAACAATATTTTCTACGTCCACCCCAAATAGTGTATCCCACCAGAGATGGCCTAACCTTCGTGCTCCCAGCGAAATGTCCCCAGAAACTTGTCTCCATCAAAATTAACCTCTCAGATCTTTCTTCAGGTTTACTCACCCACATCCGATGGCCATTGTTTATTGTGTCTAATCATCCCTGTGGCCCACAGCAGACCTCCTCCCCGCACCTCCATCCAGCATCTTTATTGAAAAGGAAACAAATGTTTTGGAAAAGGAAAGGACTGATACATACGTGCTGGGAAAAGGAAATCAAGGAAAAGGAAACAATCAAGGAAAAAGAAATAAACTTTCTGGAAAAAGAAATGACCGATACATACGTGCTAGGAAAAGGATATGGGGAGACGGGGCAGCGCGGCCGGGAGATTCCACGCGGCGGTCGGGGCGCGCCGAGGAGATCCACGCAACGTCCAGGGCGCATGGAAGAGGAGATCGACGCGGCTGCCGGGACGAGCGGCGGAGAGCCCGTCTGACCCTCGGCGCGATCGGAGTAGAGCCCGCGTGGCCCTCGGCGGTGATCAGAGGAGAGCCCGCCCGGCGATCGGCGGCGCGCGCCGCGAACAGCGATGCTAGGCTACACTCGACGAGACGAGCCAGCGTGACAAGGAGATTGCACACGACGGTCGGGCGCGCGGTCGGGGCGGAGGAGGAGATCGGCGCGGCGGCCGGGGCGGCGGAGGAGAGCCCGCGGCCCTCGGCGACGATCGGAGGAGAGCCCATTCGTCGTGTGGCGAAGCATCACTCGCAGGTTCACTCGGTGGCAAGGCATCTTCGCCATCGCGGGCGACCAAGTCCACCGGCGGGTGTGCGTCGTAGTGGTGCTAATGGTGCCCTACCGGCCCATCCGTGATCGTAGCTCACGGCGGCCATTCTAGTGATCCTGTTTTGCTTCTTGCGTGACGGCGGGCCTCAAGGTCGATGTTGTTGGCTAGTGTAAAAGCGCACGCGCCACTGAGGAAATACACTTTCTATTCTGCGAAAGCGTATTTTCTATTTTTTTTTTAGAATTTCCATTACCCGAGAGCATACAAGTATTTGTAACTTTTACATTATATGTCTAAATAAAATGAAACAAAATTCTAAAATCATCTAAAATCAAGTTCTATCATAATATGCAAAAATATTTTGAAAAATAGTGCCGGGTGAATTTCAAATTCAAATTTAAAGAAAAGGCCTAAAGATATGCTACATATAAAAATATTGCAAAAGAATTGAGAATTGAATGAAACTAATTTTATTAGAATCCTTATACTTCCCGGAACTCAAATATATATAATATTTATGAATCATTTTTCATTAGAGATTGTTCTCAATTTGCAATGAATTTGCGATTGTAGCCTGGAGCCGAAAAAATTCAACGGAGAGGTGCTGGAATTTTTTTCCCACGTATGAAATTATCCAGCAGACAATGGGAAATTTCAGGCACGAAAAAAAATAAAAACCAAGCTCTGCCCGACCGCTGGATAATTTCGGGCATGGGAAAAAAATTACAGTGCTTCTCAACCGCGGGAAAAAAAATTCAGCACCTCTCCGCTGATTTTTTCTATCTCGAAGCTACAATCGCAAATTCATCGTCGCGAGAGTTGATTCAGAAAAAATTATAACGATGATGCCAATACAATAAAAAATTCCCGAAAAATAAAAAAACAATCAAGCGGTGCCGTCGCTTGATAATTTTAACAAAAAAAGAAATGCTCGATGAGCATTGAAAAATTCAAGCATGGAAGAAAAATGAAAAAATCAAGCGGTGCTCGCCCTTTGAATAATTCAGGAAAATATGAAAAAAATAAAGCTGCGCTCGCCACCATTTGGATCCATGAGGAAAAAGATAAAAATTAAGCAGCTCATGACACTGGTTCCGCGAGAAAAAATTGAAAAAAATTAAGTAGCACTCACAGACCGCTGGTTCCGTAGATAAAAAATTAAAAAATTCAGCACTCTCCGTGCGCTGAAATTAGGCTCTATGGGGCTAGATCCGTAAAAAAGTCTCCAGAAGGATCATATTCGGGAAAAAAAACGATCACGAGACCAGAATAGTAAAAAAATTAAGTCTGGTTTCCTTGCATGCGGATGGATCCTCCCTTTTTATTTCCTTGTTTGATTGGCTCTCCTTCCAAATATATGGTACATATACAACCCCTTAATCTCTTATCATACACACCATCTTCTCTTCTCTTGTTAATCTTCTCACGTATTGATTCCTCTCCCATACGTCAAACGGGAGTTTTATTCTTGCAACAGAATCCTCTAAAAAAACACAAACTAAATCAATACCTTCCTTTCTCGTGTTCCTTGCGCAGGTCCCGGGAATTCCTAACTAAAGAACGCCCAAACGCTGGGACGAAGGTGCCATACCTCCAGCCGTTCGGCGAGGCGCAAAATTCTACGTGCACTAATATTCCCGGGACCTGCGCAAAATTCTACGTGTTACAAAAATGAAGATATAACACTCAATAATATTTTACGTGCGGCAACGGCGACCGACGACGTCGGCGTACATACATACGTGAACAAGTCCTAAGAGCATACAGAAAACGTTTAACGAAAAATATTATTGAGGGTTATATCTTTATTTTTGTACCCGCATACGAGCACTATTTATTATTTAGTGTTATATTCATACTTATCTTATCATTTAATTGATAAGCAGGTGTACTGCTGTCGTAGCGTTAACATGAGCACTATACTAGTTTCTATTATTACCTTAGTTGATGTGCAAAATTCTAAAACGTCGTCCACTGAGAACGGAGGGAGTATTCGCTAACGCCCACAGCTAGGTGATTCGCTTGGTTGTGTCTCAAGCGGAAGACAAATCCACACTCCAATCATGTGCTGCGTCAGTGCGTCACTGCGTGCGTGCATACATCTCGCCTTCAGGAAGCTCAAATCAACGAACGTTTGTTTGCACGAGGATTGAAATCTCGTTTTTAGATGCCATCTCAGAGGTGGTCGAAGTCTAAAATCTCGTCGAGATCTTAAAATTTTGGATAAATTCTGGACGAAATGCAAAAATAAAAATTCAAATCCGTTTTTTTTTCACTGAGAAAACCGAAATTTCGGCCCGAATTCGCGAAATCTCAGCGAGATTTGCCGAGATTTCGGTAAAATTGCACCGAGCAAAAAATAGCTCAAACGACGTCGAAAAATTTTGAAATTTTTTATAGAGGTTCCTGACAGATCAACTGTATTCTCAAAAAATTTTAGATTATTATCAAGTCTAAGAAATTTTTAAAACTTCAAACATTGCTATTGTTGTGATAAAACACTCACCGGCAAATTTGAACCGAATGAAAAATGGAACAACCATGTTATAAAATTTTGAAATTTTTTGTTCATAGTTATGATGCATTACTAATGTTTCCAAAGAAATTTCAGATACTGCTACTGTCCTAATAAAACCTTATCGGTAAATTTCAACCAAATGAAAAATAGTACAAACCACGTTAAAAACTTTTGAAATTTTTTGTGGATGGTCTTGATCTATCATTAATATTTCTATAAAAGTTTCATATGATGATCAAGCTTCAATAATTTTCAAAAAATCTGATAGTGGTACATCCTGATAAAGCCTCATGATGAATACATAGATTTGCTTTAACAATAAAAAAAGTTTATAATTTTTTTTAAAAATTACCAAATGGTGCTAAGGAAATTATTAAGATCTCATAATTTTTTTGAATAATTATCACAACTCAGTGAATTTATTAAATTCATACAAGGCACTATACCATTTATATTCTTCCTGTTTTTTATTTTTGAAATATAACAAATGAAATTCAATGATTACATAGATTTGATTGAGCAAACAAAAAAGTTTAAATTTTTTGAAAATTTTGGAGAATGGTACCGAGGCAATTATTAATCTCTCATAAAAATTTAGATCAATATCAAACTCGATAAAATTTATAAAATTCTGACAAGGTTACTGCCTCAATTATGTTCATTCTGTTTTTGATTTTTTAAAAATAACAAATGAAGTTCAATTATTTTTAAAAAAGCTTTGTATGATCCTACACTACTAAAGATAGTACCGTTATATTTTTCAGATCATGATCAAGCTTGTACAATTTTATAAAAATCTGACAGCGTTTCTGCCAAAATTTTAAAACATCGAAAAAAATGTGGCTTTTCAACAAACTTTGATGGAAGATGACTTTTTTAAGGGTTATTGGACCAAATCCAGCCATAAAAATTCAAAAATCGGTGAAAAAACCCGAGATTTTAGTGAGACTTGGGAAAATCTCGCCAAAATTTCGAGAGACAGCAGGAATTTAATATTTTTTTTCAACTTTTTTACCCGATTAGGATTTTAGATCCGGTAGGCCGGAATCAGGGATTTGGGTAATTTTTTAAACCTTGATCCGCACAAGCCATACACGCACACAGGTAGACGCATCAGTACAGTCTTTCGAATGTGTAAAATGCCGAATTAAACCAGCATCGTTTAATTAGTGCTGAGATAGTAAGACATGACTCACAGTTCGAATTGTCAACTGCAAAGCCCCAACAAACAGCGACGTCATTCCCCCGGCCGGCACGAGGAGATGGTTTTAGGTGCACGTCTTTCTCCCCTCTCGCCTTTCTCCGAAAAAAATCGCAGCCGCACCGGCGAAAGCGGGCATGTGGTGCACCAAAAACACGCAGAATCGCGCGGCGCGCAGGACGGAGCCATGGTCGACAGCCCTTTTTTATTTGGTTTTGTTGAGGGGCCGTTCGTTAAAAATTTGGCGGAGGCATTTCGCCCGCATGTGATCGGATCATCGGCCTTGGAGAAGCACCGCACGTCCATGACACTCCCTCAACTTCTAAATACATATTATTTTGACTTTCACGTTTTATTTCTAAATACATGTCATTTTATAATTTTATGATGACTTCTTACCATTTTTTCTCTATATCACTTCTCTTTAGCTATTTCTAATACCATTTACTATCATAGACTAGAGTAAGACATATAAGTCAAAGATATAATAAGTAATATAGTCTTTTGTAGATGTGTTTTGGTAGAAATAATGGAGTATTTACAGTCTTTAAATCTGTCTATCTCTGTTAGGATGGAGCCCCACTAGTTATTGGACCTTAAGTACTCCTTTAGTATCGGTGTTCAATTCTTATCATAGTGGCAACGAATGCACGCATGCTCGCCTTGACTATATGAAAAAGAAGTTTTGCTAGGTGGATAATTAAGCAGCTTCATGTGCCATATGGTTTGGTGGGGCCGCTGCTTATTAGAGGCCTAGTTTGGTAATTAGTAACTTTGTTTGCTGCTTGCACAACTAGACTCGAACCCTAGACGCACAGAAAGACCATAGAGAGAGAGGGAGGACGCGGCTTAATGTCTCTTCTTCGCAAGGACATAGCAGCCCATCGAGTCAAGAGCGCTTAACACGCGTCGTTGAGAGTGGATGCCGCGGAGCTGGCGAGGGCGCTGGCATGCGGTGACAGACAACCCACCACGATGATGCGAGCTGGTAGGGAAGGTAGCGTAGCGTGAGTCAATGTTGAGTGCCTGACTAGCTAAGTGTGCTGACCAAAACAATGAATAAGCAGTGTAAAACTATTTTCTGATTTATATTTTTTTCAATTGTAATTGTGTAACGGAGGTTGAATAAAGTCAATGATCGATTTATTTGAATGAATGGTGTTAACTTGTTCATAGAATTACAAAAGTTTGACAAACGAACGTTGTACAAGTATTTTTCAAATAATAAAATATTTTTAGTAAACATCGAACCGATAAGAATACAGTACAAAACTGTTTAATATATTTATCTCGATTTAATTTAATTCTTTAAGTCTACCATCTATTTCTTCGCCACTGGTTTCAATCGTGTGTGAGTAATATATAGTCCGAACACCAAATCAAATTGCACCAGCCGTTCGTTAGTAAACACGCGTGGCACCTGGATTTTCTGGCCGAGATCGAGTTAAGTTTGATCTACACGTGTCGGGTGGTGGATTATAGGTTGATTTTCTAGGATTCGATCCAATAGCACCTCGTGTCCGACGTATATCCCAACAAAATTTACTAGGAAATACAGTCCACAAGTACTTGGTTCCACACTTCCACAGCACAGCACAAGTTGCAACACAAAGCATTGCACGGCAACATACCGTACGTGACTTGATGCCACAAGCTAGCGTCCAATCCATCACGCACTAATTAGATACTACAGTCGCACCTCTGAAATAGTCATGAGCGGTTGCACTTTGGGATGATAATCCCCTGCAATTCGTCATCTCTAATGAAAATTACAACTTATCAGATTGGAGGTGACGCAGACGAGACGTATATACTATCTGGATGAAGAAAAACAGCCTCGCAATAGCAGATTAGCTAGGCCATCAACTCAGCCGTCAGGAGCAGAACGGAGAATACCTGACGGAGCGACAGAACAGGCGATCTTCAGATCTCACGACTGGATCTGATCTCTCACCCATCCAATAATGTTTTTTCTTTTCAAACCCTAGGCTAGGCATCGAGGCACGCCATTACCACGCCTAATAACTTATCCTACGAGACCATAAGATACATGTGTCGCAAAAAGCAGCCGGCAGAAACAAATGGGGAGGTCAAATCCCGATCTCAGTCAACTGACTGCCCTTTTCGCCAAACTCTCAGAAATACCGGTTCGAAAACAAAGACCAGAATTTAGCCAACCGGTGGGCAATCTAACCATCGCTCGTACTTGTTGGCGCCGAAAAATATAATGCAAAATTGATCGGCTACAACACACGACAAACGTCGGAATCAGAGCGTGACAACCGATTTAATCCTGCAATTGGTAAGATAAATAGAAAATACGCTTAGAGCCGATCTAAAGTTACAATCGGCAGAAGATCTAAACAGCTGTTTGCACCAAAATTGGTAAGGTATGGCCAAAGTCGTCAGGCTAAAGATTAGTGCTTTGGCAGGTATTGGATAAGGAAGGAAAGATTAAAAATAGTACTATAGCCGATATCGATATCGGATGAAAAGAGATAGAGTTGTAACTGATATTAGTCCAAACAAGGGAAGTACTGTCCGAGTTAAGGCCGATACGGATCATGGTAAACAGCGTATTGAAGGTGGATACGATCGGCCAATCTGCTATAAAAGACGATCAGGGGCATGCGAGGATAACACAACCAAAAAATCAATCAACTCGCATTACTTTTGTATATTTTTCCTGTCGACTAGGAGTAGTCTTGTAATATAGAATCTTCTTTGTAATCCAATCTTGATCAATAAAGTTGCGCATCGCCAAGTGTTGATCTCCATCGATTACGCCAGGTTTGGTTTTCTTCGATCTTGTTGCGCATCGCCTTTTTGGGAAGATCTACCTTTTATCATCTGATTAGCCCTAATTGGCTAATTAGATTTATCGTTACTATAGATTTAATCGGCTTTTCTAGCTGTTTAGATCTTTGCCTATTTGTTGTGTTAGATCGGCTTTAAGCGTATTCTCCGTTTATCTTACCGATTGAAGGATCAAATCGGTTGGCATGCCTTAAACCATTGAACCCCGCATTCGTCACGTGTGTTGAGGCCGATTAATACTTCGTAAGAGGTAAATCTTCCCGAAAAAGACGATGCGCAACAAGATCGGAGAAAATCAAACTTTATTGGTGTAATCGATGAAGATCAACAATCGGCGATGCACAACTTTATTAATCAAGATCGGATTACAAGAAAGAATCTAAATTACAGGGCTATGGCTACTCCTAATTGACAGAAAAGTAAATAAAAAGTAACGTGAGTTGTTTGATTTGATTGTGTTATTTTCCTCGCTTGCCCTTAACCATCTTTTATAGTACATTGGCCGATCGTATCCTTTTCTGACACGTTGTCCATCATAATCCGTATCAGACTCTTCTTAGAACTTCCCAAGGTTGTAACAATATCGGTTATAATTCTATATTCAATTCCTTCTTCTTTATCCGATATGGGCCAAAACACCTTTATCCTTAGCCTGATAATTTGGCCATGTCATGCCAAATTCTGATGCAAACATATGCTCCCTATTTTTTAGAGATAATATGTTATCTTTCAAAGATTTTCTCCATCAGCTTCCATCATCATCGGCTTGACGCAATATTCTCATTAATAATAGCCTCATTTATGGCACCGTAAAAATCTTGAGACGCATATCTTCATTGTTAACTGCACGCGTCCCTTCCGAAATTCTTCCCACCGTTTCACTTTTTTCACCCCCTATAAATATGAGGTCCCCACACTGTCATTTTCACGCGCACGAGCTCTCGGACCCCTTGCAATCGGCTTCATCATCACCTTCAAGACCTCAAACTTTCTCCAGCTCACTTCTTTTCTTCAATCGGCTTCCATGGACCCTAGCCCATACCCAACAGCGATGATCAGTTCTATTTAGGACCATTAGGAAATCTTGACCTGTCGATCGTAATAGATTAGGAAGTACCTCACATCCCCCTGTCGGCTTCAGAGTACAATATAGAGGGATGGAATAAGTGTTTTAGAGCCTGTCCGATAGCTTTGAGAGGTTGGAGAGATTGCTATAATCGGCTAGCGGCCCATAAGATGTCTGAATGGAGCGACAAGGCATAGCAGAGTGCCTTCCTTTTTCTCTAGCCGATCCAAAGGCCAATGAGCCCTTAGTGGCCACGGCTTGCTACTTCTGGTCGAACAACCTTAGTGCCTTTCTCTTTAGAATTGGTCCTATCGGCCCAACCCTTTTGAATGTAGCCGAACTCTGCTGCTTAAGGCTGAATGGGGAGCAAATATCGGCTTTTAATGCCAAGCCCCAGTACAAGTTGATTTGGGCCAAAGGGGAAGGATAGATCAAGTACATCGGCAATAATAAAGGCACTGGCCCCATGTCGGATGAAGAGCATATAGCCTTTCTTAACCTCTGGCTTGACCGATTTGTCTTCTATGGAGCTTCTCTCGGCCTAACTCAAGTTTACCAAGTGTTGGCCGAAAAGTTGGTAGAAGGACATCGGCTAGCACTGGGCAAGATATTACTTGGAGCCGTGTACCAGATGATGCACATAATCTATAGTCGACTATTTACTAGGATGGGGTCGCACTCGATCGACAATGTAGGCGGTCCTCTTTGGTTCATCTAGACTTGGCTCTACTGCCTATTCAGCCAATCTTTCAAGTTAGATTCTGCTGAGATGACCCCTTCCCCCCTAGAAGAAGTCCCTAAGGGCCTCGATGTTGTATATAGGGATAGCCAATCTCTTGAAGAAAGATTTATTCTATGTTCTGGCAGTGAGTCCAAGATAACCCCCATCGGCTCAAAGAAATATCTAGAGTTTTTCCTTTAACTAGACAGTGATGACTTCGGCTAGCGTGATTTCTTTAGATATGGTAAGGCTGGCGACTATCCTTACCCATCTTTTCTTCATCTATCGGCCAATACAATACTATGCTTGAGAGCACCTCGGACTTGTACAAGATCTTCTTGTCTCCAAGCACTCTCTCTGTCGGCTTTAATACAAGGAATCGCACCTTCCAGCTGTCATACGAGTTTTACCACCCATTGGTCTATGCGAGACAACTTGGTTTTGGTCAAGTCCATCCATATTTCCAGCTACTCGTTCGGCTTCAACCAAGAGAACACGTTCGCAGCGCTTTAGGGGCTAATATTGTCTTCCATTTAGCCGATGACCTCCAGCTACAGTCCTTGCAACATTTTTATCTGAATACCCAAAAGGCAGGTAACTTCTTCTCTTGGTGGTCGGCTATTTCTGCAGCCTTATATTCTGCGGAAAGCACTTCATCAGCTATTATTGCTAGATTTTTTCCCAATCTCCCCGACGAGCCGACGAAATTATTTGATGCTAGCAACACTTCAAGTTCCAATAGCGAGACTAATACTCAAGGCTACTCTAACACGAGCCTCATAGATATTACCAGCGAGGTATCGGCTAACATAGATTTCTCCTCTTTTGCTTTTTAGAACCTCGAGTATTTTGAATTTCACTAATCGGCTACTTTTCTTATTTCACAGGCTAAGTCGGCTGGAAAGAGGCCCGCAGGCGAGGCTTCAACTGCAGCCCAATAAGTCCTTCACCAAGTTCCTTCATATAATCGGCTATTTATTTAATGACTAATTTTTAGCTGATTTGTTTTTTAAACAAAGAAGAAACACGCTCGGGTCAACAAAAAGGTGTTGGCCTACAGGGGTAGCAAGCCCCAGGAGCAGTCAGCTGAGAGCTCCCCTCGTGCATCGAGTACAGCTGAGGTAAAATACCATGTCATTCCCCCTTTTTATACATGAACAAATCAGCTTAATTTCTCACTGGATCTTTTTACAGCCAGCGCTCTCCCCAACAACGCAAGTGGCCAGCATTTTGGCCGATTTGACGGTTGCTGAGTCGAAATTTCCTCCACCTTCTTCTCAGCCAACATCACCTGCTCTTACTCAAGTTGCACCGCCCAAAGCTGCGACTTCTCCTGCCAAGCCGACCGAGTCCGTGAGCAACATGCTTGGATTCGATTGGTCCGACCTGGAAGACGACATCGACTTTAGCGTGGAGAGTTTCTTAGAGGAAATTTGGAAGATCCTAGCCATCTCGAAAGATGCATCAGCTGAGGTGAGGTCGGCTATAGGACTGGCAGAGAAGCTCAACCACCTCTTTGACCTTGTTTGCTCTCCATCTGCTAAAGTGCTGGAGAAGTCCCAACCCCTGCGGGACGCAATGGCGGTGGTGCAAGCCAACCTGCTAGAGAAAACGATGTCTGCTCTGCTTGAAGTATGCCATCTATACGCCAAGATAGGTGAGGTGGAGGCGACCAAGGCCAGGATCGCCTGTCAGGAAGCGTAAGTTGAAGACCAAAAGCTGCTCGACAAACTCGTAGCTGACACCAATGCCCTCAAGGCCAAGTTCGACAAAGACTCTAAAGACTTCAAAGCCACCAAGGAAATGGTTCTGCAATTAGAATCATGTAAGAGTCCTTGGAGGAGGAACTGGCCAAGGTGAACATTTCCTTGTCTGAATCGTAGGAGCACCTGGCGACCAGTGCATCGGCTCTGAAAGACAAGAAACTCGGTCTTAGCATGGCCATTGCATCGGTTAAAAAACAAACAGCCAAGATCACCCCCGTCCCTGGGTCATAGGGGGAAGACAACAAAGTCCTGGAAAATGTGGAGGCAATTATCGCCAAGTCCACTACTGCGCTGTCGGCTTTGGGAGCCATGCTGCACAACTCGGGGCTTTAGCCGACTATTCTGCAAATGCTTTGTAACGGGTTATCTTGAAACAATTATGAATGTCTATAATATCGGCTGCAACAATGTTTGAAATATTTTTGAATATTTAGTAATGTTTATAATCGGCTGTTTAACTGATTTTTTTTATATTTATGTTTTATTCATTCTGATATGATGTTTGTAATCGGTTTTTAATTCCTAGTTTTGGCCAGAATTAATTGCAACGAGTTAATTCGGCCTTCTAATACCGATAGCTGCCTTTAGCCAACCAGGAACCAATCCAAACGTTAGGATAGTATTTCTTTAAGTATTTTCCGTTAATCACCATAGGAAACACCACTCCTTATACGGTCCTTCCCATGTCGGGGACCACTTACCAAATCAGTTATCTCTAGAGCCGACAAGTAGTATAGTTTTCCAAACTAAATCGGCTTCACCGAAAGACTTAGGCATCACCTTATTGTTGTAAGCCTTCGCAACCCTAACCTTATCCTTCTTAAGCCGATCCAATGTATGCAAGAGCAACTCCACCAAATCATCCAAATTATGCATCATAAAATTTTTATAGTCATAAGCCGACAAACCATTTTGCTTGACTGTTCGTACGAAATCAATATTGATTTCTACTGGCAAAACAGTCTCCTGTCCATAAACCAATTGGTAGGGTAATAACTTTGTTGCACTATGATATGCAAGCCAATAAACCCATAACGACTCTGATAACATTGCATGCCAATTCTTTGGTTTTTCCTCAATATTTGTCTTGATTAACTTGATTAACGTTTTGTTGGATGATTATAAGGCGATGAATTTAATAACTTGATTGCCAAACTCTTTGCAAAACCTTGAAACTCATCGAACATAAACACAGTGCCTTGATCGGTTGTAATATTTTGCGGTATTCTAAACCGATGGACTATATGTTCTATAACAAACAAGATGGCTTCAACACTTGTAACTTTTTTGAGCGGGATTGCCTCGACCCACTTAGAGAAATATTGGTCGCAGCCAAAATAAACTTATGGCCTTTGCCTGATGAGAGAATTATTTGTTTGATTACATCTATTCCCCATCCTCTAAATGGCCAAGGCTTGACAATCGGACGTAAAACCGATGCTGGAGCCAATTGTACGTTGCCAAATTTTCGACAAGTCTGTCACCCTTTGTAGTATTTGAAACAATCTTCCAGCATTGTCAGCCAAAAATAACTAGTACATCTTAGCACCCACTTCATCTTATGAGTCGATTGATGGAATCCACAAATACCTTCAAGCACTTCTCCCATAGCTACATTGGCTTCATCGGCTTTAAGATATCTTAGCAACAAACCCTCTAAACTCCGATAATATAACACATTATCGAGGATAACATACTTTAAAGCTTGTCGCCTAACTCTCCGATTAGTAGGTTTTGAGAGATCGATCAAATACTCCATTGTTTTTGCCCTCCAGTCATTAGTGGTTACACACATGATCGTCTTCTCAATCGGCTCACATTCCTCAAATCAGCCAAAAACCTTATAGCCCGATGCTTGTTGAGCTAGCAAGTTAGCCTTGTTACTCAAATCTTGAGGAATATGACTAATTGTAAAAGAAGTAAATGAGTCGATCACAGTGAGATACTGCTGCAAATACTTGACAAAAATTTCATCGTAGCAGTTATACTCTCCCTTAATCTACTGGACCACTAATAAGGAGTCGCCATAGGCCTCAACAAAATCTACTATGATACTATTGAGCAACTGTACACCTTTAAGCAACGTTTCATACTCGGCTTGATTATTAGGACATTGACAATTTAGCCTTAATGCGAACTCAAAACTATACCCTTTTGGCAAAACCAGCATGACTCCAATACCATCACCCTCTCTACATACCGATCCATGAAAAAACAGTTGCTAGGGGTCGACAGATATTAGATTAGCATTAGTTTCATACCCTGTTATAAAATCAGCAATTACTTGACCCTTAACTGCTTTAGTCGATTCATAAGTTAGATCGAACTCCATGAGCGTATAGGCCTATTTACCAAGCCGACCTCGCAAAATTGGAGCTGATAACATGTATTTTATAACATCGGTTTTATAAATAATTTTACAAGCTGATGCCAAAATATAATACCTTAACTTTGTGCAAGCAAAATATAATGATAAGCAAAGTTTTTCTATGAAAGGGTACCTAGTTTCAGCATCTATTAATCGTCGGCTTAACTAGAAAATTACCCGCTCTTTTCCATCAATCTCTTGCTCCAAAACAGCACTGATAGTCTCCTCTTCAGCCGATATATATAGCTTGAATGGTATACCCTTTTGAGGTGAGGTTAAAACCGGAGGATTAGTTAAATATTCCTTAATATTCTCAATGGCTTTATGTTGATCGGCTCCCCATACAAATTCTTGATTGTCCTTTAACTTTAATAATGGTGTAAACGAATTAATACGGCCAGATAAGTTTGAAATAAATCGTTGTAAGTAGTTAATCTTGCCGATCAACTTCTGTAAATCCTTTTTGTATGTCGGCGGCTTGGTTTTGTCTATGACTGACTCTTTCTTTGTTAGCCTCAATTCCTCTTTTATGAACTATGAAACCCAAAAACTGCACAGCAGACATGCCAAAAGCGCACTTGTATGTATTCATTTTTAAGCCATGTGCTCTTGTATTCTTGAAGACTGTTTCCAAATTGGCCAGATGCTGCAAGTCTTCTTTGGACTTAACAACAACATCATTGATGTAAATCTCCACAATATGGCTGATTAGGTTGTGAAAAATCAAATTCATAGCACGCTGATATGTTGCACTAGCATTTTTCAAGCCGAACTTCATAACTGCCCACTCAAATAAACCTAAGGCACTAGGACACCTAAAGGTAGTTTCAACTTTTAGGTATATTTGTCTCTGCCATGAATATCTGGTTATATCCGGTATTACCATCAAGAAAACTAATGAACTGATTCCTTGATGCAGTGTCGATAAGCATATCAGCTATTGGCATCAGATATTCATTCTTTGGTGTGGCTTTATTCAAATCTCTAAAATCAACGCATACCCTAAATTTACCATTTTTCTTCATGACAGGAATAATATTGGAAACCCATTCATCGTATTGGCAAGGCCTGATAAACTTGGCCTCTAGTAATCATTCAATTTCGTCTTTTATAATGTTATACAAAGGTGGTTTAAATCGTCTAGAAGACTGTTTAAACTGCCGATAACCTGATTTTATAAGTAGCCAATGTTCAACAAGTTGTCGGCTTAAACCAGGTATCTTATGATATTCTCAAGCAAAACGATCTTTATAATTTCTTGAAATATTGACCAACTTTTCTTTATAATCTGTAGCTAACCTTGAACTAACAAAAGTTGATCTTTTCCTATCACCATCGCCTATATCGACTTCTTCTAGTAAATCAATTGATGTAAAACCTTGGCCTAACTTCTCGATTTCTTGGAAATCTTTAATGGCCTCATAGCTATCCGTTATTTACCGATAGCTTAGCATTTTGTCTTGTAAGACTTTTACTACCGATTTGGACTCCATCGACACAAAATCTTGTCTATTCGATCAAGTGTGCATGGCCTCACGTTGATCTAAATAAGCCCAGTCTTGTTGATGCAGATGAAATCGCAATCGTCTAGAGCTTTGCCCGATATACATTCAGCTTTCTCATGTTACCAATTCGCATCTGAACTGGCCATGGCAATATGAGCCGATGTATCGGCTTGTATGACTTCAACCTCATCCCCGTTCCACTGGACGAGCATCTGATGTATAGTTGACGGTACACATCAATTAGCGTGAATCTAATCTCGCCTAAGCAATACACTGTAATTACACTTAGTGATGAGGACATCACTTCTATGGATATAGCCACGCCTGCAAATCCATCACCTCCACATCAATCGGAACCCGCTGTTGTAATACAAGGACCGATTACTCGATCTCGCGCACGTCAACTCAATTACCAGGTGAATGCGTTCCTCGGGCTGCATATAAATATTTTAATGAATGGAATGCTATCTAATTCTTGTGATGATGTCCTTTGCCTCAGGAACCAAGACGAGGAACCAAGCAAGCTGAAGTATAGAAGAGAAGTGCAAAAGATGGGTTCAGATTCAACTCCAGGACAAGGCTGAATTGTTTCGGCCACCACGACTGCGTTCGGACTCCGTTTGGAGCGTTTTTGTACTTCACCGAAATATTATCAAGTCTACTTTCCAATGGATCTAGAATCACATCAAAACTCCTTCTGAGTCAACGGGAATCGTCCAAACAAGTGGTATCACTTTTTCAGTCCGAGTCAAAGTGGGCATTTGGCCTTGTAATAAGGAGAGCCCACCTTAGCCTGCACCCTAGGCTTCCTGGATGCACCCTCCACCATATAAACAGCCAGCCGCTGCCATTAGAGAGGTGGGTTTTCTTTTAGATCTAAGATAGCAGTTGCTACTTCTTGTAATCGAGCGTGTTGGCTAAACCGCCCGAATTACTTGTCTTTGGAAACCCCTCTTTTGTGATTCTGACTGAACTCATGGTTTCAATTCTAATTTTAGTTGCTTGTTCATCTTATTCTTGCGTGTTCTTCGATTACTTGCAGGGACAAAGGCCTTCGTGGTCAGGTTGATCGTGCGCCAGCAAGATCAATAACAACTTCGGGAGTCGGTGTAACGATTGCTAAGGCGCATTATCTAGGGACGGTGTAGTCGGATCGCCAACATCTTGTCCCTCCCAATCGAAACCATTCCCTCTCATCGAAAGGTCGGGACCTATCCTTCTATCACTTAGCGTCGACTACGAAGAAGACGGTCGGCAATATCTTGCTATCGAATGTCAACTCAGTCACCATGACCCCCTTGCCTCAATGGGATCGCCTGTGAAGTCATTTAAAACCATATTAGTTTTAATAAGATCCTCGTCGGACTTACCCAGCTTTTTGCAAGTGTTGTATGGCATTAGATTAACAGTTGAACCTCCATCGACAAGTATCCTTGATATCGGCTTGCCATTGATGTGACCTTTTAGGTATAATAGCTTCATATGCCGATAATCATCTTAAGGCTTTTCAAAAACCGCGTCTTGAGCTCCCAAATACAATTGAGCAAGTGTCTCTTTAGTCGATACAGTCCTATTTTGAGCTCGGCCGGCAATATGAACACCATGTTGATGTCCATCGGAGGTAGAGTGTCATCCCGAACCACAGGTGAATCTAGGTCATCGGCTGAATCAAATTCTTCTTCAACCGGTTCTTTCTTCCTCACTCCTTTTTAGTAGTCTTAATCAGCTAGAACTAATTAAAAGCCTGATGTCTCTATTTTTCTTACTCAGCTTCTCTCATCTCTTGGGTGCTTAGCCTTTGAAGTCATCTCCTTTGTGATCGGCTAAGACCCAGAGGGCACCATCTTGGCTTAGGTTCAATCGGCTTTTGTATCTTTCTAGCCAGATCGACATGGGCCATAGAGCTTGACCCCTCTTCAGCATGCGCTTGTGTTTTATTTGGCGCAAAAATCCTTTGATGGACCTATCTTTTAGGATTCTCATTTGAATTTGGCCAAAATCTTTCATTTGACCCAAAATGACATATTCTTGCATACTGTGAGTTTTGCAATTTGAATTAGATTTCTTTACATATATTGGCTTGAAATAGTATTTTTAACTCATACAAAGCTATGAAAGTTCAAATCTCCATAAATTTCAATTCGGATTGCATTTTGAGCATTTCATGAAAAATCAATTTCTTTGCATTCCTACAAAGCGCATTTTGCCATATATTTTGAAAGAAAATTGATTTTGAGGAAATTATTTTTGGAAAACCTTCTAACTAGTCTAAAGTTCTTTTCTGGAAATTTTCAATCCATTTGGACTTCATTTGAAAATGTTTTGACTTTTCTTCTCTTTGAGTAAAATTCATGCCTACAAAGCAAAATTTGGGATATCTTTTGATTGGAGACTCTTTTTTCGAAAATTATTTTTGGAAAAGATTTTTATGATCCCAATGTTTGTTTCTGCATAGTTTCAAATAATTTTAACTTCATTTTAGAAAGTTATGACCTTTTCTCTCTTTGATCAAATGCTGAAAATTCAGATTTTTGTATAGTTTTGAGTTGATTTGTGATTTTTGTATCTCCAAATCAGATCATAATTTGAGGGGACACCCTTTGTAAAAGTTGATCCTCAATAGTTGGTCTATTATGTAAAATTTTATCATATTTTTTTGGACCACATTTGAGCAGTTTTTCATCCATCTTTTGTAGCCTAAACGAAATGTCAAAGTCTGAAAATCTGAAATTCTAGTTCTTTGAAATCTTTGTGGTTTTTATATCTTCAATTTGGCTTCAAGTTGGAAGAACCTCTTAAAACAAAACTTGAGCATATTTTTTATTAGCTCCATGATCTATCTTAGAATCCTTTTAGAGTTTGTTTATTCAAGTTTTGTATATTTGAAACAGACTCTCCTTTTGGCTATGTTATGGTATCAAGTAGATCTTGAATTGACATATAATGTTGATCTTTGAGAAAATGAGCTTGTTTAAAACGAATATCAATATTTTTCTCAAAGTGGTATCCTCATGCAAAATGATCTTTACAAGTGATATCTCTTACAAAAAGTATCATTTGAAAAGCAATCTTTACTTGTGGTATCAATTGAAAAAATGAACATTACAAGTGGTATCTCTTTAAAATTGATATTTACAACCTTTATGTTTTCCTCAAGTGGTATTATGAGTGATGCTTCTTTAAAAATTTCTACAAGTGGTTTCATGAAAATTCGAAGCTCATTTGGATGTTTTCCTCGTTTAAGCGCTATTAGACTTTCAAAGACTCCTTTTGTGAGTTTGTTTGCAAATTGAAAAGCCTAATAAAATGAGGAGTTTATTTGAATGTGTTTCAAATTTGTTTTTCATGCTTAACTCAAAATTCTACGCTTTTCCTCCTAGCATTCGGCTCAGGTATTAGAACGAACGGTTCCGAATAAGTTACAACTTTATATGGGGCCGTATTTCTTTGTGGAATCGGCTTAGCGTATTGCGGATGCCTTGGGGGTACAATCTACTATGGAACAGGTTGAGGAAAAGCGTAGAATGGAGCCGATGGTGGTAAGTTAGCCGACACGTCCAACTTAGCAACGTCAGTATAAGCTTGATAGTGCGCAACCCTACTTGCACGATGATCTCACGGTAGTATGACGGTAGGCTGGGTTGGCATCATAGTAAGAGGTGAAGTTATAACCGATGGCTTAGAATCGGCTACAGGGCATTGATTATTTTGTGCTACCGAATAAATAGAGTAATTCGGTAGTATTTGCACTGGATCGAGTAGGCTTCCAACCGATGCCAACTCTTGCGCTATTGTCTTTACACTATTTGTTATCATCGGCTTAAGTGTTGTAACTAGAGCTGATGATTAGTTAATCAAGGTATGATGCACAGATTGATTAATCATAGCCGATAATTCAGCTTATACGGGCATGTATTGACTTACCGCGGTATTAGTAATCCCTGCGTCGTTGAGAGCATTAACAGTCAATAATGCAGCCTTCTGAGTGACGTCGCGTCGGGTTTTCTGATAACAGCTCAGCATCATCTCTTCAATTGTGGCTTTCTGATCTTCAATCTCTTTGCGTTGTTCTGGCGTTAAATCGTCCCGTGTAGGGACGATTATAGCATCGGAGTTGAGACGGACGGCGGAATTGATTTTTTGGACGAAAACATCGAGTCCCACCGGGCATGCCAAAGGTGTGTTGGCGTCGAAAAATATGATATAGGATTGATCGGCTACAATACACGACGAACGCCGGGTTCAGAGCGTGCTAACCGATTTGATCCTGCAATCGGTAAGATAAATAAAAAATACGCTTAGAGCCGATCTAAAGTTGCAATCTGCAAAAGATCTAAACAGCTAAAAGGCCCATCAAATCTACGATAACGATAAGTCTAATTAACCGATTATGGCTAATCGGATGGTAAGAGGAAAATCTTCCCAAAAAGGAGATGTGCAGCAAGACCGGAGAAAATCAAACCTTATTGACGTAATCGATGAAGATCAACAATCGACGATGCGCAATTTTATTGATCAAGATCGAATTAGAAGAAAGAATCTAAATTATAAGGCTATTCCTAATTGACAGGAAAGTAAACAAAAAAGTAATGCGAATTGTTTTATTTGATTGTGTTGTTCTCCTCATTTGTCTTTAACCATCTTTTATAGTAGAACATCCTAAGGTTGTAACAATATCGGCTATAATTCTATCTTCAGTTCCTTCTTTTTTATCCGATATAGAACAAAAACATCTTTATCCTTAGTCTGATAATTTAACCATATCTTATCAAATTCTGGTGCAAACAGTGCTGTAAGAGAAGTTTGGGTGAAGTTTTTCGGGACGTGACCTCTCCCCGCGGTAATGGTCTTTGCCATGTCCAACGTCTCTTCCTGCTTTAAAAAGCACTAAGAGAGGAGTATAAATTTTGTGACCATCACCTACATTATCCCCTATCGAAACGGAATTAACGTAACGATGAGCAAGCTGTGGTTGCGAGAGGCAAGCAATTGCGAGAGCTAGCGTCAATCTGGGCTAGATACTATACTAAGCTGTTATGGAGCTTCTTCGTATAATTCGATATTAAATTATTTTATTTATCATTTAAGTAGTTATTTCAAATTCGAACTAACAAGACACTAGGAGCAGAGTCTTATCAATATTTTTTATTTAAAATAGACTAATTTTAATTTTAAACTCAGTAGCTACTTTAATCAAAACAATTTTGATTCGAAGCCGAGCGACCTTTTTTTCTGGACCTAGAGTCAAGGACGCAAATTGTGGTGAGCAATCTTCTCTTTTCTAGCATCGTAGGTGCTAGTAATCACGCTAGAGCACAGCTTTTTGTTGCTCTGACGTCGCCGTGGAAGGCAAAACAGTAGAGGCGATCGTTTCAGCAATGATGTCCCACACATTTGTCTTCACACAGTCACACTTCGTCGATCGATCTCTCACTCGGATTAGATCGCAGGTTAGACTAGGATCGATGGTGTTGATGCACAAGTTGCCGCCGTAACTACAAGTTGGGTACGTGCTTAAAGCTTCAGCGAAAATAGGCGGCTAATTTGTAGTGCATGACAATGGCTATGCTCACAGATGGCTCAAGGCTATCGATTCCTCTGAATTAAGGAGGATATTTGATGATTTGTCCTGTTTTAGTTGGTACAATTGATGATTTGTTTTGTGATGTCTTACCGACATACGACACAATTATCAACAGTAAAAGTAAAAAAAGTGTAAATCATCAATTTTTCCGAATTTGAGATATTCTTTGGGAGACTACATAAATCATGGGCACGACGGATGGAGGAAGACCTGAATCCGATGGAGTGCGCGCGATCTGGACGACCGGTTTTCAGATCCAATGCTCAGGTGAAGTCGCAAAATCTATACTGCAAAGCAAGTACTAGCTAGCACTATTGACTACTGTTATTGTTGGTTTAAAATCTGATCAGAACAGATGACATCGCGCAAAATCCACAGATTAAAGCAGATCTCGAAAGAGACCCCAGATTCAACCAGAGGAAGGGGTGGTCAGTGCCGCCCATGCATGCTGCGCCGCTGTACAGGTATGGCGATGATGTGGCGCTGACATGGCAATACCTACAAAGCTCAGAAAGCTGCCAGATGACATACGCCGTGTCACCATGCATGAACTGATCGTGCACAAACCATGCATGAAGTCGTCGGCGGCGACGGAATTTCTGTACGCAGGACAGAAAATTAAACGGCCGGGACGGATCGGACGGACAAAGCTGAGTAGAGGAACAGCTTAGCCGCCTGTACGTGCGCAATATTTTATGCGAGTACGTAGGAAAGCAAACTCATATCGTTGAGCCTTTCGGCATCTTCCGTTACGTATGGCGTCCCGATCGACTTTGTTAATGTTATCCTGCCCTCTCCGCTTCAAATTCGGCGGTTTTCTAAGTGCAAAAATCGGCTAGGAGAACGAACCTCACGTAGACATAGAAACACAGTGAGGTTTACAAAACCGTTTTTTTTAAAAAAAAAATCGGTTCGAAAACCGAATCTCGAAAATCGAAAAAATCGAGTCGAAAATCGTCAGAAATCGAAGAGGTAAGAAATAAAAAATTTGAAAAAAAAATCGAAAACCGATCGAAAACTGACAGACCAAGTGAATGTTCCTTGCAGTATGCCAACCATGCTATTAGATTAATCTTGCAAACTAATCCTTGTTCCAAGCGATCGATGTTAATGGAATTAGATCAAACTCACATATGGCTTGTTGGAGGTTGTTGCTGATGCCGGCCGGTTGCTCCCATGCTGTGCGCCCGCGATGGCTAGGCACTCATGGTTGATGCCGTTATTTGCGCAGGGTGACTATGAACATGTGCCCGATCGTTGCATGTAGAAGAAAATGGCGACGATGTGCCGAATTGTTGTTGATCGACTCCTCGCGGATGGACGGATGCTGACGACAAATTTGGAGTAGATGTTGTCAATGGTAATGCGTTCATCATTTGTGTACATGCACCAAGTATTGATCAAAATTTGATTAGCACAAAACACAAGATTGATATAATTGTCAACGATATACAACGACATAACATTCGTCCTTTGGAGAGACAGTGCTAATAACGCGTTATAAAACGATGATGATTAACGTAGATCAATTCTAATACCAATTAAAAATAGACGAAAAACAATCATAAACAGATGAACACATGTTGTAGGGAGATTAACTCTTTTCTCTTTTTATTGATTGATTCTATAGAGATTAATTCTCTTGTATAAATGAGTATTATATTTATAACAATAACCTATCAGGGGTACTTTCAAAATTCACCTATCAAAATTAAGAGTTTGAATATATCTTAACAACTAAGATCAATAATCTGATTATACTTAACAATTTAAACAGTATAACGAAAGTGATATTTTGGATTTTAGGAATGGAATAAAAAAATTCTGATTTTCTGGGTCTAGTGGAGTATATATAATACGGAACCATCTCCGTTTAGATCATAGCGTGTGTATCGTAGTGTGTGTATCGTGATCTACTTTATTAGGACGAGTGCGTGGGTGTTGGCGCCAAAACCGTCGCTGCTTCCCTCGTGGCAGGTACACGAGTGGGACATGATGTGGAGCCCAAGTGTGCCCCATCCAACGTGGCAAAACACAGTGCCAAGACCCATCGATCGAGGTCGAGGACAAGGCTAATCAGCTGCGAAGGGATGAATTTTTTGGTGCCCCTGCCTCTTTTTACTTTCCCAAATCTAGTTCTTTCTCAAGTGAATTTATATTTCTATCTCTTTTCTATTGTGTTCCTACTTCCTGCGCTCTCCTATAACAAGAGTCAACCTGCTACGTCCCCAGAAGCAGGCGGGACCTAGCGAGCGCGGCTACCAACCGATGAGCATAGGAGCGCACGCGAACGTGACAGCCGATCGCTGGAGCAGCGCGCTGCCACGGCAGCGAGGTGCGAGAGGCCGGTGAGCGCGTCGGAGGAGCTAGCCTGCCGCAACAACCGACGCGAGAGCACGTTAAAAAAAAATCTAGATTTACAATTTCACCGCTTCATCGGCTGCCTCTCTGGTGTTTTTGTGACATTCCCCGACGCCCGCCCGCCGCCACTTCTCTCATGGTTACTAATCCTGAGCGTTGGTTTCTGACCTGACGTCCAAGGTCCAACACTCCTCTCCAACGGCCGGCACATATGACAACCAGCGATAAGCAGAGATCCCAATAAAACCCGATCCGGTGTGCTCGTTTTACAGGGATGCGCCGTGCACGCATGGTTGAGTAGGTTCATCCCCAGTGGAACTGCTTTGTATTATTGTATATATAGTGGTACCGGTAGTACGTGTCATCGGCTGGTTCTCCATAAATGCAAGGAGAGGGAGAGGGAGAGGGAGAGGGAGAGGCGTGCCGTTCTCTCCGGTCCGCTACAAACCAAGCCTGAATTCTGTGCCTCCAGCTCCACAGCTCGCAGCCAAGCTTGCTTTCGTAGCATAGCAGTGATCACCCAAGCGAAGCCTCACAGAACAAAAAAACTCGTCGCATTAACAAACACCGAGCCGTATTTATATATGCTGCATACACGTACGTACGTACGTACGTACGTACGTGCATACAGGGCGATGAGTGTGCGTAACACTCCTACTTACAACCCCTAAGCATCTGAATTACGCAGGCTAGCTGATCATCAACTCATCGTGCATGCCTAGCTATTCCAAGAAGACAATAAACCAAGAAATGGACAGTTTATCCGATCAAGGAGATGTATACACCAATCTCCAAAGCTTGCTCACGAGCAGGGCGAGGATCTACAATATATGGGCTAGAGTCGAGCAACATCGACGTCCTTCAATCTAGTCCATATAGTTTCTTTAGTATATAAGTACATAATAATCTTATTACAAGTTATACCTTAGTATTACGAGTTTATATTGACCCTCACGACTCTCGTGATATCTGTTCTAGATCCGCCCTGCTCGCGGCTGTGAAAATAACTCTCCGTCTCCATAGTCTCGAGCAACTTGAGCATGCAAGTTGACCTTGAAAACGCGCGGGGAGCCGCTTGTGTGGTGGTGTGCTGAATTGGATTCCAAATTTCCAATCGCCAGAAAAAGGCAAAAGAAGATGAGCTATCTGTCTTTCTTCCCTTGAACTGATGGCAGTGCTGAGATATACTGTCTACTACTGCTACCCTATAGTGTAGTACTAGAGCCTTATCGAAATCATAGGGCCCAAAAAAAACTTCTCTTAAAAAAAATAACAAGAGTTAGCCGAGGTGCAATTATCGAACGAAAATCGAGAAAATCGGCTGTATCGATCTGGTCCGGTTTTGTAAATTGGTCGGCAAATGGGTTGAATTCAAATTCAAAAAATTTGAAAAATTCACAAAAATGTATCCTAGAATTTTCTAAAATTATTACTAATATCTTTGTGACCTCTAACATCGAAATTAGATGAAAAAAACGAATTTATGAGATATTTGTGAGGAAAAACCGAAATTAAAAAATTGAAAAGTGAAAAAAAATACAAAAATGGTAAAGTCTCAATTCAAATATCATTTGCTAGGCTAGTGATTTGTGTATTTGATCGATTGATGCGTGTATGTATTGAAATAAAATATTATTTGATGATAACTTGACATATTGCTTCTACATGCCTATTTCACAACTTCACATTGTCTAAAATATATCAAAGGTCATGCCGATTTTTTTTAAAATTATTCATATTTTTTCATAGTTGTGCTATTGTTGCAAAATATGCACTTTACAATTTAACATGATCTTCACATATAGGGATGATCATGCTAAAATTTTGTCATATTTTTCCGTAATCCTTTATGCATCCCCAACATTTTACTGATTGTTTTAGCCTTTTTAGGCCTTCGACTATTTTTCCATATTTTTATGAAATTTTCCTCTCTCTTTTTCACTCATTTTTTAGTCTCTTCTATTTTCTCCAAAACCGACGATAATCAGTCCATTTCGATCGGTTTTCATCGATTTTCAATTTGAATTCAAATTCGCAAATCACCCAATTTCCCACGATTTTCGGCCAATGTTTGGTATCAAGGTGCTCACGATTTTCCACCCAGATTCGGTTTTGCTAACCTGGTCCAGCGTGTCATCATGATCATCTCGAGGGGTCGCATTTTGACTTACAGTCCTGCCAAATGTGGACCATGGGCCCGGTCCACGTCCTCCTACAGGGCTCCCACCGGCGCTGATGTAATCAGGGTACTGTACTAGTGGGGCGTGGGCCCATATTTGGACGTACCAGTACTGCTAGCTCCTCCGGTCATGTCTTAGATGAAGCGCCGTCAAAATTTAGAAATTTTAATTGTTAATATTTTTAAATATTTAAATTGATACATAAAAACCATATGTGTAGATTTATTTTGAAAAGTACTTTCATAATATCATAATTTTATTAGGTTTTATAAATAATTATAATATAAATTAGTGGTTAAAACCGTGTTTTAGAGACTTTATCGATGTTCAAAACAACAACTATTTGTGACCAGAAAGAGTGTAATATTATCGTAGCGAAGGAAAATAAGGAAACAAATTTATACTGCAAGAAAAATATAGGAAGATGAACTGTGGATGATGCAATTTCTTAAACTAAAATCTAATCTATACATATCTACATTACGGGCGGGCGCCTCAACTGTCGCCACGTGTCGCTCGGCAGTATAGAAACTATAGCGTCTAAGCTAAGTAAATTTTTTTTTGAAAAAAAAAAACCTCTCTCTATTAAAATTGACCTCAGTATTTCTTTCTTTTTTATTTTTTTTCTTAAAAAATTCCTCTCTACTACAATAATTTTTTTATTTTTCAAAATATTTTTCTTTCTATTAAAATTGAGGGGACGCCAGCGGGATTCTAACCAGTTCGTCTGCATGTGATGGATTTTTATCTATGAGTTTTCACGGCATCTTTGAAACATACACGCGTCACAACACATCATGGCAGCTGCAAACTCCCTTAAAGGTTGAGCGGAGAGATCACTATACGGGTTTTTTTTTTAGAATTGGTTGCAAGCTGATTCTATACAAGCCATGTGTCTTAGTTGCATGAGGTTGATTACAAGCCTCGTACCCAGAGGTGAAAATAGGCTAGATATAGGTGGATATTACTTTTATCATATCTTAATCTATATTTTTTTCGGATTCAAAACCGGATACGATACGGATATGTGATAGATTCGGATCGAAAACGGATAAAGATATATAGATAATACATGTATATATAGAGTAATATATATTAAATTAAAACCATACGAGTACATGGCCATAGTAGCAAGTTATGTATTAATCAAACTCAATAGACGTTATAGAAATAATATGCTACTTGAGAACCAATATAACCAACTAATATTCAATATAAATGGGCTGCTATGAAAAAATGTAATGAAAATACGCTAGGCCTTACTGATATCCGAATAGGAAAAATCCGGATATCCGATCCCATTCCGTATTTACCATATATTGGCTACTCCGAATCCGATCCCGAATCCAGATTAAGTATCCGGATCTCGTCCTCGATCCAGCCGGATAGTCAAATCCAGTCCCGAATCGAGCGGGAAATACCTGGGCCGTTTTCACCCCTACATGTAACATAATGGTATATCATAAATTTGTGGTTTTTAAGTCTTTGTTACTGTCTTCTTTAAAGAGTAAATTTCACAAAATCGTACTATCTTTAGTAAAACTATCATAAAACCACACTTTTAAGCGATAATTTTTAGAAAACCACACTTCTCTTTGTATAACATTTTACAAAAACCACACTAGTAAGCATTACTGCCATATCCAATGAGCCGGTCCCACTTGTTGGTCTCACGAGCCTATCTGTATTAGCCAACGGAAACGAGATAGGTTTGTGAGACCGACGAGTGGGTCAGCCCGTAGGATACTTTAAAGTGTTGTTTTATGAAATGCTATGCCAAGAAAAGTATGGTTCTCTAAAATTGTTAACTAAAAGTGTGGTTTCATGATGGTGTGTTTTTGTGAAATGTAATGCCAAGAAAAGCATGGTTCTCTAAAATTGTTAATTAATAGTGTGGTTTTATGATAGTTTTATCAAAGGTAGGGTAGTTTTGTGGAATTTACTCTTTTTAAATGAAAGATACGTAGTTTCTAGATTTCTTCTGCTCATTCAATTTTTTTCAATGCAAGGATCAGTTTAAAACAGATGAAGGGAAAAACATGAGAAAAGGAAAAAACACAAAAATGAGATGTCATGGACAATAAAATCCTTATAGATATTGGGAATATAGGAATGAGTACGAACATGTGTTTGGATGATTTAAAAAAATACAAGATTTTTTAGAGGAAACTTCAATTGAAAACAGATGGGGGAGAGAAAGAGAGAAATTTCCTTGGAATTCTCAAATTAAAATTTCTATGAGGTATGAGTAAATGTTTGTTTTTCTCAAAAATATGTAGGAAGGAGATTTCTATAGAACGTTTTTAGAGCCATTCCTACGTTTCAAAAGGGATCCCAAGGAAATTTTCTTATATATTTTCAATGCTACAAAATTCCTTGCAGATGGGGCTTTAGAGGCCCTTTGAAATGTACCAATGAAAGCACAAAGGAATTTGATAGGAACGAGCCGAATTCACTGCACAACTGCACGACTAGGTATTACAATACATATGCTTGTATTTAAAAATAGTTTTATATGTTGGACAACTCTAATGTGCAAAATTCAACTGTAATAGCCCTAACATATGTCTGCTCGATTTGCACCGTTATAATCTAAACCCACCGTAAACGGCAATGTAGATCTTTCTCTATTTCACCGAACAACATGGTAACTTCAAATTTTTTAGAGCAAAGTAGTTCAGTGCCCGTGCATTGCTATGGAAAACAAAATTGATAACGAAACATAAAGGTCAAGCAATAAAAGAAAATGGCTGTGTGTTGCTACGAATAAAAAAATCATGTTATCTAACACATTGAGTTGGCTTATATCAAGTCATCGACTCAGTTGAAGTAACCAGCTGAACTCTGCCAGACCCGCATCGTGTCTTCTCCACTGTACTTGATCTACACTCCTCCTGGTCTACACACCTCCTCGACTCCATCGCCACGCCTGACTATGCTCTGCTCCGTGGCAGCCTTTGTCAGGCTTATCCCGCTATTCCTAGCCGGAATCATAAAAAAACCTAGGAATTATGAAAAAAAAATCATATTTGATGATAACGTTTTACTATATATATCACCTTCTTTTCATAATCAGGTGGTGGACAGATCGAAGAACCGTAGAGGGGTCAGAAAGGGAACCTTGCCGAGGACGAGGAGCTGTAGTTGTGCATCGATTGGCTGGTGTCGCTCCATAGCCACCTTCCACGTGGGCACGACCATCGATAGTTGTGCTTGTGCGCGCAGAACCACGAAATCCGACTGAATTGCCCCACGCGTGGAGAGAGTCGAAAGCTTCGCAAACTCAGCTTGGAAATTTTTCAAATTAGAAAGTTTCAGCTTGAAAATTTTTCAAATAGAAAATTCTCAAATTAGAAAGTTTCAAGTTGAAAATTTTCAAATAAAAAGTTTCGATTAAAAAACTTTCAGTTTAAAAAATTTCGGTTTAAAAACTTTCAAAAACGGTTAAAAAATAGAGAAGGATGAATGGGATAACGTTGAGTAAGGAAAAAAGTGATAAAAGGAATGAAGTGTTGTTACTTATCATAACGAGTGGACATCCTAACCGCACCATCAAATTAGCTATTCCCGAACATTTTTCCATTGCACTAACGCCTCTTCTTCTTTTCCAGAAATCATTCCATAGCGTTAGTAACACTTGGCCAAGAGCCTTACAAAAAGCAGCAATATTACCATCACCACCGTTACGACTTGTATGGCTAAACGAATCGTGCACCGTCGAAATCATTAGGTGCACGACGTCTGCCTAAACCTGAGCCACCGGTTTCGGAGGTCGAACTCCTAGAGGTGCTCCTGCAGCAGGATGTCGCTGATGACGGACACCCCGGGCCACGTGCCCTCCTGCAGCCCAATGCATTTCACGCCGGCGCATGGCCGATCACGTAGCTCTTCGTCGGCCGGTTCAGCTGGCGCCGACCCAATAATCGCACCGTTAGCTTTGTGATGGCGGTGCACCCCGCCCGATTGTAGCGAGAGTCGAACGGGTCCATGCTCACCCGCGCGCGATCGGGCGAGTTGCTTGCTCAGCGCCGAGACCACACCCTTGTACGCCGGGGTGACGAGGATCGTCAGGCTCGTGCCGGAGTCCAGTATCACGCTGCCCTTCCTCTCGACATTCCACACTTCGCCGGGGATGTCGAGGGCCTCGCCGGCGATTGAGATGGCCTCCACCGTCAGGGCGTAGAACGGGCTCGTCCGACCATCGAGAAGCAGCGGCGTCTGTGATGATGATGCGGCGGCGGAGCTGGAGGCCGTGTCTGGGCCTGGGCCGAAGGTGAGGTAGCTGTTAGCGTTGCGCGAGGCGAGGTGATCAACCAGGTAGTAGGAGAAGCGGCCGTCGAAGCGCGCGGCGGCGTGGGACGCGAAGGAGATGTTGTTGCCGAGGCTGAGCACGCCGCCGAGGCATGGAAACTCGCCGTCAGACGAGGTGGTGCACCCAAAGACCACGCCCCGAGCTTCGCTTCTTGTCCGACCCGCCACGGACAAGGTAACGCGTCGCCAAATCGGTGTCGACCAAGCCGCTACCGATAAGTCGTCTTTGTACCGCCACATCCACGATTAGGTGACGTTAGTTTAGTTAGTTAGGATGAGGACGCACGCGGCGCGCCAACGCCGACAAACCGTGGTGTCGCCATGGTTCTCGCCGGCTTGCTCTATTTCTTGCACGCGAGGCGAGGCGGGGGGGCGGATGGCTACGGTTGCATGCTTATAAGACCATGGTACGTCGACGCTTCCTTGATTTTGCTACCGTGATGGCGCCATCACAGATTCATGGCTCAAGGCAAACAAAGTAGAATTTTCTTTTATTCTATCCAAATTTTACATAATCTTCTACAGAGATATCAGTTTGCAATCAATTATCAAATTGTGATATGATACACTACTACAATCCTTTTCTTCTATCCAAATTTTACGTAATCTTCTATAGAGATATCAATTTCCAATCAATTATCAAATCGTGATATGATACACTACTACTTTCCTTTTCTTCAATAGAGATATCAATTTTCAATCAATTATCAAGTCGTGATATGATACACTACTACTTTCCTTTCAAATTTTACGTAATCTTCTATAGAGATATCAATTTCCAATCAATTATCAAATCGTGATATGATACACTACTACTTTCCTTTCAAATAGTGGAGAACGGACCACCGCCACCAACTGGTAATTAGAAGTAGTAGAGATGTAGTGGATTCTTTTGCCTTTGTTTTAATAACAGATAATAGATGTTTGTGCAAAAAAAGTGGATCGAGAAACACAAGAAAATCACAGGAATGGCCGTTGGCAGGGTTAACAAAATCGGTTTGGGAAAAATCGGTCGAAATTCGAATTTCGAAAATCGGAAATATCGAGCCGAAAATCGGTCTAAAATCGTCAAAAATCGTGGAGTTTGAAAATCAAAAAAATTGAAAAGGAAAATAAAAAATTATCTTTTTTCATGGAAAATCGGCCGATTTCAGTGGAAAATAGACAGGTGAGCGGAACTTTTTTGGTGGACGATTTTTTGAGCGATTTTTACCAATTTTCGACCGGTTTACGTCGCATAATTTTTTTTAATTTTTAAATTTTTTAATTGCACCGGTTTATCGGGCGGTTTTAGAAGCCGTTTGCGCCGATACGACCGAAAATCGTGATTTTCGACCAATTTTTTGCGATTTTGCGGACCCTGGGTTAGGATATAGGAAAATATATAGAAAAAGCTACCTCGATCATACGTGACTGAGTGAAAAAAAAAAGTTGAAGTGAATGTTTTGTCCCACAAAAATTCTATGAAATTGTATGGACTCGTTCGTGCGTTCCAAATGGTACAATAGATTAAAGTCTACGAAATTCATACAATTTTTCAAAGAGGCCACTGTTAGTGTTTTACTTATTTCGCACCAGCATTCGTAGAACTTTTTTTTCTCGACAGCTGTTAGCGAGGAACCGATACTACACACCGCCGCGGCCTCTGTACCAATTACTCTGCATCCGGCAGGGGAAGAGATCCAATACATTTGTTATAACTATAACGCCCGCAACTTTAGTATTTACTAGATGAGTGACCGTGATTACTGCTCCCTAGATGAGTAAATCGAGAAAACGGGTGAAATAGTTGAAAAGATACGAATATAATTATGCTCTTTTCTTACATTTACCTTGGATCTTTTCACGAAAGATTCGCGATTTTACTAAACTGAAAGATCATTTTTTAAAAAACGGTTGAAACTTAATTATGTTTTTTTAAGAGAGCTACTACTGAACCCTATACCGTTAGAATTGATTCCAACGGTAGCAAGTTTCACAGGTTTCAGAGCAGGTTTCACAGGTTTCAGAGCAGATTTCAGAGGTTTCATAGGTTTCAGAGCCAGGTTTCAGAAGTTTTATCGTACAAAAAAAAATACCGTTTGTACGATATACCGTACGTTAGTTTTTCTATTTTTTTAAAAGACTTTTCACCTAGGGAGAACACGTGGGGTGGCTCGTAGAATGCGTGGACTGAAATGATTAAAAAGTGAGGGATTAGATCTTAAAAAAATCTGAATCATACAGAAGCCTTATCTGTCCGCCAGATACACCTAGCCCAGGTGTCAGTGACTCCATCCCCCTATCCGCCTCTTCCCCATCCCACTATAAGTTGAGCACCCCATATGCAGCCTCCCCTCCACTCCCAAGTCCCAACGCCCTGAAAGCCATAGATTCCAGCCCCTCTGCTCCCCAAGCAGGCAGGCAGGCAGACGACGGTGACCAATCTCCAAAGCGCTCTCCATGGCGTCAGGAGAAGCGGCGCCCGCGCCCGCGGCCCCGGCCGTGCAGGTACGCCATTTCGCCCTCGAGAATTCGAATGACCTGAATTCCAAGGGAGGAGGCGCGAATTCAGTTACTGATGTGACCCTCTTGATTTGCAGACCTTCGTGCTTAGGGTGTCCATCCATTGCCAGGGCTGCAAAAAGAAGGTCAGGAAGGTGCTCAAGAGCGTCGAAGGTGGGGTGCCTCTGCTTTGCTCGTGGTCTCCTAATTCTTCTTCTTGCGCGGATTTGCGTTGCATTTTGGTGTGGTTTTTTCTTCTCTCTCTCTCTCTCTCTTTGCTTAATGGAGTGGTGGCTGTTTTGGTTTTAGGCGTGCACAACGTGGTGGTCGACGGCGCACAGCACAAGGTGACGGTGACGGGCACCGTGGACGCCGACACGATCGTTAGGAGGCTGTACAAGTCCGGCAAGCTGGCCCGGCCGTGGCACCCGCCCGCCGAGGCGGCCACGAAGGCCGAGGCTGCGCCTGAGGCCCTGCCAGCCCCGCCGGCCGGGGACGGCGGCAACGATGATGCTGCGGCGGACAAGAAGCCGGAGGAGCAGCCAGTGAAGGAGCCTCAGGCCGAGAGCTCAGAGAAGAAGGCGGAGAAGGAAGCGGCGGGCTCGGAGAAGAAGCCGGAGGCAGAGAACGAAACAGAGTCGGATAAGAAGGCGGAGAAAGAGGAGGCGAAGCCAAGCGATGAGGCAAAGAAGGACGGTGCCGAGCCTGCGAAAGAAGCCGCCGCCGTCGCCGTCAAGGAGACTAGTAATGACGAGGACGAGGAAAACAAGAAGAAGAATAAGCCCAAGGACGCCGGCGAGAAGGAGCCCGCTGCTGCCGCGACGGAGAGATCCCTGTCTCCGGCACCGGCGCCGGCGGCGATGCACGCGCACGAGGAATACTACCCGTACTACCCGCCACAGCCGGTGCTGAGCTACCACATGGCGCAGCCGAGCGCGAGCCTGTCGTATTACGCGCCGCGGCCGGAGCCGGCTTTCTCCGTGCATCAGCAGCCGCCGCAGCCGGCGTACTCCGTGCAGCAGCCGCAGCCGCAGCCAATGCAGCAGTGGTCGCCGTCCTACCTGTACATGCCATACCCGCACACGGCGCCGGAGTCCTACTGCCACGACTACTACAGCCCGCCCGGGACGCAATCCTCGCCGCCGCCGCTGCAGGACTCGTACCGCATCTTCGACGACGAGAACCCCAACTCCTGCAGCGTCATGTGATCGACAAGGCGCGACACCACGGCATCAGCCCGGTCGCCGGCCACCGTGATTGGCTTGGGCCCTGGGAGGAGAGTTGAGGCCGCGGCTTCGTAATAGAGACCTCTCTGGTTGTAAGCAGAGTAGCCTGTGACGCTCTTCCATTGGGAGGTCAAAGCTCTCCTTGACCGAGCCTTTTCTTTCTTTAATTTCTTTTTACTGTTCTAATTAGAGCATGTAATTGTAATGAGACACGCCTTCACTTGTAGCTAATTTTCACTACGTCTTTTTCTAGCATGTATACGAGCTATAACATATATAACAGATTATATAACTAATAATAATTTTCTATAGAGAAAAGAAAGGTTCTATCCTTCATAGAGAATATTCTTGTTCATTCTTTCGTTTTCGTGACATATCGAGAGCGTGCTCTGACTGCTGCATCTTGAAGTAGGCCAGTGGAACAGGGCTGTGCCTATTTCAAATATTGAAATTTTACAGCAATCAGCGTAAATTTTATAGAAACTATTTGAATTCATGCGTTCCAAACATGCTCTAAGACAGCTAGCCTTCTCTCAAAAATCCCCTTGAAAGTCGAACATGTGATCTCTCGCACAATTGGAGGTACTCTTACCTAAGACGTAGCTCTTGCTCTTATGCGCTAAGCTATTTACATGGGACCCGACCCATAGATTTACTCTATACGTTGCTCTATAATTTAATCCATAGGGCTTGATCATCCTTTTCTTTTTGCTGATGATGACGTTAGCGCGATAATCATCTTTAATTGTAATGTGAAACTTCAGGGGTAAACTTTAAGCGGGAGCTTGGGGCGAGGCCAAACTAGCCGGTTTGTTTCAAGGCTTTTGAATATAAGGGATGGGTTTGTCCACATGTCAGTGATTTATCCCTGCATGCTCAGCTCAGGTTGGCTGATACATAATTATATATAGATCTAACCTCAATAATCTAATCTGATTTTATTATTGTGAGTTGAGGAGCATGATGGAAGGGTGGGGGACAAATCAGTAGGGCAAAGAAACTAGTGGGCCTTGATCAACTGTACTGGATATTAATTAGATAGTAATATCCTAAATTAATACTCTGATAATTAGTTGTTAATTGGCCATTGGGGGTTAGGATAATGGATGGAAGTAGGGCACTCTCCACTGGAGAAATGTGCTTAGGTAGATCGGATCAGATTCAGAGCATTGGTTTGTTGGTTTGTCCGTGTCAATGACTCGAGAGCATGCTGGCTTGGCTTGGCTTTGGTGCCTGTGGGTTATGCATGCTGGTCATAAAACTACTATTCTTGCAATCTTGCTGGGCATGTAACTACTATTCTTTCCTTTTGCTTTAGACAACTCTGTGACTAATATTCAATTCAACACAAGACACAGGTTGTTGCCTGCTCTAACTGGTAGGAGTTTAAGTAGTTCTAGTATTTCTTAGGAGTATCATCTGAGTGTATAGGGATCAAGAAGTCAATTATTCTGGTTCAGCATTTGGTTGTGTTGATGATCTCCTGTACTGTTTAAGAATCAGTCATAACTGTACCTGAAAACTCCCTTCCCTTTCTGTGCAACGAACGCTGCACATGGCATGTCAGGCTCCAAACAGCAAACAGTTCCCCAAATTCGCTAGTTAATTATTGTCTGGATTGATTTTTCTTGAACAAAACAGAAGGCAAAAATATGCCAAATGGTCAATGTGGTAGAAAAAAAATGTCAGGAGCATCACGGGCTGTGCTAGCATGATAATAGCCATCTAATAGTGCCGAAACTGGGAATCAACGGCTCTTATATAATGTCGAGCTGATGATTCAGTTAGTGAAAGCATCGAGTATCAATCAGGTCACGCCAACCAATTCACCCAGAAGCTTGAAACCTGAAATTTTGACACTGGTATCAACGGCTCTCATACAATGCCGAGCTGATGATTCAGTTAGCAAAAGCACCGAGTATCAATCGCGTCACACCAACCAATTCACCCAGAATGTTGAATCCTAAAATCTAAACACTAGTATATTTTCAGGTGGAGCAAAGTTTAAAGCCTGGCTTTAATTTGGTTGTGGCATATCACATTGTGTATGTGCCCTTTGGGCATGTTTTGAGTCCACTGAATTTCGTACATTGGGCACGCACCACTAATTCACCACCACCAACAGCGACAGCATTTCTGGTTGTCACTGGCGCTGAATGAACCAGATTTTGGATGCAGAGGAAGTGGGGGAAGAAAGAAAAGGATATGACATGGTTGGTGCAATAGGTCGGCACGATGGATGTTGGATATATCATGCAATTATTTATCTATTTCTGTTTCTTCCTTTGACTATTATGTTCTATATTTCCCTTTTTCTTTTTCACACAGTTACAGTCGCAGCACGGAGAAGACATGGAAGCATCGGCTAGGATCCTCGAGCGGCGCTGCAACACTTGGTCGCTTTCGCTGGCGGACGCAGGAGGATGTGTCAGATCCCTGGGGATGAACAGCGCTGCCCATGAGGCCCCAAACCCAAACGGGTCCCCGGCTGAGGTCAAATTCGCCAAGACACCCAAAAATCTTTGTGTACGACTTTGAGCTTGAGGTGGCAGAGATGCTTAGTCGGTAACCACCACATGCTGCATCTGCAAAGCTAGCTTTTGAGTCATTCCTTGCACCTCTCATGCCGCATCTTGGTTTGGTTAGCATGGTAGAGGAGAAGAATATGCAACATCTGGCCACCATCAAAGGTATTAGCGCTTTGTCATGGTCTAACTGCTAGGTTCCCTGCATAACTGTCAGATGGCGCAAGCCTTTTCGCAGCCCGTGACCGTCCAATCGAAAAGTTAAAATTGGGTAGAGGGAATCTAGAAACTTATAATTTGTAGTGAGGCTAAAAAAACCTCAATTTCTCGCCCGCCTTTTTTTCCTGAGAGAGCAATATGTGGATCTAGCTAGGTACACTGGATCACATAATAATACCTAGAGCAAATGAGTATCAACAAGTAGAACAATCTTTCACCTTTCATGATTTTCTAGATAGAGCTAGAGTTATCTTAGGCCGGCCCCCTGGTGTACCAAAGGACACTCAAAACTATGGCATCAGATAAGTATTGGATGAACAGCTACAGCTGACCAAACGTGAAAAGTACTTAATTTTAGAATGTGTTAGTCTACTAGCTGTCAAGGAGAAGAACAAGAGGGAGAAGAAGGATACATTAGTGCGTAGGGACATTGGCCGGAATGATTTGCCGTATACTTAACCACTTGGTCCTCACAATGTACATATGCACCTATCTGCACGAGCTTTAGTACTAACTAAAGCGATTTTGCAATTCTCCAAGCTCGAAATATCGCAATCTACTCTGACCTTAAAACGCACACAACTCGATTTGCTCTCCTTTGGCATGTGGAGAATATTTTTTGAGTTGTCAACCAATAATGTAGTTTTTCGTAGTTTTGCTTTCTTAATTGTTGATGATGTTGAGAACACCGTACTAATCGGTAATGAGCCAACGTCGGGCCAATTATACGATCACGACGCCTGTCGGGGAATTTTATGTCATTCAGGAATTAAAGTTGAACTCAACAGGAAGATGGGAGTTTCAGTGTCTGCAGAAATATAATGGTTGGGCTGAATTTTCTTTGGTGATTTCGTGCTTTGATACTCCAACAGATATTCACTGCACTGGTTAAGTCTTCTGCTAAAATCTGCGTATCATTTTTGAAGTATTTAAATTGAGCTGACTAAGATTGTAAATAGTACAACATGATGCAGTGATATTCAAATTTCCATAACTAGTTTTTACTGAAGATGTCTGAAACTGTGACTTTTCCTGGAAGGAGTTGGAATTCTGAGACATTTTCTATATACTTTTGTGTCCTGATGGACACATTTCTATCTGTATCTGCCTATCTTGTTTTTATTTGACTGAACAGAGTCCTAGTTGGAAGCAATGCTATCTCACTTCATGAAAATGTTCTGAAGAAGTAGAGTGCTGAAACTTCCATGTCATAGAGATTTCTGAAACTAGTGCCCAGTCAGTCTACCTAACCAAGTGAGATCAAGCAGCAGGTAACATATAATTTATGAACTAAGAAAAGAAAAAGGTTGAGCTCAACACAGGCTGGAAACTAAGAAAAGAAAAGGTATGAGCTCAACACAGGCTGGAACTTTCGGTAGGAGGGAGAGATCCTTTCAGAGATGAATCATCAGACGGATGGGCATGCATATTCCAGAACAAGAAGTGGTAGGTGACGACTTTACACCGGAAAGAGCCGCAAGGCTGACATGGAGCTGTGTAGGCAGTGATAGCAAGACGCCCATCTCTCTCCTCTCCTCTCCTCATTCTTGCTTCCTACCTTAACAATTCGCAAAAGGCCCTTTTGGAAAGAGATCTTGCCGGGTTTTGTCCATTCAGAACCCTCGGTTTTTTAGTCTGATCTTCCTAGCTGCCTTAGGAGTCTTAGTTCAGAAGCAAGATCAGGGACGAAAACAACGCTGCCGTTTTCGCGTAGATAAAAGCCGGTTTTCGCAGCGGAAATGATGATCATCTGGTGCTATTTGATGCAACAATCTTGGGCCCTACAAGGCAAAGATAAATTAACCCGGTTGCTAATGAGAGAGATCGAGAGATGACACGATGTTGCGTGCACGGCTCGTTACATCCATCCATCCGTGCTGCACATGTTAACATCCGGAACATGGTTGGAGGCAGGCAAGACAGAGAAGCTTCCCGGATGGCGAAAAATCGGCGACCTTTCCAGCCGTAAACCGTCGCCGCCGCAGCCGGCGGCAGCGGCGTTGACGTACTTGTCAAACTCTAGGGCCCAACAATGAGCGCACACATGAGCGTATTATTATCTTACTGCAGTGCTTTGGATCAAGAAATGGGGAGATAACGTAGGTAGCAAGAGTTCACCAATGGGGGTCAGGTTTCTTGGAGCAGAACTAACAGGAGGGCATTATGTTAAGCTTGGCATCGGTGTCATGTGCATATAGCCAAATTCAGATTAGATCACAGCATTTTGTATTAATATTCTGTACCACTGGATGGATAGATCCAACTGCCAATGGGAGTTCGTGCCTGGAAGCAGCAGCAGCCTAGTGGGTTTGAGACTTGATCATGGGAGATTAAGTGGAGAAAGTGACGCTTGTACCTGTTCAGGGAGCATAGCATGCTTGCATTGCATGTGTATGTGTGTCACTGTGTCGAGTGTATCATCAGACATCAGGTCATGGGCAGTACATGAATACAGGCAGTGCAGTACAAGTGTTTGGCTTTGATCTTGTACATGCTTCTGGCCATCTCAGTACTTCACTCTGCAGAACAAGTGTTTGGTCCTCTTGTACAAACTTTTGGCCATGTCTGTACTGAGCTTTGCTTGTGAGGTGAATCATGTCTCTTCCCGCATGTGGACCATATAGAACCTGCTTTTTGGTGGTGATTTTTTCCTGAATATTCCATGCAATGATGTACCGAGAGAGTAGTGCTCTTGGAATTATTGATGCAGCCATGCATGCCAAACCTGTGCAATAGTCTTGCATGCATGCTCTCATCCTCTGTACGTGGCTACTTAGCTAGTTAAAACCTGACGTACAGTTAACCGGCCAGTTTGACTGTGTGTATCTCATGATGCAAAGATCAGGAGTTATAAACTTTTATTATCTTAAAAAAATGTTAATCGGCAATTGCAGCAGTACATTGTCACTCGTGCAAATTTCTCGTATGTTATTGAAATTTAGAAAAATCTTAAATATATCACTGACAGATGAGGTCATAATGAGTGACATGTAAGAAATTGCCGCTAAGATATATACATTCATCTGAACCTCGAAAGAAAGTCGCTCACGGTTTTGAACAATCGTTTTCTCAGCATTTCCTCCTCTCCAATAATTCAAACATAAATATCTCTGGACCATGGCAGAGCGATCCATCGATCCATCTCACTGAATTAAACGCACAGTAAGCGTTCCTTTGTTCTGAAACATCGCCGTGCGTAAATGCGTGTGTGAAACTTATACAATTTTTTTGTTCAAGGCTTAGTCTTCCATGAGCAGGGACAGATCTAGAAGAAAAGGTCATTAAAATCGTCAGGGTCGTTACAAACTCGTAACACTAATTTGTAACTTATAATAAAAGAATCATACGACTATATACTAAAGAAACCATGTGTGCTCGCTTGATCTCGGCCTGTACCATTTAGATCCGCCTCTGTCCATGAGCAGTGGTTCTATGTATCTTAAAGCAAGAGAGAAGGTAAGTAACAGCTATCTATCTTTCGTTTATGCTTTAATATTTACGTAACTTAAAAAAGTGACCTATAGAAGTTCATAAATGATTTCGCTGCAGAAGTCTACAGTCCCATGCATTTATGTCAAGTGGCCTGTTGCATCAAACCTTCAATAAATTTGTGATCGCTTTTGTGTTACTCAATTATAAGATTGGGGATCTCCGGGGAAAATGAGAGATCACGGATTTTCATTTTTTTTTTTTAAAAAAATGATCTCTCTTTGATGACGTACACGAATAGCCCAGTTTTTTTGGGAAGAAAATATTTTTTGATAAAAAAAATGGCAATGGCCCAGTCGTCTTACTCAAAACGGGCTAATAAAATTGGGAAATAGTCTTTTGCTATGGACTGAAAAATCTTCACTGAAATGGCGGTTCGGCCCAACACAACCCATGGGCCGTACTGTATCTTCCGGCCCCATCTGGCAGCGCCCGTCCCTCCTCCCTCTCGACCTCTCCTCTCAGACACTGACATGTATGGCCCACGGCAAGGGGACGAGGACGGACCACACGGTCGAATTTTTTTTTTAAATAATACTATTTTTATTCTATTTTACAAAAATAATATGCCGAAAAAAATTTTTACAAAACTACCCAGTTGTCGCCATTTCAAATGGCGACAGAGAGTCTGTCGCCATTTCAAATGGCGACAGACAGCCTGTCGCCGTTTCAGATAGAGACAGACTCTCGTCGATTGAAAAACCGATAGACTTTGTGTCGCCATTTGAAATAGCGAAGAACTCTCTGTCGCCGTTTCAAATGGCGACAGAGATGTTTAGCCCATTTTTTTATTCGAATTGCAATGTATGTAAATTATGAGTCAGAGTGTAGTTAATAAAAGTCAGATTAGTTGTTGTGATGTTTTACGAGAGGAGATCAAAAGAGTGCGAATCGAGATCCGGGAGAATGATTTTTAGCCTTTTCGCAGCACTCGTAAAATTTAATGTTTAAATGTAATTTTAGGAAGAGTAGACCAGATTTGCTCTTTGATATGTGCACTACCATATTCTGGGAAAATATTTAATTTACACCTTGCTTTGCATCTAATTTCCACTAGTGCAACAACCCTAAGTATTATAGTCGACAACAACGCATGTTATAAATAGTTCCTAACGAAGCACTTAAATTATTTGTTGAACATATATATAAGGGCACATACATCGAGTTCAGATGATAAAATAAGTAATAGATACATTATATTGCAAGGGCATTACAACAATGACGGTTGCTTGCCGAACTAACTAACGAAAGCATCGGTTGTCATGGTGGAACAAATGATCGCTCCGCCTATCCGAGTACTGACCGTAATGATGTCCCACATTTTTCGCATATTACCCGACCCGTGTGAATTTGGAGGTTTGTCCTCTGACACCGCTCAATCCCCACTATGAAAGAACTCCATGGGGATCCGCAGTGCTCCAGTGTGGGATCCGCAGTGCTCTGTGTGTCGCCGAACGGGTGGCCTATGCCGACGTCTCGTGTGTAAGATGTAATTTTTGGTCTTTTGATGTGGATTTCGCCTCCCACATGGGCATGTCATCCCAATTCCTGGCCCCTTATGTTATTACCACAGGTTCCGGATGGTCCGCGTAACGCGCCAAGGATTTGTTGCGTGGTGCGGACTCTACCGGTCGCTTCCCTTGTCCCTTCCTCTTCGAGAGGAGGTACCTCTTGCACCTCGGTGTGTTGGCCGCATAGCGGACACTTGCGAGACGCCGCTGCTTTCGCTCGCACTCCACCGTATGGTGCAGGAGGTGTGTATTGGGCTTATCGTTGTACAACCGAAGCGTGCCTCGCACCAATGCAAGATGCCCGCTGGCCGTTGAATAACACCGTAGCGCGACTCGGTCCGCTTTTCGGGCGGTAGTAGCACCACGGGAGGGTTGCTCCCCGCTATCCCATACGGAAGTTTGAGATGTGGGTGGTACGCCTCCGGTCCACCCGATTGAAGTAGCCGCACCATTCATCCTCGCCAAGGGGCACCGGTAGAATCTCCGATCCGCTAGTTCATCGTGGCGGTATCAACCATCGCTCAAGGCCTTGTTCGCAAAAGTCGTGGCTTTGGGTGGCCCCCGGGAGGTTTCTCCTTTGACTCGAGCAATTTCGCAATTTTCTTTTGAACTCCCGTATGGGATGAACTGTTTAGAATTACTACTTTGTGAGTGAAGCATGGGTTCGCCGCATGAAACTCACCGATTGGTTGGCCTCTTGCTCACCGCCCCGAACTCGGTCGCTCTAGAACAGGGACGATCCCGCGGCCTCTCCCACCGGTTGAAGTTCTCGCGAAGCGGGTTCGCGTCGTGGCGCTTGTAGACAAATTCGCAGCCACGCTGCTCCGCCGTCGATCCATTGGAAGAAGCAACACCGGTCCTTGTGCCGAGAAAGGAAAGAACGATGCGTGAAATGGTACCATTAGCTTTGTATTTTATGGATACAAGTAGGTTTACCCGGTAGGGCGCACAACAAAGAGTGAGCGCGCGGCGCCGTCTCTCCGTGGGTAGATTGCATCATCTTCGCCGGAAGGTTGCGATCGATTTGGGTCCGCAACCCGGCAGAATCGGGCGCACGCCATCGTATCCGGTATTCGGGCGGGATGACTTCGCTGTCAAGAGGCGACGTAGAACGACATCGCGCCCTAATTTGTGTAGATTCGATGGCGGTATTGCTTGTTTGGTGGTGTTGGATGTAACCCTAGGCCGGTTTTATAGTGGTGGTGAGTGGTTACTCCGCACGACTACAAAGACTTGTCCGGCTTTGACGCCCCGCATCCTCTCGTGAAAAGCCGCACGACATGTCACCCATCATCAAAGCCGCACCGCCGTCACCTTCTCGCGAAAGGTCGCACGATTTGTCACCATCCGAGAAAAGCCACACGACTGTTATCACGAACAAAAGTAGGCGTGAGTGGTCACATTGAACTGCACTGCATGTGTGACAAAGCACGTGTGCGAACAAGAGAGGTCTGTCGTGTGGTCAAATCGGCTGAAAAGGTTGAAAGCATTGCGCCGTGAGTTGTCTAATCGCGTGGAAAGTCGCTACAAGGTCGTACATATGTCGAATGGTGTTTCGGGCTATTACTCCATAATTTTTCATGTAAACTGTTATTTTACTAATCCACGAAAAGCTATAGTGATCATACCGTAATGTGAGGAAATAAAGTGAATTTGACGTAATATGAGGAAATAAAGCATCATTTTGTGTTCAAGACAAAATATATGAAAGGAAACAATTAGTCGATAGTCGCCAAAAATCGGTCGTCGCATCGCGACCGACAAAGTAGCTACGTGTGTCTGTCCTATCGACGTGACAAAGGTATCGTAGCATATTTACAAATAGCGCCACTAAGTAAAAGATTATATATAGCACAAAACTTCATAAATAAAACTAACATATGTGATATTACATGAGCTAAGGAAGTAAAAGACGAGATTGTTTACGGTACATCATGTGTAAAAGAAACAAACTAGCTAGGGCCCTCACGGCGGTAACACTCGTGTGGTCCCTGTGCCTCCTACGACGCCGCACATGTCCGACGGATATGTGAGTCGGTCAGGGCCTGCCCACGAGTACTCCTAGGAGGCCGGACCGGGTGGCGAGTAGCGAAGGCGCCCTGTGTCGGCCGAGATGGGCCGGGGCCGACGCGTCGCCGCGACGAACCAAGTACCACACCCGCGGATCGCCGATAAGGATCGACGAAAGTCAAGTCCTCGTCCCGAAAGTACCGTAGTCCCCGAGGTGCTCGTGACCGTCGTAAGGCGGATCGCCGTTGACAAACTTTTCAAGTTAGAACGACACGCTATGTGAACAACAAAATATATGAAAAAGAGACCACCGATGTACCGCGGTCATCGGGATGACGCCGGTCCCAGACACCGGAGCCCCTGTGCGGAGTCCGACGAGGGGCGGTCGGGTTCGCTGTGTTGACCTCGCATGCAGCATTTAACGAGGGGATCTGTACCACGCCGTCATGCGGGCCGCCTACACGACGCCGTGTACGACGGTAAGTCAAGTCTCGAATATGGCGCGCCCCTCGGCCGTCCCGTGACCCTATCGATGGGTGGCACCGATCATCAGAGTAACGCCGACGTCGCCTCGTGTGCCTCCTCGCAAGGTCGCTCGCGAAACGAAAAGAGGCTAGTTAGTTGGCATAATTTTCAAGACGTTACGTTGAATGACAAATGGAGGGAGTACGAACCGCGCGGTGGAAAGCAGAGTCTGGCTGGGTGGGGTACGTGTTGAAGTGGTCGGATCGCGCTCGAGGTGACTCCACGACACGCACAACTCGAACGCGGGCGCGCGGCCGTACCACTCGATATATGCGTCAGACGTGCCGTGGTCGAGGGGCGCCTCGCCGATCACATCCGCAAGAGCCGTGCTCATCGCCGCGCATGAGGTACCATGCGTCGCGCCTACTCTGCGTGCCAACGAAGCCTTTGCGTGTACCGCAAAACGAAAGCGCAACATTAATTCGCAAGCCACCGAGATCGTAAGTACTAGCGAAGGGAAAAATGTAGAAATACGAACGAGTGCACGGTGCTGGAACGACGGCGCTTATGGGTACGGGAACGCTGCCCGAGACCAAATCGCCTCAAGACGCGGTGGGCGGCGACGCTCGACGAACACGCCGAACACCAAGTGACGCCGGGTCAACCAAGACGCCGCGCCAGCAGTAATCAAGCGACAAGCCAAGCGCGCGCGACGTGCTCGCACAAGCTCGGGAGCGTAGGGCGCCATATGACGCGGTCGTCCGTGAGTGGTCCAACATCGCTACGCATCGAGGGTACGGCGCGCGCCGTGGATCGGGTGAACCGCGCGCAAAAAACACCAACGATGAACGTTAGTACAACACGTGGAGAATTAAAAACAACATACGGCCACGATAAGTAATATCGACTTATCGGCGACACCACAATGTCCCCATCGTCGGACGATCAACCTCGCCCCGGAACCCCGTAGAAGTCTCGCGCGTAAGCCGACAGTCTATCGCTGGTCGTCCGATCCGAACCTCTCGAACGACCACACCGCAGAGCAAAGGGCGCAGCCGGCGAGAGTGGACGAGTCGGACACGCGACGACACCCGCCGCACAAAGCACGTAAGTCGCGGCAAGTACCGCAGTCCCTGCCACCGCGGATCTCCTCCAAGTCGGCGTCGGCGATCGCCCTCGCAATCGGATCATGTGCTCGCCGACGGTGTCCCGTCGCGACGAAAGCGTAACAAGACCCACCCAAGAGCCACGTAAGGTACGCCCAAGTGCCGGGCGACGGCCGCTTCCCGCCTCGGGTACTATCCTCTCGGCCGCAGAAGTAATGGTTAGGTTGTAAATGCAATGAAAATCACACACGATGAGTTAAATCGATACGACAAGGAAAAATCGTGCTTACGAGAATCGCACAAGCCACCGCCGCGTCGGACCGCGCGCACTGCGAAAGTCGTGTATTGTGGTCGGGTAGCACCCCGAACCGGTGGAGGATATCCGCCGCCACTGGTTGGACGTCCGCAGAACCACCGCATCTCCGAAGGGCAGGCCTAGGAGGTAATCGACGCCTCTAGTGTCGGCGCCATCTCACCACACGGCAGTGAAAGGTGTGGGTCTCGTGCCGCCACCGGTCCACTAGAGCGGTCGGCAAGCTCCGTCGTAAGGGAATCGCCTAGAGGCACTCCGTCGGTCCTCGCAGATCCGCGCGGTCGCCGACCATACGGCAATGTAGTAGGCCACCGCCTCAACTCGCAAAAGAATGTGAGAAGTATTATTGTGGTGTCGAAGGGACATGAGTACAACATCGCGACGAAATTGAACTAACCTCTCGATCCATCGCGGATCGAGACGCCACGCCTCATGGGGTGCGCAAGCCAGGCCCCAAGCTCCAAGGCCGCCTCCCATCCTGCGGGGCAACGCCGCTAAACGGCTCGTGAGTCGCACAACCGACGGTCAAGCAACTCGCATAATCGTCCGCCCGCCATGCTCGCAAATAAAAATGTTTATGTTACATAAGGTGTAAAAAGGTGCAAAATAAATACAACAAATACAAATAGAATATGAATGGAACGATCATCGCCATAATTTAGAGCACACGTAATACATGGAAGTAAAATGTTCATCTATGTGCAAAGCGTTAAAAGATACAAAATGAATACAACATACTACACTCTCATTTAATCAAGTACAATAACATTCAGATACATATTTTGACCACACGCATTTAATTCGATACAAGCAAAATGAAATTCTAGTGCATCAAGTAAACCATAGTTCAAGATTTAAAAGAACATATAACACTTCACGGCTTCAATCTTCGGCAACTCTTGAAAGAGTGCCCTGCCTCCTTGCAAGTAGAACATTTCTTTACGCGGTGGCCACTTTCGTGGCAAGGCCCATATCATTCCTTATATACTGGATTGCCTTCTTCCCACTCCCTTTAGCTCGCTCATGTCCGGGACCCAATGTGTATCCTCCCGCCTTTTGTGTTCGTGAATAAACCCACCACTTGAAACCGTACATTTCGCGCTCCAAAGTTGCAAACCACGACTTCCTTACTAAAGAATTGAGACATGAATATACCGATCCATGTGAATCATCGAAAGCAGCCATAACATGGGAGCATGGCTCGTGTAATAGACGAGGCTTATTGCAAAGTGCATACAAGTTTGCTCGTATGATGCATTCGTGAGCAACTTTTTGTCGGTTCGTCCCACGACCGCTTTCTCCTGCACATCACCTCAAAACGGAGCTCCTCGCACTCCATCTTCGTTGTTCGCATCTCCCCTTCTTGCCTTTGTCCTCCATGTATGCGTAAATCATCTCCGAGTACTTCATAGCAGATCGTTCATGCACGTGATCGCCTTGCATGGCGATCAACGAAGTACTTTGTGATGCCACGAAGAACACCTCGACAATACCAACCAAGGGAAGGGGTCTCAACCTCGATCACCCAGCTTGTAAACCTCCGCAAGGTTTGTTGTCATGACACCATACCTCGCACCATCGGTGTCGTAAAGCGAGCCCATTTCTCCCTAGGCTCATGCTCTATCCATTCGGAGAAGCATTTGAGCCCTTCCATTCCTTGAACCGGTGGGGAGGGTCATGGTAACTCCTCCAGTACGATCGGGCCTCCCCAAGGTCGGGCTGCCCTCTTCGTTGCCTCTGCATTGTGTGCCTCGATGTCACTCATCCAATTTCTTCCAGAGTACATCAAACTTTCTCTGCCGGTTCAGTCGCAGAGCCTCTTGAAAAGCTTTGTTAGCTCCTTGTTCTGAACCGCTTGTAGAAATTGGCACCCATATGACGCTTGCACCACCTACTACGCAAATCGTGCCATGGATGAGTCTCATCCACACCTTGTCGCAATCAATAATTGCCCTCAAAGCCCGGAATGCCGATCGTGTATGATACACACTCAAAGTCACGATGAACGACACCGCTTTGACATTCCGTAGGAACCAATGCCACTATCGTGTTTTCACCTCCACAAATGCGAAGCGCCACGGGAGAACTTGATTATTGCCATCCACTCCTATGGCGGTCAATATCCGCCTTTGTATTTACTACCAAAATGTCCCATCGACACATAACAAAGGACGACAATGCCCGAACGCATTGATGCATGGACCTAAAGCGAAGAATGCTCGCTTCAAAACCATCTTCCCGCAGAAGCTGCGAAGGATGCTCACAAATGTCCACATAAGTTCCAGGATTTCGGTCCTTTATCACCAAGCAAACTCGCAAGTTCTCGTAGGAGTCTTCGTGACGTCTTCGAACCGTGTTTCCAATGCCTTCGCTTGCTCTCCATGCCTTCGCGTAGCTTATTGTATATCAAACCTCTCGTTGTATTGCGAGTACGATGGCCCGTGGCTCTAAATATAGGTTGCCTACAATCTCTCCGTACATTGCATTGGCAATAAAGCCCGATGATATGTTCCGATGTGATCGCAGACTCGTTAGTACACATGTATGTGGAACGACTATAGAACACTTCCAAATGGTGTCCCATTTAGGCCGGTACGCATGGACGCGCCACGAGCAACCCTCCGTCCGCATCTTACATCATACACCCGCCGATCGGACTTTACAACCTTGAAGGCTCTGCAAGAACGATTAATCGACCATGCTATTACCGCTTCTTGAACCTCACTCTTATTCTTGTAAATTGCATCTTTTCTCACCTCATTCGATCATATCGCGAAAGGAATCGTTCGTCATCGCTCACCACCACCGTCGAACGGATACTCATCCCACTCTGCGGGAATAGATCTTGGCGGCTTCATCATTACTTAAAGCCTCATAGTCCTCATTCTCTGTGTCCATCGCTCGACCACCGACTCAATGTTTTCGCCTCGTCCGCCATGCCCATTGCTTCTTGAACCTCTCCGTTGCAACATCGCTCTCCCACCTTGCACTTCGTGATCGACCAACCTACATCCCGCTCTACTAAGCCTACTCTACTTGTACCGCTCTCCCCAACTTCCTCCGGTTCTTCATCAACAACCTCTTGTCGCGCCGCATGCCCTGTATTGACTTTCTCAAATGCTTGTGCCAATAACACTAATGGCCATCCTTTCTCAATTGCAATTTTACGCATTTAACTCCAAGATTTCGCCTCTCATTTCCATTAACTCCCAAGACGTGCAATCTATTCTTGACAAACTACTCCATGTAACTTCGGATCATGCAATTCACGGTCCAAAGAGAACATGTGGTACAACCATCTCATAACCGTAGCCCATGAACGCTCCCTCACAAGTGATGTGCTAGCCTCTACACTTGCGAAATGACTTAGATCTACCCCTTCAACACCCATGTGCGGAACTCCTTCTCCATAATATATTTTAAATTGCACTCTATCATCCATACCTGTCATGCAAATTCATCGAATTCTTAACATTTGCACAATTTAACTCTTCATTGTAAGACTAATAATGATCACAAATTTTTAATCAGTACAGTTGCAATATTTCAATTCTTACAAATTCTTCAGATTCTGTGATCATTTTCAAATTTCTATGAGAACATAACTAAACTAATGTGTCAGGAACCTCTACAGATTGAGTTATATTTCGGTCCTGACAATTTTAGCCATCCAACTCTACATGACATCTCCGAATTCTCAGTACACAAATAACCGAATTTGGATTCTACATTTCCCATTATTTAAAATTTATCCATGATCTCTAATCAAAAAACTATTATTACAATCAAAATTTTAATCCCTACCTCTAGGTCATCCCTACATCGAAAATTAATTACTAACTAAGTCGCATAACTAAACATCTGTCCATACCGACATAACTATAAATTCTTGACTAATTCATCTAACTAAACATCTATTTTTTACCGAAATAAATATAAATTTCTAACTAAGTCAACTAGCTAAACAACTTGCATCAGGTTCTCATTCCTAACTAAGTCATCTACCTAAATAACTATTATTACTCTATTTAATCTGATTACTATATTACATATTCAATATTTAAATACTTAAAAAAATTAGTACTGATTTAAATGCGATCTTCAAGTCCCTCTCCCTTTCTCCTCCTCCTCCTTCTCCTTCTCCTCCCCCTCCCCTCCCCTCCTTCTCCTTCTCCTTCTCTTTCTCTTTTTCTCGTATTTTTCGCTTGCTTTTGGCCGCACGAGTGGGGCGAGGGCTGCGCGCGCTTTATATAGACGTTGTCTGTCGCCGTTTCAAATGGCGACAGACTCTCTGTCGCCGTTTGAAATGGCGACAGACAGGCTGTCGCTATTTAAATAGGCGACAGAGGTGACGTTTGCTCTCTGTCTCTATCTGAAACGGCGACAGGCTGTCTGTCGCCATTTGAAATGGCGACAACTGGGTAGTTTTGTAAAAAAAAAATTCGGCATATTATTTTTGTAAAATAGAATAAAAATAGTATTATTTAAAAAAAAATTCCCACACGGTCCACGGTATCGTTTCGGCCTTTATATTTTGGATGAACGGTCGGGATACGATCGCGGATCTTATTCGCGATCCTTTTTGGGGCGCGGATTACTCGGGACGGCAATGACGGTGCGCGTGGGAACAAGAGTGGATATAGGAGAAAAGTTTATCGGGATCGTCGAGATTATTACGAAATCATAACATTAACTTGTAATAAGAGGATTATATACTTATATACTAAAGGAATCATGTGTGCTAAATTAAAAAACGTCAGTGTCGTTTGACCCCAGCATGTATACTGTAGATCCGTCCCGAGAACCCTTGTCGGTCTCTCCCTCCTCCGCGCCTCTGCTACTTCTTCCGCTCCTTCGTCCTCTCCGGCGTCCCCACGTCCGAGCTCCACCTCGGCAACTTAACCCCCCCCCCTTTGGCACGATGTGGACCCCGCTGGTTCAAGAACGCGTCGAGGTCGGCGTTGCCCTCGTCCTCCCAGTCGACCATCCCTTCGTCGCCGCCGCGTTCCCCCGACATGCCGGACCGGAGCCTCCCGCGCTGCGCGAAAGTGAGTTTTCTTCTCTCTCTTTTCCCTACTGTTCCCTCGTGAGATTGCTTCCTGGGGTGTTTGCATACGGATTTTGGCTTGAGTAGTGGTGTGATTAGAAATCGGTGCAGAGTAATATGGATATATGATCACGGGTTTAGAAGAATGGGTTTTGAATTGGGTACATATGCATATCAACTTGTGCAGCGCAGTGCCATACAGCTTTCAGCTTTGCTATTATCATCAGAAGAAAATTATGTGGCACTAGTCTATTCCTCTAGTTGAATTATGTGATCTGATGAATTGTAGTGCTAATCTGGGAGAAACGTTGAAATGTTTTTCACAATCTAGGGGAGTGCGCCATGCGTGATGCGTCTTCATATTTGGAACATGTGCTGCTGAAACTTCAGTTACTTTTTGATTGTGAATTGTGATGCTCTAGTTCTGTAATTCCCTTCTTCGATATGCTTCCGTTAGTAAGTTTTGGTGCCACGTGCTCTTTGCCGCAGATGATGTGATAGTCACCAATGGATTAGGGTTTTAGCTGATTAATGTGATCGTCACCATTGTATTTGAGGCAGGAAAACAGAAGCTTAGCATGCCCACAGCCCACGTTCCAACAAAATCTTCTTTTTGATTAAAGATTGGATAGGGTGCGTGCATGCATAATATAATTTTAAGTGTTTTCTCGGGGGGTTTATATAACATCCCAATTTTTACCATTTGAAAAATGTTTTTCCATAGTTTAACACTCCAAAATTTTCACCAATTTTCTTGGTAACAAAAGCTTAATTTGGGACCTTCATAAATCAAAAACAATTTAATATGATTATATCCCTAGTCAATAATTGCCACAAATATTTTATCAAGGTTCCCTTTGCTTGGAAGTATTTTCTAGATTTTTTCTGGAAATTTTTCGAGTAAATTTGCTATTTTATTTGAGCTTTTTTAATTTGTATGTATTTTCTAAAAACATTAAAAAGTTGGAAAATCTCTTGGGCTGAAATCCCTTGGCGCTGGTCAATTTCCTTTCCCTCACCGTTTTCGTTGTTTCCTGCCGGCCAGCCCAGTTGGCCTATTCCACACCGTCCAGCCCAACTCGCCAACCCGCGTCATTGCACGTCACCTGAACCAGCCCACCTATTAGTCCTCATGTTCGTGTGTCCGAGCTATATTTACTAAACACGGTTCGTCTAAGTCACGGTACGATATTCGGATTTTCGGTTTGCCATTTTTTCTTCTAATTTCCAATGCAAACACGAACCTTGTACTCTAAATCGGTTCATGTTCGATAAATCCGATTTGCGATTTGCGAGAGTTTACAGTACATCTAGTAACTATGGTTCGAGCCAGACTCCAAACTGCACGTGTCGCCTCATTCGTATTAAATAGCATTGCATGAGCCCCGAATATGTCTCGCAAGGATTCCCGTTGCTGAAACCATAGCCCTAGCCACCGGATCGAGCCAACGTCGCCTCAGAATTTGGAGATGAAAGCTGCTTCGCTTACCGAAGGTCACCACTAGTTATGCCGTTCGTGTCATTGAGTTCGTCTTGTCGAGATCTTCCGAATGCACCCCGTTGTAAGGTCGAGGATGTCGACTAGAGGGGGTGAATAGACGGCTATAAAAATTTCTTCTACGATTAAGAAAATCTCGCATAATTACCTTTTATGTCAAAATCTAAATAATAATAGGTGTGGAAACGATAAACTAAGGTTTTAACAATTAAAGCTTAAGTCAACTAGACTCACTAAGTGCACTAATTATTTATGTCTCTAACAATAATTTGCAATCCTAAATACAAGCAATCAAACCATCAATTCTATGAATATAAATTGCTTCAGTATAAATAAATAATAGAATGCAAATCACAAGAGCGCACTGATATTTTACCATGGTGTTCGGAGATTTATCGGTCTCTCCTAATCCACGTTGAGGCAAGCCCAAAACACTTTGGATCGGCTCCACGAATTGAGCACCCGCCTTGAATCCACTAGTGATAGATCTTTCTTCCTCCGGGTAGGTGAGCTCCGACCTTCACAACTTTGTCGGGCCTTCTCACAATCTCCTTGAGAAGGTCACCGCGCACGGCGCCTCCACATGCCGTCTAGGTGTCGACAAACACCAAGAGCAACAAGTCAAGCCCTCTAACTTGAGCTCTACCAAGTACAACACATGTACGATGATGATCACTGAGTGTAATACATGCACAAGGCTCCCCTCAAATGCAACACATGCACAAGAGGCTTTCAATCCTCTCCTAATTGCAACATATGCAATTAGAGTTCACTCTTAGCTCAAAATTCAAATGTGGGAATGCAACACATGTACAACGCTACCCAAATGCTCAATAAAGCCAACAACAACAAAATGTCAGCCCCCAAGACTCCTTTTATAGCCTCCACAAGAAAAACTAGCTGTTAGGGGCAAATTAGACAAAAATACCCAGAAAACCCGGCCATACCGCCCTAAGACCAGTATGACCGGCTTTTGGTCCAACAGCTAGAAAAAACTAGCCATTACTCAGAAATCTCGATAATGCCGGAGTGGGTCCGGTCATACCGGATGAGAATCCAGTTATACCGGAGTGGGTCTATTCATACAAGCTCCAAAAATTACCCTTCGGCCAAAATACCCCTTCTCTAGAAAAAAACGCACCGAATTGACCCCGGTCATACCGCCAGCCGGTATGACCGGAATGAGTCCGGTCATATCGCCCCCTTTGCCACCAAAACATTCATAACTTTTTACTACGAACTTCCGATTTAGGTGATCTTAGACTCTATGCGAAGTTTATCACGAGGGCTACAAACCCCACCCATTTTCAAGATCTAAGCAAACATAGGTATTTTAAATATCACAAAAACAAAGACTCTAATGTAGTCATTCAAGTCTAAAATGTGATTTCTCGAAATTCCTCACATAGACTTGACCAAGAGCGTGACTACAATCTAGAGAGAGTCGATAAGATCAAATATTGAGCCATGTGATGATCAACTCATGATTAAAATAATTTTGCAAAACACATTTACAAATATAAATCTTGCAAACAAGAGCAATTAAAATCATATAGTTGAGCCATGTGATGATCAACACATGATCAAACCAATTTACAAACACATTTGCAAACCCTATTCACATGCTCCAAGATAAGATTCAATTAAACCATATTTTACAAAAACTCATTTTACAAATACAAAGCATAAATCTATCTGAGCCTTTGTGATGATCAACACATGATCAAGTCACAAACTAAGATTCCGATGCATAGATTATCTATTTGCAACACATGCAAATATCTAGCTCCATACAAACAACCATTTAAACCAACTTGCATAAGCTATCTCCCTTTTGCAACACATGCAAATCCATAGCTCTATGCAAAAACTAAATTAAGATTCAATAAGAAGCAAGCACGAGCTCCCTTATTTGCATCACATGCAAATACTTAGCTCATGCGAGAACCAACCAAGAGAGTGAGCTAGAGTGAACTAGATTGAGTTCATCAACACATGATGAAGCTCAAGCTATAAGACTCGACTCCTCTTAATAGTACGACAACCTATACTAGCAACCCGATCTCCTATCCAAACACCGAGACCGGTAAAAGACTAGGAACACATCCTTAGCCCTAGCTAGTTATACATTTACCTCTAGCACATCTACTTGGAGCTTTTATAATTTCCATCATCTTCTCTCCAAACCGAGTCCTTTCTTCTTTGTGTTTTCTGCTACAAGTTATTTATCTAATGCTTGAGCCCCATGTGTCATAATAAAGTGTAAACTCGATCATAAGGTCATAAAACCTATTTGCTTATTAAATATAATTCGTTTATTCTTATTTTGTTGTGTATGGAGATGATATTCTATCTATGTTGTTACTGTGTGTACTAGCATGATCCTAGCTAGTGCAGTAAACACAGAAGGTTTAGATTTGTATATTCGGGTTCCAATAATTTAGTAAGAAAAAAAGGGCAAACTCAAAGTTGTCCTCAGCCCATGACATTGTAAAAGGAAAAAAAATTCTGATTTGATTAGCACTTTCAAATGGTAGAAATGTAAAATATTGTATCTCCCTTTTTTAATTGAAATTAAAAGGAAATTCTATCTGTGGTTCATTTCCAATTTCCATGGACAAACATATTTGAAGAGTCTATTCTGAAGATGCTCGTGTGCATTGAAAAACTTATTCGTCAACCATTAAGGTAGAAAATCAACAAGCTTTTAATTTGCAATGTTCAGACTTCAGTTTATGTGAATCGTATTTCTTTCTGTTTATTGGAGTAGTTTTGCTGTTCAGGTTATGTCATTTGAAAAGTTTGATCTGTGGTGGGTGTTTAGATATTTCTGTAGGACTCCGATCTTCCTACCTTCGGATCTTCCCCCACCGTTGGATTGGCAATAAGCCTAGGAATTTCTAGCTGTAAGCAAGTATTTTGGGTGTTGTTTTGGTCTACTTAGCGGTAGTGTCTATAGAGGTAAGCTTGCTTTCGATTACCGTTATATTCTAGCTCGCACGAAGACTTGAAAGCTGGGCGAAATTATACTTCGGAATTCTTAATGTACGAAAGTTTGCTTTGATATTTTCTTATGGTACAGTACAAGCATACGAGGAAAAAAAATTTAGGATCCGATCTAGTTAGTCATGCGCAACCTGCAAGTATTTTGGAAAAGGTGGAATAAATATACCGTAATTTGTGAAGTAGTTGCCAACAATCAAGGCTTCCAGGACTAAACGAGCATGGTCCTATTCTTGCTGATCAATTTCGTGACGTACAATTTCAGACAGCAATTCAACCTTTTAAAACCGTCCAGTGGAAAAAGGAAAGGTAGAGATGCAACGTTCGGCACAGTTTGAAACTAAACTATAAAATGAATCAGCTGGTTAATATTGTATTGCGTGCAAGGATTCAGATTTCGTCGAATTAATTTCGGGCGAAATTTCATGAAAAAAAATCAGGATTTTGCTTTTTTGTGGACGGATTTGACTTCAATTATAACCCATAAGAAAGTGATCTTTCACGATAATTTGCCGAAAAACTTATTTTTTGGGGACATTTTAAAATTTTGGTGGAAACACTGTTGAAATTTTATAAAATTATACAAGCTTGATAATGATCTAAAAAATTTATGGTACTATCTTTAGTAGTTTATGATCATACATAAAAATTTTGAAAATAATTTAACTTCATTTGTTATCTCTAAAAAATCAAAAATAGAATGAACATAATTGGGAGTTTGGGACAATAACCTTGTCTGAATTTTATAACTTTTCTCGTGTGTGATAATCACCTAAAAATTTTCTATAAACATTAAAGATATATCGGTACCATCCATAAAAATTTTCAAAATTTTCTAACGTGGTTTGAATCATTTTTTATTTTGTTCAAGTTTTCCAGTAGCACTGTTCGAATTTTCAAAAATTCATAAAGCTTGATCATCATCTGAAAAATTTTATGGGAACATTATTAATGCATTAGAATCATGCACAAAAAATTTCATATATTTCTAACGTGGTTTGTCCTATTTTTCATTCACTTCAAAATTGTCGGCCAGTGTTTTATCAGGACAGTACCAATGTTTAAATTTTTAAAAATTCCACAAACTTCATAATTATATGAAATTTTTATGGCAATATCACAAATGTGTCAGGACTCTCCTGAAAAAATTTCAAAAATTTTCGTCATTGTTTGACCCACTTTTCAGGCAGTGCAAAACCATTGAAAATATTTCGGATTTCGGTCCCAGACGAAATTTAATCCGAAAACGAATTTTGAATCCTTGATTGCGTGCAAGTTCAGTCAGCAAGGTAGCTGATGCATGTGCTTGGAACTGCAGACATGGTTGACAAATATCTGAAGAAATTTAAAAAAAGGAATGGGCAATCCCCTTGGGAAACTGTAAACAAGGAAATATTGAATTCTCTGGACAACCTGTCAACAACCATTCAAATATTTATAATATATAAATATGAATTGGTGGTGTAATAAAATCAATCACACCTCTCTCTTTCCGCTCACACCAGCTACCTCTGGCAGGGCCATTCCCACTTCTCCCTCCTTGTGACAACTTAAGAGTGTAATTTTATTTTTGTAAAATACGTGACATGGTTTGATTATTTGATTTAAAAATATATTTCCGTTACAACGCAAGGGCACTTGACCAGTAGAAAGATAGTAAGTCAGTATGACAGACTGACCTGATGAAACTGACCGTCCACCTAGTAATAGCATCTGCAGCCTGCTTTTGGATAATCCAACAGTAAGCTGAAGAAAGTTGCTAGGATGCAATCCAAGGAAATCCAATTTCAAGCCCAAAATATGTGCAGAAGGTGATCTGTCTGTACGTACATATTTGATTTGATGGCTTACTTTTCAGCTCCAACAAGTAACCTATTTTCATTTTCCACCAGATGTCAGCTAGATACGTCAGTGTCTTATCTTGCACAACCACATAAACTTGGCAACAATCACAAACGGTAGCTGCCAGATGACTGTTTCAGAAAAGAGGAGAATAGTAGCTGCCAGATGACTGGGTGCTATGATCTTCACTATAAATTTAGCAAACAGCACAGCATATACCCTCAGACCAGCATCCTTGGATGCGAAACCTTCTTGTTAAATCATGGCATCATCATGCATCCATTCTCCTTTCCTGCTCTTGTTCCTCCTAGTCTGCTCATGCAGTGCAGCGGGGCCTAGGGATCCGGTGGACCCTACCTGTCCTCCGGCACGACCGTCGCCGCTGGTGGAATCCTCCAACGACGGCGGACCGCAGTGTCGGCCACCGGCTCCACACACTCCGGTTGCGGTTTACCCGCACGACATTGATCCATTGCAGTTTGCACTGAACCTGGAGTTCACCGAGGCCGAGTTCTTCCTACATGCAGTACATGGTGAGGGGCTTGATAAGTTCGCGCCGAACCTGGCGCTGGGGGGACCCTCTCCGGTAGGCGCCAGGAAGGCCAACCTCGACGAGGTGACAGGGCTCATCATCACGGAGTTTGGCTATGAAGAAGTTGGCCACTTAAGGTTTCTAAAGATCACATTATATGATTACAATGCATTGGTCCTTAGTCCTTACTGGACAGAAGCAATTGCGAGTCGCAACTGAAAATAGAGTACATTTTTATTTCTACCAGTGCTTGCATGCAAATTTACCATTCCTATGCATTGTTCCTTACTAGATAGGAAATTGCAAGTTGCAACTGAAAATGCATACTTACAATAATACTCCCTCTTTCCTTTTTTTTAGATGTCGATTTAGAATAGACACAGTCAACCTTTTAAGATTTTGACCGCTAATATACAGACAAGTGTTTGGATTTGTTAGGTATAAATGATATTACTATATTTTTCATAAAAAATACTTTTATATAATTATATTTAATTTTTTTGTTTAATATATAATGAGAAAAAAGTAATAGTCAAATATGTGCATTGTAGACCGTGTTAATGTCCAAAACAAGTAAAAAAAAAGAAGTAGTATATACCATTCTCATTTTAAAACCGCGGATTAATACCGAGTTTATTTCCCCTTTATTTCTTGGCAGGGCTATCCAGAATACAGTTGGTGGATTTCCTAGGCCCCTGATAGACCTAAGTGCTCGCAACTTTGCGAGGGTCATGGACGAAGCATTTGCGTACCGTTTGGACCCTCCCTTCGACCCTTACATCAACAGCCTCAACTTCCTGCTGGCCTGCTACATAATCCCCTACTTGGGCATCAACGGCTATACCGGCACAAACCCTATCATCGACGGCTCCGAGAGTAAGAAGGTAACCATCGATCTATGCGTCCACCACATCGTATATATCCTTGCACACGCACAGGAATCGATCGATCTGCAAGATCACACTAGTTGAAAACAAATACCAGTGCTTCACATCAAGCCGTCGGGCGTGCGTATGTGCGCAGCTTCTTGCAGGGTTGCTAGGCGTGGAGGCAGGCCAGGACGCCGTCATCCGATCCATGCTCTTCCAGCGGATGCGCGAGATGGTGCCTCCGTACAAGAACATCACGGTGGCCGAGTTCACCGACCGCGTCTCGGCGCTGCGGAACCGGCTGGGGCGGTGCGGGCTGAAGGACGAGGGGCTCACCGTGCCCCCGGAGCTCGGCGCGGAGGGCAGGATCTGCACCAACGTACTCTCCGCCGACCGGGACTCGCTCTCCTACAGCCGGACGCCGGCGGAGCTGCTCAGGATCCTGTACCTGAATGGCAAAGAGAACGTGCCCGGCGGCTTCTTCCCGAAGGGCGCCAACGGGAGGATAGCTCGCATGTTTCTTGGCTAGCCAGCTGGAGCCGAAAACTAGCTACCCTTTGGTAGCATCATCGTAATTAGTATGAATAATGTCCAATTGAAATTCCTTGAAGTAAGTAGTATCAACGGTGCCACGTGTCCGTATCCTCTACATATATTAAGAAATCATACCCTTACTACTGTTGGAGGAAATAGTTGGAAGATTTCCCGGCCTCTCGACGATTTGAGCCGTGGAGCACCCCGGCTCGGCTCGCAGCCAGGCGAAAATAATTACATCCGGGTCCTTTTTTGAAAAAAAAATTACATAAAGGTCTTTTGTCCGGAAAAAAAATACGATTAGATTATTTTTCTGAAAAAAGACTACATATTACGCATAGATCCTTTATGCGTTTTTAAGGCTTGCGCTCGGTTCTTTTACCAAAAAACAAAATTACGATTAGGTCCTTTTTCGGGAAAAAAAACTCTCGGGTCCCTTTTTTTTTTTTGGAAAAATATACATTGCATTTAGGTTCTTGTTGCGTTTTTCTAGCATTACGTTTAATCCCTTTTGCGAAAAACACAAAATCCTTTTTAATGTCTTTTTCGCGCGTTTTCTCGATTTGCTCGTCTGTAGAGCGTCGATCGCGCGTTTTTTCGATTTACTCGTGTGTACAATTTTCTAGTTTTACCTAAAGCTCTAAGAGCTCGGAGTGCGAAAACTTAATGTCCCACACACACACGTGTGCACCATTTTAATTGCGTGTGTACCATTTTAATTTTCAGTGAGCACCCATGTCAACAGAGTCAAAAGCGAACAGGTGTGTACCATTTTAATTTTCAATGAGTACGCATGTCAACAGAGTCAAAAGTGAACAGGCTTGAAAGCACGCCGACGTCGCTGCCAACCAAGCGTATCAAAAGGTCTTAGAGAGGTTGCAATTATTGTCCAGAGATGTACATGATTATAAGAACTTGGGAAGAACGGTTCGGGTATATTTACTGTTTGGACAACAAAAGGTTATATGGGTCATTGGGTGGAACTGGTAAATAATTCGCTGAAAAAGAAACATGATGCATAGCTGTTAGGGGTGAGCAATCGGTTAATTCGTTTTTTTCGGTTCGATTTATTCGGTTTAAAAATATTTTGATTTTTAAGAATTGTAGACCGAACCAAACCGAACAAATTCTAAAATTGAACCGAATTAATTGAACATATTCGGTTCGGTTAATTTGATTTTTTCATAAACCGAATTTCATTTGCATCCAACGCAGTATTGGGAGAAGGCACAAGAAATGGTGCGAGCTCCCAGAGCAAGATGTATTGACGAGGAAGACAAGCAAAACAGCCCTAGCATCAGTGGCAACATCATCTACCAGGGTCAAGAAATGAGCATCAAAAGAGCCCGTCTGTCGGGACCCGGATTTACAAATCCGAAACCCTCTGTGTATACTGCACTAGTCCAGGATCACGCTAGTGCACACAGTGGAAACACAGATGTAATATCATTCCATACAACGAATTAACTAAGAAGAAGCAAATTATTATTAAATAAAGCAAACGACCTTATGATCAATGTTTACACCATTGTGCCTTAAGGGCTTAAGAAACAAATACTATTGCAATGAAAAGATAACTTGAACCATTCGACATGCCACGTGCAATCGTCTGGGAACGCCTTCCTAATCCACGTAGTCTTCATAGAATTCCTCTTCATGAGATTCATTATCTCCTTCAAGAATCGATCAACAAGGGCATAAAGCCGTGAGTACAAAGGTACTCAAAGAAGTCGTAGGGAATTGATGCAATATATTTATGCACGGCTTGACAAGGATGGCTATATAGTTCATTTGCGTAAAGCAATACTTGAATTGAAATACAGATAAATAGATTGAAAGCATATTTATGAAAACATAAATAAATAAGCGATAGATCAATGATAGACAACAAAACAACGTGAACTCCCGTTCACATCCAAACAATTCCACATTCCACATTTTATGAAACACTCTATACCCCGTGTGAAATTCCTGCTTTGTCCATGATCATGACGCGCTATTCGAATAGTTTTACACTGCAGAGGTTGTACAACTTTACCCACAAGACATGAACATCTCTTTGTGCAAACGTTACTAACACACTTCCTTTGGTGTGTCGCAGAGATATCATGACAAAGCCTTTCCAATGCACATTCTAAGCTCGGTACTGCCCGCTAAGGTTTCACCCATAAGGCCCCCTCTTGCGCCATGTGAATCTACCCGTCCATCCCGAACCCACACCACCATTGGCGTACTCAAGACTAGACATTACAAATTAATCACTAGGTCTGTCCCATTCCGGACATGTGGTAGTACGATTAGACCAGTTCAATGGCGCACAAGATTAAGTCCTTAAGTTGTCTCGTGCAAGACATCCACATCCCAACGTGCTAGAAAGCACCCCTTTATCGCACGATCACTTGCCCGAGGAAAACAATTGTTCAACCAAGACCAATGGCAAACCCCGCCATGGTACAACAAATTTTACAACAATGGCTAACGGCCACGATTCAATATCTCATTAAGTCAAGATTAACATTATTCAACATGTGACATGAATCCCAACGATATGTAAGCATGTCTAAGCATAGCTACGATAACCCAATGTTGGTATTATGATTATGTCCAACTAGTAATGTCCCAACCTAGGTTTAACAATGGATACATGGCATACAACGAATCAAGGTGGCATAATGTCAACCGGCATACATCTACTCCCATTAAGTAAACATTGATACGTAAATAGCATGCAAGTGTATAAAATAAATTACTTTGCAAACATAGGATCAATATGATCAAAGGTTACGACTTGCCTTGCTGATCTAGTGTGAATCTTGGTCTTCAAGTCTTCGCTTGCTCCTCGAATTAGCGTCACCGGAAAAGAAAACGATGAAACCAAATAAATACAAAACAGAGACTCAAACAAGCTCAAAACTGAAAATAAATGGCTCTGGAAGATAGATCTTGATTTTAGAAAATTTTAGAAACTTGAATCGCCTCAATCGGAGTTCGTATGAGCGCGAACGGGCCTCCAAAGATTAAATTCAGAGAAAATACAGAAAATCGAAAATCGAATTTTGGATTTATTTTGTCTTGAAAAGCGATTTATTGCGCAACGCCGACGTCAGCCGCTTACGGTGGATCGGGTCCACGGCGCTGGATTTGGGTTCACCGCGGCGCCGGCACCGGCCGACGCAGCGCCGACGCTGGCGGCTCGACGACGCGAGCGCCGACGCAAGCGGTGACGGCGTCGCCACGCGGCCAGATTCTGGCGAGGCCGATCGGATCGAACGCCAAGGCGGTGGAGACGTGGCCGATCGGGAGCGCACGCTGGCGATCGGACGGCCGCTAAGAAGTGGAGGGAACGACGACGAAGCGGCGCGCGGCTCACCCAAGAACGGGAAGACGACCGGCGATCGGCGAAAGATGACCGGATCGCGCGCGGTGTGGATCCGGAAGAAGGCGACGCGGCGAACTCGACGAGACGCGCGGTGCGCGGAGAGGCACCGAGCGGCGAGACGACGGGAAAAGCCGGTTTTGGCGGCGGAGCTACGGCGAGGTCTCACGCGAAGACGACGGGCTTCCGAAGCGATGGCGAATGGCGGCGACGCGCGCGCGAGACGGCGGACTCGGGCGGGCGCACACAGATGATAGCCCTCGAGGCGTGCGGGCACGGACTCAAGACGGCGCCGACACGAACTTCGGACGGCGGCGACGGGCGGTTAGGGTTTCGCGAGGCGGCGACGTGGCGCAATCGCGACCCTACACGCTGTCGCAGACGGACGGCCGTGGGATGCGCGCGGGCCGGTTGGCCGCGAGGAAACTGGCCGGCGAGCGGGCGTGAGGCGGAGTGGGGTGAAGCGGGCTGAGAAACGGTGGGCCAAGAATCACCGAGAAGGTTTTCAAAATAAAATCATTTTTCGATTTTAAATAATTCCAGAATCGAATAAAACCAAATAAATTCAAATAAATATCAAATAAATTCTAAAAATCCCCAAAATACGAGAAAAATTCCTTGGAGCACAAGGAACCCAACTAAAACTGAAATTCTTGATTTTGATGAATAGTTTAGCCAAATTAAATCCTTTTATTATTTAGAAATTCAAATTAAGCTGGAGTTAATTCAAGAAAATGCAAATGGTTAAATTTTGAATTCCAACATTCCAAAACTCAAATTTTGGGATGTTACACCGTCCTTGATTGAAACTCCCTGAACGAGGAGCATGGAATGGCAGCGAGGTAGTTGGCCAGCCCAAACAATCGACCAAAATTTTGAGCATGCATCCCACCTCTTGATTGTAAAACTCGCTGTGAATCAAGAAATTACAGGAGAAACAAGCACCCCAATCCCCAGACAGAAAAAATAAGTTGCCTCAATCCTAATTTTTTCAAGAAACCCCAACCAGATTTAAAAACAAAGCTATCTAGCAATCCAAGCTGGCATATGAGAAGCTCGGCCCTTGGTTGAGGAGCGGGTCGGCCTCCTCCCTCCCCACGATTGGCGACTCGTCCCCCTCCTTCCTCACCTTTCATGAGAGAGAGAGGGGGTGAAAGGAGGGGTCGATTTGGAACTTGGTTGGAGCGGGGAATGAGGAGTCATGGAGGAAGGAGGACCTGACCTGAGCATTGCTGGCGAAGGAGAGGTTGTTGCCGCGGGGGAGACGACGTGGAGCGGCATAGCGGCTTGAGCCACAGGGGACGGTGGCGAAGAATCGGATAGCTCAGTTGCAGTTCGAGCATCGAGGGACGGAGGCGGTGACTATTGACTAGGCCGCACCGGGTAATCGAATCTGGGAAATGGGGAATGGAACTACTGCCAACCAAGTGGGCTGGGTGAGTGAGACGATTAGATCCTCCAAACGATCAATTCTTTCGGTAATACGTTTCATTCGGTTTCCGAAAATTCAAAACTGAACCGAAAACCGAAACCCGAACAATGTCGAAATCAAATACGAACCAAAAACCGAATAAACCAATTTTTCAGTTAATTCGGTTCGTTTTTCAATTTCAGTTAAATTTGCCCACCCCTAATAGCTGTTCCCACTTGTCTAATCAATTTCTGGGAGTTTATATCATCATAATAAGAAACAACCAGCTCAGGAACACGAAGAAAATAGCAACATATGAATATCATTCAACACAGATTAAACTTCTAACAAGCTCAGACGGAACTAAGCAAGTGACATAGTCTTAACTTTCATGGTACCAACTGAAATGAACGGCATTGCACCGAAGAGCTAGATAGGCATTAAACTAAAACAAGTTCTTCCAGGCAAAACTACAACCAAGACCTACTGCTGCTTGATTTCAGCCTTCCTCTTCTCCCACAGCCTGTCCAAAGCACTATCCGCATCACCCTGTCAAAACAAAGGAAATGAGAACACGTTGATGTAAAAAGAAAAAAGGCATGCGTGCTCCCACAATCATGCACACGATAGCTTAGTGCAGTGAACCATTCCGTCTTAATATTCTTTAGTTATTAGGGTGACAACAATTAACCCACTGGACAGAAAGATAAACAGTAAAATCAGTGTATATGCTAAGGGCAAAGATGATGCTAGCTCAGTGAGTTACAGAGAGTCAATGTATTAGTAAGCCCATGTACTTAAGACATGACATAATTCAGGTGAAGTTCAATGCAATATCAGAAACTCAGCAAAATTGTCAGGCAGATGTAAACATATCAGATTTCTACTAAAATAAACCCAGCCTGGTAGATATTTACTCAATATGATCAGACCAAACAAAATGGAGCAAGCAATGCATGACAACACACCACAAAATGCATAACCCCTGTTGCACTTTTCATTTCCATGTATTCAGGTTCACTGTCAAAATGTCAGCCACCACAACAAAACTTACAATTCATGAACATGTAGGAAATATACCATCTATGGGAGTAAGACAGTAATCTGATGATTCACAAACATGATTTCTCAGATATATTTCACCAGGCAGAACCTAGAAGACTAGAACACAGATGATTACCTGAGCACGGATGAATCCGGAGAGAGCAAATGTGGTGAAGCGGCCATCGTACAGCCCATTCTCATCCACGTGCCCAATGTTGATTTGGACCGAGGCGTGGTCCTTGGAAGTGATGATCCTGTTCGTCGCCGAGCTGCAAGAATCAATACAGGCTTAGCATACAGAAATACCAAGGCAACCAGACAAAATTTCACTAAGTGCAATAAACATACCACTTCCTGGGGACATAGAGGTCCACCATCTGACCCTCCTCGTTCTGCATGGTGTCGGTTGGGGGGGAAATCACAACAGCGACTGCCAAGCGCAGAAGAAACACAATTCAGACAGACAGGTAAAAGAACATTAATGAAAACTTGATGACACCAACTGGGAAAATCAGTCGATTTTGCTACGCTATGTCCATGAAACTAGCAGCGACACTAGTCATTCATGTCGACACATGAAACAATGTCAAATCACCCGCATATAACTGCAACCTAAGATGCGCGCTACCTTCGGTAGAAGACTAACCGGATCTGAAAATTTGTAAAACAGGCTTCTATTTAGGGCATGGATTCAACCGTACAGTTACAACATGACACATCCAGACATTCACTAATTTCGTGGTATTTAACATGCTAGTAATTCGTATCCACGCAAGAAATACCGTCAAATCATACGCGTACAACTGCCGCTAACAAATCATACGATCTGCTTTTGTCACATACGCGGCTAACCGGATCTAGAAAACACGCTTCTACTTAGCTATGAATTCGGCCGTACAGCTGCGGAATCACACATCCATACACAAAACTTGGCAAAATCATACTACCGAACATGCTATGTAATGTGTATTGTATACAACACCAAACAGAGATCCTAAACCACCAACCCTTGATAAGTACTTGATCGGTTGATCCGCACACGCGCATACGAGTTGCAGCACAAGAAGGTGGAGTACCAGACCAAGAGATAGATCACCGAATCGCGAGAGCTCGACGGGAGGAGGAGAGAACGCACCTTGATCTCTCGAGGAGGAGGCTGCTGCGAGGGAGATCGAAGAGAGCTGCTGTGGCGGCGGCGTAAGGGTCAGGAAGGGGAGGGTTGGAACAATTTATAGGAGGAGAGGGCTCGTAAACCCTAGCATCTGGTTCCGGGCCCACCGGGCAGCGTAACATTCCTCGGGTTGGATCTCATTTAGTTGGGCTTTAGCCCATTAGCCCATCCGAAACGAGAGCCCAAATAACCCTGCAACCCCCTGCTCTTTTCCCTCCTCACTTCTAACCCCGAGCCCGAACCAAGCCAGACCGCACCGGAGCGGGACGAAGCAGGCGGCGGCTGGCCATGGAGCTGTCGATGAGCGGCGGCGCGCTGCGGACGTTCACCCGGTGCGTCACCTGCCTCGCCCGCGTTGGCTCTGACCTCGTCCTCCAGGCCCACCCCGCCAAGGTCGGCCTCCGCCGCCTCTCCTCCCAACCTCCCGTTCCCCAACCGGCGCGCGATTTTGCTGCCGTTTTGCGCTGCCGCGTCGGAAGGTTCTGTTTTTTTTACCGCGTTCGGTTTTTCAGCTGGATCTGCACACGCTCAACGGCTCGCGGTCGGCGTACGCGTCCGTCTCCCTCGCGCGCGACTTCTTCGACCACTTCCACCTCTCCGCCGCCGCCGCACCGTCGTCCACGCCGCTCCAGTGCAGCGTCCTCCTCAAATCCGTCCTCTCCGTCCTCCGCACGCCTACCGCCGCGCTCGACCGCCTCGCCGCCTCCCTCCCACACCCCGACGCGCCCAAGCTCCAGCTCACCCTCCACTGCCTCAACGGTACATATACGCCTGCTTCCTAGCCCATCCCCCCTCGGACCCCTCCCTCTAGGGTTTTGCAAATTTAGGAGATTTGTGTGCGCATAATTTCGCCGTTTTTGTGGATTTCCATGCTGCTTGCGCGCTTTTTCTCTGTGTTCCCGCCAATTTTGCCATTTTGGAGGGTGCTCCTTTCCCTCCTAATTTCCCATCAATTTTTCGAGTCTGGTAGGTTGCAAATTGTCTGATTCATTTGATGTCTTCTCGCATGCTGTGTTGTCAAGGGGTGAGGAAGACGTACTGGATCGCGTGCAGCGCGGAGCCCGAGGTGCAGACGCTGGCGCTCGACCGCGGCCGCTTCCCCAGCCGCCTCGCCATCCGGCCGCGGGACCTCGCGCGCCTGCTCTCCAACTTCCAGTCCTCGCTGCAGGAGCTCACCGTTATTGCCACCGAGCCTGCTGCCGGGCTGCCTGATGTCAGCGATGACGTTGGGGGGAAAGCGGTCGAGCTCCGAAGCTACATCGACCCTACGAAAGGTGGCTTCCTTTTAAAAAAAAAACGAAATGTGGCTTTCTTTTGGTGTGGTGTTTCTGAATTGTTGATGACAGCAAGTGTTCTGACCGGTGATTGGGTTGTGAATTGTGATGGTGGTTTGTGGGTTTGCAGATGACTGCGACACGAGGCTGCACACGCAGCTGTGGATAGACCCGGTGGAGGAATTCTTGGAGTATGTGCATACTGGTGATCCCGTTGATGTCACATTTGGGGTGAAAGAGCTGAAGGTGATATATGATCAGTCTTTTGTTCTTCCAAAACTTTCATTGAAATGGGGCAAATACTTAAAAGGGATCAGAGAATGGCTCCCTTGAAATGGGAAATAAATTGGAATCTAGTGCGCCTTTAATCGAATCGAAGAATATTTCTGTAAGAGCAGGAAGGAATTCTAGAAAAATAGTCCTTTGTATGTTTGCCTGAACTGCAGTAGAGCTCAAATCATGCCAATACAATAAACATAGTTGCAAGTTAAAACTCATGTTGATGTCTTTCTAGAAAACTATAGGTTGCTTTGCTAGATGGTTGTTAGATATTCTGTCTTATAGAGTCATAGTTACTAGAAGGATATGACTTGATGGCAAGTGGTATGTTGAGAAGCTGATACATTCTGTTTTTGTGTTCCTTTAAAAAAAAAAGGAAAAAGTCTACTTTACTCCCCTAAAGTCTGCCTAACCCCTTGAAGTTTTATTTGGTCCGTTTAACCCGCTGAAGTTTCAATACTGGATCACTTCACCCTGAGAACGGTTTTGAGAGTGGTTTTGCCACCATGACAGACACATCATCCGGTTTTGCCAATGTGGCAGCGACTTCATTTCTCAATTTTGCAAAGAAGCCCCTCCGGTTTTGCCACATTATCCTGTCCTCTTCCTCCTCTCGTTTTGCACATAGAGAACTTAGGCAGCAACTGAAGCAGATAGGAGAACTGCAAAGGAGGGGTGGCAAGGTCCCGGGAATGGAAAAAATGGAATGCTTAACGATGCGGATCATATGGTGAGGGTGGTTCGAGGAGTGGGGCAATGAGGAGGTGCCGGTGACAGGTGGCGAAGGGAAGCTCTTGTATAAGTTAATTAGACAGAAGCTCCTTGTAGATGATGAACGGTGACAGCGAAACCCGAATGGAGGCGAGGGAGAAGAAACTCGATTGTCGACTCCTGTGAGGAAAATAATCAAATTAATTTTGGGGCTTGGACTAGAAGATGGTGGAACACAGTGACGCAAATCAACTTTGAGAGATGGAGCTTCGGTACCTGGCGGTAATGGCGGCTTGGTTTGGCCACAGCTTGGGGCTTCACGTGGGTGGGTAGGCGGCCCGCTGTCCTCATTGTGCTCAACCTGCATGCGTTGCGCAAACACTATCCTCGCCACACAAGCTCCGCTTGCCACATGCATGCATTCTCTGCTCACCATGCCGCACAAGTTCCGCTTGCACGCGCCGATCGCGCTTCGCTCGCCACAATACTAATGTGCTCGCCGCAATGACCACACACTGCCTTTTCCCGTGCTTTAGGAGAGAGATGATGATGACAAAGTACGCCCGATGCCATGTGGCAAAACTGGATGATGTGGCTACCACGGTGGCAAAACCACTCTCAAAACCGTCCTTAGGGGTTGAAGTAATCCGGTATTGGAACTTCGGGGGTTAAATGGACCAAACGAAACTTTAGGGGGTTAACCAGACGCGAAACATCTGGGGAGTAAAATGGACTTTTTCCTTTTAAACAAGATATTCTGTATAACAATTGATGACGGTAATAGCTTTGTTTTCTAGTCAAAGTGTTTCGATGGCATGAGGCTTGACAGTTTTCCTTCTTTTTTAACTTTTAACTAGGCTTTTTTAACATTTTGCGAAGGATGTGAGGTTGATATTCTCCTGTTCTTTGAGAAGGCTGGCGAGTAAGTTGTCATACTGATTGAATTTTGTTATCCTTTTGGATTGGTCCTCATTAGGCTTTGTATGAATTACAGGCCTGTCCTTTTGGTTCCTAAATTTGCATTGGATGATGGATCGAATTCTGATTTCGATGCAACTCTAGTTCTTGCCACTATGCTTGTATCACAACTAATTGATGGCCATGTTGCCCAGCAATCAGCTACTTTGGCACAGCACGCAGAAGAGCCAAGGGCTGCTGCTACGCCATCAGCAGTTCCTGAAAATGTCTCGAACCATACTAAAATATGGTCGGAGCTTTCAGGTGTGTATCTTTCTGGCAAAGAGTTATTGTTAGCCATTGGTATGGTCACACTTCAGGCATGCCTTCCTGTGTCAAACTATGCACCATTGTGATCTGATGAGAACTGAGATTGGGCCAAAGGGCCTCTACAGAACATAGTGACCACTTTTGGTAGGACCAGTATTAGACCACACACCACAGTGCATGGATAGCCACATGCCTTGGTGTAATCAAACTAACTGGTGACTGAAAAACTTCTTTCATCTCTGAATCCTAATATTATCCTGTTGATGTACCATCAAGCTAGTTAAAGACAAGCGAGCTTTGTTAAACAGGTAGTGCTCCCAAAAGCTTTGAAGCTAACAGAGAAGGACATGCCCAGAAGGAGAAAAATGCAAGTGATAGTGTGCTGAATGACACATCAACGCTGCCCAATGTTGTAAACGCTCCCTGCAAGCCACCAGCTGCAGATAATGCAAACGATACGTATCCTATAAATCGCTTCACTTCTTGCTAATTTATACTCAATGATATACCTTGCTACCGCATCAAATTCTGGACTTGCGTCTTTCTATCCGGCCACGCTCAAAGAATCCTCTTCTTTGTTCTCTCTGTTTTAACGAAATTAAGCCTGTGTGCACGAAATATGCTTTGACTTGGGGTTATCAACATCCCTTAACATGAAATCTTTCTGCCCCATATGTTGGATAACTAAACAGAACAAATACTGTCTTTGCATACCTATCTTCTTCACAGTACATGGGTATCTACTGCATTTCAGCTAGTTAAAACCATAGGAAACACCTTTCAGGATAATGCGAAGTTTAAGTATTAGGAGTAAGCTTACGATCATACTGATGGTATACTTGAACTGGCTAGTTTAGTCGAAGGAGATATGTTGATATATGCTGTGCCTGAATTTGATGAATGATGACTTTCTGAGATGAGGTGTTGAGTCCATAAAAATTGCATCACTGAATTTGTATGGCAGTTAAATGAAGTCCTAGATACCCACCATTTGTTCCTGTGTGTAATTGATGAATCATGTCAAGATATTCTATGTTAATGCAGTCTTTCTATTTGTTATTAATCATAAATGGAGAGCTATAAGATCTGGGTCTGAGTTATTTCTGCTTTCCTGCTTCCAAAAATGTGTTCCCTTAACTAGTTTGAACTACAGAGTGCAGCTTATGCAAACGGATCACTTGAAAGAGCCTCCTGGTTAATTGTCACAACATAAGACACATATTGCATTCCCAAATCAATAGTTACTGATGCATTTGTATTGCTACTGAATGTTTAACAAACTTGCTTTTCTTTTGTTGCAGAAATTGTCAGTGATAACCCTCGTTCGCAGCATCACCCGAGCAATTGGGTAGGTGCTGATGAAGATGATGATGACGACGACGAAGATGAGGAGCTTTTTGTCCAAACAACACCTTACTACATGGACTAAGGATCGATGCTAATTCTAAAATTTGTAGGTACATTTCAGCCAAGTGCATAGCGGATGAACTAGAAATTAGTTGAAGAGCTTTTATTTTGCTCTTAGTTCCTGTAGGCCTGGAGTAAACAAGACCTGCTAATTATTTAACCCAGTGACTAATTTGCATTCAGTTTGGCTACTGCAATTTTGCATGAGTTGGAGAATATTGAATGTGAGTTGTTCTGCTTTGCATAGGGGCCCTGTTTATTCGTTCTGCTTTGCATAGGGGCCCTGTTTATTCCTTTTTTCAAGAAAAACAAGTGCATTGGCATCAATATGAGCAACATAGTTCCCATTTTTTTTGAACTTCTCTGCATTCCCAATGTTTTTGGGCGTGCAACCAGCCAACCAGGTCTATGTGCATCTTCTTCATAAACCTCTGTGGAATGTGGATGCGAGCATGCGTGCGCCTGTGCAAGGTCCATCATTGCGTTGCTGCGAAGTGCAGGAATCCTGAATTTTGTAGTGACTCTAGTCCCATATTCCAATACTCTTGTCAATTATACAATACCCACCCTAACTTTCCCTGTCATTATCTCTTGTAACTGGCCAGGCTCTGTTATGTATGGCCTTTTGGTTTGTTTACTGCTGTTCCTGAAGCAACGTAATTAAACAACATGATGCTTTTACTTTACCTGACCTTGGAAGAAGGTAAAAGAAACTGAGATCTGGCATGGGCATTGCTTCCTTTTACTAATGGAGGCTTTGTTTCTTCCGAGTACCCTGTATCCTGCATGTTGATGCAGCTCTCTTGGACATGATTGGAGTCTACTGTCCCTTTACCTTATTAATGGTCCGAATGATCTAATTCCCTGGAAAATGAACAAGGCCGTAGCTGTATGATGTTTCAACTTACATCTACGAAGCTGACGAATGGAAATGCAGCAGAGATTCTCTGAACATGTCAATCAGAGAGTAAATCAGAACTGATTACTTTAGATGATCTCTTGTTTATTTTGCGGTGGTTGTGTGCATATGCGTGTTTGGTTGGCCTAATTAAGTACATTAGTTTCTAACAAGATGAGTTGCATCTCATAGATCTTATTTCTCAGGTTTTGAAGGATTTTGGGTTATGTGTTCTTCTGTGTGGTATGAATAAAAGCAACTATTATAGTATGATTATTGATTAGTTGTTGGGAGGCAACTGGCATAATTTGTTTAAAGGATGCATTGATCGGTTGAAACTGGATGCTGCATTGCATGCACGATGGAAGTACACACGCACAAGAAAGAATGTCTTGCAGCAACGTACCTTACCTGGTACCTTGCGATCCCTCAGTCTCTATGCTGTGGAGTTTGGGACTTGGGGAATGCAATGCAGCTTCTGATCGGGTCGTTGTCACATATCAAAGCCTGAAATCCCACTGACCGTGGGGCCCCTCTGGCAGGGACATGTATGTGACCAGTGCAATTATGTTAACTAGTTGCTTTTTGGACGCAAATTTGGCCGGAAATTTGCAAAAGGCATAATGATTCTTACAAGATTCCTATGAAAATTCCCGCCTCTGAGGTTGGGCCTTGACTATATTGATTGAAACAGCAAGCACATTGAGCTAAGCGTGAGAGCCTTCGCTGGAACAGAATTACAGAACTCATATTAACACATCCTACACTAGATTATTGCATTGCACCGGCTTTTACTCCGAACTAAGCTCGCCATCCAACGCGTGTTTCGATTAAAATTAAGGAGAAAGGTTTCTAGGTCAACCTGCAGGCTGCAGCTACAATCGCGGGTATGACTGCTAGATGCTTGTGCCATGCCAGTCACCACCACTCCATCCGTGCTGTTACTTATGCCCTTGGCCTTCACGTTGCCATCCTTCAGGTTAACTAAGTACTACTACATGGCACCCCAATCTAGGCGAAAGGATTTACATGGGCATTTCATCTCTTTTCTGCTCCTTGTTTTGTCTAAAATTTACGTGCGCTGCCCTTAGAGACACTTCCATCCTAGGAGGATGAGCTGTGCAGAACACATATTTGAAAACGTAATCCATACAATATTGCAAAATAGTGGTTGCTTAGATTTTTAACAAATCCAAAAGCATCTTAGACCCCGTTTGGAACCCATGAATTTCCTAGGACAGTTCAGTTCCTCTGCATTCCAAACGAGGACTTTACACCATGTCGTTTCCTGATGAGTCTATCTACCCCAAGGGTTTTAAGTATAGGTACAGAGGACATATTCACCCCGTGAGCTTGTTCTCCATAGACCATTGATTTGAACAGCTACTCTGAGATTCCAACCGTTTAAGATACTCCAGATTTTCATAACCATGCATACCAAATTAGTGATTACCAACTAAATAAGACCCCGAAATGACCAACAAAACCATTGGTCAAACGACTCAAACATGTAAATCAACGACTTCCTTCTCAAAAGACGCAAAGTGGAAAGATAAAGCAAACAACAAGGAGAAAAGAAGGTGAAGGTTAAAGGATGGATCATCTGAGCATGTGAACGCTTATAAATGACAGCCATGTTCAAACAATCATTTACAAAGTACCCATGCATCCGTTAACCTTAGCTTTCTCTAGAGAAATCAGACCAATATAAGCCTGCATTTGAAACTTTGATGGGGTACACGTATATGTCTATTGCATATTTGCATAGCAGTTAGCGTCCATGAAAACCTAAAAGAAACTTATGCTCCATTTAAGATGCAAGAATTTTACAGAAATACAGTTAGCCTCAACGAAACCTAAAGAGGGTTTTCACTTAGCCCATGTTTGAAGGGTTTTAAACCAGCTTCAACTTCTAAAAAGTAAGTAAGCCCTTCTCTCTCCCCCTAAACAGCTCAACTTTTAAGAGGCATTTCGCATAAGCTAGGGACCACACATAACTATCAAAAGCCAAAAAGCTGAAAGCTGAACGGGATCTGTTTTTACAACTTATTGCTAAGGGATATTAGTTGTTTATAAAACAGTCTCGAGCAGTGCTTTAATGCTTTCCCTCCTAATACAAGTTGTACAAATCTTGAAGCAAGCGAAGGGGTAAGTAATCTCCATCTACCCTTTATTTATACTTTAATATTTATGCAACTGTAAAAAAGAAAAGTATTGAAGCCCTCTCAACAGTCTTTTATAAAAAACTACATATGTTTTTCAGCCCAGCTGGTCAAGTTGCAGCTAAAAAAACCCTTACACTCACAATGCAGTTCTAATGTGGTGTCCCCGAAAAGGGGGGAAAACCTTAACTAACCTCCATCATGAAGCAAACAACGAACTAAGGGCATGTACAATGGTACATGTCAGCTGTATGTAAGACCATGCCATATAAAATTTTAAGTGATATGGAGGAGAGAGAAAACTATTGTCTACTATTTAACAGACGGTCTTATAACAGCTTTCTATTTTGTGTACCATTGTATAGACAGTCTGTTAATTGGATGAGAGACCATTACAGACAACTATATAGACGATCTATTGTGTGAGTTATTTTTAGTGCTGTCTATAGATGATATAAAGATATGTTACAAACAACTACCGTCTATACCACTGTACATATCCAAAGACAAGATCACTTAAGTAGCACAACCTCGTAATATGAACAGAAGTCCAGGCCCACTCTACTAGCACCCAACTCCCACTGCCTCACGTTTTAAAAGCTCCCCTCTCCTCTGTTCCTTCCCCGCCCACCGTCCACAGCCACCTGCTCCGCTGGCCGGCGACCACCGCACACATCTCGAAGCGCCGCAGCCTTTACTACCAAGCCCGCGCGTTCACCATGGCACATCACGCGCTGCTCCTCCTCGTAGCCGCGCTCATCGCCTCGCCCACGGCGGCGGCGGCGGCGGGGCACGCCGTCCACGGGCACACAGCGGACGCGGCGGGGTGGATGCGGGCGTGGGCCAGGATCCCGTGCCGGGGCACGGTGGAGGAGTGCCTGGGCGAGTACGAGGTGGGAGGCGGCGGCGGCGTCGGGCCGAGGCGGCGGCTGGACGACGCCTACCCGACGCAGTACATCAGCTACGCGGCGCTGACCAGGGACTCGGTGCCGTGCTCCGTGCCGGGCGCGTCCTACTACAACTGCCAGCCGGGCGCCGACGCCAACCCGTACACGCGCGGCTGCTCCGCCATCACCCAGTGCCGCGACTAGCCGCAGCCGGAGCAGCGCCTCCGTCATCTTTTCCTGCGCGCGGTTCCATTAGTTCTTGCCGTTGTTGGCTTGTTGCTGACTTCTATACTTGTTGGTACTACCTGCCTGCCGGTTATATTATGAAAAATGCTTATTTTGGAAGCAGTGTTTCTATGCATCACCTCTAATACAAGTTGCATAAATCTTAAAACAAGTGAAGAGATAAGTAATCACTATCTATTCTTTATTTATGATTTAATATTTGTACAACTTTAGAAAAAGAAATGCATGGAAGCGCATCTCATCTGTTCTGATGACCTCGAGGGAGAGTTTGTGTTTTTACTCTGCTGCTGCTCTTGGTTCCGATCAGTATTTGTTATGTGGATGAAAGAAACTGAAGTAAATGTATCAAAACATTAACTAATTGGAGGTTTGTACATGCACGGTGGGAGTCCTTGCTTTTCTCTTTTATTCCATAGCTAGATTTTACTTCTTACCCAGAAGCAGCAGCCAGGACTTTTCTTCTCTCTATGAAAAGTGCTGCGCTGCATTTTGTTAATCATTGAAAAGCAGCAGCTAGCGTTTATGATATTTATCCTGTCGTCTGCATCTTAAGGATCATCTCGTGCTCGACCTTTTTTGCATTTTTTTTTTGCTGCTCCTAGCCCCCCAAAAAAAAGATAAAGAAGAAGAAAGATTCATTCGGTTCCAGCGGCCAAAGTGTTCGGGCCATCAGGAAATAGCTGTTCCGACTGCCAGTGACAGGCTCCACAGTCAACGAGTGCTCGGCTTGATCAAGATTAGTGGTGTATGCAAGAGAAAAATAGAGAATTTTTTTTTCTTTAATATTTTTTTTTATTTTTTTTTCAAAACTATACGTCCGATTTTAAAAATTACAAAACTAGCCCCCCCCATACACGGGCGATATACCTGCGCGCTCTCTGCCGTCGTGACGACTGTGTAGGCCCCCGTCACCCGAGACTCAAGCACACAATTGTGTTTTTTTGGTATTTTTTGTAATTACTACATGCCTTTTTAATATGAACCTATAACTTTTGCTAGGAGTGTCCAAATTAAGTGCAACTTGTTTCTAAATTTAAATTTTGGAATGAGGAATTAGACTGTAAAAAAAATCCATATGTTGTTTGCAGAAAAATATTTTTATTTGAGTTCGAATGCTAGGCTCTAACTATGGATTGTGAAGGAATTATAATGTGTATTGATCCATAAATCATGAAATAAATAGAATAAGTTACCACAACCTTATGCACTTCATTTTTGCAAAAATATCTAAATATGATTGCATTTTGAATCAAAGATGGCTAGTTTAAACCCTTTATAACATTCATTGTTCAAGCAGTTAGAATAATGTCTGAACGACCTCAAAATTTGACAGAACCAGTTTTGTAGCATTCTTGGGCTTGCATAGGTTACAATTATGTAAAAATATTTAGATGTTACTTTAGGCTGCACTATTTTATTGTTGTCCGAACATGCAATCGGTAAAACATCAAAATGGCCGTATATTTCGCAAACGAGGGTCAAACTCGATGAAATCAAATCAGATGAACTTAAAATGCTATAACCTATCTTGATGGACTGAAATAACATCATTTGGGACAATGGAGCAGTAGGACATATACGAGCCCTCCGGACAGTGAGCATACACTTGAAGGTTAGGCTGCACTCTTTATTACGACTTAAAACTGAAAGGAGTACCACGAACAAAGAAAACCAAAGTTAACACCAAACGTCTACTGAGTGCTTCGAGGCCACTTCCCATTCGCCCATGCCTCCGGTGGGGCTTCTCTGGCACGCCGCGCCCTCTCTCGTTTCCTCTCTCTCTCGGCCTCCTTCTCCTCCGCTTCCTTCCTACATGCCTCCACGCGTGCGGCATCGCATTGTTCTTGAAGCCGCCGCGTGAACTCGTCCCGCCGGTTGGCTTGGTCAAGAAGCCGTTGGTCCTCGGGTTGATCTCTCGTATCAAACCATCGCCAAATTCACACAGCATGGAGGTGACCGCATGAAACGTAAATTAGCAAAGTTTCATTCACAAATATTATGTAACCCGTGACGATTGTTACCATGCGGCGATCCTTCGAGCTCTTCTCCGTGGATCGAAGGCGAGTTGCGGCACTTCCAATACCTCATCTTCCAAGTTGAAACTTCCCAAGAGCGGACAAGCTCGCAAAGATCTCCGCACATACACATGGGTGCTACACCCACGAGGTAGGAAGAGATCTTGGTACGCTAAATTTCGCGGCATGCACTTGCTTCTTCCTTTGCCTTCCCTTACCCTTTGCACTTGCACGCCTCGGCATTTTCGATTGATGCTCACCCTCTATTCTTTCTTCCGCTATTCGCTATAGACCGCTTGTGAGAACGAATGTTATAAGCGGCGATATCGCCGGGTATGGAGCGATCGCTCATATTAGGCGATCGCCCCATATTAGGGCGATCGCCCCTACTAGAGGCGATAGGTGCACCGAGACGTTGGTGTGTTGTCACGTCGTGTGGCATAGGCAAGCAATGCATAAATGATTTGAACAATTTAAAGTGATAACGCTGTCATGTTACTAACTCGGAGAGTTATACAATGTGCTGCTGAACGTAAAGCCATTACAAAAAATACATCCGTACAACAAGTCAATCACGGCCACGCTTCCTAATCTGGCCCGTGGGGTAGGTTAGTGGCGACGGCGGACGGACGTCCCTCCTAGGCCGGCCCTGCGGCGCAGCGTAGAGTAGTGCGTTGGCGACGAGGCCAAGTCCTGTGGCGGCGCACCCGAGAGCTGAGAGGGGTCGAGGTAGTCGGTCGAAGGTACTCCTCGTGTCGAACTCGCCGCCGATGTGGTCGCTGCCGTCGAAACCACCCCGGGTCCTCGCTGGGCGCGGGACGACGAGGAGCCTCGCAGCCCATCGCCTCTACTCACCGCCGCGTGGGAGCGTAGCGAGGAACCGACGGGGTAGGGCGAGACGCGGAGGGAGCCTCCCCAGCCCACTGTCCCCACTGCTGCTGCGTGGGAGCGTAGCGAGGAACCGACGGGGTAGGGCGAGGTGCTAGGGCGAAGTGACGTGGTGTGCTGCGTCCGCCGACGTCTCGCGCTTCGACAGTGGCTGCGAGCCAACCGCCTCACCGTACCGAGGACCCGACCCCAAGCTATCTCGGACTCGGCGGTGGTCACCTGTATGCCCCCCTGTAGGCGCGTCAACATGGACACAGCCTCCACCTCAATCTCCGCCATGAGCTGAGTCTGCATGTAACGTCAGATTGTTATTACGTAAGTTACATGAAAAGACGTGCCCATGTAGGTTCGATTGCGACACTTACCGAGGCGTTGTCCTCCGGGACATCCGTGAAGGGTACGTGTCCGCTACCGATGCCTACCGGCGACGACGGTCTTTGGTGTGTACCCCACCGAGGCGAGTCGCTGGGCGAACCACTCCATGTATCGATCGTACATGTCATGGTCGTCTGACACCGGTCTCGTGACCCTCTCGTCGAGTCGCGGCGCCCCACCGACGGCCCATGGCTGCATACGGTGCACGAACTGAGAGCCCACCGCAGCACCCATCCGGGTCATCTTGCAATGCAAAAACAGTAAGTACACACCACATTAATTTCGCAAAGATGCGGAGTAGTAGGATCAGGGCAAGTACCTGTGAGCGCCACGCGACAACGTGACGAGGCGGCAAAGGAAAGGATCGAACAGCCGAATCGCCGCAGACTGCGGCGGGAGTACTCGACGCAAAGGTCAAAGACGAGCACCTTACGGTGAGCCGAAGGCCTCATCTCGCGGCAAAGCACGGAGACCCGTTGGGTGCTCGGGCGTGGACGTCGACGCGGTGTATGGCGCCCACCGCACGCGTCCTCGTCGTGGAGGCGGTCGAACTCCCGAACGAACTCTGGTAGGACCTCCTCACTGCGGTGCGCGAACCTCCGCCGCGAGGAAATAAGAAATGGCGAAGGTTATTGAAGTGCGTTAGTGGGGAAAAAGATACTAGGAGCATACTCGCGCCGGACCAGAGTGGCCCATGGTGGGCCACCCACCGGTCGCCTCCGTAAAGGTCCTCGGGTACGGTGTCGTGTCAACAACAGCTCGCGACGGAGAAGCGCCCCAAGACCACAACCGAGGAGTAGGACGCAACTCGACATCGCCGCGTCGTGCTCGCTTCGAGAGACGGCGTCGCATGCACTCTCAGACGCCGCCACAAGCACAGCTGAGGCTCACGACCACTGCATCACCTGTTTACAAGGGGGGAGTTAGACGTGCTCCGCTGAGATGAGATTGGAACTGAGTGTGTTACCTCATCCACCGGGGTGTCGGCGATGTGCTGGGCGTACTCGATCAGGTGACGGTCCACCGTGTTCCCGTGGGAGGACGGGAACATCACCCAACCGAACAACAACAGGAGGTATGCCTCCAAGTGGCGGGCCACGTCCACCTCCTCCGTGTGCGGGTGGAGAAGCTGAGCCTGCAGCGTTCGCAACAAACATTATCAGCAACTTAGCGCTTCTATTTTAATTCTCAAAGAAAGAGGTACTCACCGTGAACTGAAGCAGCCACGCCTTCGTCGGTCCGTGGCGCTCAGCCTCCCTAAGGGGCTGGTAGGGGGCTGCCCGGGTGCCGCCGCATCATGGCGTAAACGCGCCGACAACTCGGCGTACACGTGATGGAGGCGCCGCGGCGGCACGATCGCTGGACCCGCACACGGAGGCCTAAGAGGTACGACACGCCCCGCAGCTGCCGGAGCCATCTCTCCGCACGGAAGGTGGAACGTGTGCGTCTCCGTCTCCACCGGTCCACGAGCGCGCCGCAGGACCGATCGCACCGAACCACGGACCTCCTTGCCCGCTAACGGGCGCCACCGCCCACCATGCTACAAAGAGGAAGTAAGCCACCGCCGCAACTCGCATGTAGTGCATTACGTCGTTAGAATTGCATTCACGGTAAGTACATGTACGTAAAAGAGTGCAAGCGTTGGCGACTTACCGTGGAACCCAGCCGGGTCGACGCGGCGGCTCGTTGGGCACCCGAGGTCGGAGTGTCCCTAGCTCTCGGTTCTCCTCTCGGAGTACCTAGACCGTGGGTCGACGACGGTCACGCCCAAGAAGCCAGGCAAGGTCACGCCATCGTGACTGTTAGAAAGCAAATACAACAAATTTGTCAAGAATTACATGTGCACACAAAATGAAATGCGAAATAACGAATTATACCATACTCATCAAACAATACAACCAAGTGCGAGAGCCAAAAACTCATATTACAAACATACGAAAGACAACGACATGTTCGACGAGGCACACAACGTCGAGAATTACATTATCCTCATAGCTACTAACTTTTACATCGAAGAATTACATGATGCGAAAAATAACTTACTAGTACATTGAAAATTACATCGATCATTACAACTTACATCAGAACTTACCGGTCCATTGAAAAATACAAGATGGGAACAACATGGAAAATTACTTTATCCGCGGTTGCGACGCGCCTCGGACTTGTCCATATCGTTCCGAATGCGCCTTGTCCTTCGACGTCCGACCTTCAGCTTCAACATTCGGATGTCCGCACCCATCGATGGTCCGGAGGGGGTTGTAGAACGATCCATCCACTCGGTACCGTACACCTCGTGATGCCACGTGTTGAGAACGCCTCGCTTGTAGTAGTACGGGAGACGAACGGACGGCGGGATTGATGCGTCTCGGCGGTGCGGCAATGACGCGCGAGCACGGCAAGTGCAGCAGCGTGGTTTCGGCAGAGCACTCGCACTCACCGCCGGAGTATGCACAGATGGAAGTCCTCTCGGTGGCACCTGCGACCTCGGCCACCGTAGTGCACGTGGTATCTCCGCTCCACGCCACTCTCGGTGTAACCCGATGTGTCGTGCCTTTCTTGTTTTCTTGGACATGTAGGTAGACACAACAGATTGAGTACGACATCGATTGTCCGACATACATCTTTGTGGAGGTCTTGTATCGCTCAATGAAATATCTCGTGTCCCTAATAAGACACCTCAACTATACCCACCAATGGAAGGCATCCGTGCCTTTCATTACCAGCTTGTAAATCTCCGCCGTGTTCGTTGTCATGATCCCATAACGCGAGCCGCCTCGTCATGCGAAGGACTATTTCTCCAAAGGCTCATGTCGATCCAATCGGTGAAACTCTTTATGTTGGTACGCCCACGCCGAGGTTTGGGGGTCTGTCGGCAGCGCACACAAGGCGTGGGGTTCTCTCCCGCTCATGGTACACCATCGGGTTCCTTGATGAACTAGCGGTACCTTTGGGATCCATTGATTGCTTCTTCGTTAGTTCGCCCAACGCCTTCTAAAGCGCCGAACTTCCTCCGTTGGTTCTGTTTGCACAGCGCTTGAACATGTTCATAAGCTCCTTGTTCCCGAATCGACGGAAAAATTGGCACCCATGTGCCTCATGCACCACCTGCTCCTCGTGTCCGCCACTTTGTTGCTCCCACGACGGCGGACCCTTGTTGCATATCCACGATCGCTCTTAACAAATTTCTACATGTCGGTCATGGATGACACAAACATCAGCCTGCCGAGAACAATCGCTAGCTTCACTCTTTCAAGGAACCAGCATCAACTCTCCGTGTTTTCCCCTCCACGAATGCCAACGCAACCGGTAGAACTCGGTTGTTGGCATCCACCGCGATCGCAGCTTAGAATCGCCCTTGTACTTCCCGTGAGGAACGTGCGCCCATGCAAAGGACCGGCGGCAAAGGTCGAACGCATTTATGCATGCGCCAGGCTAAAAATGCACGCCGCAATACCCACTTACCGGTGCACACACCACCCGCAGGAAACTCCGCAAGGTCGATGGATGTACCGGGTTCCTATGTGCGATTGCCCGAGCAAGTGGGGAATATTCTCGCACGAAGCCTTGTACGCCCCGAACCGTATTTCCAGTGTCCTTTTGCTCTCCATGCCTTTGCGTAGCTAATCTTGTATCAAACCTCTCCTCCACGGTTGTGATAATAGATCGAGGTCGCAGATGGGGATTGTCCACGATCCGACCATAAACACATTTGCCACCCAAGTGGACGACAGATTGCGGTGTCCCCGCCCGCTTCTTCCACCGCAGATTATGCTCAATCACTATGGAGCATTTCAAGAGTCCTTCCACTTCCCGGTATGCATGCACCCGCCATGGGCACGAATCAACCACGCACTTCACGTCGTAGTCCTTCTTCTTGGACTTCACAACCCCGAATTGCCGCCGAGAGACATTGCCCAAGATTTCACCGCATCCATCACAGCCTCCTTGTCTTTATATATGGCCCCCTCGCCATCTCGTTCTCACGATACTCCCATGCATCAATGTTCCTTCATTCATTGTTAGGTCTTCAAATTGTAATTGGTCCACGCACTGTGGATAGGCACCTCGTGGGCGTTGTCCTCCTCGTCGGAGTGCTCACCATCGTGGACTTCCTCATCCGCACGGTCCTCCTCTTCCATCAGTCAACAATGTCCTCCACCTCCTCCCCTAGTCGGCCACACCGCGCTCCACCACTGCTCTCCTCGCCCCGGTCCCTTCGCCACCGCCAGCCTCGTGCTCCTCGCCTCCGGCTCTCACCGCTTCCTCTTCGCATCCTTCTACATTTGACGTCCCTCCCGTAATGTCCACCCCGACATCACGAACTTGGGACACCGATGGAGCTACCGGTAGCATCAGTACCAACAACATGAGCGCCAACCCCGCTCTACGGCAAAATCAACATAACTCCTCCATGTTGACGCCGAGTTAATAGGAATCAACTCTCCGTAAAACGGTCTTGCGCCGCTCACTACTCGCTCGACCAGAACCCAACAGTCCGGGCATCCAAACCAACATCCGAGACATCCACTCCAACAAACCCTCAGATGTCCTATCGCCGGTCTACATATGCCCCGTGCACGACTCTTGAAAATGATGATAGATCCACCATCCGCCCCCTGTGCTATCTCCCCATCTCCATAAAATATTTGGAAATACAATTTCTCCGACATGCTGCAACGTCCGACGGAAAAATATTACTCTAAAATACAATCTACAAAACGTACATTGACCGTACTACAAAATATACAAAACGACATTGACTCTAAATCACTTATTCGACATGCCTACCATATGGCCAACATTATATTTGTGCCGCATTACATTAACCCTACCAAATTCTAATACTACACTAAATTTGTAACGCACTTAATACTATACAATTCAAATTTCTAAAACTAAATACAACATTGAAGTTCTAAATATGAATCATGACATTAAATTTCTAAACAACACTATCCGAGAAATTGTAAATGCTACACAATCCTAAATTTTCTAAACACTACAATAAATTTCTAATACTACACTAAATTTGTAACGCATTTAATACTATATAGTAATCAAATTTCTAAAACTAAATACTACAAGAAAGTTCTAAATATGAATCATGACATTAAATTTCTAAACAACACTATTCGAGAAATTGTAAACGCTACACAATCTTAAATTTTCTAAACACTACAATAAATTTCTAATACTATAATAAATTTGTAACGCACTAAATACTATCTGATCCTCAAATTTCTAAAAACTAAATACTACATTAAAGTTCTAAACGCTATCCGAGAAATTTCTAAACAACACTATCCGAGAAATTCTAAACGCTACACAATCCTAAACCGATCGCATATTACATGCTACATTAGAATTCTAATAACAAACAATTCTACTGAATTTTCTAAACACCGCAAAATCGTAAAATTCCTAAATAATAGATTTATAAAATTTGTAAAAATACCTTCGCAGTAAACGCATTTAATCGATTTCCCCTCTTTCTTCTTCTTTCTCTTCTTTTCTTCTTCTTCTTTTCTTCTTCTTTCTTCTTCTTTCTTCTTCTTCTTCCTCTTTCTCTTCTCCTTCGCTTGCTTCGCTCTACTGGTGCCTCGCCGAGCGAAAGGTGCTTGTAAAGCCCTGTCGCCTCGTTCTTGGCGACGCCTGTCTCGCGCATGTGGGGCCCACCAACAACGTCTCTTTTTGGCCGTTAGAATCAAACGGCAAGGCCTGACCGTCGCCCGTGTATGGGGCGATCGCCCCATACACGGGTTATGGGCCTCCAGTTCTGCAATTTTTTCATCCGGGCGACTAGTTTTGAAAAAAACATTAAAAATAAATATTAAAGAAAAAAATTTCGAAAAATAGAGCGGCTCAGTATTACTGTGTTTACGATGGATAGCTTGTGTGAAACCTTGAAGACCAGCAACAAAAGACCACGAAACTAGGAGGATACCAGAAGTAGAGATGGCCAAATAGGTCAGTGTTTAGTGGGCCTACCGAGGCACGCCATCGAGGCACGCAAGACGGCCGCGAGCCCGCGCTGGTGCTTGGACGAACGCGACGGCCCAAGACAAATTTCCAAGACGATTACGACGCGACACGCCCGTTTAGTTTAAAAAATATCCGTTTTATAGCTGTTGGAGGATTAAAAAATTCAAAAAAAATTCAACATACTTCGAGTTTTTCTAATTATTTCCTATTTTTTCTTATTTTTCTGCATTTTTTCATACTTTTCTTATTTTTCTAATTTTTCGTGATTTTTTTTTTAAAAAATAGCATATTTCTTTTAAAACTTTTTTTTCAAAACTAAGCGCCGGGGTGAAAATTTTCCACTTTTGGGCCCATGTCGCCTTAGCATGGCGACAGTGCACTTCTAACGGCCATTTAATGGTTATCGATGCCAAACAAATACATGCACAAAGACTGTAACACCCTAATTTTTGCTCTAACTTAAATTTTGGAGTATTTTTATTTTTGTGAATTTTTTTGGGAATTTATTTAAATTTATTTGGATTTATTCAAATAGGGCTTTTCTTGAAAACAATTGAATAATGGAAAAGTTTTTTGCAAAGTTTTATTGCAAATATTTTAATTGAGTTCCAAATATCTCAAAGTAATTTCTGGAATTTTTCTAGAATTTTTCTGCTATTTTAAAAGCTCCAAATGATTTAATTGAATTTCTAGAATTGTTTTAAATTGAAATGATTTTAAAATCAGTTGAACAGTAATGGGCTGAGCCCATTACTGTGTGTGTCGCCGGCCCAACTGCGCCGAAACCCTAGCGTCGCCGGTCCGAGCTGCTCGATCTCGACGGATGCTCGTGAGTGAGCCACGCCGTCGCGGCGTGCACCTTCGGATCATCGCCGCACGAACGGCCGAGAGGCCACGTCGGTCATCTTCGCGAGATCACCGGAGCTAATGCCGCCGACCGTTTCCACTCGTTTCGCCGCCTGTAGCGCGCACGTCGAGGCCCCTTAAAGTGCACCGAGTAGCGTGTAACATTCCAAAATTTGGATTTTAGAATGTTTGAATTTCAAAATTCACCATTTGCAATTTCTTTGAATTAATTTCAGCTTAATATGAATTTTCTATTTTCAAAAGGATTTAATTAGGCTAATCTATCCATCAAACATTAGATTTTCGCTTTTTTTGGGTTCACTATGTCGCAAGGAATTTTTACGTAGTTTTGGAGATTTTTTCAAATTATTTGATATTTATTTGGATTTATTTGCTTTTATTTGAATTTCGAATTTCTTTAATTCGGATATTGATTTCTAATTGAAATCCCTTCGGCCGAATTCCTTCCGCCGCCCATTTTCGTGGCTCGCTTCGCGCGCAGCAGCTGCTGCTGCCTCACCCATCTCCAAACCCTAGCGCGTGGCGCTGGATCGCTCGGTGCTCCAGATTGCGCCACGCCCGACCTACGTGGTGTGAGCCGTCTGCTCGGTGTCGCGTGGACGGCTAGCGCCGCGCCACGTCGCTGCGCCGCCGCCGGGAACCCTAATCGCGCTAATCCCGTCGCCGCCATCTCGGTTTACGAGTTTTGCGCGCCCCGAGGCTATTTGCCGCCACGACCCACCCGAGGTTCGCCTCGCGCGCACCGCCGCCTCAAGCCCCGCGCCGAGTCGCCTCGTCGCGGAGATCTCGCTCGCCAGTTCCGCCGCCGTCCAGCGCTTCTTCGCGCTTTTCTTCTCGCCGTGAGCCTCCGCCGTTGGTTTTGGTCCCGCGGACTTCGCGCCGCCCTCTTCCTTTTTCCCTAAAACCCGAGCCGATCCAGCTCTCTTCCACAGATTCGCGTCGTCTTCCCGCCCGGCGTGTCAGGCCGCCGCTGAAGCCGCTGGCTGCATACGGGCGGCCGTGCTGCACATACCGTCCGATCCGCCTGCCGCCCGATCGCGCCTGCGTGGACGCCCAGATCGGTCGCGTCGATCCGCCTCCAGCGTCGCTGCGCCGCTGTTTCAGCGCTGCGCGCGTCGGCCGCCTCGTTGGCGCCTCGTCGCCGCCGCGTCCTTCTTGCCGCGCGTGGCTTGCCACGCCGACCGATCCGCCGCACACCCGAAGCCTCCCTGTGGACGCATCCACCGTGAGTCGTGTCTCGACGCGTGGGTCCCACGTGTCAGCGCAAATCTTTTCTTTTATTCTTTCCAGAAATTCCGAAATTCCAGCCAATCACGCTGCCACGTGTCACCTCTCCGATTTTTCTCGATTTTCCGATCCGAAATCTTCCAGAGCCCGTTCTCCTTCGCTCGAGCTCCGATTCCAAAGTGATTCAAATTTCTAAATTCATCTAAATTCAAGATCTATCTTCCAGTACCATTCTTTTCAATTTTTGAATATTATTTGAATTTGTTTTATTTATTTGCCTCGTTTCGCGTGTAGACGACGCAATGAAGATCACTAATCAACAATGAGGTAGAACCAAGAAGAGGCAAATAAGGCAAGTCTTCCTTGAACATGTTGATCCCAAAGTTCATGAAAATGTTATGTTGTTTTTAAATTATGCATGCTTACTTTATGCAATGTACTTTAAACATAGTTTTAGAGTATAGTTAAATTCCAGTTTGTTATACCCTCATTGGTATTGATCAAGTCGAACCTTTGACACCCTAGATGATATATACTAGCTATTTTATTTGGTGATAACCAGTAGATTAGCATGGAACGGTAGAATTGCTTAGTCCAAATTTTAAGCGCTTTCGTATTGTGCCATTATGGGAATCATTTCAATTGTTGTTTATACTTATTTGTGAGATTGCGGCAATTGGTGTTGCTGCTGTGATTTAAATGAATTAAAGTGGAAATGGTTTAGACCGGGGCGGATGGATGTTTGGCGGGTGCAGAAAGCACGAGACCTTGGTATGTGAATGTTCCGCCCTAGTCAATTAAGGACCGAAGCGTGTGTTACCATGGACCGAGCACTACCGCACAACCACAAGTCTATATGGGTACGACTGGCTAAATAATTTGTGCGTCTCATTATTAGCTTCGCCATTGAGAGTGCCGATGTTGGCAGCGCAAGAGGGGCTTCAGATCGGGTGCTAGAACCCTAACAATGTGAAACCTTAGCGGCGAGGTTAATAGTGGGTTGTGCATTGTAAAGGCCTTGTCATGATCTCTCCGCCGACACACCAAAGGAAGTGTGTTAATTGCATGGCAACAAGAGTCGATCATGTCTTGTGGGTAAAGTGTACACACTCGCAGAGTTAAAACTACTTAAGTAGCCGTGCCCACGGTCAAGGGCAGGCGAGGTACGCTTGCACATTGTAGATTTTATGGTTTTGTTTCAAAGGAAAATGATGGTTTGGGAATCCGAGAGCAGATGGAACTCTTGGGTTATGGTTTGGCAGATGGAGCCACAGTAGATGGAACCCGCTTAATTGTTATATCAAATTCAATTACTATGCTATTACATTTTGTTCAAATGATGCTTTATGAAATTACTATTGGTATTTAAAGTTGAACTTTGCTTTATGCTAAAAAGAGCCATATTATGCCTTCAATTGTTTAGCCTTGCATATAGTTATCATGCATTATGTTTCCAAGACTTCATGGAGTACATTTTGTGCTCACCCTTGCAACATCCCCAACCTTCCACGTAAGAGTTCATGAAGGCGAAGGTGACTACGACTTCTACGCTTGTGGTTATGATGAAGGCGATCCGAATGTTAGGACGCGAACCCCATCGATTGCTCGTTGGGCAAATGGATGGGCTTACTTACTTTGCTTTTGTTAATTCGCTTCACTGCTTCTTATTGAACTCTAGCTATGATGCTTCTTATTTGTAATAATTGGCCATAAGGCTAATACTCTTTTGCTTAATGAATATTATTTGATTCGTGATATGGATGTGTTGTCATCATCGTTTCACCGTGTGTGCTAGCTTTTCCGACTAGCACAGTTATACATGAGGGTTGGATTTGGAAACCGTCCCGACATAGCGCGTCCGACAGAGCTCCTTCGCGCGCTTTTGACTTCTCACGCTGCCGAGACGCCTAGAGACCACGGAGAGCTCGCCAGAAGTTGTTCCTCCGCGCGCCATCGTTTCTCCGCCGCTTGCTTCGCCGTCGGCCCATTCCCGCCGCCGCCGAGGTCACCAGCAATCGCCCGAGTCAAGCCGCGTCGAATGCGCTTAGATCTTCTCGCCGGAACCACCGAACGCCGCCGACTACGCCGCTTTCCTCATCTCCGGCAAGTTTGCACCGCCCCGACGCCATCGCCGACTCGAGCATCGTTGACCGCCGGACCGCAGGAGGGGTAAGGATCGTGCCACGCCGCCTTCTCTCGTTACATTTAGTTTGTATCGCACCGTTAGATCTGTTATGGACGGTCCGGATTAACCCTAAGGTTTACACGTTAGTTGATCTTGATCGTTAGATCTAGAGCGAACGGCTTGGATTAGATCTAGTTTCGCGATATGTTTTTGTCTTAGCCGCTGGATCGTTAGTGAACGCGTGAGATTGTGCCGCGTAGCGGGTTGAATAGTAAATAGCTCGGGTACCGTGGGCCGTTGGATTTAGATCTCAACGGCAGCTGTGAGTAGATCGGTGGCGCGCGGATCCGTGCCGTTCAAATTTGAACGTACGGCGGAGATGACGCCGCACCCCATCGAATCACGCGCGGACGCTGTGTGAGCGCGGATCGAGGGTGAGACCAGATCCAACCGTTGAGTTCGGGCGCACTGCTGGATGCGTGACGCGTGGGGCGTGGAGTGCGGCGCCGCCAATCGCTGGGGTGAGATCCGACCGCTGGATGAGCGAGCGGTTCGATCTTGCCGCGTGTCGCGTCGGGATTGGGCTGCGCGATCGTCGCCGACGCCACGGCTCTGCGTTACGGTGCATGAGCACAGGTCGCCATCCACGGTGGACCGAGCCGAATCAGGACCCAATAAGATGAATCAAGCAACGTGGCGGCACTAGAGGTCGCCACGTGTCGCGGCCGACGCCATCACGACGCCATAAATATGTTATATATAAAAATATTTTGGCCGAAATTTTTTATGTGCTGACGTCATCATGATGCAATGCTGACATCATAAATGCGAATTTTCAGTATAAAAATAATTGGGAAAAATCGGATTTCTTAATTTCTGTATTTTCAGATTTTATTCAAACTTCAAATGACTATAACTTTTGCATTTTAACTTGGATTTGGGTGATTCAAATTTCTAAAAATTCATAAAATTATGATCTATTTAATGATGAATTTTATTTGAATTTTTGAGGTCATTTAGTCCTCTGTATTAGATTTTTATTGTATATTTTGTTTGTTCGCGTAGACGCAAATTTGCCGGAAAGTTTCGAGGAAGAATTTGTCGCTCAAGACCAAGCTTCGGAACACGACCAGCAACTCTTTGAAGGCAAGTGATGCTTTGATCATTTTGATCCCAGATTTTTAAAATGTAGTTTATGCTTTGAAACTATGCATGCTTATTTATTTAAAATGAATTTAAATTGATTTGGGATAATGTAGTTAATCAACCTATTTTGTTATGCCACCTTGAATTATTAATCGTATGCCCTAAATCATTGTCACCCTAAGTTTGATTATATTAGTTGGATGCTAATATTGTGCCAACACGGGAGGCTAGACCGTGAGTAGATGCTTAGCCTTGCAACGAGTCATGAATGATCTTTCAGAAAAATGCTACAAAATTGACTAATGGAATATTGAATGTATTTTGAAAAGTGGTGTGATGATGCCACATGATGAGATTGAGGTACAGTGACCTGTGTGGTTCCGTACCGATGTTGAGTTATTGCTGGCATGTGTTGCACAATAATCAACTGGGTGGGAAATGATTTAGACTGGGGCAAGTGGCAAGAGGCTGTGTGCCTGGTGGGCCTGTGTGGCAGTGGGTTGATGAGTGTTGTGAGTCTGTGTGCTATATTGGGTCAGGTGCCATGTTGAGTGTTGGAAGTCTTGCCTTGGTCGCTAAGGACTTCACCTTGCAAGCCTTTGATCTCGAGTCACCCGCATAACTACATGTCTCGATATGGATGCAGACCTAGTTGACTAGGGTTCGATATCTTTCCTCCGATACCTCTGGGTGACAAGACACAGGGTGTATCTGTATGGGGAGCGCACTGCTACGGCTTGGTGCCCATCCAACGGTGATTGGCCGGTCCTATACTTCGGCTCTGTGTGAGGGAAGTGATAGTGAAGGCAATACCGGAGAGGTTCTTTGGTTAAGGTAGAGGTTCCTGAAAAGCTTTGTTGCGGACAATCACCTGTGTGGTGAGCGGTCAGATCTTGTGGGTAAAGTGTACAACCTCTGCAGAGTGTCAAAACTATTCGAATAGCCGTGCTCACGGTATTGAGCATTGCTCGGGGATTACAGTCAAGGGGTAGATTTTCATAAACAAAACGTGGAAGGGGTGGCTGTGTGCCAAGTGTTAAAAATGAACTGTTAAGGCTGTGTGCCGAGAATCTTCGATGAAAAACCATTTGAAGAAATTAGTATTACTTATAACTATTCCACTGCTTTAATTTAAATAAGATACTGGTTTAAAAATGCTGTTGATGCAAAAGAACCATTTAAGCCCAACCTTTGGAATAAGCTTTGCATATAGTAATAGCGTTGCATCCTGTGCATTACTTGTTGAGTGCCTTGTGTACTCATCCCACCTTGCTTATCAACCCCAACATCAGTGGAGGAGACTACACCAGTTTGGGAGGAGGAGTACATTGAGGACCCGAGCAACTAGGGGGCAAGCCCAGTCGGTTGCCTGTGGCAAGATGAAGGCTTCCACGACATTTGTTTATGTTCCGCTGCTATTTCTTTTTCTCTGAATAATGTAAGCCCTGTGTGGCTGTCTTATCTGTAAGGAGACCATAAGGTCGTACAACTCGGTTTATATACATGTTTGCACTAATTATTCTTATATCTTCGTGAATGTCTATGATGTGCAACCCTGTATGACTGTGTGTGCTAGCGTGATCCTGGACTGGCACAGAATACACAGAGGGTTCGGATCTGCAGGTTCGGGTCCCGACAGCACCTGTCGCCCAGCGCTGGGGCGACAGGGGGCTATTTAAGCCGAGCACGGTCGGGTGGGGGAGGCAGCCGAGCCGAGAGGAAAGAAAAGGTAGAAAAGGGAGAAGAAGAAGGAGAAGAACAAGAGAAGAAGAAGAAAAGAAGAGAGAAGAAGAAGAGGGGGAAAATCGATCTGTCGATTCTGCGAAGGTAAGTTTATGAATTTTTTTATGATTGTTTAGTTATGTAGAAATTAAATGTAGCATTTATTATTTGGAAATTTTAGGAATTTGTATTGTTTAGAAAAAATCTTAGGACTGTGTGGTATTGAGAATTTTAATGTAGCATTTAATATTTAGAAATTTATTGTACTGTTTAGAAATTTTAGGATTATGTAGCGTTTAGAATTTTTTGGAGTGTTGTTTAGAAATTTAATGTTGCAGTTCATATTTAGAACTTTAATGTAGTATTTAGTTTTTAGAAATTTCAGGATTGTGTAGTATTTAGTACGTTACAAATTTAATGTAGTATTCAGTATATAGAAATTGAATACAGTGGATTTTGTAGTGTTTAGAAAATTTTAGGATTTTGTAGTGTTTAGAAAAAATTTTAGGATTGTGTGATATTGAGAATTTTAATGTAGCATTTAATATTTAGAAATTTATTGTACTGTTTAGAATTTTTAGGATTATGTAGCGTTTAGAATTTTTCGGAGAGTGTTGTTTAGAAATTTAATGTCGCAGTTCATATTTAAAACTTTAATGTAGTATTTAGTTTTAGAAATTTCAGGATTGTGTAGTATTTAGTACGTTACAAATTTAATGTAGTATTCAGTATATAGAAATTGAATACAGTGGAAATAGTAGGCAATATTTACAAATTTAATTTGGTAGAGTTAATGTAATGTGGCACAAATATAATATTAGGCTGTATGGTAGGCAAGTCGAATTACTTATTTATAGTCCAATGACTTATTTATAGTCGAATTTTGTAGTACGATCAATGTACATTTTTATATTCTATTTTAGAGTAATATTTTTTCGTCGGACGTTGCAGCATGTCAGAGAAATTGTATTTCCAAATATTTCATGGAGATGGGGAGATAGCACAGGGGGCGGATGGGGTGGATTTATCATCATTTTCAAGAGTCATACGGGGCATATGTAGACCGAGCGATAGGACATACAGGGGTTTGTTGGAGTGGATGTCTCGGATGTTCGCTTGATGCCCAGATCGCTCGGTTATGGGTCGAGCAGAGGAACCGCGGCGCAAGATTGTTTTTACGGAGAGTTGATTCCTATTAACTCGACATCAATATGGAGGAGTTATGTTGGTTTTTCCGTAGAGCGGGGTTGGCCGCTCATGTTGTTGGTACAGTGCTACTCGGTAGCTCCATCGGTGTCGCAAGTTCGTGATGTCGGGGTGGACATTACGGGGGAGGGGACGTCAAATGTAGAAGGATGCGAAGAGGAAGGTGATGAGGAGCCCGGAGACGAGGAGCACGAGCCTGGTGGTGGTGAAGGGATCGAGGGGGGAGAGGAGACAGTGGTGGAGGTGCGAGGGGTGGTCGAGGAGGGGGGGGGAGGGGGAGGACACAGTTCACCTGATGGAAGAGGAGGACCGTGCGGATGAGAAAATCCCTGATGTTGAGCACTCCGATGAGGAGAACAACGCTCCTGAGGTGCCTATCCCTGGTGCGTGGAGCAATTACAGTTTCGAAGACCTAACAATGAATGAAGGGAACATTGATGCATGGGAGTATCGTGAGAACGAGGTGACGGAGGGGGCCATATATAAGGACAAGGAGGCTGTGATGGATGCGGTGAAGTACTGGGCAATGTCTCTCCGGCGGTAATTCAGGGTAGTGAAGTCCAGCAAGAAGAGTACGACGTGAAGTGCGAGTTGATTCGCATTCATGGCGGGTGCATGCATACAAGGGGAAGTGGAAGGATTCATCGAAATGCTCCATAGTGATGGAACATAATTGCGAATGGAAGAAGCTGAGCAGGACACCGTAACTGTCATCCACTTAGGTGGCAAATGTGTTTTATGGTCAGATCGTGGACAATCCGCACATGCAGCCTCGATCTATTATCACAGCCGTGGAGGAGAGGTTTCAGTATAAGATTAGCTACGGAAAGGCATTGAGAGCGAAAAGGACAGTTCTGAAAATACGGTTCGAGACGTACGAGGCTTCGTACGAGAATATTTCCCACTTGCTCAGGGCAATAGCACGTAGGAACCCCGGTACATCCGTCGACCTTGCGAAGTTTCCTGCGGGTGGTGTGTGCGCGGGTAAGTCGGTCTTGCAGCGTGCCTTCTTCGCCCTAGGCGCATGCATAAATGCGTTCCGGCACTGTCGCCCGATCATTTGCATAGACGGCACATTCCTCACGGGAAAGTACAAGGGCTAGATTCTAACTGCGATCGCGGTTGACGACAACAACTAGGTTCTACCGGTTGCATTGGCCTTCGTGGAGGGTGAAATACGGAGAGCTGGTACTGGTTCCTTGAAAGAGTGAAGCTGGCAGTTGTTCTGGACAGGCCTGATGTTTGTGTCATCTATGACCGATATGCAGGGCTGCTAAGGGCGATCGTAGATATGCAACAAGGGTCCGCCGTCATGGGAGCAGCAAAGTGGCCAGACCTGAAGAGCAGGTGGTGCATGAGGCACATGGGTGCTAATTTTTTCGTCAGTTCAGAACAAGGAGCTTATGAACATGTTCAAGCGGCTGTGCAAACAGAACCAACGGAGGAAGTTCGACGCGCTTTGGAGGACGTTGGATGAATTAACAAAGAAGCAATCAATGAATCCAAGAGATACCGTTAGTTCATCAAGGAACCCGATGGTGTACCATGAGCAAGGAGAGGACCCCACAGCCTTGTGTGCGCTCCCGACAGACGCCCCAAACATTAGGCGTAGGCCGGGGACCAGCATAAAGAGTTTCACCGACTAGATACGACATGAGCCTTTGGAGAAATGGTCTCTTCTGCATGACGAGGGCGGCTCGCGTTACGGAATCATGACAACGAACCTGGCGGAGATTTACAACTGGGTAATGAAAGGCACCAGATGCCTTTCATTGGTGGGTATAGTTGAAGGTGTCTTACTAAGGACACAGCAATATTTCATTGAGCGATACAAGAGCTCCGCAGCATGTATGTCGGACAATCGACCGTCGTACTCAACGATTGTATGTACGTACATGTCCAAGAAAACAAGAAAGGCGCAGACACAACGGGTGACACCGGAGAGTGGCGTGGAACGGAGATACCACGTGCACTACGGTGACCGAGGTCGCAAGGGTTCCCACCGGGAGAGGACTTCCCATCTGTGCATACTCCGAGCAGCTGAGTGCGAGTGCTCCTACCAGAAACCACGCCTGCTGCACTTGCCGTGCTCGCACGTCATTGCCGCAGCCGCTGAGACGCATCAATCATGTCGTCTGTTCATCTCCCCCTACTATTACAAGCGAAGTGTTCTCAACACGTGGCATCACGAGGTGTACGGATACCAGGTGGATGCATAGTTCACAACAACCCCCCCTCCGGACCATCGATGGGTACCAGACATCCGAATGTTGAGGCTGAAGGTCGGGCGTCGAAGGACACAGCGCATTCGGAACGATATGGATGAGTCCGAGGCGCGTCGGAACCGCGGATAATGTAATTTTCGATGTTGTTCCCATCATTTAATTTATGATGTACCAGTGAACTGTTGTTCCAATCATGTAATTTTCGATGTACCAGTAAGTTGTTATTCGCATCATGTAATTTTTCGATGTACCAATTAATTGCTATGAGGATAATGTAATTTTCGGCGTTGTGCCTCATCGAACATGTCTTCATCTTTAGTATGTTTGTTACATGAGATTCTTTTAGCTCTCTGGACTTTCGTTGTATTGTTTGTTGAATATGGTACATTTCGTTATTTTGCATTTCATTTTGTGTGCACATTTAATTACTGATAAATTTGTTGTATTTGCTTTGTAACAGGCGACGATGACGCGACCTTGCCCTGAGCTGCTCGACTCGACCGTGGATACGACCCACCGCCTAGGTACTCGCAGAGCGTAATCCGAGAGCTAGGGACACTCCGCCCGGGTGCCCAACGAGTCGCTTCGCATTGACCCACACCGGGTTCCATGGTAAGCTGCCAACGCTTCCACTCTTTTACGTACATGTACTTACCTGTGAATGCAATTCTAACGACGCAATACACTACATGCAGGTTGCGAGCGGCTGGCTTACTACCTCTCTGTAGGATAGTGGAGCAGGTGACTGCCCCGTTAGAGGGTAGGCAGGTCCCACGGTTCGGGTACGACCGGTCCCTGATGGTCGCACTCGTGGGCCGGTGGAGACCAGAGACGCACACGTTCCACCTTTCGTGCGAAGAGATGGCTCCGACGCTGCAGGACGTGTCCTACCTCCTAGGTCTCCCCTGTGCGGGTCCGACAGTTGTGCCGCACGACGCCTCCGTCACGTGGCACGCGGAGTTGTCCGCGCGGTACGTCGAGGTGCAGCGCCACCCCCGGGCAGCCCCTACCAGCCCCTCAGGTAGGGTGAGCGGTACGGACCGACGAAGGGGTGGCTGCTTCAGTTCACGATGAGTACCTCTTTCTTTGCGAATTAACAGAGAAGCGCTAAGTTGCTGATAATGTTTGTACCAAACGCTGCAGGTTGAGCTGATCCACCCGCACGTAGAGGAGGAGGACGTGGCCCGCCATCTGGAGGCATACCTCCTGTTGTTGTTCGGTTGGGTGATGTTCCCGTCCTCTCACGGGAACACGATGGACTGGCACCTGATCGAGTACGCCCAACACATCTCCGACACCCCGGTGGATGAGGTAACACAATCAGTTCAAATCTCCTCTCAGCGGAGCACGTCTAACTTCCCCATTGTAAATGATGATGCACGGTGGTCGGGCCTCACCAGGCTTGCGCGACGTCTGAGAGGTTTGTGCGACGCCGTCTCTCGGGCGGACCAGGACGCGACGATGTCGGGTTGCGTCCTACTCCTTCAGTTGTGTCGAGGAGTACTCGCCGCACCGAGTCTTCGCGCGATTCGGCTGCTCAATCCTTTTCCTTGCGCGCCACACGTTGTCGCACGTGGCGCTCACAGGTACTTCTCCTGATCCTAGTACTCCGCATCTCTGCAGAATGAATGTGGTGTGTACTTCCTGTTTTTGCATTGCAGGATGAGCCGGATGGGTACTGTAGCGGGCACTCAGTTCGCGCACCGTATGCAGCCATGGGCGGTGTAGTGGGACGACACACTCGACGAGAGGGTCACTGAGTCCCTGCCGTACGACCCTGACATGTACGATGAGTATATGGAGTGGTTCGCGCCGCGGACTCGCCTCAGGGTGGGGTACACACCAACACCGTATATCACACGACAGGCATCGGTGACGGATACGTACCCTTCACAGATGTCCCAGAGGGAAAGCTCCGCGGTAAGTGTCACAATCGAAGCTACATGGGCACATCTTTTTCATGTAAATTACCTAATACCAATCTGGCGTTACATGCAGGCACATCTCATAGGTGAGGTGGAGGTGGAGGCTATGTCCATGTTGGCGCGCCTACGGGCGGGCATACAGATGACCACCGCCGAGGCCGAGGCATCTTGGGAGTGGGTCCTCAATAGGATGAGGCGGTTGGGTCGCTCGCCACTGCCGGGCGCGAGACGCCGACGGACGCAAAGACACCACTTCTCGCGGCGCAAAGACTCGCCCTACCCCGCCGGTGCCTTGTTACGCTCCCACGCAGCTACAGTGGGGATAGTGGGCTGAGGAGTCTCCTTCCTCGTCTCGTCCTACCCCGGCGGTTCCTCGTTACGCTCCCACGCAGCAGCAGTGGGGACAGTGGGCTGAGGAGCCTTCCTCATCGTCTCGCGCCCCAGCAGGACCCCAAGGTGGTTTCGACGACCCTGCGGACGTCGAGTTCGACCTGGAGGAGTACCTGTCGACCAATTACCTCGCCCCCTCTCAGCTCTCAGGAGCGCCGCCACAGGACACGCCCGGGTCGCCGCCACACCACTCTACCCCTGCACCGCAGGGCCGACCTAGGAGGGACGTCCGTCCGTCGTCACCACTCACGTACCCCACGGGCCAGATCAGGAAGCGAGGCCGTGATTGACTAGTTGTACGAACGTATTTTTGTAATGCCTTTACGTTCAGCAGCATATTGTATAACTGTCTGAGTTAGTAACATGAGTGCCTTATCACTTTAAATTGTGCAAATCCATGTATGTTTTATTAATTGTGCGGAGCTTGCTTTGCCTTTGCCACAAGACGTGACAACATACCAACGCCTCGGTGCACCTATCGCCTCTAGTTGGGGCGATCGCCTTAATATGGGGCGATCGCCCTAATATGGGGCGATCGCTCCATACCCTGGCAATATCTGCCATTTATAACATTCGTTCTCACTCGTGGTCTCGCAAAGACGACAGCGAGAGAGGAAGAAAGAATAGAAGAGAGGAGGGAAGGAGGGAGAAAAAAAATCAGGATCAATCGAAAATGCCGAGGCGTGCAAGTGCAAAGGGAAAGGGGAAAGTAAAGGAAGAAGCAAGTGCATGCCCGCGCAATTTAACGTACCAAGATCTCTTCCTACCTCGTGGAGCTGTAGCACCCATGTGTATGTGCGGAGATTCTTACAGGCTTGTCCGCTCTTGGGAAATTCCAACTTGGAAGATGAGGTATTGGAAGTGCCGTAACTACGCTTTCGATCCGCCGGAGAAGAGCCTGAAGGATCGCCACATGGTAACAATCGTACGGGTTACGTAATATGTAGGGACCCGAATCCACTGATTCGAACCCACTGTGTTTACTGCACTATTCCCAGGATCAACGCTAGTGCACACAGCTTAACATTGGTACATATCACATCATACACAACGATAATAGAATAATAGTTCATTTATTGATATAGCTAAATGTATGATCTTATGACCAACTTACATTATTAAGCCACGCAGGGCAAGACTGAGAATATAAGCTAATAATTAAGCAGCGGAAAGTAGAAACGTAGATAGCTCATCGAGTTCACCACAGCAACCGACAAGGCTCTAATTCTAATGACTCGTGTCTTCATGAACTTCATCTTCCAACACAGTGTAGATTCTTCAACTGTTGATTATTGTTGTTTGGCAAGGGTGAGTACTTAAAGCACTCAACAAGTTGTGCATGTAATGCGCTTCTATTTATCTATATGTAAGGCTTATTCCAAAGGATAGGCTATCATGGCTATTTGGCAATAAGCAGATTTATGAACAAATACAAGAATTAGATTGTAAAGAATGTAAAACAAATAGCAATAATAAATAAATTCAGATTTCTCAAGTAAACCAAGTTCCCAATCCTAAATCAAGTTCCAATCTTCCATATGGCCATCCCGCCATCCCAACCAAGTTGTCCAATTTATTAATCTAACCCTTAATCGTAATTCCGAGCATTGCTCAATACCATGAGCACGGCTATCCGAATAGTTTCACACTCGCAGAGGTTATGCACTTTACCCACGTGATACAACCAAACACCACAAAGGCGAAAGATTATAACAAAGCCTTTACAATGCTCTATCTTAATCCGATACTACCCGCTAAGGTTTCAACATTTGGCGGTCAGTAAACCACATCCGTGGCCCCCTCTTGCGCCATGTGAATTACACCGACCCGGAACTCACACCGACCACTATAGTATCAACATTAAGACTTTGCAAATTACTCACCTAGGTGGCCCATACTGCACATGTGGTTGCATGATTGACTCAGTCAAAGGCTTGCAAGGTTAAGTCCTTAGTGTGATCAAGGCAAGACATCCACATACCATCGCCCATTGGGCCCACCTTGGCCTCCTCGCCCCTTGCCACTTGCCCCAATCTAAGTTATTATCACCCGCTGATTACCAAGCACCACGTGCCATCAACAATTCAACATCGCTATGTGACATGACTCGCCACAACAACTCAATCTCCTCGTGTGATCCCACATGACACACAAGTTAATAACATTGTTCCATATTCCATTAATCAAGATTAATTATCAATGGTGATGACACATGTGATGACGTGGCATGGCTAAGCAACTAATACGAACTAAACCTCCAATGTTGATTATAATTATTAACCAACTATATTAAACCAATCTAAGGTGACAATGGATCATGGCATACAATGACAAGGTAGGGTATAGATCAATCTGTTATTTTAGCTAAGCCCAAACTAATTTGAAACAGCTTGTATATTTGAAATATATGCAATAGCGTAAATCAAACATAGCAATTTTATAAACATGGGTTCAACATGATCAAAGCACAACTTGCCTTGAATAGGTCCTGATCTTGATCTGAAGATTGCTCTTGGGTTGCTTGATCTTCCTCCAAGCGCCGCACAATTCAACGCCTCACGCTGCATCAAAGAGAAAAGCAAATAAATGCCAAAACAGAGAGCAATTGAACTCCAAAAATCAAATAAAATTCACCATTAAATAGATCTCAATTTTATAAATTTTTAGAAACTGGAATCACTCAAACCGAAGTTACGATGCAAAAGATATAGCCTTTTGAAGTTTGAAATAACATCAAATCGTAAAATCGTAAAATACGAATTTAACAGATTTATTTTTATATCGAAAAATCGATTTATGACGTCGCGTGACGTCAGCCCTGGCTCGAGCTCTCCGGTCGACACCGTGCCCCCTCGGTCCATGGATGCGCCCACGACTTCCTCGGGTTCACGGTGCACCTGCTCCACGTGATTTCGGCCATCGACACGCGGCCCCGTGACGATCGTCGACTCAGCGCCAAAGACGCCGCTTACTCGACGTGCCACGCCCGGCGCCACGCCGTGTTCGGTCCGATCCGCATCCACGTGAGCGACACGCGGCGATTTAACCGGCAAGCCACGCCGACGGCGAGGCACGTGGCCCTAGGGTCGCTTACGGCGAGGTCGAGAGTACCTTCGAACGCCTCAACGCGGCGAAACCGATGACGCGGTCGGATGCTTCTCGATCACCGTAACGACGGCGGCGAGGACTTCTTCAATGGGCGGCGGCCTCCACGGGACCTTCTTCTCCGCGCCCTTCGGCGGAAGTAAAGTGCGCGACGGGCTTCTTCTCGCCGAGACGGTTCTAAGGGTCTCGGTTGCTATAACCTCAAGCTCCACTTGACGCCGACGAAATCGCAGAACACGACGGCGGCGGCGGCGGTATCTAGCCCGAAATCCCAATGAACGGTGGCGGTTTTGGTCACGCGGTTAGGGTTTTTGCTCATGACTTCGCGAACGCGCGCTCCTTATAAAGCACCACGAGTCCCTCCTTGCCCGATTCTCGCGCGGTGTCCGCGACGAACACGGGCGGGCGGCGCTAGAGTCCGACTCGCACGCTCGAGAAGAAGACGCGGAACCGTCCGATGCGCAGATCAACGGCCACGATGCACTCCGCATTGGAAAACTGACCGCAACTCAATCCAACGGAACTTCCCCACACGATCTCCACCGCACACTAAAGATCCGACGGCTAGCATGCACTCTTCTAGAACTTGGGCCAAGCGGGCCGTGGTGCAAAGCTTTGGTCGCAGGAGGACGGCCCCACGCCAAGACAAAGACATGGGCTCGCCCGACATCGCTGTAATGAATTTCAAAAGGGTTTTTCAATTAAATTAATTCCATAAATTCATTTTATTTATTTTAGGCAATAAAACAATCAAGCAAAAATCCAGAAAATCTCAAAAATACTTTGAGACATTCTCGACTTAAATAAAATATTTTTGGCAAAACTTTATCTTAACTTTGCAATGATTTAAATACTTTTGAATAAAAAGCAATAAACTTGAAATAAGATTTAATTCCAATAAATCGAGAAAAATCCAAATAAATTCGAGAAAATCACAAATGCACTTTTAAACAATAAAACTTAATTAAGCCAAATTTTGGGATGTTACAAACCTCCCCCTTAATGTAATCTCGACCGAGATTGGGGCTAACTATAGAATAGGTTCGGAATTCGACTTCAAATCTTCTTCACGCTCCAAGTGGCTTCACTTTCGTGATGATTGCTCTCATGAACTCGCAAAGCTTAATAGACTTGTTTCGTCCGCGCCCATAACATCCAAAATTCGATCGTTGCTCTTTATAAGTCAAATCTTCTTGCACTCTATTGCATCCAACGGGTTTGCTCATGGTACTCGAGACACTTCTTAAGTCGCGACACATGGAACACATCATGCACTCGCCAAGGATCGAGGCAACTCTAATCGATAAGCCACCTCTCCTCGACGGCTCAAAATCTTGAACGGACTAACATATCTTGGTGCAAGCTTCCTTTAACATGGAATCTTTTAACGCCTTGAGAGGGGTAACCTCGAGATACACATGATCTTCTCGTTCAAAACTCAAATCTCGACGACGATTATCTCGCGTAGCTTTTCCATCTTGACTGTGCTATCTTTAATCTCCTCTCGATCATTGCAACTTGACTTTCGCCTCTTCGAGAATATCCGCCCAAAACCAAACGCTCTCTGTTTCATTCCAATTCAACGGGTACGATAAGCACGCCCATACAACGCCTCGAATGGTGACATCGTAGGCTAGCTTGATAACTATTATTATAATCGAATTCGCGTATGGCAAACATTTATCCCAAGAGGTAGCATAAGCTAAAGCACAAGCTCTCAACATATCCTCTAAAATCTGATTTACTCTCTCGACCGACCATCCGCTCATGCGGGTGATATGTCAGACTAAAATTCAGACGGTTCCCATTGCCGTGCAACTTATTCCAAAATCTCGAGGTAAATTGGGTACCTCGTTCGACACAATCTTCTTGGGCACTCCATGCAAACATACAATCCTCGACATGTACAATTACGCTAAACGATCTCCTGAGTAAGTGGTCTTTACTGGGATGAAATGAGCGACCTTGGTTAAACGATCCACAATACCCAAATGGAATCGTAACCTTTCGAGTCTTAGGTAGACCGTGATAAAATCCATTCCGATTTCTTCCCACTTCCATTCCGAATTTTTAATCGGTCCGCAATGCATCAATGGTCTTTGGTGCATGGCTTTTACTCTTTGACATACGTCGATAATGCAACATGCTCACCACTTCACGCTTCATATTCGCCACCGTAATCTCTCCTTCAAATCTCGTACATCTTGGCACTTCCTGGATGAATTGAGTACTTAGAATCGTGAGCTTCCTCAAGAATCAATTGTTTCAGCTCCTTTATATCCGGTACGCAAATTCGGCTTTTAAAGAACATGGTTCCTTGCTCATCCAGAGTGAAATCTAAGGCTAGGCCTTCTTCCTTTTAGCCTTGATTTTTGAAATTTTATCGCCATCTTGTTGACCTTCTCTAACTGATCCTCTAGTGTTGGCTTCACTTTAGCGCAGCTATCATTCCTTCATGAACGACTTCCAATCTTAGCTTCTGAAATTCCTTGCATAATTCCGGTTGATCCTCCATTGACACGGTATTTGCGCTATGGCTCTTTCGACTCAGAGCATCTGCCACCACATTGGCTTTTCCAGGGTGATAATGGATTCCCACGTTATAATCCTTAATTAGCTCCAGCCATCTTCGCTGTCTCATATTCAGGTCAGCTTGAGTGAATATGTATTTGTGCTCTTATGGTCCGTATATATCTCACATCTATTTCCTATGAGATAATGACGCCATATCTTTAAAGCATGCACTACGGCAGCTAACTCCAAATCATGCGTTGGGTAATTCACTTCATGTGGTCTTAACTGTCTTGACGCATAAGCAACGACTTTGCCTTCTTGCATTAACACGCATCCCAAGCCTTGCTTCAAGCATCGCAAAGAAATGTCAAATCCATTACGCACATCCGCAACACTAATACGGGCCGTTGTTAAACGCGCTTCTTTAATTCCATGAAACTTTTCTCGCACTCTGGCGCCCATGCAAACTTCTTTTCTTTCTTCAACAATGCGTCGTGGGTTTAGCAATTGTCGAGAATCCTTCTATGAACCGACGGTAATATCCCGCCATTCCCGTAAAACTACGGATCGGGTAATGACTTCGGTGGCTCGGTGCAACATCTGCGTCCACTTTGTCGGGTCGATCGACTCCTTTGGTAGTCATTACATGACCCAAGAATTCGACTTTCTCCTTCCGTAATTCACACTTGCTAAACTTTGCATATAGTCGATGCTCGCATCCTGCCTAAAACCATCCTTAGATGTTCTCGCATGCTCTTCTTGGTCTTTGAGTAAACCAAAATATCGCCTATGAAGACCACAACGAACTTATCCAAGTAATCCATGAAAACCTTATTCATCATGTTCATGAAATACGCCGGGCATTAGTCAATCCAAATGACATGACCGTGAACTCATAATGTCCATATCGCGTAGAAAACGCGGTCTTAGGTATATCCTCCGCCGGATCTTCAATCGATGGTATCTCGAACGAAGATCTATCTTGGAGAAAACTCCGGCTCCTCTTAATCGATCAAATAAGTCATCGATCCCGGGCAACGGATACTTATTCTTGATCGTTACTTCATTCAAAGGCACGATAATCAATGCACATTCTAAGACTTCCATCCTTCTTGCGACAAACAAAACCGGGCTCCCACGGTGATGAACTTGGTCTAATGAAACCTTTTCTTGCGCCTCAATCGCTTCTTCATTTCCACTAACTCGTCGGTAGGCATCCGATATGGTCTCTTTGATATCGGTCTGCACTGGCGCTAACTCGATAACGAACTCGATATCACGGTCCGTGGCAATCCCGCAAATCTTCCGAAACACATCCGGTATTCCTCGCCATCGCACATCTTCCATCTTCGATGGCTTTCACGCGTGGACCATTAATCGCCCATCTCGAATCGCGGTCGCTGAAACTCCACTTTCTTGCCACTAGGGCCTTCCAAAGTCACGATCCTTCGCCACAATCCAAAACAAATTTTTATGCTTTGACAACCAATCCATTCCAAGGATGACGCCTAGGATTGCGCGTCTATCAAGATAAGATTCGCTAGAAATTTATCCCATCCATAAGCAACTTAGCTCCCAAACACCCAAGGCTAGATCTAAGCTCGGATCACCGGGCTTGGACTAAGAGCACACACTTAAGATTCACCACTTTAAATCCATTCTTGGTTGCAAAACTTTGAGACACAAACGAATGCGAAGCCCGTAATCAAACAAAAGCGTGGCAGTAATCGAGTTGACCGAAACTTACCCAAGACGACGTCCCGTTGCCTCTTGAGCTCCATCCGCGGTGATGTGGTTGATCCTTCCACGCACCGTTGATCGCGGCGATGCTCCAGCCTGGCTTGGTGCGCGATTTCTCCCGAGGTGGTACCTTGGCGGTGTCGTTCCCAAGTTGAAACGAATCGGCGTGATGCCTCCTTACGTGGACACCTATTGGAAAAGTGCCCTGCTCGTTGCAAGTATAGCATCTCTTCACCGCGGATTGCCGATTTCCTCCGTGCATTGTTGCCTGTCTTTGGTGTCTGAAAATTCGATTGGCATGGCGAGGTGTAGGAGTTGATGTCTTATTTGGTACCGTGGTTGGAATCTAGCAAATTGCTTTGTGGTGACATCCTCAAACGTAGATGATTTGGACGCCCACCGATTGTTCATCAAGCGCTTACGGTTTTCACCTAGCTCTTTGCGCTTATCCTCTAGGATCAAAGCCTTATTTACCAGCTCCCAAAATGGGAAATTGTGGGTAATCACCCCACCAGAGTCCCGAGTTCATCCCTTCATGAAACGAGACTGTTCGCTTTATCTGCCGCTACGCCTTGAGGGCATAGCGAGCTAAGCGAGTAAATTTGTTCAAGTATTCGCCTTTGGTTGGCCTCCTTGCTTCAAAGCTCAACTCCTCCTTCTTAAGATCCATCATTCCCTGCGGGACATGATATCGCGGAAAGCATTAGTAAACTCCTCCTGTGTTATCTCTGTGGGGCTCCATGAGCGGCACAAGAGTTCTCCCACCACTCTGCGGCGGTCTCTTCCAGCTTGATGAGAGGCGAAAGCACCTTCTCATTTCCTTCACACCGAGTGATATGCGCTTCTTCTCAATTGTCCTAAGCCGCCATCGGCTTCCAAAGGATTCACATTTCGAAAAAGTTGGTGGCCTAGTCCTCATAAAACTCGATAGCTTTGACATAGGTCGAGGTCCACCATGATTGTTCTGAGTTGCGGTGGTTGTTGTGATTTATCGCGATTGGTCATCTCACGATCCGCCGATCATTGTCTGCATCGCTTGAGTCTGTGGCCGCCGTAAATGCTCCTAGATTCTCGCATGTCATCGTCGGTGGTTGAGGGTCGCCTCCATCGTTGGGGTTGTCATTCGACGCAGCCCACTTCTCAAGCACCGTTGTTTCCTCGAGTATTCACCATCCGATGATTGCCTCTTAGGTTAGGAAAGGTAGATGTAGCATAGATGAGAAGTAAGAATTTCTAAAGCGGGAGATATGTTATACCCAAACTGAACAATTCTTTATTTAACTTGGTATGGTGCTTATTTAAGCCTACAAGCTTTGCAACACATAACGCACACTCAAGATTACAAAGAAGCAAACTAAACACGAAACCTTAACGCCAACTAAAAGGTAAAGACTAACTTAAAGACGCGACTCACACTCGAGTCTCAACACGGCCAAGGTCGACACTCACTCATCCGACCACTCGGTCGAGGTCGATCCGGCGATACACCGGTGGATGAGCGGGCATCGGAGCGAACCTATCCCGTGACCTACTACTAGATCCTCTGCAACAACGGGTCACAGACCCTCCGGCTCCCACTCGCTCCTCTCGATCCTCCTCGGACTCCTCACCGCTCTGAACTCCCCGAGTCACGCGCCCAGCTCGTCCTCAATCGCCTGTGGCCTCTCCGGCTCGCTGATCATCCCGATGGTCAAGCACGGTCACCTCGAGCTCTCGCCGCCACTCTAAGTGCCTCGCATACGAGTCCCGGCTCCCGGTAGTATCTCTCATGTGATCCTCCGGCAAGGGCGAACTCGCAAGGTGCGTCGCAGAGCACACTCGCTTCCTCGATCCGCGTCTTCGCACGCTTGAACGTCGGGTGCGGTCGAACATCGAATCGTGAAGCTCGTCGGCGTAGTCGCGCGCAGACACGCGAAGAGCAAGGCGGCGACCTCTCGATTGCAACCTCGCACGAGAATCTTGGCGAGAGATGTTGATTGGCTCGCTAGCTTCCTCGCTCTCCCGAGCGTAGATGATCAACTTGCAAATGAATCCTCGGTGAACACCATTCACCGCCCACCGCCTCCTCGGTAAAGTGGACGATAGAAGCCTCAAGCGCCTCAAGTACTCTCCACAGCTCCATGGCGAGCCGCCACCGACTCTCAAAGGTCGAACGATCGCAGATCCGCTCCACAAGAACTTTGAAATAAGTTCTCCACCAAACGGCAAGTAAAGCGGTAAATTCAGCCAAGGCAAGAAGTAGAGAATGAGATGAGTCAAGAGTGTTTTATTAGTCAAGTTTGGATTTTTTTAGAAAATAGTTTTGGACTCTCACAAGACACCTCCACACTATCTAGGCCAAGACCTACAACAAGATGCTCGATACCACCTCTCAGAGGGACCCGAATCCACCGATTCGAACCCACCGTGTTTCTTGCACTATTCCTGTGATCAACGCTAGTGCACACGACTTAACATTGGTACATATCACATCATACACAACGATAATAGAATAATAGTTCATTTATTGATATAGCTAAATGTATGATCTTATGACCAACTTACATTATTAAGCCACGCAGGCAAGGCGAGAATATAAGCTAATAATTAGCAAATGAAAGTAGAAACGTAGATAGCTCATCGTTCACCACAGCAACCGACAAGGCTCGGACCCTAATGACTCGTGTCTTCATGAACTTCATCTTCCAACACAGTGTAGATTCTTCAACTGTTGATTATTGTTGTTTGGCAAGGGTGAGTACTTAAAGCACTCAACAAGTTGTGCATGTAATGCATTCTATTTATCTATATGTAAGGCTTATTCCAAAGGATAGGCTATCATGGCTATTTGGCAATAAGCAAGATTTATGAACAAATACAGAATTAGATTGTAAAGAATGTAAAACAAATAGCAATAATAAATAAATTCAGATTTCTCAAGTAAACCAAGTTCCCAATCCTAAATCAAGTTCCAATCTTCCATATGGCCATCCCGCCATCCCAACCAAGTTGTCCAATTTATTAATCTAACCCTTAATCAGAATTCAGAGCATTGCTCAATACCATGAGCACGGCTATCCGAATAGTTTCACACTGCAGAGGTTATGCACTTTACCCACGTGATACAACCAAACACCACAAAGGCGAAAGATTATAACAAAGCCTTTACAATGCTCTATCTTAATCCGATACTACCCGCTAAGGTTTCAACATCATGGTCTCAGAAACCACATCCGTGGCCCCCTCTTGCGCCATGTGAATTACACCGACCCGGAACTCACACCGACCACGATAGTATCAACATTAAGACTTTGCAAATTACTCACTAGGTCGCCCATACTGGATATGTGGTTGCATGATTGACTCAGTCAAAGGCTTGCAAGGTTAAGTCCTTAGTGTGATCAAGGCAAGACATCCACATACCATCGCCCATTGGGCCCACCTTGGCCTCCTCGCCCTTGCCACTTGCCCCAATCTAAGTTATTATCACCCGTTGATTACCAAGCACCACGTGCCATCAACAATTCAACATCGCTGCGTGACATGACTCGCCACAACAACTCAATCTCCTCGTGTGATCCCACATGACACACAAGTTAATAACATTGTTCCATATTCCATTAATCAAGATTAATTATCAATGGTGATGACACATGTGATGACGTGGCATGGCTAAGCAACTAATACGAACTAAACCTCCAATGTTGATTATAATTATTAACCAACTATATTAAACCAATCTAAGGTGACAATGGATCATGGCATACAATGACAAGGTAGGGTATAGATCAATCTCATTATTTTAGCTAAGCCCAAACTAATTTGAAACAGTTGTATATTTGAAATATATGCAATAGCGTAAATCAAACATAGCAATTTTATAAACATGGGTTCAACATGATCAAAGCACAACTTGCCTTGGAATAGGTCCTGATCTTGATCTGAAGATTGCTCTTGGGTTGCTTGATCTTCCTCAAGCGCCGCACAATTCAACGTCTACGCTGCATCAAAGAGAAAAGCAAATAAATGCCAAAACAGAGAGCAATTGAACTCCAAAATCAAATAAAATTCACCATTAAATAGATCTCAATTTTATAAATTTTTAGAAACTGGAATCACTCAAACCGAGTTACGATGCAAAAGATATAGCCTTTTGAAGTTTGAAATAAATATCAAATCGTAAAATCGGAAAATACGAATTTAACAGATTTATTTTTTATCTTGAAAAATCGATTTATGACGTCAGCGTGACGTCAGCCCTGGCCCGAGCGAGCTCTCCGGTCGACACGCGTGCCCCCTCGGTCCATGGATCGCGCCCACGACTTCCTCGGGTTCACGGTGCACCTGCTCCACGTGATTTCGCCATCGACACGCGGCCCCGTGACGATGTCGACTCGGCGCCCAAAGACGCGCTTATTCGACGTACACGCCCGGCGCCACGCCGTTGTTCGGTCCGATCCGCATCCACGTGAGCGACACGCGCGACGAACCAAAGCAAGCCACGCCGACGGCGAGGCACAGGCCCTAGGGTCGTCGGCGCGAGGTCGGAGAGTACCTTCGAACGCCTCAACGCGGCTAAACCGATGACGCGGTCGGATGCTTCTCGGATCACGTAACGACGGCGGCGAGGACTTCTTCAATGGCGGCGCGCCTCCACGGACCTTCTTCTCCGGCGTCCCGGGCGGAAGTAAGGCGCGCGACGGCTTCTTCTCGGCGAGACGGTTCTAAGGGTCTGCCATAACCTCAAGCTCCACGGACGCCGACGAAATCGCAGAACACGACGGCGGCGGCGGTATCTAGCCCAAATCCCAATGAACGGTGGCGGTTTTCGGTCACGCGTTAGGGTTTTTGCTCATGACTTCTGGCGAACGCGCGGCGCTCCTTATAAAGCACCACGAGTCCTCCCTTGCCCGATTCTGCGCGGTGTCCGCGACGAACACGGCGGCGCTAGAGTCCGACTCGGGCACGCTCGAGAAGAAGACGCGAACCGTCCGTCGCGCAGATCAACGGCCACGATGCACTCCGCATTGGAAAATGCGGACCGCAACTCAATCCGGAACTTCCCCACACGATCTCCACCGCACACTAAAGATCCGACGGCTAGCATGCACTCTTCTAGAACTTGGGCCAAGCGGGCGGTGGTGCAAAGCTTTGGGCTGCGCAGGACGGCCCACGCCAAGACAAAGACATGGGCTCGGCCCGACATTGTGCAATGAATTTCAAAAGGGTTTTTCAATTAAATTAATTCCATAAATTCATTTTATTTATTTTAGGCAATAAAACAATCAAGAAAATCCAGAAAAATCTCAAAATACTTTGAGACATTCTAGACTTAAATAAAATATTTTTGGCAAAACTTTATCTTAACTTTGCATGATTTAAATACTTTTGAATAAAAGCAATAAACTTGAAATAAGATTTAATTCCAATAAATCGAGAAAAATCCAAATAAATTCAGTAAAATCACAAATGCACTTTTAAACAATAAAAACTTAATTAAGCCAAATTTTGGGATGTTACAAACCTCCCCTTAATGTAATCTCGACAGAGATTCGTGGCTAAATATATAATAGGTTCTGAATTTCGACTTCAAATCTTCTTCACGCTCCAAGTGGCTTCACTTTCGGGATGATTGCTTCATCAACTCGCAAAGCTTAATAGACTTGTTTTCGTCCGCGCCCATAACATCCAAAATTTCGATGGTTGCTCTTTATAAGTCAAATCTTCTTGCAGCTCTATTGCATCCAACGGGTTTGCTCTGTTGGTACTCGAGACACTTCTTAAGCTGCGACACATGGAACACATCATGCACTCCTGCCAAGGACTGAGGCAACTCTAACTGATAAGCCACCTCTCCTCGACGGCTCAAAATCTTGAACGGACTAACATATCTTGGTGCAAGCTTCCTTTAACATGGAATCTTTAACGCCTTGAGAGGGTAACCTCGAGATACACATGATCTTCTCGTTCAAAACTCAAATCTCGACGACGATTATCTGCGTAGCTTTTCTCGTCTTGGTGTGCTATCTTTAATCTCCCTCTGATCATTGCAACTTGACTTTCTGCCTCTTCGAGAATATCCGGCCCAAAAACCAAACGCTCTCCTGTTTCATTCCAATTCAACGGGGTACGACAAGCACGCCCATACAACGCCTCGAATGGTGACATCGTAGGCTAGCTTGATAACTATTATTATAATCAATTTGCGTATGGCAAACATTTATCCCAAGAGGTAGCATAAGCTAAAGCACAAGCTCTCAACATATCCTCTAAAATCGATTTACTCTCTCACCGACCATCCGTCTGCGGGTGATATGTCAGACTAAAATTCAGACGGTTCCCATTGCTTCGTGCAACTTATTCCAAAATCTCGAGGTAAATTGGGTACCTGTTCGACACAATCTTCTTGGGCACTCCATGCAAACATACAATCCTCGACATGTACAATTCTGCTAAACGATCTCCGGAGTAAGTGGTCTTTACTGGGATGAAATGAGCGACCTTGGTTAAACGATCCACAATACCCAAATGGAATCGTAACCTTTACGAGTCTTAGGTAGACCGTGATAAAATCCATTCCGATTTCTTCCCACTTCCATTCCGAATTTTTAACTACCGCAATGCATCAATGGTCTTTGGTGCATGGCTTTACTCTTTGACATACGCCGATAATGCAACATGCTCACCACTTCACGCTTCATATTCGCCACCGTAATCTCTCCTTCAAATCTCGTACATCTTGGCACTTCTGGATGAATTGAGTACTTAGAATCGTGAGCTTCCTCAAGAATCAATTGTTTCAGCTCCTTTATATCCGACGCAAATTCGCTTTTAAAGAACATGGTTCCTTGCTCATCCAGAGTGAAATCTAAGGCTAGGCCTTCTTCCTTTTAGCCTTGATTTTTGAAATTTTATCGTCATCTTGTTGACCTTCTCTAATCTGATCCTCTAGTGTTGGCTTCACTTCTAGCGCAGCTATCATTCCTTAGAACGACTTCCAATCTTAGCTTCAAATTCCTTGCATAATTAGGTTGATCCTCCATTGACACGGTATTTGCGCTATGGCTCTTTCGACTCGAGCATCCGCCACCACATTGGCTTTTCCAGGTGATAATGGATTCCCACGTTATAATCCTTAATTAGCTCGACCATCTTCGCTGCCTCATATTCAGTCACTTGAGTGAATATGTATTTCAGCTCTTATGGTCCGTATATATCTCACATCTATTTCCTATGAGATAATGACGCCATATCTTTAAAGCATGCACTACGGACTAACTCCAAATCATGCGTTGGGTAATTCACTTCATGTGGTCTTAATCGTCTTGACGCATAAGCAACGACTTTGCCTTCTTGCATTAACACGCATCCCAAGCCTTGCTTCAAGCATCGCAAGAAATGTCAAATCCATTACGCACATCCGCAACACTAATACGAGGTCGTTGTTAAACGCTTCTTTAATTCCATGAAACTTTTCTCACTCTGGCGCCCATGCAAACTTCTTTTCTTTCTTCAACAATCTGCGTCGGGGTTTAGCAATTGTCGAGAATCCTTCTATGAACCGACGGTAATATCCCGCCATTCCCGTAAAACTACGGATCGGGTAATGACTTCGGTGGCTCGATTGCAACATCAAGGTCCACTTTGTCGGGTCGATTGCGACTCCTTTGGTAGTCATTACATGACCCAAGAATTCGACTTTCTCCTTCCGTAATTCACACTTGCTAAACTTTGCATATAGTCGATGCTCTCGCATCCTGCCTAAAACCATCCTTAGATGTTTCGCATGCTCTTCTTGGTCTTTGAGTAAACCAAAATATCGCCTATGAAGACCACAACGAACTTATCCAAGTAATCCATGAAAACCTTATTCATCATGTTCATGAAATACGCTGGGGCATTAGTCAATCCAAATGACATGACTGTGAACTCATAATGTCCATATCGCGAGAAAACGCGGTCTTAGGTATATCCTCCGCCGGATCTTCAATCGATGGTATCACGAACGAAGATCTATCTTGAGAAAACTCCAGCTCCTCTTAATCGATCAAATAAGTCATCGATCCCGGCAACGGATACTTATTCTTGATCGTTACTTCATTCGAAGGCACGATAATCAATGCACATTCTAAGACTTCCATCCTTCTTGCGACAAACAAAACCGGGCTCCCCACGGTGATGAACTTGGTCTAATGAAACCTTTTCTTGCGCCTCAATCGCTTCTTCATTTCCACTAACTCGCGGTAGGCATCCGATATGGTCTCTTTGATATCGGTGTTGCACTCGGCGCTAACTCGATAACGAACTCGATATCACGGTCCGTGGCAATCCCGCAAATCTTCCGAAACACATCCGGTATTCCTCGCCACCGCACATCTTCCATGCCGATGGCTTTCACGCTGTGGACCATTAATCGCCCATCTCGAATGCGGTCGCTTGAAACTCCACTTTCTTGCCACTAGGGCCTTCCAAAGTCACGATCCTTCGCCACAATCCAAAACGAATTTTTATGCTTTGACAACCAATCCATTCCAAGGATGACGCCTAGGATTGCGCGTCTATCAAGATAAGATTCGCTAGAAATTTATCCCATCCATAAGCAACTTAGCTCCCAAACACCCAAGGCTAGATCTAAGCTCGATCCCGGGCTTGGACTAAGAGCACACACTTAAGATTCACCACTTTAAATCCATTCTTGGTTGCAAAACTTTGAGACACAAACGAATGCGAAGCTCCGTAATCAAACAAATCATGGCAGTGTAATCGAGTTGACCAGAACTTACCCAAGACGACGTCTCGTTGCCTCTTGAGCTCCATCCGCGGTGATGTGGTTGATCCTTCCACGCACCGTTGATCGCGGCGATGCTCCAGCCTTGGCTTGTGCGCGATTTCTCTCGAGGTGGTACCTTGGCGGTGTCGCTCCCAAGTTGAAACGAATCGGCGTGATGCCTCCTTCGTGGACACCTATTGGAAAAGTGCCTGGCTCGTTGCAAGTATAGCATCTCTTCACCGCGGATTGCCGATTTCCTCCGTGCATTGTTGCCTGTCTTTGGTGTCTCAAAATTTCGATTGGCATGGCGAGGTGTAGGAGTTGATGTCTTATTTGCGGTACCGTGGTTGGAATCTAGCAAATTGTCGTGGTGACATCCTCAAACGTAGATGATTTGGACGCCCACCGATTGTTCATCAAGCGCTTACGGTTTTCACCTAGCTCTTTGCGCTTATCCTCTAGGATCAAAGCCTTATTTACCGCCTCCCGAAAATCTGGGAAATTGTGGGTAATCACCCCACAGTAGTCCCGAGTTCATCCCTTCATGAAACGAGATATGTTCGCTTTATCTGTCGCTACGCCTTCGAGGGCATAGCGAGCTAATCGAGTAAATTTGTTCAAGTATTCGCCACCGTTGGCCTCCTTGCTTCAAAGCTCAACTCCTCCTTCTTAAGATCCATCATTCCTCCGGGACATGATATCGCGGAAAGCATTAGTAAACTCCTCCTGTGTTATCTCTGTGGGGCTCCATGAGCTGACAAGAGTTCTCCCACCACTCTGCGGCGGTCCTTCCAGTTGATGAGAGGCGAAAGCACCTTCTCATTTCCTTCACACCGAGTGATATGCGACTTCTTCTCAATTGTCCTAAGCCGTCCATCGGCTTCCAAAGGATTCACATTTCGAAAAAGTTGGTGGCCTAGTCCTCATAAAATCGATAGCTTTGACATAGGTCGAGGTCCACCATGATTGTTCCGAGTTGCGTGGTTGTTGTGATTTATCTTTGCATTGGTCATCTGCTTGATCCGCCGCATCATTATGTGCATCGCTTGAGTCAGGCCGCCGTAAATGCTCCTAGATTCTCGCATGTCATCGTCGGTGGTTGAGGGTCGCCTCCATCGTTGGGGTTGTCATTCGACGATCCACTTCAAGCACCGTTGTTTCTCGAGTATTCACCATCCGATGATTGCCTCTTAGGTTAGGAAAGGTAGATGTAGCATAGATGAGAAGTAAGAATTTCTAAAGCGGGAGATATGTTATACCCAAATGAACAATTCTTTATTTAACTTGGTATGGTGCTTATTTAAGCCTACAAGCTTTGCAACACATAACGCACACTCAAGATTACAAAGAAGCAAACTAAACACGAAACCTTAACGCCAACTAAAAAGGTAAAGACTAACTTAAAGACGCGACTCACACTCGAGTCTCAACACGCTCCAAGGTCGACACTCACTCATCCGACCACCGGTCGAGGCCGATCCGCGATACACCGTGGATGAGCGGGCATCGGAGCGAACCTATCCCGTGACCTACTACTAGATCCTCCGCAACAACGGGTGCAGACTCCCCTCCGCTCCCACTCGCTCCTCCTGGATCCTCCTCGGACTCCTCACCGGTGGCTCTGAACTCCCCGAGTCACGCGCTCCGGCTCGTCCTCAATCGCCTCGTGGCCTCTCCTCGGTGATCATCCCGATGGTCAAGCACGGTCACCTCGAGCTCTGCGCCGCCACTCTAAGTGCCTCGTATACGTCTCGGCTCCGGTAGTATCTCTCATGTGATCCTCCCGGCAAGGGCGAACTCGCAAGGTGCGTCGCAGAGCACACTCGCTCCCCTCGATCCGTCGTCTTCGCACGCTTGAACGTCTGGGTGCGGTCGAACATCAATCGTGAAGCTCGTCGGCGTAGTCGCGGCAGACACGGCGAAGAGCAAGGCGGCGACCTCTGGATTGCAACCTCGCACGAGAATCTTCCGCGAGATGTTGATTGGCTCGCTAGCTTCTCGTTCTCCCGCGTAGATGATCAACTTGCAAATGAATCCTCGGTGAACACCATTCACCGCCCACCGCCTCGGTAAAGTGGACGATAGAAGCCTCAAGCGTCGAAGTACTCTCCACGGCTCCATGGCGAGCCGCCACCGACTCTCAAAGGTCTGAACGATCAAGATCCGCTCCACAAGAACTTTGAAATAAGTTCTCCACCCGAAACGGCAAGTAAAACGGTAAATTCAGCCAAGGCAAGAAGTAGAGAATGAGATGAGTCAAGAGTGTTTTATTAGTCAAGTTTGGATTTTTTTTTAGAAAATAGTTTTGGACTCTCACAAGACACCTCCACACTATCTAGGCCAAGACCTCTGGTCAAGATGCTCGATACCACCTCAGAGGGACCCGAATCCATCGATTCGAACCCACCGTGTTTATCGTGACTATTCCGGGATCAACGCTAGTGCACACGACTTAACATTGGTACATATCACATCATACACAACGATAATAGAATAATAGTTCATTTATTGATATAGCTAAATGTATGATCTTATGACCAACTTACATTATTAAGCCACGCAGGGCAAGACTGAGAATATAAGCTAATAATTAAGCAGCGGAAAGTAGAAACGTAGATAGCTCATCGTTCACCACAGGCAACCGACAAGGCTCGGACCCTAATGACTCGTGTCTTCATGAACTTCATCTTCCAACACAGGTGTAGATTCTTCAACTGTTGATTATTGTTGTTTGGCAAGGGTGAGTACTTAAAGCACTCAACAAGTTGTGCATGAATGCGATTCTATTTATCTATATGTAAGGCTTATTCCAAAGGATAGGCTATCATGGCTATTTGGCAATAAGCGGCATTTATGAACAAATCTGAGAATTAGATTGTAAAGAATGTAAAACAAATAGCAATAATAAATAAATTCAGTATTTCTCAAGTAAACCAAGTTCCCAATCCTAAATCAAGTTCCAATCTTCCATATGGCCATCCCGCCATCCCAACCAAGTTGTCCAATTTATTAATCTAACCCTTAATCAGTAATTCCGAGCATTGCTCAATACCGCGAGCACGGCTATCCGAATAGTTTCACACTGCAGAGGTTATGCACTTTACCCACGTGATACAACCAAACACCACAAAGGCGAAAGATTATAACAAAGCCTTTACAATGCTCTATCTTAATCCGATACTACCCGCTAAGGTTTCAACATCAAGGTCTCGTAAACCACATCCGTGGCCCCCTCTTGCGCCATGTGAATTACACTCGACCAGGAACTCACACCGACCACGATAGTATCAACATTAAGACTTTGCAAATTACTCAGCTAGGTGGCCCATACGCACATGTGGTTGCATGATTGACTCAGTCAAAGGCTTGCAAGGTTAAGTCCTTAGTGTGATCAAGGCAAGACATCCACATACCATCGCCCATTGGGCCCACCTTGGCCTCCTCGCCTTGCCACTTGCCCCAATCTAAGTTATTATCACCCGCTGATTACCAAGCACCACGTGCCATCAACAATTCAACATCGTTGCGTGACATGACTCGCCACAACAACTCAATCTCTCGTGTGATCCCACATGACACACAAGTTAATAACATTGTTCCATATTCCATTAATCAAGATTAATTATCAATGGTGATGACACATGTGATGACGTGGCATGGCTAAGCAACTAATACGAACTAAACCTCCAATGTTGATTATAATTATTAACCAACTATATTAAACCAATCTAAGGTGACAATGGATCATGGCATACAATGACAAGGTAGGGTATAGATCAATCTGGTATTTTAGCTAAGCCCAAACTAATTTGAAACAATTGTATATTTGAAATATATGCAATAGCGTAAATCAAACATAGCAATTTTATAAACATGGGTTCAACATGATCAAAGCACAACTTGCCTTGAATAGGTCCTGATCTTGATCTGAAGATTGCTCTTGGGTTGCTTGATCTTCCTCGAGCGCCGCACAATTCAACGTCTCACGCTGCATCAAAGAGAAAAGCAAATAAATGCCAAAACAGAGAGCAATTGAACTCCAAAAATCAAATAAAATTCACCATTAAATAGATCTCAATTTTACAAATTTTTAGAAACTGGAATCACTCAAATCCGAGTTACGATGCAAAAGATACTGACCTTTTGAAGTTTGAAATAAATCATCAAATCGTAAAATCGTAAAATACGAATTTAACAGATTTATTTTTATATGAAAAATCGATTTATGACGTCAGCGTGACGTCAGCCCTGGCTCGAGCTCTCGGTCCGACACGCGCCCCCTCGGTCCATGGATCGCGCCCACGACTTCCTCGGGTTCACGGTGCACCTGCTCCACGTGATTTCGGCCATCGACACGCGGGCCCGCACGATCTCGACTTCGGCGCCAAGACGCTGCATTCGACGTGCCACGCCAGCGCCACGTCGTTGCCCGGTCCGATCTGGCATCCACGTGAGCGACACGCGGCGACGAACCAGCAAGCCACGTCGACGGCGAGGCACAGGCCCTAAGGGTCGCTCGCGGCGAGGTCGGAGAGTACCTTCGGGAACGTCTCAACGCGGCGAAACTGATGACGCGGTCGGATGCTTCTCTGGATCACCAGAACGACGGCGGCGAGGACTTCTTCAATGGCGGCGGCGGCCTCCACGGGGACCTTCTTCTCCGGCGTCCTTCGGGCGGAAGTAAGGTGCGCACGGGCTTCTTCTCGGCGAGACGGTTCTAAGGGTCTCGCCATAACCTCAAGCTCCACGGGACGACGAAATCGCAGAACACGACGGCGGCGGCGCTCGGTATCTAGCCCGAAATCCCAATGAACGGTGGCGGTTTCGGGTCACGCGGTTAGGGTTTTTGCTCATGACTTCGCGAACGCGCGCGCCTTATAAAGCACCACGAGTCCCTCCTTGCCCGATTCTGCGCGGTGTCGCGGCGAACACGGCGGCGGCGCTAGAGTCGACTCGCACGCTCGAGAAGAAGACGCGAACCGTCCGATGCGCAGATCAACGGCCACGATGCACTCCGCATTGGAAAACGGACCGCAACTCAATCCAACGGAACTTCCCCACACGATCTCCACCGCACACTAAAGATCCGACGGCTAGCATGCACTCTTCTAGAACTTGGGCCAAGCGGGCGGTGGTGCAAAGCTTTGGGTCGCGCAGGACGGCTTCACGCCAAGACAAAGACATGGGCTCGCCCGACATTGTTGCAATGAATTTCAAAAGGGTTTTTCAATTAAATTAATTCCATAAATTCATTTTATTTATTTTAGGCAATAAAACAATCAAGAAAATCCAGAAAAATCTCAAAAATACTTTGAGACATTCGGACTTAAATAAAATATTTTGGCAAAACTTTATCTTAACTTTGCACTGATTTAAATACTTTTGAATAAAAAGCAATAAACTTGAAATAAGATTTAATTCCAATAAATCCAGAAAAATCCAAATAAATTCCAGAAAATCACAAATGCACTTTTAAACAATAAAAACTTAATTAAGCCAAATTTTGGGATGTTACATAATATTTGTGAATGAAACTTTGCTAATTTACGTTTCATGCAGTCACCTCCACCACTGTGTGAATTTGAGTAGTGGTTTGATACGAAGATCAACCCCGACGACCAACGGCTTCTTGACCAAGCCAACCGGTAGGAGGAGTTCACACGACAGCTTCAAGAGCAGCGCGATGCCGCACGCGAGGAGGCACGTAAGAAGGAAGCGGAGGAGAAGGAGGCCGACAGAGAGAGGAAATGAGAGAGGGCGCGGCGTGCCAGAGATGCCCCACCGGAGGCATGGCAAATGGGAAATGGCCTCGAAGCACTCAATAGATGTCTAGTTTTAACTTTTATTTTCCTTGCTCGTGGTACTCCTTCCAGTTTTAAGCCGTAATAAAGAGTGTGGCCTACCTTATTTTCCGCAGTAACCTATGATTCGACCTTCGTTATGATATTTTGCGTGCTGCTGAAAAGGCTTAAGCGTTTCATTGTTGCCTCGACCATAATACTTTGGGTTATTGCACTGCCAGGATTAATATGCAAAGCAAGGTGTAAATAAAATATTTTCCCGCCATATGGTACTGCATATATCGAAGAGCAAACCTAGGTCGTTCTCCCTACAAATTACATTTGAACATGATATTTCGCGGGCTGCTGAAAAGGCTTCAGTATGTCATGCAAGTGAGTCTACTTACAATCATTTGGTTTATTCAACTGAGCTCATTCCTATTTTTTTTTGAAAAAATGGGACACCTAACACCCTACGAACAAGACATATTTATTTCAGTATTTTTCGAGCCATGGTTCGTATAGTTTGTTCATGACACACTAACTGGCCTTTAAGTAAAATTTATTTATACAACTTAAATTTGCACGACACATCGTACTTTTCACAACGTAATGCAAATGCTTATATATTAATTAATATTTTAAAATTTATCTTGTTCTAGTTGGACCTTCCTAGTAATGCGACGACATTTAACGGTAGTTCTCGAGATTTTAATAGCCTTAATATACCATGCGCGTGGGATCATTGCGCGGCGCACGTCGGATGTAGTTGGGCGCGGCGGTACCGCGCGCGCGACTGACGAGATAAAGGCTCGCTTTCGACTTCCTGCGAAAGATACGACTTCGAGTCACTTAAATATAACATATGTCAGTAAATCGATACTAACAGGTATCAATAATTTAAATATTAGTGCTTTCAACTTATCTTATATTTTGCCTAATACATACAAACAATTACAGTAAATCAATACTAAGAGGTATCACGTACTTAAAGATCGGTATTTTCGTTAAAATTTATTTCTAATCAATACTAAGAGATATTAACTGTTTAAAGATATAAAATATTAAAGTATATCAGTACTATGACCATTTCCGTTATTTTTCTCGTATTGATTATTCTCGGAAACGAATTTAAGAATTAAAATTACAAAAAAAAAAATCAGTCCTGTCGCCCCCATACTTGGGCGACAGGACTGTGCACCGTTAAATGGTCGTCGGGGCTGGCACCTATCGCCCAGTGTTGGGGCGGCGACAGGGGCCCAAAAGTGGAAATTTTTCACCCCGACACCTAGTTTTGAAAAAAACTTTTAAAAAAATATTAAAGAAAAAAAAATTCAATGGACTACCAGGCCAACCCGACCCGTTAGGCCCGCGAAGACCGGACCGGCACGGCCCAAAAGGCTAACGGGCCGTGCCTGAGCCGTCACCTCGGCACGTGGGCCGGCACTGCCCGTTTAATAACCGAGCCTAAATGAGCCATACCGCCGGTTAAACGGGCCGGACTGTGCCGTGCCGCCTGTTTGGCCATCTCAGTCCAGAAGCACGACGATCACAACAGATGCTCTAGCCCATTCACAGCCTCTCTTTGGGTGCACCACTGATCAAAATGCGGCTGGATCCAAGTGAAAATTGAGCGGTTCATGGGCCCGGCCCAACTGAAATCCGAAAAGATCACAGCGTACGCATCACGTCGCGGCCTCGTGGGCGGCTGCGCTGTGCAAAGCCTGCAACATGAGCAGGCGGCGCAGTTCCCGCACCGTCGCGAGCCTACCCAGGCGCGCCGGATAGAAGCCCGCCCCGGATCGTACGGCCACGCGGCACCCTCGCCTCCTAGTTCCTACCCGGCGGCTGGCTGGAGTTCGCGCGGGTGGCGGCGGGCGCGCGCGGTGCTGTGCCTCGCGGGGCTCTACGGCCTCGCCAAGAGCCGCGCCGGCCCGCTCCGCCCCGCCGTCAACGCCGCCGCCTTCCTTGATCGCAAGGTACGCGCACCCCATTTCGGCATCCCCCCTTCCCCTCTAAAGATCGTTGTTGTGCCTCGTGCGGTTGCTGACTTGGTCGGGGCCTCTGTGCACGCATAAATCTGGCTACTAGGAATGTGGGATTGGTTCCTTGGGTTTAATTACGATTATAGAGTACAGTGGTTGTTGTGAATTGTGATCGATAGATTCCCTTGATTTGGACGCATGTTACTAGTGAGACATTTTTTTACCAGATTGCGAGGTTCCAAATTTTCTATCGAGTTAGTACTGAGAGTACCAAAAATTGATTCCTTCGTCTTTTAAATTTTTTATACCTTTTGGTACTATCATAATGTGAATTTTAGTACCTTCTAGAAGGACGGTAAAAAAATCTCGTTACGAACAGTCCGGAGGTTGTGGTGAATTGCTAGCTGCAGATCACTGTTCGGAGGTGAGAAATGGTGTTCCTACTAGTGTTTTGGAACTTGCACGGATCAATTGATAAAATGCCTTTACTTGCATGTGCTATTGATAAAATACCCCGTAATCATGTCAGTGAGACAAACAGGACATTTTATCAATTGCACCAATGTTTGGCATCGATTTGCCCACATTAGGTAGGCCTCTTTGGATGTTACTAATCTTGGTTGATATAGAAGTAGCAAGCACATTGAGTTGTCTTCTTACCTTTTGAAAGCACAATCAACAGATATCAGCAAAATCAGATGTCTTCTAGATATACATTGTCTTGTTTTATTACTTGTGTATTTTCTGTGACCAAATTCCATGCTGGTATCTGGTGATTGTTATTGACACTTAGCTCCGGATGTTTGCAACTTTGGATCGAAGGAATGTTTGTTGTTTGGATCAAAGAAATATTTGTCGACGTTGATTGGATGGATCCTTCGATGATGACAGGTTGATGACATTGCGCAAGAATTGAACCGGAAAATTCCACCAACGCTGAAGACCGCCTCATCCCAAGCCTACAACGTCGCGCGAGACGCGCCGGAGGTGGCAAGGGAGCTTCTCACCGAAGTGCAGAAGTCCGGCGTGACCGGCGCGGGCCGCGCGGCGTACATGAAGATGGAGCTGGTGGCCAAGGAACTCTACCTCCGCTACGGGCCGGCGGCGGGGCACCTCGCCGTCTCCACCTGGAGGTCCCTGGACAAGCTGCCGCTGTTCCCGCAGGTGGCGCAGATCGCCGTCCCTACCGCCGCGCACTGGGCCGAGAGGTACGACAACGCGATCGGCTTCGCGGCGGCGCGCTACCTCCCGCCCATCCCGACCCAGGTCTGAACCGCTCGTGAAGTGAACTTCTGAAGTCCCAAGTTAGATGGTAGCAATAGCATCGTTGGTTCGGTGCTGTAACACAAGTGTCAAGGATGGTGGTCTCTGTCTGCACTACGTCTTCTACTTGTGTGGTGTCTGCTGTTGCTTGCATCTCTGTAAAGATGCTTCATGTCGCAATCATTGGATAATGCAATGCAATTGGTGTTTGTGCTTCCTCTGTCTTGAATCCGGCATTTCGGGCTATTGATCATATTGTGTTGGTAAGCAGCTCTATGGCCTGTGTCAAGTGTCAGCAGCCTCTTTGATTCGTCTAAAGACATGAATATGCCTGATTTGATATGCACATGAACTATGCATAGGCCTGTGGTTGATCTCATTGCATGATAGCTACTAAAAACTTGGTTACCAATCGATGCGGCAGGTTTCTGTGATGATTCTCTACGTATAAGGTCTATAAGGTCTACAGTTTGAATGATTTTATTTAAAAAAATACAAGACAGATTTAATAGGGCTGTTCCTATTATACCCTATTAATTCTCTCTCAACTATATAAATTTATTTATTACTATCTATATAAAGTATTATCTCTCATGTTCTAAAACAATTAAGTGACATATATAAGCCAAATTCTTTCTTACCTTTTTTTAATTTTACAGTAACCTTGAGCCTTACGTATATACTAGATGCGCGGGCGCGGCGCACGCTGCTCCAGTCGTCACGTGTCTAGCGGGTGAAAATCGCGCGGATAAAAAAAGTTCCAAATTTTTTGAGGGCGTCTTTTCGGGGAAAAACCCAACGTTAAAACGGGTCTAGATGTAATTCAAAAAAATTCTAAGGGGTCTCCTCGAAAAAAGACGGCTTGAGCGTAACTCTAGATTTTCCGAAGGGCCTGCGTGAAAAAAAAAATGAATTCCGGGAATTTTGAGGGTCTTCCCGCCGAAAAAGATCTTTTGAGGATCTTCTCGGGAAAAAAAGATATGCATGTAAATTCGGAAATTTCTAGAGATCTTTTCGCAAAAAATTGGGTGCCATGAGTCAGCCCCGCATCTTAGCCACGTGTCGCGCAGGAAAATCGATGCGGGGCGAGCAGCGCGCGCGGCCAGGCGGGCTCGAACCCGCGTCGCGAGTGTCCCAGCGACGCGTGTTGCCGTTGCGCCACGCGTTCGTTTGCGTATGATAAGTAGGATAATTACTTAAACCGTATTCACAGTTAACAAAGCGGCGATACGGCGCGACAGCACGCGATCACGTCGGTCCAAAATCGACCTGACCGCGGCTAGCAAGAGAGCTAGAAAGCTGCGGGTTTTAATATATACAGTATATTTCTAGACGGAGCAAGAAGCAGCAGCAGCTAAAAAACTTGAAGTTACCAATCGATGCGGCAAGGTTCTTCTGGGTTGGCGATGGTGCGGCCGTCGTTGCGTCGAGGAGAGGCGGAGAATCTCGGGACCATCCTGCATGCGTGATCTGTGTCGGCCATTGGCTCGTCAGCCGTCTGCTCCAGCCTTCGCATGGCCGGAACCGACCTCTCATGGGCTGCCGCAACACCAACAGCCCACCAGAAACATCTCCTCCGTCGAAAGCCCACCGCCAAGAAGCGGCACACACCCCCGAGCTCGCACGCCGCGGCCGAGCACCACCACCACCGCTACCATGGCCTCCGCCTCCGCCTTCCTCTCGCTACGCCTCTCCACCCCGTCCCCGGCGCACGCCGCCTCGCCTCCTTTCCTCCATCCTCCTCTGCTCCGGCCGGCGAGGGGTGGCGCGGCGTCCTCGGCGCTGGTGGCGCGCGCGGCGGGGGCTCCGTCGTGGCTGTTCAACCCCAGGGCCGACCCGTTCCTCTCCACCCTCGCGTCCGCCTCTCCGGAGGAGCTGGACGCCGCCGTGGTTGGCGGGCGCCGCGGCGAAGACCACCTGCCGTTTCTCGAGATCTTCCAGAACGCCAAGCTCATGGCCTCGCCCGCGCAGGTGATTAAGGGTTTCCGTGCTTGCGTACTAGGTTTTGTACTACTAAAGAAAAAAAAGCCTCTAAAGCAATACATGAATCCTATCCATTTGGGGATTGGGATAGTACAAACTTACCCACTCGAAGAAATCTATCACCCAGCTCAATCTTCTGTATGTGCACGGTGCACCTTTATCTTTGGTATCTAGGAGCATATTGCGAGCTGTGTTTAACTTAAAGATATTTCGCCTATTCTTTGTAATTTACAGGTGGAACGTTCTAGCAGTTCTTACAGCCAGCACAGGCCTAGAAGGCCTCCCCCAGATTTGCCATCATTGCTTCTTCATGGCCGAATTGTTTATATCGGCATGCCGGTATGAATTTGCACCAAGGTTCTTAATAAGAAGGCTTTGTTCATGGCACTACTATTTTGCATTTGTGGATTCTGAACATGGTGACAAGAAACTTTGGTTAGCTCGACTAGCTTGAATAAACAATTTGATGAAATGCTAGACCCTGAGCTATCAAATGTTAAAACTGCTAGACACTGGCCAGTAACAGGCCATGTTTCACTGTTTTGTTACTTTTGTATTTTATGGCCGGTAACAGTTTGTGTTTCACTGTTTTGTATTTTATCTCCTTGAATACTCACAAAATAAATAAGGGAGAGTGCAATACCATGAGTTCTGGGTGGCCAAAGCTGGTCACTAGTGACTTAGTGTTTAACAAACCTTTGGTCCTCAATAGCCTGGTTTCTTAAATTTTCCATCATTTAGTATTTACAGATAAAGATATCATTTTTAAAGGGTTATTCATATTACTTAGTTAAACCAAAGGTTGAGATCTGACGCATGTCCTGACTATATGTACAGGGGTTTGTGCGATAAAGATCTCACCGCTGCCAGCAGTAAAGAGTATATGTTTCACCAGTGCTTCCATTCATTAAAGTGGATACTTTTGAACTCAAGAGTACATATTGCTTGTAGCATATTTGTTCCATATAGTTCCCATTAACTTACAAGGTGGCATTTCCTGCACATAGATCTGTTCGGGTCCATGCTTCCACTTATATACTGTGGAAAAGAATGCTCTTTAGTTTGTCCTTTGTGAATGTTGGCTTAATTCCATTGTATATTTAATTAATTTTTCAAGCTTTTGTAGCAATTGCAAAATAATATATATCATTTACATAAAATTCGCTAAATATTGTTGACTTGAATACTTGATGATTGGATAAATTCTGTTTTTAGTATACATCTACTGTAGTTAAAATGGCATAGCTATATCTTAGACTTTTAGTGTGTTATTATTTGCACAGCATGCTATAAGACCAGTTATTCTTGCAACTTTCATAACCTCATGAGATTGTCTTTTCTTGCTAATAGTTGGTGCCCGCAGTTACTGAACTTGTTGTTGCCCAGTTGATGTACCTTGAATGGATGAATAGTAAAGAGCCTGTTTATATATACATCAACTCAACCGGAACAGCTCGTGATGATGGTGAACCAGTAAGCAAGCTTACCTTGTTCAGTTGATGACTTGTGGTCAACTGTGTTATCTAATGCCGTGATTAAGTATCTATTGAATATGGCTTATTTATTTACTGCTAAATGCGATAACCTATGAGGCCTTGTATAACATTTTTGGTAATCTTCATGATAGTCAAATTGGTTCTTGATGTACTTTTGAATTTGTTAGGTTGGGATGGAGAGTGAAGGTTTTGCTATCTACGATGCAATGATGCGGATGAAAACTGAGGTTCTCCGTTTTACATTTACTATCTGTACTTCAGTAGTTCAATACTAAATTATTAATCATTTGGTATTGATTTGTGAAGTAAAATATTTAGAAAAGATTATTGTGTACTAAAAGACAAGTAGTTAAGCAACTTACCATGTAGGCAGCCTTTGCTGGCGATTATTAATGTAAAAGTTGAACTGATCTTATTCTCATTTCTTGTCCTAACGTCAAACTCACCACATATTTGAGACTGATGTTTTGAGCTTGGCTTTGTCATCAACATAAGATTAGGATGTGCTGTTTCTAGAACTGAACATGAGTATGTTGCACTCTGTGAATTTTATAGAGACTATTACTATTTTCTGCATATATTGTTCTCACGATGAAGTTACCATTCGCTGCGCAGATCCACACACTTTGTATCGGAGCTGCAGCAGGTCATGCTTGTCTTGTCCTTGCAGCAGGAAAGAAAGGCAAACGCTATATGTTTCCTCATGCCAAAGGTAGTAATGCGCAGATTCACACACTTTCTATCATTGGTTGATTCCTGCTAATGAGAAAACATACTTCCATGCCAGCTATGATTCAGCAACCTCGTATACCTTCATATGGGATGATGCAAGCATCTGATGTTGTTATTCGTGCGAAAGAGGTATGAGCTGTAATTTTCATGTTTTATTAGCTTCTACTCTTGAAATCTTTTTTCCTGTTCTGTTGTATCATGTATGCTAAGCAAGTGTGTACAGTTGCTAGTGTTACATAAGTCACTTTTGTTACTTTTGGTTGTGTCAAAGGTGAAAATATCTCTATCGAAGCAATTTTGTGTTTCACACGTTCCATTGCATCCACTTTAAGAAAGTATCGTTGCTGAAAAAGAATCCAGTGAATGGTGATGTGGCCCATGCAGTTATTCAACAAGGACAGTCGAGAAGTTTCGCTGTTACCAATTGACCAATTTAACAATTCCTGGCTAATAAGGGTTTCAAGCAAATACGTATTTAGGTTGTATGCTGTTACCGATTGACCAATTTAACAATTCCTGGCTACTAAGGGTTTCAAACAAATACTCCCTCCATCAAAAAATGTAAGATGTATTTTGACTTTGCACACAGATTAAGGTTGCGTTGAAATTGAGAAAGGTACGAGAGAAAATGACTTACATGTCCTAACTTAATTGTTTTGGAAGATAAAAGATATACTTTGTGTGGGTGGTAATGAATAAATGCATATGGTCGAGAGAGAATAAATAGGGGTATAGAAGGAAATGTCTCATTAAATCTACATGCAAGCCTTATATTTATGGACAAGACCATTAAAAAAATAAACCTTATAAACTTGGACGGAGGGAGTATGTATAATGTATTCAGGTTGTATTCTGTTACCGATTGACCAATTTAACAATTCCTGGCTACTAAGGGTTTCAAGCAAATATGTATTTAGGTTGTATCCAATCTTAGTGTGGCAATATGTGCTCCTCCACCTAAAAGTGTTTGTGGGCCGGGCTCTTTGTTCCACTTCATAGTTTTATAGTGCACCATGAGTCATGACCTAATTTCTTTTACCTCCTTTTTTGCTCCTTGTAGGTCGTGCACAACAGGAACACCTTGGTCAGACTTTTAGCAAGGCACACAAGAAATGTATGTACAACTTGTAATATATTTCTTATACTACTACTCTGCATGTCATTGTCAGTTGGAACATAACTTATCTTTTATCAGCCACCGGAGAAAATAGACAAGGTAATGAGAGGACCATTTTATATGGATTCCCTGAAGGCAAAGGAGTTTGGGGTCATTGACAAGGTATTCTTGTTTCTTTATCCATCATTTTCTAACCTTGATTGTTTTTTCTGTACTTGTTATATCTGGAATTTGAGAAGATACTTGCTATTTATTGTTAAGGCAGCCATATAACTATGTAATCGCAGATCGAGATCATTTTCACTTAACCAAAGAAAGAAAAAGGACCCTTTTTAGATTGCACAATTATGGACCTTTTGGATTGTCCGTTGATGGCGGTGTGCTAAAATGTATTGGATGCATATTGAGTCTTTGCATTGTGCAAAATAGTAAATTTCTGAGCTTGTTTGATTGCCAGATCCTTTGGCGCGGCCAGGAGAAATACATGGCTGACATGCTCTCCCCAGAGGAGTGGGACAAAGTTGCTGGCGTTAGACGTCCTGATGGAATGTGATGTTGTACATTGGAATTCAAATACTTGGTAAGATTTTCCACTGTCCTGTAGATAGGCATTATACTCATATTCATTTCATTGCAAAGCTGTGTATAATCATTTATACCTATGAAAATATGTTCGACTTTTGGTTTGATATTGTGCAGGTTAGGCCTCTAAACTTGCAGGGGTTGAAAACAGCTGTCACTGAACAATCTTGTCTGTTGACGATGACTGTTGGTAAGAGCAGAGGGAACTTGTTTTACGTTTTACTGATAAGGTAGATCATTGCTCATGGTCTCTGGATGGGAGCTAGCAGGTGTTTTTGGGGGAGCTATGTTGTTTCTCTACTCATTTCCAGTCCGGATTTTGGTATTCTCTGTTAGTGTATAGTTTACACATTTTAGTAACCCGAAGGGGGAAACTAGCCGATCTCAGAATATTGTCAGCACAGACATGCTTATGGCTGTAAGAAATATTATCTTGAAACTCCCATAGTCGCCATTATCCTTATGTTAAGGACTTCTAAGAATCCGATGTATGGGAGTTGCAACTTTATGCTGGATTTGCTGGACACCCTACTGATTCATATGGCTCTTACAATTATCATGTTCTTTACATGCGAACTACAAGGATTGATGCATGAGCGATTGATGCACCCGTAGCTGTTTCTTGACGAGTGACATGCAGCATCACGGCGATGCAGCATGATGTCTTTGTTAAAGAATCATTCGGAATCCTGCATTATTGGCGGTGCGAAGGGGACGGCGGAGCACGCTTCCACGCAGGCTCCCTGATAAGTCGGCTGGCTTCTGGGCAATGCGAAAGGGCTTTTTTCCTCGACTCGAGCCGTAGCTCGCGAACGCGGAATTGCGGATACGCAGGGAACGATAGTTTAGTGGTTAGTACTGTTGCATGTTGGGGCCGTATGCGTATCTGTTTGGATGTGACCGTGACCTGCGGCTCCGGCAACGCCAGGATGCCGCTGCGTCGGGATGGTTATGGTTGGCGCTCGTGTGCCAATTGGAGCGCGTGATGCATACATACGGTGTCGTATCTACTGCTGAGATCTTGGTGTCCATACAATAATGCCTGCTTTGACGGTACTGTCTTTGCTCGTGTCAATGCGTTAAGAGCATGTACAATAAGACTATTTCACCGTACTTTTAACTGTATATATCAATTTTTGTCCTATATGAAAGAGTAATAAGAGAGAAGAGAGTTGACTCTTATTTAGTAGCAAACATTGTACGAGAACATAGGTAGATTGGTTATGTGCAAGAGAGAAGAGATATTTATTACACAGCATCTAGAGCTAACCTTTAGAGAGAGCTATTGTACAAGCTGACTTTAGTGCTTACTCTATATGACATGACGAGAGATGAAGTAAGTGGTGAGTTTTAATTATTATACTTGCTCTAATCCTACCACCTGTGACGTACCATTTGCTTGCGAAAAATTGGTTGTGAGTGCTCCATCTATTATTAGGCAGTCTGTCACAACTGACAGATTGCTCCTCCCGTGTCGACACACTTTCTGTTAAGGCAACGTGCATACGGCTTGCGGTGGGGGTCAGGGGTTTCGCCGTCCGATGCATCAAGCAATTCATTGTTTCTTTTATGTAAGGCTGAGTTCGGCCCAGGGTTAAACTAACTAATTTCTGTGTTTGACAACAAATCTAGTTAGTCTAGGGGCATCAAGATGGGTACTTGCTCTTTCGCTAAGGAATGTCACGTCACGTATCTGCTAAGTTTGTTTTTTTCCCTTCAGTGTTTACCACCTCTTTCTCTCTTCCAGACGAAACTCGGTGCTAAGTAAAATATCACGTCCTTTTCTTCCTCCCTGCACTCTCTCTCCCTTCTTATCTATATAACTCATTATTCTTGAGGGGTACGGTAGCCAGTCAACCTCTCCACCACGTGTTCCCTGTTTACCGTAGGAACTACAGTGAATAGGAACAGTGATTGCCATTATTCTTAGGAGAGGTACGGTAGCCAGCCAATCCTCCCACCACATGTTCGCTGTTTACCATAGAAACTACATTGAATAGGAACAGTGATTGCCATTATTCTTAGGAGAGGTACGGTAGCCAGCCAATCCTCCCACCACATGTTTGCTGTTTACCATAGAAACTACATTGAATAGGAACAGTGATTGCCATTATTCTTGGGGGAGGTACAATAGCCAGCCGCCTCCCTACCATGTGTCCCTTGTTCATTGCAGAAACCACAGCGAACAGGAACATCGATTGCTACAGTACTTTTTTAAAATATATATATGTTTTTAAGATGTTAAAAACTTTTTAGAGGTTTTTTGTTTCTTTTTTTTAAGGTATTCTTAAAAAAATTCATCTATGTTAAAATCTCTATCATCTATCTCAACAGTTCTTTTCGTCCGCAGCAACGCCCGGACTTGTCGCTCATCTAGTTTCACTTACGTGTGGGGACAATTGTTGGGCTCGGCATCGGATCAAGAGTTGGTAATGGTGTCAGTGCCGGTAATCTTTTCCTTAGTACCACCTCTTCCAATGTGGTACTGCCGTACTGGCGCCAAACCTCCTGGTACCTGAAAAAGGAGCACGCCTGATCCGGATGTGGCTTAATACTATTTAGCTGTGTCCTAGAACCTGTAATACGGTGCCACATGCATCGTCAAAGTTTCATGCGTTTATGGAATTTTAACGTGATCGCTTATGGCTAGTGGAATAAAAACGATTTATTCCGCTAAAGTAATGTTTAGCTTAATTAGGTGGGTTAGCTGGATTAATAGTAGAAAAGGTTGAGTTAATTATGGTGGTTAGCTTAATCTTTGTTTAGGAGGGTTAAAAACCTTCGACTGAGTGAAATTTACTTAGTCTAACCCACCTCTTAACCAAACACAGTAAAGGTTCCTTTTAAAAGGTAAAACAACATGAGAACTTGGATGCTCCGCTCAATGTCTCCAGCCCATTGCAGGCAGATCCAAAATTCGTATAAAAATGTTAATTTAGTGGTGTTATATTTTAATCCAACAAGTATTATATGCTACTACAACCCACTTTAGACAAACAATATATGACTAATCCTACCATAATACTACATTTAAGCCACATGGACCACCACACTAACAAGCCACATGCTAGGGTACTACGTTGATATATTATTTTCGTTGAAAGTTAATTACATGAATACCTTTGCAAAAGGACCCTAAAAATATTACAACTCTTATAGCGGGAGGAATCGCCAGCTGCCAAAGCGCTCACGTCTCTAGATTTGCAAAAAGATCCTCCGAGATTTCCAAAATCACAGCGAAGCCCCAAGCGAACTGGCCTAGCGAAGACTCTTGTGTTTAGCACTTTTGCAGAAAGGCACTCTTGATTTTAGGGAATTGCGTTGAGGTCCTGCAAGCTTCTGGCCGTCTAATCACACCAAGGGTAAGATCAGACTGCCCGCTCACACGCTCCAGGCCCGGTGCCCTAGCCCCTCCCATTCCCCTTATAAAGGTCACCACCTCACCTTCCCTCGAGCCCTCGCCCCCCACCTCCTCCCTTCCTTCCCTTCCCTTCCCCTCTCCCTCGAATCCCTCCTCACCGCTCCTCCTCCTCACCAGCACCACATCCTACATTCCCTGTCCCTTGCCTTCTCCTCTCCCCGCACCGCATCATCCATCCGCCTGGCCACACCCCTCATCAACCCCACTTCAACCACCGCCCACCATTCCTCCAGCGCACCACCCCACTATGCACCATCGCCGACACCAAACAGGGAAGTCCAGAGCTAGCTATCATTGCTGCTAGGGCTGTGCATACGGTATAAATGGTAAATACGGTTCAGTAAATACGGTTTTTAAAGAAATACGGTAATTAAAATGTGATACCAAATATACCAAATAGAACTTCAGGTCGGTATCGGTAAATACCATATTTACCAAACTAGTGTGAATTGTTCTTTTTTACTTGTCATTTGGACATCGATACAGTTTTTAATACACACATTTGATCATTACTCTATCTAACATTAGTAAAAAATATTACACACATTTGGCCATTACTTTGATAAATCTAGTGATATTATTTTCATGTGAAACTATACTTTATACACAATTGACCATTACTTTATCTAATTATACATGTATTTTTTTCTATTTCGGTATTCGATTTATTTTGGTTTACTCGCGGTTTTTACCGAAAAAACCGTATCCCAAAAGTCAAAAATTTGACATACCATACCGAATACCATATACCGATCAAACAGAGTTGACCGGTTCAGTTTGGTTTTTTTGGTACGATTTTTTTGGTTCGGTAATACCGTGCACAGCCCTAATTGCCGCCGAGCTCCAAAACCCTTACCCTCCCGCCACTTCGTAGATCTAGCGCCCCTACAACTGATCATCCAGAGCTCTCCACCATTCGTCGCCACCTATCTGCACCGTCGGCCACCCATCTAGCGAAGATGGTAGCCTTGGAGCCTTCTTGGGAACATGTCGTGCATGTGCCCCCACACTCAGGCCCTTGCAATGCCATCATTTTGAGGCTCGCAGAGCCCTCGAGGAGGGGCTGTTCTTCCTCCCTCCCACTCCCCTTCACCCACCCTACCCTTGTTAGGCACCGCCGCCGCTCCACCCACCTCCACCCCTTTTGCTCTTGCCCTCGGCTCCTCCGGTTGCGCTTGCCCTTGTGTGCTCCACTTCACGATGGCATCACCTGCAACACTATCGAGCCATCCATCCCCCATTGGTCACGCCTCCTCACGCTCTCCTTGTGCCCTTGCTGTGGTCGAAAGGTCGTGGTAGCATCTATTCAGGTGACCTGCTCTCATCTAATCTCAAAATCGCAGACTGCTTGTATCTTCTGCAAAAGGGTCGATGGGGTCTAAAGGTGTAGGCCAAATTGGAACATCCTGTCGTTGCGTGTAGAGATATCTACATGGTGTTAGGTGTGCTGGCCATCGTCAACCGCAATTCGGTCAGTACATGAGTGCCGTCATATCTTGCCCAACTCATTTTTTTTGTGTTGTTAAATTGCTTGGAATCTTATTTCCCCTTTATTTCAGGGTGTGAAGGGCGTGAATTTTGGTGAGTAAAGGTTCAAGATGGCAGATTGGTGAAAATAGTGATGTTTTAATTCTGTATATGCAATGTTAGATATTCCTTTCGTTTCTCTTTTCTTGCAGGTTTGTTGGTTTAGATTCCTGCCTTTTCATTTTTGATGTTATGCACGATGGTGCTCGCTGATTTAGGACATTGATAGATTATGCATAAGCTAAGGGAATCTTTTCATTCCTAAATTCACTTGTTACATGTTTGGTTAGAACTACATTAGGCCATTGATAAGACTTCTGGTCATGCAGAATAGGGCAAGGATCCGAGGGTTCTAAAAAGTTCGAGAGGTTGTGAGAGTGCAACAATCCCTTGTACTCTTTTGAAGTTGTGCTTAAATAATTGCTGTCGGTTTTGCCAAATCTTTCTCTCTCGTTATGACGTCATTATTTTGGTTTTCTCTATGAGATTCATCTACTTCGTTCTTGAGACCGTGCACGCTTGTGCCTTACCTCATAAAACTATAATCCGATCCGGGGGATGCTACGCATAAGGAGTATTAGAGTATAATACAAGCAATCACATATCAGGAGGTAAAGAAGATGGTTAACATCGTTCAAATGCTTTTATTTTTGTTTCTTCGTTTCAAAAATCTTTAGAGTTGTTTGTAATTATCCTAACATACTTATGCCTTTCTGACCAAGATTTTGGTGATTGTTTACGAAAGATTCTTATGTAAGGTATTTTCAGACAAGCAGATCGGGCAAGTATTGTTGATGTTTGAAAGAAGCAGTCGGTGGATTTGTGAAAACATAAGTCTGCTTTCTAATTACTTGTGAATCACCATGAGAACAGTCATACATGACCTCCTTCCCGGTGTCTTCTTGCTCCATTGTTCGTACTTCATCCGCCCTTCGTGTCCCCTGAAGATGTTGTCACCTTTTCTAATAGAATCCAATCAATAAATTGCTCTTTTATGTACTAGAATACCATGATTTACAGGCTCAGCAGATACTATAGATTTGTAAGTGCAATGATTTGTTTTATACTTAGCACATATATTGTAGATAAAGACTCAAATAATGAATGAATATATCTAACTTGCTTAATACTATTATGTACTGCAACCTATGGTAGATGTAGCTTTGTTTTTATACACCAATCTAGAAATTTAATTTTGTTTGGCAAATCAAAATATGTAAAGCTATGCGCATTCCTAATTTTGAGGGTGCCTTTTCTTTTAGGAAACCAAGTTACACTAATTGTAATTTTGTTAAATTTTGCTTATAGTTTGAGGTGTTTTCTCTCTTACAGGTGTGCCCTCCAACTTTTTGTGAATGTTGTGTAGGTTTATCCCTGATTGGCTAATAGTTCATTCATTTGTATGGATATAGGTGGATCTTTTATGATAACTACCAATGTCAATTTGGCAACTGTTTGGTTTTTGCTAGCAAAAAATAAACTTTTTCTAAATTTGAATGTTTCGATATAGGATATTATGCAGATGCTAATATTGTTGGTGTGGAAAATGCAAAGAAGAATTAAATGATTTTCTAGATTATATTTATGTTTTATGTTTCATTGAAGTGATAGAGTAAGATAATCAATTAGACATGCTGGTATAGTTTTTCAGTGGCACCATAAGGCGTCAATGCCAGCATGCAAGGTTGCATAGCGCTAACCCAAAGAAGTGATTTTCATTTTTATTTTACTGTTCTTTTTTTAGGTAAAGAAACATGGAATTAGCTTCATTCACATTTATTAGATTCTTAATAAGCTAAGATCAGGCTTCAGATTTATGGTTTTCCTTTTTATTTCGTGCCATTTTTTTCTAGTTTGGAAAGATTATTTATATTTGACAAGGAGGAAAATGTACATGTAATGATGTTTCTATTTTTCTATCATTTGTTTGTCACAGGTGCTAAAGACGTGCAAGTAGGCTCAAGCATTATGCTAGAGCTTTTGTGTAATAGTTATGATAGACAAGACCAATCGGTGGCTAGGTTATTTTATTTAAAGTACGGTTGTAAGCTAGGATTGTGCAGGATGAAATTCCATGCTTTACCTATCTGTGTGACCTCATCATCTGCACTCTCAGATTCATGTTGTATCTGCTCTGTGAATTGTCAAACATATGTGTACATGGTGGCATGGCCATTATCTTTTGTTACATGTTATGTAATGGTATCTTATTAGATGTCAGGTTTCTACATATGTTGCCTTCTTGGTTTATATAGGAGGGCAATGTTGTCAACCATACATTAATTTTGTGCATGCAATTATATTATATGAAACACAGTTCATCCGAGATTCTTACTTCCCACGAACACCATCATTGCACAAGTGCATTGCAACATGGCAAACGTGTGTTACCTATAGTATATCATCCAGCGCAGCGTAGTACACAATCCATACTAGTATAAATTACATTTAAGAGCCTAGAGCCTTATCGACTCTATCGGAGAAGTTGATGAAGCACGCGATGCGTTGTCAATAAAAGACCTCATATGAGATCTCTGCGGTGAGTCGTAACGCTCAAAAAGCGTGGAAAGATCATGTGTAGTGTTGGCCTCCTTTTCTCTTGGACATGGAGTTAGAGGTTGATGGAACTTTAGATCTCGGTAAATAGGATTTTCGCTAGTGAAGCATAAATCCCACTAGGAGTTGGATGTGGTTTTCATGAGTCACCTATCTTTGATTTGGTTAAGGTGGTTCTATAAGGATTTTTGGTAGAAATCTAGACTTTGTTTGGAACATGGGAATTAAAATGTTTTTAGAGAAATTTCTACAAAATCTCTATAAAATTTTTCGAGACTCTCCTTTTTGGCGTGGAATACTAGGAAGGTCTCATGTGTATAATGTACTAGTCTCATGATCAGTAGCTAGTACGCACATTCACAACATTGTTGTCACATCCATATACAAGTTCTTAATACAATAACAGCACATAGTTCTTACAACATGGCCTAAGGGCCGAATTAAAATGCAACGGAAGATACAAGGTCCAGTAGTATGCCTTTGCCCAAAATACCACAGACAACTGACAACGAGTAAACCCTATAAAAGCTCGTCGGTATAGTCCCCGCGATCTGCGGTGAAGTATACATCCTCGGGAACCTCGCTTTCCTCATCCACTAAACTAATAATTTAAGCAAGATTGAGTACTTTTGTGCTCAGCAAGACTTATAGTGTATGACAAATGCATGTATAATAAAATGCAGGCTATATCAACGGAAAAACTTCTAAGGTTATTTTGGAGTAAGTAGAAATGAACATGAATATCAAGCAGTAATTTGCAAGCGGAATTTGTAATAGCAAGTTTATCAATTATGTAAATAAACAAGTAAACATAACATAGTAACTCACAGTCCTCCATGATTGTGAGTATAGCAACAATCCTTTTACCAATCCCTGGCATCATACCTAAAATACAGACTTTCCAACAATATTTCCATATTCATCCTTGTTTTGCAAAGTAATAAAGTTTCTAACTATGTGATGACTTTACCAAGTGCCCATGTCCGCGGGCTTGGCTTTTTGAAAAGTTTTACACTCTGCAGAGGCGTATATCTTTACCCACAAGTCATGACCGACTCTTTGTGCAAGCTGTTAGCACACTTTCTTTGGTGTGTCGCAGAGAATCAAGACATAATTGTTACATACCTAGACCTAATTTTGCACCAGCCCGGTGACGATAAACCCTTACTATGGCGGCAGAAGATATTTGTACTCCCGGTACGATAAATGGTTTCACATTCCACTGTCCCACTTCTTCCCATAGTAAGGCGCACATCATTGTATTGTCAAAGCGTTGTTCCCATCACCTTGGTGTGGGCGCATCTGCGAGCGATCCGTCTCAGAAAGCTCGTATGAACCCAACCTTCCAACATGCAAAGTTAGATTTAAATAACTTAATAGGTTAAGGTTATCTCATACTAGTACTTGTGGTTGCACTAATTTCTTGGCTTGAAAACAACACAATAGTTCGGTCCTTAACCGACCGGTAGAGAATACTCCCCTACACTACGTGCAAGTCCCATACACATCCGGCCTTGGTAAATCTACCGCATCAAACCATAGTTTTATTTTAAGTTTTAAGACAAAATACCAACATCCTTAATTGTCATATCCACCTTTTTTTAAAAAAATTCTCAAGAAACAATTTAATCTAATTATTTCAAGTTCAAAGCTAAAGCATAGCTAGTATGTAATCGCATACGCCCATGTCGATATTATGTATTGTCTAACCTTGTTCTAGGGTTATCAAGATTCACATATCCATACTTATCAAAGAAGTTCCATGAGATTACAGGTATATCTACCAGTACCCGTAAACTAGCAATTTTAATGAAATTACACACATGCATAATAGATTTGATAAAGACAACATAAATTAATTGAAATATTGGGATCAACATGTTCAAGGAGGTGATTGCCTTGCTCGTTGGGTTCAGTAGTGAAGTCGAGTTGTGATAGCGATGTCGGGACGTCAATGACACCGTTCATCGTGCAAAGAACAATAAGAAGCAAAAGAAATCAAATAACATCAACTCCAAATAAAATTTTAGAAACAGAGAGCTCTGGTTTTATACTGAGTTTTTCTTTGTGAGTTCATAATTTTTAGAGTTTATTTTAATCAGTTAAGATTTTATTTGAATTTTAATTTGGAGCAACAAACTTACTTATTGAGCAATAGGTGCAAACCACTTTTGTTTTTACTCATTTTTACAGAGACACAAGATCATGATTTTTGTGAATTTTAGGCACTGGTTTTACCAATTTTTGAGTTTGTTTGCAAAAGTTATTAAATTTTGAATATTACATACATTGAATGTTAAACCTATTTAAATTTTGATCAAATTAGGTTAAAATTAAAATATTTTTTTACATAAATGGAGTCCTTGAGGTATCTGGAGTCTTCAAAAATTTTCCCATCAATTTTTGAGTTAGGATGAAAAGCTTTGTAATAGCACATATACTAGGTTCCATTCAAATTTTAAATTCAAAACAGAGGTCACAATTTAAATATTTTTTGATATTCAGAAATATAATGATTTTAGATGAATTTAGAAACTTGTTTGACTAAATTTAGATAAAAAATGTAGAATATATTTAAGTTTGAATTCACTCGGTTTGGAAAAGGCTGAAAAAATGAAAAATACGCTTTCGAATCAAAGAAGCGCCTTTCTCATTTTCTTCTGGTTTTCCTTATTTTCGCACAGAGACTGACACACCGGGCCCAGACGTTAGCTGCTAAGTTCGGCTGAGGGAGGTGTGACTGACGAGCGGGGCTCGCTCGTTAGTGGTGCGGAACATGGGAAGCGGGAGCGAGGCTCACCGGCGGGGCTAGCTGAAGGGGGCTTAGGGAGTCTAGGGTGCTAGTTAGTGAGGTTCGAGGATGGCCAGAGGTGAGCTTGCGATGATGACGAGCGGTGGTGAGGTCGGCGGCTAGTCGCAAGAGCAATGGGGGTGTGGTTAGCTTCGAAGAGGTTGGGGGAAAGCATCTACGTGCCGAGGGGACTCCATTTTGAGGTCTCACCTAGGGGAAGGAGCTTCGGGGAAGATCTCCAATGGTGGCCGACCGTGGGGAAGAAGGGCGTAAGGCGGCGACGCTCTGAGTATCCAAAGCTAGAACCGAAGGCGAAAAAGTGCTCAGGGCATCGCGTTGAAGCTTCAAACCAAAAGAATTGAATTGAGTCTCACCGTGTTGCCGCAATCGGGTTCTAGCCCCTTCTCTGGAGCTCACCAGCAATGGCGATGATGGCTACGCTTGAGCCTCGACCAAGTCGCGGTAGAGCTCAAAGAGAGGGCAGGGGCAGGCATGAGCCGATGTGCGCCTTTATAGCTGGGAGCAGGGAGTTCGGCAAGGGCCCCACGAGGTGACTCCCTCATTAATGCACATGCATGGGTGATGGGCGTGGCATCGCAGAATTCCAGCAATGAGGCGTGTGCGCAAGGCCGGGCAGAGCTGGGCAGCAAGATTTGAAAGAAGTTCAACTCTCGGACAGCATCGGCGCATGGGCAAGACGGCGCAAGTTCCATGGCGTGGACTTGGCTTTGCCATGGCAGGAGATCGACAAGGCTGAAGATTTGCCGTGGCAGAGAAAGGGTGAGGTGAGGGTTTGTCGCGGCAGTGGATTGGCAAAGGAGGGCGGCACGGCTTGTCGCGAAGCTGCCGAAGTGCTGGTCCACAACTCTGCCACGGCGAAGTTTTCGGCTTACTTTGCTTGCCACGACAAAAGTTCGGCAGAGGGAGCGACAGCTGCTTGGCACGGCACTGGGAAAGCTGGCTGCCCATGGCCTGCCCAGGCGCTGCCACGGCGAGGAAACGCCGGAGAAAACGCTGCCGCGGCAAGGTTTGGGCAGAGAGCTCGGGCAGCGGCAAGGAAGAAGAGGAGAAGTGGGAGCAAGCGCTGGCAGGTGGGGCCAAGGGCTTGTTGTGGCTGCCAATGGGCCAGGGAGGTCAGGGGCACCACGAGCTGGCAAGGGGGGGCCACCCGGCACAGAGATGAAGAAGGAAAAAAGGAACACCTATTTGTTGAGTTTTTGACAGCCATTCGGCTTTAGATTTAATTGAGCATTGAAAATGATCTGGAAATTTTTTAAACTTTTTTGTGAGAAATCTGATGAGCTAATAATGCTGTCATAAAATTTTAAGCTTAATATAACAATCTATAATTTTTTATAAAATCCTTACAATCTCACTGCCCCTTTTAATGATCTTTCATATTTTGATTTTCTAAAGGTACCAAATTAGATAAAAATATTTAAAATATTTAATAAATTATTCATAGATTATGAGGATGATACTGTAATTTTTTTAGATCAATATAGTTCTTAATTATTTTTGTAAAAATCTGACACTGCCTCTGACACAGAATCCAATTTTCTGATTTCGATTTTTATAAAATAATATATGGGTTAAAGTTTTTATAATAATTTTCGGAGGTGATAATGGGAGAATTTTGGGTCTAAAAATTAATTCCAGAGTTTGTTTAAATTGGATATTTTTGAGTTCAGAATTCTATGACCCCTATTTGTTTATTTGAAATGTTTTTGATTAAGTCAGAAAATCCAGAAATTCAAGAAATATATACAAACCCAAGTGAAACCCAGAAATCAACTCAAACATTTATATTTTATTTTTTATTAGATTAAGGATGTTGCAAAATTCTTGCATACCAAATAGAACCCTAGAATATCGGGGGGCTCTCCATGTCACAGAAACTTCATGTTGGTATATGCGGAGCCCATCACCGACTCTTGAGGTGAAGAGTGATGGAGGAATAAAATCCCAATTTCGGGGATGTGTTGCCATGGGAACTTGAGAGTATGAAGGGAGAGCACGGATAGGAGGAGGGTCCCTTTCCCCACTCATTCGTGGTGAAATTGCTATAATCATGTAGAGGGGAACCGTAGGATTAATCCTAGGCAGAAGTTGCAAGAAACAAGAGGAGGGGGTAGAGAATGAGAGTGTAGTGCTCATAAAAAAATTGAATATTTAAAGGTACATTGAATTAGCAATTTGCGGTGGTGACATTTCCAACAAACCACATGAAAATTTCAACTGAGAATGTATCAGAATATATCATTCAAGAAATGATGTGTCTATCCAAAATAAAAACAACACAAATATAAATAAAACATTACTCCATTTTGAGGAAAACATCAAAAACAAAAAAATGAATGAAAGGTAAAACTTTACTCATATCAATATAATGACACTTTTTGTAACCACACTGTCAAACAAATCAGACGACAAAAACATCAATACTTCTATCGAGATCTTGAACTTATCTAACTTTTATGTGGATAAATCAATTAGTTACCTTATTATGGTTATGTATATTATAAAGGTGACTTAAAAGGTAAAAAGGACGCCAAATTCTAAAAGTCTAAATGAACTTCAGTTTGTGGATCATAATCTCACATAGCTTAGAAAACCGGGTAAAAAAATTGCAATCCCTACCACGTAACAGTGCACCTACACACCTTCATCGGCTTGACAAAAAAAATAGAAACTATGTTTATATAAAGGAATTTGGTCCATCCTTTATTGAATATCATTGGATTTGCCTCTGATCTATCAACTCATTACTCTCATTTATTCTATGGCACATTCATTATTATCCTTTTTCTTTATTGTATGTCATTGGAACTTTTTTTGCATCACAAGTTCGACATGCTCGTACAACCAGACCATTGAACGTTAGTATGACCTAACAAACGACCTGAAAGTGCACAAGATTGGTGCAGCACTTTCCATCGAAGTATTCCAAGGCTCAATATCAAACCCAAAAGGGCAGGTGGAATATGCTACCAATCACCGAGTAACTAAATAATAAAGGTTAATTCCTTATATACCACTGTAAATGTCCAAAAGCTCCTACCATGTCACTAACAATGAGTGGTATATAAGGGATGATGCAAACTTTCGATGATAAATAAGGAATTGTCCCCAAACAGTAAACTACAATAAAATAACAATAAGAGAGTAGCAACAGTGAGCTAGACATAAAAGATTAATAATTAAAGTTGTGACTAATGCTAAGACTATGAGACGGTTGTGCTATGGATGAAGTTAGGGCATAGGGGGTTCAGTGCACCGGCAACGGTAGATGGTATACGTGATAAAAACATGTTACGAGCTAAATATGAGAGCAATTGTAATAATATTAAGAGTTCATGTAGGTGGCACACTTTAGATATATCTCTTTTGAACACACATTGTATAGAAAAATCACGTGCACACCACATGGTGTCACATTCGCAATTAAGGTCATACTACATAGGACCAATGCCTTAAGCTTTGTGGCTACGCTGAACTCCTCATGTGACTTGCTTCCAAATGCCGACCTCTGACACTTTGACTGTCATTGACTCTGTTGGTCAATTTTTTGCACATCACTTATTGCTACCTTGCCTTGTACTGGCCTTTGGAGCATCAGGGGACTACTCACACATCATATAGTTCTAAGAATAGTAATATAAATAAAATCATTATTCATTAGCCTCCAATGTCACTATTTAAAATCGCTAACCATTGCTCTATGTAATTAATCAACATCATGTCTTAAAATTTGGTTTACTTCTTAGTTTTAGTAGCTATATATCATTATGTTTATGTTTTATACAGAAATTATAATTATGTTATGATCTTAATGTTATAAAAAATCATAATTTTATAGTAATATCTCGTTCACCATAGAACACTTCAACTAAGACCCAATGTATACGGGACTTTTGTGTAGCATTGATACTAGTGGTTGAACTAATCATCGCTTTAAGCATCAATAACAGATGCGACATGTGGGCTGATTCAAGGCAAAACTGTTATGATTAAAATAGCAATCACTCTTTTACGACCACTACAATGTTTCTAATGAAATAAACCACGGAGCATGAAGGAAATACTAGTACAATTATTGATACAATAAAAACTTACACTTAGCCTACCCAATCATTAATAAGTAGGACTTGCATGAGAGTAGCATTTCTATTTACAAACCGATGAGGACATCCCAACTAAGGATACAACCGCTGCCCTTCTTCTTCTACGATCGCTACTTCGTCCTCGACCGTCATTTGTTTGCCGCTTACTTCGTCTACGACGTCTGGAGGGCTTAATCCGGAAGCAAGTCCTTTCCATCCACCTTTGCTGGACCAGCACGCCAAGAACATCCACCGAGGACAGCCCACGCGCCAAGGAAGGCCCAAGATAAAGCCCAATTCGTTGCCGAGTCCGGTTCTGCCATCCAGAGTAGCGAGATTTCAAACGGACGCCACGGCCATATCCGAACTCCGTTTTCGACGTTCGACAACTCGTTTGAAAGGTATCGAGATAACCTTTCCAATGGATCTAATCCCGATGCCAAATTCCTCCTGGAGAGAAGGGAAATCACAGAACAATCTCATAGGATAGAAATTCCTGGTGCTGCGCCACCTTTCTTTTGGGCCCAAGGCCCATGTACTTTTAGGGTCCCACCCCTCCTTTGGCCGACGCCCCTTTCTTGGCTGTCGCACCCCTCTTGGGCGCCCCCCTTGTGTGGGTACCCCTTTATATTGGGTTCTCACATCTGTTCTTCAGTTTTTAGGTTTTGTTGTGTTTTGGTAGACCCCGTGTGCGTCCTTCCTCAATCTTGCGTGTGTCGACTAGACCACCCGAGTTGAGAAACAGAACCTCACCTTGTTTTTCGTTGAGATTATTGGATTGAAATTGCTATCACCTTGTTCTTGCATGTTTTTTGTTGCAGCAGGTTCAAGGATCGATCGGGTCTTTGATTCGGTTGTTCGCCTTGTGTGGTGACGTTGCGATTGTTTGGTCGCTGATCTTGTGGTTCATTGTATCGTTCTCATCAGAAGGTCGGGACAACCCTAGTGCACATCACAAACCCAAAAACTATTGTATTCTTGCAAAGTAGCTAAGATACTAGTAAACTTATAAGTATGTTATGATCTTAATGTTATAACAAATCATAATTTTATAGTAATATCTCATCCACCATAGTAACACCTCAATTAAACCCAACACTGTGTAGCATTGAGACAAGCGATAGAACTAACCGTTGTCGTTTTAAGCATCAATACCATATGCGACATGTGGGTTAATCCAAGGCAAAATTGTTATGCTTACAATTGCAATCATTCAGTTACGACCATTACAATGTTTCTCATGAAATAAACCACGGAGCATGAAAGAAACAATAGTACACTTATTGACATGACAAAAACTTATACTCAGCTTATCCAATCTATTAAGGGCCTGTTTGGTAGAGCTTCAGATCCCAGCTTCACCTGAGATCTCAAACTTGTAGGCTAAAATAAAGTGAATTAAGTTTATATTTTTGGTCTAAAATGTAAACAAGATGATACATCTAAACACTCTTAATGTACTTACAACTCTAATTCCACGGATCTGGTAGAGTTAGGAATATCCAGCTCTACCAGATCCACAGATCTGATGGAGCTCGAGCTTTACCATACACACCCTAAGTAGTACTAGCATTCCTATTTACAAACTCAAAAACTATTGTATTCTTGCCAAATGGCAAGATACTAGTAACCTTACAAGAAATATCTTGATTACTAGAATTTTCCTAAAAAATACAACTCTAGAAAGGTTTCTACTTACCTTATTTGAATATTTAGGATCTTAGAAAAAAAATCCAACTCTTGCGAAATTTTCAATTCTTCTATAGTCCAAAACTTAGAAGTACAGATTGCTAACTTAGAGCCCGTTCGGTAGGGATTTGGCTCCAACTCCTTTCTGATTGTGCTCCAACTCCTCTTGATTTTGATCTTCTGAAGAATCAGAAGCGGTTTGAGGGATTGTTCGCTGAAAGAGGGATTCGAGAGAGAAGAGAGAGCAGAGAGTTTTGATCTGAGGTAAGCCATACCTTAGCTCCGACTCCAGGCGAAGACGACGACGTTGGAGGCAGGGACGGCGGCGCTCCAGGCAGCTCTTCAGGCGGCGCTCGGGGTCAAGGCAGCACTCGGGGTCGAGGAGGAGCTCAGGGTTGAGGTTGGGGCGGCGGCGGCGAGGGTTGACACGAGGACAGCGACATCGAGCTCGGGGCCCGAGTGGGGAGGGGGAGTCGGAGTCAGCATTGGGGAGATCGACCGAGTGAGTAGTTGAAATCAGAGGAGCGACCTGGAGGTAGATACTCGCGTCTAGTGTAAATTGGAGAATCGCTCCGTGCTGAATCCGCTTCTAGCGAGGGGGAGCGGAAGGCTGTTTGGCAAAACTCCGGCTCTTTTGGACGAGAAACCGGGAGCCGGAGCTCTACCGAACGAGACCTTAATATGCACAAATGCATGACAACAAGATCGTGGCAACATCGATCATCCAAGTCAACCTCCCCAAAGTCGGCCACCAGCCGCTCGGAAAACCACATCTCGAAACGGAGAAGTCGGCAGCAGCGGCCGGAATACGAACGAGAGCTCCTAAAACGGAATCACTTTCCCGTTTTGAAAGTAGTAAAGCGGTGCCCGGAGGAGGGACGAACCGCCAATAATACGAACGAGAGCCCTCGAGGAGGGGCTGTTCTTCCTCCCTCCCACTCCCCTTCACCCACCCTACCCTTGTTAGGCACCGCCGCCGCTCCACCCACCTCCACCCCTTTTGCTCTTGCCCTCGGCTTCTCCGGTTGCGCTTGCCCTTGTGTGCTCCACTTCACGATGGCATCACCTGCAACACTATCGAGCCATCCATCCCCCATTGGTCACGCCTCCTCACGCTCTCCTTGTGCCCTTGCTGTGGTCGAAAGGTCGTGGTAGCATCTATTCAGGTGACCTGCTCTCATCTAATCTCAAAATCGCAGACTGCTTGTATCTTCTGCAAAAGGGTCGATGGGGTCTAAAGGTGTAGGCCAAATTGGAACATCCTGTCGTTGCGTGTAGAGATATCTACATGGTGTTAGGTGTGCTGGCCATCGTCAACCGCAATTCGGTCAGTACATGAGTGCCGTCATATCTTGCCCAACTCATTTTTTTTGTGTTGTTAAATTGCTTGGAATCTTATTTCCCCTTTATTTCAGGGTGTGAAGGGCGTGAATTTTGGTGAGTAAAGGTTCAAGATGGCAGATTGGTGAAAATAGTGATGTTTTAATTCTGTATATGCAATGTTAGATATTCCTTTCGTTTCTCTTTTCTTGCAGGTTTGTTGGTTTAGATTCCTGCCTTTTCATTTTTGATGTTATGCACGATGGTGCTCGCTGATTTAGGACATTGATAGATTATGCATAAGCTAAGGGAATCTTTTCATTCCTAAATTCACCTGTTACATGTTTGGTTAGAACTACATTAGGCCATTGATAAGACTTCTGGTCATGCAGAATAGGGCAAGGATCCGAGGGTTCTAAAAAGTTCGAGAGGTTGTGAGAGTGCAACAATCCCTTGTACTCTTTTGAAGTTGTGCTTAAATAATTGCTGTCGGTTTTGCCAAATCTTTCTCTCTCGTTATGACGTCATTATTTTGGTTTTCTCTATGAGATTCATCTACTTCGTTCTTGAGACCGTGCACGCTTGTGCCTTACCTCATAAAACTATAATCCGATCCGGGGGATGCTACGCATAAGGAGTATTAGAGTATAATACAAGCAATCACATATCAGGAGGTAAAGAAGATGGTTAACATCGTTCAAATGCTTTTATTTTTGTTTCTTCTGTTTCAAAAATCTTTAGAGTTGTTTGTAATTATCCTAACATACTTATGCCTTTCTGACCAAGATTTTGGTGATTGTTTACGAAAGATTCTTATGTAAGGTATTTTCAGACAAGCAGATCGGGCAAGTATTGTTGATGTTTGAAAGAAGCAGTCGGTGGATTTGTGAAAACATAAGTCTGCTTTCTAATTACTTGTGAATCAGTCATGAGAACAGTCATACACAGCCTCCTTCCCTGGTGTCTTCTTGCTCCATTGTTCGTACTTCATCTGCCCTTTCGTGTCCCTGAAGATGTTGTCACCTTTTCTAATAGAATCCAATCAATAAATTGCTCTTTTATGTACTAGAATACCATGATTTACAGGCTCAGCAGATACTATAGATTTGTAAGTGCAATGATTTGTTTTATACTTAGCACATATATTGTAGATAAAGACTCAAATAATGAATGAATATATCTAACTTGCTTAATACTATTATGTACTGCAACCTATGGTAGATGTAGCTTTGTTTTTATACACCAATCTAGAAATTTAATTTTGTTTGGCAAATCAAAATATGTAAAGCTATGCGCATTCCTAATTTTGAGGGTGCCTTTTCTTTTAGGAAACCAAGTTACACTAATTGTAATTTTGTTAAATTTTGCTTATAGTTTGAGGTGTTTTCTCTCTTACTGGTGTGCCTCCAACTTTTTGTGAATGTTGTGTAGGTTTATCCTGATTGGCTAATAGTTCATTCATTTGTATGGATATAGGTGGATCTTTTATGATAACTACCAATGTCAATTTGGCAACTGTTTGGTTTTTGCTAGCAAAAAATAAACTTTTTCTAAATTTGAATGTTTCGATATAGGATATTATGCAGATGCTAATATTGTTGGTGTGGAAAATGCAAAGAAGAATTAAATGATTTTCTAGATTATATTTATGTTTTATGTTTCATTGAAGTGATAGAGTAAGATAATCAATTAGACATGCTGGTATAGTTTTTCAGTGGCACCATAAGGCGTCAATGCCAGCATGCAAGGTTGCATAGCGCTAACCCAAAGAAGTGATTTTCATTTTTATTTTACTGTTCTTTTTTTAGGTAAAGAAACATGGAATTAGCTTCATTCACATTTATTAGATTCTTAATAAGCTAAGATCAGGCTTCAGATTTATGGTTTTCCTTTTTATTTCGTGCCATTTTTTTCTAGTTTGGAAAGATTATTTATATTTGACAAGGAGGAAAATGTACATGTAATGATGTTTCTATTTTTCTATCATTTGTTTGTCACAGGTGCTAAAGACGTGCAAGTAGGCTCAAGCATTATGCTAGAGCTTTTGTGTAATAGTTATGATAGACAAGACCAATCGGTGGCTAGGTTATTTTATTTAAAGTACGGTTGTAAGCTAGGATTGTGCCAGGATGAAATTCCATGCTTTACCTATCTGTGTGACCTCATCATCTGCACTCTCAGATTCATGTTGTATCTGCTCTGTGAATTGTCAAACATATGTGTACATGGTGGCATGGCCATTATCTTTTGTTACATGTTATGTAATGGTATCTTATTAGATGTCAGGTTTCTACATATGTTGCCTTCTTGGTTTATATAGGAGGGCAATGTTGTCAACCATACATTAATTTTGTGCATGCAATTATATTATATGAAACACAGTTCATCCGAGATTCTTACTTCCCACGAACACCATCATTGCACAAGTGCATTGCAACATGGCAAACGTGTGTTACCTATAGTATATCATCCAGCGCAGTAGTACACAATCCATACTAGTATAAATTACATTTAAGAGCCTAGAGCCTTATCGACTCTATCGGAGAAGTTGATGAAGCACGCGATGCGTTGTCAATAAAAGACCTCATATGAGATCTACTGCAGCTGGTGCTGGTAACGCTCAAAAACTGTGGAAAGATCATGTGTAGTGTTGGCCTCCTTTTCTCTTGGACATGGAGTTAGAGGTTGATGGAACTTTAGATCTCGGTAAATAGGATTTTCGCTAGTGAAGCATAAATCCCACTAGGAGTTGGATGTGGTTTTCATGAGTCACCTATCTTTGATTTGGTTAAGGTGGTTCTATAAGGATTTTTGGTAGAAATCTAGACTTTGTTTGGAACATGGGAATTAAAATGTTTTTAGAGAAATTTCTACAAAATCTCTATAAAATTTTTCGAGACTCTCCTTTTTGGCGTGGAATACTAGGAATGTCTCATGTGTATAATGTACTAGTCTCATGATCAGTAGCTAGTACGCACATTCACAACATTGTTGTCACATCCATATACAAGTTCTTAATACAATAACAAAGACATAGTTCTTACAACATGGCCTAAGGGCGAATTAAAATGCAACGGAAGATACAAGGTCGAAGAGTATGCCTTTGCCCAAAATACCACAGACAACCGACAACGAGTAAACCCTATAAAAGCTCGTCGGTATAGTCCCGCGATCTGCGGTGAAGTATACATCCTCGGGAACCTCGCTTTCCTCATCCACTAAACTAATAATTTAAGCAAGATTGAGTACTTTTGTGCTCAGCAAGACTTATAGTGTATGACAAATGCATGTATAATAAAATGCAGGCTATATCAACGGAAAAACTTCTAAGGTTATTTTGGAGTAAGTAGAAATGAACATGAATATCAAGCAGTAATTTGCAAGCGGAATTTGTAATAGCAAGTTTATCAATTATGTAAATAAACAAGTAAACATAACATAGTAACTCACAGTCCTCCATGATTGTGAGTATAGCAACAATCCTTTTACCAATCCCTGGCATCATACCTAAAATACAGACTTTCCAACAATATTTCCATATTCATCCTTGTTTTGCAAAGTAATAAAGTTTCTAACTATGTGATGACTTTACCAAGTGCCCATGTCCGCGGGCTTGGCTTTTTGAAAAGTTTTACACTCTGCAGAGGCGTATATCTTTACCCACAAGTCATGACCGACTCTTTGTGCAAGCTGTTAGCACACTTTCTTTGGTGTGTCGCAGAGAATCAAGACATAATTGTTACATACCTAGACCTAATTTTGCACCACCGGTGACGATAAACCCTTACTATGGCGGCAGAAGATATTTGTACTCCTGCACGATAAATGGTTTCACATTCCACCTGCCCCACTTCTTCCCATAGTAAGGCGCACATCATTGTATTGTCAAAGCGTTGTTCCCATCACCTTGGTGTGGGCGCATCTGCGAGCGATCCGTCTCAGAAAGCTCGTATGAACCCAACCTTCCAACATGCAAAGTTAGATTTAAATAACTTAATAGGTTAAGGTTATCTCATACTAGTACTTGTGGTTGCACTAATTTCTTGGCTTGAAAACAACACAATAGTTCGGTCCTTAACCGACCGGTAGAGAATACTCCCCTACACTACGTGCAAGTCCCATACACATCCGGCCATCTTGGTAAATCTACCGCATCAAACCATAGTTTTATTTTAAGTTTTTAAGACAAAATACCAACATCCTTAATTGTCATATCCACCTTTTTTTAAAAAAATTCTCAAGAAACAATTTAATCTAATTATTTCAAGTTCAAAGCTAAAGCATAGCTAGTATGTAATCGCATACGCCCATGTCGATATTATGTATTGTCTAACCTTGTTCTAGGGTTATCAAGATTCACATATCCATACTTATCAAAGAAGTTCCATGAGATTACAGGTATATCTACCAGTACCCGTAAACTAGCAATTTTAATGAAATTACACACATGCATAATAGATTTGATAAAGACAACATAAATTAATTGAAATATTGGGATCAACATGTTCAAGGAGGTGATTGCCTTGCTCGTTGGGTTCAGTAGTGAAGTCAGAGTTGACGGTAGCAGTGTCGGGGACGTCAATGACACCGTTCATCGTGCAGCAACAATAAGAAGCAAAAGAAATCAAATAACATCAACTCCAAATAAAATTTTAGAAACAGAGAGCTCTGGTTTTATACTGAGTTTTTCTTTGTGAGTTCATAATTTTTAGAGTTTATTTTAATCAGTTAAGATTTTATTTGAATTTTAATTTGGAGCAACAAACTTACTTATTGAGCAATAGGTGCAAACCACTTTTGTTTTTACTCATTTTTACAGAGACACAAGATCATGATTTTTGTGAATTTTAGGCACTGGTTTTACCAATTTTTGAGTTTGTTTGCAAAAGTTATTAAATTTTGAATATTACATACATTGAATGTTAAACCTATTTAAATTTTGATCAAATTAGGTTAAAATTAAAATATTTTTTTACATAAATGGAGTCCTTGAGGTATCTGGAGTCTTCAAAAATTTTCCCATCAATTTTTGAGTTAGGATGAAAAGCTTTGTAATAGCACATATACTAGGTTCCATTCAAATTTTAAATTCAAAACAGAGGTCACAATTTAAATATTTTTTGATATTCAGAAATATAATGATTTTAGATGAATTTAGAAACTTGTTTGACTAAATTTAGATAAAAAAATGTAGAATATATTTAAGTTTGAATTCACTCGGTTTGGAAAAGGCTGAAAAAATGAAAAATACGCTTTCGAATCAAAGAAGCGCCTTTCTCATTTTCTTCTGGTTTTCCTTATTTTCGCACAGAGACTGACACACCGGGCCCAGACGTTAGCTGCTAAGTTCGGCTGAGGGAGGTGTGACTGACGAGCGGGGCTCGCTCGTTAGTGGTGCGGAACATGGGAAGCGGGAGCGAGGCTCACCGGCGGGGCTAGCTGAAGGGGGCTTAGGGAGTCTAGGGTGCTAGTTAGTGAGGTTCGAGGATGGCCAGAGGTGAGCTTGCGATGATGACGAGCGGTGGTGAGGTCGGCGGCTAGTCGCAAGAGCAATGGGGGTGTGGTTAGCTTCGAAGAGGTTGGGGGAAAGCATCTACGTGCCGAGGGGACTCCATTTTGAGGTCTCACCTAGGGGAAGGAGCTTCGGGGAAGATCTCCAATGGTGGCCGACCGTGGGGAAGAAGGGCGTAAGGGCGGCGACGCTCTGAGTATCCAAAGCTAGAACCGAAGGCGAAAAAGTGCTCAGGGCATCGCGTTGAAGCTTCAAACCAAAAGAATTGAATTGAGTCTCACCGTGTTGCCGCAATCGGGTTCTAGCCCCTTCTCTGGAGCTCACCAGCAATGGCGATGATGGCTACGCTTGAGCCTCAGCCAAGTGCGGGTAGAGCTCAAAGAGAGGGCAGGGGCACAGGGCGGAGCCGATGTGCGGCCTTTATAGCTGGGAGCAGGGAGTTCGGCAAGGGCCCCACGAGGTGACTCCCTCATTAATGCACAGGCATGGGTGATGGGCGTGGCATCGCAGAATTCCAGCAATGAGGCGTGTGCGCAAGGCCGGGCAGAGCTGGGCAGCAAGATTTGAAAGAAGTTCAACTCTCGGACAGCATCGGCGCATGGGCAAGACGGCGCAAGTTCCATGGCGTGGACTTGGCTTTGCCATGGCAGGAGATCGACAAGGCTGAAGATTTGCCGTGGCAAAGAAAGGGTGAGGTGAGGGTTTGTCGCGGCAGTGGATTGGCAAAGGAGGGCGGCACGGCTTGTCGCGAAGCTGCCGAAGTGCTGGTCCACAACTCTGCCACGGCGAAGTTTTCGGCTTACTTTGCTTGCCACGACAAAAGTTCGGCAGAGGGAGCGACAGCTGCTTGGCACGGCACTGGGAAAGCTGGCTGCCCATGGCCTGCCCAGGCGCTGCCACGGCGAGGAAACGCCGGAGAAAACGCTGCCGCGGCAAGGTTTGGGCAGAGAGCTCGGGCAGCGGCAAGGAAGAAGAGGAGAAGTGGGAGCAAGCGTTGGCAGGTGGGGCCAAGGGCTTGTTGTGGCTGCCAATGGGCCAGGGAGGTCAGGGGCACCACGAGCTGGCAAGAGGGGGCCACCCGGCACAGAGATGAAGAAGGAAAAAAGGAACACCGATTTGTTGAGTTTTTGACAGCCATTCGGCTTTAGATTTAATTGAGCATTGAAAATGATCTGGAAATTTTTTAAACTTTTTTGTGAGAAATCTGATGAGCTAATAACACTGTCATAAAATTTTAAGCTTAATATAACAATCTATAATTTTTTATAAAATCCTTACAATCTCACTGCCCCTTTTAATGATCTTTCATATTTTGATTTTCTAAAGGTACCAAATTAGATAAAAATATTTAAAATATTTAATAAATTATTCATAGATTATGAGGATGATACTGTAATTTTTTTAGATCAATATAGTTCTTAATTATTTTTGTAAAAATCTGACACTGCCTCTGACACAGAATCCAATTTTCTGATTTCGATTTTTATAAAATAATATATGGGTTAAAGTTTTATAATAATTTTGGAGGTGATAATGGGAGAATTTTGGGTCTAAAAAATTAATTCCAGAGTTTGTTTAAATTGGATATTTTGAGTTCGAATTCTATGACCCTATTTGTTTATTTGAAATGTTTTTGATTAAGTCGAAAATCCAGAAATTCAAGAAATATATACAAACCCAAGTGAAACCCAGAAATCAACTCAAACATTTATATTTTATTTTTTATTAGATTAAGGATGTTGCAAAATTCTTGCATACCAAATAGAACCCTAGAATATCGGGGCTCTCCATGTCACGAAACTTCATGTTGGTATATCACGGAGCCCATCACCGACTCTTGAGGTGAAGAGTGATGGAGGAATAAAATCCCAATTTCGGGGATGTGTTGCCATGGGAACTTGAGAGTATGAAGGGAGAGCACGGATAGGAGGAGGGTCCCTTTCCCCACTCATTCGTGGTGAGGCTGCTATAATCATGTAGAGGGGGAACCGTAGGATTAATCCTAGGCAGAAGTTGCAAGAAACAAGAGGAGGGGGTAGAGAATGAGAGTGTAGTGCTCATAAAAAAATTGAATATTTAAAGGTACATTGAATTAGCAATTTGCGGTGGTGACATTTCCAACAAACCACATGAAAATTTCAACTGAGAATGTATCAGAATATATCATTCAAGAAATGATGTGTCTATCCAAAATAAAAACAACACAAATATAAATAAAACATTACTCCATTTTGAGGAAAACATCAAAAACAAAAAAATGAATGAAAGGTAAAACTTTACTCATATCAATATAATGACACTTTTTGTAACCACACTGTCAAACAAATCAGACGACAAAAACATCAATACTTCTATCGAGATCTTGAACTTATCTAACTTTTATGTGGATAAATCAATTAGTTACCTTATTATGGTTATGTATATTATAAAGGTGACTTAAAAGGTAAAAAGGACGCCAAATTCTAAAAGTCTAAATGAACTTCAGTTTGTGGATCATAATCTCACATAGCTTAGAAAACCGGGTATAAAAATTGCAATCCCTACCACGTAACAGTGCACCTACACACCTTCATCGGCTTGACAAAAAAAATAGAAACTATGTTTATATAAAGGAATTTGGTCCATCCTTTATTGAATATCATTGGATTTGCCTCTGATCTATCAACTCATTACTCTCATTTATTCTATGGCACATTCATTATTATCCTTTTTCTTTATTGTATGTCATTGGAACTTTTTTTGCATCACAAGTTCGACATGCTCGTACAACCAGACCATTGAACGTTAGTATGACCTAACAAACGACCTGAAAGTGCACAAGATTGGTGCAGCACTTTCCATCGAAGTATTCCAAGGCTCAATATCAAACCCAAAAGGGCAGGTGGAATATGCTACCAATCACCGAGTAACTAAATAATAAAGGTTAATTCCTTATATACCACTGTAAATGTCCAAAAGCTCCTACCATGTCACTAACAATGAGTGGTATATAAGGGATGATGCAAACTTTCGATGATAAATAAGGAATTGTCCCCAAACAGTAAACTACAATAAAATAACAATAAGAGAGTAGCAACAGTGAGCTAGACATAAAAGATTAATAATTAAAGTTGTGACTAATGCTAAGACTATGAGACGGTTGTGCTATGGATGAAGTTAGGGCATAGGGGGTTCAGTGCACCGGCAACGGTAGATGGTATACGTGATAAAAACATGTTACGAGCTAAATATGAGAGCAATTGTAATAATATTAAGAGTTCATGTAGGTGGCACACTTTAGATATATCTCTTTTGAACACACATTGTATAGAAAAATCACGTGCACACCACATGGTGTCACATTCGCAATTAAGGTCATACTACATAGGACCAATGCCTTAAGCTTTGTGGCTACGCTGAACTCCTCATGTGACTTGCTTCCAAATGCCGACCTCTGACACTTTGACTGTCATTGACTCTGTTGGTCAATTTTTTGCACATCACTTATTGCTACCTTGCCTTGTACTGGCCTTTGGAGCATCAGGGGACTACTCACACATCATATAGTTCTAAGAATAGTAATATAAATAAAATCTGTTATTCATTAGCCTCCAATGTCACTATTTAAAATCGCTAACCATTGCTCTATGTAATTAATCAACATCATGTCTTAAAATTTGGTTTACTTCTTAGTTTTAGTAGCTATATATCATTATGTTTATGTTTTATACAGAAATTATAATTATGTTATGATCTTAATGTTATAAAAAATCATAATTTTATAGTAATATCTCGTTCACCATAGAACACTTCAACTAAGACCCAATGTATACGGGACTTTTGTGTAGCATTGATACTAGTGGTTGAACTAACTGTCGTTTTAAGCATCAATAACAGATGCGACATGTGGGCTGATTCAAGGCAAAACTGTTATGATTAAAATAGCAATCACTCTTTTACGACCACTACAATGTTTCTAATGAAATAAACCACGGAGCATGAAGGAAATACTAGTACAATTATTGATACAATAAAAACTTACACTTAGCCTACCCAATCTGTTAATAAGTAGGACTTGCATGAGAGTAGCATTTCTATTTACAAACTGATGAGGACATCCCAACTAAGGATACAACCGCTGCCCCTTCTTCTTCTACGATCGCTACTTCGTCCTCGACCGTCGCTGTTTCGGCCGCTACTTCGTCTACGACGTCTGGAGGGCTTAATCCGGAAGCAAGTCCTTTCCATCCACCTTTGCTGGACCAGCACGCCAAGAACATCCACCGAGGACAGCCCACGCGCCAAGGAAGGCCCAAGATAAAGCCCAATTCGTTGCCGAGTCCGGTTCTGCCATCCAGGAGTAGCAGTACTTCAAACGGACGCCACGGCCATATCCGAACTCCGTTTTCGACGTTCGACAACTCGTTTGAAAGGTATCGAGATAACCTTTCCAATGGATCTAATCCCGATGCCAAATTCCTCCTGGAGAGAAGGGAAATCACAGAACAATCTCATAGGATAGAAATTCCTGGTGCTGCGCCACCTTTCTTTTGGGCCCAAGGCCCATGTACTTTTAGGGTCCCACCCCTCCTTTGGCCGACGCCCCTTTCTTGGCTGTCGCACCCCTCTTGGGCGCCCCCCTTGTGTGGGTACCCCTTTATATTGGGTTCTCACATCTGTTCTTCAGTTTTTAGGTTTTGTTGTGTTTTGGTAGACCCCGTGTGCGTCCTTCCTCAATCTTGCGTGTGTCGACTAGACCACCCGAGTTGAGAAACAGAACCTCACCTTGTTTTTCGTTGAGATTATTGGATTGAAATTGCTATCACCTTGTTCTTGCATGTTTTTTGTTGCAGCAGGTTCAAGGATCGATCGGGTCTTTGATTCGGTTGTTCGCCTTGTGTGGTGACGTTGCGATTGTTTGGTCACGATCTTGTGGTTCATTGTATCGTTCTCATCGGAAGGTCGGGACAACCCTAGTGCACATCACAAACCCAAAACTATTGTATTCTTGCAAAGTAGCTAAGATACTAGTAAACTTATAAGTATGTTATGATCTTAATGTTATAACAAATCATAATTTTATAGTAATATCTCATCCACCATAGTAACACCTCAATTAAACCCAACACAGTGTAGCATTGAGACAAGCGATAGAACTAACCGTTGTCGTTTTAAGCATCAATACCATATGCGACATGTGGGTTAATCCAAGGCAAAATTGTTATGCTTACAATTGCAATCATTCAGTTACGACCATTACAATGTTTCTCATGAAATAAACCACGAGCATGAAAGAAACAATAGTACACTTATTGACATGACAAAAACTTATACTCAGCTTATCCAATCTATTAAGGGCCTGTTTGGTAGAGCTTCAGATCCCAGCTTCACCTGAGATCTCAAACTTGTAGGCTAAAATAAAGTGAATTAAGTTTATATTTTTGGTCTAAAATGTAAACAAGATGATACATCTAAACACTCTTAATGTACTTACAACTCTAATTCCACGGATCTGGTAGAGTTAGGAATATCCAGCTCTACCAGATCCACAGATCTGATGGAGCTCGAGCTTTACCATACACACCCTAAGTAGTACTAGCATTCCTATTTACAAACTCAAAAACTATTGTATTCTTGCCAAATGGCAAGATACTAGTAACCTTACAAGAAATATCTTGATTACTAGAATTTTCCTAAAAAATACAACTCTAGAAAGGTTTCTACTTACCTTATTTGAATATTTAGGATCTTAGAAAAAAAATCCAACTCTTGCGAAATTTTCAATTCTTCTATAGTCCAAAACTTAGAAGTACAGATTGCTAACTTAGAGCCCGTTCGGTAGGGATTTGGCTCCAACTCCTTTCTGATTGTGCTCCAACTCCTCTTGATTTTGATCTTCTGAAGAATCAGAAGCGGTTTGAGGGATTGTTCGCTGAAAGAGGGATTCGAGAGAGAAGAGAGAGCAGAGAGTTTTGATCTGAGGTAAGCCATACCTTAGCTCCGACTCCAAGCGAAGACGACGACGTTGGAGGCAGGACGGCGGCGCTCGAGCAGCTCTTCAGCGGCTCGGGGTCAAGGCGGACTCGGGGTCGAGGAGGAGCCGTGGTTGAGGTTGGGGCGGCGGCGAGGGTTGACACGAGGACAGCGACATCGAGCTCGGGGCCCGAGTGGGGAAGGGGAGTCGGAGTCAGCATTGGGGAGATCGACCGAGTGAGTAGTTGAAATCAGAGGAGCGACCTGGAGGTAGATACTCGCGTCTAGTGTAAATTGGAGAATCGCTCCGTGCTGAATCCGCTTCTAGCGAGGGGGAGCGGAAGGCTGTTTGGCAAAACTCCGGCTCTTTTGGACGAGAAACCGGGAGCCGGAGCTCTACCGAACGAGACCTTAATATGCACAAATGCATGACAACAAGATCGTGGCAACATCGATCATCCAAGTCAACCTCCCCAAAGTCGGCCACCAGCCGCTCGGAAAACCACATCTCGAAGCGGAGAAGTCGGCAGTGGCCGGATATCTAACGAGCTCCTAAAACGGAATCACTTTCCGCTTTGAAAGTAGTAAAGCGGTGCCGGAGGAGGACGAACCGCCAATAATCTGAACGAGCCCTCGAGGAGGGTCATTCTTCCTCCCTCCCACTCCCTTCACCCACCCTACCCTTGTTAGGCACCGCCGCCGCTCCACCCACCTCCACCCCTTTTGCTCTTGCCCTCGGCTTCTCCGGTTGCGCTTGCCCTTGTGTGCTCCACTTCACGATGGCATCACCTGCAACACTATCGAGCCATCCATCCCCCATTGGTCACGCCTCCTCACGCTCTCCTTGTGCCCTTGCTGTGGTCGAAAGGTCGTGGTAGCATCTATTCAGGTGACCTGCTCTCATCTAATCTCAAAATCGCAGACTGCTTGTATCTTCTGCAAAAGGGTCGATGGGGTCTAAAGGTGTAGGCCAAATTGGAACATCCTGTCGTTGCGTGTAGAGATATCTACATGGTGTTAGGTGTGCTGGCCATCGTCAACCGCAATTCGGTCAGTACATGAGTGCCGTCATATCTTGCCCAACTCATTTTTTTTGTGTTGTTAAATTGCTTGGAATCTTATTTCCCCTTTATTTCAGGGTGTGAAGGGCGTGAATTTTGGTGAGTAAAGGTTCAAGATGGCAGATTGGTGAAAATAGTGATGTTTTAATTCTGTATATGCAATGTTAGATATTCCTTTCGTTTCTCTTTTCTTGCAGGTTTGTTGGTTTAGATTCCTGCGCTTTTCATTTTGATGTTATGCACGATGGTGCTCGCTGATTTAGGACATTGATAGATTATGCATAAGCTAAGGGAATCTTTTCATTCCTAAATTCACCTGTTACATGTTTGGTTAGAACTACATTAGGCCATTGATAAGACTTCTGGTCATGCAGAATAGGGCAAGGATCCGAGGGTTCTAAAAGTTCGAGAGGTTGTGAGAGTGCAACAATCCCTTGTACTCTTTTGAAGTTGTGCTTAAATAATTCTTGTCGGTTTTGCCAAATCTTTCTCTCGTTATGACGTCATTATTTTGGTTTTCTATGAGATTCATCTACTTCGTTCTTGAGACCGCACGCTTGTGCCTTACCTCATAAAACTATAATCCGATCCGGGATGCTACGCATAAGGAGTATTAGAGTATAATACAAGCAATCACATATCAGGAGGTAAAGAAGATGGTTAACATCGTTCAAATGCTTTTATTTTTGTTTCTTCTGTTTCAAAAATCTTTAGAGTTGTTTGTAATTATCCTAACATACTTATGCCTTTTCGACCAAGATTTTGGTGATTTTTACGAAAGATTCTTATGTAAGGTATTTTCAGACCAGCAGATCGGGCAAGTATTGTTGATGTTTGAAAGAAGCAGTCGGTGGATTTGTGAAAACATAAGTCTGCTTTCTAATTACTTGTGAATCAGTCATGAGAACAGTCATACACAGCCTCCTTCCCTGGTGTCTTCTTGCTCCATTGTTCGTACTTCATCCGCCTTTCGTGTCCCTGAAGATGTTGTCACCTTTTCTAATAGAATCCAATCAATAAATTGCTCTTTTATGTACTAGAATACCATGATTTACAGGCTCAGCAGATACTATAGATTTGTAAGTGCAATGATTTGTTTTATACTTAGCACATATATTGTAGATAAAGACTCAAATAATGAATGAATATATCTAACTTGCTTAATACTATTATGTACTGCAACCTATGGTAGATGTAGCTTTGTTTTTATACACCAATCTAGAAATTTAATTTTGTTTGGCAAATCAAAATATGTAAAGCTATGCGCATTCCTAATTTTGAGGGTGCCTTTTCTTTTAGGAAACCAAGTTACACTAATTGTAATTTTGTTAAATTTTGCTTATAGTTTGAGGTGTTTTCTCTCTTACAGGTGTGCCCTCCAACTTTTTGTGAATGTTGTGTAGGTTTATCCCTGATTGGCTAATAGTTCATTCATTTGTATGGATATAGGTGGATCTTTTATGATAACTACCAATGTCAATTTGGCAACTGTTTGGTTTTTGCTAGCAAAAAATAAACTTTTTCTAAATTTGAATGTTTCGATATAGGATATTATGCAGATGCTAATATTGTTGGTGTGGAAAATGCAAAGAAGAATTAAATGATTTTCTAGATTATATTTATGTTTTATGTTTCATTGAAGTGATAGAGTAAGATAATCAATTAGACATCTTGGTATAGTTTTTCGGTGGCACCATAAGCGCCAATGCCAAGATGCAAGGTTGCATAGCGCTAACCCAAAGAAGTGATTTTCATTTTTATTTTTCTGTTCTTTTTTAGGTAAAGAAACATGGAATTAGCTTCATTCACATTTATTAGATTCTTAATAAGCTAAGATCGGGCTTGATTTATGGTTTTCCTTTTTATTTCGTGCCATTTTTTTCTAGTTTGGAAAGATTATTTATATTTGACAAGGAGGAAAATGTACATGTAATGATGTTTCTATTTTTCTATCATTTGTTTGTCCCAGGTGCTAAAGACGTGCAAGTAGGCTCAAGCATTATGCTAGAGCTTTTGTGTAATAGTTATGATAGACAAGACCAATCGGTGGCTAGGTTATTTTATTTAAAGTACGGTTGTAAGCTAGGATTGTGCCAGGATGAAATTCCATGCTTTACCTATCTGTGTGACCTCATCATCTGCACTCTCAGATTCATGTTGTATCTGCTCTGTGAATTGTCAAACATATGTGTACATGGTGGCATGGCCATTATCTTTTGTTACATGTTATGTAATGGTATCTTATTAGATGTCAGGTTTCTACATATGTTGCCTTCTTGGTTTATATAGGAGGGCAATGTTGTCAACCATACATTAATTTTGTGCATGCAATTATATTATATGAAACACAGTTCATCCGAGATTCTTACTTCCCACGAACACCATCATTGCACAAGTGCATTGCAACATGGCAAACGTGTGTTACCTATAGTATATCATCCAGCGCAGCGTAGTACACAATCCATACTAGTATAAATTACATTTAAGAGCCTAGAGCCTTATCGACTCTATCGGAGAAGTTGATGAAGCACGCGATGCGTTGTCAATAAAAGACCTCATATGAGATCTACTGCAGCGGGTGCTGGTAACGCTCAAAAACTGTGGAAAGATCATGTGTAGTGTTGGCCTCCTTTTCTCTTGGACATGGAGTTAGAGGTTGATGGAACTTTAGATCTCGGTAAATAGGATTTTCGCTAGTGAAGCATAAATCCCACTAGGAGTTGGATGTGGTTTTCATGAGTCACCTATCTTTGATTTGGTTAAGGTGGTTCTATAAGGATTTTTGGTAGAAATCTAGACTTTGTTTGGAACATGGGAATTAAAATGTTTTTAGAGAAATTTCTACAAAATCTCTATAAAATTTTTCGAGACTCTCCTTTTTGGCGTGGAATACTAGGAATGTCTCATGTGTATAATGTACTAGTCTCATGATCAGTAGCTAGTACGCACATTCACAACATTGTTGTCACATCCATATACAAGTTCTTAATACAATAACAGCACATAGTTCTTACAACATGGCCTAAGGGCCGAATTAAAATGCAACGGAAGATACAAGGTCCAGTAGTATGCCTTTGCCCAAAATACCACAGACAACTGACAACGAGTAAACCCTATAAAAGCTCGTCGGTATAGTCCCCGCGATCTGCGGTGAAGTATACATCCTCGGGAACCTCGCTTTCCTCATCCACTAAACTAATAATTTAAGCAAGATTGAGTACTTTTGTGCTCAGCAAGACTTATAGTGTATGACAAATGCATGTATAATAAAATGCAGGCTATATCAACGGAAAAACTTCTAAGGTTATTTTGGAGTAAGTAGAAATGAACATGAATATCAAGCAGTAATTTGCAAGCGGAATTTGTAATAGCAAGTTTATCAATTATGTAAATAAACAAGTAAACATAACATAGTAACTCACAGTCCTCCATGATTGTGAGTATAGCAACAATCCTTTTACCAATCCCTGGCATCATACCTAAAATACAGACTTTCCAACAATATTTCCATATTCATCCTTGTTTTGCAAAGTAATAAAGTTTCTAACTATGTGATGACTTTACCAAGTGCCCATGTCCGCGGGCTTGGCTTTTTGAAAAGTTTTACACTCTGCAGAGGCGTATATCTTTACCCACAAGTCATGACCGACTCTTTGTGCAAGCTGTTAGCACACTTTCTTTGGTGTGTCGCAGAGAATCAAGACATAATTGTTACATACCTAGACCTAATTTTGCACCAGCCCGGTGACGATAAACCCTTACTATGGCGGCAGAAGATATTTGTACTCCCGGTACGATAAATGGTTTCACATTCCACTGTCCCACTTCTTCCCATAGTAAGGCGCACATCATTGTATTGTCAAAGCGTTGTTCCCATCACCTTGGTGTGGGCGCATCTGCGAGCGATCCGTCTCAGAAAGCTCGTATGAACCCAACCTTCCAACATGCAAAGTTAGATTTAAATAACTTAATAGGTTAAGGTTATCTCATACTAGTACTTGTGGTTGCACTAATTTCTTGGCTTGAAAACAACACAATAGTTCGGTCCTTAACCGACCCGGTAGAGAATACTCCCCCTACACTACGTGCAAGTCCCATACACATCCGGCTACTGGTAAATCTCGCCCGCATCAAACCATAGTTTTATTTTAAGTTTTTAAGACAAAATACCAACATCCTTAATTGTCATATCCACCTTTTTTTAAAAAAATTCTCAAGAAACAATTTAATCTAATTATTTCAAGTTCAAAGCTAAAGCATAGCTAGTATGTAATCGCATACGCCCATGTCGATATTATGTATTGTCTAACCTTGTTCTAGGGTTATCAAGATTCACATATCCATACTTATCAAAGAAGTTCCATGAGATTACAGGTATATCTACCAGTACCCGTAAACTAGCAATTTTAATGAAATTACACACATGCATAATAGATTTGATAAAGACAACATAAATTAATTGAAATATTGGGATCAACATGTTCAAGGAGGTGATTGCCTTGCTCGTTGGGTTCAGTAGTGAAGTCAGAGTTGACGGTAGCAGTGTCGGGGACGTCAATGACACGATTCATCGTGCAAAGAACAATAAGAAGCAAAAGAAATCAAATAACATCAACTCCAAATAAAATTTTAGAAACAGAGAGCTCTGGTTTTATACTGAGTTTTTCTTTGTGAGTTCATAATTTTTAGAGTTTATTTTAATCAGTTAAGATTTTATTTGAATTTTAATTTGGAGCAACAAACTTACTTATTGAGCAATAGGTGCAAACCACTTTTGTTTTTACTCATTTTTACAGAGACACAAGATCATGATTTTTGTGAATTTTAGGCACTGGTTTTACCAATTTTTGAGTTTGTTTGCAAAAGTTATTAAATTTTGAATATTACATACATTGAATGTTAAACCTATTTAAATTTTGATCAAATTAGGTTAAAATTAAAATATTTTTTTACATAAATGGAGTCCTTGAGGTATCTGGAGTCTTCAAAAATTTTCCCATCAATTTTTGAGTTAGGATGAAAAGCTTTGTAATAGCACATATACTAGGTTCCATTCAAATTTTAAATTCAAAACAGAGGTCACAATTTAAATATTTTTTGATATTCAGAAATATAATGATTTTAGATGAATTTAGAAACTTGTTTGACTAAATTTAGATAAAAATGTAGAATATATTTAAGTTTGAATTCACTCGGTTTGGAAAAGGTGAAAAAATGAAAATACGCTTTGAATCAAAGAAGCGCCTTTCTCATTTTCTTCGGTTTTCCTTATTTTCGACAGAGATCGACACAGGGCCCAGACGTTAGCTGCTAAGTTCTACTGAGGAGGTGTGACTGACGAGCGGGGCTCGCTCGTTAGTGGTGCGGAACATGGGAAGCGGGAGCGAGGCTCACGGCGGGCTAGTGAAGGGGCTTAGGGAGTCTAGGGTGCTAGTTAGTGAGGTTCGAGGATGGCCAGAGGTGAGCTTGCGATGATGACGAGCGGTGGTGAGGTCGGCGGCTAGTCGCAAGAGCAATGGGGGTGTGGTTAGCTTCGAAGAGGTTGGGGGAAAGCATCTACGTGCCTAGGGGACTCCATTTTGAGGTCTCACCTAGGGGAAGGAGCTTCGGGGAAGATCTCCAATGGTGGCCGACCGTGGGGAAGAAGGGCGTAAGGGCGGCGACGCTCTGAGTATCCAAAGCTAGAACCGAAGGCGAAAAAGTGCTCAGGGCATCGCGTTGAAGCTTCAAACCAAAAGAATTGAATTGAGTCTCACCGTGTTGCCGCAATCGGGTTCTAGCCCCTTCTCTGGAGCTCACCAGCAATGGCGATGATGGCTACGCTTGAGCCTCAGCCAAGTGCGGGTAGAGCTCAAAGAGAGGGCGAGGGCACAGGTATGAGCCGATGTGCGGCCTTTATAGCCGGGAGCAGGAGTTCGGCAAGGGCCCCACGAGGTGACTCCTCATTAATGCGAGCATGGGTGATGGGCGTGGCATCGCGAATTCCAAAGAATGAGGCGTGTGCGCAAGGCCGGGCAGAGCTGGGCAGCAAGATTTGAAAGAAGTTCAACTCTCGGACAGCATCGGCGCATGGGCAAGACGGCGCAAGTTCCATGGCGTGGACTTGGCTTTGCCATGGCGGGAGATCGACAAGGTGAAGATTTGCCGTGGCGAGAAAGGGTGAGGTGAGGTTTGTCGCGCAGTGGATTGGCAAAGGAGGCGGCACGGCTTGTCGCGAAGCTGCCAAGTCTTGGTCCACAACTCGCCACGGCGAAGTTTTCGGCTTACTTTGCTTGCCACGACAAAAGTTCGGCAGAGGGAGCGACAGCTGCTTGGCACGGCACTGGGAAAGCTGGCTGCCCATGGCCTGCCCAGGCGCTGCCACGGCGAGGAAACGCCGGAGAAAACGCTGCCGCGGCAAGGTTTGGGCAGAGAGCTCGGGCAGCGGCAAGGAAGAAGAGGAGAAGTGGGAGCAAGCGCTGGCAGGTGGGGCCAAGGGCTTGTTGTGGCTGCCAATGGGCCAGGGAGGTCAGGGGCACCACGAGCTGGCAAGAGGGGGCCACCCGGCACAGAGATGAAGAAGGAAAAAAGGAACACCGATTTGTTGAGTTTTTGACAGCCATTCGGCTTTAGATTTAATTGAGCATTGAAAATGATCTGGAAATTTTTTAAACTTTTTTGTGAGAAATCTGATGAGCTAATAACACTGTCATAAAATTTTAAGCTTAATATAACAATCTATAATTTTTTATAAAATCCTTACAATCTCACTACCCCTTTTAATGATCTTTCATATTTTGATTTTCTAAAGGTACCAAATTAGATAAAAATATTTAAAATATTTAATAAATTATTCATAGATTATGAGGATGATACTGTAATTTTTTTAGATCAATATAGTTCTTAATTATTTTTGTAAAAATCTGACACTGCCTCTGACACAGAATCCAATTTTCTGATTTCGATTTTTATAAAATAATATATGGGTTAAAGTTTTTATAATAATTTTCGGAGGTGATAATGGGAGAATTTTGGGTCTAAAAAAATTAATTCCAGAGTTTGTTTAAATTGGATATTTTTGAGTTCAGAATTCTATGACCCCTATTTGTTTATTTGAAATGTTTTTGATTAAGTCAGAAAATCCAGAAATTCAAGAAATATATACAAACCCAAGTGAAACCCAAAAATCAACTCAAACATTTATATTTTATTTTTTATTAGATTAAGGATGTTGCAAAATTCTTGCATACCAAATAGAACCCTAGAATATCGGGGGGCTCTCCATGTCACAGAAACTTCATGTTGGTATATGCGGAGCCCATCACCGACTCTTGAGGTGAAGAGTGATGGAGGAATAAAATCCCAATTTCGGGGATGTGTTGCCATGGGAACTTGAGAGTATGAAGGGAGAGCACGGATAGGAGGAGGGTCCCTTTCCCCACTCATTCGTGGTGAGGCTGCTATAATCATGTAGAGGGGGAACCGTAGGATTAATCCTAGGCAGAAGTTGCAAGAAACAAGAGGAGGGGGTAGAGAATGAGAGTGTAGTGCTCATAAAAAAATTGAATATTTAAAGGTACATTGAATTAGCAATTTGCGGTGGTGACATTTCCAACAAACCACATGAAAATTTCAACTGAGAATGTATCAGAATATATCATTCAAGAAATGATGTGTCTATCCAAAATAAAAACAACACAAATATAAATAAAACATTACTCCATTTTGAGGAAAACATCAAAAACCAAAAAATGAATGAAAGGTAAAACTTTACTCATATCAATATAATGACACTTTTTGTAACCACACTGTCAAACAAATCAGACGACAAAAACATCAATACTTCTATCGAGATCTTGAACTTATCTAACTTTTATGTGGATAAATCAATTAGTTACCTTATTATGGTTATGTATATTATAAAGGTGACTTAAAAGGTAAAAAGGACGCCAAATTCTAAAAGTCTAAATGAACTTGGTTTGTGGATCATAATCTCACATAGCTTAGAAAACCGGGTTAAAAAATTGCAATCCCTACCACGTAACAGTGCACCTACACACCTTCATCGGCTTGACAAAAAAAATAGAAACTATGTTTATATAAAGGAATTTGGTCCATCCTTTATTGAATATCATTGGATTTGCCTCTGATCTATCAACTCATTACTCTCATTTATTCTATGGCACATTCATTATTATCCTTTTCTTTATTGTATGTCATTGGAACTTTTTTTGCATCACAAGTTCGACATGCTCGTACAACCAGACCATTGAACGTTAGTATGACCTAACAAACGACCTGAAAGTGCACAAGATTGGTGCAGCACTTTCCATCGAAGTATTCCAAGGCTCAATATCAAACCCAAAAGGCGGTGGAATATGCTACCAATCACCGAGTAACTAAATAATAAGGTTAATTCCTTATATACCACAGTAAATGTCCAAAAGCTCCTACCATGTCACTAACAATGAGTGGTATATAAGGGATGATGCAAACTTTCGATGATAAATAAGGAATTGTCCCCAAACAAGAAACTACAATAAAATAACAATAAGAGAGTAGCAACAAGTGAGCTAGACATAAAAGATTAATAATTAAAGTTGTGACTAATGCTAAGACTATGAGACGGTTGTGCTATGGATGAAGTTAGGGCATAGGGGTTGATGCACCAACAACAGTAGATGGTATACGTGATAAAAACATGTTACGAGCTAAATATGGGAGCAATTGTAATAATATTAAGAGTTCATGTAGGTGGCACACTTTAGATATATCTCTTTGAACACACATTGTATAGAAAATCACGTGCACACCACATGGTGTCACATTCGCAATTAAGGTCATACTACATAGGACCAATGCCTTAAGCTTTGTGGCTACGCTGAACTCCTCATGTGACTTGCTTCCAAATGCCGACCTCTGACACTTTGAGTGTCATTGACTCTGTTGGTCAATTTTTTGCACATCACTTATTGCTACCTTGCCTTGTCTTGGCCTTTGGAGCATCGGGGACTACTCACACATCATATAGTTCTAAGAATAGTAATATAAATAAAATCATTATTCATTAGCCTCCAATGTCACTATTTAAAATCGCTAACCATTGCTCTATGTAATTAATCAACATCATGTCTTAAAATTTGGTTTACTTCTTAGTTTTAGTAGCTATATATCATTATGTTTATGTTTTATACAGAAATTATAATTATGTTATGATCTTAATGTTATAAAAAATCATAATTTTATAGTAATATCTCGTTCACCATAGAACACTTCAACTAAGACCCAATGTATACGGGACTTTTGTGTAGCATTGATACTAGTGGTTGAACTAACTGTCGTTTTAAGCATCAATAACAGATGCGACATGTGGGCTGATTCAAGGCAAAACTGTTATGATTAAAATAGCAATCACTCTTTTACGACCACTACAATGTTTCTAATGAAATAAACCACGGAGCATGAAGGAAATACTAGTACAATTATTGATACAATAAAAACTTACACTTAGCCTACCCAATCCGTTAATAAGTAGGACTTGCATGAGAGTAGCATTTCTATTTACAAACTGATGAGGAAATCCCAACTAAGGATACAACCGCTGCCCCTTCTTCTTCTACGACCGCTACTTCGTCCTCGACCGTCGCTGTTTCGGCCGCTACTTCGTCTACGACGTCTGGGGGGCTTAATCCGGAAGCAAGTCCTTTCCATCCACCTTTGCTGGACCAGCACGCCAAGAGCATCCACCGAGGACAGCCCACGCGCCAAGGAAGGCCCAAGATAAAGCCCAATTCGTTGCCGAGTCCGGTTCTGCCATCCAGGAGTAGCAGTACTTCAAACGGACGCCACGGCCATATCCGAACTCCGTTTTCGACGTTCGACAACTCGTTTGAAAGGTATCGAGATAACCTTTCCAATGGATCTAATCCCGATGCCAAATTCCTCCTGGAGAGAAGGGAAATCACAGAACAATCTCATAGGATAGAAATTCCTGGTGCTGCGCCACCTTTCTTTTGGGCCCAAGGCCCATGTACTTTAGGGTTCCACCTCCTTTGGTCGACGCCCTTTCTTGGTCGTCGCACCTCTTGGCGCCCCTTGTGTGGGTACCCCTTTATATTGGGTTCTCACCTCTGTTCTTCAGTTTTTAGGTTTTGTTGTGTTTTGGTAGACCCCGTGTGCGTCCTTCCTCAATCTTGCGTGTGTCGACTAGACCACCCGAGTTGAGAAACAGAACCTCACCTTGTTTTTCGTTGAGATTATTGGATTGAAATTGCTATCACCTTGTTCTTGCATGTTTTTGGTTGCAGCAGTTCAAGGATCGATCGGGTCTTTGATTGGTTGTTCGCCTTGTGTGGTGACGTTGCGATTGTTTGGTCACGATCTTGTGGTTCATTGTATCGTTCTCATAAGAAGGTCGGGACAACCCTAGTGCACATCACAAACCCAAAACTATTGTATTCTTGCAAAGTAGCTAAGATACTAGTAAACTTATAAGTATGTTATGATCTTAATGTTATAACAAATCATAATTTTATAGTAATATCTCATCCACCATAGTAACACCTCAATTAAACCCAACACTGTAGCATTGAGACAAGCGATAGAACTAACCGCTGTCGTTTTAAGCATCAATACCATATGCGACATGTGGGTTAATCCAAGGCAAAATTGTTATGCTTACAATTGCAATCATTCAGTTACGACCATTACAATGTTTCTCATGAAATAAACCACGGAGCATGAAAGAAACAATAGTACAATTATTGACATGACAAAAACTTATACTCAGCTTACCCAATCTATTAAGGGCTGTTTGGTAGAGCTTGGATCCCACTTCACCGAGATCCAAACTTGTAGGCTAAAATAAAGTGAATTAAGTTTATATTTTTGGTTTAAAATGTAAACAAGATGATACATCTAAACACTCTTAATGTACTTACAACTCTAATTCCACGGATCTGGTAGAGTTAGGAATATCCAGCTCTACCAGATCCACAGATCTGATGGAGCTCGAGCTTTACCATACACACCCTAAGTAGTACTAGCATTCCTATTTACAAACTCAAAAACTATTGTATTCTTGCCAAATGGCAAGATACTAGTAACCTTACAAGAAATATCTTGATTACTAGAATTTTCCTAAAAAATACAACTCTAGAAAGGTTTCTACTTACCTTATTTGAATATTAGGATCTTAGAAAAAAAATCCAACTCTTGCGAAATTTTCAATTCTTCTATAGTCCAAAACTTAGAAGTACAGATTGCTAACTTAGAGCCCGTTCGGTAGGGATTTGGCTCCAACTCCTTTCTGATTGTGCTCCAACTCCTCTTGATTTTGATCTTTTGAAGAATCAGAAGCGGTTTGAGGGATTGTTCGCTGAAAGAGGGATTCGAGAGAGAAGAGAGAGCAGAGAGTTTTGATCTGAGGTAAGCCATACCTTAGCTCCGGCTCCAGGCGAAGACGACGACGTTGGAGGCGAGGGGCGGCGCTCGAGCGACTCTTCAGCGACGCTCGGGGTCAAGGCAAGACTCGGGGTCGAGGAGGAGCTCGGGGTTGAGGTCGGGCGGGCGGCGAGGGTTGACACGAGGACAATGACATCGAGCTCGGGGCCCGAGTGGGGAGGGGGAGTCGGAGGCAGCATTGGGGAGATCGACCGAGTGAGTAGTTGAAATCAGAGGAGCGACCTGGAGGTAGATACTCGCGTCTAGTGTAAATTGGAGAATCGCTCCGTGCTGAATCCGCTTCTAGCGAGGGGGAGCGGAAGGCTGTTTGGCAAAACTCCGGCTCTTTTGGACGAGAAACCGGGAGCCGGAGCTCTACCGAACGAGACCTTAATATGCACAAATGCATGACAACAAGATCGTGGCAACATCGATCATCCAAGTCAACCTCCCCAAAGTCGGCCACCAGCCGCTCGGAAAACCACATCTCGAAACGGAGAAGTCGGCAGCAGCGGCCGGAATACGAACGAGAGCTCCTAAAACGGAATCACTTTCCCGTTTTGAAAGTAGTAAAGCGGTGCCCGGACCATGTTGTGTTGCCATGTTAACGCCTCCCGTCCCGACCGACTCGTCCACCAACCACAGGGCCACAGCGCAGAGCACACGCCTTCCCTTCGCTGATAGAAGTGCAAAAACGCACACGGCCCCTCGAAACCTCGCGGAATCGCGCGCCAGCCCTCGAAAGCGCAGTCTAACCTGTCGCGCCGCTGACGTATTATTGGTGGACGCTCGCCTCGCTCTATTATATTGCCCCCAAACACTGATCCTTCCTTCCTTTTAGTTTTCTCTTTCCGCGACGCAAGGTGGTTGTCTTGGTTCTTTGCTTCGTTTCGTCTTCCTCTTCCCCATCTCTTCCTCCCCTCTCTCCCCTTGTCTTCTTCGTCTCGCGCGTGGTGGTCTCGCTTCGCCGATCCGAGGGTGCGGGCGAGATGGTCGACACGAGGAGGAGCGCCGCGGCGAAGCGCCCGGCGGAGCGGGAGAAGGGCCCGGCGGAGGAGGCGGGGCCCGCGGCGGGGTCAGAGTCGGGGCGCGGCCCCGGCAAGCGCGCCAAGGTCCGGATCTGCCCGTGCGTGCGGCTCTCTCGGTTTCTGGTCGATTTGGTTTTGATCTGATGTTGTTTTTGTTGTTGTTCTGGTGGTGGTGGTAGGTTGCGGCGGGTAGCACGAAGGAGGCGGCGCCGGCGGTTTCGTCTGAGTCTGAGGTGGCCGCCGACGGCGGTGCGACGGTCGCGACTCCGGACACGGCTGGGCTCCAGGCGCTGACCGGTGCCATGGACAGGCTGGAGGCCTTCCTGAGGTCCGGGGAGGCGCTGTCCAATTCGGCCGGTAGGAGCCCCTTCTTCTGGTGGTGGCTAGGACGTCGGGTTCCGGTTGGGGCCTCGGTATCTGATGAATTTTCTCGTTGGTGCAGGGCATAAGCGTGGCGCTAACGATAAGGATTTATCGGCGAAGAGGGCGAAGGATTTGTCAGCCAAGGTGGCTGGGATCTTGAATAAACGGCAGGCTGCAGTGGCTGGCAGGCGCCAGGAGCCTTGGTGCAGACTAATCTCCCAGTATGCCACGGTGCGGCTTGTTTCTTTTTCTTTTTAATCAGTCTAAACTCAAGAAATCGAATTGCTTTGAATGAGAATAGTGGTCAGATTCTAGTTTTTGTGCTCTGAATAATTAATTACCAACAGAAACACTTTTGTGGCACTATTATCAACAACTCCACGCTAATTATCCAGTATGCATGCTGTAAATCCTCATCTTCCCTCTCAGAAATAGGTTGGTGGAGCAGAATACTTTATTTCTTTGGAGTATACTAACCTATCTGTCCCCCATTCTTCCGATCTTAAACAATCATACACCATCCAATTTATGTATACTACACTGTACACTTCGGATGGGAATTGCGCTGTAGAGCTTATTGGCGAATAACTTCATTTCATATATAAGGTTCATTTTACAACATATAATCATTACATTCTGACATAATTGAAATAATATTCTTCCAAGATTGTGGAAAGTTATTTTGTATCAGATGCCATTCAAAAACACGATATTGTTCGCCAGGGGTGCCTAAATAAATTCACCAAGTGCTAGATATGCTATAAATGAGGTGTGTCACTAACAAGTTAAAGATGGTGTGCTGAATTCTATGATCTTTTTCAATATTTTTTTAGGACGTATGCTGCGGGCATCGGGTCATGTGCTTAGCAGCATCTCAAATAAATCTCCTTAGTGTTTTAGTTCTGACTCGATATAAATTTTAAACATCTTGTGTTGTGTTCTCATTTGAGTCTATTTGACATTTATAATTTGCATTATGGAATCTTCACTCTTAGATAACTTCTCAATCGTCATGCCTAAATCCTGCTGCTGATTTCTTTGGAGGTTTTTTCTTAAATCTGCACCATTGTTTCAGTTGGGCCATTAATATGGATGTACTGTTATCTTAATGTTTGGCAAATATGTTCTTGCTAGTTCTTGAGCCTTGATGTCCACTCCTTGCTCTAATGAATCAGATAACAGTTGCAATCTTTAACATGTACGATTTGGAAGTAGCACTATTTTTGTATATCCTATTGTATATAAGTAGGATGTAAGTTTATCCTTCATGTTTAATTGACTCAAGATATTTTAACTCCATTATTTTAAGTAGGAGCAGCTACAAAATGATTTTAACAATTTCATCATATACTGGCAGCACTTCATTTAATTTACTGCGTTTTTCTTGGTTTTGCGCAGAATCCTTCCCTTCCTATTCAATCCTCCCATTTTACTGTTGGTTATGGAGCACATCATGATTTGAGACTGGGCGAGTCATCTACTAGCTCACCTGTTTGTAAACTGAAGCATGTTAAGGTATTGTGGAGTTTTTAGTAGTTCCCTTGTTATGCGCTTGTGTCACCTCTTATTTACTTCTCTTTCTATGTTGAATCTTTGTATTAGCGAGGTGCTCTCCTTGAAATCTATGAGTCCAAAGTTGTTCGTGTAAATGGCAAGGCTCTGGACAAGGCTGCTAAGGTTACCTTGAGTGGAGGAGATGAAGTTGTCTTTAGTTCACCCGTGAGGCACGCTTATGTATCCTTTTCTATTGCCTACTTCTTTATCTATTGGATACCTTACTCAATTCTTTTTGGGCCTAACACTGATGAAGGGGCTTGATTTGTATTATACTTAATTTCAAACATTTTGGCATTGAAAGTCCTTAATGTGCTGATAGATATTTGAGCAACTGTCAGAGGAGAAATCAAGCACTTCGGCATTTTCCTCTACTTGCAGTAGTGTTCAGCAGGGGCAACGTTCACTTGTCAAAGATATTCCAGATCATTTATCATCTAAAGGACCCAAAGTATCATCCGTTTACTTTGGAAAAGGCCGACCTCCGTTGATGCCTATTAGTGAGACTAATGTATTTTATTTTAATTTGCACTTTACTGTGATTAAAAAGGATGCTAAGGTAGTAAACATTGTTGCAGGATCATCAGCGGATCCAGATCTATTTAGTAGTTTATGTAAAACAATGGAGGACCACTCTAACGCTGAAGAAAATATACCGTTTGCTCGATGTCAACTATTAAAAGAGGATCTGAAAAATGCAACTATTGATGCTAATGACATCTCCGAGTCATTTGATAGCTGCCCGTATTATCTAAGGTACTATATATGCAGTGGTTAATAATTCTACTCTTCCGTTCTTATGATGCCCTGTTTGTGATATGTTGTAAATTAATTTTGTGATGTGTTGTAATTTGTAAATGAATTTAGTTAAGAGATGGGATACTGGTCCTTTGTCCCCATAGGGGCATGGAGCTGATAAATCTTGTGGCCTTTTTTGCACTGTAATTTTGAACTCTTGATAAGATGCTTGATTAGTTGATTGTTCAATAACTTATTTATTAATCTAGAATACGGTGCTGTTATTTCTTCTACTAAGTTATATGTTTCTATGTGTAATTTGCATAATAGGACTTGTGAATAGTATTTATGTTGATATTCTGTTTGTGAGGTGTGACTACAGATGTAGTTACTTGATTTTAGTTTTCGTTTATTTGCTAGTTCCATTTCTTTATAGTAATTACTCCCTCCATTTTTTTATATGGTGGCCACACATTTCATTAGTCAAATTTTGTAAATTTTGATTACCATGTAGTCCAACAATATATAGGTCTAGTGGCACAAAAGTGATACCATTAAATTCGTATTTATAAGTACTTTCATATAGTCATCATGATTTTGTTGTTATTACTAACATATTGTAAAATAAATTAATGGTCAAATTTAACTTCAGAGACTGTGCCATGTCAAACCACAACTTAAATTTTTCAATGGAGGAAGTATAATCCACTACAGCTGCTTGTTAATAAAAAAAACACTGAACTCACTTCATTATTTTAGTATATTTCACATGGTTAATTTCCCTTATTTTACGCTGCGTATCTTTTAGAAAATATTTTGTGGACAATTATTGCAGCAAACTGTAAGTTCCTTCTAATACCTTTACTCATCAGAAATCTGTTGTTGTAAAGCTTGAAAGAATAATCATAAAGCAACAACACTGTAAGCTAATGGTAGTTTACCTTGCCCTAATCTGTAAGCTGGATTAGTGAATGTGCTGTGATTAAGAACTGTTTCTAATAACTCTCTGTCCTTGTAGCGAGAATACCAGATGTGCTCTCCTGTCATCAGCATATATACATTTACATTGCAAGGACTATATCAAGTTTACAAAAGATATATCTTCTCTTAGTCAACGAGCGCTGCTATCCGGTCCGACAGGTATGTACTCTAAATTTGGTGTACGCTTGGTATTATATTGTAGCTTTGCTAAAATTGCAATGATTGGTATTATTTTGTGTAAAGTGCAGTAACATATCTTTTACAGGAACTGAAATCTACCAACAATATCTGGTGAAGGCACTTGCAAAACATTTTGGTGCTAGGTTGCTCATCATAGATTCTTCAATGCTGTTTTGTGTAAGCTTGTCAGCAATTATCCCCATTTTTCTTCCCTCTCTGTTAAACTTGTTAGGACAACCGTTATAGTAAGTTTTCAAACTACAGTTACTATAGTCTTGTTGACATGACTGTTTGTTTTCTCCTTTTATATGTATCGTTTTTTCAATATCAATCGTCTTACTCATCTTCTTGTATCCTGTTGTGCACAAAAAATGATAGTTTTGTACTTGCTTTGTGTGATTTTGCACCGGAAGAGTACTGTGTATTTTTTGGTACAATGTAAGTTTATTTTAATAATTGAGAAAACATATTTTTCTTGTTTCAGGGCCAGACTTTCAAGGAATCAGAGTTATACAAAAAGGGTAAGAACATTAATAATTTGTGACTTGCTATAGGCCATCTTCTTGTTGTACTGCAAGTTTATGGGTGAGCATTAGTAGTAATGGGAATATAATGGACGTTTGATTGTCCACAATCTGGCTGAGCAGGCATGGGGATATCCGGATATGGTTCAAAACTTCAAATGTTTTTGTATGTTTTTTAAGTGAATGTCATTGATCTTCCGATGGTTTGTTCAGGTGATAGAGTGAGGTACATTGGTTCATTACAGTCGACAGGCATTATCCTTGATGGACAGAGGTATGAGTCTTCCCTAGTTCCTTTACTTCCCACAACTATTTGTAGTCATATGGTATATTTTAAATGGAACTATCTGATTCTTTGGTTCAACAAACAAAGGGGGTTGCCTTTTTTTTTCTGATTTGTCGGACTGACTTATGATGCTTCCTGAGGTTTGCAAAGATATGGGACATTTTGTCTGCTGAAAGCAAAGAAACTTCTTAGGATTCTTATTTTTATTTATCTTAATGTATTATTATGCCTGCTGCTGACTGATGTTGAATTGTTCAATCTCTAGCCCACCAGATTTTGGTTCACAAGGTGAAATATTTCTACCTTTCGAAGAAAATAGATCATCAAAGGTTGGAGTGAGATTTGATAAACAAATTCCAGGAGGTATTGATCTTGGAGGCAATTGTGAAGTTGATCATGGTTTATTTTGTTCAGGTGAGTTCTTGTTGTGTTCATATGTCCTGAAGAAATGACAATAAATTACATGATGCTACTTGTGCCCAAATTTTGTCATGGTTATTGCAACATTGCAGTTCACTTGCTAATTATCATATTCTTATCTACTGCTCTTTCAGTTGATTCTTTATGCCTCGATGGTCCAGGATGGGAAGATAGATCCAAACATCCATTTGATGTGATTGTTCAGGTCTGTACATCTGTGTATTAATTTTGGCCATGATTTATATCATTCTATTTCCCTTTCCTTCTACTAACTGCACTTGTTCCACAGTTTATCTCTGAAGAAATTCAGTATGGTCCTCTAATCCTGTTTCTGAAGGAAACAGAAAAAATATGTGGGAATAATGATTCCTATCATGGTCTAAAGAGCAAGCTTGAATATTTCCCAGCAGGTGTTTTTATTATTGGTTCCCATATCCAGCCTGACAATCGCAAAGATAAGGTACTATTTGTAAAGTTTGTTATAAGTCTGTTGCATGGTTCAGTTGTCAGATACAGCTAACAGAGATATTTTTACATGCAGGCAAATGCCAGTTCACTTTTCCTTTCAAAGTTCCCATACAGCCAAGCGATACTTGACCTTGCATTACAGGTAGCTTTTAATTATACCGAATATTACCCTTATATTTGAGAATTGTAACAATTGTTTATATTTATGACATATCTATTAGTTATTACTGTGTTAGAAATAATGTTGGAAACATGTGGGCTTCATATCATTATGCACATCAATTCTGCTGGTAGTAGCCATACAAGAGACTTTTAGATAAACTAATGCAAATCTATAATAAGCCATATATTAAGCTCATTTGCAATGAATGGCCAGTTGGCCACTATGTTGACTGCTGATTTTCTCTCAAAAATAAGGAAAAAGCTGGCATAGTACTTTTCCTGTTTAGCTCAATACTCACAAAACCTACCACTGTTAGATGGTTCATCTGGCCCACCTTATCGAGCATCATGCTGTGTGCATGATCTTCATACAGTTGCCTGCTTCCTACTGAAAGGTGTTTGAACTGTGAGACTTTGTTTCTCCATGGTTATCGTAGTACACAGCTGGAAGACTTAATTAGTCATATAAGGCTTGTCCCTATGCTTGCAGTGATGGAAAGTGTGTGTTTCATGATCTTGGCACAGAGATTTTTGACTTGAGACCGAGTACCTTTGAGCAGTTTGGCACTGGAGTTCTCAAACATTTATAGAAGTTAGTAAATGAAACTCATTTTTCCCCTCTTGCAGCAAAGTAAAGGTCTTTATGTGTGACATGCCCAAATCTTAGCAGTTATCAACTATTGCCATCAGGCACAGACTGAAATCCTGACGGGAACCTGCTTGGACCGATATTTATTAAACCAACCGGGATTAAGTTTTGCTGTATGCTATTTTGAGGACAAGCACATGCTAGATGCGGGAACACATAACATTAGGAAAAATACAAAAAGAAAAAGAAAAGAAATGAGTCAACCTGAGGTCAGTGATCCACAACTTCATCAAGGATCTCATGGAGTCATGGTAATCCATGTGTTGGTGCTGTACATGGATTGGTACTGTTGACATTTCCCCCCAAAAAAGCTAGTGTGACAAATTTGACCAGTGGTCTTGTACCATCACAACTTTTTTTGGGGGGTAACATCATACTCAAAACTACCATTGTGGCATTCATTACCCCGTGTCAAGTATTTAGATTCTTATTTATCTAGTCTATGTCTGCCCTTCACTCTTCTCCTTGCCTTCTTCATTTGACTAATCACATTTTCTCCACTTTATCGGTGCATTTTCTTGTTACAAACTAATGCAAGCCAATGCAGGACTTCGATCGGGGAAATGATAAAAATAAAGAAACTTCAAAGGCGATGAGGCATCTAACTAAGCTTTTACCAAACAAAGTGATGATCCAGCCACCAGAAGTATGTTATTCGTGTTTTCCAAAAGTATAGTTAATTTAAAATAGTTCCTCTTGTCATTTTAAAATCTGGAAACAAATAATACAGGATGAAGTCGAGCTTTCACGGTGGAACCAGATGTTAGATCAAGATATTGAAGTTCTGAAAGCAAATGATAACATTTCAAAAATACGCTCTGTAAGTTATAGTGCTAAACACATTTCTTATTTAACTATGTTTTCATTTGTTTGTTTATATATTTGAGTAACTTTGTGGTTGACATGAATGTTTTGAATAGTGCTTATTTTTTCTTTAATATCAGCTATTTTTGTTTGAACAGCACTGGTGTTGTTCATGTTTTGTAATAAATATGAACATACAGTGAATCCCTTAACTTTCAGGCTAACGTTCTTTTTGCATGCCCAGAAGCTTATGGTGGTTTGGTTAGCTAATTGCCTTGCTTTCTTATTATCACCTCTAGGTTTGTGTCAAACATGTACAAGTTTCAGAAAGTTCCATGAATAATTAGAGAATTTGACTTTTCTTTACTGATATCCAGAGTTGAGCAAATTGGTATGCTTTAAATGGATAATCGTGGATTTTCTTTAACATATCATTCTAGTTTAACTATGGTTACTTCATGGACTTGTCGCTCGCTTGAACTTTCTTGTTATTGATTAGAATTTCATCTGTTTTATCAATATCCTTCTGCAATTGCTTTCAGTTTCTAACACGGATTGGATTGGAATGCGCTGATCTTGAAATGATATGCATAAAGGATCGTGTCCTTACGAATGAGTGTGAGTTGCATTTCTATTCATGTTCCTGCTATGTTCCATTTTTGTCCAATGGCATGATGGGTTCACTGTTGTTATTTTTAGGTATTGATAAAATAGTTGGTTTTGCTTTGAGTCATCAACTTAAGCACTGTACAAATTCAGTCCCTTCAAGTGATGTGCAGTTTGCTCTATCTAGCGAAAGGTTTCCCATCTAATCTATAGTGCTCCACCAACTTGGCTGTAAATTTTTGTCTTCTGCACTTAAATGATAATTGTACCAATATTGACCATTTCAGCCTTAAGCATGGAGTCAATATGTTGGAAAATATCTTATCTGGCCCTAAGAGGAGCAACAAAAGGAAGTCACTCAAGGTGGTATACTTTCTTTTAATTTATCTGTTTTAATACGGCTTTGTTTTATTGCTTGAGCATACTGTTCTTCTAGGTCACATATATTCCTACATAACTATTGCTACCGAAAATGCTACAGTCTTGAAGAGTTCTACAGACTGTTAAAATGCGTAGAGCTTACTATTCCTATCTAATAATGTCAGGATATCCCTACGGAGAACGAATTTGAAAAGAGGCTTCTTGCCGATGTTATCCCTCCAGATGAAATAGGAGTTACCTTTGAGGACATCGGAGCATTGGAAAGTGTCAAGGAAACTCTGAAGGAGTTAGTAATGCTGCCATTGCAAAGGCCTGAATTGTTTTCCAGAGGACAGCTTATGAAGGTAGATATTATTCTCCATATTGCAGTTTAATTTAACTGCAGATTCTTTAATTTCTGTGTATTCCTTTTATCCCCTGTGCTCTAGTATGAACATATTACATGTCTAGCTTGTTGGCCTTGATTTAAAAAAAAAACTCAAATCTTCAGTAAGAAGTGAGGCAAATTTGACCTATTCGCCCATCTCTTGATCCATTTGGAGTGGGACAGTTGATCGCGCCCTTTAATATTTTATAACTTTTACTTTTGGGAAGTTATCCATTTTAATAAGCACCAAATAAACCTAACATAAGAAATTATATCAAGTTGGATTAGAGAGGAAAAGATGAAAGTTTTTTAGCAAGTTGGTTATTAACGGACGTCAGGTCGTGTTCTGTTTTTGCATTGTGGAATATTTCATTTCTAGTTTAGTTGATAGTGAACTGACTTCTATTTTTTTTTGTTACGACAGCCATGTAAAGGAATATTACTTTTTGGTCCGCCTGGTACAGGAAAGACGATGCTTGCTAAAGCTGTGGCAACAGAGGCTGGTGCTAATTTCATAAACATATCAATGTCAAGCATCTCTTCGAAGGTACTCCATTGATAGGATTGGTCAATATCCACGGTTTTGTTTCTGCATTTCGGGTATTTACATCATTATCTCTAAATCACCCATTGTTACAGTGGTTTGGTGAAGGAGAGAAATACGTGAAAGCTGTATTTTCACTGGCAAGCAAAATCGCTCCAAGTGTCATTTTTGTGGATGAGGTAAGTTAATATAGTATTGTAATTAATCAACACTGACGATTTACTTGTATTATATTGGGGCACCATCACAAAAGTTCTCTTTTGAATCCCAAAGTTTTGCTTTCTTGCTCATATTTTCCACCTTATTTTTTTCAGGTTGATGGCATGTTGGGTAGACGTGAGAACCCTGGAGAACATGAAGCCATGCGTAAGATGAAAAATGAGTTTATGGTGAACTGGGACGGTCTAAGAACAAAAGATAAAGAACGTGTATTAGTACTCGCTGCAACTAATAGGCCATTTGACCTTGATGAGGCTGTTATTAGGAGGCTTCCTAGGAGGTGACTATCATATTTTTCACTCATTTTAAGATTTGTACTTTAATACAAAATATAAAAATTATAGTTTATTGACTGCTTAATTTTTTGGGGAAATATTTTGTTTAGGTTGATGGTGAATTTGCCGGATGCAGCAAATAGAAGAAAAATCCTTAGCGTGATATTAGCCAAAGAAGATTTGGCAGATGATGTAGATCTTGAAGCCATAGCTAATTTGACAGATGGGTACTCAGGCAGTGATCTCAAGGTACTTCTAATGAGTTCTGGTTCTGCAAAAAAGAAAAAAAAATGTTCCAATGTTACGATGCTCATTTTAAAAAATTGAATGTTGATTGTTTGTTGACTCATGACTGCAATTGTTTTTCAGAATCTGTGTGTTACTGCTGCTCATCATCCTATTAGAGAGATACTTGAAAAGGAGAAGAAGGTTAGTTTTAACCTCCTGAAGTTCTATAATTTTTATTTGTCTTTAGTCCTTGGGTTCTAATTTATGGATTAGTAATGAAATCAATGGAACACAAGTATTTATATTTAATATACAGTGATGGATGATAACAAGATTTTATATGGAATGCAACTGAACTTCTTGTGTGTTGTCCACCTGCAGGAGAGAGCTTTAGCAGAAGCAGAAAATAGACCACTGCCCCAATCATGTTCTAGCAATGATGTCCGTGCCTTGCGATTAAGTGATTTCAAGCATGCACATGAACAGGTACGTCGCATGAGTAAGAACTTTGTCCATTTATTGTGATACGTGAGTATGTGCTTTTTGTCAGTAGTAATGCTGTATTATGCTAAATACTATCTGTATAGTTTTTTTTCTTATTCTTAAATGACAGATTTCGGAAACAAAAAAACAGTTGCATTAAATTTTCATTTCTGTTGTGCTAATATGTAAGAGATTTGAGAATGCAGACTAGGAGTCACTCTGTAAAAAAAAAAGAAATAAATAAATTCTCAAACAGTCATGTTAAAGACGTCAAAGCTTTGTGGTCGTCCATAGATATTTCTATATATGTTCTCGGAGCTGTACCTATGGCTCATTATACACATGTGAGGTCCTGAGACTTGAAAGTATGGCTCATTATACACATGTGAGGTGTCCTGAGATTTGAAAGTCTGCAGCCTGAACTGTTCTTTATGTTCTTCAGAATGCAGAATGTTGCCAACTTTATATGTCGATTCCTTGCAGGTTTGTGCAAGTGTGTCTTCCGATTCCACTAATATGAACGAGCTTATTCAATGGAATGATCTCTATGGAGAAGGCGGATCGAGGAAAAAGACAACACTAAGCTACTTCATGTAGCTGATGTTTAGATTATGTGCATATATCAGAAGCCTTAGCACAGAGCTACAGAGATTGGAGACATAGGGGTGCAGATTCTCTACAGCCAAAAAGCAACTGTAGGCATCTGCTAGCCATCAGGTCAAGAATTGACAGTTCAGATTAAGCACGATGGGAAATTAGTCAAATTACATATTTGATTGGTGCCTTATGTTTGCCGTCCATTTCTGCAATAGGTTAAGAGCCGATCTGGTCTGCAGTTGCCCTGCTGCAGTAGTGACTGCAGCACATCACCATCCGAAAAAAATACATTACTGTTCTAGCCCCAATCTTATTTGGGTCAAGCAGCAAGCTATGACATCAGACAGAGGACCGGTTTGGTCTGCCATCCTTTTCATCATTTTTTGAAATCTACTCATTGTTTGGCTTGCAAGATGTAGAGCCTGTGCCAGTGTACAATATGAGCATCAGGTCAATTAACTTATTATTGTGGTCAGTGCAAAATTCATTTCATTAACAATAAACATGTAGCATGTTAGCCATAATTATTAAGGTTCTGTTATCGCCTTCCTGGATCATCCAATACGGGTCTATTATCGTTTTCCATTTGATTAGATGAGTTGCGATAGTTCATGTAGCCTGATCAATATGATTTGTGCTCTATTACATTATGAAAAATGGGTATGTGCTCTATTACAATATGAAGATCCTATGGGTCCTCCCAAAGAACTGATCAATCGTTTTTCCTTGGTGGTTGTTTGGATATCTAGCTTTATCTGGTGTTATGAGTCATGAGATGGTGAGCTCCTACGTGGTAATGCTATTTGAAAAGAGATTCTTTAGCGTGATCTGGGTAGTTGGCATTATTGGAGTATAACATTTGCGATTAAAACGCATAGTATCTCCAGGAAAGAGAATGCTCCACATAAGCTAAAGTATCTACAAAGATACTTCCACTTCAATGCTTTGATCAGTTCTTTGGGAGGACCCATAGGATCTCAAGTTACCACTTATCACTTAGTTGTCACCACTTCCTTCACCAATGTAGCTCAGATGGGTGTGTGTGGCTCAATCCACGTGTTTAATTGAGACCCTGTTTGGAATGGTTTTAGTTTCAGCATTTGCCCTCTAGAAGTCGGAAGATGTTTCGAACAGTTGGCTTCTTTATAGCCGAAAGTCAAAAGCCAGCGGTCGATTTGTATTAGGAGAAGTTGAAAGCCGAAAGCCGGTCTTGAGTAGTTTCTTACGGTTTCGGCGGGTTGTGGTTTTACTTTGTCACTAGTATTGAACAAAATTACCTTTTTTTTACCAAGTATAAAATCTCAAACCTACCACTCTCACCCTCATTCTTGATCTACACTCATACATAAAAGGAAGATTGCCAAACGCCAAACCTCTTTAGCCTAGCCCTTTAACCATACATTTTAGCTGAAAGTTACTTTTCAAAAAAGTTACAGCCACGAAAAACAGGGCTGAAGCGACTGTAACATTTTTGGAGTAACCATTTGCGACTATTAATGGTGGAGCATTAGAGATGCTCTTAGTAAGTAAACAAGAGAGCATCTGTCTCACATGGTGTGGTTGATGAGGCCATGCACGAGCAGGAGCCCCATGATGAGCGAGTGATCGACGTTGGGCTCCACTACCAGGGTGAGCACGTCGTCGCCAAGGGCGACCCCCTTCGCTGTCATCTTCCTCTTAACCTCCGCGACGGCGAACCCGGTGGCGTCGTCGACGATCCTGGCGGCGGCGCGCGCCGCCTGCCGCTGCTGCGTCCTGGAGTCCATCTTGTAGCGCACGGCGCGGCCGTCGGCGTCGCTCCTAAATTCGCAGCACGGGCCACCGCCGCCGCGCCACGGATTGCTGACCACCTTGAAACACGGCCGCGCCGCGGCGGTCTCCTGCTCGCTCCACCTATACCCGTCCCACCTCCTGAACCCAAGCCTAGTCTTCTTGAGTATCTGGAGGACGACGTTGCCGGCGAGGTCCATGAGGCAGACGTCGGCGGCGCGGCGGGAACTGTAGTTGTCGACGCGGTAGACGATGCGGCCGCAGGAGTCATAGACGGTACAACCGCTGCCGTTGAGTACCAGCGACTTCATCCAGATGGTGAACACCTCCCGCTGCCCGCTCCTGTGCCTTGCACTCTCTGCCGCCGGCTGAGGAGGAGCACCGGGCGCGTCCAGCCACCGCGACGGCGGCGGCGAACAGGAGTGGACCCTCGCCATTGCCCTCCAAAGTTTAACGCTAGTACTGCACCTTGCACCTTGCATTGTTATTGTACATGTGAGAGGGTTTGTGCTTGTTTGTATACCGGACAGGAGAGCAAGAGCTTGCTACCTTGACTTGAAACTCAGGAGATCGTAGGTTGAGGAATTAAATGTGTTCCTTTTGGGAGGTGATCGCTGTCGATCATCTCATCAGCCACCAAATATCACTACTATAAAAGAACTCATATTAGACCCCTTATCACTGACGGTTTACAAAAAGCGTCCGTGATGATTGATTATTACTGACGATTTTTTCAAAAAACAGTCAGTGATGAGTTCTATTGTGATCATTAATGGTTTTTGGCTAAAACCGCATGTAATGTGAGCCCACATCATTGAAGGTTTTAGCCAAAAACCGTATGTGATGACATGATGCTCGTCACACACGGTTTTAGCCAAAAACCATCTGTGATGAGCTTTTCTAGAAATAAGTACAGAGAGTTCCGACCCCCTTAGTGTTTTAGAGTTTTTCGAGCTATTTTTGAGGTGGCTGCGATTGAGAGGCGATTTGGTGAAAGAAGACCGTGGATTTGAGAGTGTGATTGTAGATCCTTTTGTTCAAAGTGATCTAAGGTTAGTAATTGGTTCTAATTTGTATTATATTCAAGATCTAGCTTGGTAAAGAGAGAATTGAAGATGGTTTAGATTTAACATGGTGTAGATCTATCTGTTCTTTGTGATCTAAAGTAATAATTGGTCCTAATTGTATTATACTCAAGATGTAGTTAGCTAGGTAAGGAGAGAATTGAAGATGCTAAGTTTAAATGTAGCTTTATATATATATATATAGAGGAAGCCTTTTTCGTACTCCCAGGAGTACATACTCCCACATCTAATATACCACTCAAATGAATGCTTTATACACCTTTATCACTTTCGGTATACTCCAATAATAATTCTAATATACTCCAATGCAACATGGTTGAAAAAAATTCATCAGAGCACTTTATTTTTTTGCTATATACCCTTTCTATATGTAAAACGAATATATAAACAAATTATGCTATAAATGGTGGACTTTAATGAAATTTTTCATGGAACTCACTTTGGAGTATCTTATAATCAGTATTAGAGTATACTCAAAAGAATAAAGAGGTATAACAACATCATTTAAACGGTATACTAGAGGTGTGAGTACGTACACCTGTGAGTATGGAATCATTTTCCTATATATATATATATATATATATATATATATATATATATATATGTATGTCCATTTGTTGTCAAATTTACCCTCTTGGTTGAAGACTCGTATTGATTTTGCGTTCAAGGCTTATTAAGTACTACTGATTTGGCATACTTCCTTTAACTTTTCATTGTGAAATTGTCTCTGTTTACTTTATGCTGGCATTCTTCTTGTTAGGATTATTACAGCTTGGCTTGTGACGAATACTAATAAAAAGGATACCCCAACAGCCCGAAGCGACGAGCCAGCGGCCTCAAGCATATCTCCAAATTCATCAGCGCGCGCCGCGCGCCACCGACCGACCTGCGAGATCACAGCAAGGCATCCGCTCCCGACCGCCAGGGAAGCGATCCGACCAGACGGCGCCCCGACCCCTCTTGGCGGGCGGGATCTCCGACTCCAACCAAACCAAGGTGACGAACGCCGAGTGCGCGTGTCGTCCTCATCGCCTACCGCCACGCACCCTCGAATAAGGTCAATCGAGCGACTATACAAGGCGGTGGCTCCTTCCCAAGAAGATCCGGTGATCGAGAAGACAAAGCTTCCGGCCCATCAACCGATCCACGATAAAGACGAGCGCACGCTCCTCCCGAGGCAAGCACCAACGCCACGCACTCGACGCGGCGTTCGCAAGGATCACAGAGGGCAAGCACGCTACTTCGGAAATACCTAACCTCCCGACCACCAAGGCTACCAACCCAAAGATGGGCAAGACGGGTGGCGACGACCCACGTGACGAAGGACCGGAGCTCCTAGCGAGGTCACCTCGCTTCCTCCTAACTCTCGATGTAACCCCGCCTTCCTTCAGATATAAAAGGAGGCGGGGCTAAACGATCGTGGGGCAACGAGCAAGAACAAGAAAGGAGAGAGCGCTATCAAACCCATCTCGCTAAGCCATTGGCATTCTCGCTTGTAAAACTTTGTGCACTATCTGTACTCAAGAGTAATACAACACCACCACACACGAATCGGAGTAGGGACCTTCACCAACCAAGATACATCTTGGACTCACGAGTCTAACCATTCAGGAGTGGAACGCGCGACCCCTAGACTTACAAATTTACTTGCCGGCGCTCCAAAACGCCGGCGGTTGGCGCGCGCTGTAGGGGACTTCGCGCGTCTTCATCACCATCTCGGATTCCGTTTATCTCCCGATGGCATCCACCATCGCGACGGCATGATCGCGCCGGGAACCGGATCCGCTTGGCTCCTCGACTTGGCCGTCACCCCGACGGAGGGCTCACGCTCGTCCCGCTGCCTCCGGAAGACAGCGCCACGAGAGCTTGGGCGTCCTCTCCGGCGACCGCTAAGCTCGGCTTGGGCGCCCAGCCCCAAAGCCGAACCCGAGGAGTGCTCGCCGCGGTCGGCGAAAACTCCGAGGTCCGGCGGGTGACCATGTCACCCCGTAGGCTCGCGACCGGTGGCGTTATCGCGGCTACTGCCGCCTCCATCCACGAGCCTTTGGAAGACTCTTCCGACGCGACTCCGCCCGACACGAGTACCCGCCGCAGCGGCGACTCTCGCGAGTGCAACATGGCGCACTGCCGTCGGTTCGCACCCTCGTGGTCGCGGGACCTCCGTCCGGACGACTCAGCGCAGGAGGAGGAGTGCCGGCCATGAGCGTCATCAACGCCGGACCACCTGGCTACGAGCTCCAACAACAGCGCAAAGAGTTGGAGGAACGAAGGATCGAAGCTCGACCGCTCCAGCCAACTGGGAGCAGAGGGCTCGAGGCCCGCGATGTGCTGGCGACAGCATACAGCAGGCGGCGTCAGCACACCCCAGAAAGCGGAAGGGTCCGACGGTCTCACTTCTTCCCCACGCCACCAAACGTGGCGCGGCCGCAATGTCGTTCGAGGCCTCCGGAGCCGACCGACCCGGAGGCCAAGGCCACCTACCAAACCTCCGGAAATTTGGTAGAGCACGCGCCGCAGAAGACATGCACGCCCCGGCCCTATCGCCCGAGCCACCTCCGCCATCGCCCGTACCATTGGCGGCCGGATGGGTCCGACAGCGCCGCCGCCGCCGCGAGCCACAACAGCCTCGCGCGCCCGGCGCTAACGCCCGGTGATGCTTATTTACGACATTCGCGCTACCCTTGAGGCGCGGAGAAAGATGGCGGAAGAGGCCGCCACCACGGGTTGCGGCGGCGGCACCACCATCGCAGCCGAGCCCCGACGGTCTGGATCGCGGGCGTTTCGCCAGGATCCGCCAGCGGACTTCCGCCAGTCTCGAGCGCCTACCAACATTGCCAAATACACCGGCCACAAACCTGTGTGTCCGCTCAAGATTATCGGCCGCATGCGGGCGGAGGAGCTACGGATGACCTCTTCATCATCCAATACCTTCCCATCTACCTCGCAGACTCGGCCCGAGCCTCGCTCGAGTACTTGCCGCCAAAACCATCGTGGATCGGACCGACTTGAAGGCCCTCTTCGTCGGCAACTTCCGTGGCACTTACAAGCGCCACTCGAAACTCCTGACTGAAGGGCCGCAAGCAGCAGCCTGGGAAACCCTCCGACTACATCCGCGGTTTTCCGCCACAGTAACGAGCTCCCGACATCTCCGACGCCGATGTCGTGGGAGCATTCATCTACGGCACCTCCGCAAAGCCTTGGTACACAAACTAGGTTGTCTCAAGCCCGTAACTACCAAGGAGCTCCTCGATATCGCCACTCAACCACGCCTCCGGCGAGGAGGTCGGGGCCATCTTCGAGGAGGAAAGGCCCAGCCGAACCCTAAGATCCGCATCGGTCCCTTCCGACCGCTCCGACAAACGGAAGGCGGCACGGGAAGCGATCCGTGAGACCCAAGTGGTCGCCACGGCCGATCGCCGCCAAGCGCGGCGCGCCTACCGTCGCCTCACCACTTCGAAATTGATGGACGCCCATGCCCGAACCATGGGTTCTCCGCAAGCACAAGTACCGGATCGCAAGTCCGAGGCGCTATATCTCTAGCGCCCCACCACGCCGCAAGCAAAGGAAAGAAGCTCGCCGCGCCCCGCGAACAGCGGAGAAGAAGGCGACGACGAGTTCCCGAGCCCGACGCACGCCTCATGATCTTCGGAGGACCGGCTTGCTACGCCGACAAGCGCCGACTCAAGCTCGCATCGCGAGGTCCACACCGTCGCACGGGCGCCCCCAATATCTTCGGTGGTCGGAGTTCCCGATCACCTTTGATCGGACCGATCACCCCGATCGCGCCCCACACCGGGAGGTACTACCGGCCGGTGGTCACCCCGTCGTCGAACGGCGCCCACGAAGGTGCCGATGGACGAAGCGCGCCTTAACATCCTCTACGTTGAAACGCTCGACGCTATGGGGTCCCGCGCTCAAGCCTCCGGCCAAGCAAGGCACCTTTCCATGGCGTCATCCCGCCAAGAAGCCCATCCGCCGGCAGATCGACCGCCCCGTCACCTTGGGAGCCGGAAACTTCCGCACCGAGACCCTCACCTTCGAGGTCGTGGATTTCCGGCGCCTACCACGCCATCCTGGGAGGCCATGCTACGCCAAGTTCATGGCGATCCCCGCCACGCCTACCTCAAGATGAAGATGCCCGACCGCATGGAGTCATTACCGCTGCATCGTCTTTCCGGCTTGCCTTCAATCGCGAGCGCGGCGGTGCGAGCTCGCCTCAGCGATCGTTGCCTCTGCGGAACTCAACAAGCTCAGAGGGAAGCCGCGAGTCCGCCCTCGAATCCAAGAAATCGGCGGGATCCTTCAAACCGCCGAGGACACGAAGGAGGTCACGGTCGATCCTCGTGATCCGACCAAGACCGTCGGCGGGTCGGAGCCACGCCCCGCCAAATAGGAAAGCGCTCGTCGACTTCCTCCGCACTAACAAAGATGTCTTCGCATGGAGGTCCTCCGACATGCGGGCATTCCAAAGGAGGTCGCCGAGCACTCCTTGAGCGTCCGACTGTGCTCAAAGCCGGTCGCTTCAACGCCGCGCCGCTCGACGAGGAAAGGCGCAGGTTATAGGAGGAGATCGCCAAACTCTTGGCGGCGGGGTTCAGAAAGAGGTGCGCCACCCCGAGTGGCTAGCCAACCTCAGACTTGTAAAAGAAGAACGGGCAATGGAGAATGTGTGTTGACTATACGAGTCTCAACAAAGCATGCCCCAAGGACCCATTCCCTTACTCAAGATCGACCAAGTCATCGACTCCACCGGGTGCGAGTCTCTTTCCTTTCGGATGCCTACTCGGGCTACCACCAGATTGCGCTAAAGGAGTCCGACCATTTCGCGACTTCCTTCATCACTCCGCTCGGCTCGCTCGCTATGTCACAATGCCCTTCGGCCCAAGAACGCGGGCGCTACATACCAATGATGTATGCAAACGTGCTTCAATGACCGGATCGGCCGCAACGTTGAGGCGTATGTCGATGATATTGTCGTAAAGACCGGGAAGGTCGACGACCTTATCGCCGACCTAGAAGAGACTTTCGCGAACCTTCGACGGTTTCGCATAAAGCTCAACCCCAGTGCGTCTTCGGGTCCCCAAAGGAAAGCTCTTAGGCTTCATCGTCTCGAGCGAGGCATCGAGGCCAATCAGAGAAGATCTCGGCGATCGCAAGGATGGGCCCGGCCAAGAACCTCAAAGGGGTCCAGAGGTCGACCGGATGCTCGCGGCTTTGAGCCGCTTCGTGTCTCGCCGCGAACGCGAATGCTTAGCTCTACAGTCGCTCAAGAATCCGACCGCTTGGATTGGACACTGAGGCTCGGGAGGCCCTCACCCGCTTGAAGGCCTTCCTTTCTCGCCTCCGCCCCTGGTCGCCGCAAGACCGGTGAACGCTGCTCCTCTACATCGCCGCCACTACTCAAGTCGTCGGCGGCCCTCGTGGTGGAGCGGCGGAAGAAGGCCGTGAGCTCAAGGTACAACGGCCGGTCTACTTCATCGATGAGGTACTTTCCGAGTCCAAGACTCGGCACCACAGTGCGTGGTTACTCACGCGGTGCTCATCGCAAAGAGGAAACTCGCTCACTACTCGATCAAGACGCCATCACCGTGGTGACCACGCCCCACTAGGCGAGATCATCCACAATCGCGATGCCTCGTGAAGGATAGCCAAATGGGCGCCGAGCTTAGCGGCCATGGCATAATATACGCCCTCTGACGGCGATCAAGTCGCAGCTCGCCGACTTCGTCGCCGAGTGGACCAAGCCTGAGCACCACGGTGGTCGAAGACCCGAGCATCGACAATGTACTTGACGGGTCTTACACCAAGAATGGGCGCGTAGCGGAGTCGCCATCATCTCCCACTCGGAACAGCTTCAATACGCCATTAGGTTGCTCTTCGACGCGACCAACAACATTGCCGAGTCACGAGGCTCGCCAACGGTCTCCGGATCGCCGCCGACCTCGGTGCCCGCGGCACGTCCACGGGACTCCAAGCTTGTCGTCGACCAAGTCATGAAGGCTGCGAGCCCCGAGACGCCGCATGGCCGCAGATCGTCGAGAAGCACGCCGGCTCGAGGAGCGGTTCAAGGGTTTCGAGCTTCACCATAGCTACCGACGCTACAATGGCGAGGCCGATCACCGCCAATCTTGCCTCCAGCAGAGAGCCTTATCCGCCGGGATCTTCGTCTCCGACCTCCTGCGGCCCATCGGTCACCGACTCGGCATTGGCGGCCACCCGACCAATCCAAAGACGGCCGCGGTCGGACCGACGCGCGATCGGCGAGACTTGGCCGGATTCGCCCGTGGTGTGCTAGCACTTGAGTCCGATCGAGGAGGCCCTACATCGACCGCTTGACGGACGGTCACTTCCCGACCGACCGAGGCCGCGCCTCGCCCGCGGCAAAATCCTTCGCCCCGATCGGCTGCACCTCTACAAAGGAGTCCCTCTCCGGTCCTCCAAAAATGTATCTTGACCGACCAAGGAAAACAATTGCTGGACGACATACACGGGAGTCTGCGGTCACCACGCAGCACCCGATCTCTTGTGGGAAAGGCCTTTCGACAAGGTTTCATCGCCAACCACGTGGTCGACGCCGAGCATATCGTGACGCACTGCGAAGGATGCGATTCTTTGCTCGTCAGACGATCCGCGGCCAAGCTTTACAGACGATCCCCATCGCGTGGCCTTTGCCGTCTGGGACTCGATTTGGTCGGCCTTCAGAAAGCGCCGGAGGCTTCACCCACCGCCGTCGCGGTAGATAAGTTCACCAAGTGGATAGAGGCCAAGCGGTCGTGAGCGCCACGTCGGTAAGCGCCATCTTCTTCCGCGACATCGCTTTTAGGTTTGGAGTCCCAAACTCCATCATCACCGACAACGAACACGTTCACGGGAAGGAATTTCTCGAGTTCGTGGCGACTTCAACATCCGTGTCGATTGGGCGCAGATAGCCCATCCGCGACTAACGGCCGTGTCGGCGCACTAACGGCATGATCCTTCAAGGACTCAAGCCGCGGATCTTCGATCGGCTCAAGCATTTCGCAGGCGCTGGGTAGCCGAGCCGCCTCGCCCCTCTGGAGTCTGCGGACCACGCCGACCCGGCGACCGGGTTCACACCCTTCTTTATGGTGTCGGCTGAAGCCGCTTTTGCCCATCGACCGAATACGGCTCCCGAGATTGCAAGCCTTCAATGAGGCTCGGGGCTCGCCCGCAACAAGACGCCATCGACCATTTCGACGAGCGCGCGACGTGGCCGCCCTGCGGTCGGCGGATATCAACAAGCCTGCTGCGCTACTACGTACCGCCAAGCTCGAGGACGATCCTTGTGTGGCGACTTGGTTCTGCGTCAGTCCGGACAACCAAAGATAAGCTGGTAGCGACCCACCGAGGGTCCTTTCACCGTCGTGGAAGTTCTCCGACCGCACCTTCCGACTCAAGGACGCCGATGGTCGATCCTCCTAATGCCCGGAACATTGAAAAGTTAAGGCGATTCTATCCCTAAGCTCTTTTCTTTTTCCCGTATAAGTCTTTGCCTTTCTCCCAACCGAGCACCTGGTCGCCACGGATTTACTGGCTGCCCGTGGCGCCCTGCTCAGCCGCTCGGATGGTGTCTGCATGCGGTCGGTGACCCACCGACCACGAGGTCTATCCCGAAGCAGAACCCTCTCGACCGAGTGCTACTACCACGCCCGGTAGGCTATGGTTGCCCAAGAGCACTCCGCGGAAGAAGGAAGCACTGAGTGGGATGACCCATCTTGGTCGATTGGGAACAATCTTCCCCACACGAACTCGGCTAACTCACGTACTCATGTGGGTCGTGACCCGACTAGTCACAGAGTCTATCCCTAAGCGGTAACCCTCTCGACCGAGCGCCACGGCCTACGCCCAATGGGCTATGGTTGCTAAGTAGCACTTTGCGGAAGAAGGAAGTGCCCGAGTGGAAAACCCTTGGCCGATCGGGAACACTCCGAACCCCATGAGTGCGCGTAGCTACCGTGATAAACAAGACTCCTATCCTCTTCGCCCTCTCAAATTGACCCGACCCACGATAAGCGACCCGTGGTCCTTGAGGCTATGGTCGGTCAAACCCAAACGCAAAGGAGAGCAAAGAGGCAAACCGAGCTTACAATTACTTACGATCGTTTACACAATGTCTTTGCAAAAAAAAAAAGGGGGCTAACTTCTTTCTTCCTCTTCTTCACGGTGGCCGACCAAGCACGGAGGAGGAGGACTGCATCTTGAAGGCGACCTCGGGCGGGACGTGGGTGGCGATCTCCGAGCATGCGGCTCGACCAAGCTCGAACACGTCGACCTCGTCGTCGGTCCGGTCCCGGCGATCCCGCTACTCACCACCGCGAGGTCGATGCCGTCGTAATGCGAGATGGTGTTGACCGGCGCCGATGAAGCTCAAGCGCAGCACGGTGACCACCGCCTCTTCTCTAAGTCCGCACTCCGGGCGGTAGCGCGGGCAAGGGCACTCGGGCCCGCCCGGCTCAAGGATGCGATCGCAGACTCCCGACCGGCCTTGCGGAGGCCTCCACTCGGCGCTCATCTCGGCCCGACCGTCCTCAAGAACCTTCAACGCCGCCGGGCCTCGTCCCGCCACGATCGCCACGTCGCGGGCGTCCGGCCGTTCTCTGCGCCTCCACGGCGACGCCAGATTCTCCTGCGCCTCATAGATTGCGGAGATTTTGGATAAGTTCGCCACGGGTCGCACCCCAAACTTAATTGAAGAATTGAGACACTTACGGCGCGGAGTTGGTCGATTGCGGCTTCCGACTTGGCGCCAGATGAAGTCTTCTCGGCCGGCTCCTTACGGCGATCGCCGCTTCGGAGCGAACTCGGCGGCGTCCCCCGAGCCTTGTTCCGCTCGGTCGCAGACGTGTTACTGCGTCTGCGCGATCCTCCGCAGCGGCAGCGGCATCCTTGGCCTCGATGACCTCCATCGGGAGGACTCGCCCGCCACTTTCGCCTCAAAGCCTCGGCTCCTGGCGCCATCATGAAGGGCCTTTGTGGCCTCTTCAAATCCTTGGCGGATCACCACCGCCTCCGACCGCCTAATGCCCGGGGCCTCCCGGCTAGGCGCAACTCAAGCGCACTGATTGCACTCCTCGCGCACTACCACCGACCGTCGGAGCGCCTGCAGAGCTCGACCGACGACGGCGAGCCCGCAAGTCTTTGCAAAAATGTGGACACTCCGTTAGTCGCACGGAAGAACTATCAAAAATGTGCAACGAATCAGAACTTTTTCGACCGACCTACCAGGCGATGGTGGACTCCCGACCATCATATCCAAATACCGTGGAAGACTTCAGAGCAAGGGCCAGACCTTCACGGATCTGCCCTATCTCGGCTTCAGCGTCCAGCGCGCCTTGCCGAAGGGTGGCCCACTCGCTCTCCTCCACCTCACCCATGATGCCCGACCCGGGAATTACACCCGGCGGCGCGCCTCCGCTCGCCGTTGGGCGGGACGCCACCCGTCAAAGCACCATGGGCAAGGTGACGAGGTCAACCCTTCAGAAATCCCTCGGCGACTGCGCTGAGGGCATCGGTCGGCACCTCCCCCCAGGACGAGGGTTGGGCACCTCGTCGCCGGCTCCGCCACGATCGGGCGCGATCACCGGCAACGCTTATTGTCTCATCCTCAAACGACGATCACGTCGTCGGAGGGTCCCGCCGGGCGCGGAAGTTCTTCTTCGCACGACCTCGGGTGGGCTCTGTCCCCTCGAAGGCGCATCGCGCCCTCGGACGCCGACGCGCGACCTTCGCCGACCCAACCGGGTCACGAAATCACCGGCGCCGTTATTTGCGGGCCGATGTGGCACGCCCACGATCACCCCAAGATAGGCGCCTGACGTTGCAAAGATTCAAGAGTCGCTCGGGCGGCTTTGCCAAAAAGAAAAATGCTCCAAAAATAAAATAATAATACACTTACAAGGCCGAGCGGGTGCGTGGCACGCGCGCCCTCTTTGCCGGCCCCCCGCCAAGGGGCAAGTCGGCCGGTCGCTTCACGGCCACCTCCGGTAGACGCCGCGACGACCGCAAGCGCAAGATCACCCCCACTGGGATCCGTGGCCACGGGCCCGTGATGCCGCCCTCGGCCGAGTCCACGCTCGGGCCGCCGCCAGTCGGCAGGTCAGGAAAAAACCCACCATAGGGGTGGCCGGAGGCACTCCCGCCGCTGTCAGTGGAGGTTGTCCCCACGGCGGTGGTCTCTGACACATCCTCGCCGCGCGCGCGCTTCGCCGCGCGTTCCTTACTTTTCTTCCTCCTCCTTTCCTCCTTTCGCTTCTTGCGGAGGAGTCGACCTCCGTCCTCGCCGGCGGCCGCGCGCTTCCTTATCCCGGGAGCGGCGCTGGAAGACATCCCCATGAGCCCCGAGAGGATGCGGGAATGTCGGTCAAGTCGCGAAGGACAAAGAAAGAGAAGCGAAAGGAATTTCACCGGCTTACAGATTCGGGCGAAAAGCGCCGAGAATGGCTCGGGTGGCCATCCGCGACCACGATGGCGCTTCCGCCAGACCGGCCGCCACCCGAGCCTCCACCTCGAGACGCGGCCTCGGGTTCGCCATCCTCGCCGGTCGGACGGCCCAAGATACCGAACAGGGGTGCGGCTCGTGCACAAGTGGTTGCACGCGCATCCCCATGAAGGCGCGCACAACCACGCCCCGGTGAGCCCGCCTCCTTTGAGCCCCGACCGCTCCACGATCAGGGCGACTTTGTTCTTTCTCCTCTTTTGGCGCCCAGCCCACCGCCTCCGCCATGGGAAGCTCTCCGGTGAAACGAGGGGCGCTGTCGCCGACGCGTTTGAACGTAGAGCCATTGAACGCCCACCCTTGTTAGACGAGTGCAGCTTTACCTCCAGGTACTCCGTGCTCCGACCGGGGCGAAGCTGGAGGGCCAGCCACCTGCAGGCGCCGGGGCCCGACGGCTTTGTCCTTCCGAGCCTTGCTCGAAGAAGTGCCTCCACAACGCCCAAGTCGGCTCGATCCCCAAGAAGGCCGCAGCAGCGTGATGAAGATGGCGATGTGGAGGACCCCATTGGGGTTGAGATGGTGCACCTCCACCTTGTAATGAAACAACAGCCCCCGGACGAACGGGTGCAGCGGCAGGCCAAAGCCGCGCTCGAAGAACGAGGCGGGCACCACGATCTCGTCGCCCCGCGGCGCGGGGGTGGTAGCCCCGGTCGGCACCCTCCAGCCGGAAAGGTCCTGCGGCATGAGGAAGCCCTTCTTCACCAAGCCGAGCGCACGGCTGTCTTGCGCGGAGCACTCCGGCCACGACATCTTCACAGGGGAGACGACTGGAAGGTGAGAAAGAAAGGCTGGGGTTTTCTTTCCTTAGCTCTCTGGTGCTCTTCTTGTTTCAGAGGCAGAGACAGAGAGGGCAAGAAAGCGTGACCACTCGAAAGCACCCAACAGGCGATTATAGAGATTTAACGAACGCCGCCAAGCAGCGCCCGTCAAGCGGCGTCGCGACCACCTCCTCGTCTCGCGCGCCACCGTAACTCCTTTCCAATACCACTCCGCTTTTAATCCCTGTCTTGTCAGGCGCCAAGGGCCATAAAGACGCCGCCCGAACAACGTGTCCCGTAACCTCTCGGTCTCGCCTTTAGGCCGGAGCAGTTGTTGCTCGGCGCGCGAAGCCCATCGGGGCTGCGGCCCCAAGACGGCAAAGCTTTGTGGCTTGCGCCGGGCCCAATGAGGAGTGGGTTCAAAAGGCCTACCCCACCAGATGGGTATAAAGTCGCCCAAACAAAACTTGAGCAAGGGCGGTATGAGGTGAGCCCCACGGTGGGCCCTCGGTTAAGTCGGCCGACGGCCTAGTCACCTCTACTCGCGTCCGAGACCATACTTCACACTCTCCGGGAGCTCATCAATGAGCGACGGCCACCGTGCTCTGGGTCAGACGACCTAGAGTCCATACGGATTGAGTAGAGAAAGGTTTTTATGGGTCGCCCCACGGCAGGCCAGACACCCTACTGGGACCGTCGCTCGGAAGGGTCCCCTGGCGGGACCTCCCAGACCCACTCGGACTACCCGCTATTAGCTCCACGAGCACGGCGCTCAAACCAACGCAGTAAACGCGCGCCGCTCATCCCTCCAGTCCCACACCGCGGATGGGGTATACATGTGGGATAGGCGCGCCATTCCTCTCGCGCTACCCTCGCTCGACGAGGACTCAAGAAGGATGCCCCACGTCCGGCCACGACGGAACGAGCACTCACGTCCGGCTACGACGCAGAACGAGCACTCACGCCCCGGCTACGACGGAACGAGCACTCACGCCCGGCTACGACGGCAGAACGAGCACTCACGCCCAGCCACGACGCAGAACGAGCACTCACGCCCGGCTACGACGGAACGAGCACTCACGCCCAGCTACGACGGAAAACGAGCACTCACGTCCAGCCACGACGTTAAGCGAGCACTCGGACACCGAACCTCACAGAGGCATCCGGCCGCCCCGCGACCAAGGCACTCGGACACCGAACCTCACAGAGGCATCCGGCCGCCCCGCCGACCAAGGCACTCGGACACCGTAACCTCACAGAGGCATCCGGCCGTCCCCGCCACCAAGGCACTCGGACACCGTAACCTCACAGAGGCATCCGGCCGTCCCGCCGACCAAGGCACTCGGACATCCGAACCTCACAGAGGCATCCGGCCGCCCCTGCCACCAAGGCACCGTTTAGCTACGACGTTAAACGAGCACTCGGACACCGAACCTCACAGAGGCATCCGGTCGTCCCGCCGACCAAGGCACTCGGACATCCGAACCTCACAGAGGCATCCGGCCGTCCCTCGCCGACCAAGGCACTTTCGGACACCGAACCTCACAGAGGCATCCGGCCGTCCTGCCGACCAAGGCACTCGGACATCCGAACCTCACAGAGGCATCCGGCCGCCCTCGCCGACCAAGGCACTCGGACACCGAACCTCACAGAGGCATCCGGCCGTCCCGCCACCAAGGCACTCGGACATCCGAACCTCACAGAGGCATCCGGTCGTCCCTCGCCGACCAAGGCACTTTCGGACACCGAACCTCACAGAGGCATCCGGCCGTCCCGCCGACCAAGGCACTCGGACACCGTAACCTCACAGAGGCATCCGGTCGTCCGGCCGACCAAGGCACTCGGACACCGTAACCTCACAGAGGCATCCGGCCGCCCCGCCGACCAAGGCACTCGGACATCCGAACCTCACAGAGGCATCCGGTCGTCCCTCGCCGACCAAGGCACTTTGTCTAGCTACGACGTTAAACGAGCACTCGGACACCGAACCTCACAGAGGCATCCGGTCGTCCCGCCACCAAGGCACTCGGACATCCGAACCTCACAGAGGCATCCGGTCGTCCTTGCCGACCAAGGCACCGTCTAGCTACGACGTTAAGCGAGCACTCGGACACCCGAACCTCACAGAGGCATCCGGTCGTCCCGCCACCAAGGCACTTCGGACACCGAACCTCACAGAGGCATCCGGTCGTCCCGCCGACCAAGGCACCGTTCTAGCTACGACGTTAAACGAGCACTCGGACACCCGAACCTCACAGAGGCATCCGGCCGTCCCGCCAGACCAAGGCACTCGGACACCGTAACCTCACAGAGGCATCCGGTCGTCCCGCCGACCAAGGCACTCGGACACCGAACCTCACAGAGGCATCCGGTCGTCCTGCCGACCAAGGCACTCGGACATCCGAACCTCACAGAGGCATCCGGCCGTCCCCGCCACCAAGGCACCGTCTAGCTACGACGTTAAGCGAGCACTCGGACACCGAACCTCACAGAGGCATCCGGCCGTCCCGCCACCAAGGCACTCGGACATCCGAACCTCACAGAGGCATCCGGCCGTCCTGCCGACCAAGGCACTGTCTAGCTACGACGTTAAACGAGCACTCGGACACCCGAACCTCACAGAGGCATCCGGTCGCCCTGTCGACCAAGGCACCGTCCACAACGATTAAAATTAAAGCAAACTCATCGCAAAGACATTTTCATAAAGAAAAAGAAAATTTCATTATAGGCCAACAGCTCAAACTTTACACAACTTTACACACAAGACAGACGGATACAAGAGTGGCCACGCCGCACCACGGCAGACTCTACCCACGCCTAGAACCTATCAAACATCCGTGCGGCATCGGTGGCACCGACGGCATGCGTGTAGGCCCTTGCTCGTCGACGGATACCGCCACGGCCGCTGGCAACACGCCGATGCCTCTGCCGCTGCTCGGCGACATCAACGCGCCGCACCGCTCACGGTCGGCGCCCTTGCGCCATCGCCTCGAAGGGCCCCCTTACCACCTCGAGCCTCGAACGGCCTCGGCGGCGCACACACGAGCGGCGTCGCGGTCGCAGCTTCTTCCTCCTCGAGCTCGGCCATCGCTGGTCGAACTCACCCAAAGCTTCGCCAGAGGATCTTCTTCTTCCACCGTGACGCCATCGCGAAGCTAAAGACTAGAGGATGTCTCAAGCCATTTGAAAGAACAAAAGAAAAAGCTCGCCCCTTCAAGCAAGCTACAAGCCACATGATATATATATCCGGACGAAGGAGGCTAAGCGTCTCGAGTAAATGCGGTGCCGAAAAACGAAGCATCCTTCACCGTAAACCCGAGGCGATCAAGAAGACGAGCAGTAGCGGCGCGCTAAACTATGCTCGGCATGCGAACGAGGCAAGTAAAGCCCCGGCGGTTCAAATGCCCCGGCCAAACTCCGGGACAGTTGCCGGATCCAACGGCACACCGATGGAAATCGCTAACCGGATCGGTGGACCGACCTACGAGCCGGCCACCACTTTCGTCCAAGTTCAACCCCAACCGAATGCCAAATCGCTTGGGAGTTCGGGGCTCTTGACGAATACTAATAAAAGGATACCCCAACGGCCCAAGCGGCGAGCCGGCCTCAAGCATATCTCCACTTAACAGCGCGCGCCGCCGCCCGACCGGGATCGCTGCGAGATCGCGCCAAGGCATCCGCTCCCGACCGGCCAGGAAGCGAATCCGACAGACAGCAGCCCCGACCCCTCTTGGCGGGCGGGATCTCCGACTCAACCAAACCAAGGTGACGAACGCCGAGTGCCGCGTGTCGTCCTCATCGGCCTACCGCCACGCACCTCGAATAAGGTCAATCGAGCGACTATACAAGGGCGGTGGCTCCTTCCCAAGAAGATCCGTGATCAGAAGACAAAGCTTCCGGCCCATCAACCTACCACGATAAAGACGAGCGCACGCTCCTCCCGAGGCACCAACGCCACGCACCTCGCGTCGCTGTCGTTCGCAAGGATCACAGAGGCAAGCACGCTACTTCCGGAAATACCTAACCTCCCCGACCACCAAGGCTACCAACCCAAAGATGGGCAAGGCGGGTGGCGACTCATCCACGGGATCTAAGGACCGGAGCTCCTAGCGAGGTCACCTGCGCTTCCTCCTAACTCGATGTAACCTCGCCTTCCTTCAGATAAAAGGAGGCGGGGCTAAACGATCAGGGGCAACGACCAAGAACAAGAAAGGAGAGAGCGCTATCAAACCCATCTCGCTAAGCCATTGGCATTCTCGCTTGTAAAACTTTGTGCGATCATCTGTACCAAGAGTAATACAACACCACCACACACGAATCGAGTAGGGACCTTCACCAACCAAGATACATCTTGGACTCACGAGTCTAACCATTCAGGGAGTGGAACGCGCGACCCCCTAGACTTACAAATTTACTTGCCGGCGCTCCCGAAAACGCCGACAGCTTGCCTAGCTTACAAAAAACGCAAAAAATTATTGTGTTCATCCCACCCTTGGCTATTGGACATTATTGAATTAATACCAAAATTTGGACACAACCACCAAATATCATACAGGGCACATATTCTGGATTCATAGCTCTAGCTTTCTTCTATATGTCGACTTTTTGTTCATGTTTCTTTCTATAAGATAATAACGGCACTTAATATAATTGTCTTGGGGACCTTGTACGTAAAGGGGCCATACAATTTAATTGTCTTGGGGACCTTGCATGTGAAGGGGTCAGACAATTTAATTGTTTTGGGGACCTTCTCAATGTTTGCTGCCCTTTTGATTTCTCTATGATGCAATAGGCCCTTGATGAACTAAAACAATTAAAGTTGTAAATATGGCCTTGATCAATTTATTCAGTACTCTTTGTGATGCAAATTTGATTACTGCTAAGTATATTGATTGCTCTGTTCGTAGCATAATTTAGGAAGGTAAGAGTTCAAGACCTTATTTGCTTAGTCCATTATTTAAGTTCAATTGTGATTATTTGACCCTAGGTATAATGAAGGTAAGAGATTAATCTCTAGCAGCCCTACAGCTTGTGGCAAGGAGGCGGAAAGTCTAACAATCTTTAGCAACCCGACACCTGAGAGCACTCTGTCTAACGACCTCTTCTCTTTCCTTGTTCTAAATATAAAAATATTTTTAGAACTATAATCTCCCTAGCAAACAAAAAGATTTCTCTTCCCGCAAAATATTTCTCTTTCCTTTTTGTAAAGAAAAAAGAATCCCTTTTTTATTGTTGATTTTCTTGTTTTAAACAATACTCTTAAATTTACTTCATTTCCTCTTCTACGACCGTCTATGAATAGTTAAAAAGAAGATGATGTCCCCTCATTCCTCGTCGCTGAAAGGATCAGATAGGCCAAACATAGAAAAACCGAGGTACGGTCCAAAAGGGTTAAGTAAAAGGCTTCAGAGCCAATATACCATCACGGCAGTCAATCCGCAGGATGGGACCCCTACCGCACCTTCTAAGGCAGTGGCAGCATTCCGGATATTGTGCGGGATAGTTGGACGGTTAAGGGTCCCCATCACCTATCCATCATGGAAGTCACTGACAGATGAGGAGTGCAATAGCCTGGTGACAGAAATTTTCGCATCGTTTGAGCTCCTAGAAGACGCCATGCACGCACTGCGACGGTATGCGTTGCTAGTGGCGGGAAAGGCGTGAAAAAACTTCAAGAGCACCCTTGTTAGTAATTACTACTACTACACAGAAGGCTATTAAAGACGGTTAGAAAACGTCATCATAGACGATTTTCTGGGCCGTCTGTAATCATGTATCAGTGATACACAATACATATCACAGATGGTTCCAAAACCGACTGTGAAAATACGTATCACAGACAGTTTTCAACTAGAACCGTCTGTGATATTAGTTATCACAGACGGTTTTTAATTAGAACCGGCTGTGATACGAGATTATCACATATGGTTTTTAAATAGAACCGACTGTGATATGTTTTTTCCCCTAACTCTCTTGACAGGAGTTCCATGATTAGTATATGTTGTTCGAAATTTTATTCTTCTAAGATATTTATGCAATGATATTTACAAGACACAGTTAGTTATAGATTTTGTAATTGAATATCAAAACATCCTAGATGTATGGAGGCAATAACTTATCTGATGAGGAGGGTCTTAAAATATGAACATTTGTAGCACTTTCATCACCTGGAATTGGATTTTACGTTGGAATCCATCAACATTAGAATAAGAAAGGTGATGAAAGTGCTACAAATGTTCATATTTTAAGACCCTCCTCAATTATGCTATGAACAGAGCAATCAATATATTATAGGTTTTGCAAATGACAACTTGATTTACAAATTCAATATTGCTTTATGCAAATTAACCGTAAAAGCCTTTCCTTTGAAATGGCTTGCATATATTATAGGTTTTGCTAAAGTTTTGCGGAGTACGTAAAGTACTCACCCTTGCTTAATATGTTGTTTTAGGTGGAAAAGTTAGCGAAACTTCGAAGCTATCTTTCTGTCGCAAGTTGCAGGAATTACGATGGTGTGATCTTTCTAGGGATTATGCCTTGTCAGTTGCCTGAGGGTTGGATGGGCACACTACAAGACTTTGCTTCTTCTGCTACTATATAAATGCTCTGAGTTGTAAGATTTCTTTGTATAATAGCTTCCGCTTAATAATATGATGTATGGTTGTGGTTCCAATTGTTGAATATATGCGTACTAGCTATTGATTATGGGACTAGTACTGTTCGCACATTAGATTTCTATTTTTGTATTTATGTGAAAATAGGGGTCGTTACAGTTGGTATCAGAGCTATACTGGCTGTAGAATAAACCCTAGATAGAATGGTCGTTAGTATTAGAAAAATCAAATTCAAAACCTTATTTTCAGAAGCTCTATATTTGCAAAATGTAGACATTGCTATTCTTATCTCTTTCTTAAGATCCTACTCTTGACCCTACTTTCATTTTGATTTGTAAATAACTTCTTCTTTCCTTAAAAGTAGTTCTCGCCTGCAATTCATCTTCACTAATTGTTTCAGAAGTCGTTCAAGACTTGTTGCTATCATGCCCAGCCAATAAAGACTACAACGTCTACACCGACAACCCTAAGGAGACGGACCTAACTCTTCGCTAACCTCGACAAAGCAGAAGTAAAGTATGAAGATCTTACTTCATAAAAAGACAATGTCGCCAACAGTAAAATACAGAAGATCAGAATATATTAGGTTCCCCTTAAGATAAGAAACCCTATGCATAGCAGTATTATTCTGCTTAGCCATATAAATTATTCTTATTTATTGTTTATATCTTGATATTTGAAAATTAGTTTTTATTTTATTTGTCAGGACTGATTTATGTGTGAACTTAACCTCTAGGTTAAAGTTTTACAATAAATTGTCCTTATGTATAAATATGGAAAAATCAACCCATAGGATAAGTAGGAAATCATAAAATAGCTTATCCCTTCTTCCTATGAAACTTTTTACAAGCTTATCCCTTCTTCCTATAAAAGGCTGAGAGCGCAATTCGATAATCAGCTAAGAAGCCTTGAGGAAAGGATGGAGCAAAGGGTGATCGCGGAGAGGCACGTACGGAACGTGCAAGCCCTAAACGTACAGACGCAATTCTGCCCAACTAACCGTCGGAGCAGTTGCGCGTCCGCCCCTGAGACAGACGTGAACGACGCCAAATTTCCTGTTGATGACATTTGGGTAATATACATGCCTGCAATGCTCCTTAGATAGACCTGTTGAACGTGTTAGCTAATTGTGTACCCTTATGTAGATGGCCACACCGTGTAATCTCCAAGTGAGGCTTGCCAACAGCTCAATTCCTCTGCAGGCTGCTTGGGGGCGCGCGTATCCATCCGGTCTAAGGGCAATTGTGCATGGTCACACGGTAGCTCCAGGCTACGCGAAGGTCCATGTCGAAGGTGTACATGAAATTTACAAGGCGTCACGCTGGAGATGCCTCCAAACGACGAGATCGTGACACTAGGGGATACCATTGGTACATTCATCCGGTAGCCCAAGAGGGATATCTCCTTCAACAACCGTCCTGCAGCACCAAAGCTACACGCACAACATGAGCCACCTGCTGTGCCGGAGCTACCAGCACTATCAGAGCCACGTGCTGCACCGAAGCAGGCCACCAAATCAGCTACCTTGTCCCGTAAGGCACAGACTAGTACTCCACTTCGGGTCCAGTCGTCTACTGTGAAGATGACCTATGATAGACGGCAAGGCGACGACAAGGTCAAATCGAAGCAGACCACGAAGGCCCATGACTTTGGATAGCCGTTTGTACCGGCAGAGCGCTAGCATATGCTTACAATAGCATGTGTTAGATTGCAAAATTGGTGCATGAAGCAAGCCAACAAGACGGTAGCACAACGGGTATCGAGTATCTTAGTCAGCTTCAAGAGGGAGCATTTCTTCCACCGGTTTTTGGGGCGCTTGTTCGTGGTTGGCTTCAACAACTTATTCAATCTCTACAATCTCGATGCCCTCGACGCCTCACTCATGAGATGCTTGCTGGACATTGTAAGTGTGTGCAATCATGGTCTATATTCGTGTCATATCAATAAATATCATATATATATGATTCTTGCTTTTGTATATATAGATACAGGATCATTGTAGCAAAAAAGGAGAAAGAATTGGTGGGTTTCCTCGACCCACACATGGTGTCCAAGCAAACCATGGACAAAAATTTATAAGTCATTCAGGAGTACGTGAAAAAGCATTGCTGGCTCAACGGAATTTTTTTTCATACTTCTACCCCACAACCCAGGGTAAATATTTCATCTAGTTGCTATACTTGTTGATTTGTACTTTATATGCAGCTCGAAGTTATGTTGAATGACAATGGCGACATACCTGTGTAGGTTTTATCGGGTTCTACATGTAATTATACCAAGACAGAACCGAGTAATTTATCTTGATTCTAGAAAAGGTGGCACCCACAACTTGACGCCTATCACAAAATTACTCGAGATGTCATTCAATGTCTACAGAGCTTGTGGAGGGCCACACAAGGACTGCGACGGTATTCGCTAGTACGCAATAATCCTTCACACTCCATAATAATACCTCCAGACTTTACTAATTATATTTTAGCAGTGCCTTTAGCAGCCAAAGGCCACTAACCAATGTGGATTCTACGTTTGCCACAACATGCAAATCTTTATTGGTGCAAAGAAGATCAATGTCATAGATGTTTGTCAATCTTGCAATAATTGTTTCTACTTATCGATTTATATACATGCAAGACTTTACACTTCCCATTGTCAGGCTTGGAAATATGCTGAATCTACTTTGGAACAGACTGACTTGCTACGAATTCGAGGACAACTATGTGCCTTTTGATGCGTGAGGTCATAAATCCAAAAGGCGAATGCCCACTCAACCTCACCTGATGAGTTCTGAATTTGTTAGTTACCACTTGGTTTAATTTGTAAACCTTGTTCTGTGAATTTGCGAGTTATAGTTATGAATTCAATTGGTTAATATATCTGAGTTGATTTCTGAAATGGATGCGTTGTACGTTATAATATGTGTTCTGAGTTGATTTCTGAAATATATATCATCATAATATGCTTATGACGTAAATTCTGTAATCTGTTTTATTTTAGAAGGCATGACTAACATTTCTTGATGCTAGCCGATAAATAAAAAATCTTCAATAGTAGAAACTATCGTCACAGACGGTTCTTAACTAGAATCGTCTGTGATGATTGATGCAATATCACAGACGGTTCGTAGATAGAATCATCTGTGTCTGTGATATTTAATCATCACAGACGGTTCTAGCTGAGAACCGTCTCTGATGTTAATTTTCACTGACAGTTCGAAAATCGTTTCTGATGTTAATTTTCACTGATAGTTCGGAAACCGTCTATGATGTTACCTTCTTATCACTGACACATATTTACAGGCGGTTCACAAAACCGTCTGTGATAAGGTTTATGAATCATCTGTGATGAGTTTTTTTTATAGTAGTGTATAAATTAGAATTGCCACATTTGATTAAGTCATGCTCATCAAGTTGGCAGTAGTCAACGTCTTGGGGTTTTGGCTACATGTTCTGCGCAATCTCATAGGCCGAGACGAAGAAAAAGGTGTCCATCTAGAGGTAAAACCTGCACATATAATTCTACATATATGTACATATACATATATTAAGGTACTTGAGAAATGAGTGCTGTCTTTTTCTGTACATGTCATGAAATTGCATTATATATGTCCGGCCAAAAGGGTCTAATAGCCCTTTAATTTATTGCGAAGTACTAGCTAATACAATTGTTCCTGTACGAGCATGCTCATGACATATAGATACAAATTTGCAATCTTGTAGTATACTAGACAACCAAACGCGTCGTGACACCCTGCGGGCGTCGCTCCTCACGCGAGCAAATCGAGAAAACGTGCGACTACCGCTCTCTACAGGAGCAAACCGAGGAAAAACGCGAAAAGGACCTAAAAAGAATTTTGTGTTTTCCGCAAAAGAGCTTAAGCGTAATGCTAGAAAAATGAAAAAGGACCTAAATGCAATGTATTTTTTTTCTAAAAAAAGGGTCTGAACGTATTTTTTTCACATAAAAGGACCTATTCGTAATTTTGATTTTTAGTAAAAGGACCCGAGCGCAGTGCTTAAGTACGCATAAAGGACCTAGACGTAATATACTTTTTAAAAAAAATAAAAGGACCTAATCGTGACCCGAACGTATTTTTTTCCACATAAAAGGATCTATTCGTAATTTTAATTTTCGGTAAAAGGACCCGAGCGCAATGCTTAAGTACGTATAAAGGACCTAGACGTAATATACTTTTTAAAAAATAAAAGGATCTAATCGTAGTTTTTTTTCTAGAAAAGAACTTAATCGCAGTTTTTTTTTGAAAAAGAACCCAAACGTGAATTTTTTCCCCGGCTCGGGCGATCCAAGCCGGCTCACCCACCGCTCAAATCAATAAGAGGCAAAGAACCCTGCAGCAATGCGTAAGTAAATCGCCAAGGGAGGCGTCAGGCCGACACAGCAACAATATTCAGATTTTGGTTGCATTACGCGTCAGCAAAGAGGGCCCCGGCAAGCACCAGACTGTAAAACGCTGCCTTGTCCGTTTGAAACAAATTTCTCCGTGTGGAATACTAGAATTCATTTATGTGAATAAGAAAAATGCTGACCGTGTCGTTTCATAATGCAAGGCGTAGGATGCTATTATATTTCTTAGCAAGATTGAACTTTGACAGTTAATTTATATTATATGTTTGCTCTGTACATCGCTAGAAGCCCTTCACTTCCTGCGTGTAGAATAATTCTGAAGTGATTATGGGAAGTTGGGTACACATCAGCTAGCCACTGCACAGCAAAAATGGATCAATTTTAACATGGTTGAGTGAGATGTTAACAAACCGAACAAACTTCAGTTCCTCCTTCAGTTATTCTTATCCAAGCAGGACATGACAAAAACGGTGATACCAATGGGCCAAAACTATTTAAGCATAGATAAACATAACATGTTAAGATAGTTGTGCTTATGTCACATCTTGATAAACTCCTACTTTGGTCAGATAGAGCATGAAAAGAACATCCTACTGACCCTTTTGGAGGACTTTTTGCACTTTTGCGGCATTAAATAACCACAAAGTGAAGGATGCCATCAGAGGAGTGCTCTTTTGATATACACACTCTGTCCAAGTTTATAAGTCATATTTCTTTTTGACACATAAACCAAAAAACATTGAAAATGACTAGATTACTTCTAATTATTATCATAAAGCACTATAAACAATGTATACATGTAGAGAATATAAAGTAAAGATAAATATTTATTAAGGGTATAGAGGAACATCGCACTAATTTTGTATTAGAATATAAAATACAATCTCTATTTATGGATAATACCTTTAAAAAAATAAGTCTTATAAACTTAGACCGAGAGAATAATAAGCTTATTGATGTTGTCATCATGCACATACGGTACAAGAACCTAACTAAGAACTCAAATTTCTTTTTGTTGTGCTGATGCATGTGTATGGTGAACTGGAGAATTTTTAGTTTGTTCAGTGTCACTTCATGGGCCTCGTTTTTGCTTGTTCTTCCGTATTTTTTAATAATAACTATAAAAAACTCTGGAATAACTGTTAAGGCCTAACTCGTGTTTTGTCTACCGTATCTCCGGATGATTTGGGTTATGTAAATTAATTCCATTGCTATCCAGAGTTCCAGACAATGTGCTGATAAACATGCACAAATGTGACTTGCTCTTGGTCGAGCTCTCGCTAAAATAAACAGATAGTGCAAATTCAATTAGGTGCTTATGTCACTGTACATTAGCTCATTACTACTAATACAAATACTATAACCTAAGCTTCATTTAGCTCATCGCGCGGATCATAAGGCAGGCGGCTTCATATGCTTTCGCCTTTTTTTTTAATCCATTGCTTATGAAATGAACTAAACTGGAATCGGAAACACTAGGGATTGTATTGGGAGAGGTTCATGAACCGACGTCAACTAAGGGTTTATTTGTTTTTGTTTTTGATTTTGGATTATGGTTCCAAAAGCAGAATAAAAAATAAACAGATTCTAGAAATCGATTCTCACAACCCAACCCACTTATATACACTAGAATCCACAATACACTTCATATGTGCATTTGGATTCCGGTTTTTAAAGAATTAGGTTCTCTATAACCATAATCCATAATCGGATTTTAGAGAATCCAAAGTAAAAACAAACCGTCCCTAAGTACGAATTGTTTGTTATTCTTACGAGTGGACATTTCATGAGATGTTTAGCATGTCTAAAACATGGTGACAAAAACCTTCTTCCCAGGGAAGCAGTAACAAATTAATAGTGGCATTATCAACAGCAGACTATTGAGCCATCTTAACCTATCACCAACGTGTGTCCAACCAGAACTCCTAATATTTAATTCCTCCCAGCCAATTTTCAACAGTTTAGAGAAGCACAACGGTATAGCTATGCGCAAGAGACGTCCCTTTAAGTATTTCCAAAGAAATAAGAAAACAAATCCAACAGGTGGCTTACCTTAACCCTGTTGTCAAGGGCCATTTCTTCGTTCTCGAAGAGAATTTCCATGACAAAGCTTATGACAGATCAAGCAGCAATACTGACTCAGTAACTACAGCGCTCAATTGCACACCCAGCATAGCCACAAGGGTCAGACATGGATACAGCGCAAGCAAATTTCAGAACAACAGATAGCACAAGGTTAATTTAAGGGTGACAAGAAAAGTTTCGAATTTCTTTCCAAGGCAAGAACACTAGTGTGTTGTAAACAAGAAGTGCAGGCGTGAAACAATAGATTATGGTTACAACAGCAACGCTGAAAAGTACATATTAGCCATTGTGAGACTACACTTCAAAAAAATTTAGCCATAATAGCTGCTGATACATAGGGCAACACAAAACAATGGCTTTACACTAGCAGGACAGCATTGATACAACCATCATTCTCTGGATTGTTTGTAACTTGAGCATATTTACCTGCATCGTGACAAACAGTGGTTACGGAAACTGACAAGTGAATGCAGAATAGAGCAGACCATCCAGAAGATATATTACCCCAGACAACTTTTCCAGCAGGAGTCACAAGACCAAGTTCACTCACATTAACCTGAAAGGGGAAGACCACAATCAATGACGTAAAGGGGTAGATTGGATCTGAATAAACAAACCAGTATTCTTGTAAATGATATCGACGCCTTGCTTCGAACAAGCAAAATGTATAACATACCTCGATGATGGTTCCCTTTGTCATAACACCAAGCGAAGTGTACATTTGACCATTGGGGTTTTTCTTTACCGAGATTATGTCAAGGTTAAAGGTACATTTTAATTCAGGATGGGTCACATGAGCTTTGGTGAAACGCAGGCCAGTTGGCCGTATGAACCTCTCATACTTTGGAGGTTTCCTTGTAAATCCAGGTCCAACAAATGTGGCTTTAGTGACCATTCTCTTCCACTGCTTGGCTGCATATGAAAATAAGTCAACAGATATTATTTAGTTGGCTATGACCATAATGTTCACATAAATAACTAGTATACCATAATTTTCAAGTTTCACAAGAGAAAAATAACGAGTTCAGCCAATCAAAGAAAGAAACTTTGATTATGATAGGCATTGCAGGCCAAAAAGAACAGGCCCAAATTGAATTTTGTCAATTTAGTGAATCCATATTAGCACACAGCAAATGTATCCTTGCATACAGAAATTATATAATTGCTCAGAATGATCACAAATAAATTATGGGAAGATTAAACACCACGGCATGATTTACATTCCACATGCAATATATTTTTTCCAAACATTGAAAAAAGTTCATCTATCACGAAAATTAGCCCTCCATTACTTACCTTTTCGTTTGCCAGTTCGAAGGACTTTGAACATCTCTTCTTCTGCCACAGGTCTGACCTGAAGAGATATGAATTGTAATATTTAGTCGATGGATGAAATTGCTGAATGCTTGCGTGGAATTTTCTTTACCTCTTCGGCTCTTAAATAACATTAATACATAGTACAGGCTTTCACACAGGCTAACTTAATAATACTTTTTGAGTTAGTGGTATTCTTTACAAAACTTACCTTTGGCAAAGGAACATCCCACTTGCCAGCTTTTTCCTTCCTCTTTTGCTTTATTGTGTTACTAAGAACCTACAAGTAAATAACCAACAGTAGTCAAGTATCTTGCAATGATCAATACATAGAAGAAAACTCCTTAAAAAGTCACAGAGAAAATAAGACAACAAAGGATGAAGCAATTACTTTGGCACGTTGTGTCTGATCACGATCAAGTAAATATGGGGGAAGAGCTCCTTCCTGAACATCATCATCAACCTTATTCCTAGTAGATGACTCATCGTGCATTTTCAGGCTGCAGATAATTAGTTGCAGCTAAGGGTGTCAGTATGATGCCAGCATTATGGTATACAGTATCTTTCTAAAGGAACATGCCATTCACAGTTTCATACTACCACCCACAACCTGTCGCTAGGAAGCTAAATAGTGAGACAAACTATGTCCTTAGCCTAGATATTGAACAAACAAAACCGAAAGCATACCTACATACCTATTTTGAATTCAGCAGATAATGAGCCTAAGCCTATATATACACTGACAGTTTGAGCTTCCAAATAGTACAAGAAATCATTAGTTATATTGATTCCAGCAATTAGATTTGTGATACCTCAGGCACGCCTATACAAAACCACCAATTGATATTACTGATATTAGCATTACAATGTTCTAATAAATATATCATTTTGTGAATTGGTGCCCAAAAGATTCAATTGTCAAGCTCCTACGCAGTTAAACACTGTTAGCTTCTCATGCATCCAAGTCCCTGCTCAGAACCACAAAGGGAAAACAGAGAGCACTTACGTCTTCTTCATCTGCGCCTTCTCGGCATACCGCTTCTTGGCGAACCTCTTGCCCTTGGCACCGAGCAGCTGCACCACCACCACATCAAACAGAAAAGCACGCGAGAATCGATCACACGAACCCACCGCCAACGCACCACAAGAAGAACAACAAAGAAAACACATATTCTCCAATCGGGGGAACCCCCACCCACCTCCCGGGCCTGCCGCGAGCGCTTGTGCACCTCGCGCGCCTCGCGCTTGCGCTTCCGCTCCTCGAAGTCCGGCCGCCGCCCATGACGCTTCTGGTGCAGCTCTATGTAGTCTCCCTGCGGCTGCAGCGCGATCCCAGCACGGAAATTTCAGCGAAAAAAATCCAAAAAAAAAAACAATTCCCCCAAAAGAATGGGAGTACACGGGATTCGGCATTCTTGATGGACCGATGCGGGAATTGGGAGTGCTGATCTGGGGACGGCTGAGGAGACTTACCATGGCGGCGAAACCCTAGCGGTGCTCGGGGCAGGGGAAGGAAAAAGGTAGAAGAAGCCGTTGCGGGGGTTATTTATAGGCACGGGCCAGGCCAATAAGACGCTGAGGAGCAGAGTGCGTGGCCCAAATAGAGTTGCTGGGCCGCGTATTCTTCCGTTAAAATGGTTTTCTCGCTCAATTGATTATTTTGTGGAGTAAATTGGAATTTTTATTTTAAATAATACAATTTTTTTATTCAAATTGCAAAAATATACCTCGATCTTAAAAAATTACAAAAATATACTTTTATCGCCCGTATATGGGACGATCGTCCCATATACGGGCGATCGGTGCGGCTCTAAACGCGCGATATTTCCTCTGTTTACGGTCAGTTACTAAAGAAAATCATAACTTTTTCATATCATGTCGGATGGAGATGAACTTTATATGAAAATTATAGTTCTCGACGGGATATACAACTTTTTTATACAAACTTTTTCAATTTGAATCCATTTAGATAATCAAAGATGGGATAGAATGTTCAGATCTAAAGATTAGATCTGAAACTTCTATCCCGTTTTTGGCTATCTAAATAGATTCAAATGAAAAACATTTATATACAAAAGTTGTAGATCCCGTCGAGAGCTATAATTTTCATATAAAGTTCATCTCCATCCGACATCATATGAAAAAGTTACGATTTTTTTAGGAACTGACCACGATGAGGAAATATCGCTGCTCAAAGCCGCACCGATCGCTCAGATATGGGCGATCGCCCATATATCTGGCGACAGGTATATTTTTGCAATTTTTTAAGATCGAAGTATATTTTTGCAATTTGAATAAAATAATTGTATTATTTAAAATAAAAATTCGAGTAAATTGCACCGATTTTAAAAAAGAAACAGTTGTTCATGCTTTTTTTTAAAAAAAAGGTCACTGCGTTTACGTATCGCTTCGCTTTCTTTCGCCACTGTTTCGTACGAACATACGTGGATTGCTTTCTTTCGCCTAGGCCTCCTTTGGAGCGTAGGAATAGAAAAATAGGAATGGGAAAAGCACAAGAAATGTAAACAAACTAAACTTATACGCGGCGTGCCATGCCGCGGGCGTCGCTCTCAACGCGAGCAAATCGAGAAAACGCGCGATTGACGCTCCCACACACTAGAAAATCGAGAAAACGAGCGAAAAAGGCCTAAAAAGTTTTTTTTTTGTTTTACGAAAAAGGGCTTAAACATAATGCTAGAAAAACGCAACAAGGACCTAAATGCAATGTATATTTTTTTAAAAAAAAAAGATCTGAATGTTTTTTTACGAAAAGGACCTAATCGTAATTCTTTTTTTTGTTAAAAGGACCAGAGCGCAAGCCTTAAAAACGCATAAAGGGCATAGACGTAATATATATTCTTTTTTCGGAAAAAGGACCTAATCGTAATTTTTTCCCCGAAAAAGGACCTATATGTAAAAAAAATTTGGAAAAAGACCCGGATGTAAGTTTTTTCGCCTGGCTCGGCTCGAGCCACGAGCTGAGCCGGCTTGCTCCACGGCTCAAAAGAATCTCGTCGCCGGAAATCTTCAGACTTTAGGAAAGGTTTGATATGAAATAGAGGATTGGAAAACACGGGGAGAAGAGGTGTTTGAAACACGTGAATAAAAGTATTAATAATATAGGAATTTATTGGAAGAAAAAACTCATGAAACTTTTAAAAAACCATGAGTAAATTTTACAAAGCTACATGCGTTTTTTAAAAAAAACTATAAGAAAAATGTACATTTTAGTTTCTATTTCACATAACTACATTGTCGACGATCGGGACCGTCGACCGCAGAAAGGGGATGCAAGGAGATCGTTCGGGAGCGGGGCCCGAAGTTGTCCTCGTTCGGAGGCACCTAGCGTCGCGGAAAGATCGTTGAGGAAGAGACACCAGACACGAGGTTTATACTGGTTCGAACCCCCGGGGTCGAGTAATAGCTCTACTCCAGTTTTGCCCTGGGACGAAAGGTGTGTATATGGTTCTGTGGGAGAATACAAAAACAGAGCCCGAGCCAGGGGGCGCTCTGTTATTTTTCTTGGCGGGTGTTGCGCGTTCTGCGTGTGTCTTCTGGTCGTCTCGCACCGTGCCCCTTTGGTCGGGGCGATCCGTTGCTTTTGTAGCCCTCAGGGTGCCTTGCTGCTTGGTCCCGAGGCTGACGTCAGGAGCCTGTAGCAAGCTGACGGGGGTTGACTATAGGCGTCAATAGTCGTTGAGAGCTTGACAGGAGCTGTTAGGAGTTTGACAGGAGCTGTCGAGAGCTTGACAGGAGCTGTTAAACTCTAGTTCCCACGCAGGGGTAGGTAGAGCACTGATTCCTACGCAGGGGAGAGTCTTTACATGAGATAAATAAAATGTTACAGATGTCTTTTTCTCTGAAGGTCGTGGTGGCGTCGAGGTCGAGGTTGAGGTGGACTACGCCTGTCCTTGCGTCCGTGCCCGAGCTCGTTGGTCCCCCGAGCAGCGGTCGAGCACCTCCCAGGTCGGAGATGAACCCCTGGGCCTGCGAAAAGCCGCCACGAGGCCTAGGGCCCAGGGATGCTTACACGTGGCGAGGGTACTGATCCCTGACATACATACTTTAGGAGAATTTGTATCACAAAACTATAGTTTTAGATTTGATCATTTCTTATAATAGGTTTGACAGTGTGAGCCCATATAGCGGGACGCATGAGGCTATCATGTGGGCCCACATTGTCAAATGTATTACAAGAAACGGATAATTATAAAACCTGTAGTTTTGTGACATAATTTTTTAAAATCTGTAGTTCTGTGTAATATAGAAGTTAAAACATGTGGTTTCCTGGTAGTTTGTAACAAAACTTGTAGTTTTATAAAATGTACTCAAAATGCGAGAGAAAAGAGAGGAAGAGTGAGTTTGCATTGGAACTTTTAAAGGAAAATTTCCCATAAACTTTCACCTCTTTTTTTTTCTTTTCCTTCGGAACCATAGGAAGATGTAACTTTCAGAATGAAAGGAACTAGACAGTCGTGGCGCTCTATACTATGTGCAGGCGAAATCGGTTCTTGTGACGTTGCGGCACGCGAAATTTGGTCTGATGATTATTTTTTTTGGGAAAATGGGTTTGAGGATCTAAACGTAATTTCGTTTTTTTCGTCGTCGAATCCACGGGCTGCTATGAGCCGTCGGCGAATACGTGGATTTGTCCGAAAAAATCGTGTAGAGATATAATTTTTGCGAAAAAAACGCGGAGGGATATAAACATAATATCATTTTTTGGGTCAATAAAAAAAACGTTTTTTGGGACCGAAACGTAATTTCGTTTTTCCCGTCGTTGAATCCACGGACTGCTATGAGCCGTCGGCGAACACGGGGATCTGTTTGAAAAAAGCCGCGGAGGGATATAATTTTTGCGGAAAAAACGCGGAGAGATACAGACGTAATATCATTTTTCGGGTCAATAAAAAAAAGTTTTTGGGACCGAAAAGTAATTTCGTTTTTTCCGTCGTCGAATCCACGGACTGCTATGAGCCGTCGGCAAACACGGGGATCCGTTTGAAAAAAAGCCGCGGAGGGATATAAACGCATTTTCGTTTTTTCGGGTCAATTTAGGAAAAAAAACGTTTTTTGGGATCCGAACGTAATTTTCGTTTTTTCTTTGGTCTATTCCGCTAAAAAAACAGTGTGAGGACCTGAACGCAAACCGCGGAGGGACATGAACGTAATTTCATTTTTTTCGGTCTATTTCGTTAAAAAACCGACGAAAGGACCCGAACGTGATTTTGAATTTTACGAAGGTGTTTCTGGCGAAGGGGGTGACGTGGCCTTGCTTGGAGGCCGGCAATCTCACCCGCTTTAATATAGGTATGATGAGACAAACCTCCATTCCAAACACCCCTAATGTCAAAAAATTCCTTTGGATTGCCATTCTTCCACTTTTCCTCCATTTTTTTTCCCTTTGATCTAAACAAGATCTAACGTGGTTTTCTTGGACAGGATCTTTAAAGTGCGATATTTGATTGGTTGGGTAGTTGTGTGCAGGATTTTTGAATGCAAAATCCCCTAAACAAGGCTCAAGCGGAAGATGGCTTTCAGCTGCCTATTGTGTCAAAGTTGAGATATGCCTGTTCTTGAGATGCTGGGCAGGAACTGAGGAACACCAATCTTCCCTCTCATTTGTCACATTTGACTTTGAGTTGACGATGCCATTATCACTTTGTTGTTGATCTCCGTTCCCACCAGGGTTCAAGATGCCGACGAAAACCGGTCGGTTTTCACAAAAACCGGCCGTGCCGAGCCGGTTCGGCAAGTAAAACCGTTCGGAAAACCGTTCAGATGAATAGTAAATTTAAAAAATTTGAAGAAATTTCGCAAAAAGTGTAAAAAAAATTGAATTTTTTTTGTACGGTCCTGAGGCCATCCTAATGATTCTGTAAAATTTTTAGATTATTATCAGATACGTACATTTTTTAAAAATTCGATGGTGATCTTGTCACAATATATGCTCTTTAGTTTTTATTTTTAGGGGCACAAAATGAAGTATAATATTTATTAACTTTTTGTCATGTTATAACTTATTTAAAATGATTATGTAAAATTTTGAAGATGATCGGATATGTGTATTTTTAAAAATTCGAAAGTGATATTATCATTGTATATGCTCTTCTGTTTTTGATTTTATATAGGTACTAAATGAAGTCTAATATTTTTGAAAATTTTATTTCATAATACTTTGGAACTATTTATGGTTACATTAAATTTTCAAAATATAAAAAATCTTTTAAATATTTATAAAAATCTGACAATATCTTTGTTCCTTTTCCTTAATTGCTGTTTTGGATTTTTTAGAAATAACAAATGATTTAAAAAATTATTTAAATTTCTCTGAGGTGTTTTATAGATTAATTGGGATTTTTTGTATTTTTTCAAAAATTTTTTTGCATTTTTCCTTTCATTTTCACCATTTTCCCTTCTGTCGTACCGATCGATTTTCGACCGGTTTTCGTCTTTTTGAATCGGTTTGACCACCTGTTTGATTTTCGCAAACTGATCGGTTTTTACCGAATTTCGATCGATTTTCGCGAAAAACCGATGCCGAGCAATTCTCGAAATTTAGTTCGAAAACGAAATAGTTAACCCTGGTCCCACCATCCTCTCTATTATCTCCTTTGTGTGTATCAATATTATCATAAAAATCATTTCTACTCACCCCGTACACTAATACTCTCTAATAATATGTGTCATGCTATACATCTTCTACAATTGTTATACAAGGTAAAGGTAGTACACTAATTCTATGTGATAATATATGTCATGGTTTAAGAGCCTGTTTGTTTTAGTTTTGGATTCTCTAAAAGCTGATTCTGGATTGTAGTTGTAGATAAGCTGATTCTCCAAAAACTGAAATCTAAAAGCACATATAAAGTGGATTGTGTATTTTAGTGTATATGAATGGACTGAATTATGAGAATCAAATTTTAAAATTAATCTATTTATTTTTTATTCTACTTTTAAAATCAGAATCAGAATCAAAAACTAGGAAGAGTAAAATCGCTAAGTTTTCTTTCCACACGTGGACCTACTTCCAATTTCTAAAAGTTTCGAGGTGGCGAGAAGCACTTGGCCATCTTCCCCCTCGCGTCGAGCTCTCAAACCCCATGGAACCCCTACCGTGGTGGCGTCGAACCCAACCTAGGGTTTCTTCTTCAAGCATGCTCCCCTAGACCCCTACTGACCCCCACCTCCCATGGCCCTGACCCTCTCCTCCCTGCCACGACCGCCGCCGCGGACCTCCTCTTCCACCGCCGCAAGCGCCACCTCGCCGACTCCCTCCACCCCCGCCACTTCGACGGCCCGCAGCGCCACCGCCGTTTCCGCCCCTTCGCCTTCGGCTTACTCTTCTTCGGTCCCCCGCGGGAGGCGAGGTCCGCCTCGTTAGAAATGGGCTGCATCCTCTCCGGCCTCGCCGGCTTTCTGGGCTGGCGGCCCAGGGACGACGGTCTGGGGGTGTACAGGGAGCGGGTCGACGCGTCGCGGGATCTCACGGTGACCACCAGGGACGACGTGGAGATAGGCTACGGGCTGGTGAGCCGGAGAGTTGGGGACCCGAGGAAGGCCGCCTTGGAGTCGGCGGCGCCTCTACGGGAGAAGAAAAAACCGTACCGCGAGGAGGCCCTCGAGAGGACGAGACGGTCCGATCCTAGGTTGGACAAGCTCGGGGTGGAGGTGAGGCTTGTTTTGTCAGCACTTTTCTTGTTTGATGTTGTCATGCTGGGTGAATAGGAAGATAATGGAATGAGAGCTCTGGAACATAAGCATTTTAAGTGAGTTGTTTCGGAATTGTGTCAAGTTGCAAGAGTGGACAATTTGATGATCCCTGACTTGCATTAGGCTTTTGAGGAAACTGGTGTCGCCCAGCCTAAAGACATGTTTTGAATTGTCCAAAAGAAAGAAGAATGCCTTGAAATAATGCTTATTCCTATGGTTGAACTACAATTTAACCGCTTCAAAATTTAAAAGAGGCACCATGGAATGTAGGAGTTTAATTGGGGGAAAAAGTATGTGCTTTATCCAAAGAGCTTTTGTACATGTGTCCCTTTCTTTCTGCCAATCCACAAGAAACCAACAGCTTTCTCCTACCCAATATCACGTTTGCCCCTTGAATACATCCCTCTCCTCTCAGTTCTTTCCTTTTCTTTTTAGTGCATGTTTGATTAATCTGCCTTGGTTGCAGCTCTGCGCCAACCTTATATGCTTTAGCCAAGGTTATTAAAGCAATAAGGCTAGACGAGGCGACTCACCACCTTTTTACCGCCAAAGCGCTTAAGATGCACATTGAGGTGACACCATATACACATATTAACCTAATATAGCAGCAAATTAAATCAACAATTTTGTAGGCCATGCATACCTCGATTTTGCCGGTTCTTGAGCCCATATAGCACCCGTCCTCCTTCCAATTGAGTTTCCCTTCGCTAAAACCGTGTGGTTTTACCATTGATCAATCCATCACCAGATCTTAGAACTGTTTGGACCATCATCGGGTCTGCGCTTGCATATTTTTTTAATCAATCTACAAATGAAGTGCAAAGATATATGTATACCTACTAGTTGCAACTGTTGCAGGCCTGGACAAATCATAGGATGGGCCGTTAGTTCAATCCATACAAGCTCAAAGCCCGCCCCAAGATTTATTGGGCCCAATCGCTAGCCCAAAAATCCAATCACACTTTAAAACCTCTGGTTGAATCGACATCCGTACTCCATACCCTAGAATCCAATTTCCGCAATCCCTGGTACCTCGTCGTGTCCCCTGCCCTCGCCTCCATCGCCCTCACCCGCACCCCTCTTCCTCACCATCGCTGGTGTCGACTCTTCCCGCCGACGTGCCACCACCGGTAGCAGCAACCAGAAGTGCCGCTGGTTCCTTTCATGCTCGACGAGGTGCTCGTCGAGATCCTCGTCCGGCTCTTGGCGTGCTCCATCCTCTGCTGCCACATCATTTGCAAGTCCTAGCGTTCCCTTACCTTGGATCCGCTCTTCCTCCGCGTCTACGCTGACCACGCCACCGCTGCCCCTATCCCTCTCTCACATCACCACGTCGCCAACGCTGTCCCCTGCACGGGTCATGTTGTTTCCACCAACCTTGTCTTTGTCCCCTCCCGTCTCCATGACTAGCTGCGTAGCGACGGCTCGATCCACCGTTTCTTGAGCTCACGTATGGCATCCGCCTCAGGCCCCCACAACGCCATACGACGCCTCAGCGATGCCATGGCTGTAAGACGGACACCATACCCTTCTCTGGCAAGGCGATGGCGTGGCGCAGCCCCCCTGGACCACCTTACCGCTTAAGTGTCACTTAAACGATGCTTTAAAAACCATTGCTTTAACTCACTGTTGGTTTATGTATGTTGACCTTTTACTATTTCAGGATCTGTCTGAACTCTTTATGCCTCTCACTACCAAAGAGGAAAATGAAGTTCATGACTGTTTGTACGGTAATGGTTCAAGGTACTTTTGACAACCCTGTTTGCATGTTATTTGAAGCTTTCTTTATACCTTGTTAACACAATTGACCATCACTCTTGCCTCCTTACAGTAGCGAAGTCCTAGTGCTGCATGAGTCATCGAACATTGAGGTTAACAGAGAGAAATTCTGGTGCTTGAGACCAGGTGGCTGGTTAAATGATGAGGTAAATATCCCTCTTTAATATACTAAACAAAATCTTACTTATTAGTTGTTACTTATCAGTGATGACTCAATGTAATGAGGACAAGGATTTCTCTTGCAGGTCATTAATTTGTACCTTGAATTGTTAAAGGAGAGGGAAATAAGAGAACCAAAAAGGTTTTTGAGATGCCATTTCTTTAATACATTTTTCTATAAGAAGGTTAGATGATATGCTTCTTTCACTTTCACCTATTGCATATGCAGAATGTCGTATTAAATATTTACATCTCTTTTTTAGTTTTCTGTGCTTCGTAACTTCGTATGTAGGTTTTCTTCTAGTCAAGTGTTGGTTTAGGATTTACTGAAATGGGCCTTATGAGCGATACAGATACGGTGATCGGCATTCCAAGAGTATTATGTTATATTTTAGTGATGTTATTAATTTATGGACATGTATCACTTAGGGTATGATCCCCTCTTTTTATGCATGTCATTTTCGAAATTGCGTAGTCTTCAAGGTGTACCTTTGGAGTTTGGCTGCTAATTCTTGTAATTATATAAATTAGCTAAGGCTCACAAAATTATAATATTATGGATGTATTTTTTTAAAGCCAATCTATTGTTATCACTTTCATGTGGCTGATCTAGATACTTCTTTAGTAGTTAAAATTAGGAAATTTTGAAAGCATGTATACCATGGTGGCATACGTTTGTAAACGGAGGGAGTAGTTACTTGGTTTGGGACCTTTGTTTGACATACATTAGGTTGTTTTTATGGCATATCTACTGCTATCATTTTGATTTGAACCATCTATATAGTTTTATGTATATTAGCAGTCAAAATCAGGTAAGTTCCACTGCATGCATGCCACGGTGACAAACATTTGCAAATGGAGTAGCTCTCTATTTGCCTTCTTGGGTTTCGTAGGTTGCTATTACTTGATTTGGGACCTTTGTTTGGAAATGGCTATTGTAACACCTCAGCACTCCACAAGTGTCTAGAATGCTACCACATCAAACTCTTTCCACTAAGATTAACAACTTTTTACCAATAATTTCATCAATACTTCTCTAAACCATTCTCATGGTAATGAATGACATTCATAGAAACGGCATAATAATAATAATAGTAATGAGCAGTAATAAACTTGGAACCACGTGCCTAAGAATGCCCAAGTCCACACGCTTAGGAACACTCGGGACCACGTGTCCGAGAACGCCGAAACCCTACGTCCGGGAACAACTTTACCGTTGGCGATGACGACGGTTTAATAACTAACATACACGATAAAACAAGACAGCTAAATCATGATGCACTGGCATATATTTAATAACTAAGTTCCACGCAACTATTATTATATAATTGTTCACCGACTAATCCCAAATTTACTAATTAAGTTTCTAAGAGTAAACTAACTATAAGGATGAATGAAGTGTAACTAAAAGTGACTGAAAATTCCATGATGCACGTGACAAAGGTCTGCTATGCCCATCCCATGCATGTCATCTTCATTCGTCACCTAAAACAATAATTAAGTAGACTCAACAAATACATAATAGAACAATAACATAACAATTTATCACATTCATCTCATTAACATTTTTCTTTTTGGCAGTGCAATGTAGTCTATGCTACATGCTCACAGGCACATCATATAATTTATACCGGTATAGCTGAGTGCGTACCCATCGATGTCGCACCCTCATCCTGTAGAGGTGCTTACCGAAGTAGATCTTTCATGCCACACAAAGTAGGTCTTAGATGCCCACATAGGTCACATCTTTCCATCATGAATGTACATTATGCAAATGCAATGGTTTGTTAACATTTAACGTATCTCATCATCATCATTTAATTCATCACCATACAGGCACCATAGTAACAGTAATCATGTAAATCAACATAGTAAGTATATTACAAACATAAAACAACAAGGGCAAACAACCCAGTTACCATTTTACTATGCACTTGCCTATTTATCCACGTGCGACGGAGTGACGTGTGGTTGATGCCAAATCCAACATTACACCTCTTACAGTAGATAACCCAACTCAATAAAATACCACAACAGTACATAATATCAAACATAACAATACCGCTCTTACGCACAATCCTAAACATAACCTTCCCTCTGCCGGGCAACTGCCCCTTCGCTGTTCTGTTGGTCAAACGACCATAACTCTTAGCTGATGAGCCTTAAATAGCAAACCATATAAGTTGTAGAAACTACACAAAATTTCCTACTACATTCTAGTTGGCCAAAGGTTCTGATTAATTCATTTAAACCCTCGTTTTCAATCCCAAAGACTGTTCTATTACTTTACTAGAAAGCAGAACTGTCAATTTCATATATGTTTTTATACAACTCTAAAAGTAGCAAACCATACCACTTCTGGAAAATACAGAAAGTTATCTAGCTTTCTTTAGCTATGATCATAGTTTAATTCAGCCATGTTTCTAGCCTAATCAGCGCAATGCCACAACCAATAGGACCAGGTTTCTAGATAGCAGCCTTCTCTTAGCCATAACTTTCTAACCCCAACCAAATTCAGTGTTCTTGTACTCTATATAAACTTTAGACAATTATCTACACTTTTCATAATATGGCCAGGCTATGAAACAGAATGTAGATACCCCAAAACAGGACCCCAATTCGGACATGACACCTCAACAAACCTGGACACCAAAACTCAAACCCCTAAAACTGCTCGTCTACACGGATCTGCACTAACATGACACAATAATTAGTGAGGAGCATCATCCTAGGGTTTTACCTACAAGTCGACGATTTGCCAGAGACGTCGAAAACGGTGGCTTCTCTCCTCCTCCTCCCTGTTTGCAGCCTTCTCTTCCTTCCTTCTTTTCTTCTTTTCCTTCTTTTTTATTTTCCTTCTCTTTTTTCCCTCTTTCATTCTCTTATTTCCCCCTTATTCCTTTTCTTCATTTCCCTCTTCCTTTTCTTCTTTTCTTCTCGGTTGAACCCTTTCCCTCCTCCCTTCCCCTCCTTCCTCCCTCTTCATCCAACACCTCTGTTCAGTTGTGAGCGATGGCGCTAGCGAGAGCAGAGGCGTTGGCCCATGGACAGCGATCCGCGGGGCACAGGAGTGGCCGCGGCGGGGCAACGCAAGGGGCAGCACGGCGCACGGAGGCAGCGGCGCAGTGCACGGGGTAGCACAGCGCACGGGGTGATGGTGCTAGGCTAGGGCAAGGGGCAGCGTCAGTGCTAGGGTTTGAAGTGCGCCCTCCTCCTCTCTCGCTTAAATAGCACCTCCCTTGAAATTCAGCTCGGGCAAGTCGCGCACACCGAGGCCGATTCAGCGTTGCCAGGCTCGGCATGGTTTTCTTTTTTTGGTATTACGGCTATAGATATGTTTTGATATTTTTTTCAAGCTATCCTAGCTTCATTGTTTTCTTTCCTTTTGTTGGTTGGCTGACACAAAATAGTTTCAAGGAAATGACGTTGTGGGCCTTCGTTTTATTTAAGTTATTACAAGTTACATTTCACGTTAGCATTGGTTAATATTCTTTGTCCTTACTTTCAGGCATGAATGCTTGCATGGTATTATTTGGTCACCGTAATGCACTTGTGTCAGATCTTTTATCATGCATTTTAGCCTTTGTTTTTAATTTGTGGATAAAATTTATCATCAACTAACTAATCCTTATTGAATTTTTGAATTGTTTCTCAGCTTGCTTGTGGAAAAAATGGCTATGACTACAAATCTGTTAAAAGATGGACTACCCAAAGGAAGTTGGGTTATGAGCTCATTGAGTGCAATAAAGTAAAGTGGATGTTGCATTCTTAATTCTTCTGTTGTTGCTACCCTTTCTCTTTGACATGCTTATTTCTCATGCTCAACTTATCTTCAGAATTTATTTTGCAGATCTTTGTCCCTGTACATAATGATATACATTGGTGTTTAGCAATTATAAACATGAAGGAAAAGACATTCCAATATCTTGACTCTATTGGCGGCTTGGATCAACGTGTGGCAGGAGTACTGGTAAGCTTAACTGATGCCTCCAGCGTAAAATTCCACTTGGAACAGCCAGAAAATAGAATGCCCATTTACTACTATTTTTTGCATTCTGATTTTCTGAGTTGGGTTGTTAACTACACAAATATTAGACTGTCTGTTGTTTGATTTAAGCGTAGCTTTTGGTATACCTCTTCCAATTCTCGTATGTTAAAATTAGCGAAAAACTATATGGTTATGGACCTCAGTACATGTGTTATGCTCTGGGGAAATTCTTATGGACCTGGTCCTATCAATCTGTCATAAATACAAGAAAATATTAGATTATATGTTGGTAGGCTTGTTCAATTTGTTACATACTTATAGATTGAGTGTAACTTAACGGTACTTCTTGTGTATGCCACATACAGGCTACATATATTGCGGAGGAAGTGAAGGACAAGAGTAATAAAGAAATTGACATAAGTTCTTGGCGGAAAGAGTTAGTTGATTATGTTCCTTTACAGCAGAATTGGTATGTATTGTTTATACTAATGATCTATTCCTTTATAATTCAGTATTACGGTGCACATTTGATTGATACAACCACCACCATAATTTACTGAATATTATCATTTAGTAAACTTTCGATCTATGTGTTTTGTTTGAATCCATGTTTTTTTGGATGGTCGTGTGCAGAGTATTTTTTGTAACTCAAGTACATACATATATTTATGACAATGGACAAAGGTATAATTTTGATTGACACAGGCATCTTTTATTGTTACAGGTGGGATTGTGGTATGTTTATGCTCAAGTACATTGATTTCCACAGCAGAGGATTGAGCTTATCCTTTAGTCAGGTGAGTAAATTAAATCTGTCAAATTTGAGCAGACTGAATACTCTGTTGGCTACTTAGCAATTTGGACTTGGCCTGTGTTATATTTAAAAAGAGTGTAAGTTGAAGGCGTGCATGAAGATGCTTTTTCTGGGGGAAAATATCCTATGTTGTCTTCCGGTGCTTCCCACATCTAAAAGCTTTCAGAAGTTCCCCAAAAAGTTTAGAGATGTAGGGGAGGGTACATTCTATATCCATGTAAACTTTCAAGAAGATGTGAAAATGACTAGCTATGAACAGTGAAAACACTATTCATTCAGAATTTACCGTTTTCATGTCCTAAAAATGAATTCGAGTTTGATCCTGGAAATTTACATGGCTATACCTGCACCTCCATTTTTTTGGGGATTTTTTAGGGCTCTGAACGTGGGAAGCACTGAGGTAGCACCGTAAGAGGGAAGCAATGGATATGATTTCGCTTGTTCTAGACATCAGCACATAAATTTCTGTTAGACATCTTGGCCTAAGTATAAAAGGGGTGTAAGCTCCAGTCTGTTTCGAGGTGATTATACAGTGCAATGCTTATCCAAATGAGATGTGTTTTAACTGCAGAATAACATGGAATATTTTCGGAAGAGAACAGCGAAGGAAATTTTAAGACTGAGGGTTGACTAATGGATACAGATCTTTTTCATTTTGGAAAGATAGTTGACTAAATTACATCAATATACATTAACGGGCATTGTCCAAAACCGTGTGTTCATTCTTGGATGTTGCTGCCAAGGATAGGAAATTTATACTCTGGAGAAACAGGAGAGTTGTCAGTCTGTAAGCCTGAAGCTGCTGGTGTTGAATGATGTAAATGCTACCAGATTTCTGTAAAGCTTTCTTATTTAGGGATTTGATTGGCAGGAAAGAAAAGGTAGGGGGAAAGAAAATCTTGAGTAGGGTAGAGCAATTTGAGGAATGCACCAAGAAGGTTAGGCGTAGTGGTACTGAACTACTGACATTTTCCTTTTATTAACTCGCTTTAGTTCCAGAGGTATTTTGTCTTAGCATGCCGGCATGCGATAAATTTTCGTCTGCCATGTTCGTAAATATTCTGTAATGATTTTCTGCAGTTTTGTAGAAAGACCTTTGGTGGAGTTTGCTGCTCATCTGATTATAATCGTGTATAGTTCAGCTACTTCATTTCGACTCATTTTTTTGGCGGGTTGGGCATGGCCTTGCTGTACGCTAGCTTCTATTTTCCGGTTTGAACCCTAACCCATAGCAAGCGCTCTTACCAACTGAGCTATGTCCTCGAGCTAGAATCTCAACGTAGTAGCTTTTGCTGTGCTATCAATTTTGTAAGGAATGTCCTGTTTCACCATCTTCTAACGCCAACCGCAACACCTCAGCCAAGAACTCATCTCAAATCAGAACTGAAAAGAGCAGCTAATATTTCCATGACGAATACTTTTTAAAAACATTTCGTTAATATAGGCGTACATGCTTGTTGAAGTGTAAAATTTACATTGCTGTAATAACTGCTCTCTTTCAGCTAGTAATAATTCGATCGATGTCATCACTCAACAATAGAAAAGTGAACCATGTAGTGATACTACACATGAATGTGAGTTCTCAAAAAGCAATGTTTTTCTTCTTTAAAAATGGAGGAGCAAACCAACAACACAACCGTTCAATTTCGCTGCACCGATTTGAAACATGTTCGGTCATACAGATATCTCTCCTCATGCATGTTAATTCAAAGAAACTTAGGGAGGGTTACATCAGTAATTGTCGGAGCTTAATATTTTTGCCTAGTCAAGGTTACTAAACAAGGCCGCTCTCATAAAAAAACCATGTAAAACCTTCCTCCTGAAAGTGACAAGGAACAGAGTCAGCTATAAACAAGAGGAAGTGGGGATGGAAATTGAAGCTCCGAAGCCATCCTCCTGCGAACTTTCAGTTGTCAGAATTGTCGCTACTTTGCCTCACTATGTCCTATGATGTATAAACTTCTGGGTAAAGGTTAGCCCCTTGTTGATCAAAATCAAAATCTATTAACCCACCACAGCTGGCTGATTGCTAGAACCATCTGCCAAATCTTAAGTCGAATGGTTTCAGAGACGACGATGCCTTTTTCGTATTTTTGTTGTGCCTTTTCCTAGCTAATCCACTGTCACTAACACTACCAACCGAAACATGATCATGAGCTTCTGAAAATTCCTCTGACCATGGTTCCAGGGGAATGAGATAGCTATCGTCCTTGGCCTTCCTCTTTTGCTTCTCAATCTGCTTGACATTTTCAGAGATTTGATGAAGTGTCTGATTTATCTTCGAAAAACTCCGCTCCATAGGCTCCACGACATGGGAGACTGTATATTTGACATCATCAACCATCTGAAAAGGTATACACACAAAAAATGTGAAAACTGGGAGTGAAAAACGATATGGAAGGTACAGAAAACTGATAAGTATCAGAAACATACAATTTCACCGCTTCCTAACACAACATCACGAACACTCTGAGGAAAACTCAACCGCCTGTCCCTGGAAGCAGGACGAGCAGCTTGCATAACTGCTAAGTTATCAATCTCCCTTTCTTCTTCAGGATCTGGAGCTCCCAGGGATGCGTAATCAGACATGACAGCAACATTGGAAACACTTCTTTCCCCACGTCTGTAAGGTTTAGCTGGAAATACTTTCAAATGAACCACTGCAGCCACCCCCATCTGTCATGCAAGGGAAACAAATTGTTGTGGGAATCAACTTAAACAGAAAACTCTTTTTTCTTCAAAAATTGTAGATCAGAGTAGGATCGTTGTCTGCAGTGAATCCAATGCTAGTCAAGCACAAGCAAGGTTGTCAGGATCAAGATCTTGAATCAAATTGGATATGCTTTCATAGCATCGTATTGTAGTATAGAATCGTAGAATCTAAGATCCTATCTGATTCTACCAAATATACCATGTATTTCAATGGTGATATGCTTCTGGAATTGTACTTCAAAAAACTTTATTTAATGAAAGATATTTATTTCTTTTGTACAAATGATATACATGAAAGGATCAAAGGTGAAGTTTTACAATTGGAAGGACATATAAGTATTAATATTTAACTACTAGGATAGGTAGAGTCGGGTAGAACCATATGTAAATTTTGATCATGATACTATAATTGTTTTTTATAGAATCGTAAAAGTGTTAAAATTCTACCAAATTACGATCCTACCTAGGATCGAATTGGTCTGCTCAATCTAGGATCGTAAAATCTTAGGATTCTAAGACTCGAATCAGGATTCTACCAACCTTGAGCACAAGGCAAAATACCCTCAATTGTGAACAGAAATTAATGTATACAAATGTTTACAAAGTCAAACACTTTCACTAGTGCAACAAGCACACTTTATATACATTCGTGGCAGAACAAAATTCATGGCAAACACAAGTGCAACAATAACAGTGAAAAGGAGATTCAAAAGTCACACATCCATAACATCCACACTGTGAACACACAACATACATGGAGAAACAATTTACAGTGAAAACATTCATCAATATGCAAAGATGTACAAATGGTGCTCCAGGCAATACCAGGGTCCCAGGCTAATATGAACTACGGAGGAACAAACATATTACTACAGAGTACATACTATCAGACATAACTCTTAGAGAAACTAGCTATATCATTGAATGGACAAGAAAAGCATAAGCATGTAACAATTGGACAAAAGATTTAGCACTTAATTCTGCAGGTGTCCGTAACGCTAGATAATGGATAGAAATGACTTCCTGAGAAAACCAAGCATGACATAATCTAAAACAAGGAAAACTAGCACAAAAATACTACTTGTTGCATCATCTGGATAAGAAGTAAAAGCAAGTGAACCAACCCAAAAGTAGAAAGCACGAAGAAAGCATAATGGATAAAACATACCTCAAGACATATTATGTAATCCTGGATACGTGTTTGTAATCTTTGTGCCAAATGTCCTTTAAAAAGTCCAGTTGAAAAAAGAAAAGCAACAGCAAGACCTTGCCACCATGTCAAAAATACAATAGATTTGAAAGTAAGAAACTTGGACAGGGGCTTAATAGGTTCCAGCTTCTCCTTGGTAGCAGTATAAAATTGTATAAGACAGTATAATGCCCATGTCTGGCTGAAATTTAGGACAACAGCCAAATATGGGTACCTGCAAAGGGATTGATAACTCTGAGAATGCAAAAACTTATCTTTTGATCATCCGCCAGTGCAGAATCATGACAAATTTAAGCACAAATGACTTGAGTATTGACTGAAATATACACCGATGGAAGAAATGGTATCTTAAATTTTGTAACAAATGTTGAAAAGATCAATGGAAAATAAGCACCAGGCAAAGGAAATGACTCCTACCCATATCTCCATGCAAATTTTCCTTCTCCATAGATTCCAAGAAGTTCGAAGAAAATTGCCAAGATAGCACAAATAGGCTTGAGAATCATCTACAGAAAAGCATATACTCAATCAGAATAGCTAACGTGGATTCAGCGAAAAAGTAAACAGAGGTTGCCTTCATGAATGCATACATATTGCACAATCCCAATCTTCACAGCATAATAGAAGTCGGGACCAAGGTACCAGTTTCTCATAAACCAGTTTAATGGGAAAGGATGCTTCACAATGCCATAATCATAATCAACATCTAGCAGAGGAGAACTCTCACTGATTTGAAACTGACCTTCCATGAATCTGATGGTACTTTCCTCCCCACCTTAAATGACAAAAACTTTCAGGCAAATGTACATCATAGAAAAATAAATAAGGAAAGCTGAAAGAATTGTATGCTAAAAAACTAGACTTTTGGTATATTAATCCTCACTCCAATTAAACAGGTTCTATGCGGTGACCAAATAAAAGCAGGGAACAGAATAAGGTGCTTCATCAACAGTTTTATGATTATATCTCTTTATGATGGATACTCGATGGTATATAACTCCACCATTTGAAAAGCATAAAAAAAATATTATCTCAATTGAAAACTTAATTCAGTTAAATTCCTCTTTGTGATGATACATATCTGTATATTGACAGACATATAACATTATGCAAGTAATGATTAAGAAGATTTATTGCTCAAAAGTTAAAAACGTATATGTGCGACTTCCAACTATTGATAAACAGAAGATACTTATAAAAATCCCATCGGAAAAATTCAAATACTTACCTAAACATGCTATCAAATATCTCTCAAAGCAATACATGGCGAATGCCTCATAACAGTCTCGCATCAGTTCACAGATGAATGCAACATTCGAATTTAGTAACGAGAAGAACTGCAAAAAAAAAAATAAGAAAGGTTATCCTATTGGCATTGAAGGAAACAAAATCGAAGCTACAATGCACAACAAATTCAGGTGGTGAAAGCCAAGAGGAGGTACAAGGGAACAAACGCATTAGAAAGTGAAACCAATGATCCTCAAAGAGCATATTTCAAAAATGGAATTGCAGGTGACTGTTCAAATATGTAAAGATTATTCTGAACTTCCTAGAGTTCCAACACTCAAGAGGGCATAATTACGATAACATAGATGTGTAACAATATGATCAAAATATATGAATTATGATCACACACGAAAAGCAAAGTAACATTTAGAGAAAATTCACAAACGTATTAAGATAACAAGCACAGAGCATAAGTTGTTTCTTTCCAAAATATTCGCTGTACAGATGCTCATTCCATGTATCGGAATAGTGACATTTACACTAAACTAATTTAAGAATTTCAATAGCAGCTCATTGTACAGAAATACTGGAATAGAAAACAAAAAGCAGCTGGTCTACTTACTGATTGAACGGCATATACTGGAACCATCAGAATGAGACCAATCAAGAACTTTTGCTCCTGCAATGGACAAAGTAATTATTTGGATTAAAAAGTAGAACGGTTGAAAAGAGCACGATGGATTGTTGAAGTTTTAGAATAATTGCTGCTCACAACTGTATAAACCTGTCATACTGAAATATATTATTCTAAATCAAATGAATTTATGAAAGCACCTCAGGTTGATGGTATGCGCAGAGATGCTCAAAAATTAGAAACAAGGAGAGAACAAGTGCAGCAGTTACAGATGTTCCTGCACTCAAAATCGGCCAGCTCAGTAATGACTTTGACACTGAAACAAAGCCAGGATAAAACATCTTCCCTGATCGACCCAAACAACTGCTCACGTGGATCAACACCAAAATGAAACGGATCACATTTTTGGGTGCCATACTGCCAGAGACAGTAATGTGGGTAACAATCTTGTGATATGTCCCCTTCAGCTAAATTCCTGGCATTGTCCTTCTACAAGCTAGACAATTCCAGAATCCAGAAATTGAGGAGTAAATCTTCTTTTGTGCTTCTAATACGCTCAAACTCTCTTTAGTCTTCTGCAACACTTCTCTTGGAGCATGCTTGTCCTTCCCTATACGTTAAAAAGTTATGTGATTAAAAGTTATAAAGAGTAACAATGAAGATCCAAGGATACACAGAATGTTTTCTGCTTTTAAGAGTGACAAAACTTCTGGTAAACGAAAGCATAAAATTTAGAGGAATAAGTATCCAATATAGTTTCTCATACAATTACAGAACCTGAAACATACACAACCAAAGAAATTGTCAACAACATCTAAGACAACTCCAGAAAGCCTTTTTTTTCCTGATAATTCCACTATGAAAGTCAACATAACTGCGTGTTTCCCAATATCTGAACATAATTGTTGCAATGAGTTATGAACTTTTCTTCAAATAATCAAAGACTGGCAGATGCACATCTCCGTTACCCACAAAAAGAAATGCAATAACGAATAATAAATTCCTCGCAAAAAAATGAATAATAAATTTCTCTTTTCAGCAGCACGCTACTTTTGATTCAGTAAAGGCAACAAATAGGCCGCGAAAAGATTGTTGGACTACTACTCGGATACAACCCTGTAATTACCCCGCTAATCAACAGCTCCTTCCTGTTGTTAAATCTTCTCAATATTCCAAAAAAGAAAATCTTCATATTGCGTAATTAACACAATATTCAGCATTTCTGGGAAAAAAAAACCAATCCTTATTTAGATACAAGGTGGTAAAAACAAAATTGCGAATAATGGAATTATTTCCACTGTAGCAAGACAGAAAAGTGTGAAACCCTGCCATCAATATGTGTAGTCTAGACATAGGGCATCAAGCAAAACAAAACACACAATCGTAGCGGTAAACCGCCCGCAGCCCCTATACTACCCTTACTGTGCGCTCTGAATCTTCTAAAAGATACAGCTTAAAACATCATTCGATCCCAGAATTGCGTAATTATCCATTGACAAGAGCAAAACATCCTACCCCTTCAATTCAAACTAACCAAGCCAATGGCAGCATGCTGAAATATTACCTCCTCGATGCCTTGAGCAACACAAGACTAGAGAACACACTGCCCATTGTACGATACCATGTATAGGCAGCAACAACAAACAAGCATAAGAATACAACCACTCTTCTCAACAACCAGTCCACAGCCGAACCACCAACCAATTTACCCAAATCAAGAATTAGGAAACGACGCAAGCAGCCGCAAATTAATTGAATAACTGGAGCAACTGCCCAGCTCCAACCGATTAGCAATTCAGCGACCGCTCCACTAATACTAGTAGCCACAGCACAGCCCAGACATTCGCTTGAACTAATTAATCCATTCATCTCACCACGTAGAAGCAGGAATTAACCGCATGCCCGCGATTTACCCCACCACAACAGCGCAGACCACCCAGCATTGAGGAAAACAAGAGGGATTAGGGCAACAACCTGCCCGCTCCCCAAGTTCACCGCCGCCCAAATCATCCTACTCCAAATCACAAAACCGCTAAAAAAAAACCGCCAATTTTTTTAAGAAAAAGCATCAGCAAGCGCATCCATCAAATCGACCACCTCCGACGGATCGAGCAGCAAGCGAATCGGCTCGGAAACCGCAGCGGGGCGAGGAGAAGGGTACCTTTCGAGTCGGAGGGGGCGAGCATATCACGCCTTGGCCCTAGGGTACAGAGAAGAAGAGTCCTCTCCTCGGCCTCGGCTTCGCTTCGACGAGACGTTTTTTTTGTTCGGTGTGCGTTTAATTTCAGTTTTCTTTTGTTCGAAGAAATCTGGGTTTGCCTCGGCCCTCGGGGACTATGGATGTGAGCGCCGCGGAGAACGACGCGACTCTTGTGCGCCTCCGGCTCCGCCGCTGTTTGTACTCGCGGGGATGGCCCGCGTGTCAGTAGTGCAGACGACGCGTGGGGCTATCATCCGAAATGGCACGAGCAGGCGGCGGTGGACTGGGAAGCCTCGGTCTTAATGCGCCTGCTTATTTTTTTTTACCGGAATTGCTAATTTTCGGTGATGACATTGACAAACGGCAGCTTCTCTTTATTTCTTTCTCTTTTTTTTTCACTCTTAAAGCCTCTCTCGGACTCTGGCTACGACACTTGCGTCATTCCACTTTCCTCTCACATTTCCTTATCCTCAAACTCAGAATAGCTTCTTTCTTTCAAATTTTCCCCTTGAGTTCTTGAATCGAAAGCTTTCGAGTTAAAACTCCTCCGTTTGAAATTTTTCGAGTTGAAACTTTCTAGTTTTAAACTTTTCGATTTTTAAAATTTTCGATTTGAAACTTTCTAATTTAAATTTTTTTAGTTTAAACTTTTTGATTTAAAATTTTCAAGTTTAAAATTTTGAATTAATTTTTTTTTTCGAGTTGAAACATCCTATTTAAAATTTTAAAAGTTATAATTTTCTAATTTTAAATATTTATGTCAGAGAGGAAGGAAGAGAGGCAGGAGAAGTGAGTAAGGAAGAGGAAGAGGGGAAAGTGGAATGGAGGGAGAAGAAGGCACATAGCAAAAAGTGTCCTTAAATTTATAAGTTTGAGGGACTCTTCACTCTTGTGCGTCTTTATCGCTGTTTGTACTCACAGGGATAGCCCGCATGCCGTCGTGTGGAGCCATTAAAGCAGAAGGTGTGGATTGGGAAGCCCTGGTCTTTATGCCACAGCTTATTTTTATTGCGGAATTGACCTTCGAACGCATGTATTTGCATTTTTGGCCTCTAAACGTCTTCTGCTGCAGTATGATATCACAGTAGGTTGGTGTCACCACGGCGGCAGGTATGAGCACATGAGGATGTCCTGGTAAAGGCACAAGAGGATGGCCTAGCAGAGTAGCAGGGCGATCTGCTCTAGCCGAATAGCACAGCAGGTGACCCGCCACGCCTTAACAGCGCAGCAGGCGGTTCTGCCGCGGTCTGGTAGCGCAACAATTGATGTCAAAGTAGGCCCATCTAAGCTGCCATGCTACCGTTATTACTGCGCTGCCACAAACCTCCCATAGCACCTAACTGTGGTAGAAGATAGATATCACCGGCGGCCGGTCTAAATCCGGAGAAAGACAAAAACGGCAAGAGGCAAAATCCGGACTGGCTTGCCATTGGTGGGCGGAAATAAAAGAAGCGGTGGTGCCGTGCGTAGGCCGGCAGGTGGTGGGCCCAGGTGGGCAGGAGTCCCGGAGCTCTCGACTCCACGAATCGGGCCGTCTGGTCTTCGTTCGGATGGTCTCCTAACGAAGTTATGGGTGGATGGAACAACATTCAATGGGGAAGTGCAAAACGCGCACGGTGAAAGTGAAAGCCGAGAAGGGCGCGCCGCGCTGACAAGCAAGCGGGGTTCGCCGAGGAGGAAGCGGCGGCGTGCGCTGCGGGCTCGGGGAGCATCGAGCCATCGACTGCTATGGCTAGCGTTACCAGACACAAGAAATGGCCACCCACCTGCCGAGTTGGGCTCCAAAGCTGTTGGGCTACGTAGCGACTGCCTCGTCAAATTTCGGTTTTTCTGGGTTTTACCGTGTGAAATTGGTAAAAAAACGAGAGACACGAGTGGGCTCAAAGCTTAAGGCTACGCTGCGTTCTCCGATGATACGTATGCACTCCATGGTGATTGCTATCGTACCTGATAAACCAAGGTTCCATTGCATGGCATTCATACGTTACTACCATTGGTTTACATTGGAAAAAGTCCGCAAGGGTGCAACGGCAGCCGTTCACTATCTGCTAACCACCAACCGGTATCATCTTAGTGTTAGATCCCGTTTGGATGAGTGGTAATTCATTAAGAGGTTTTGGGATTTAGTTTAAATTTAAATTAGATCTTAAAATATTTCAATGAAATACCTCTAATCCAAACACCCCCTTATGTGCATAATATCTCTTCCATATGATCCTGCCGTTGCACCCCTGCGGACTAGATCTTGAAATTTTTTACAAGGGTAAATATCTTACACTTGTATATTTGTGGGCACAAAGAAAACCACTTGAATACATTCGGATTTATTTTCTTTTGTAAAAACTTGGAATTCTATTTGGGTATTCCCATTGTAAATATTGCACAGAATATCATAGAAGCTTGCATAATCACATTGCAAGGCACAAGTATTCCCAAGCATTAACTCAACTCAAGACGTAACATGAGTTGCAACTCAACTCAAAACGTAGCATTAGCATTGTCAAGCATTAACTCAACTCAAGCACTGTCACAAACATTAACTCAAAACGTAGCATTAGCATTGTCACAAGCATTGCCAAGCATTAACTCAACTCAAAACATAGCATTAGCATTTCTAGTATCGACATACTCCTTGCATTAAATATTGTCTCTCTGTAATGTAGAAGCTAACAAAAAAACAGTGCAATATTGCAGACTTTTTAGACAGCTGCTGCTACTCTTAGTAACAAAAACAACTAGTTGTAACCATGGAGCTAAGGTAGGAAGCAACGACACTCGAGTCGTAGATCCTGTCAACAAATAAAAGATATCAGATCTAAAAACTTGAAAAGCATTTTGTGGGCAAAATGCATGATCCATCATGGCAAAATCGATGCAATGACAGGTTTATTTCTGCCAGATATCCAACTTCTATATGTGAAAGAGTCTCTGAACTTCCATATTAAAACAATACTTTCAAGAATAAATTTCACAAGATTATATGTGAAAAAAACTGAAAGTTCAGAGACTGTACACAATTGTTGCGAATTACCAAAAGAAATGCCCTACGCTAATTAGATCAGAAACTCTGAAGTTACAACAGCACAACAGATGGTTAGTAGGACTAGTAGCTTAAACACTGTAGTGCATATTTCCATGTCCAAAATCCAATCGTCTTCTCCAAAACTACAGATTTGCGGTCAATGGTTATCTTCTCCTAATTGTTGTGCACATCAACCTTTTCCAAATCTATTTGGAATAAAAACCAGATAAATAGATGACAACAGTGACAGAGTTATGACATTTTGTGCTGCAAAAGATTTCAAATTACCTCGTCGCAATTCATCTAACCTAACTAATTAATATTTAGTCCTTGGTTAGCACAGTGACATTCTGTAATGGAGACTCAGACAAATCTCATCAGCTTGGTTTGTGCAGAGCCAAGGCTACTTCTTGCAAACAAATTTGGTTCCAGAAAAAAAAAACTACAAAGCATTTCCAGTCTGCAATGATCCAAAAATTGCTAGTTTCTACAAATTACAATAATTGAAATGACTATGACGGACATGAGTTGGGTCAATACAAATACATGTCTTAATTTAAGTAAGCACGCAAACATTGACACATAAACATCTAGTTATGAAAAGACAAAAAAGTACTAGTATACGTTTCAAACTCAAAATGCACCTACTGGATACAAATATCAGGCAATTGCCAGATGAAGAAGGCATACTAGATAGCAAACTGAAGGAATTGTTACAAAAGAAACCTACTGGATCCAGGACAAGACTATCATGCACTCAATTATTTGGTACGATGATCCAGGACCAAGATGCGTGCAACAAGCTAGATGGCAACACGAGGACACTATCAGATCAACAAGCGAGCAGAGAGGATGAGCATGTACTGAACAAGATTTAGATCCTTTTTATGGATGCAACACTATATACAGATGAGGAAGGATCATCTCCTTTTTAATATTTTGGTGTTGTTCTTTGTGTGTTCCTAACTGTTGTGGTTTTATAACTAATTGACTATATAGGTGGAAGAGAGAAGGCTCCTGTTGCTTTCTGCAGAAAACCTCCACTGACCACTTTGAGATGTGAGGAGATGGTCTGCAGACTAGATCTTTCACATTTATTGATGAATGTGTTGAGGGTGTCCTCTGGTAAAAATTTTCTCATCTTACTTATGCTATGTACAATCCAATACCACATCTCTATATCTTAGATTAACATCAAATAAATTTTGCATCTATCTGCTCTTGCTAGTGTTGACAGGTTATGCTTAGATGATATTTGAAACTTTACATCCTTTGTTCCAAAAGAAGCATTAGTTGTCTTTAATGCTGAGCTTTCCAGAGACTTTTAAAGTTGATAAAATATTGATTTGGTGAACCATATTTTACAGTTTGAGAAAAAAAGGAAGGTAAATCTAGCCTTTTGTTCTTGAGCTTTGCATAATTATCCTTGGCACCATATATTTGCTTCAAGCATCTTCCAATCGTCACCTCTGTCTCTGCTTGAACATCAGAGATTGGAAACACTGACCGAAACAAAAGATAATGAACACTGATCACGCATGAAAAATTTCTTCCTAAACTGAACTTGGCATTGCCCATTTTTTGTTTGTTTTATCTATTACTAGTATAGTGCCTGTGCTAACGCTACGACGGCAGTACACCTGCTTATCAATTAAATGAGAAGATAAGTATGAATACAACACTTAATAATAAAAGAGAAATTTAGAGTTTTAAATGAATTTAGAAAGAAAAACGGAACTAAATGGAGGTCGAATGGGCGAAAACGGGCTCCCAAAAGATTTTAAATCAAGAAAAAGAGAAAGAAAAAAGAATTTTCTGATTTTAGATTATTTTTTTTGCAGCTTCCACAGAAAGCACGCTGTGCTCTCTGGGCTTGGCGCGCAAGGGGGAAGGGAAGGGTGGCCGGCCGACGTCGTGAGTGGTCAAGACTGGTGCCGCGAGATCGCCGATCTGGCTCTGCGGGAGGAGTCACGGTTGCGGTGAATTTCACCGGGAAAGATGACGGTGATGGCTTGGGTTACCTCCAAAATTCGGCGATCTTTACAAGAGGGAGCACTTGAGGATTTACGCAATGCGATGGGGTGGAGGAGAGCTCGCCGGCTTTTATAGCCCCAAAACAAGCATATTTATGGAAACCATAATTTAGGATCAAATCAGATTGGGAGGAAATTTTGGCAATAGAGCACAAAATTTGGAGAATTAACACCATAGATGGAAAGAGGAGATTTGGTGCGGGATTGATGGAGCTTTGGAGCTTCTTTTTTGCTTTAATGGAGGGAGGGAAGAGAAGAAGCTTCTCTGGTTTGGGCTGCAGCTAGAAGAAGCTATAGGTGAGTTGCCTTTATTTTTTTTAAATATAGAAGGATTTTTGAAAAGATGGCACATTAGGTTAAAAAATTCTAGAAAAATTCTAAAAAAACTTTCGATTATTTTGTACTTAATAAAATTATTTTCAAAAAATTTAAATTATAAATTTGTCGAGAGACGCGGCGTGAGGTCGTGACCAAGAACCTCGCGCGTCGGCAAAGCCACCGATGGCGACCAGTGGAGCCATTGCGGACTGCGTTCGCGCCACGCTACCCCATCTCCGGTTTCCTTTTCCCAAAGACGTAATGTATGGTCCTTTCCTTTTCGGGACATTTGTTTCCTTTTCCTTGATTCCAAGACGTTTGTTTCCTTTTCCTTGTTATCTTGGAGGTGAGGAAGGTGCATTGTAGGCCACAGGATGATTTCGAAAAATATGGAAAAATAAATCTGCGCTCGTCATGGCCATTTGGATCTGCAAGGAAAATAAAAATTAAGCGATGCTTTCATGGCTACCGGTTCCGCGAAAAAATTGAAAAAAATTAAGCAGCACTCACAGACCGTTGGTTCCTTAGATAAAAAATAAAAACAAAAATTCAACGCTCTTCGTGCGCTGAAATTAGGCCCTATGGGGCTAGATCCGTAAAAAAATCTCGAGAAGGGTCATATTCGGAAAAAAATACGATCACAATGTGAGGACAATAAAAAATTCAAGTCTTGTTTCCTTGCATGTGGATCCTCCATGTTTATTTCCTTGTTTGATTCACCCTCCTTCCAAATATGTAGTACGTACAATTTTGGCGAGTAAAAAATTCAAGTCTGGTTTCCTTGCATGCGGATCCTCCTTATTTATTTCCTTGTTTGATTCGCTCTCCTTCCAAATATGTAGGTGGGGGAGGTCTGTTGTGGACCACAGGGATGATTAGACACACTAAATAATGGCCATCGGATGTGGGTGAGTAAAACCGAGGAAAGATCTGAGACGTTCATTTTGATGAATGCAAATTTCTGGGAATGTTTTGCTGGGTGCACGAATATTGGGCTATCTCTAATGAGGTGCATTATTTAGGGTGGACGTAGGAAAAATTGCTTAGGTGCATTATAAAGGGGTATATATTCACAAGAACACCTCTCCTCACCTGCAGCCTAAATTAATCTGACTGGTAACATCACCCAAAAAGAAAGTAGAAATCCAAGAAATTAACAACATACAGAGACCGATCGACGTTATACATGTGCCCAACCTAATAGGATTGAAACCTATATATCAGACTCCAACGCTAGCTCAAATCAAGAAGAAGAATCGAATGGATCGGACATAGATCGAATAGAAAAATGCTTGTACGCATCACAAGGCAGGAAAAGAGGTTGGGGAAAGCTTGGTTACCAGATCGGTTAAGGATCGCACTCGTCGATGAGGGTCGTGGCCGATGAGGGTTGCGGATACTGTCGCCTCCTCTCGCCGGTAGATGCGCAAATCGGCTCCAGATCGGAGTGGGGAGGGAGTGGGAGTTCGTGCTGCATCTCCTCTCCTCGTCGTCGTTGCTGCTGAGGTGCCGATGCTGGGGATCTCGTCGCCGTCGTCGCTCCCGATGACCTCGCCCTTGCCTCTAGGGTTGAGTCACTTGAGTGTCGCGAGTCAAGAACAGCGACGCGAGTAGTGTGTCGCAAGTCGGAGCCCGATATTTATCGGATATAAAATGTGGCCTGCTCAGGAGAGAACTTTGATCCGGTTGCAATGGGTCAAACCAGGTGTAAATTTATCAGTTTATCAGTCCATTCAAGCAAGCCTTTTGCAGCTCAGTTTGAAAAAGATTAGGGTCCGATATTTTACATCGGTTTTGAGCCTAAAACTGGGCTTCCAGGCAGACCCTTAATGTTTTTTTCTTGAGAGAATCAGCGCAGTAATTACATTGACGAAGCTGCACATGCATGAAGATGATATGTTCGTTGATTTGATAAGAAACTAGGGCAAAGCCAATTTGTACCAGCTCCACCCGGTATCATCATACCTTTATTAAAGCAGGATGAAATCCCGACTTGGGAGTGGTTGGAGCCGGCTTGAGGCAGCTCGGCTCGTGGCTTGAGCCGGCTCGAGTCGAGCCGAAAAAAAATTATGTTTAGGTCCTTTTTCGAATTTTTTTTATTACATTTAGATCTTTTTGGCCATTTTTTTACGAAAAGTAGGACCCCGAACAAATACAAAAAAAATTAGTTCCATTTATATCGTTTTTACCGTTTTTTTGCGAAAATGACCTTTCGTTTTAACAAAATCATGGATCCTTCGTCAGAGGACCCTGAATAAATGCGAAAAAAACGCGAATACGTTTGTATCCTTTCAATCGTTCCGCCGAATAAATGCGAAAAAAACGCAATTACGTTTGTATCTTTTCAACCGTTTCGCGTCTTTCCTCGATTTGCTCGCGTGTGGAGCGGCGGTCGCGGCGTGGCACGCCGCGGTGACTCATCTAGTGTTACCTTATGGCTAATAGCAATGCAGCTTCTGGCTCACGGCAGCGCAGGAAGCTGAATTGGAGTTATTAGAGGCTCAGATCACTACTATAGATAAAGCTATTATAGACGGTTTACGATGTAAGTATGTGTCAGTGATAATACGACACATATTATAGACGGTTTCTCTATTGATTGTGAAAACACCTATCATAGACGGTTCTTAACTAGAATCATCTGTGATATGTGTTGATCGCAGACGGTTTTTAAATAGAACCGTCTATGATATGTTTTTTTTCCTAACTCTCTTGGCAGAACTTCTATGATTAGTATCTGTTGTTCGAAATTTTATTCTCCTTAAATATTTCTACAACATTTACAAGGCACAACCAGTTATAGATTTTACAATTGAATATCAAAACATTCTAGATGCATTGAGGCAACAGCTTATCTGATGAGGATGGTCTTAAAATATGAAGATTTGTAGCATTTTCATCCCTTTTCTTATTATAATGTTAATGAATTCCAAGGAAAAATCTAATTTCATCCACGGTTTGCCCTAAAAGTTATCATGCTCTGATTTATCTTCCACTTCATTAGCATCCCCAAATGAGAATACAAGACCAGAGTGAAAATAGGCTGCCTATGGTATTCTCATTCGGGGATGAGGATGAAGTGGAAGCGATAAATCATAGCAAGACAACTTTCAGGATGAACTGTAGATAGAATTGGATTTTGCCTTAGAATCCATCAACATAAGAATAAGAAAGGTGTTGAAAGTACTACAAATGTTCATATTTTAAGTCCATCCTCATCGGACAAGTTGTTACCTCATTGCATCGAGGATGCTTTGATATTCAATTACAAAATCTATAACCAGTTGTGTCTTGTAAATGTCATTTCAGAAATATCTAAAGAGAAGAAAATTTTGAACAACAGGTACTAATCATGAAAAAATTGCCAAGAGAGGTAGAAAAACGTTTGGTTCTAACAAGTAAGCTCGACACTACTTAGTAATTGGATTAATTCAAGATGAGCAAATAGTAAGGATAATTTCAGTGATCAATACATTGACAACATATGATACCACAAATATCAACAAGCATTCGTTGAGAAACAACATTAATTATTTGATAGATCAAGACAAGGCCACCTTAGGATTTTTCCATGTCTGCCATCATCTGTGCCACAGCTTCCGCAATAGAGGTTTTTTGGTTCTCCCTAAAGTTCTACAGCTCCGGTATAGTACATATTTGTTTGACACCAATAACTGGTTGATTTTCAGTCATATCTCTTAATCCCTACAAAAATGATCATATTGTTGTGAAAAAGGATGTATTGGTATATTATCAATAACCACATCGAATTACATACTAGAAACATTTATATTACCTCTATAAGCTCAGCTTTGGCTTCTTCCAGCTTTGCATACGCATAACAACAGACGGTAATGTCTGAACGCGTTGATGCATGCACCGAAAGCAAAGAATGCCCGCTTGAGTACCATCTTTCCAGGGAAGCGCTGCGAGGGCTGCTCACAAATATCGATATAAGTTTCAGCATTCCTTTCCTTGATCACCTCAAGCATATCTATTAGGTTCTGATATGAGTCTTCGTACGTACCAAACCTTGTTTCCAGTGTCTTCTGTTTCGCTCTCTATGCTTTGGCATAGCTTATGGTGTACTGGAATCTCTGCTCTATTGAAAGTATGGTGGCACGTGGCTCTAAATCCAGATTGCTCACAATATCCCTATACATTGCATTCGCAACAAAGCCTGAAGATATGTTTCTATGCGATTGGACAGACTTTGTCAGCACGCATGCGTGTGGGCGACTATAGAACACTTCCAAATGATATCCTACTTAGGCTGGTACGCATGCACACGCTATGGGCAACCCTCTATTTGGCATCTGATATCATACACCCGCTGATCTGACTTCGCAACCATAAAGGTTCTACGAAGCGATACTGCCCATGCTGCACTGCTTCTTGAATCTCAAACTTATTTTTGTAAATCGCACCTTGCCTCACCTCATTCCGATCGGATTGCCATACGAAGAGTTCATCCTCGTTGACCACCAACCTATCGAACTGACACTCATCCCACTCTGCAGGGAAATGCTCTTCATTGTCTTCGTCGTTACTTAAAGCCTCGTATTCTTGGCTCTCTACCTCCATCGCTTGAACTAACGATTCAATATGTTCTCCCTCGTCTGCCACACCCAATGGTACCTGAACATTTGGCATTAGAACATCAACTTCCTTACCTTTCACACCCTCATAAATCGAGCTGACATCCTGCCTCACTAAGTATTCTCCGGTTCGACTGCTCTCCAACTTACTTCAGTTCATCGCCAACAACCTCCTCCTGTGTTGCATGGTCGGCATTGGTTTTCTGAAATGCTTGCGCCAACAACACTAATGGCCAACCTTTCTCAGTCGCCAATCTTACATATGAGCTCTAGGACTTCGGCCCCTTCAGTTCCACTAACTCTTAGTACGTGCAATCCCGTCTCCAACACCCTACTCTGTGCAGCTTGAGGTCATGCAATTCACTGTCCAACGAGAACATGTGGTACAACCATCTGTTAGCTGTTCCCCATGAACGCTTACTGGCACGTGACAGGCCAAGCACGACACTTGGAAAAGACTAAGTTACACCTCTTGTGCACCCATGTGCGGAACCCCTTCTCTGTAGTGTATTTTAAATTGTACTCGTTCATCCATACTTGTCAAGCATTTTTGAAATTTTTTAATGTGTGCACAATATAACGCTAACACCTTTTAAATTCTCAACCTATCCATACTGCTACACCTATGTATCATAACGACGTACTCTATACTACTTCAAACAACTGCTGCAGCCATACAAAAATTAATTTTTTGTATGACATAGTATCTCGAATAATTATTGCAATTTTTTATGTTCATAACTGTCGTTAGTCTATACATCTAATTACTTACAAACCTAGATAATCCGATCGCTAACTCATAAATGTAAAAAAACTATTGACGGTCTACACAGCTAATTACTTACAAAACTAATTAATCTAGTCTCTAAATCATATGCGTAAATAACAATTGCTACTCTACAGGACTAATTACTTACAATCCTAATTAATTTGGTCCCTTTATCTTCTATCTAAATAATTATTACTCTACGAACCTAATTACTTACCAATCTATTTAATCTGGTAACTAAATTGCATTTCTAAATTTTAATTTAAATAAACAATAAAATTTTTACCTACATACACGACGAACTTTCTTCCGCCTACCCCTCTTCTTCCCCTCCTCCTCCTCCTCTTCCTCCTCCTCTCTCCTATCTTCTTTTCTCCTGTGCATGCTCGGTCGTCGGTGCTCGCACTGCTCGGTGGTTTTGCGCTGGGTTGAAATGAGGCCAAAGGCCTTGGCGCAGCGTAGTTAAAGCCTCTCTGACGCCATTTGGAGCTCAACCGTTGGTGACAGCTCTCTGTCGCGATTCCAAATAGTGACAGAGTCTTAGTTGCTTTTTTAAAACGCGACAGAGAGTCTGGCCCTATTTCAAACAACGATAGACTCCCTGTCGCCATTTCAATCCGTGACAGGTAGATATATTTGCTATTTTTATTTTTGGCATATTATTTCTGTAATTTTTTATTAAAAATATATTATTATTATTTTTTAAAAAAACCTTACTTGTAGCATGCTGTGAGCTGCTTTTCGTGGCTGTGTACTCCACTCTTTGGAAATTCGTTTGTTTATTTGGTTCGGTTGGTTGCTTGAAAGCCACAACCTTATGAGGTACAATGGCATCTTAGAAGTAAAATTAGTAGGACAAGGAGCAGAGAAGAGACCGGAGAGGGAACGACACAATTAATGTGACTCCTGAGTATCATGCAATGAGGCCCAACCCATCGATCTTAACAAATCATCAGCAACAGAAATACATTCGGAGTATGCATGGACCTCGTCCGAGTAAAGCACTAAGCATCCTCTACAAATACACATGTCCTCCAATTTTCTGGCATTCACTAAAACGACCACGTACGTAGTCCCACTATTCCATTGCTGACTAGCTAATTGTGCCTCGTAGCTAAGTACTCTCCACCGCGCAAGTTACCGATCATGGCGGAGAGCTCGCCGGCAACTACCAATGCTGAGGATACGACGACGGTGCTGGTGGGCGTGGACCACAGCGAGCACAGCTACTACGCGCTCGAGCGGGCGGTGAGCCTTCGTGGCGGCGAGCATCATGCCCCGCACCGGCAGGGTCCACGCCAGGCGGCCGCCCTGATCAGCGTTCCTTGGCCTTGGCACGTGCGTAGTCGCCCGGCACACTTCAACGCTTCGATCGTTTCAGTCTCGAATTTTAGTTAGTTTCTTGCCGGTTGATCTCTGTTTCCTTTGATTTATGTAGATGTCCTGGCGCGATCGAGTTCGGCGCATCGAGGACACGGATCGGCGTAGCGTGGATGTGTTGATCTGTTGGCGTTAAAAATTTGATGTAGGGTTTCTGATAATAGCACGCTAGATGAACACCTAGTTATTAAGATCAAGGTAACAAGATAAATCTAATTAGCCGATTAAGGCTAATCAGAGGATAAATGTAGATTGATTCTGAAGAATGCGATGCGCAACAAAATCAGAATAAATCAAACCTGAGACGTAATTTGAAGGATACCAACAATCAGCGATGCGTAACTTTATTGATTAAGATCGAATTACAAAGACTAAGTTACAAAAGCTACTCTTAGTCGACAGAAAAAAAGTAAGAAAGTAAAGGCTGGCTGATTGTATTGTGTTGGATTCTTTTCGCAGCTTGCTTTGACCTTTCTTTTATACCCGTCGGCCGATCGTATCCTTTTACAACACGTTTCCAAGTCCTGATTCATATCGGCCTTATCTCGGACAATTATTTTCGTAAAGATCTTGCTGTTACCAAATATTTCTAAACCTTTCCAACTCGTCCGTTAGTCTCAGTATGTTTGACTTTATTTGTTGATTTTGACTTGCTAGAGCTCTCGGCCAATTACGGGGTGACCATTTCAGTTCATGCTTGATGTGGCTGAAAGTATATCTGATTTGGACCGTTTGGTTCGATGATCTTTAGAACGTTGCAACTGCTTCAACCTTTGCACGTACCGAATGTGCTGTTGCACGCACGCATCGATCGAACCGTCGTGTGCACGCGTATGTCGCGCCGTGCGTTGACGCGCGTCCTTGTGCCGCGCGCGCGCGCGGCAGTGCATGGCTGCAGGTTGAGGTTCCCGTGGAGCCCAAGCACGTGTTCTGCTGCGCGATCGGAAGGCTCCACGCCGATGCGCTGGTCGTTGGCGGCCGTGGCTTACGGCCCGATCCTAAGGGTCTGTTTGTTTTTATTTTAAATTTTTTTAAGAGTTGATTCTAGATTGTAGTTATAGAGAAGTTGATTTTTCAAAAGCTCTTTAAAAACTGGAATTCAAAAGCATATATGAAATGGATTGTGGATTCTAGTGTATATAGGTAGACTGGATTGTAAGAATCGATTCTTAAAGTCGGATTGTTTGTTTTTTATTTTGCTTTTGGAGCCAGAATTCAGAATAAAAAATAATAACAGATAGATCCTAAGTTTCTTTCTTGTTCACGCCCCTCCTCCGTCTTCCTTCTCTCTCTCCATCGGTATGGGAATGGAATGGCGTACGCATATCACATGCATTTGGAATAATAAAAGCAAGGCGATTCTTTTCTCTTAATTCCTTTGCGATAAAATGAGGCAAGGCGTTTAAAAAAAACAAGATTCTGTACTAGTAGGGTTAATTGTAATCTCTATGAATTTAACTTGCTGGGCTCTTGTTGGGAGCGTGAGCGACTACTGCATGCCACCACGCGAGGTGCCCCGTGATGGTGGTGAAGATGACCCAGGCCTACTCTGTTTCCGTATGTATTTGTGCATTTCTTCGCCAATGCCAATGTACATGGATGTGTTTCTCCGTACGTACGTGTGAATTGTTTGCTTGATTCAGTAGTTTTAAGTTTTGGAATCTAATTCAAGTTGCGACTGTTCCATCCATTTATGTCAATACCATCGGTCCAGGTTGACTATGCACTTATTACTACAATTCCAATCAAGTTCCTTGCAGCGTACATTTTTCTGCACATGAACTACAGTAACACTAACAGAAGTAGATTATCCTATTCACGAGCACAAAATATGCAACCGCATACGCCCGGCCCTACATACAACTTGATGATAGAATTGCCAAAAACCACGTTGTCGTTGGATGAAACCACAAGAAACCATCGACAACCAGCAAAAAACATACAAGGCTGCCAAAGCCAATGCTAAAATTGCGTGTATGACCACATCGGAGCCCTCGAATTATCTGATGCAAGTGGCTAAACAGGAAACAGCACAAACATATATACCTGACATCATCTACTCATACCTTCAGCTAGCACTGTAAAGTGAAAGACGAATCGAATCAAAACAAAGGTGGCTGCTTCCGCTGTCAAACAAGCATATTGCAAGCTTGATGAGAAGCAGCTAGTGTTAAGTATTAACAGATAAAGTAAATTGTCCCAAGAAAAAAAAACTTGCACGGAAATCCAGAAACATCCAACATAAGCTTCAGTCAACATAATCCACAAAGTAGCATTTAACAAAACAGTCATAGTCGAGGGGAACAAGCCTGACTCCAGGCTACACCATAATAATCCTTAAGCTGACGTTTTCATCAATACAAATTCATAATGTTAATATTATGCAGAAACCTCTCGCACAGTTCCTAACATTTCGATAGTACTCAAAACAACATAGGATAACACATATCCAGACATGAGAAGCTCACGCCTCTATCAGCATCACCACAGTTCCACAGCAGTTCTATTCAGATCTCGCCTGAAAATGTGATTAAATTAGTGTCAGCGAAACCAGGTAACAATCAACAGCTAGTAAATGTGGAGAAGGAATATTATCTTACATCAGGAGACTGTGAGCGAGATGGGCTCCGTTTCTTGGGGCTACCTGCTTCACCATTTGCTGGCTGGGTAGAAACATTTGGGCAGCAACAATATAAGTAAAAAAAAAGGGGATGTGTTTTAATATGACAAAACGAAACTTACAGAAGCATTTGGGGATTTGGATCTTGCTGGTGATCTGCAAAATGTTCCAGAAACAACTGAATTCAATATCCAAAATGCAACTTTAACAGCTTGATTCCAACAGCCTCGACGCTTCGCTCGGCATTGGACTAACCGAATGAAAGCGAAAGGAGATCATGGAAAATAGAAGCACTTAATTATGCTAGTTCAAAGCATGCAGCAATACAAACATGTGATATTGAATGCAGTTAGAGCATACAAGCTACAACAACCATGTGAAGCGTGCCTGAGGTAGGAAGAAAACTCATTCCTCAAGCATTGAACTCCAAGCACATTCCTAGTCACTGTACCATCATAATCCATATCGTCAAATCCTTATTCCTTAATGCTCTTATGTCCAGAATTCCAAACAATGCGCTATGCCCAAGCTCTGATGGTAATCAGTTACAGTACATTAGGCCAAAAATTGGATGAGTTTATCTTTCCATAGAAGCTCTCAATAAGTGAGCATACCTCATACAACCAACAGAATTGTAGCAAACTGAGCAAATCCCATCCTCAAAATCCTAATGCGCAAACCCCAGATCGCCGCACAATCCCAGATAAAATAAGAGATAATCGAGTCTTCAAAAAAACACAAGAGACTAAGCAATCCATATTGTCCATAACAGAATCTGAGCATTTTAGAAGGAAATTCCCAAGAAATCAGATAGTATAACATGCCAACATTATCAGATATATGTTTGGGAACAAAACTAAGTTGATTAAACATAATTGACTATGCCCATATGGTAAAACAAAAGAACAGCGCAGCAGTTACTACAGAATGATTAGATAACAAATAAGTATCCGTAGCAGAGTTCACAATTCGTTTCGAAGCCGAAAACCGCTAATCCGGCGGTAGCGGTTTTCGCGAGAAACCGCTGGAAAACCGCGAAAAACCGAACGGTTTGTAAATTCAAAAAAACCGAATTTTGGTCAAATCTATGCGCGAAAACCGCGGTTCTTGACGAAAAACCACTCAGTTTTCGCGTTTTTTCGCGAAAAACCAGCCGACCAATTGAACGTTCTTGAAAAACGGTTTTTTTCGAGCGGTTTTTCAACGGTTTTCAACGCATAATTTTTTAAAATTTTTTTTGATTTTTTTAAAAATTCCACCGGTAACCCGCTCGGTTTCTGTTTTCGAACCGAAGCGGTACGGTCGAAAACCGAGCGGTTTACCGCAGTTTTGTTAACCCTGATCCGTAGTACTGCAACAGTCAACAACCTTCCACTCAGGGCAATGAAGATTTATTTAGAAGATCATATATTGATTACCTTTTTTTCAAATTACCACAACAGACTTCTTTGCGAATAGGCCAACACAATAGGAATTATGATACAAAACTAGGCAGATTAAATCACATATTTTTCAAACACGTACATATGTTGTGCTCCTGAAAGTATTATCTGACTTAAGAATTGAAAATTTAATTAGGTTGATGTATGTTACCTTGATGGAGAGCGTCCTTTTGATGCTGACCGTGAACGGGAAGAAACAGATCTTGATCGGGATCTAGATGCTGAACGGCGATCCCTGGGAGATTTGCTGCATAGCATATTCAATACAAATTAGTTATCAACAAGGTTACCCAAGGACATCAGAATATGGTAAACGGACCTTAGGCTCCTGCTTTTGCTGCGGCTACGACTTGGGCTTCGGCTACGTGAATAGGAGCGGCCACGCTTGCCATCATATTCCTTCACCTACAGATAAGAAGGTGTTTATGCACAGTTAACCACATAAACTGATTGCAAGGACTGAACCAGAAACAAGCAGCAGTGCTTACCCTTATAACACCTCGGGAAAAGGCGTTCTTGAATTCAGATTCATTCAGTTTCTTGATCTACAAATAGTGGTCAACAGACAAGGGGATGTTTTAAAGCATCAGAAACACAGTACTAGGACTACACTAAAGTGCTAGAGATAATAGTAATAGATTGTGATATAACGAAAAATCAGGTACTGTAGAACGGCATACAGATTACAGAGAGCATCAGAAAACGCTGTAGAATGTAATGCTTCATACTTAAAGACTAGCAAAATCAAGAAGATACAAGCGAATGTATTGGAATATGGACTTACAGCATATTTCATATCATCATAACTTGTGTAGTCCACAATACCTATGGTGCCTGTAACAAAATAAAACATAAGATCTTGTGACTAAGGAACTAAAGGAAGAATTATTGCTTTATTGCTTCAGGTAGCTTTCCACATTGCTAAAGGAAAGTAAGAATGACACACCAACCAAAAGAGTGAAATAAATGCTTCACGAGTAGAGCATAACTATGATAGTATGGAATATACCATAACAGGAGCACAAAGGGGGCAAATCACCAGTTCCAAGAATTGATAACAACATAGTTATTAAGTCGTAAAGTCAAATCGAGTCACCATGCTGCCGATTAGTCGCGACTAGTCTTTGACTAGTAGTAGAGTTATTAAGTTGTAAAGTCGAGTCAAATCGCCATGCTGCTGACTTGCCGATTAGTCACAACTAGTCCACTACTACTTGCTGATTGCTTCTACTATCTACCACTACTAGTACTTGCTGCTGCTGCTACTGTCTTCTACTACCGACTACCTACTACCTGGTACTCTACCTTCCTCCTCCGCCTTTCCCTTCCCCCCTTCCTCCTCCCCCTCCCCCTCCCCCTCCCCTTCACCTCTTCTCCACGGTGCCAAGTCAACAGGCTACGTCGCCCGACTAATCGAGATTAGTCGTCGACTTGGATTCCAAGTCGCTCGACTATGCAACTAGTCGAGTCGAGGTCCTCCAATCATGCTACCAGGCCGACTTTGAGGCTAATCGCGCAACTTGATAACAATGGATAGCAATGAAGGGTATCTCTTTTTGGAATATTTCAGGTATATAGGAAAATCACGTAAAAAGAGTAGTTTGTTGGACTCGTTTAGGAATCATTAAACTGATTGTCGGAATCCCGGAACAAAAAAAAAAAAGATTTTGATGGACTACTAATTGAATGGGTTAGCCGGTTATAAGAATTTTGCTTGGGATTGGCTTAGTTATTCATAAACTTCATGTGGTATTCTTGTGGGTATAGATAAATGATTGGATGTAAGTTGAAGGTTGGAGTTTGGAGACTTGGAGCTGCTACTTTGGCCATCAAATTGCGATTATGGCCTTTTGCTTCAAAAAAAGAAGAAGAAAAAAACAGCACCAGAATTATATCACCATGTATGTGCTTCTTTAGAGGTATGTGATGGATATTGCAGAGATGAAAACTAAAAGTTGAAGCTGTGGCTCAAAATACAGCTTACCACTGCCTTCACGATACACTTCTGAGAAACAAACATCACCAGCCCTACGCATATGGTCCTGAGCAGAAATTGCACAGATAAGTGTTACTGTTCCTCAAAGGAAATAAATCCATTTTACAGAAAAACATCAAGAAAAGAAGTGCTTGTAGACAAACCTTTAAATCCTGCCATGATGCAGAAGAAGGCAGTCCCGTAACCAGAACTGTGAGATGTTGAAAATGATTAAACTTGCATGCCGAGAATTGAACACTAAAAATAAATTTTCAATGTTGATAAAAACCATACCACGGTATTCTGAGTGTCTGGACACACCACGGCGTCCTCCACCACCAAAGCTGCTTGAACGGTCATTGGAGGAACCACCTCTGCCACCATGTGCAGGTTCCACCTGCACATAAAAGCGGCCATTAGACAGACAAATCAAAGACAATGGACGTAAAGAAGTTATCAAATATGTAATGTGATTACCCTTAGACGGTTTCCGTCAAAGTTGTAGCCATCCCGTCCAGCAACTGCATCTTCAGCATCACGAGGATCTTCAAACTACAAAGTTAGCATAATAGCTTACATTAGCAGTTTGTGACCGAAAATATTTAGCAATAGAAAGGCCTTATTCAAGGACAAAACAAAACAAAGGGGGCATTTGGATGAGGGGTTTTTTGGGGATATAGTTCGTAAGGATACGAATCGAGATCCCCCAAACCAAACAGGCCGTAAGCATATCCAAAAAATTAGGGAGTGTATTACCTCAACAAAAGCATAACCAGGCGGCCTCGGAGGAATCTTCAAGTCAATATCCACAATACGGCCATACTACATGAACAGAACAAGGTCGATAATATTAGACCCTACACGAAATCATACCCAAAAAAACAATATATCTTGACTTGAGATTCTAGAAAGCAGTAGAAAAACAACTAGGTGAATGCCAGAGGCACCATGGTTTTCAAATCAGTAACCTTCTCTGTTTTTTTTTGAGCAATTGTACTATATTATCACCTTAAGACAGCCCATTAAATAGCATAATTCACAAGACTTAAATTCTTTAGGAGCAAGACATCTAAGATATAAATGGTAACCACGCCACGGGATTGAGTCTAACGAACGCGAAGAGATAGCCGTAACGCAGCTTCCTTATTTTTACAGATTATACAAGCAAATAAGTTCCCGACCTTGTTGAACAGATCCTCCACCTCCCTCTCCCGGATGTCGCCGGGGAGGTTCCCAACATAGATCGTCCTGCTCCAGCGCCTGCTCATCCTCCCCCCACTGAAACCTACCAAACAAAGAAGCGCCAATCAGATCCTCCAAACAACGCAGCCAAAAAAAAGGGGAGATAGGCAAATCGCCCCCGCATCTCCCCAATCCAAACCGGAAGAAAAGGGGGGGAAATCCCCCCAAAAAAATTGAGTGAAATAGCACGATGCGGGGGGCACGAACCACACGAGAGAAGACTGGACGAAAATTTCTTACCGGAAAGCGCTGTGGATTGGATGGAAGGAGGGGAGCTGGGGCTAGGGTTTGGCTTCGGGGTCGCTCGGTCGCGGAGGGGAAGGGAACGGGAGGCGAGGGTTTACGTCTTTACGACCACTCGAACTCGCGGAGACTCCAAAAAAGAAAAAGACGAGGAGCAGAGAGTGGGCCGTATTTAAGTTTTGGGCTCACTTTTCACACGGTCTTCTGGGGTGGGATTTGTTGCTTCCAGATTCGTGCGTGAACAGTGATCCTCGCTAGTGGGTTGGATCACACAACAGTGATTCTATGCATCATCCTCCTGATAAAAGTTGTATAAATTTTGAAGCAAGCGAAAAGTTAATTAATCATCTTCTAACTTTCTTTCATACTTTAATGTTTATATATTTTTTATGATGCACAGAAGCAAAGGAAAAAAATAGTAGAGATTTATCTGCGTTGCTACTGTGTTGTCGCTTGGTGGGTTGTTCCTAGGGTTGCAATTGGCTCGGATTCGGTCGGATATCGCTCTTTCCATATCTTAAATCATATTTTTTTTGAATTCGGAATTGGATTCGGATAATACCGGATACGAATACGGTGCTGATAATATCAATCACGGATTCGAATCGAATACGGAGCAAAATCGATATGGTGTCGAATAATTTTTATCGGATAACGCGTGAAAACAGATATCACATAAAGCACACATATAGTACTAATTAACCAACCGTATGAGTTCAACGTGCAACAAGATTATCGCAGTCTAACAAGTCATTTTATTGGACAATCCAACAAAGTTGCAAAAATACACTAAATTTGAACGGTACATATATGACAAATTTCGAAATATAGAATGATACGTAAATAATATTACGATAAGTCGATAACATAACCATGAGGTCTATAACTCCATGTTTGCATGAAAGAGACAATACGACAAGTCGATAATATTTGGATTACAACATACAGACAAAAGACTCAACAATGACACAATCTTATATAAGAGTTCGAAGACCGAAGTGGCTAAGTCAGGATGGCAACATCTTAAGAGACAACGAGTACATGATGATAGTTACTTGTCCTCGACAAGCATTTAATCATTATCAGTTGTCACCATAGTCTCATCCTACAAAACAAAAGGTAACAAGCCTAATCCTACAAATATATCTTCCCTCCCCATGATTTCTCAAGATGTATGTGCACCAAATTCATAATCAACAACCTTCTCCCACAGCCAGCCAGCGCTATCGGCTCTAAGTAAAGGACATCACAACAATTCCCAAAGATGCTAGCTTTTTCATAAAGCATTATTCTTTCATTCTGAACAACCAACATTCAGACAGAAACAAAATTAAAAAATGATAAAGGTTTCCCAATGCTCACAACAGAACTAGGTAGGTAAGAAATATGATCAATGATTACGGCATTTAATCATAACATCTCTAAATGGAGCACATGAATAAATAATAAAAGTACTAATCAACAAGGTGTGCGTTTACCGAACAGTTCTAGCTTTTGAACTGAATTTGTAATTATGTATGCCTTATGTACAAGGTGATGCAAAGTTGCAAACCACAAATGAATCCCATAGGAGAACGAACAAACCTCTGAAGTCATGTCTATAGGTGAATCGCACGCTTTGGCCTTATACTCTATGTCCAACTCATCAATCAGTGTCGCAATCTTCTCCTTAGAACCTGAAATTTTGTAGTGACAGTTGCTATTAGTAAAGAAAAAAATTGAAATTGTATGACATATGAAATGAATGACATATTTTTACCTAGAAATAAGTTTATTAACAATTGCATACCTAAATGCATGCAAATTCCATAGCCTAAGAATAAGAAAAGAAATCACCATCAATAGTGAAACTCTGTTCAGTAAGATTACAATCCAAACATGATCACTCTATACTCCATACCATCTAACCATGCCAACTGCAATAGGTTTAAGAGTGTGGAGTATAAAAATACAGAAATTGATGAAGTTGAAAGGATACAATTTTAACAACGAAAATGATTTAAGTGTTTATGATGTTCTCGGCAACGATGGCAGCACTCATTCAGAGATGAAGGTGGGTTTTCTAGAAAACTAGTTCATCCATAGAGTTGACGTGTTTGGATTTGGATGGATATGGATATTAATATTATCACATGGAATTTGGATTGGATTTGGACTGAGTCAAGCATATTTGGATATGAGTTGGATAGTTGAGATTTGGACTTTGATATCCATCCATTCCCCCCTCTACTTTAAACGAATCAATTCAAGAACCCAGAGCAAGTGAAATCGGGACCCAACAATTGGCACCAACTATCACTACCAAATCTAAATCAAACAAATCATCAGTGTAAGGTGGGGTCTCTTTTTCTTTTCCAGTTTTCTCAAAACCAATCAATCATTCGAACCCAAGTCTAGAGCTCGATGGCCCCCTTGAATGAGGATTCAGGACTGACGACCGACTGAATCACTCATAGACCAAAAAGATTTTGCTCGTGCTAGAGGACCATATAGAGATAAAATAGCTGACCTGTTCTTCTTGGAGGAGCTTGTTGTCGTTGATCTTGCGGCCGCCGCTCTCGTTGGTGTTGCTGGCGCCCTCCTTCCACTTGTCTCGCACAATCACCTTCCCCAGATTCTTCTCGCCTGTGAAACGCCCGCACACCAAGCAAGCAACAACGATTAGGCAAGATTCTACGGAGTAGAGGGCGGCGCCGCGGCACCGAAGGACAGGGCGGAGGGCACCGGGCACCGGGACGAGTCGAGGGTGACAGGACTGGCGGAGGGTAGCGAGACGCGGGCGAAGGGCGCCAGGAGGCAAGGCGGGCGGAGGGCACCAGGAGGCAGGGTGGCAGTAGGAGTCGGGGGCTCGGGGCAGATCCGCAGATGAGATGGGGAGTGGAGTCAGAGAGGGCATGGTTAGGGACTTAGGGTTATCACTTATCCGGTTATGCGGTATGCGGCGCAAGACTTGGATTGGAGTGCTGGTAAGGATCGGATATCCGAAAAAAGTTTTGAAATATACCAATCCGATGAATAGTGATATCCCGAATCCGAATCCAAAAAATAGTATCCAAATCCGACACCGAATCCGAAAACTATTCGAAAAAATTATCCGAATTCGATCAGAACATATCCGATCAATCGGACGGTCAGAAATTATTTGATCTGATTGCAACCCTAGTAGTTCCTTGTTGCCTTGTTGGCAACTTCGTGTTGTATACAGGGCATGTAGCTGAACGCTTATCTTTGCTTCCTCTTTGATTAGAGCGTGATCAGGGTTAGCGATATCAATTTAGGTTTAAAAATCGGAGACACACCAGTATCAATTTTCGTCGATTATTGATCGATTATCACGAAAAATCAACGGTTTGCAAAGTCAAACCAATTTGAAAAATGCGGTCAAACCAAGCCAAATTTTTTTGATAATCGGATGATAAGGTCCCCGGGAGTCCTATTAGTTGAGTCATTACTCCCTACATGATGTTCCTCCTCTATAGAAAGTTTCCTCTTTCCTTTCGATGGAGCTCTCCTTTTTGCTTACTCCCTCATAACAACTGCTTGGTGCTTCCTCTTTCCCATGTGATTATCACCCAATATCTTGTCTGCCCATTCGGGGATGCTGGATCGTCTTCAGCTGTGGGCCTTTGACTTTCTTCGGCTTGAATTTTGAGCCGCAGATTGTATTTAACATACACCAACTTATGGATCTTCTTGTAGGGCAGGCGATTGCGAATTTTAGTATGGATGAAGGCAAATGTGCTCCAATTGCGCTCTCATTTGCTAAAAAAAGCGCAATACGAAACGAGCCACTGAGCAAACTTCTAGAGTATGGGTGTGTCCTAACTGAACACACCCCACTAATATGCTATAAGTTAACAAATAGAATAGTAAGTACGAGGTTCAAATACGAGAGTGGCATTACATTTAAGACGATATAAGGAAAATACCAGGGGTTGTTTTGGGATCATGTGCCATTCACTTAGCTAGAGCACTCGCGAATGTTTCACCCCTCCTTTTGTACAGATCGGCCTCGTGAAGAGCGTCCATGGCACTATCAGTATCATCAGCAAGTGCTTAAAAATATCTCAAAGATCTGGCAAAAAGGTGTTGGTCATTCCGTACGCGCAGTGTGTCCGGGGGTTCAAGGCGGCAACTACACGAAGTCAAAAAAATATGTCTGTACAAGTATGTAATGTATGTGCAAGAACAAGATATTATGTGTAAGAGAAGGGTGTATTACCATCGTTCATGTAAGTGTCTCGCATTAGGTCATCCATTCTTAGATCCACGACATTCTTGTATAAGTTGAATGTGTCTGGAGAGTCATGGAACAAGCTATCATATTCCTGTCGTATTATGTTGTACTGTAGTAGCACCTCGCTCAACGTAGACACCCTGTCTTGATCGATGAAATGCAAGGTGTACAACGGTTCCGCGATGATAGAAATTCTCCAAGGCCATCCATAGCAAGAACGTGTCCTTGAGACAAAGGAAACTATTAAAAAACATGTAGTTTGTTTCGAGGCGAGTAGCATTCCACTTGACCAACTCGCCCTAATATGCTTCTTCATCATAGCATGATGCTTCGAATAGTTGTATAGCCATCGAGAGATTCTCTTTGCACTCTCAATGATAGAGGCGTGGTCATAGAGTTTTCCAATCTGCTTTAGCATCAAACTAATCGTGTGGACCACACAAGGCTACCACATGATGTTGCGGTACTCCCGTGGGATGAGCCTGCATGTCTTCTTGTAGTTGATATCATTGTCTGTGATAATCTGCACAACATTTATCGGACCTACCTCATCGACCACTGAGGCAATTTCCTATGTCAACAAATAAAATGTAAAACCCCCGTTACATGATGCGTACCTCAAATAGATTTCATAAGAGGAGTAATGAAAGCATGTACCTTGCGCAAGTATGAGGCATCCTCAGTTAGCCCCGTCATATCCATGGACTTGTAGAAGAATATGGTGCCATTGCAGTATATCATAAAGTTGATGATGCTCATGCGTGTCGATCCAGTCCAAGAATCGTACCTGATTGTTACGCTATATGTAGGCCAATCCAACTTGAACCTTGCCAATTTCTCCTGTATGTCCGCTTCATTGGCGTCTAAATATTTGTCGCCTATGTCTCTCCCAGTCGGAGATGGGACACCCTCGTCTGCAAATAAAACATAGGATGAAAATATGAGCTATTAATTGGTGTACAACTAGACAAAAATTTAAAAGCTCACTTACCCCATTTTTTAGTTTCCCTGACGGCCTAACGAAGTAGGGATTATCTGCTTTCCTCCCCGTGATACCAGTCGTGCGAAAAAATTTGGCCCAAGCTGAGCTAATCGCCTGCTTCACATTCCTCCTCTTCTGTGTCCACTTCCCAGTGTCAATCCTTGTTTACATAGAGCTACGGGTTGTACCAAGGTTGTAATCCCCCATGGTCGGTCTTTCCCGTTGCGAGGAACTCTAAAACATCCTCGGTTACACACCACGCCCCCTCCTCTAGCCCATCTAGAGGTGCCACTACCACCACCTTGCTCATACCTGCCACCTGACCGATTGATGAATTCTACCTTCGCCCTCGAGGCAGCCATGGCATACTGGAGTTGCTCCTTCTCATCAACATTACCCGTGTACTCTGCATATGAACTTCTTCTCTGTGGGGAATCTACAGCAGCTGCTACTTCCTTTCTGAGCCTTTCGTCCCTCATTCCCTTCCTCTTATACTTAATCTTGTCTAGGTCGTGTTGAAAATACTCGTGAACATCCTTAGGAACTTGATTATAATTGACAACTTTCGTACTGCGCCCTGCCAAGTGGTGATTCAGTCGGGTTGTACCGCCTCCTTTTTTCTCTTGATGATAGTACTTGAATTGAAATCCGGTCTCCATTTTATCGCCGTGCTTTCACACAACGTCGCCCTGGTCTGCCATCTACTAATACATAACAACAAGAAGTCAGCATGCGCACAATTTACATTACAAAAACAAAATCGGTGCACATCGTGTCAGAAGCAATTTTTTGTCGTAGGCATCCTAGGTTTACATCTAACAAAAAATGAACAAGCATCCGATATCACAAGCAAAACCCATCTACCTAAACATTCTAGGTTTACTTCATGTAATAAAAAATTAATTATTGTCAGGCAACCAAACATACTTACCTAACATCATAATAAGCAACCTCCACATACTACATCACAACGAGCATTTTTTGCTAGCCAACTAAACATATTTAGCTAACATCACAACAGGAACAAACATACTTAGCTAGTTCCAAACTTGTCTATCTCCACATAATCTAACCTCACAACCCAACACAATTGTGGATTACCGCTCAGCTTTAGCCGATTATCGATTGATTTCACTAAAATATCACCCGATTCAAGTCGAACATCGACATAGCCGCAAGTGTTCTCCATGTCTAGTGGTTGACAGCGATTTTCGATGCAATTATCGAAGAATATCGAACGAAAATCACTAAATATTGATCGATTTTAGATCTGCACTGTAGGAATCCAAACCCTAGCAAAAATCAAGATCACAGAGCGAAAATCGATGCTTACCAAGCGATTATCGAGGACTGGTCGACAATAAGGTGGTCGACAAGCACCAGATCTAGTCGGAGGCGACGTGAAGCAGCTCGGGGAGTGGAGTGGGGTGTCAGAACGACAGTTGGGGCTGTCGGAATGAGGGTTTCAAGGCCTTTAATACATATCTTAGTTCATGGGCTGGATGGGCTCGGGCCGGATGAGCTGAGGCCTCAGCCCATTACTGTGTATTTTAATTTTCATTTCCTTTTCTATTTTATATATATTTGGGTCTGGTTAAAAAAATGCCCCACAAATTCGATTTATCAATTAATTTTCATCTCAGATTCTAAACCCCATTAGTACTAATTTTAGGGAGCTTTTGGATAAATTTGTCCAAATTTCCCAATTTTTTAAATTTTAATTTGACCGGTTTACTGGCCGGTATGAAATGTTGAGCCAGCTCGATACATCCGATTATCACGATAATGCAAACCTTGGGCGTGATACATGAGCACAACACACGGGATGTGATTGAACAAGTGAACCGAGTAGGGAGGCGAGAAGGATGATTTCCAATGCTGAGTTGTACGTACCAATCAATTCATCCAAAATCTACGTTGATGATGAAAGCTAGGCAATTCACTTATATTCAACCTTCCTCCTCACGTTTAGGCTACCTCAGACCTAATGTGTGGAATATAAACGGATTGCAGTAGCCTAAGTTCATGATAAAAGCCGAACAATTCACTTATATTCAACACTCCTCTTCACATGTAGGCTACCTCAGGCCTAATATGTGGAATAGAAATGGGCTGTAATTTTTTTGATTGCATCAACCGAGTCTTGACCTCAAGAACTATTGTGTCGGGATCGGATTTTCAAATCCGAATCCTCTGTGTATAACTGCACTAATCCAGGATCAAGCTAGTGAACACAGTGGAAAAAATGATGATAACACATCCATATCGCTAACCAAATAATATTAATTAAGCAAAAGGTATCGGCCTCATGGCCAACAATTACAAATAGACAGCCTCATGGGTTGAGTTCAATAAAGTAGTAGTGGAAACGAAATAAACAGCAGCAGGATAAGCCCATCTATTTGCCTAACAGAAAATCGACTAGGGTACGCATCCTAGTAATCCGGCTCTCCTTCATCGTAACTACAAGCAAAAAACTCATAGTCGCCTTCTGCTTCTGCGCACTCCTCCATGAAAAATTGGTATGTTGCAAGGGTGAGTACACAACGTACTCCGCAAGTCTTGGAAACTTAATGCATGATAACTATATGCAAGGCTAAATAATTGAAGGCTTAATATTGCTTATTTAGCATAAAGCAATGTTTAACTTCAAATATCACTAGTCATTTCACAAAGCATCATTTGACCAAATGTAGTTGCAATAATTGAATTTAATATGACAACTATAATAGGTTCCAACTACATGACCAGCTCCAACTGTCAAACCATAACCCGAGAGTTCCAACTACTCACGGATTTCCAAATCACCATTTTTATTTAAAACAAAACCATAAAATCTACCATGTGAAAGCTCACCTCGCCCGTTCTTGACCATGGGCACGACTACTTAAGTAGTTTTAACTCTGCAGAGTATGTACAGCTTTACCCACAAGACATGATTATCTCTTGTTGCCAAGCTATTAACACACTTTCTTTGGCGTGTCAGCAGAGAGATCATGACAAGGCCTTTACAATGTACAACCCCGCTATTAACCTTGCCCGCTAAGGTTTCACCGCCGAAAGGTTCTATTTGCCCTGTCGGAAGCCTCCTCTTGCGCCTTGCGAGTGTCTACCTCTAACACCCACATGCCTCAAACTGGCGAAGCCAATAATGAGACGCAGAAATTAATTAGCCAGGTCGTACCCATATAGACTTGTGGTTGTACGATAGTGCTCGGTCTAAAGTAATACATGCTTTGTTCCTTAATTGACTAGGGCGGAATAATTACTTTACAAGGTCTCATGCTTCTTGCACCCGCTAAGCATTCCATCCGCTCTGGTCTTAACCATTTTATATTTTATTTCATTTAAATTACAGCAACAATACCTATTGCCACACTTCACAAACGAGTTTAAACAAAGTTTTGAAATGATTCCCACTAATGGTGTAATACCAAAACGTTTAAGATGGACTAAGAAATTCTACCATACGATGCTACTCTACTAATCATCATCAAATAAATATAGCTAATACCAACTAGGGTGATAAAGGTACATCATGATCAATGCCAATAAGGTCATAACAATTATGAAATTTAACTATACGCTATGCTTGAATTTAAAATACTTTGTATAAAAGTAAGCATGCAATAATTTAACAATATAAGTATTTTAGAAATTTGGGATCAACATGGTCAAGGAAGACTTACCTTCATTGAACGCGGCTGATTCTACCTCTTGTTGGTTCGGTGGGACTTCTCTGGTGACGTCGTCTACACGCGAAAAGCGAACACAAATAAATAAAGTAAATACATACAAAATCCAAAAATTACAAAATTGGTACCGGAAGGTAGAGTTTGAATTTAGATGAATTCAGAAATTTGAATCACTAAATTCGAAGTTCAAACGAAGGAGAACAGACTCTCGAAAAATTTAAATCACGTAAAATGAGAAGGCATTGTAGCTTTGCACTATAGCTTCGTGGCACTATGCACTCTGCATCTTGTGGCAAGCAAAGACATAGATGGTATGAGAGGAGGCAAAGACAGTGGCCATGGGCCAAGGTGGCAAGGCACGGCTAGGGCGAGGAGAGGAGTGCACGTCGTAGCTCATGACGAGGCGAACTCACCAGAAGCCACAACGACGGTTGGGAGGCATGGATGGTGGCGTGGCGGCGCGAAAAGTCCGATTCAGCCGGCAGCGAGGGAACTCACAATTCACGCAACGTGATGGAAGAAAGTAGAAATTGATAGGGGAAAGGAGAGGACGACGAGGCGCACCTCGTGACGCGATTAGCTCGGTGAATGGGGATCTGGGGCGACGGAGGGTTCGCGAGGACGTGTCGCAGACGTTTGGTTCGCGCTCTGGTTCTCGCGGCGTTCTATCCAAACGGGGACACAAGAGCTTGAAACAAGCAGAGGAATCGGTTGTGCGAGGGGAGAGGAGCACGATGCTCACCTTATATAGGGTTAGGGATGTCCGTATAGAAGAAAACCGACTCGAATATGAAAATTTTAGAAACAGAAAGAACGCGAAATTTAAGCACTAAATTTGGGAAAAGAGATTGGGAATGGAAAGAGAAAGGTCCGGTGATTGATTTTGTGAAATTTGGAAAGAAATTGGATGAAGAATCAACGGGGTTTTGAAGCTTCTTTGGAGCAACAATGGAGGCGAGATAACCACTGTTCTGTGCTTGCTCGGCCAGAGAAGATGGCGTGCACTATGCTGACAGGTGGGTCCTCATTTCTTTTCTTTCTTCAAATTTAATTGATAGCTGAAAATAAAAAGACTTTTATAAAATAGGAAATAAGGATACAGAATTCTAGAAAACTTCTCGAAAATACTTTGGGATATTTGGGACTTAATAAAATTACTTACTGAAATATTAGAGTTTTAATTTTTCTACAGTGAAATATTTTATCAAACTGAAAATAGAAGAAAAATTATAAAATTCAGAAAATTTAGGAAAAATATCAGAAAATCAGAATTAAATATTTAAATAAAATTATGCAAATATTAGTATGCTACATATTGAGTTACATGCATCACTAAAAAAAAGACAAACAATTCACGTAACCACCATCCAGATCCTTGTGTCCATATGTCTTTACTTCACGGGTTTGGGTGTTGAATGACCCAGACGGTCGACGTGGGTTAAAATTAACAAAGCGATCCATCCGTTTCATAAAGCTGTCATGTACAGTGATATAGATAGTAACTATCTATAATATATTTCTATATCATCTATAGACAGCACTAAAAATAATCTATACAATGGATCGTCTATATAGTTATCTGTAATGGTCTCTTATTCAATTAACAGACTGTCTGTACAATGGTACACAAAATGTAAAGCTGTCTATAAAACCTTCCATTAAATAGTAGATAACATCTTTCTCTCTCATTCTTTTCTCTCATCCACGTCATATAAAATTCTACGTGACATAGTCTTACAGACAGCTGACATATATCATTGTACATGCAATGCTACCTTACGAACATGCTAAAAGAGCGTTTGCATTCAAGATTCCAGTATGTCTCAACCAAAAAACGAAAAAAAAAATCACAGCTTTCGTGCGCAACGCTTGCCTTTGTTCTAAAAATCACAGCTTTCCTTGAGCGACGGCGGCGATCCGGCTATCTTTGCCTCAACGACCTCGATAGCACCAGGCGTCGCCTTGAAGCGGCCCGTGGCGCCTTCTCCTCATGGATTTCTGCTTGTGACGCCGGACGACTGCTCAACAAATTATATTAAATTAAGATAAATATATTAAACAACTTATGTTATATTTTTACCGATTCGAGAGTTATATTATTTGAGAAATACTTATACAACGTTCGCTTATCAATCTATGAACAAGTTAACACCAATCAATCAAACAAATCGGCTATTGTTTCTATTTAATTCATTTATACAATTACAATTGACAAAAAAATCATAAATCAAAAAAGATAATCACATTGTCTATTTGTTGTTTTGGTTAGCCCATTTAGACAGTCAGGTACTCGCTGATTTACACCATGTTGTCTTCCCTACCCGCTCACCATTGCCGTAGTGGGTTACCCGTTGCCGCACACCTGCGCCCTCACTGGCTCTCTAGCATCCACTCTTTGCGATGCGCGTCAAACGACCTTGGCTCGGTGGGCTACCATGTCCTCACAAAGGAGAAACATTAAGCCGTGCCCTCTCTTTCTAGCTCTATAGTATTTGCGTGCATCTAGAGCTCAAGTCTAGTTAGTTGTACAAGTAGCAAGCGAAGCTATCAATTGTCAAATTAGGTATCAAATAAGCAGCGGTACACTAAGCCACATAGTATATGAAGCAGTACACCTAGTAAAGCTTTTTCTTCATCTATCCACACCTAAATGTATGTACATTCGTTGTTACTGTATTAAAAATTAAACACCAATACTAAAAAAGGTATTTAAGATCCAACAGTTGAGGAGGTTTTTAACTAATACTAAAAAGGTATTTAAGATCCAACAGTTGAAGAGGTTTCTAACCTAACGGAGCACCGCTGGCTATGCCCTGGTCATGGATCTTCCTCTATCCTTACGAATGTGTGTGGGTCTTGTGCATTTTGTTGCAAAACGATGATCTCGTCCCCCCTACAGACGCGTCTCATTCCGTACGGACGCATCGTTTATTCACACCCCTTCAAGTTGTATATATATGCATACACATTGATCAATAAAGGATTGAGTCCTTATCATTTTTACTTCTTTCATTCTTAATTAAAACACGTTATCAGCCCGTAGGCTCTTCCACTCACAGCAAAAATCAAGAACAGAAATAAAACAAGAACAAGATCAAAGGTAAGATGCCTCGGTTTGGTACCTTACCTCCATCTTCTGTTCTTCTCCCTCGTCTTGCCCTTGCCATGGAGCATGTGGTTCATCGCGCTCATCACGGCGCCTCGCTTGTAGCCGACATTGAAGCCGTCCTCGTCGCGCCCTTGAAGAAGGGTGGCGTCCACGGTGGCCGACGTCGTCGTCGGCGTGGCGCGCGCCCGCGATCGTTTGGCGCCGATCCGAGCCGCACCGCCACCACGGTGCTTGGGTTTTGCCCGGCGCACGGGTGGACCACTTCTCCTCCTCGGCGCGCCCGCTCCGACGCGCGCCCTCGCCGACCTCCGCTCGCGCATCGCCGTTTCTCCCATCTCTCTTCAAATCGTCGCCCTTGAGGCATGGAGGGGAGGAGGGAGGAAGGCGGCGGCCTTGAATGAAGGTGGGAGGGGGTGGTAATGGCGGGAGGGTGGCGCTTCGCGACGGAGGCGCGGCCATGGGCGGCGGCGGCGGTCACAGAGGAGGCGGCGGCCCGCATGGGGGTGGTTAGGGTTGCAAACCCTAACCGCCGCCCCTTTTATAAATCGGCCATGGGCCATTTTTTTCCCGGCCCAAAATGATGGGCGCGGCACCTTCCAGTAGCGTCTGCCGGGCATTGGGCTCATTGTGCGTGCGGGCCGATTCCGAGGTTGTTTCGGCCATACGTCTGATAATTTTTTTATTTTCTTTTTTTCATATGTATGAATTTTACTTTTTAGTCCATAAATTCCCGTATATTTACATTTCAGTCCTTTTCCACAAAATAAGATCTTTTAGATCCTTGTGATTTACTGTTTTTGTAAATATATCTATTTTATTATATTCCATGCAATTCAAGGGCTTCATTACATATATGTGTATTTTAAATCACATATATTTATTGTCTTGCATTTGTTTGCATTACAATAATTGCATAAACATAATGAAATAAATTTGATCTCAATTATTTATATTTTTTTTGGTTTGATTTGTGACATAGAGGTAATGGAGTCTTAGGCATTGGCCGCGATATGTTCATTTTTTTTAATATATCAGCCCTGAGACCATGCCTATAGCAATGATGAAATTCACCCATTATTTTGGTCTACATCATGTTTTCACAAAACTTGATGATTACCTCCACTATGTCCATCCAAAATGTATATTTTGGCATAATCCAATGGTCTACACCCTTTGTGGTGATTACCAAATTCTCTTTTATTTTTATTAATTTTGGTTATACACTTGGTGGTAGAGTCTTAGGCATTGGCTGCTGTATGTTCATTTCTTGAACATATCAGCCCAGAGACCATGCCTATAGCAGCAAGTTTCTTGCCTACTGCTCGGAGATCTACTCTATGTGAAACATAGAGACTATCTTCACTATGTATACCACTATTAATAAAATATAAAAGATTGGAGGTCTACACTATTTGTGATTACCTCTTTATTCCAAACTACATTCAATGTGTTATAAGATCAAATTTTACCTCACTCATTACAACAAATACCATAGAGATTTTTTAATTTACCACAGGTAAATTAATTAAATCAATGGTTATCCTTTGTAGGAATAATGGCTGTCAAGGAGTTTGATGAACTTGCCTTGGACGGACAAAACTATCCTACATGGGCATCCGATATCAAGATTAGTTTTGCATCCAAAGGTTTTCCGCATACGATCGAGGAACCTGTTTAAGGGAATCCTCAGATCACAGATCAACAAAGATATAGCGCCTTATTATATTTAAGGTTCTATATCCATAAAGATCTCAAATATGAGTATCTTATGGAAGAAAACCCCCGTGCATTATGGCTCGCTCTTCAAGAGCGCTATGAACAACAAAAGGAATTGATTTTGCCTGAGGCAAGTCATGAATGGAATCATTTGCGACTTCAAGATTTTAAATCTATCGCTGATTTCAACCATGTTGTTCATAACATTTGCTCCAAGTTAAAGTTTTGTGGAAAAGAACCTACCGAAGCAGACAAGATAGAAAAGACTCTATCTACTATGCTTCGGCAGATCGTGTATTGCGGCGGACAATACAGTGCTCAAAACTACCAGGTTTATTCTCGATTGATTCATACATTGACTCAGGCTGAAAAACATGATGAACTTCTTTTGAAGAATCATCATAAGCGTCCTATTGGTGCTAAACCTTTACCTGAGGTCCACAATGTATAGCATCAATCTAAGAATACAAAGAATTTCAAAGGATTTACCTTTGGTAATCTAAAGAAACCTGGTGGTAAACGCAACCACAACTGGAAGCGAAAACATAATGCAAGAGGAAAAGGTAATGTGAAGCCATCAAATGACAACAAGCGTTGTCACAAGTGTGGTGGTACTTCCCATTTTGCAAACAAGTGCCGTACCCCCAAGCACTTGGTTGATCTCTATCAGAAATACCTTAAGGAAACAAAACAAGCACCACCAAAGAACTATGAAGCGCATTTCAATCTTTCTGAGGATGCTCCAGAGGTTGGTTGCTCACAAGCAGAATCGATGGATATTAATCAAAATATCCCCTCTCTTCTTCAACAAAAGAATCTCCCATCCACGGATGACATGATCATAGAATATGCTTCTAATGACATGTTTAGAGATCTAAGTTGAAGCTCCCTGATGGTGATGGTTTTTATTATATATTGTTGTAATTTTATGCAGGCCCTATAAACTTATTTGAGTTGTATTAACTTCCTTGTAATTTGGAGTTATACAAACTCTCCTATATTGTAATATCTTATTTTTATGTTTGATATTTTAATATAGCATATAATGAATGTACTTCTATTTGTTGAATAAAGAATTTTATTTCTTCTTTCACTATAGATGTCTCATGAAGTCAATCTCCTGGAGGAGGAATTATGCCTTGTGGACAGTTGTACCACAAACTCTATACTTAGAGAAATCAAATATTTCCAAACTCTTAAGAAAAGAGAAGGAAATATTTTGACCATCGCCGGACGTGATGCATTGATAGTTGGTTCTGGTCAAGCCTAGTCTTCCGATGGGTACGAAGATTATAATCGAGGATGCTTGATTGTATCCTGATTCAACTCGCACCCTACTAAGTTATAGAGATATCCGTAAGAATGGGATTCATGTTGAAACCCATATAGAGAATAAAGAGGAAATTCTTCTCTTTACTAAACTTACTGGATCCGGCAAACACATTTGTGAGAAAATTCCATTACTCGAATCTGGATTGTACTTCACATACATTAAGCCCATTGCAACTGTTGCATATAAAGTAATCTTTCAAAATGTCGATGTATTTCAAACTTGGCATGATCGACTTGGGCACCCTGATATAGGGATGATGAGAAAGATTATTACCAATTCTATTGGTCATATTTTGAGTACTGCAAAATTCCCACAATCATCTGATTTTATGTGCACATCTTGTGCTACTGGGAAGTTGATTTTAAGACCATCTCCTCTTAAAATTATTGCAGAACCACTTAAGTTCCTTGAACGTATTCAAGGTGACATTTGTGGACCAATTTCACCACCTTCTGGACCATTCAAGTATTTCATGGTTTTGATTGACGCATCTACTCGATGGTCTCACGTGCATCTTTTATCAACACGTAATCATGCATTTGCAAAGATAATGTCCCAACTTATCAAGTTGAAGGCTCATTATCCTGAACATCACATTCAATCAATTCGCATGGACAATCTTTGCGAATTTACTTCTCAAGCCTTCGATGATTATTGCATGGCTTTGGGAATTCAAGTTCAACACTCTGTACCATATGTCCATACTCAGAATGGTTTGGCTGAATCCTTGATTAAAAGAATCAAACTCATTGCAAGACCCATATTATCGAATAGTAATTTACCCACATCATGTTGGGGTCATGCAGTCTTACATGCTGCTGACTTAATACAACTACGACCAACTGCATATCATGAATCTTCTCCCATGCAGTTAGTACGTGAAAATCCTCCAAATATTTCCCATTTGCGTAAATTTGGGTGCGCGGTGTACGTACCCATCTCACTACCTCAGCGTACCACTATGGGTGCACACAGGAAACTGGGGATCTACGTGGGATATCATTCTCCGTCAATCATTAAGTATTTAGAACCTCTTACAAGCGATCTATTTACTGCTCGATACGCTGATTCTATATTAAATGAAGATCATTTTCCGGCATTAGGGGGAGACTTCAAGTACCAGAAAGAATGCCGGGAAATTGATTGGAATGCACGAAGCATTTCGAATTCAGATCCACGTACTACTGAATCTGAACAACAAGTTCAGAAAATTATTGATTTGCAAAACATTGCAAATAATATGCCAGATGCATTCACCAATTACAAAGGTGTTACAAAATCTTTGAATCCTGCCATTAATGTACCAGAAAGAGTGGAGGTACCAATCAAAACCACTCATCCCCTGACTAGCAATAAGAGGGGGAGAAGCATGGCCAAGAAACAGGATTCTACTTCTTCCAAACAGAAGAAGAAAACAGTATCTGCATCCCAACCAATGGTTAGAAAACAACAGTTGGAACATTCTGTTCCACAATCTAACTCTCAAGCACAAATGCATTTATGCACTAAGGTTGGAACATCTGAATATCCTAGATCCATCATATTGGGAAATAATGATGAATCTTTAAAGATAAATGAAATTGCCATCAATTTTATTGATACTGGAGAGTCTTTTGATCGACGAGCTACATTTGTCGACACTTATTTTTCTGAACAAATTGCTGAAACTTTTGATCCAGATCCTAAATCCATGGTAGAGTGCGACGGCCGATTGGATCAAATGGAAAAAGCAATTGAAACAGTAAATAGCCTCACTTTATAAAAGAGAAGTTTTCTCGGTAGTAATGCCTACACCTCCTCGTATCTTTCCTGTGGGATACAAGTGGGTTTTTGTCCAGAAACGAAATGAAAACAATGAGGTTGTGAGATATAAAGCAAGGCTAGTAGCACAAGGTTTTTCGCAAAGGCCTGGCATCGATTTCAATAAGACATATTCTCCAGTAATGAGCGGCATAACTTTTCGATATCTTATATCTTTGGCAGTACAAAATCATCTATCTATGCAAGTTAATGGGCGTAGTGACCGCATATTTATATGGGTCATTAGATTGGATATATACATGAAGGTTCGGAAGGAATTGGTATACCAAATCCTCGGGCAAATCGCAACATGTATTGTATAAAATTGCAAAAGTCATTATATGGATTAAAGCAATCGGGCGAATGTGGTACAATCGGTTAAGTGAATTCCTTAAACTTAAGGGATACACTAATAATGATGATTGCCCATGTGTTTTCATTAAGAAATCCCTAAAGGATTACGTATCATTTGATGTATGTTGATGATCTCAACATCATTGGTAATGAAGCGGATATTAATGAAGCACGTCATCATTTAAAAGCGGAGTTTGAAATGAAGGATTTGGGTCAAACTAAATATGGCTTAGGTTTACAACTTGAGCATTTACCTTCGGAATTTTTATACATCAAGCCACTTATATCCGTAAAGTATTGAGAAATTCAATATGGATAAATCTTATCCATCAAAAACTCCTATGGTGGTTCGATCTCTAGACATAGAGAAAGATCCATTCGGACCTAAGGGCGATGGAGAAGATATTTTGGATCCTACTATTCCACATCTCGATTGCCATAGGAGCACTTATGTATCTTGCAAAGCGCACGCCGGATATTGCGTTTGCGGTCAATCTGCGGCAAGATCTGGTGCGGCTCCTACTAAACGTCATTGGACGAGAGTTAAGAATATCTTTCGATATCTTAATGGCACAAGAGATCTTGGTCTTTATTTCATGAGGAGCCCTGATCCAATATTATTGGGTTACACTGATGCTAGTTATCTATCTGATCCCCATAATGCCAGATCACAAACAGGCTTTGTATTTTTACAAAATGGTACAGCAATTTCCTGGAAATCTTCAAAACAGACCCTAGTGGCTACATCCACTAATCATTCTGAAATAATTGCATTATATGAGGCATCACGCGAATGCGTATGGCTTCGCAGAATGATTAACCACATCTTACAATCATGTGGTCTTGATTCTCTAGAATCACCTACTATTATCTATGAAGATAATGCTGCTTGTGTTATTCAGATGGAAACAGGTTACATTAAGAGCAACATCACTAAACATATTGCTCCTAAATTGTTTTATCCCCACGAATTGCAAAAGAATGGGGAGATAAACATCCTGCAAACTAAATCTTGTGATAATCTTGCAGATTTATTCACTAAGTCTCTACCTTATTCCCTCTTTCACAAATATGTTGAAAGAATAGGTATGAGAAGATTCAGACATTTGCAGGGATTAGGGGGAGATTCTCTCTGATCAGAAACCTTGTTCCACATCATATTGTACTCTTTTCTTTTATGAGGTTTTTCCTTCAAAAGGATTTTTCCTCATCTAAAAGTTTTTAATGAGGCAATATTACCACAAGTTTTTATATCATATCAAGATGATAAACTGGATATATATCATGATTTCTCCTTATTTTTCCCTATATGGTTTTTGAGGATTTTTTTTTTCTCATGGTGGACTCGATCAAGGGGGAGTGTTGCAAAACGATGATCTCGTTCCCTCTACAGACGCGTCTCATCCCGTACGAACGCATCGTTTATTCACACCCCTTCAAGTTGTATATATATGCATACACATTGATCAATAAAGGATTGAGTTCTTATCATTTTTACTTCTTTCATTCTTAATTAAAACACGTTTCTCGTGGGTGTGAGGGCAAGAGCTGGCTGCTTGGGCCTGGGAGAAGGATATGTAGATTGGGTAGGGAAGGAGGAGAGGGTACGGGGTTCCAGGTCAGCACGCTTGTCTGACGTGGAGGGTTACGGTCGTGCCAAATGGCAAGGCAGGATAAGGTTTTGTGCGTTTGGTTGGGCCGAACGTCGGGACGTAATGGGCTGACCGGCCCTCGGAGGGTTTCCCATCTCTACTGGATGGGCCTAGGGGGCAGGGCCGCATGGGCCCCAACTAGCATACAGTAGAACAGCACAAGTTCCAGCTTTGTGCACGCGTCGTGAATGAATTCATGATCACTTCCCATCACTCATCAGCAACTGTACTGTATCTTGGCAACGACACGGTTGCACCTGCACCACCGACACGCACTGATCAACACAGATCAAGCCTCTAGCCTGTGGTCCATGCACGGTGCACTCCAGGACATGTAGGGCGGTATTTGTAGCTTCACAGATCTGTGAAGCTGGATCTGTGGGTATATTAAGAGTGTTTAGGTATGTCATTTTATTTAATTTTAGACTAAAAATATAAACTTAATTCTATTTATTTTAATCTACAAGATTCAGATCTGAGATGGAGCCAGGATCTGGAGCTCTACCAAACAGGGCCGTAGTTTCGCCGGGGTCGCACGCAAGTCGTTCAAACGCGGGCTGTCAGCAGTTTGTCTTTACTGCGCTTGAATGAAGCGAGATACTACGTTAGAGGTGCAATATGCCAGAATTCGGTTGTATATAGCTCATTCTGTATTATAAATCATATTTTTTTATCCGATTCGGAGTCAGATATGGATAGTGTCGGATACGAATACAACACGAATGATATCGGTCACGAATTCCAAGCGAATACAGAGCAGAATCGATACGGTACCAAATATTGTTTGTCGAATATCCTGTGAAAACAGATACTGCATATAGCATACATATAACAAGGGCGATACTAGCAATCCGACGTTCGATTACTAGTCATTTCCTCAGACGCGTCATGCAACATTTTTTCCCACGCCTGCAATATTTTTTTCAACGTTTGCAACATTTTATTTCGCGCAGACATTTATACTGTTATCGAAGAAAAATGTTGCATGCGTAGAAAGAAAATGTTTCACACGTGAAAAAAAATATTGCAAGCGTTCGAAAAAAACAAACGTCCGAACACAAGTCATTCCGATTAATTAACCATATAAGTTCAAAACTCAGCTGGGTTATCGCAATTTAACAGGTATTTTATCATGTAGTACAATAAAGTTGCAAAAGTATCAAATATTTCTTTATATTTTGCAAAAGCCTACTAGGTATGCACGTAGCCAAGTGGAAGTATATTCTCGCATGTCAAGCTCTGATGGCGGCATGTAAGATACTAGAATTTTGTCTTTAAGATAATTAAAAAATTAAATTAAAAAATATTATTGGATATTGTGAATTTCCAGAGAATAATTCAATTTTCTATGTTTTCTAATAATTATTTCTGATTTTTTTGGTATTTTCTATATTTTAAAAAGTCTTTTCCTACTTCCAAAATTTTAAAACTAATTTCTGTGTAAAAATAAAAACTAATGTTTAGTTTAAAATAATTTTATTAAATTCATAATGTCTTAGGAAATTTTTGTGAATTTTTTCAAATTGTAAACTCTATTTTCTATTTTATTAAAAACTTTTTTGATTTTAGCAATTATCTAAAAAATATATATTATTATATTGGAAATAATTTTTGTTAGTTGAAAATACCATATTTCAATTCTCTGAAATTTTCTAGAATTGTTGCATCTATTCTAGTATTTTTCTATATTAAAAAGGATTTTCAGCATTTAAAAAATATTTACTGCATAAAATAACTATATTATACTATTTGCTTGGGTTATTTGGTTGGGCCAATTGAAGCTGCTAGAATATAGGCTGTAAATATCTGAATAGAGTTATCTAGAATTATTCGAGAATATAATCGGAATATTTCGATTCGACGGATTGTGATCTTCGAATCTGAAACTGATGCTGAATTCGATAACTATCTAACATAACTATCCGAATTTAATCAGAACAAATCCGGTTAGTCCGTCGACACCTATCCGATCCAATTACACCGCTAACTACCATGCAGCATGAATTGCTCTGCCACCACCCACTAACTGCTCGTGTAGGACCTGCATCACTAGACTTAGCGCCTAGCTCAGTTTCATCTCCCATTGTTCTCAGAACTGCTTTTATCTGATAAACTTTTTTTTAAAAAAAAATTGTAGTCTTCCAAATGCAATTAGAAAAATAGTTCTCTCCTCGATCGCGAAAGCATCGACAGATGATACGTATCACCTACCGTGCTCCTGTACCACAACAAAAGGTACAACGTAGTAGGTGCTCGGAAGGAGCAATCTACCGAGCTATGCTATCTCGATAGCATTAATCAAGCCATTTTATTAGGCAAAAGTCATTAATAAGTGATTAATCAAGTAATTAAGTGATCAATTTATTAAAACAAATAATTAATGCTACAATTCTTGCTGGTACCTTGATAGGAACTTGTCGCAGCTGCAGCGTGGCATGTGCCATGTGTCGTCTGTGAGCGTTTACATAAACAGAGAGAAAGTTATTTTTATAATTATATTTGAAAGCTAACTATATTTGTAGGAAAGCGGTGGTTTCATTCTCTCCGGTACTTGAACACGCGCCTAGCTGTTATGTGCACGCGCGCACAAGAATTAGGGGCAGCGTGCTGGCTTCCTCGTGTTTTTTTCCTGGGTAAAGCGCGAAGCTTGAGTACTCGTAGCATCTACGTCTCGCTTTTTTTAGATATAGTACACTCGTAAAATCATTTATAGATTTGATTTCCTTCTCACCGTGAGAGGCATTCCCGCATCTGTGGAGCACAAAAGCCGACGCTGCCACACTCGGGGAATGTGGGAGCCAACGAGCCGTGGCAGTGCGCAGGCGAGTGCGAGAGGCGGGCTATCGTGGCTGACGAGAACGGGAGGCGGTCTGCCACAGTCCTGGAGCTTCAACGACCTTCCGCGGCAAGAGAGCGCAGAAGGTGACACATTCACGTATGAGACCAAATTTGCAAAAGCATTCACCACGAGAGAGAGAGGCTAAATTTAAAAAAAAATGTTTTAGATAGGGCTACAAAATGGATGATTTCGTAAAGCACATAGCGTATAGCATATCGTCTTGAGTGTGCATGTTGAATTGGAAGTGGTCACTTTTTTGCCCTTTGTCTTATTTTTTTTGCATATGTGGATCCTTTCAAGTGGAATTGCAAATATAGCCTCTTCTCGACTGCGGAACGCGTCTCCCGCGCTCCCTTGTGCGGCAGTCCCCTCCTACGCTCCACTCCCGTGTTGGCCGGCCACGGCAGCACGCTGCTACCGCACTCTCCGGGTGTGGCAGGGATCATATTTCGTTTGTCGTGTCTTCTACAGTGGAGAAGGAGGCTAGATCTATAATTCTATTTGGGAGAGATTAAATTTATAAAAAAAATGCAGTAAAAAAGCTAAAAAAAGAAGAAGTGATCACTTCCTTAACTGAGGCACGAAAAGCGCATGCGGGGCATGTTTACACAGGAGCACGGCGCGAATTGCCATGAACCGAGCTTCTTTCCTCGGCTGAAATCGACAATTTTTTAAACAGAGGACAGATATGGTACGTACTACGGAGTAGTACTTCATTTGAGTAACCACCATTTCATTGTCATGTTAGCTTTGATGTCCAAACAGAAGCCATGTATCCGATAATCGAAATACCGATATTGGGTGCACCAAACGCCACGGCTAGGCCTGAAAAAAAAAACTTGAGGCTCGTGAGCTAGCTTGGCTTAAATCTGGCTTGAGCCGGTTTGACTCGGACTCGTAGTGTAAATAGGTCGAGCCAAACTCTCTTCCTAGCTCGTTCAATTTTCGAGCCGAGCCTGAGCCAGCTCACGAGCGGCTTGTGGGCTTTGTAGCCCGATCAGGCAGTCGACCAACCCATTGAAAAAATGACCCTGTTTCCACTACACCTTTACTCACCAGTCTCCACCAGGCTCACCCTCCCAATCCGTTTCTTAACCCTCGTCTGCAATTCTCAATGGCGGCGGGAGCGGAGGAGCGGCTGCGGAGGCGAGCGCTACGACGGTGGTGGCAGAGGTCGGCACGACGCCCTTCGCCATGCTCTTCGTTTGCCTCGGTAAATCCCGAATACCCTTGCCTCTCCTCATTTCTGGGCGTGCAATTCGAGCAGCTTAATCTCCGTACCAATCTCCATGCGTTCTTGTGGATTGAACTTACATGTTGTTGTTTCGTCTCATTGCTTTCGGATGCTTGTGTGTGTGAGCACTACTGTACTGTGTCCGCAACGTGTGTGCGCTGATTTGGAGGCCAGCATTTGATCTCTCGGATTCTCCCTCCCCCCACGTGGCCACCCTCTGCTCCACATCCCTCCCTTTTGCATCCTCCTCCACCCTCGATGCCCTTCACCGCGCCCCCTCCACCCCAGTACTCCCTCACGACCTTCTTTGACGTCTCCTTCTGCTTTGCCGTCGAAATCTGGCCCCCACTCCCTAGACCGCATCATTCCAACTCCCCCGCCGAGTTCGCCGCCGTGCTGTAGTGCTAGCCGGCCGTCGCCATCCTTACTATTCGCGTACACACCGCCATCTTTGCTATCTGGCTCGCGAGCCCACAAGCCAGCTTGATCCTAGAAACAAGCCGAGCCAAACATGACTTTTGGCTCATTCCCAAAACAGCCTAGCCAAGATAAGTCGTATTTCAAACGAGCTTCTCCAAGCTTGGCTCGGGCCGGCTCGGCTTATTTCCACCTCTAGCCATGGCCTAGAGAACCGAATTGATGCGAATAGACGGAAAATGCGCTTTGTAATGGGAAAATTTGGTTCATGTCACTCAAAATGTTATCGTTTCGTTTTTATCATCCTTCTTTCAATGCGTATTTTGTTTTTGCCACTCCTTTTATTTTCTCGTCAGGTCAACAGGTTTGGCCATCGATAAATATGGGAAAATATACCATAAAATCGTAGGGAAATAGAAAAAAAAGCATAGATATTTTAATTATAAATTTGGAACATTTTTTTTGAAGTCACACTAGGATTTTTTTAAAAAAAATTACATTGAGTAAACATTTTAATCTTCCTCAACTATTATGGAACATTGCTAAAAAAATTATGTAAAACTTTTTGTGAAATTTTATTTTATTTTGTTCAGAATGGTCCCTTAATTTTTCTTTTTTTCTTTCAAATTTTCTATTTTGTATTTTTTTTGTTCAGAAGTGGTCCCTTTCTAGTATTTTGCATATTTCTCCACGGTCAAATGAAATACACAAAGACGGAAGATGCTAAACACAAAATGAGCAGTTTTTCGATGGCAAAAACGATATTACACATATTTTAATTTACATAAACAAAATTTTCCCCTTTGTACACCATGTGTTATTTTTACGTGTTCATTTTATCTGTACATATACTTGTTCCATGTGTCTCCAGAAAGATGGCTCCAATGCTCCATCCTCTTTGCATCATACACATCCACACCTAGGGGTGCAATTGGATTGGATATTTGCCGACCGACCGATTGGATACTTTCGGATCAGATTCGGTTCGTTGAGTCAGATAGATGTTGGATTGGGATATTTTGATTCGGATTTAGCATCGAATTTGAGAGAATACTACCCGTCATCTTGAGATATTCCGAAATAATTTTCGGATATTTCCGAATATATTAATTCGGATATCTGAAAATCGGTTCTCTCTGCAGGGTTTCTCGCTGCGCAGGGTGGAGGTGCTGTTGCCGAGCATGCTAGACTTCCCGTCGCTAGCTCTAGGGAGCCCCGTGACGCCGCTCCCTGCCGCTGCCGGGGTTGGAGGAGGCCGTCGCGGCCGAGGGTTCTCTGCAACCGGCTGGTTCTTCGCCCCCTTATTGCTCGGCTTCACCATAACCTGCTGCTTCTTGGGCGTAAGCACCTTAGGAGAATCATGGTGGGGATGTCGGGAGCGCACGATTGAGGATGCGGAACACACGACCTGAGATGGGCGCCGTAGAGAGGCTACCGAGGGAGACGGCAGGGGGGAGGCCGCTGAGGAAGACGGCGAGGGAGAGGCGTAGGGCGTGGGTGGCGACGAGGCTGGCAGCCACGTTGAGGAGGCCATGGACGCGGCTGGAGGGTCATCAATGTGTCCCCGCCGATGTGCCAGGCCCGATCGATGCGGTGCAGATCTTGATGATGATGGCGGCACGGGAATCGTCGGCAAGCACGTCCTCCCACATCTGTGCGGTCGGGCCTTGTTCCATGCCGCCTGTGCGGTCAGGCCGCGTCTTGAGCCAGCGCGGAATCCACACACGCGCATGGTGTACGCCTGCAGCCGCCGGCGTAGACCGGATGGCGGCTTCAGCCCCTGCGCGGAGATTCATTGGTGAGCCCGGCACGAAGAAACTGATTTTTTTTTTCTTTAATATTTTTTTTATTCTTTTTTTCAAAACTATACGTCCAAAAAAAAATTACAAAAATGCCCCCCGTCGCCCGTGTATGGGGCGATCGCCCCATACACGGGCGATATGCCCTGCGCCGTTTGCTCCCGTCGTCCGCCGTTGGGGTGGGCCCCCCTGTCGCCCGAGACAGGGGCGACCGGGTTTGCAGATTTTTTTTAAGTATTTTTTTGTAATTACTATATACCTTTTTAATATGAACCTCATAACTTTCGCTAGGAGTGTCCAAATTAAATGAAACTTATTTCTAAATTTAAATTTTGGAATGAGGAATTAGACTGTAAAATAAAAATCCATATGTTGTTTGCAGAAAAATATTTTTATTTGAGTTCGAATGCTAGGCTCTAACTATGGATTGTGAAGGAATTATAATGTGTGTTGATCCATAAATCATGAAATAAATAGAATAAGTTACTACAACCTTATGCACTTCATTTTTGCAAAAATATCTAAATATGATTGCATTTTGAATCAAAGATGGCTAGTTTAAACCCTTTATAACATTCATTGTTCAAGCAGTTAGAATAATGTCTGAAGGACCTCAAAATTTGACAGAACCAGTTTTGTTGCATTCTTGGGCTTGCATAGGTTATAATTATGTAAAAATATTTAGATGTCACTTTAGGCTGCACTATTTTATTGTTGTCCGAACATGCAATCGGTAAACATCAAAATGGCCGTATCTTTCGCAAACGAGGGTCAAACTCGATGAAATCAAATCTGATGAACTTAAAATGCTATAACCTATCTTGATGGACAAAAATAACATCATTTGGGATAAGCTGAGCGATGAGGACATATAAGAGCCCTTGGACGGTGAGCATAAACCTTAAGGTTAGGCGCGCTCTTTATTACGACTTAAAAGCGAAAGGAGTACCACGAACAAAGAAAACCAAAGTTAACAGCAGACGTCTCATCGAGTGCTTGAGGCCACTTCCCATTCGCCCATGCCTCGTGAGCTTCTGCGCACGTCGCGCCTCTCTCGTTTCCTCTCTCTCGGCCTCCTTCTCCTCCGCTTCCTTCCTACATGCCACCTCGCGTGCGATATCGCGTTGTTCTTGAAGCCGCGTGAACTCGTCTGCCGGTTGGCTTGGTCAAGAAGCCGTTGGTCCTCGGGGTTGATCTCCGTATCAAACCACCGCTCAAATTCACACGATGGCGGAGGTACCGCATGAAACGTAAATTAGCAAAGTTTCATTCATAAATATTATGTAACCCGCACGATTGTTACCATGCGGCGATCCTTGAGCTCTTCTTGGCGGATCGAAGGCGTAGTTCGCGCACTTCCAATACCTCCTCTTCCAAGTTGAAATTTCCCAAGAGCGGACAAACGCAAAGATCTCGCACATACACATGGGTGCTACTGACTCCACGAGGTAGGAAGAGATCTTGATACGCTAAATTGCGCGGGCATGCACTTGCTTCTTCCTTTGCCTTCCCCTTTCCCTTTGCACTTGCACGCCTCGGCATTTTCGATTGATCCTGAATTTTTTTCCTCACCCCTCTATTCTTTCTTCCTGTATTCTTTGCGAGACCGCTTGTAAGAACGAATGTTATAAAGGCCAGATATCACCCGGGTATAGAGCGATCGCCTCATATTAGGGCGATCGCCCCATATTAGGACGATCGCCCCTACTAGAGGCGATAGGTGCACCGAGACGTTAGTGTGTTGTCACGTCGTGTGGCATAGGCAAGCAATGCATACATGAATTTGAACAATTTAAAGTGATAAGGCTGTCATGTTACTAACTCGAAGAGTTGTACAATATGCTGCTGAACGTAAAGCCATTACAAAAATACATCCGTACAACAAGTCAATCACGGCCACGCTTCGTGATCTGGCCCGTGGGGTAGGTGAGTGGCGACGGCGGACGGACGTCCCTCCTAGGCCGGCTCTGCGACGCAGGCGTAGAGTAGTGTGGCGGCGACGAGGGCGTGCCCTGTGGCGGCGCTCCCGAGAGCTGAGAGGGGTCGAGGTAGTCGGTCGAAAGGTACTCCTCCAGGTCAAACTCGTCGTCCACAAGGTCGTCGAAACCATCCAGGGGTCCTGCTGGGGCGCGAGACGACGAGGGAGCCTCCGCAGCCCACTGTCCCCACTGCTGCTGCGTGGGAGCGTAGCGAGGAACCGGCGGGGTAGGGTGAGACGCGGAGGAGCCTCCTCACCCCTGTCCCCACTGCGGTGAGTGGGAGCGTGACGAGGCACCGGCGGGTAGGGCGAGTCTTTGGGCGCGAGGCGTGGTGTCTTTGCGTCCGCCGACGTCTCGCGCGCCCGGCGGTGGCCGTGAGCCAACCGCCTCATCCTATCGAGGACCCGAGCCCAAGCTGTCTCGGACTCGGCGGTGGTCACCTGTATGCCCCGTAGGCGCGTCAACATAGACCACGACCTCCACCTCAATCTCCCCATGAGTGAGTCGCATGTAACGTCGATTGTCATTACGTAATTTACATGAAAAGGCGTGCCCATGTAGCCGGTTGCGACACTTACCGAGGCGTTGTCCTCCGGGACATCTGTGAAGGTGCGTGTCCGCTATCGATGCTGCCGTCTGACGTCGACGGTCTTTGGTGTGTACCCCACCGAGGCGAGTCTGTGGGCGAACCACTCCATGTCTTGATCGTACATGTCATGGTCGTCTGGCCGGGTCTCGATGACCTCTCGTCGAGTCGCGGCGTCACTTTTGCCGCGGCCCATGGTCGCATACGGTCGCGAACCGAGTGCCCACCGCGGCACCCATCCGGTCATCTGCAATGCAAAAGCGATGAAGTACACACCACATTAATTTCGCAAAGATGCGAGTAGTAGGATCGGGGCAAGTACATGAGCGCCACGTGCGACAACGTGACGAGGCGGCAAGGGAAAGGATCGAGCAGCCGAATCGCCGCAAAGACTCGGTGCGGGAGTACTCCTCGACACACGAGTCAAAGACGAGCACCTTACGGGTGAGCGAATGCCTCATCTCGCGTGCAAAGCACGGAGACCCGTCAGTGCTCGGCGTGGGCGTCGTGCGCGGTGTATGGCGACCACCGCGCGTCCTCGTCGTGGAGGCGGTCGAACTCGAGCGAACTCGGTAGGACCTCCTCACTGTCGGTGCGCGTACCTCATTGCGAAGGTTATTCAAGTGTGTTAGTGGGAAAAAGATACGAGGAGCATACGTCGTCGGACCCGATGGTGGCCCATGGTGGGCGATCCAGCGGTCGTCTCCGTGAAGGCCCTCGAGTGCGGTGTCGTGTCAACAACAGGCCTGCCGATGGAGAAAGCGCTCCCGGGACCTGGCGGAGGAGTAGGACGCAACCCGACATCGTAGCGTCGTGCTCCGACCGAGAGACAGCGTCGCATAGACCTCGGTACGTCGCCGCTAGCACAGCTAAGGCCCACGACCACTGCATCATCTGTTTACAAGGGTGGAGTTAGACGTGCTCCGCTGAGACGAGATTTGAACTGAGTGTGTTACCTCATCCAATGGGGTGTCGGCGATGTGCTGGGCGTACTCGATCAGGTGACGGTCCACCGTGTTCCCGTGGGAGGACGGGAACATCACCCAACCGAACAACAACAAGAGGTATGCCTCCAAGTGGCGGGCCACGCCCGCCTCCTCGCGTCTTGGTGGAGAAAGCGAGCCTCGGCGTTCACAACAAACATTATCGGCAACTTAGCGCTTCTCTTTTAATCCTCAAAGAAAGAGGTACTCACCGTGGCCAGGCGACCACGCCTTTGTCGGTCCGTGGCGCTCACCCTCCCGAGGCCGTAGGGGCTGCCGGGTGCCGCTGCACCGCGGTGAAAGCAGCGGACAACTCGGCGTGCCACGTGGCGGGCGTCGTGCGCGCGCATTGATCGGACCCGCGCGGGGAGGCCTAAGAGGTGCGACACGTCCTACGGCGTCGAGTCATCTCTCCGCACGGAAGGTGGAATGTGTGCGTCTCCGATCTCCACCGGTCCACGAGTGCGGCGGCGAGGATCGGTCGTACCAACCGCGGGACCTCCTTGCCCGCTAACAGGCGATCACCTCCTCCACCATCCTACAAAGAGGAAGTAAGCCACCGCCGCAACTCGCATGTAGTGCATTGCGTCGTTAAATTGCATTCACGGTAAGTACATGTATGCGTAAAAGAGTGCAAGCGTTGGCAGCTTACCGTGGAACCCAGCGTGGGTCGATGCGAAGCAGCTCGTTGGGCACCCGAGGTCGGAGTGTCCCTAGCTCTCGGTTCTCCTCTGCGGAGTACCTAGACCGGTGGGTCGCATCGACGGTCCACGCCCAGCAGCTCGGGGCAAGGTCGCGCCATCGTGGCCTGTTACAAAGCAAATACAACAAATTTATCAGTAATTACATGTGCACACAAAATGAAATGCGAAATAACGAATTGTACCATACTCATCAAACAATACAACCGAAGTGCAGAGAGCCAAAAAAATCTCATATTACAAACATACGAAAGACAAGTACATGTTCGACGAGGCACACAACGTCGAGAATTACATTATCCTCATAGCTACTAACTGGTACATCGGAGAATTACATGATGCGAAAAATAACTTACTAGTACATTGAAAATTACATCGATCATTACAACTTACATCACAACTTACCGGTCCATTGAAAAATACAAGATGGGAACAACATGGAAAATTACATTATCCGCGGTTGCGACGCGCCTCGGACTCGTCCATATCGTTCCGAATGCGCCTTGTCCTTCGACGTCCGACCTTCAGCTTCAACATTCGGATGTCCGGTACCCATCGATGGTCCGGAGGGGCTGTTGTGAACGATCCATCCACTCGATACCCGTACACCTCGTGATGCCACGTGTTGAGAACGCTCGCTTGTAGTAGTACAGGAGGCGAGCGGACGGCAGGATTGATGCGTCTCGGCGGGCTGCGGCAATGATGTGCGAGCACGGCAAGTCGCGATGGCGTGATTTGGCGGGAGCACTCGCACTCACCGCTCGGAGTATGCATAGATGGGAAGTCCTCTCGGTGGCACCCTGCGACCTCGGTCACGCGATTGCACGTGGTATCTCCGTTCCACGCCACTCTCGGTGTAACCCGATGTGTGCATGCCTTTCTTGTTTTCTTGGACATGTAGGTAGACACAACGATTGAGTCTGACGATCGATTGTCCGACATACATGCTATGGAGGTCTTGTATCGCTCAATAAAATATCTCTGTGTCCCTAATAAGACACCCTCAACTATACCCACCGATGGAAGGCATCGGTGCCTTTCATTACCAGGTTGTAAATCTCCGCCGAGTTCGTTGTCATGATCCCATAACGCGAGCCGCCTCGTCATGCGAAGGACCATTTCTCCAAAGGCTCATGTCGTATCCAATCGGTGAAACTCTTTATCTTTGGTACCGGCCTCGCCGGAGGTTTGGGGTGCTCGGCGGCGCACACAAGGCTGTGGGGTCCTCTCCTGCTCATGGTACACCATCGGGTTCCTTGATGAACTAGCGGTACCTCTGGGATCCATTGATTGCTTCTTCGTTAGTTCGCCCAACGTCTTCCAAAGCGCGTCGAACTTCCTTCGTTGGTTCTGTTTGCTGAGCGCTTGAACATGTTCATAAGCTCCTTGTTCTGAATCGACGGAAAAAATTGGCACCCATGTGCCTCATGCACCACCTGCTCCTCAGTGCCGCCACTTTTCTTTGCTCCCACGACGGCGGACCCTTGTTGCATATCCACGATCGCCCTTAATGATTTCGCATGTCGGTCATGGATGACACAAACATCGAACTGTCGAGAACAAGCGCTAGCTTCACTCTTTCAAGGAACGGTACCAACTCTCCGTGTTTTCCCCTCTACGAATGCCAACTCAACCGGTAGAACACGGTTGTTGGCATCCACCGCGATCGCTGATTAGAATCGGCCCTTGTACTTCCCGTGAGGAGCGTGCCATCCATGCAAAGGTAGGCGGCGATGCGAACGCATTTATGCATGCGCCAGGCGAAGAATGCCGTTGCAATACCCACTTACGGTGCACACACCACCCGCGGGAAACTCCGCAAGGTCGATGGATGTACCGGGGTTCCTATGTGCGATTGCCACGAGCAAGTGGGAATATTCTCGTCTGAAGCCTCGTGCGTTCGAACCGTATTTCAGAGTGTCCTTTTGCTCTCCATGCCTTTGCGTAGCTAATCTTGTACTGAAACCTCTTCTCCACGGTTGTGATAATAGATCGAGGCTGCAGATGGGGATTGTCCACGATCTGACCATAAAACACATTTGCCACCCAAGTGGACGACAGATTGCGGTGTCCTGCTCCGCTTCTTCCATTCATGATCATTCTCAATCACTATGGAGCATTTCGTAGTCCTTCCACTTCCTGGTATGCATGCACCGCCATGGGCACGAATCAACTACGCACTTCACGTCGCAGTCTTTCTTGCTGGACTTCACAACCCTGAATTGCCGCCGGAGAGACATTGCCTGGTACTTTACCGCATCCATCACAGCCTCCTTGTCTTTATATATGGCCCCCTCCGTCACCTCGTTCTCACGATACTCCAATGCATCAATGTTCCCTTCATTCATTGTTAGGTCTTGAAATTGTAATTGGTCCACGCACGAGGATAGGCACCTCGGGCGTTGTCCTCCTCGTCAGTGCTCACCATCGAGGACTTCCTCATCCGCACGATCCTCCTCTTCCATCAGTCAACAATTTCCTCCACCTCCTCCCCTCGTCGGCCACCCCTCGCGCCTCCACGCTGTCTCCTCTGCCCCCCCCCCCCGGTCCCTTCGCCACCGCCAGTCTCGTGCTCCTCGTCTCGGGCTCCTCGTCGCCTTGTTCTTCGCATCCTTCTACATTTAGCGTCCCTCCCCGTAATGTCCACCCGACATCACGAACTTGCGACACCGATGGAGCTACTGGGTAGCTTGTACCAACAACATGAGCGCCAACCCGCTCTACAGCAAAACCAACATAACTCCTCCATGTTGATGCCGAGTTAATAGGAATCAACTCTCGTAAAAGCGGTCTTGCGCTCGGCTCACTCTCGCTCTCACACGCAAGCCGAGCAGTCTGGGCATCCAAGCGAACATCCGAGACATCCACTCCAACAAACCCTGTATGTCCTATCGCTCGGTCTACATATGCCCGTCGACTCTTGAAAATGATGATAGATCCACCCATCAGCCCTGTGCTATCTCCCCATCTCCATAAAATATTTGAAAATACAATTTCTCGGACATCTTTAAGCGTCAAACGGAAAAATATTACTCTAAAATACAATCTACAAAGCGTACATTGATCGTACTACAAAATTATTTACATTGCCTAATACATTATTTACGTAATAAAATTAGTAATACACAACCCTAATAAATTATATTTCTAAATATTACCTATAGTTTCTACTGAACTAAATTTCTACATACAAAATACTACATTAAATCTGCATATAGTGAAATACTACATTAAGTTTCTAAATACTACATACTACATTAAGTAACTGCTACATTAAATTTCACGAGAGCTATACAATTATAAAATTCTAAACACTACGCAATCTTAAAATTTCTAAATACTACAACAAAGTCCTAAATATTAAATGATACTTTAATTACGCAACCTATAAAACAATTCCTACAATTATCTCTAAAAAAATTCTTACAAATAACTATAGAAAAAAATCAGAAATTTACCTTTTTTTTTCCTTTTTTTTCTCTTCTCTCTTTCTTTCTTCCTTTCTTCTCTTCTTTCTCTGCCTCGCTCAAACCACAGCTGTGCATTGCGCTTCAGGCGAAGGAGGCACTGAGCTTTAAACAAGCCCGTCGCCCTACATGGGGCGATCGCCCATGTAGGGGGCGATAGGGGGGCTCACCAGACGACGCTAACGGGATGCGGCTTGGAGCCGTTGGGAACAGGGGCTAATCGCCCGTGTATGGGGCGATCGCCCTATACACGGGCGACGGGGGGCATTTTCGTAATTTCTTTTCTTCGGACGCATAGTTTTGAAAAAAAGAATAAAAAAAATATTAAAGAAAAAAAAATTCCGAAGAAACTCCCCAAAACGATCCGGCCGATTTGATCTTTGGATTCTTTGCTCCTTCTCCCTCCTGTGATCTTTCGGACTTCGGACGATCCGTCTATGTCCTTTGTTGTGATCTTAGTATTCGTAATACTAATTTGGTACATAAAAGAGATTAATTGATCGCTCAGTCCGAGTGTTCTTACCTATTTTTTCTCTTAATTATTTGCTAGATTTACTGTGTCATTCTTGAGTCTTGTATGTGTATGTCTGAATCAGATGAAATAACTAGTTAAATTATGATAGTTCCATTACATCAAACTCATACGGTTGATTAAATATTGCTATATGTGTACTTTATACCGTATCTATTTTCGTGCGATATCCACAAAAAAATATCCAGTACCATATTGACTCCGCTCCATATTCGCTTCGGATCAGTAAACGATATTATCCTCACCGTATTCATATTCGGCACTATCCATATCCGGCTTTGAGTTCGATAAAAAAATATGGTTTAGGATACGAAAAGAACGATATCTAACCGAATCCGAGCCGAGTGCATCCGCACTGCATGTCACAAGGCAGAAGGTTCGACGAAATGGCAAGAGTCAAATTAAAGGAAATACAAAGACGGCAACAATCAATATGAAGTAAATATGGAGATTTGTTAGGGTATGTAAGAAACATCACACTAATTTTGCCTTGAAATATGAAATACACCTTATATTTATGGATAAGATCATTCAAAAAGTAAGACTTATAAACTTGGATGGTGGGAGTAGTTATTTTTTTTTCTTTCTCTAGTCCTACCTAAATGCTCTTGAGAGGTTAAGGGTGTGTTTGGTTGTGTGCACCATCCTAATCTGTCTCGTACGAGTCATCCAGACTAGTCTTGGTCTGCATGAATGGATGCAAGTTGAGTTGTTTGGTTGCTTGTTTATGCATCTCACGGGCCTGCATTAGAGAGAAGCCCAATTTCTGTGTTTTCTCTATCATGCATGAGTGGACGCAATTGCATCCACCTGCCCTGGTTGAACACAAAATCAAACACGTGTCTAACAGATACAGTTGCATCCATTTATGCGATTCAGGCACCATGTAGGCAACCAAACACACCCTAAATGATTTTGGCATGTCATTTAATAAAAGCATGTATAATTATTCTTTTATTAAATATTTCATAGATTTATGATTCCTTATATACGTGCAGGGTTGATTGTAGATAAGTACAGTGAAGGGAGGGAGTATGGTTAAAACTTGCTCTTAGGGTATGTACAATAAAGTTACCTTAGTTTACTCTTAGTTTGTACATATCAGCTTTGTCTTGTGTGAAAGAGTGAGAAGAGATGAGAGAGAAGAGGGCTGACTCTTAAGGAAGAGCTAGCATGGCATGGGAAACAAGATAGATTAATTATGTACAAGAGAGAAGGCATAGTTATTGCACAACATCTAGAGATAACCTTTAGAGATGGTTATTGTACAAGCTAACTCTATTGCTTACTTTAGATGACATAAATGAGAGATGAAGTAAATAGTAGACTTTATTATTGTACTTGCTCTTATTGTCCTGAAGTACATACAACCATCACCTTACTAAATCGATGAATAAAGTACGACATAAAACAGCTACACCCATGTGCATTAAATGTAGCACAAAAGTATGCTATGGCCCTGCTCGGGACAGCTTATGGATAGCTCCTCAAAAGAAAAGCGATTGTTTGTCGAACGATAGGATTCTAGATAACTTCTTCCACAATCAGAAACGGCAAACTAACATAAAATCAGAAGCAAGCGGTGACCCGATTCTTGCCGATTCTCCATGAGCCACACGCGCTGCTCCCTTCGGGCCCGATGCCCCTCCGCTTTGTCGTCCTCCACCTGTTGTTCCTCCAGCCACCGTCCTCCGCCCGCCTCCTCTTCGCCCGAAGCCATCGTCTTCCTCCTCCGCCCCCGCCTCCTCCGCCTGAAGCCATCCTCCTCCTGTACCGTCGCCGCCCTCCTCCTGCTGCTTCGCCCCACCCACCTCCTCCACCACCACCCCGCCCTCCTCCTCCTACGCCGCTGCCGCCCTCCTCCTGCGCCCTGTTGCACAAGCCTCCTGCGAGCGCCACCAGCCAGTTCCTCCATCGCCGTTCCGAAGCCTCACTGAAGCTGGCTATAATCTGGATTATCGGACGGAAAGATTCTCCGGTCAGCATATTCTTCAGGTAGCCACTTCTCCAGACAGTTAACTATAATCCAGAATCCCCACGATTAAAAGCTGTCCTGAACCTGTACATAGCGGGGAGATATGTAGCATCACTTGGTAGTCAAGTTGGTAGGTATCGAATTTATTGTATGGTTTTTCAGCTGCGAGTAGCAGACGGTACCAGGGATCCAAATTTTGGCGAAATTCGGTGAAATTTCGCCGAAATTTTGGATTTCGGGCCCCCCGAGACCTAAACTACCGGCCGGAATTTTTTTTGAAAATGCTATAGAAATTTGTTTTTTTTTTCGACGAGATTTCAGTCAAACTGGGCGAAATTTCATGAAATAATTTTGGATTTTGGTTTTTTATGGCCGGATTTGACTTCAATTACATCAATCACCCATAAAAAAGTGATCTTTGATGATAATTTGTCTAAAAACTTATTTTTTGAGACATTTTAAAATTTTGGCAGAAACACTTTTAGAATTTTATAAAATTGAATATGCTTTGTAATGCTATGAAAAATTTATGGTATTATCTTAAGAAGTCTAGGATCAAACAAAAAATTTTATAAAATATTTCAACTTCATTTGTTATCTTTTAAAAAAAACAGAATTAGTATAAACAAGGTAGTAACAGTGTCAGAATTTTAAATCTTTTTTCATGTTTGATCATCATTTGAAAATTTTATGGTAACATTAGTGATGCATCAAGACTATATATAAAATTTTTCAAAATTTTCTAGAATGGTTTGAACTATTTTCATTCGGTTGAAATTTATCGGTGAGCCTTGAGTTGCACTGTCCGGATTTTTAAAAATTCATGAAGCTTGATCATCATCTGAAATTTTTATGAGAACATTAATTATGTATCATAACCAAAAAAAAAAAAATTCAAAAGTTTCTAACGTAGTTTATAGCATTTTTCATTCGGATCAAACTTATCGGTTAGTGTTTTATCAGGATAGTAGCAATATTTGAATTTTTTAAATTTCCTCAAATGTGATAATCTTCTGAAATTTTTATGAGAACATCATTGTTGTGTCAGGAACTTCCAAAAAATCTTTTAAATTTTTTTGACATCGTTTGAATTATTTTTCGTTTAGTTAAAATTTGCCAAAATTTTAGGATATTTCGGCGAAATTTTTTTGGTAGAAAACAAATTGGATTTGAATTTTGAACTAGATTTGTCCGAAATACTCGAATTTCACCAAAATTTTGTGTCCTGATATTTTATCCGAAAACGAAATTTGAATCCTTGGACGGTACACGACAAGGCAGTTGCAGTGTGGCACTATCGGTTCAAAAGGCCGCGGTCAATCCCAAATTACTTTAGCAGCAATTTTACTTCAGCCTTGCTGTAAAAGATTGAATCGAATACAAATTTTAGAACAGATTCATCAATTTCATCCACTTCGGCTCACTTACATCTACTGCTGGTGAGGTAGGGTAATTAGCGGAGTAAAAGAGAAATCACCGACAAGAAGAAGCGCAAGAGTACAAGCACATGGACCGATGCAGCTCAGAAGCTTCAGCCTTCCACAGAGCAAGACCAAAATCGAAAGAAACAGCGAGTAGTACTGTAATTAATTTACACATGCCCTTTTACAATCAAGCCCCCTCATAGATCTCAAATTACAAAACAACCCCTCTCAAGTAGGGGCAACCGGGCAACCAACCAACTCAAGATATCGGTCCTACTTACTCGTCGTCGCCGCCGCCGTCGCCGAAGAGCGAGGACCGGTAGTAGAGCAGCGCGAGGATGAGGATCAGCATGAGGGCGACGCCGATGGGGGAGCCGCCGACGCGGTGGACGGCGTCGGGGGAGCCGCCGAAGGCGAAGACGTCGGCGAGCGCGGCGGCGCCACGATCGGAGGAGAGGAGGCGGATGAGGAGGAGGAGGCCCACGGGGAGGAGGAGCAGGCCCACGGGGCTGAGCACCTCGGCGACGGCGTCCGTGAGCGCCTCGCCGCCGTCGCCCAGGAAGAGCGGGCCCGCCACCACCAGCCCCACTACCACCGCCAGCAGCAGCCCGTGCGGCGCCCCGCGCGGGCCCCCGTATTGGTACTCGTCCGCCGCCCCCACCATCGCTCGCCGCGCGCTAGCTTGCGAGTCGCGAGTGAGAGATCTTTCTTGGGTGGTGGTGTCTAGTTCTACTGCGAAGCTTTTAGAGCGCGCAGGGGTGGGAGTGCGAAATGATGAACCAGCGGGACTCGGCGAGATAGGCATGTGAGGCACAGTGGGTGGAGGGTCACAGCCAGTGGGCTCCATGGGATGGGCCCACGTGCAGTGACACAGGCTGAAGGGTTGTGGGGGCAGCTCAGATTGCCGTTCGTGAAATTTATTTGGTAATCTCTAATTTCAAATCAAACAGGGTTCATCAGTTGATTATAAAGCCAGAATTGAGAGAACTGTTCAGTGTTCTAGTTCTAATTTTTTTTTCAGAACTAGTCTTTGTAGAATTTTTTTTGCAAGAATGGCCCTATTTCGCACAGGGGAGCGCAAAATTTGTCGGGCCACCATACCGCGGCAAATACAATTGTCGCGCGCTCCCGCCGCGGAAAATCTAAATGCCGCGCCCTTATCCTGCAGAAATTGCATTTCCGCACCCCCATTCCATGACAATTGTTCTGTTGTCGGTGAATTTTGCACCGCCAATTTTCCGCGTACCTATTCCGCGGCAAATAAAATCCCTGCGCTACAGTACCATGATAATGCAGCAATTCCGTGCTACAGTGCCACGAGATTATCTCCTGTGGCACTGTAGCGCAGAGAGGAGCTATTTTGCAAAAAAAAAAAAAAAGCTATTTTCGAAAAGAAGAAGAACTAAGGGGCCAAATATGCTATTCATTCAAATTGAGATTGATAAACAGCTCTTCGGGCCATCTATGCACTAACCGTAGGTTGGACGGACTATTTGTCTTATTTTTTACTTTAATTTTTCCAACATTTTGATCCTATGATACATGTGGGTTGTAAGCCAAATTGACTACCCTAGGCAGCAGCCTATACTTTTCTACAAATAACACACAGCTCATCGTAATTACGTCTGAATGAATAAAATACTTGAAGATCATCGCGACGTGTATCCAATGAGACCGACAAGTTGGCCCATCGAGATACAAACTACCAAGGCGTTAAAGCGTGAAATTTTGTGCTTGCCGATCGAATGGTAATCTGCATCCATTTGCCAGTGATCATGTAAAGCATCTATATTAGGAGGTTCTCCCTAGGCACTTCGGTTTAATTATTGGATTTTGTATGTTCGGTTCATCCAGGGGATCAGAGCTTGACTGCACGCATTTGTATGCAATGCATCCCGAAAGTTCCACTGAATTTCTTTAGACAGTTCAAGTTCAGAAAAGCTTCAGATACCCACTCATTGTCTGCACAAGCACAAGTGGGGACATGATCTCACCTGTCAGAGCCGACACCCTAACATGGCAGAAAAATGGGGAGGCAATTCAGATCTAAAACGCGCGAGAGAGGTTATTATATGTGTCTTGTTGTCTCCCCTGCGCATGATGATCATCAGAGGTTCTCTCAGCTTCGTCCACGTGATCCCAGGCTAGTCGAAGATCAAACGGATTGTTCCTTTTGCTGCAGGTTACAGCTATTAGTCTTAGTCTACTACGGACTGATCGCGATACCACATTCATAAGGTGATCTCAGTTGAGTCAATCGGCCTGTGGTTCCGTACGACCGACCTGCTAATTGGAGGTTAACTGATTAGCACTGCAAGTAGGGGTTTCTGATTGTTGCATGTTGTTTTAAACGGTGCAGTTTATATGGAGATAATCGCAGTAACACTCGTCAGCAAAGAGAGAGAGAGTTAACCATGGGTGACGATGTTTTTCTAGCCATTATAGCTCAGACTGAGATCCATTTTCACATCGTTGGAAAAGGTTTCGAAATCCAGACATCCATTGACAGCAACAGTGCCAATTTTACGCTCACGTATCCAAGTTAGGTGCGTAACCACATAACTGAGCAGGCTTGCTGAATTCAGCTTGTGCCTTGCTGTGCTCCCATTCCAGATCCCATCCCAGGTAGCGCGATCTCAAAAAAAAAATTCCTCAAAAAGATAAAAAAAAAGAGAGAGAGAAGAAGGTAAGCTGGTAGAAGAAAGGGATATTACAAACAGTCTCGCGGGAATTCTCGGCATCTCAAAATACAGAATCATAAGTTCAGCTACAGCAGACAGATCGAAAAGCTGAAAGGTGGCAGCGAAGGAAAGCTTAACAGTGGCTAATACTCTGCGACGATGATCGTGGAACGCTGGTTCCAGTCTGCGATTTGGCTACTTCTAGTTCAGCTGCTGTAATATATAAAACCTGCAGGGGTATCGAGCATTCGCTTATTTGGAGAAACTGACACGAGCAAGATTTGTACTAGACTAGTAGGGAACCATTCCAGCAATTGGAAATTCCCCCGAGTACACTTTCCAAGTTTGAGGATGTCTCAACACAAAATCCCCGAGTCACATCCCACGAGATCATTCACAAATCAATGTTCAACTCTTTTGAAAATTTGCAGCTACTACTTAATTTGCACCCCACTTCACAAAATTGAGATGAATGTATCATGATACAGGACTAATAACCTATCATTTAGCCAAATGAAGCAGATCCAGGATTATCTTTGCATGTGCTTTATTTATCCCTATGTTTTCTGAAGGATGAACCGAGCTCAGTTTTATGTCCTTGCAGGATAGCATTGGCATGGTCAGTGCTTTCTCATGCTCATCTAAATTACTCTTCCTCGTCTGACTCATCCTCAGAGCCACCCTCCACCTCATCATCAGGCCCATCCTCTGTCTCTCCCTCCACTTCTTTTCCCTTCTTTCCCACACCTTCTTTTCCCTCTGCAGTATGAAACATAGAAATTCAGCCATAGTAAAAGCAGTAGACGTTACCACAGTATCAAAGGAAGCTCACCAGATAGAGGGTATAGGACATCTCCTGAACATAGCCCAGATTCAACTTTAACTAGGCGCATAGTCATCCTTGGTCCAATCTCCTGGAGTCTTACAGCACTTTTTCTTGATGCCCGGTTCAATTTGTCTACATCACTTGCTAGACTTACAGTTGCTGCTTCATCATCTGCTTCACTCTCTGATCCATATCCAGCTCTGGCAAATGAAAAAAAGGTAAACAAAAGGGTGTGTTATACAAAACAAGATCTGAGGAACAATGGGCATTGGTATAATACTTATAAAGAGCACAATATAAGGCAATAATGTATGAATCATCACTCATCTAATCTCAAGTAACAAACTATCGAGTTGTAATGAACAGGACCAAATGCAAGTTAACTAGTTCCAGTTTGTTGGTTTCAATTTTGAATCCAAAAACACTGGATAACAAACTTGTTAAATAGCTCATCCTTCATTCGTAAACATCAAATCTGAAAATAAAAATACAAGGGGGGAACACCCAAGGTTAGTCATCCAATGTTGAACAGTGGTCTTGGAAGACTTAAGAGATGGGGATACATGTTTAAGAGAACAATCAAACAAGCTGATATGAACTTCATGGGAAGCTTCCAATTATTTCAAGCATAGGGATGTCTTCCAAACTGTAAAATTGCTCAAAGGACAAGTTCAACCTCTCGCAAATGCTATCATTTCTACATAGTTCCTGAGTGTTAGGCCCAAGTCATCCATTCAGCAATGCAGCTGTTGGAGCTTCCTATATTTGAAAGCATATAAGGTTTCCCTTCAAATTTGAATCTGTATTTGTTTTATTGCTTATCGCTTAACAACAGTTTTCTTATTCTTGATGGCATATGGCAACCGATTTAACAACATAGGATTAATGCTTGTAAGCAAAGCAAGACTATACTGGTACGAATCGAATACAACAGTAAGGTGTTAGCAAAGCTACCACATGCTTGGCAATATGTCCTTACAATGCAGTGTACGAAAGATAAATCAGTTCTTACTTTGTCACATAATCACTAACATCTTTAAGGTCCCTTAGGTCTGGCACTTGATTGTTCTGCATGAGCTTTCTAATTTTGCGACTGACCCCAACAGGTTGGAGCTTGATGGAGTAATGCCGGAAATCAATAACGTCCTTCTCTTTGTCATATTGTAACAACAGAATCCTTTGACAGGTTGCCAGCTTAACCTACCATGTAAAATGCAATGTCATTTTAATATGCCAAAATAAGACACTAAGTTCCATCATGAAGTCATTGCTTGATACTTACAGTGTCTGGATCAATAACAGGGACCATATACCGAAAGAAGGTAACCAAACTCTTGAAAGGCTCGCCAAGACCAACGAAGCCGCTAAGTACAACCTGTCAAACCCATAAATTTCCACACAAAGGTAAGCTACCAGGTAGCAATATCCTAATCAAAACTATCCTAATTAAAAAAATACAGCACCGTGGTATGTACCAGAGGTGAGTTCTTGAATATCTCTGAGGGGCACCTCGGCCGCTGCTGGGAGTTTGCAATGTCTGCTGAGAGAGCGTACTCCTCTATCTGAAACGTGTAGGTCGGGCCCTGCGGCGACTTCGCGAAGCGCAAGTGCGGCAAGCTCTTTGGGTTAGAAAGGATGAAGAAATGCGTCACACCCAATGGGCCGGCAACGTTGACGAAGTCCTTGAGGTTGTTCCGCTTCTTCTCCTGTCGAAAGTTTCAAAATCACAGCTCATGAGCATGCCAAGAAACGTATTTACTCATGGATTGGGGCTGTGACGGAGGGGCTCAGGATAGGGAGAGACCTTGAGCTTAAGGGCGGTGTAGGGGAGCATGAGCTTGCGGAGGTCCTGCTGGAGGTGGCGGAGCGTGGAGGGGAGCTTGCCGCGGGAGAAGACGAAGCTCTTGGGGATCTTGGCGCCGGTGACCTGGTCCACGTTCGCCATGGCGGCCTGCTGCTTCCGCGCCAAAGACGCCGGCATCTTCCATTTGCCCTTGCCATTGCCATTGCCCTTGCCCTTGCCGCCGCCGCCGCCGCCGCCGCCGCCGCCGCCGCCACCGCCGCCGCCGCGCCCCCTGTTCGTCTTCTGCTCCGGCAAGAACCAGACGGGTCAGTCAAATCGAACAAAAACCAAGCAGACGAGACCATGCAAGGAAGGTTGAAGGGGTCAACAGGCAGAGAGAGAGAGAGAGAGAGCTCACGTTGCGTAACCTCGCCATGGTTAGGGTTCTTGGAACAGCAGCTGCGTTCGGAGACGGGAGGGAGGCCGAATTGCTGATGCGTGTGTCGTTTGGGTTCGGGGTTAGGGTTTTAGCTTCGTGGGTCTAGTGTTGACGGGCCGAGATGGTGGGTTATTATTGCTGAGTTCTCCCGAATTTCAGGGCCGAATAGCGATGTGCTCGGCCCAGCTCAAAATAGATTTATTTTTATTATATATTAAAAGTTTGGTCAACAGCTCTAAGAAAAAAATGTAGAAATTCAATATAAATCTAAGAAAATTTAGAAACATCCGGCACTCAAATTGGTGGACCATAATTACATATAAACCACAACCATTGGATATTGTTAAAAAAGAGATAAATATACTAAAATTTCTCATTAAAAAGAAAAACATCTAGACCCTCAATCTTGTGGGCGTTAAGTACAATTAAATTTCAGCAGTTGGAGTATTATAACCTATTTAATCATGAAAAAGAAGTAAAAAGATCTTATATGTAATTCCAACTAAATAAGAAACCTACCGAGACCTTCTGGCCTCACCCGCTCCATAGAAACACCGACGCCACAAAGAAACAAACGACGGTCTTCTGATTAGTGCACCAACGAAGGATAAACATCAGGCATTGCTTGTAAGCATGAGGCTTTTCCTTGTAAGCATGCTGTAAGCATTTAGCCTCCTAATTTATTAATTATATGGTTTTAGTTATTAATGACTATTAAATCATTAATATCTACTTTGCTTTGAGTGTGATTAATACAAGTTAGATTTTGTTGATGGATATAGGTTGTTCTTGGTCTTTCATGGATCATATATCATCGATCATATATGAAAATGATGGCAAAGCATGTTCTTCATTACGATTAAGGATCATGTGGCAAGAAATGATCCAAGGAGTTGAGTATGTATCATGTTAGTTGATAGGTCTTTCTTTTTTGCTTTGGCCATACTATCAATGGGGTTTAAAGCTAGTAACTTGAGTTTGGTTAGGTTGAATACCTAGTTGTGATACATGTTAGGTTGTTCTAGCTCAATTCTAGCGAGAGAGTGCCAAGAATCAAATTGTGGTTGAGAGGATCTCAAAGTACGAATCAAGATTCAGCCAAATCAGAAAAATCAACACAGACGGATTATCTGTGTCAATTTGTACCATTGAGATGTATCATCTCTCTAGAGAGAGTGTGTTTCTGTGTTTAAAAATTTACATAGGGGCAGATCATTCGAGTGAACCCGTACCATTGAGGTGTACCATCTATTCGGAGATGGTGTTTTTGGTGTCGAGAGTATTTTATGGTGAGATGTATCATCTGGTTCAAGGTGTACCATTGAGACAGATAATCCGGGTTGAAGCCTACCATTGAGACGTATCATCTACCCAGAGAGGATGTTTTTGAACAATGTGAGAGACTGACGATACATCTCAAGGTGTACCATAGAGGGGAATGATCCAGGTTAGAGCATACCATTGGCCCATATCATTATTCCAGAGAGGTTCCACGGAATGTTTTCACTAAGACGAATGATATGATCAAGGCAGATGATTCGGTTCAGGTAGACAATCGGGGTGGAGGCATATCATTAGAGTTTGTATAACTGCTAATTTTTTAATTGTTGGAAGTAAGAAAAATTGAACTGAGGCAAATGATCTAGGTCTAGGCATATGATCCGATTCTATAGGCACTTCTCAAAAAAAATTGTTAAACGGCTATATTTTGAACCAAGAGGATATATAAGTAGATCATTGGCATCTAAGTTAGAATCTTTGGGACTCCATTACAGTGACTTGCATATTGAGGAGTTCATGGGCACTCAAGAGCTTCAAGTTGAGATTTTTGGGAGTGTGAGAGAGTACATTAGACCCTAGTGTGCTTCCCTCCTAGTTACTTGATCTTGCTGGGTTCAAGCGACATATTTGGGCTTATTACTCTTGAAATTTGGTGATTCCTTGACAGGCTTGGAGGCGTGCTCTTTGTGACCTTTTAATGAGAGGCTTGTGGAAGGCACCAGGTGGGTTGTAAAGGTTAGGATCCATTATTCGGAGAGGAGAAGGACTACCATGAGTTGATTACTTGAATTCTTGCACTAGTTAAAGTATGAGCTAGAATCTTACAAGAGGGCTCCAACAAAGACTGGGGGAGATCGTCGAATCACCAATACCTTGGTAAAAAAATCGGTTGTCTTTTTGTCACTTTTACGTTTCCGCATTACTTTTTGTCTTTCAATTCCTAGATCACTAGATTTTTGTTGGATTGGAACTTAGATTGCAAAACTTCACTAAACGTATGTAGAAGTTGTTTAGCTACACTAGAAACCTTAGGCACCTAGGTTATGGTAGAATGTTACAATTTTAATTCAGTCAATAGCAAAATGTATCACAATCCACCCCTCCCTTGGACATCGGATCTATTTCACACATGCTCCTTTGCCCGTCCTTTAGCCATACTGATCTAAAGCAGCCTATGTAAAATAAGTAGTTTATTTCCCTAAAGTCAAGATGCATGTATCTATCTATCTATCTATTATCTTCTTAAAACAATGACAAAAGAAGGCACCGCATTCATTTTCAAGGAGTAAAAATTACCATATTAATTGGTAGAAAAAAAATAAAAATATATACAGTTGATTATGATGGATCCCTATCATAACATTTTGGATTCATCGAAATACCATGGATCGATGCTGCAGTTTGTAGGACTGATACGATGGAAACCTATCCTATTAGTACTCAATGAAGTCCTAATCGGGAAAAAGAGAATTGACAATAAGATCTTTATTTAGAAAAAAAATCGACTTAAGTCCTGTTTGTTTAGGCTTAAGCTTTTTGGCTTATAGTTTAAAGTCAGTTTTTAGACTTAAACAGCTTAAAAGCTAACGGCTTTATACATTGTAGAGGTGAGTAATTTTACCATAATTTTAGTGGTATTAGTCTAAAACCAATCCTCAATAAGCCAAAAAAGCCACTTTCCAGTGGCTTTTGGCTTTTAGTTATATAGAGGCTTATGGCTTTTGAAAAGCCCAGATAAAAAACTACCTATTTGTTTAGATTTTAGATTTTTGGCTTTTAAGCCAGTAAAAAAACCCAAATAAACAGTGCCTTAAAATGCCCACGGCTCTTGTCAACCATACGAGTTAAAAAAACACCATCATGATCCACGACTCCGATCCATCGTCGGTCGAGTCCAGACAGCCACTCCGGTGTAATGTATGCATCGAGCTAAGCTAGCTCCTCGCTCGTGTCCAGATCGCTCTGCCATCTCCCGATTCCATGATGCGTCAATGATCGGTGTCTGTTCGCTAATCTCACCCGTTTCGGCTATTTTTCTCGGCCATCGATTGTGTGTTTGATTTGATGGTTGCTTTTGATCCGCTCGCTGCCCAAACTCAGTGAAGGTAGGCGTTGTGATTAACATATTTTTTAGCAAATTAATAATACAACTATATCTGATGGGATCTTTAAATATTACAAGTCTACAAACATGGTTATGCATGTCGAGGACTCCTATTTAGATATATCTCTGTCGAAAAAAGGAAAGAAAAGGTCGATAGCGAGTAAAAAGAATAAAAAGACTAGGAAATCAGTTGCGCTCCCTTACGAAAAAAAAAACAAGACGGAAACCGCTAGGGAAAAGATTAAGGAGCGTTGGGACAGTTTCTGGATTAGGGGAGAAGTTACTTTTGATTGTGAGAGAATCGGGTCGGGCTGGCTGTGTGCGGAGGTGGAGGATCGGGCCAATGAGAATTAGCGAGAATCAGTTGGCACCTGGCGGATTTTGATTTTATGTAGATGATAGCTTCTGATTATGGGAGAAGCTGTACAGAATCCTCCCGTTCGGTGAATAATCCGATTTGTTTTAAGCAAAAGCTATCCCTAAGGGGTCCTAAAAAGCTACGAGCGATTGGGGGAAAAATATATCAAAAAATCATATTGAAAAAACGGAAATACTAAATAACGGTATAACGTTTTGGAGTTGTTTCGATGGCATAGCTGCATGTCATTCGATCAAGCCTGGAGCTGTTGGATATATCAATGGAAAGCACGAATTCATTCCCATCCACTCATTTGGCTTGATTTTATCCAAAGAACATCTCCTTCGTTGTGGTGCACAAACTCTCCCTCCCCCCTTACGATGGATTTTGTTTACACACCAAGCGTGTGAGGAACGTTGCAAGAGGAAAAGAACCACCATGCTAGCAAGCTTGGTCAGCGCACTCATGGCAGACGTGGGGAGCGTGGTGAGCAAGCCCAATGACTGCAAGGATCTCTGTGCTGCGCGAGCAGTGATGCATTCGGTAGTGGTAGTGGTGCCAGAGAAGGAGCCAACAACGATGCAATCGCAACCAGAGTTGTTTCGATGGCACAACTGCACCCCCTCTAGTTGTAAAGAGAGGCCGGGGTGGTAATGACCCAGCACTGGGTGGTGGCGGGCCATAGACGACGATTGAGGGTGGTGGGCGATGTTATCTGGCGGGATGATCAGGCAAGGACCAAGAGAATATTAGATTAAACGGAGTGCCCAGTGAGGGAGGGGAGCCAGAGGAGGTGCATAGAGCTGCGACGACAGCGACGACTGAAGAGGGAGGTAGGAGGTGAGGAAGAAGAAAGAGAGGGGGGAGACAGGAATGGCAGCTAGAGTAGAGATAGATGGTTAAATACTATACCATTCGGATTAATCCAAACAGTATAGTTGTCCTCTTGAAAAAAAAGATAACAGGTCGTTGCATCCTCCCGTAGTGTAAAAACTTGAGAAACCACCAGTCACCGATGATGTAAGCATCTTGTTGCCCGCACATGACCGCGCTGCGTGACCGGACATCGAAGCATCTCGCCACCCGTGTGCACCACCATATCGTGTGCTCGATCACGATCCGCTAGAGTTTGCTGACGTTGCCAAACTTTTTTTGGATCGACTACATACCTACTATGGATCAAGTCGACGATCATGCCGTGAAGCCATGACAGCAGCAAATGTGAATAGCAAGGGACTGAAGGCAGAGGATCTACTATATCGGGCCGTACCAAAGGCCGATAGATGGAGACAAGTTGCCACCATACCATTAGTCTGATAACTGTGATGAACATTGCATGTACATATGCGCTCCTAAAGAGGTATATATCTTAGCACATCCGGTGTAAAATATCTTTGTCGTGTAAACTTCATAAAAGATATAAAAAGACAAATTTAACTTGAATAGTGATATTTCACTGTCTAATGCTATTCATCTAGCTGTTTGTCAATTTCATATCTTTCAAATACGATTGAGTTTGGTTTTCAAATTTTACTAGGTTGTAGAAGCTCACCTCCCTACATTTGGTAATTTAGTGAGAGTTTTTCAAAACTTGTACACGTGGTTTTCACAAAGTTTACATGATAAAAATGGTTTACACGTATATTCCATATATCTTACGAGTATTAGTGCGTACCTAATTTAGTTTATACTCTAACACTTTCGTCGCGGTAACTCCACTCGATCTCTCTATGCAACCTATCAAACAAAAAGTAGGCTTAGGATCTAGAGCATAACAATGCCTTTTAATTTTCAGAAAAAAAGATATAAAAATTTGCACCACCTATTTTAGTATGGAGATTCCTCTGCAGCTTTATTTTGGATAGTGTGGAATCAATAACTAGCTTTTGGCATTTGGCAAACACCCGTGTGAAATCAGCGATGCCACAGATCTTCAGAGGAAACTAAGATAAGTTAGGCCCAGTTTGGAACTAGGAAACGGAGCCGTAAGGTCTTAGCATGAGGAGGGCAGGTAAAGAAGTGTAAAAACACTAGCTACGTGCATATGTTACAACATTTGTTCGAAAAAAGATAGAGTGGTATTAAAAAAAGAAATAAAAGAAGTTTGATATGAACGCAAGCGTGAAAATAGACGATTGAAAAACACAAAAAGCTTGCAAGAATTACCTTTTGGACAGGTAGTAGGAAGTCACAGAAAAAATATAGTAAAGTCTCATGCGCTGGCTGCGTCCTCGATCCTACCGAGTGAAAGCTAGGTTTGCAAAATGGATTTATTGTACTAGGCAAGGTAGCGCGATATGCCACGTCACGTAAAATTTGGAACGAGGGTTCTTTTTTAAAAAAAAGGTAAGAGGATCTTAACGTAATGCAGTTGAATCCATCTCAATTACCTAAAAATGTCAGTTGATTTTATCTAAAATATGTCAATTCATATGGTGTATGTGTAAAATCTCAAAACAATATAAGGTGAATCACGATGTACCAAACAAACCACAAAAAATATCAAAAACCTGCATCCATATTTACCAAAAAAAAAACTTGTATTCAGGTAGGCTACAGACCTCCAACACCATAGCCTTGGTGTTATTCGAATGTAGTAGGCTAGTAATATGTTATTGCAGTAAGGAAGTGCCCAAGGCCTCTGGCTTCCATGTATGTACTCTTCACTTGATTAATAGTCACGATTAAAGCTAAGAATTGTATTATTACTGATTGAAAAAACAGCGAGTGCGATATTGTTTGATGCAAAGCCAATAGTAGCATATGCAAGCACCATATAAACATGGAAATGGAGGAGACGAACCTATCTAGCATCTCTGATAGATAAGCTTACAGACCTAGGTCATGCTAGTGCATATGGTGACCGGCTAGAACCTTGAGATTGCATTTGCAACATGCGCAAAGGACCTTTGAGCAGAGGCAGCATCATCTCGCCATGGGCCTTCAACATCTTGGCATTGACATCACAAATATGAGAGTACCAAGTGCACATTTGTCACTTTCAGGCCATGTGGCTTTGTGACAACTGACAATCCTTTCTTCAGAGTGCAAGGATGAACTACAGCATGAGCGACACAGGGTTAAATAAGTAACATGTGAGGACTAAGAAAGACTAAAAAGATAACTACTAACACATGCACTTAACTAAGTAGTTTACCTATATTGAACGTGCTGGTGCGTCGATGTATCCCTGCACTTCTTTGCAAGTCCAAAATCTATAGCATAAACTGAAAGTAGAAGTCGTGAGCACCTTGTGCTATATGGAAAACCCAAGAAACCAAGCATAGAAAAAGTAAATAGTAATGATCAACAAATGTGGCGAATGGCGATACCAATCAGTCGTCATGTAAATCGTACACTTCATCAATGAAGGCAGTGGCAAAGGTTCATAAAACATTTAGTTTGATATCGAAGTTCATAAACGACAGGGACAGTTCAGAAATAACTCCATCTTATATGATTCAATGCAGCCACACTACTCAAAATTAAAGAGATCCTTTGAAATTCAATCATTAATCATGACAAAGCGAAGGATAATACTCTGAAGATACGAACCATAGAATTAGTAGGTTCTTTTAATGAAACATGGTGGGAGAATGAATCAATAGGTTCAGGCTTTCGAATGATCATAACACAAACACAACAGGGCTTACCGTATCCATTTCAGAGCAAGCATATGAACATCACATATTTATTGGTCAAGAAATATCATTTATCTATTAAGATTCCAATGAACTTCCAAGAAAAACACTAAACTTGAAATAACATAGGCGAAAAGATCAAACCAAAGTAGCACCTTCCTTTCTTGTATAAAGAGCTCCTGCAATAGATGAAACAAATATGAGCTAGAATGGTAAACAACCTAAACGGATAGGAAGCATGAAAAAAATGTGGAAAGGAGTGCGAGAATGACATACCAGGGAGACAAAATTAGCTGTGTAGGAAAAGAACCAAACCAAAAGTCCGAAAATTTCCATTCATGCAAAGTATCTGAAGGAAAAGAATAATCAGGGCAATCAAAGTGAACCGATCCTACGCATCTGAAGAAGGACAATATTATGACCTCTGCGTACATTCACTTCAGACAAAATGAACAAACACCATATAAAATATAGACTGTATTTGTTGATTAACTTACTGGCATACATCCAAAGGGAACATACACTGTAGACGCCAGTAGTTGATAAAAATTCCCAAACCTTTGCCCTCCGGTAGAGCAGTAGGAGTGTGCTTTGTCCCGTTAAGAACCTCTGTGGCAAGGTGAAAGATCGAAAAAGGCGACTAGAGTGGGGGTGAATAGGAGCCAAATAAAATTTTTCGAATAAACTTTCCCCCTAGAATTCAAACCACCAAAAGACCAGAAAGAAACTGTACTGGTCGGGTATCTCTGGTCGGATGAACAGTACCCCCGACCTACAGAGGTCGGATGAACAATACTCCCGACCAAAGATCGGTCGGATGAAGCGATACTCCGACCAAGTGGTGGATGAACAGTACTCGGGTAAATAGTGTTCGGGTGAACAGTATCCCGACCGGACGAACGGTACGCCCGACCTGCGGAGGTCGGATGAACAGTACTCGTGTGAATAGTATTCGGATGAACAGTATCCCGACCGGATGAACAGTACGCTAGACCTGCGGAGGTCGGATGAACAGTACTCGGGTGAATAGTGCTTAGATGAACAGTACGTCCGACCTACAGAGGTCGGATGAACAGTACTCGAGGGTCGGATGAACAGTAAAATCAGCACGATCTTAAAAACAGAAATCGATGTAACTTTTGATGGTGATCCAAAAACGATGAAACTTGGTGTGCACCTCCCTAAGGATGTCAGAACCTATTTCAGTCATCAATCGAAGGAATTGATACCAAGGTTCCGTCCTTTTCGATTTAACAAATGCAACACCAAAAAGCGAGTCACGAACACGACTTCACCCTAACTTGCTGGTGGGAGTTGATGGTCGAATATCCTTGGATAACTCTCCACAAATCACAGCAAGTAAGTACACGAAGAAACAACCCTTCAAGCAGATAGAAACACTATCCAAAACTAGGCACGTAAATTGGTTTCTTCCAAAATCGAATAGAAGAGGTTGTAGATTGCCTAGATGATTGGGATATGATCTATAGAAGATTCATCCAGCAATCTTTCATCCTTGGTAATAAGAACCGAAGCCAATCAAGACTAACGAATCGCAAGTCACACGTTTACGCACTTTAAGAACACGATTTACAACTTGCAACAAGAACGCAAGGATTGCCTAAATGATTGAAAGCACCGAATCCAGAGAAGAGTTCATCAATCATGAATTTCAAAAAGGACTCAGAAGCATGTAGAAGGAGATGAGGCAAATCCAAATTACGTAAAGTAAATTGCAAGTAAGTAAATGCGGAATTTAGATAACAGAATTTAAGTGCGTAATGTAAATACGTAAGAGAAATGAAACAAGAATATAAGTGAAGAACATTTTATTTCTGGAAGGGGGGTTTACAAAGCCTCACAACAAAGTGGGCAAAACTCAAACGAGCAGCAAAAACCTCAGAACCTTCCCAACCTTCAAAGAGGGGAGGCTGCCCCTACCCTTCTATTTATAGTGACCTGGGATCAATTCTCACCTTTGGATGTCCTGCTTCAATCCTAAGCCAACATTCAAGAGCCAAGATTTGATCCTTACACTGTCACTCTCAACAACTCTCAACTACTCACGTAGACTTTCCTCACCTGCTCACCCCCAAGGAGACACCCCTCTCCCTGTCTATTCATAGCAGGCTTGGAACACCTACCACCCTTGGATGAGCCTCTAAACTCTAGAGCACTCCATCAAGGGCTGAGATTTTACCCACTCACAAGGCTATGCATGGGCTCACCCGAAACCCAACAACACAACGGGTTTTGCACGCTTTTCAACTCACACTAACTTGACCCGCTACTCTATCTTCCGACCGCGATCCAACGGTCCTCCTAGATCGAGCGGCTCCAAGTTAGCATCTCATCCATTCCTTTGTCTTCTCGGCTTGCGGCTACTCCGGCCTCGGTCATCTTTGCGACACCTTGATCGTCGGACCTCGGCTCTCCCGGCCTAGTCCCGATCCCTTCGCCTCACCATGACCTAGCTCCAAAGTCCCGCAACCATCATAGACAAGGAAACCACATCACATAGCAATGTCCAACAACACATATCCATCTCAACGAAAGATATACACTACGCGATCGGCAAAACCACGACCACACATGGTCCGACCACCGGTCTCCATCCCGACCACGGACGACCGCGGTCTCCATCCCGACCACTCGAGGTCCGACCACCGGTCTCCATCCCGACCACTGAGGTCGACCACGGTCTTCGTCCGACCACTCGGGTCGACCATCGGTCTTCATCCGACCACTCGGGTCGGATCATCGGTCTTCGTCCCGACCACTCGGGTCGACCACCGGTCTTCGACCGAGAGCCCCGACCACTCGGGTCGGACAAGCGGTCTCCGACAGCCAAAGCCTGCACCACTGGGTCGGACAACTGGTCTCTGACCAACCAAAGACCTGACCACTCGGGGTCAGACGACTGGTCTCCGACAACCAAAACTCAGACCACTCGGATCAAACTCAAATTCAAGCACATCATGCTAAACCACAGTCAATTACTCATCACCATCAGGGATAGACCTCCACATGGTCTTTCACAAGGAAATATAATATGAACAGCAGGTGGAACATGCCATACATATAACTCTCTACTATCCATCAAACATTCCATCTATTATAGTAGTCGTAGAAAAACAAAAAATGATCTTCATCTATTAGATTAGTTGTAAAAATCGACTCTCTTTTAATGACTCAACACTATACTTATTGTCGATGATCGGAACCGCTGGCGCCGGCTACTCCTCAAAAGGCGCACCGGCAATTTCGGGCAGAGAACGTGAAGCGCCACGGTCGCGCCTCTTCGGCTGTTCCCCATCCGAAAGTGCGAAGCATCGCGTCCCGCGTCCGCCGTCCTCCCTGTCAAAGACACGAGGCGTCGCAAACCGCCTCCTCGACTCCTTTGTAGGAAATAAAAGTAGCAGAGCCCGAGCGTTTCCGGGCACGACCACATCGACAACCTCCGAGGGGTCCCCGGGAAAAAGGTCGGGCTCGAGGGCTTCCGAGCTCGGCCAAGGAGCCGATCCCTCCACGAAAAAACATCAAACTCAAGAACGTTCCAAACTTCAGGGTCGTCCCTTGAGCCTCGGGGGCTAGCTGTCGGGGATCGGTACCCTCGCCACGTATAAGTATCCCCCGGGTCTCGTGATAGCTTCCTACGAGCCCGGGGGCTTGTCTCCGACCTAGGAAGGTGCGCTCCCCGGGCCCAGGCTCGGGTCCAGTGAGCTCGAGCTCGAGCTCGAGGACAAGAATCCGGCTCGAGCTTAACGCCACGACCTCACTCCTTCCAGGGTAAAAACAACATTTGTAATAATAATTTGTCTATTTCGTGTAAAAACTCTCCCCTGCGTAGGAGTTAAAACCAAACCTGCCCCTGCGCGGGAACTAGGGTCGAACAACTCCCGTCAACTCCTGAACAACTATCGTCATCTCTCAGCGACTCATGTTGACCTCCCGCGGTCACCGGACATCAGCTTCGTGATCAGGTGGCGAAGCTCCTAGCGGGCTACAAAGACAGGGGATCACCCCAACCTAAGGGGAGAGGCCCCGTCCGGAAGAAAAACAAGACACCTCCAGTCGGAACTCTTGAACCTCGAGAGGAGACGCTCCCGCTTGTATTCTCCCACCGAGCTTCATATACATCTTTCGCCTCAGGGCAAGACTGTAGTAGAGCTGTTACCCGACCTCAAGGGCTCGAACCAGTATAAACCTCGTGTTCATCGCTTTCTTCTCCGACATACACCCTGCAACGCGCACCATTCCCGAACGAGCACGACATCGGGCCTCGCCCTCAAACGATCTACTCACATCCCCCCTCTGCGTTCGGCGGTTCCGATCGTCGACACTTATATTTTCTGATTTTATTGCCACATGCGAACAACCAACTGGAAGCATAGTTCTAATTCTGCTTTCTATTACTTCCGCATCTTACAACTATAAGAAAGTATTTCTATTGCATGGAAAAGGAAATATGATTTTGTTTCCCTGCCTTTAAAATTTTATAGGTGGCTCCAACAACCTTTTATATGATTTTTTGAATTAGATCAGTCTACAGAAAGGTCTTAAAGTGCACAAGAAAACCTGGCTAGAAAAACTATTCTCTTTGATGGTCTTGTCAATTTTAGCAAGCCCACTGCCATCATTTCGATTTCTGTAATCACTTTCTAGCAGCAGGTCGGGTTTATTGCTCACAGGTGTTGGAACTGCACTGGCTAAAGCATTAGTGTTTGGCTCTGTAGACTGACTCTGCAGTTTAAATCAGATAGTAAGCTATGAAAAGTTACCGACAGATCCATCTTGATTGGAATTGAAATATAATACAATTGGCAAAACCATGCTAACAGAGTAAATCTAAGATAAAACAACCGATTCTGTAGTTTTGAAGCAGCGCACATAGCTCAAAATTTAAATACGAGTATCATTGTTTAGCTCCACCATTATATTGACCCGAAAGGATTAGCTGATTAAAATATTAACCAGATGAGGGAAATGCAAACCAGACTTTCTTCTAACGAGCTTGACAGGTGGGGGAAAAGCATTTGAACAATGAAGGTCATCATACTGTGCATGACAATGAATCGGCGAGCTAGATTTCGGGTGCCTGGGCATCTGGGAGTAGACGATGGTGCGGAAGGAGGGAGGAGGAATGCATCATACACCAAATTAGAGAGTTCTCTTGTGGATTAGAGAGTAGAAGAGGGAACCCTAGATTATTATGTATTGCCTTTGGATGTATGCTAGTAAGTTAATCTAGTTGTATCGGGCATACATCCATCTTGATCGTATCTGCAAATTCATCTCATATCGATTGACTAACGCACATGAACGGCAAAACATAATAATCTAGTTGTATTGGGAAGGGAAAAAGATGGGACCTTTGTTCTTGATGAGGACCTCGCGGCACACGGAACTCCTCCACAATGAGCGGCCGGTCGGGCTTCCAGTGCGGAACTCCTTCACCGTGAGCGGCCGGTCGGGCTCCTAGAACACCGCGACCGACATGAAGCTTGGCCCGTCAGCACTGAGAAGAAGCGACAGAGGGTGTCGAGGCGGAATGGGAGAAGGGGACCCGTGTGAGCTCACCGTCCCTCCGCCTCGGCCTCCGCCGTGGGAGAGGTAGGCTTGCCGTAGAGGCCGAGGCCTAATCTCGTATCGCCACAGTCCTCCGCCTAGGCCTCGGTTGTGGGAGAGGTAGGCTTGCCGTAGAGGGCGAGGGCGGCGCGCGTGCAGGGACAGGTGGCTAGAGGCAGAGGGTGCGGGGAGAGGCACGAGGTGGTAGGGTCTGGGAGAGGAACAGGATAAGCGGTGGAGGCGACGACGATGTGGCCGGCTGAAGGAAGCGGGAGTGAGGGAGGAGAGTGTCTCGTCGAGGCCCTCGGGATATTGTGGAGGGCCTTTCCGAAAATTCAATGATGTGGACGGCCTGGCTGCTCGGCAAATCTAGGTGCTATTATATAGTCTATATACTATATATATATATAGGAAAATGATTCCATACTCCTGGGTGTACGTACTCTCACCTCCAGTATACCGTTTAAATGACGTTGTTATACCTCTTTATCCTTTTGAGTATACTCTAATACTGATTATAAGATACCCTAAAGTGAGTTCCATGAAAAATTTCATTAAAGTCCACCCTTTGTAGCATAATTTGTTTATATATTCCTTTTACATATGGAAAAGGGTATGTAGCAAAAAAAAAAGGGCTCTGATGAAATTTTTTCAACCATGTCGCATTGGAGTATCGTAGAATTATTATTGAAGTATATCGAAAGTGATAAAGAAGTATAAAGTGTTCATTTAAGTGGTATATTAGAGGTGGGAGTATGTACTCCTGGGAGTACGGAAAAGGCTTCCTATGTGTGTGTGTATATATATATATATGAAGCTACAACAGTCATACAAATATTAAAGACCCATTCTAGCATTTCAAATGGTACAAGTAGAATAGTATCAATCCCCTATGCTGTCTTGTGGGTTCACACTATCAGACACGTTATAAGAAATGAACAATTCTAAAATCTGCAGTTTTGTAATATAAGTTCTTCTAAAATTTGTAGTTTTATAAAATAAAAACTAAAATATATAGTTTTCTGATAGTTTGTACAAGAAACATATAGTTTTGTAAAATTTAATCAAAGTACTAACACAAAGTTTAGCAATACTTTTACATAACCACACATACAATGGTTCCTTGTTACAGATTGCCACAATCGAGAGGCTCTGAGTCCTCTAAATTAACAAATGAACAAATAGCCCCAACCTCAAACAGGGTTTACAAAACCGAATCGAGGTTAAAAATTTAATCTCAGTCGGCACCGATTTTCGTCGAAAATCGCCAAAAACCGAAGGGTTTCAAAATCAAACTTTTTGAAAAAAATAAAAAATCGACCGATTATTTCAAGAGAGAATTTTCGACGGCCGATTTTTTAGTGATTTTTAACGATAATCGAGCGGTTTACGGCACATAAAATTTTTCAATTTTTTTTATTTTTTTTAATTTGACCGGTTTATCGACCGGTATAGTTTATTGAACCGGCTCGATACGGTCGAAAATCACGATTTTCGTCGATATTTGAAACCCTGGCCTGAAAGGCTGAAACGTGAGAAGGCTAGAATTCATAGTTCAGTTTGTTCGATGTGTCGTGTAGATATATTCCTCATGTGAAGGGAATAGTCGAATGTTTCAGCAATTCAGAGTTCACAGTTTCCTTGTTGAAGTATTCGAAGTTCAGAATTTCAGTACTTCAGTTTCTGCCCCTTAAGTCATCTTTTGCCTCTTGTTCGGCATAAACAAATGTTGTTCCCAACAGTCACAATATTATTACGTTTTGTGCTGAGCTGTCTACAAGCAACTGACTAAACTGCTAATTGGTTGGTTGGCCGTTGTTCCTTGCCTGGGGATGCTCTCGTCGATTCTTGACGAAGCTGAGACGTGGATTGATGCTGAAGTGTTGGTGTTGCCAACTTTCTGTGAACTTGCAGTGTGGACGACTGTGGTGCAAACCCATGGTAGGGAGCTCCCTTCAGTTCATGCAACGTAGTCTTGGGCTTGCGTTGCGTTGAGTTGTTTTTCTTGTTGGTCTTGTTGTGTGTTACCAGTCAGGATCAAGATCAAGAGTGCACAAATATGCAAAACAGTAGCTCGTATCTGATAACGCTGGGGAAAATTAGGACGGACAAATGCCAGCAGTTTATACACTATTAGAACCACAATATATACCGGACAATTTCATGTCTTCTCGTTTCTTTCTTTAGTTTCGGCAAGAGACCAGCTGGTAGCACGGCGTAGGGTATTGTTACTTATGATGATCATGGCGTTGATCAGCTACTTCACGGAGAAAACGCTGAGAAACGCCATGGACGAACGCACGGAGGGACGTACGAACCGGTATACGGGAGATTAATTTGCATAATTTGGAACTGCTACTAATTAATTTGCATGATTAGTAGCTGCATGCGCCACCACTTGAAAAAAGTGGGACGCCCACTCTATTATGCTCAAATAGGATCATGTATACAAAACACCAGCATTTGATAACAAATCATTAGAGGGTTTTTTTCCCATTAGAAAGAGTTTTTCTAATACGAGAGCAATTCGTAGAAAAAAGTTAGCTCTGATAGAAAATTATAAAAATTGTTGCGTTTTCAAACGGTCAGATCTCGCAGAGTTGGTGGACGATGGAGTATGCAGCAAAAGGCCAACAAGAAAAAGGAAGACGATTCCAGTTTCCAACTACCAAATAAAGGGAAAAAAATAGAACAAGCGTAGCTCGGGTGGTTCTCTCGCTGGATGAGCTTGCGGCTCGCTTGTGTTCGAATCTGCTCAGACGCAGGAGCTCAATTTTCTGTCTGGGCTAAAGTCTCATACGGGAAAAAATAAAAATGATTATACACACGTACGCGTTCTCATACTCTAGAAGCCCTAAGATCTCATAAAATTCCTCTTTAACATGTGTAGCGGATACATAGACCGTCGAGTGCGTGTGAGTGGTGCCTCTTGTACCTACAAAAGAAGACTGCATCAACCGGGCCTCACAACCTCAACCGTTCGATCCGCCCAACCCAAATATTTATAGCCACCTCCCCCGCCTCCTCAAAACCCTAGTATCGTCTCCGCGCAGCCGCCGCCACCGAAGCAGACTCCGAAGGGCAAGCGAGGCGATCGAGAGATAGAGATGGCGCGCGGCGTGGCGGCGGCGGCGAAGGGCGGCGCGGGCGGCAAGAAGAAGGGTTCGGTCACCTTCGTCATCGACTGCACCAAGCCCGTCGACGACAAGATCATGGAAATCGCGTCGCTCGAGAAGTTCCTGCAGGAGCGCATCAAGGTCGCCGGGGGCAAGGCCGGCAACCTCGGCGAGTCCGTCACCGTCTCCCGCGACAAGACCAAGGTCACCGTAACCTCCGAGGGCCCCTTCTCCAAGAGGTATACGCGCACACGCCCGCTTGCTTTCCCCCAGATCCAATATTAGCTTGCTCCTAGATGTGGTCCTCCTGTAGCAACTCTTGAAGCCTAGAGCGGATGGATCGATCTGTGCGTGTTCTTGTGCGCGCGCTATGTGGTCAGCTGGTCGAGCTTGGCGTGGCGGCGCTATTAGGCATTCGGTTCCATTGGTGCTTCAGTATTGAGTTATGTGCAGCGATTGAGGCATTTTGGGGACACGGAGTAAGGAATGCATAGTTTTTGTACAGCGTAGAGACGTTTCCATGATATGTATCCTCACGTGCGTTTTAATATTGGAAATTGATACATGTGTTGCTACTGTTGTAGTAATACTTCACTTGCAGACTTGCAATTTTCGCACTGTAATACCATGGAAACCTTGTTCTCGGTTATGCTTGTTTTCGAGGAGCAGTACTCTCTATTTCAACTTAGCATGACATGGAAGTCAAGATTCTTTCAGCTCCTGTTTTAAGTTCACATGAAATGGAAGTAGGATGCTAAATTACCATAGAACCAACTTATGTTAGGCTGTTGTTGTATTACTATTGCTCTCTCTATTGATGAATGTTTATGCTTCTGGCAGTCCAATTGTGTCAGATTTCATGCCACCGATATAGTTTTTTATGACAGATTCTTAGCCAATACTTGTTGCCTATTGTGAGAATGTCTTGACTGATTTCTTGTTTGAGGCCCCCTAAGTGGGGCTGTGGTCTGGACAAGTCTTTATTTTAACTCTCTAATCCCTACTTTACTGATACTTAGTTGATGTTGAACTGCATCAATTTAACGCTAGGTCCTTTGCTCATTTGCATTTTATATAGGTTGCATGCATGAATTCTGTTGCTTTTCTATATTGCAGATCAGGTTCTTTTGTTTGCTTTAATCTGAATATTGCTGGTCTGTTCTCAGGTACCTGAAGTACTTGACCAAGAAGTACCTGAAGAAGCACAATGTGCGTGACTGGCTCCGGGTGATTGCATCCAACAAGGACCGCAATGTCTACGAGCTCCGGTATTTCAACATTGCTGAGAACGAGGGTGAGGAGGAAGATTAAGATGCGCTGCCTTTGTTTTATGTCTTGTGAACTTTTGAACTGGTGGGAGTACCTATGCGGTAGTCTTTGAACAGCTGAGCTTTGATGTTTAAATTATCTGCCTATGGAGCTTTAATGTTTAAATTATCTGCCTCTGTTTTTAAGTGTGGTGAACTTCGATGTGATGCTTAGATAATCAAGTTGAAGAATTGTTGGCTCTCGCTTTTGTAGTTCGTCAGAGATGTGATTCTTGTGTTCTCTCTGCGGTATGATTGGTTCAGTGCTGATTACTAGTGTCCAGGGTTAGCAAAATTGGTGTGGGAAAAATGGGGCGAAATTCGAATTTCGAAAATCGGAAATATTGAGTTGAAAATCTGTCGAAAATTGTCAAAATTGTAGAGTTTTAAAATCAAAATTTTTGAAAAAATATTTAAAAATCATCTATTTTAATAGAAAATCGGTCGATTTCTAGGGAAAATCGGCTGGCAAGCTGGACTTTTTGGGGATGATTTTTTTGAGCGATTTTCGTCTTTTGTCATAAATTTTATTGAATTTTTTTGAATTAGACCGATTTACCGAGCTGTTTTAAAAGCCGAGCCGCGCCGATACAATCGAAAATCGCAATTTTCCGCCGATTTTCGTTGATTTTGCGAGCCCGGCTTAGGCCTTAGGAGTCAGGACACTGCCAATGCATGGTTTTTATAATCATATCTAAAAACATCCATATCATTAATGAATAGTATTAGATACTACCTCTAACTTTTTATATCTTAATATGAACACACAGAGAACAAATAAATATCATATCTGGATACGATTCTCCTCTTCTCGATACATGTTTTTTTTATCATGTTTGGATACGATCCTCCTCTTCTCGATGCATGTTTTTTTTTATATCTTCCTTTGATTTGTATACCTAAGCTGTTTCTCATAAAAAAATAGCTTCTATCTCTCTTTCTTTAACCTTCTTTTACATAAGCATTAATCCTATATGACATGTTGAAGAAACGGCTGACATAAGAGCATTAGGAGTGCCCTTAAACTTCCGCGGGGGCAACGCTGTGGTCGTGATTGCTCGTGGATGTCTTGCAAAACTTTATAACGAAGACGCCTCCTGCAGGCTGCATCTGTTCCGCGGTCGAGCCATTGCCGTAGTCTCGACCAAGAACACGCTGTGCAGCCTTTCAGGCTCCTGCGGCCTGCCGTCTGAAGTGAAAGCTGATCAGTGCGTTATCAGTTGCTTTCTTGCTGTATCAGTCACACTGGTCTATCTACTCTAGTCTAGATCAAACTGAAGGGAAAAAAATTACCTCCACATAACATATGGAGTGACTTATCAAAACAAACTAGCTATATACATTAAACAGTAATTATCAATATTGTCAAGTCTAAGCAGAGGGAGTGTTCTCTTGAGTCAAGAAAGAAACCGAAGAAATTATTCAGGGTTGGTTGCTCACAATACCATTGAATAGCCTTTTCAGGAACGTCGACAGATACAATGATCTCTCGTGAGATCAATTTGGTCCAAAATGCAGGAACAGGTTACTCAGGGCATCACTTTCACTAGCAACATTTATTGGGCAAAAAATCACACCCCATTGAAAGTTTGCATAAGCTGGTCAAAAGAAAGGGAAAAATACAGCAGCTGTCTGTCAGCTTGGCTAACTATGTTCATATGATCAAGCAAACGCAGGGGCAGGGGTGCAACCAGTGGCAGGCACAACTTCGGAGGCCTTCTGTGCAGAACTGTACTTCTTTGTGATGAACCTAAGATATGTCATTCGTCAGTTACTGGGTCATCAGTTGCATCATATTGCAGTGGTAGCTAGCTAGCGTTTACGCATTGAAGATTAAAGTAACTGAGCATCTGCATTGCATCTTAATGGTATGTGAAATACTCCGTCCAAGTTTATAGGGCGTATTTCTTGAATGGTTTTGTCTATAAATATAGGTATATTTCATGTTCCAATGCAAAAAATTAGTGTGATGGTCCCTTTATACCCTTAATAAATATTCAGATTTACTTGATAGTCTCTACATGCATGCATTGAATATAGTACTTAGAGATAATATTTAGGAGTAGTCTATTCATTCTTAATATCTCTTTGGTTTATATGCTAACAGGAAATACACCCTATAAACTTTGACGGAGGGAGTAACATTTCAAGGACAAGCATAAAAGTAAAGGAAGCTAATGCTAAAAATTTGGTCAAATATCAATTATCTTCTCCTTGGTGAAACAATCAAACTTCAGATTACATAAGACATACAAGATATTTCAGCAGATAACATGGGAGTCGCAGAAGCATCATAATATCATCTTACATAGAGGTTTATAAGCAATAGGTACCTGAAGAAATCTCTCCATAGCAATTCAAACATTAACCAATTTGTCCCAGCATCAGATGTGCCATCACCGTTCTTGGGTGCTGACCCAGATGGAATTGCTCTGGAAGGAGAAGGAAATTGCCAATTATGTACAAAAGCGAATGAAACACTAACATAACGACGAGCCTAAGAATGTTCCTCTTCCCTATACTGTTCAACAACGTCACATACCTAGTAGCATGCTTCTTTAACTCCTCATACATGAAGCGTGGAGAGAGGCACCCCGTAGCAAGCCATGGAGAAATTTTGCAGGAGAAATTAGCACCATATATGCTATCACGAGTACTGTCTTTGTCTGCTTTGTTTGGCTGCATACAGGATTCTGCAGCAAACTTCTTCAGCCTCTCCAGAGCTTCTGCCTCACCACCAATGAGAGTAGAACCAACAGCAGGTTTTGAGTCCTAAATGAACAAATTAGCCTTTTTAATTAGGGCAGCACATGTAGCGTACAGTAGGATGGACATGCTGAATCGAAAGGGTGTAGGGTACAGGTGATAGGAGCATATGAACATGGTATAGTATAACTAAAATAAAATATATATATTATCACGCAAGTTGCACAATCATTATACAAGGATATGAGTAGTAGCAAAATGATCCTATCATTGATGTCACTGTCCAGTGTCCGCATTCTACACATACAAAACCACCTACAACACATCATTTCATTTCAGCATCGATGTCACTGTCTAGTGTCCACATTCTACACATAAAATTCATAACAGGCCTCAAATTACAGGTTTAAGGTGTCCTTAAATCAATGAGACGATGGGGAAGTATAAGACCAAAGCAAGAGCATAAGCATCTGGTGCGACTCATTTCAAATGTTCCAAAATAGTGCACTGTTCTGGAATGTCACAAAGGTGAAAGACAAAACAAGCTAACACACAAGAAGGCACGACAATGCTAAACAATCTGATTGCAGAACAAGTGGGATAATGCATTTTACTGACACAGTACTTATTGCCATATAGTACTCCTTTTTTATCATTCTACATTACTAATACGCACCAAAAAAAAAAAAAACTTGCCTGCCCGCTTTGTCCCATACTGCTAACTAAATCTTACCTCATGCCCGTGTAAAATTGGGTAAATTGACCGAGTAAGTTCTAGCACTACCTTCACAATATGGCCAACAGGCAATAATTAGGCCATACCAAACTAAATGAACGAAGCGACCAACCTTACCCAATTTCCGTTCCTGACCATCAAAGATCCATTGATCCAACCTACCAACGGAAATGCCTAAGAATGGGATCCTTCACAACAATCGACAAGCGAAATGGTTAATGGTACACAAGCATGCTATAATTGTACAATTTACTGAAAATTAACGAATTCCATCAAAATTTTGCCACATAAAAAGAGTGAGCATGGACTTAAATGTCTTGGAGCATTGGCAAGATGCTAAAATTTAGCTAAGGCTACTAGATTCTTGGAGGGGCGCCCACACCGAGGTGTTGGGAATAACGTTTACTGATACAACGATGTACGCCATACTATAGATATGCTTAATCATTTACTATACAGTAACTGTACAAACATTTACACCATAGTACGGGTTTAACGTCACCGGGCTAGTGCAAAGTTAGGATTAAGTAATGCAACGGTTATGTTATGATCTTCTTACCGATACACCAAAGGAAGTGTGTTACTGGCCAGGCAAAAGGGGAGAATATTTCTTGTGGGTAAAGCTGTACACCTCTGCAGAGCGTAAAACTTTTCGAAAAGCCGTTCCCGCGGTTATGGGAGTCTTGGTGCGCCAGCACTAGTTAGATGTTTTTATTTTCATAAAACTATGGATTCTATCAGGTATTGGTAGAAAATGGTTCGTGGATATGGTCATATCACTCAGGTTCGTGAATTTCTTTATTCGTATTTACATACTGTTATTTTATGTATTAAATTGCTTTTACTTAAATTCCGTTTGCAATCTACTATTCTATATTTATATTTCAAATTGGCTTTATGCAAATTAACCGTAGAAGCATTTCCTTTGAAATGGTCTGCATATATTATAAGTTTTGCAAAAGTCTTGCTGAGTACAAAAGTACTCACCCTTGCTTATTTGTTGTTTTTAGGTGAAGAATCATATTAGCCTGACGAAACTTATTTGACGCAGGATTCGGGGATGTTAATGATGAATTTTTCTAGGATTTATGCCTTGTCAGTTGCCAGAGTGTAAATTTGGTAAGTTATCTTCTAAATTTGGTGGAAATTTAAATGCACAAGCACTTCTGATTTCTGAGTGTAAATGCTAAATTTTCTTGAAAAGAGTAAACAAATGTGCACTAAATGCAGGAACCTAACTTTACATGGTATTTTTCTTAAGTTGCTGTGATGTAATGTTTTGCAAATATGCAGGTCAAAGGAGAACCAAACATCTCCTACATATGCTCAAGATATTACCGAGCACCAGAGCTCATATTTGGTGCAACTGAATATACTACTGCCATTGATTTGTGGTCAACAGGCTGTGTCATGGCGGAGCTGCTTCTCGGACAGGTTATATACATGCATACAATATTTTGTTTTTGCTCTCTTGCTTGTTCTGATAACATTCGATCATTCATCATGTAGCCTCTGTTTCCTGGGGAAAGTGGAGTTGATCAGCTGGTTGAGATTATCAAGGTGAATTTTTTTATGAAATCTTAAAACTGTTTTCTCCTGTGACCTGTATTCTTGGCAATGACATGTTCAGTCAGCCACATGACCTCTTCTTTTTGGCGATGTGATATGTTGTGAGCTTTTTCACCCTTCTAACTACGTAATCACTGTTTAGATGGAAGCCTGCATGCACCCTTTCTTTGATGAATTGAGAGATCCAAACACTCGTCTACCTAATGGGCGTCCTCTTCCTCCTCTCCAACTTCAGATCTCAAGGTATCATAACTGTACTGAAATAGCAGTAGTAGCAGCAAACCTTTAAATTTACTGATTCAGATGTCATCAACATGAACAGAAGTATCTTGGTTACTATAGGCTTGCCTTCTTCTTGTGTTATTCTGCTTATTGAACAGAAGTATCGATAGATTCACTTATAGTTGCCTAACTATGTTGGCCGTTCTTTTTGAGGAATAAACCATTTGGTGGTTAGAATTGTGTCATGAGCAACAACTCAGTATGTGCCAATTGTGTTTTTGCCTGATGAAAGGTTATAAGAATTGAAAGTACAAGTCACTTAACTTTATCAACAAGTAACAGAAGACCTCTGGTTACTTCTGTGAAATTGTATATGATGTGTTCTCTGATATTTGCATTAGTTGCGCCAAATATGTCATGCATCTTATTTTGTAACTATGGCTGTAAAGTAGCTGATTTGTTTCTGAAGCTGTAGCTGATTATGATCTTTTCCATCCTTTGCTCAGTTGTCAGGAAAGAGAAGTTAAGTTCTTCACAGAGACAGAGGAGAACAACCAGATGTGAGGCCCAAGGACTGCTGTCCCATATTTTCTCTGACTTCAATTGAACAATTCTAGAAGTCACTGTTTTAGAGCTTGTTTGGGGGGTTTACTGGTTTTTCAGAAGCTGAAGCTGGCTTTGAGGCCCCTCAAATAGGGCCTTAATATGTAAGGGTTAAGATGAACCAGAAGCGTTTATTGTTGTAGGTTCAGATCACAAAATTAATGTGCTTTGTAATATGAGCACGACTGTTTCTTGACCAAAATATGAGTGCGACCTTGTCTATCAGTCATGATGCATGACAGATTTGGACACTTACACATTAAGTTTGCTAGAATCACACGAATAATTGGGTGTGCAGAGGTCATATTATAGTGCCACATGCTTCTTGTCTTATTACACACACAAAAAATGTAAGGAAATATTATGAGTCAGGGTAGTCTAGTCTTTTTGCACACAATTCTCTCATTATTAGATCTAGAGACAATCTCGTAGCCAAACACTTTCTCTGGCAGCTCCAGATTCTCAGTTGAGTTGATCCAGCTAGCTTCAGATTCACAATGGAGTTGATCCAAGTGAGAAGCTAGATCTGAGCTGTAAAATTCGGAGCTAGAGCCATACCAAACAGGGCCTAAATATCTAAATGTGCAACACAAGCGAGATTCTATCTCTGGAAGCCGACTCACCTGTGCCATTGCCGGTGACGCAGTGAGACCAAGCTCAGCAAGCGTGGGGATCTCGCCAGGCTCGAGCACATTCTTCATGGGCACGCACTTGACCTCCTCGGGAGCGTCCAACACCTTCCTGACCTCCATCCCCTTCACGGCCTCCCTGAATCCGCCATAGTTCGACGGCATGTCCTCGATCCGGAAGGGCAGGTCGTCCAAGTGGTACAGCGTGCTGCCCCAGAAGTACTTGACCTCGATGCCCTCCTTCTCCATGGCCTTGCTCACCCTCTCCTCAGCGCGGCATTCGTCCCGTGAAACCTCCCCGTGCGCGTACACGGCCTCAGCGCCGGCCGCCCGCGCGACCTCGGGGATCACCACCTCGGGCCTCCCCACCCGCACCACCAGGTCGCCGCCGCGCGCGCGGAGGCTCCGGCGCAGGTCGGCGACGGAATCCAGTAAGAAGTTGGCGCGATAAGGGCCGGTGCGGTCGAAGCCCGCGGGGGACTTGCCGAAGTCGCGGGGGTCGAATACGAAGACGGGGAGGAGGGAGGAGGACGCCCCAGCGGCGGCGTGGAGAGGCTCGTGGTCATGGAGGCGAAGGTCGGCGCGGAACCAGACAAGCGTGCGTCGGCGGCCCGCGGCAGCGGGGGCGCCGGAGGGGAAGGAGCGGGAGAGGTGCGGCGTGGAGGCAGGGAACGGGGAGAGGAGGGAGGATGCGGCGGCGTTGAGGCGACCAGGGCGGCGGGAGGAGGGGGAGGCCGCGGCGGAGGCGGAGGGGTGGAGGCAGACGGCGAGGGTGGATATTTGGGTGGGGAGGTGGATGGTGGAGGGGATGGAAGCGAGGGTGGTGGTGGTGGTCGGGGCGGTCAGCGTGCGGAGGGAGAGGGAGAGGGAGAAGGAGGCGAAGGGGATGCTGGGGTCGTCGCGGGGGTGGGCGGCGGAGTCGGAGTCGGAGGAGGCGGCCATGGATGGCGAGGTGGCGGCGGCGGTTGGTGAGATGCGGGAGTGGGAGAGTTGGAGATTTGGTTTGGATGAGGAGTGAAGAGAGGTGGTGGGTTGGAGGGGAGAAGAGTGGAGGAAACGGGGGAAGGTGGTGGAGAATTTTAGACCCCCACCCCACCAACCATTCGAGGTTTTACTACCAGATTTCGCTATTTTGTCACCGCAACAACCCCTTTTTCAGATGTTAGTTTTTTTAATGACAAAAAAGTATGTTTTCTGTACTAACGGCCAATGATTTATTTTGCTCCTAAAAAAGAGAGGGGTTTTATATTAATTTACATAGATAATAAAACTAAATTTGACTTGTCAATTGAAACTCTGATTTGACAACGTTGATGGTTCGCTGGCTGTACTTGCTATTTTGTTTTGGAAGTCATATATGGTAAACTAGATGAGTGACTACGGCGTGCCACGTCGTAATCGCTGCCTCCTCATACGAGTAAATCGAGAAAATATGTGAAATGGTTGAAAAAATATAAGCGTAATTACGTGTTTTTTTTCATTTATTTGGTGTCCTTTCATGAAGGATTCGGGATTTTGCTGATCGAAAAGTTATTTTTTGTAAAAAATGGTTGAAATGATGTAAACGTAATTACGCTTTTTTCGAAGATCTTTCACGGAAGGCCAACACGTGGCTGACCTTATTAGCCACGAAACTTGCAAGGTTTATGATATAGTATAATATGTTAACCATTAAGGGCATGCTTTGAAACATGGCAGTTTGTCGGGACCAGATTTCCAAATCCGAACCATCTGTGTATAACCTGTGCTAGTTCAGGAAAAGCTAGCACACACAGTGGAAACAGTGATGACAACACATCCATATCAAGATTCAAATAATATTAATTAAGCAAAAGAGTATTCCAATTATTACAAATAAGTAGCATCATAACTTGAGTTCAATAACAAACAGCGGAAACAAAATAACAATAGCAGGATAAACCCATCCATTTGCCCAACAGGCAATCGACTGGGGTACGCGTCCTAGCATTCCGGATCGCCTTCATCATAACCACAAGTATAGAACTCGTAGTCACCTTCAACTTCTGCGAACTCCTCTGTGGAAAGTTGGGGAAGTTGCAAGGGTGAGCACAAAATGTACTCCGCGAGTCTTGAAAACATAATGCATGATAACTATATGCAAGGCTAAACGATTGAAGGCATAATATGGCTCTTTTAGCATAAAGCAATGTTTAACTGTAAATACCAATAGTAATTTCACAAAGCATCATTTGACCTAGATGTAAATAGCATAGTAATTGAATTTGATATGACAACTAAAGCAGGTTTTAGCTACCTGACTGGCTCCATTTGCCAAACCATAACCCGAGAGTTCCATCTGCTCATGGATTCCCAAACCACCATGTTCATTTAAAACAAAACCATGAAATCTACAATGTGCAAGCGTACCTCTCCTGCCCTTAACTGTGGGCACGGCTACTTAAGTAGTTTTAACTCTACAGAGTGTGTACACTTTACCCACAAGACATGATCGACTCTTGTTGCCAAGCTATCAACATATTTCCTTTGGTGTGTCGGCAGAGAGATCATGACAATGCCTTTACAGTGTACAACCCCATTATTAACCTCGCCCGCTAAGGTTTCACCGCTGTTAGGGTTATAGCTGCCCAGTACAGAAGCCCCCTCTTGCGCCTGTCATCATCTGGCACTCACCAACTAACGAAGCTAATAACGAGACACACAAATTATTTAGCTAGGTCGTACCCATATAGACTTGTGGTTGTACGGTAGTGCTTGGCCCATGATAATACATGCTTCGGTCCTTAATTGACCAGGGCGAAACATTCACATTCCAAGGTCTCGTGCTTTCTGCACCCGCCAAACATCCATCTGCCCTGGTCTAAACCATGTTTTCCACTTTATTTCATTTAAATAATAGCAGCAACACCAATTATCGCGATTCTACAAATAAGTTTCAACAATGTTTGAAGTGATTCCCATAATGGCATAATACCGAAACGTTTAAGCTGGACTAAGCAGTTCTACTGTCCCATGCTAATCTACTGGCTATCACCGAATAAAATATCTAGTATCATCTAGGGTGACAAAGGTTTGACATGATCAATACCAATGAGGGTATAACAAATTCTGGTATTTAACTATACTCTAAAACTATATTTAAAGTACATTGCATAGAAGTAAGCACGCCTAATTTAAAGCAACGTAAGCTTTTTATAAAATATGGGATCAATATGTTCAAGGAAGACTTGCCTTCGCTGCCTCCTGCTAGTTCTACCTCCGACTGCTGATTCGTTTGAATTTCGACTGCGTCGTCTACACGCGAAATGAGAGCAAATAAATAAAACAAATTCAAACAAAATTCAAAAATTAAAAAGAATGGTACTGGGAGATAGATCATGAATTTAGATGAATTTAAAAATTGAAATCACTGGAATCGGAGCTCGAACGAAGGAGAACGGGCTCCTGAAAGTTCCTCGGATCAGAAATTCAGAAAAATCAGAAAGTTTGACACGTGGCAAGATCTGATTGGCTGGAATTTCGGATTTTCTGGAAAATCAGAAAAAGAAAAAGAAATGCCGACTGACATATGGAGCCCATGCGTCAGTGGCACGGCTCACGGTGAACCGGGTTCACAGAGGCGATCAAGGACGACGTGGCAAGGTCTACCGACGAGGACACCACGCGGCGGCTAGGGCAAACGTGGCAGCTGAGGTGGCGTGCCATGCGGGAGGCTAGGACGGACATGGCAGCCGATGCGGCGCGGGCGTGGGAGACAAGGCAGCGCTGACCGGGCGGGAGGCGAGGCGACGTGGCGCCGAGGTGGTTGCCATCGCGACCGGCAAGGCGCTAGTAGAACACGCACGGCGGCGTGAGGCGGAGCGGCGACGCGGGCACGTCGAAGGCGGGGAAGATGACGCGGCCGACGGGGCAAAACGCGATGGACCGACTCGGATTTTTGGGGCAAAAGAGAGCGGAGAACGCGAGGAGACCGGAGGTGCAAGCGACGGCGGCGGAGACTCACCGGCGAGGAAGAAAAACGGCGGCGAATTGCTCGGGACGGCGACGCAACTTCGGCAAGCTCACGCGAGAAGACGGCGGCGTCCCCGGCAACAAGAGTTAGGGCAAAGGAGGCGGCGCAATGAGGCGAACCTCGGAAGGGGGTCCTCGGGGATTTAAATAGCCTCGGAAGGCGCGCACAGCACGGACGCCGAAAACGGCGCGGAGGCGGCTAGGGTTTCGGGCGGCAGCGGCGGCGCAAGGCGATGTGGCAGCATCTGGACCGCACATGCGGCGAGGATCGGACGACTCACACGCGCGGGCTGTCTAGGCCGGGCGTGGAGAGAATGGGCCGAGCGGAGCGGGCCGGTAGGGAAATAGAAATGGGCCGCGGAAGGAATTCGGCCCGAGAGAAAATTTCAGAATAAAATCATTTTCCGAATTAATATAATTCCCAAAATTCAAATAAAAGCAAATAAATCCAAATAAATAGCAAATAAATTCATAAAAATCTCCAGAAATACAGAAAAATTCCTTGAGTCATAATGAACCTAACTAAAACTGAAAATCTTTTGTTTGATGAATAGATTAGTCAAATTAAATCCTTTCTTAAATAAAAAATTCAACTTAAGCTTTGATTAATCTTGAAAAAATGCGGATGGTTCATTTTCAAATTCAAACATTCAAAAACTCCAATTTTGAGATATTACACAGTTTCACAGTAGTTTCGGGGGAATTAGTACAATTCCACCATTCTAAACAAGGTCGGAGTAATGGAAGTTACATAATATTTTGTATAAGATGGTTTTTAAAGATTTTTTTATGATAAAGTCACGAGTTTTCTCGATGGAATTGAAATGTTCTATTTATAATTTTTTTTTTCATTCTTGCGCGTGGGTAGGAACCAAACGTGATTTTTTTTCAACCTAATTAAACATCGAGCTGTGAGTATCGAATTGGAGGGACAATGTTTTTTCGAAGCTAAATTAAACGTCGAGCTACAAAAAATCTCAACATTTTCTCCTCCCACATTTTTTAATAAATGATTAGTGCTGTGTGGTGAAAATTTTGTCTGTAAAGGAAAAAAAAAAACACACGCACACACATCGCACTCAATCCTTTGTCAGAAGGTCCATCTTTGTATTCTCCTTTGTCCAGCCTAACCCCCCCCAAAAAAAAAGCCCATCAGATGGCCAACCTTCCTGACAAGAACGGTTATTTGCACGTCCAGATCGTCCCATTAATAATTACAACAAGTTGGATGGCTCCACACACGGTCATTGCCCCAGTACGCAATGCATCCATTAGTAACTGAAAAAGCGTAAGGATCAATACCATTTGTCGACGAGCTACAAATTAGAAAACAATACTTCTTATCTGTGACGAAAAAAAATTAAGTTACAACTTCCCGTGTCCCAAAATTTCTCTGCCCTAGAGCAGGAACAGCTAGTGCATAATCTTAAATCTTGAATGAAACACAGGCGTATGAGGTATGAACAATGGGCCCCAAATCCCAACTTCCAAGAGCCAAACTGAAGCTGTATCTCATTTTTCACTGTGAGAAGAATCCTTTTATACTTCTCGATGTGTTGTTTTAAACTGATTGTGGCCAGAAAAACTAGCTTAGAACTTGTTAATTGTTATGCTCTCACTTCTCACCACATGAAACAACTGAATGAGTATGTGTTGAGACAATCCTCTTATGTGAAGTTGCCCCCTTAGCTTGTTTCGCAAGGGTTTTCTTTGCTTTTGGGTTTGGGGCAACTCTCTGAATGACCCTTTTGGGCTCATCAGGCTTCTCATGTGAATCAACCTCCTCGTATTGTCTTAAATTAATGATAACACCAGGCTTCTTCACAATCTGAAACATGGGATATAAAACAGTAAGTAGAACTGTAGAATTGTATTTTAAACAACTGGCGCGGTATAAATGAATAACATTAAGTCAATGTGTTGGTCACTATTAGAAGATTAGGCCCTGAGACTGGAAGACATTGTACATATATTTCCAAACTAGAATGCTTTAGTATCCTGGAATAAAAGTCCTGTCGTCAAGATGGAATATTAATCGTCAAATATCACTATTTACCATTCTCAGTCCACAATGTTAATATTTACAAAACAAAAAAAAACATCTAAAACGGATAGCATAAACAAACAACCTACTTGCATACGTATAAGAAATGGAATTTCACTGTACTTGCAGTACAGTGCATAGGATGGTCCTATCCGCCAAGGCAAGATCGACAACTTCCAAAGTAGATTTAACAGTTCCATGCATCAGCTATATGTACTAACCGCAGGTCGATTAAGAGCGGACACTGATATCGCTGGGTTGAAATCAGGTCCAATAGGCATACGTATACTCTGCTCGTACACATCCTTCGAGGTGTATGGGAAAGGAAGATTCCTTGCTAAAAGCTTTTCAGCCTGCAAAGAGCAAAGTGCTCAAAATAATTGCTTAGTAACAGGAGTTCAAGCAACATCTTAGTGAAACAAACAAGTGCTATATAACAAGGCAAAAACTTTACCTCCTTATCAACATGTTCAGAAATTATAGCGTGCTTTAGCTTTGCATCCTTCCTCCTCTTCAAGGCTTCTTCCCTCTTCCTTATGGCATCTTCATGTTCTTTCACCATCCATGAAGGAATTCCTTTTTTTCTGTTGGATCTGAGTCCACTGTCCCCAACCAGGAACAAGAGCAGGTTTTTCAGGTTCAGGGTTCTCTTGATTCAAAACATCCATTGTCCTTCGCAAACTCAGCTTCAACATCATCACCAGCAAAAGCCTGGCGTATAAGATCAGCTTGCGAATGAAGTTTATATTTTTCCTTTGTATCAGAGATGGTCAAGAAACCCTCAATAATCTCTTCCTCGTAACCTGAATCAGAATTGTGATCTGGTTGCTAAAAAAACGAAATAAAATACAATGAGAAAGAGTAATCAAGTAGATTACGAATCAGAAACCATACTAAAGACAAACCTTGGGATTTGGATCTACAACAGAAGTGATCTGCACTTTGGATTTATTTGTATTGCCATTGATATTGCTACTGAATCAGAAACCATACTAAAGACAAACCTTGGGATTTGGATCTACAACAGAAGTGATCTGCACTTTGGATTTATTTGTATTGCCATTGATATTGCTACTGTCATTTCCTTTGCTACTCGTCACCTGGTGAAAAACAAGAGCTAAAGAGATGGAAAAGAAAGATGACAAGGAATAGAGCTACCAACATGAGGTGCCAGTATAAGTACCTTTTTCCATGAATTATCAACTAACACTCCAACTTCAAAAGTTGTCTTTGGGCCTGGATTTTTTATAAATATCCACGATGCTCTACATAATGTACGGATTATACATCAGATTTCTACAATAAAAATCACATGGTACAACAAGTTAAAGGTCAGAACATCTTACCTTGAACAAATCATTCTGTGGATCATAGTTGACCAGTGCAGTCCCAAGTTGGACATCATCTGCCTTCTTATTCACTTCATTGTTGTCAAAATGTTGAGCAGAGTGGAAGTCATACTCACTGTCACTGTCCTTAATTATCAGTATCATCAATTTTTGGCCTCTTATCTGTCTCTTCATGTGTATTTTTGACAGGCCCAAAAGTTCTTTTACCTGTCACCTTCATTGAATCCCCATTCTCTTCGGTGTTATCATCCTCCAATTTCTTCAAGGATTCATCATATTCTTCAAGAGCTAGTCGTGCTTCGTCATAAGTTGCTTCCTCGTGCTTTTTCATGAATTTTTTTTAAATAATATATTTTATAATTCAAATTGCAGAAATATACCACGAAAAAAAATAATTGCAAAAATGTACCCTTGTCGCCCTATGGTAGGGCGACATGTTGACTCACAAAAAATATCGCCCAATGGAACGGCGACACGTCACTAGTCGCCCAATGGAACGGCGACACGTCACTAGTCGCCCAATGGTAGGGTGATATGAATAAATCGCCCAATGGCAGGGCGACTTGGCCAGAAAATTTACAAATTTTAGGAAAAAAATCTGAGAGACTTAAAGAATAAATTTTTTGGATAAACAGATTTAGGATTGAAATAATTTTCAAAATTCCCTTCAACAAGTAGAGTGCATGGTTTTTAGCTTTTTCGACGGCCCGTACAATGTCATGTCTAAACGGTATTTTTACGAACAGTGGACCACATTTGATATTTAATACATACACTTCCATATTATGGAGAAATATGTAATTTACAGCTTCTTTGCACCTAATTTCCACTAGTGCAATAACCCTAAGTAATATAGTCGGCAATGTTTTTAGCCTTTTGGTAGCCAGTAAAATGTCATGTCTAAACTGTATTTTTACTGAACAGTGGACCACATTTGATCTTTGATACATGCACTTCCATATTATGGAGAAATATGTAATTCTGACTTGCTTTGCACCTAATTTCCACTAGTGCAACAACCCTAAGTAATATAGTCGGCAATGTTTTTTAGCCTTTTCGGCGCCCCGTAAAATATCATGTCTAAACGGTATTTTTATGAACAGTGCACCACATTTGATCTTTGATACATGCCCTTAAATCGCGTTATTAAACTTTGATTTGTAATCATGTGTTAAACTATTTGTTGAACATACATGAGGGCAGATGCACCGAAAGTTCAGATGGTAAAATAAGCAATAGACTAGATTATATTACAAGGGCATTACAATAGTGACGAAATTGCTTAACGAACTAACTAACTAACGAAAGCAGTGTTTGTCATGGTGGAGCAGATGATCGTTCGCCTATCTGGTACTGACGAATGATGTCCCACATTTTACGCATATTACGACCGTGTAAATTTTACGAGTTGTCCTCGGACACCGCTCAATCCCACTATGAAAGAACTCCACGGGATCCGCGATGCTCTGTGTGTCGCCGAATGGGTGGCCTATGCCGACGTCTCGGGTGTGTAAGACATAATTTTTTGTCATACCGATTCGGCGTCCCCTATGTTTATACCACCGGGTTCCGGATGGTGCAATGTAGCGTCAAGGACTTGTTGCGTGGTGCGGACCTCTACATTGCTTCCCTTGTCCCTTCCTCTTCGAGAGGAGGTACCTCTTGCGCCTACATTGCGTTGGCGTTGGCGGAGACTTGCCGAGACGCCGCTGCTCTGTTTCGCTCGCACTCCACTATATGGTGCGGGAGGTGTGTGTTGGGCTTGTCCTTGTACTGGCCGAAGCGTGCCCTACGATCAACACGGTATGCCATTGTGGTTGTTGAATAACACCGTAGGCGTACTCGAGTCCGCTTTTACAGGCGTAGTAGCACCACGGGAGGGTTGCTCCCCGATTATCCCGCACGGAAGTTTGAGATGTGGGTGGTGCGTCTCGGGTCCACCCGATTGAAGTAGCCGCACCATTCATCCTCGGCCAAGGGCACCGATAGAATCTCGGTCCGCTAGGTCATCGTGGCAGGTATCAACCACTGCCTGAAGGCCGTGTTCGCAAAAGTCGGGGCTTTCGGGTGGCCCCTGAGGAGGTTTCTCCTTTGACTCGAGCAATTTCGCGATTTTCTTTTGAACTCCCGTATGCATTTAACCGGTTTAGAATTACTACTTTGTGAGTGAAGCATGAGTTCGTCGCATGAAACTCACCGATTGGTTGGCCTCTTGCCCACCGGCCTTGAACTCTGGTCGCTCTAGAACGGGGACGTATCCTGGCGGCCTCTCCCACCGGTTGAGGTTCTCGGGTGAAGCGGGTTCGGTCTCGTGGCAGTTTTGGACAAATTCGTAGTCACGTCGTTCCGGCCCGTCGATCCATTGGAAGAAGCAACACCGGTCGTTGTGCTGAGAAAAGAAAGAACGATGCATGAAATGGTAATGTTACTCTGTATTGTATGGACACCAGCAGGTCTACCGTGAGGCGAGCTGCTGATGAGTGGCGAGCGGCCGTCTCTCCGTGGGTAGATTGCATCATCTTCGCCGGAAGGTTGCGATCGCAATTGGGTCGGGCAACCGGCGAGCGGGGCGTCAACGCTACTAGTATCCGGTACTCGGGCGGGATGAATTACGCTTTTTGAAGAGGCGACGGTAGAACGACATCGTGCCCTAATTTGTGAAGATTCGGTGGCGTGTATTGCTTGTTTGGCGGTGTTGGATGTCTACCTCTCGGCCACTTTTATAGTGGTCGAGGGGTCGCTCCACCTGGCGATGCATGTGACTGTCCCATCGGCCCGACAAAGTCGCCAAAGCCGATGCATGTGAATTGTCCCATCGGCCCGACAAAGGTCGCCAAAGTCGATGCATGTGACTGTCCCATCGGCCCGACAAAGCGCCAAAGCGATGCATGTGACTGTCCCATCGGCCCGACAAAGTCGCCAAAGCCGATGCATGTGACTGTCCCATCGGCCCGACAAAGGTGCCAAACTCGATGCATGTGACCTATCCCATCGGCCCGACAAGGTCGCCAAAGTCGATGCATGAGGCTATTCGCTCTGAAAAGTCTGTTGCCGACAAGATGCCGCCATGCTTGAAAGCGGGACTCTTGTAACAAAGAATAACAATAGTTCATAACCAAAAGTGCGGGTTACTAACATAAGGAAAATATATCGTATACAAATAAATACATAAGATGCAAAGTACGTCACAACGTAATAACCAAATACATAAGCTAAAATACATAAGCCAAATACAAACTACTGGCGCCCCGTTTACAGGCACCTCTCGGTACAGGCGGGCCTCCTGCGAACTCGCCGTGCGAGTACGTTAAGCGCGGTGGGTGGTGGGCCCTCGTGGTCTAGCAGGAGGTGTAGCGTACACCGACTGAGAAGGCTGCGTCGGTGGTGGTGCTCCCTGCAGCTGCGATGATCCAGGCACATCCGGACCAACGAAGTATCTCGACACGTCACCATCGTCGAGGTCGAAATCCGCATGGGCTGCATCATCAAACTGCCCCTCGTAGTCGTCAGGGGCCGGTGAAGCTGCAGAGGAGAACCATCGTGCCTGTGAGCCTGTAAGAAGTGAAGAATTGTTGGTAACATTCAAGAAATAATTAGAAAACATACGAAGTGTGGCGAAGGGCTTACCTCCGACGTGAGGGCTGAACCAGCGTGTCAGCGGCTCGCCTGTCGCGTAAGTCGGCGTGGCGGTGGGGACGGAGAACGGCGTGGGGTGTGAAGAAGTACCGGAGCACTCCTCCCTACGATGGCGGCATGCGCGAGGGCCGTCGACCACATCACGAGGCGTCGCGCAACCCGCCAACTCGAGTGCGTCTGGCGCTCTCCACGAACCTCGCGAAGAAGGAGGTCACGTCCTCCTGGTCACGTCTATCCCACGAGACAGACGAGACAGAAGCTCCGGACTCCTCGTAGTACGGGCTAGCACATCGATCGAAAAATACATTACGAATTAACCTAACACATTAATCTGGAAAATGCAATACGAAAATCGTCATACATTAGACGGAACTTACCGCACCGTCGCGAACCGAGTCCATATGGCGGGGATCGTGTCCCTCACCACGGGATGTGTCTAGGAGGATCCGGTCGACACGCACCAAACGCGTGCAGTGCGGAAGTGTACCACTGTCGGTACCCGTGGTACGTCTGCGGGTCGTCACGGCGCATCCTCGGCATGGACGTCGTCCAAGGCTCCTCCCCACTCCTCGACCCATGGCGCCATATGTACGTGCCATGGGATGCCCCCATTCCCGCCCCTCCTAGTCTGCCTGCGGATAAGCAAAAATATAGCATTATTACATATCATTACACGTACATATTAGAGAACATTGATGTAGGGAACTTATGTGTGGACGCCGTGTGGGACTCGCGGCCAACTGGGACCGGAACTCTGTCGTGAGACCGAAGCGCCTCATCACTCGATGGACGGCGTAGCCCTCGACGGGGCGTCGAACACGAGGAACCGACATGTGCGCCCGATGCGCGCGTCGCGTGTGCATAGGGTGGACAATCCACCCGGCACACGTAGCCCGGCGTCTCCGTGTGTCGGCGTCCCGCCAGACGCGGTCCTCGGTGAGGTGGTCGAAGGCAGCGACAAACTGCGGGTAGCTAAGCCGCCTCGTGCCGTGTGCCCACCTAGGCTGCAGTGACGACAAAAAAATCAACATTACAATTAGTACTAAGAAATGTTAAAGCGTAGGTTTCACAACCGTGGTTTGCAATATCTTACCCGTCGGTAGAACCAGATGGTGCCCATAGTCGACGCGTCGACATCGTCGTCACCATCGCGTGAAGAGGACTCGTGTCGATCTGGGCGCCGATCTGGAACCTCTCGTATGCCCAAAGCTGCGAAGCGGTGGACACCGGTGAGGATCGACCGTCGGCGATCCGCCCGGCCGTCGCAGAGCCCACGATGCGTCGCGCAGAGGACCGCCGACCCCGAGAGTCTCGCGGAGCGGCGTCAAGGGGTGCGTCGCGATCGCCGCGCGGCCGGACGAAGTGCTGTCTCACGCTATCCCCGTGGGAGCTCGTGAACATGCACCACCAATCGGCCGAGAAGGTACGCCTCAAGGTGGCGGCTCACCCTCTGCTCGTCCCGCAGCTCAACGATGTGTTCCTTTGTAAATTTAAGTTTTCTTGTTAGTTTAGCCAATATATATATGCGGTTAAGTTTGAATGGTTAGTTGCTTACCACGAATCGAAGCCACTGTGTGTGGGACCATGGGTCTTTGGTGAAGACTCGATGACGCGGAGGCGGTAGCACACCATGGGGCTGCGCAAGTACCTCATCCCACCACGGTGGTCGGCGTCTGCGGCACCACACAGGTCACCGGCGATCGGAGACCGAGGAGGTAGGAGGCGTCCTCCAAAGTGATCGCCATCTCTCCGGCGAGTAAGTGGAAGGTGTGCGTCTCGGTCTCCACCGATCCACGAGGCGGTGAAGGGACTGTCAAGCGGAACCGGTGGCTCGCGTCCCTCCTGCGCACCTCGTGTGCCTCCACCATCCGTGCGATGGCGGCAATCCTGCCGCTCGCGACCTCTGAAAGCGAAATATTAAATTAATGTGAGCACGCACTAGTTAATTAAAGCAGTTATGATCTTGCATCGGGAATATTTTGAAATTAAAAGATAAATCGTTACTGGGATCCAGCGTGGATCGAGGTCGAGCTCCGCGGTGGCCTCGGTCGTGCACGCCCGACTCACGAGGTCTGTCCCTCCTCACGGTGAAGCGGTGGCGAAGTGTGCGGTGACGACCGTCAACGACTGGGTCCAACAACTCAAAGGGCCAGTCGTCATCCACAGCCTGGTAAATTACAAAAAGGAAAGTTATATACAAATAAATACACAAGCATCAGAACAATACATCGAACCAAATGCGTACAAATAAATACACAAACATGAGAACAATACATCGAACCAAATGCGTACAAATAAATACACAAGCATCAGAACAATACATCGAACCAAATGCGTACAAATAAATACACAAACATGAGAACAATACATCGAACCAAATGCGTACAAATAAATACACAAGCATCAGAACAATACATCGAACCAAATGCGTACAAATAAATACACAAGCGTCCACAAACTCTAATCAAACAGATTACAATGCACACTACATCAGCAAAATACATTAGAACAAATTACAACGCACATTACATCATCAAATTATATTAAAACATATTGCAACGCACATTACATAAACAAAATATTAATTTGACATATAGCATCTAATAGTTCAAACAGCTTCTCCGGTAGTCCGACGACGTCGTCCACCACGCCTTGCAGACGACGATCCTTCCCCCGCCGTCGGGTTGCCATCTCCTCCTTCGTCCTCTTCGTTATGTGGTGGCGGTTCTTGAGCGTGTGACACGTTAGCTTGCACAACGAACATTTCTTCACGTGCTTACGATTCGGACTCATCCATATCATTCCTGATACGCTGGTTTTGCGACGACCTCCTTTGTATGATCTTGCATCAAAGTCAGGGACCCAGAACCTTTCATCGACACCAGGGGTTGTGGTGAAAGAACCGACAACACCATAACCATACAGCTCCTCGCCCCAGGTTGCCATCACCTTTTCCTTTGTAAAATATTCAGATAGATATGTACCGGGTCGCATTCCAAATAATGCACATGCAGCTATCACATGAGAACATGGCACGTACAGCAGAGGGGCTTGTTACGAGCATTGACATTGACTGCAAGATGCACTCTTGGGTGATAACCTTACGGTTTGTTCCCGCGTCCTTTATCTCTGCATATCACCTCGAGCGCGGTGTTCGTGAACCTACTTTGATAGCTCTATGCTTGCCCGCCTTATTAGTCTTCTCATCCATGTATTTACTTATCATGCTTGAGTACAAGACATTCTCATCTCTCATTACTACTTGACGACTTTATGCCTATCCACAAAATACTTGGTTGTACCCGCAAAGACTCCTCGACAATTCCTACCAGCGGAGATACCTCATCCTCTCATTACCGAGTTGTACACCTCCGCCAAGTTGGTCGTCATGACACCGTATCTAGCACCATGTGTGTCATGTAACAATGACCACTTCTCTTTGGGCTCGTGCTTTATCGGTCAGAAACATTTGATCGGCCTTTGCATGGCATTTACGACTCGTCGCCTCATCTTCTGTTGCGGAGGAATAAAGGCTCACTTTGCTCGTGTTACAATCGCTAGTAGTCTCTTTGTGTTTTTGTTAGCTCATCAAGATTCTTCCAAAGAGTACAGAACTTGCTATCTTGTTTACGCTTACATAGTCTCTTGAACATGTTCATCGAGTTCCTTGTTCTTGAAGCGCTTATAGAAGTTCGCGCCCAAATGCCTCATGCACCATCGGCTCTGCAAGTCGGTCAGAGAAATGGCTCCTCTTCCCTGTTTGCAAGCTGTCGATGGCACTAAGCGAACCAAACATGCTGTCATGCGGTATGCACACATGTTGGCGAGTCTTCACCACCCGATCTTCAAGTTCGCGAGAACCACGATAACTCTCATAGTTCTCGCTTTCCACAAAGGCAAAACCTTGAGCGAGAATCTGGTTGTTCGCGTCGGCGCCCACGGTATCATTATTTGTCCTTTGTATTTCCGGTCGAGAATGTGCCGTCCACAAACAACAATGGGCGGCGGTGATAGAACGCCCTAATGCATGCTCGAATGTGAAGAAAACTCTCTTGAGATGCCTCTTGTTCGCCACTTCCTTGATGGACGATCCGATAATCATAAAAATACGGGATTTCTTCCCAGAATGCAAGCGAAGCGGTGCGGGAGGCGATTATGGTGCGAGTCTTCAAATTTCCCAAATCTCATTTCCAAGGCCTTACGCTTTGCCGCCATGCCTTCCCGTAGCTAATTGTGTCTTGAAATCTGTTCTCAATTGCTCGGATAATAAGCAGGGCTCAAAATTGAGTTCTCAACTATCTCGGGTACATGACACTAGCGATATACGGAAGGCGAGTTCTGTGAGCCACGGGGTTTCCTCAGTCATACAACTATGTTGTTCAACCTTCGAACATAGCCAGTGGGTGCCCCATTTGGGCTTGTACGCGTGCACTCTCCAGGGGCACCCCTGCATCTCGCACACCACGTCGTAGTAGGTTGGGGTGGACTTCTTAATCCTGAAAGTTCTTCTTAGTGATAAGGCCTAATCTTTGATAGCATCCTGCACTGCCTCTTTTGTGGGGTACATGCTGTTAGGTCTCACCTCATTGTCGCTATACTGCCAAGGTGTATCATTGCCTTCATTCACAACCAGGTTATTAAATTGATGTGTACTCCAATCTGCTGGCACAAGTGGCTCAACATCTTCATCTTCCTCATCCGAATCATCGCCGTCTTCCACTTCTACTTGTTCATATTCAAGGTCTTCCTCTTCCATCTGTGCTATTACTTTCTCAATTTCCTCACCTTCGTCTACTTGCCCCCGCGCATCTTGCCCAATGTTTCCCTCATCCTCCCCAATCTCAACTTGTTCACCAGTCTGGTAGCCAATATCCTCATTGCAATCCTGAACATGCTGCTCCCAGCTAGACTCCTCAATTTCAGTGTCACCATAAGTGAACTCATTTTGAGACTCACTAGGCTCACCGGCGTCCAGCTGCTGCTGCGGTGCAATAGCCCTTTCATACACTTGCACCAAAAGCACCCGACACCATCCACGTTGCCCAGCCCTCCTCACATATGACCTCCAAGATGCAGTTCCTTTCAGCTCAACCAACTCCCAATAAACAGGATCATCTCGCATGGTGCAAAGGCAAGATAACTTGAGCTGCCACTTCTCTTGTTCCATCCAAGCGTATAATACAACCAATTCAACACGAAGCAAATGTCCGCTCTTGACCCTACTTAAACTTCTATCCACATCTTGAAAGTTACTCGGATCCGCACCCTCGAACCATACATGACAACCCCTTCTCCATAAAAGATTCTAAATGGAACTCGTTCGACATATCTGCGAACCTATTCATTACCACACGAATTAATTACTCTTCATAAAAGTACTATAAACTATACGTATGTATATACGCACTTCGAAAAATATCTACATTACTAAAAATATTCATCAACTGCACTTGTATTTCTAAAAATATCTATAGCCCTAACAATATATATCGTGCACTTCTATATGTAAAAAAACATATCTATCGACATCTATCTGTAAAAACCGTAACAACATATTATTATTCATAAAAACAACTATGTACATGCGTTTCCACAAACCGACTAAATTACTAAAAAAATAACTAGATTGAACTACATTTTGTTGCTAAACACTACCATGATTTCTTGCTACACAACTAAACAAATCGGATCTTTGCTAAAGCCGCCACCCTAAACACTAAACAAAATAAACACTACATTTAACTAGATCTAACCTAAACAATAAACAAAATAAATACTACATTTAACTAGATCTAACCTAAACAATACACAAAATAAACCGAAAATAACTAGAGTAATCATTTGTATGTACAAGCGCAAATAATCGTATGTTTTACGTAGATAATTACTCATGTTTTGGACGGTGTTTGTTCATGGGCCATCTTTACCCTATACACTAAATTACTAAAAATATGAACACTACATTTAACTACATCTAACCTAAACAAAATAAACCGTGAAACTAATTACATCTAACCTAACCTAAACACTACACAAATTAAACCGAAAATATTTACATCTAACCTAACCTTCCAAAAAAACCATGAAACTAATTAGTACTAACCTAACCTAATCCTAACCTAAACTACATAAAATAGGCGTAAAAAATTACTGCATGATCGCGCTCTTCTTCCCCTTCTTTTCTTCTCTTCTTCCCTTCTCTTTCTTTTCTCTCTTCACCTCACCCTCTTTTTCTCTCGGCGTTTCTCTTCTCTCCCGACCGCGCCCTCTTTTATTTCGGCTCAAGTCGCCCTCGGTTGGGCGACGAGCCGCCAGCTCCCTCGTAAGCCCAACCGTGCATCGATTTCATCCTTGTCGCACTTGGGAGGCGACTTCGCCACTTGTCGCTTTTTTGGTAGGGCGAGTAGCCCCTGTCGCCCAACCAACGGGCGACAGGGGTATATTTCTGCAAAAAAAAGAATTCGTGGTACACTTTTGCAATTTGCATTAAAAATGTATTATTTAAAAAAAATTCGCTTTTTCATAGCACGCTCCTGTAGATAAGCTGCAAAATGTGAAGATGGGGTGGCAGAATTGCAGCAATGCTGGCAAAATTACTTTTCCTAAACAAATGCCCAAAGAGAATGTAATGAAAGCGCACCATGAAAGGCAACGAAAAAACTCCAGATTTTGGTATTTCATTATCTTCTTCAAGAACTTTAAGAATCTTTTCTTTCCCTCTGTTCAGAAGCTTTGCTGCTGAGTTGTTGTCGTCTTCATCATCATCATCTGGTTGTCGGCCGTTGGCGGTGTCAAAAGATCTCCGAAGCTTGGACAAAGCGATCGCCAAGAGACTGAACAAACACACGTTGTAGAATATGTGGAGCTAGGTAGGCTTCAAAACGGTAGCAAGGATTAGCAACAATCAAATCAGTAAATGCAAAGTGAAAATCCGTTCAAAGTACTAGTCAATGTTGCTGATCCTAGCCCAGACCGATGAAAAGCAAATCAATGTCGACAAGTAGAAGTCTTTGCGGCGAGATAAAGGCAGCGATCTACCCGGAGTTTGATAGCTTGGATTGGCGAACCATCTGCGGGGCAGTGACGTACACAAAACTAAGAAATAGCAACAAAAATTCCAGCCAAAACGAAGACAATCGATTTTTTTCGAACTTCCGGGGGCGTTTTGAGGCCCTAAACGATGTTTTTGGGGTTGAACAAATTTTTCAAAGCCTTGGGAACCCAATCAGAGCTGGACTTGTCAATTTTCGGATGTAACTTTTCTTCCGATCGTTTTGAGTATTCGAACAGCCCAATCGGAGGTCGTATGCAAAAGTTATGGCTGTTTTGGTGTAGTGCGCCCGGAGAGGATTCCGAATTGACTTCAAATATGCTGAAACCGAATCAAGAGAGGACTCCGGCTATTCCTTCTTATAGGCAGGGCTTTCCTTATCTCCTCAAACCGAAAACAAATTCAGAGAGGGCTTTCCTTATCTCCTCAAACCAAAACAAAGATGCTAGGAATTTTTTTTCCGTTCTTCTTCTCTGTTTTTCTTCTTCTTCTCTGCTCTGAATTTTTTTATGGCAAGGGGCGATAGGGTTGGCAAGGTGGATGTGGTTGTCTCGGCAGGAGTTGGATGGCGATTCCTTGCCGTGGCAGCGTTGCTTGTGGCAGGGCCGGTTTGAAGGAAGGTGATGGACCTGCAACAATTTGGAGGCGACAACAAGGGCGACAACAAGATGAAAAGACAAGATGAATCGTCCACCAATCTAAACTAAGACCAGCAACTCAACAAGACGATGCAACCGAAAATTAACGATGCAAAACTGACAAGAAAGATGCAAGGCACAATCCTTCGTCACATTTTTATGCGTCAACACACTTTTGGCACGCCCGGTGGGACGCTATTTCTTCTTCTGGGTAGTTGATTCCACCGTCTGATCTCAACACCGAAGTTATAATCGTCCCAACATTGGACGATTTGACAGTTGAACAACGCAAAGAGGTTGAAGATCGGAAAGCCGCGCTCGAGGAGATGATGATGAGATGTTATCAGAAAACGTGACATGGCGTCACCCAAAAGGCTGCATTGCCGATGGTCAATGCCCTCGACGATGCAGTGATTGTTGATACCTCGGTAAGTCAATACATGCCTGCACAAGCTAAATTATCTACCATGATTAACAAATCTGTGCACTATGCTTTGATTAACCAATCATCGGCTCTGGTTACAATTCTTAAGCTGATGATAGCTAATAGCGTAAAGTCTATAGCTCAAGAGTTGGCATCAGCTGGAAGCCTACTCAATCCAATGCAGACACTACTGAATTACTCTGTTTATTCAATAGCCCCTAATACGCAAAGCCCTATGGTAATAACTGACCCTAACCGTCGGCTACAATTCCATTTATGATGCCAACCCAGCCTACTGTAATATTGCCAAGAGATCCTCGCATGAATGGGGCTGTGCATTATCAAGCATATACCGATACTGCTAAGTTGGATGCATCAGTCAACTTACCACTATCGGCTCTATTTTACGCTTTTTCCCATTCGATCCCGCAGCCGATTGAACCTCCTCAGTACCAGCAGTACCCTGAGCCGATTCCGTAGAGGAATATGGCTCCATACAAGGTTGTAACGTACTCAGAGCTCTTCGTTCCAGTACTAGAGCCGATTGCTAGGAAAAATAACGTAGGTTATGAGCAATCTGGTGAGTTTTCATCGGCTCAATCAACCTATCAACCCGGGCTTACGCTCGGGGGGGGGGGGGGTAGAATGCTAATTATGTGCGTAATTGGCAAGATTCTAACACTGCGTCGGTCAATGGAGTAAATTGGATTGATAAGATATCTGCCGTATTGCGAGGTATTCTGTACCATCCTCATTCTCTGTCTTTATATGGAAACAATTCAAACCAATGTCTTTAAAACATAAGAGAGTACGACTAGACTCAGGTTATAATAGGGCATTCTTCCAACGCCAACTATGAGAGCATCGCTTCTGGCGATAGTCATAATATTTTCAGTTCACTTAGTGTCGTACAACTGTCTTATAGACAGATTTCCTCCTCCGCCATTGGATTATACTTTATTCTATATTAGAGGTATGATTTAACAATCAAACAATTGTTGCATCAGAAACAAATTGTAGAATGTAGAACAAACATAGCACAATTAATCAAATATTTGGGAAATAGTTATTTATTCAATTTTAAATGATAATCACTCAACAAGAGCATAGACCAAATGTTCATTTAGGAACTGAGGCTAAATTGATAAGGAGACTTATAAGGAATATGTGCTATCGACTAGCAAAGTTGAGGAATACTTAGGAGACTAATCCAAGTCTCTATATGAGTCATAGGTGTCCTCCTGGGATTCCTTGAACTCAATAATTTCAAGAACCATATCATCACACTTCTCAGTATCCGTGTCAACAACAGGTTGAACGGTGAAGTATGATTCAACATTGTCTCCTTGGGTCTTATTGACTTTTTTAGTGGATTGCATGTAAAGATCTACCACATGCTTCGGGATGTGATAGTAAACCATACCTTGATAGCATCTAGGCACCCCTCAATTTTATTTCTGTATTATTATGGTTTTGGTATTGATGACTAAGTTAGTAATACTCAAAGCGTTGAATAAAGTAAGCTGGAATCTATGATGGAACAAGTTGGGATAACAAGATTAAGGCTTTCAGTTTTTAGTTTATGACTTGGGAGATGGTTCAAGTCATATAGCCTAAGTTTGTTTTTCCTTTTTGGTTGTCTAAAAGAGGGACTTTGCACAAAGAAATAGTTTGTTTAGGCAAAGGCAAAACTAGATCACTCGGAGCAAAAGACACTTAGTCTTTACCTTGATGAAAACATACCTCTTTGTACAACGGACAAATCTTTACCTATCAATTTTTCTTCAGTCCGTTGCATACCTTGAAACAATTCTACGTCAAAATTTCCTCGGAATATCTGATCATCAGATTAAAATATTCGCTCTCATATTCACTTATCCTTGATCAAAACCTTCTTTGAAAATCTTCTTGATAGCCAAAGGTTTACCTATGAATGACGGACCAAAAATACTTAGTCCGGCATACATGCAATATTCTCTCCTCTGTGTTGGACCAAAATATCTTAGGTTGCTCATCTTTAGCAGACCAGATTTTTGGTCCGGCACCCCTGTCAGTGTATAAGTTTTTGGCCGGACTAAATCTTTGATGTACTTTCAATCGAAACCTAAAATGAATATTTTTTATCTTCAAAAAGAACCTTTTCTTAGAAAACGGACCAAGCATTTGTGTTTAATTATTTTTAGTCCGTGGCTAAAATAAAAAGCTTAGATAAAATTTATCTTTGTTGAAAAAGGTTCTTGGCACCAATCTTCTAAAAAGACCATGTATGACGAACCAAAATATTTGGTCCGAAGTACATGTGTTTTCATGCCAAACCTATCTTCTGTGAAGTCTATGTATGACGGACCAAAATTTTGGTCCGAAGTACATGTGTCTCTACTCCTGGCAAAACTCTTGATTTATCCATGTATAACGGACCAAAAATTTGGTCCGAGCGTACATAGGTCTCGTTACCTAAGCTAAATCTTTTGAAATCCATGTGTAACGAACCAAAGTTTTGGTGCGATACTCACATATGTCTCGGTGGTATGCGGACCATCTTTCATAATCAACCCATGTACTACGGACCAAAATATTTGGTCCGTCGCAATCTCTCAAATTTGGTCCGACATACACATATCGATGATCGCTAAGCAGCGATACTAAGTCCGTTGTACGTGTATATTTACATTGTTTCGACATCGACACGTCCAGCGGCTCATATAGCAGTGTAACGGCTATTTTCACTCCAAATGGCTATATAAGCATTACCTAAGCCATCTACCAATGACATAGATGAACTCCTTACACTTTGGTATTGAAATATAGCTCTTATTCTCAAAAAGTGCATGCTTCATCTTCATACAAAACTTCTCATACATCTCTAAGTGTTTTAGCTCAAGTCGGTGTCTAGTTGTGTGAATTGCAAAGTGAACCAAGAGGCGAACTTGTGCAAAGTTTATTACTCTTGGATCTTGGCGATCGTAGGCGGCTTGGAGGAAGTGAGCAGTGTGACTGTCCAAAGGAGCTTGTGGAAGGCAAGCGTATTTGTGAGAGGTTTGGAACTCACCTCATTTGGAGTAGTGAAAGAGTTACAGTGATCGCCGATTAGCTCTGCGACTAGCTTTGGAGAAGCAGAACTTCGAAAGAAGTGCTTCAACGTGGATTAGGAGTGCGGCTCTGAACCACGGGATAAATCTCTCTCTCCCCTGTGCCATTTTGTTTATTGCTTTCGCTGTGTTTATTAGTTGTTTACTTTATGTGTTATTCTTACAGTAAGTTGCTCTCTGTTAATTTTAGTTAGTTGTTTAAAATAGTTAGAAATTGTTAAAATCGCCTATTCACCCCCCTCTAGGTCATCTCGATCCTTCAAGTGGTATCAGAGCCTAGTTTTACTTGTCTAGCCTAACTAGCTTTGGTAAATGGCTGAGGGAAATGGTTCTGCAACTGTTAGTATCGGTAGAGTACCTGTTTTTGATGGCACAAACTATGCTAATTGGAAAATTAGGATGAGATGCTATTTAGAAGTGTCGGGTATGATGTGTGGAGGTTCTGAGAGAAGCCTATGCCTCCTCGTGTCATGCAGAAGGCAATGCATATGGAGAACCCACTCTGGTGAAATTCAAAATATGCAATATGATGCTCAAGCTAGAAATGCCATATTTTCTGTCTTAATTTAGAAGTTTTGATAGAGTAAGTAATCTTACATCCGCTTATGATATATGGACAACTTTACAAGAAATTCATGAAGGAACCTCGATGTAAAAGAAGAAAAATATTATGTTGTCAGAAAAATTTGATCAATTCAAAATGCTTTCTCAAGAAAATGCTAATGACATGTTCTCTAGGCTAAATCCTATTGTCAATGAACTAAAAGGCCTAGGAACTAAAATTTGAGATGTTGAAGTATGCGGGAAGATGATCGAGTGCTTCCTCGGGCATATCACGACTTGATCACATATCATCCAACGGTGGTGATCTTAAAGACTCACTCCAACCGAGCTATTGGGCAAGATATCGCTCATGAACTCACATTGGTGATGAAGATGCTCCAAGGAAGAAATCCATCGCATTAAAAGCCAAAGAAGTTATACAAGACTCATCTGACGAAGATAATGATGAGTCAAGTGAAGATGAGGATGAAGATGTAAAGAAATTAGCTTTACTTATGAGAAGAGCCAACAAACTCATGAGAAGAGTCAATTTCAAAGACAGAGAAAGATCAAATTCTTACTCAAAGAAAAATCCTTTTTCTAATGTTGTATGCTTTGAATGCAATGAAAAAGGGCACATAGCTGCTCGGTGTCCCAACAAAATCAAGAAGAAGAGCAAGTACAAATATAAGGATGATGAGGATGAAGAAAAGACTGAGGAAAAACCAAAGAAGAAGTTTTTCAAGAAGAACTACTCCAAGAGATTTGTGAAGAAAGGAAAAGGAGAAGCTCACATAGGAGAATGGGTTCTTGATGTGAAAGTGAAAGTGAAGACTCATCCTCGGATGAAGAAAGTCCAAAATCAAAGGGGCTATTGGACTCGCTCTAGATGAGTCAACTCCACCACCACCCTCATTTCCTCTGTGTCTCATGGCAAGGTCGGATGAGGAAAGGTTAGTGACTCTCCTTCTTATGATGAGCTTGTAGAACTAGTTGAAGAACTAAATAATGCCTTGCATGATAAAACAAATTCAACTAGAACTCTTAAGAAGACTATCTCTAGCTTGCTTAATGATCAAAGGTCGCTAATGAGACAAGTATGAAAAACTTATGCATGAACATGAAAAGTGCGTACAAATTCATTATGATCTAGTTACAAGTCATGCTTTGTGGCGAATACTAATAAAAGGATACCCCAACGGCCCGGCGGCGAGCGGCGGCCTCAAGCATATCTCCGATTAACAGCGCGCGCCCGCCCGCCGAAGCCGAATCGCTGCGAGACCGCGCAAGGCATCCGCTCCCGGCCGGCGAGGCGAATCCGACCCAGACGGCGCTCCGGCCCCTCTTGGCGGGCGGGATCTCCCGACTCAACCAAACCAAGGTGTGAGCGCCGAGTGCCGCGTGTCAGTCCTCATCGACCTACCGCCACGTACCCGAATAAGGTCAATCGGAGCGACTATACAAGGCGGTGGCTCCTTCCCAAGAAGATCGGTGATGTAGAAGACAAAGCTTCCGACCCCATCAACGATCCACGTCTGACGAGCGCCGCGCTCCCTCGGCGGCACCAACGTCACGCACCTTGGCGTCGGCATTCACAAGGATCACGAGAGGGCAAATCGCTACTTCGGAAATACCTAACCTCACGACCACCAAGGCTACCAACCCGGCATGGGCAAGGCGGGTGGCGACCGATCCACGGGACGAAGGGCCGAGCTCCTAGCATAGGTCACCTCGCTTTCCTCCTAACTCGATGTAACCCGCCCTTCATACGTATAAAAGGAGGAGGGCTAAGCGATCGGGGGCAACGAGCAAGAACGAGAAAGGAGAGAGCGCTATCAAACCCATCTCGCTAAGCCATTGGCATTCTCGCTTGTAAAACTTTGTGCGATCATACGTACCAAGAGTAATACAACACCACCACACACGGCCCAGGTAGGGACCTTGGCCCGAACGGTATACATCTTGGACTCACGAGTCTAACCATTCTGGAGTGGAACGCGCGACCCCTAGACTTACAAATTTACTTGCGGTGCTCCGCGCCGGCGGTTGGCGCGCCCGGTAGGGGACCGCGGCGTCTTCATCACCATCTCGGATTCCGTTTATCTCACGATGGCATCCACCGCTGCGGCGGCATGCTGCGGCAGGGAGCCGGATCCGCCCGGCTCCCTCGACCGCCGTCACCCCGCGGGAGGGCTCACGCTTCGTCCCGCCGTCTCGGAAGTGCAGGCACCGCGAGGCTGGGCGTCCTCTCGGCGACCGCTAAGCTCCGGCAGGCGCCCTGCCCCGGCCGGAACCCGAAGTGCTCGCCGCGGTCGGCGAAAACTCCGTAGGCGGCGGGTGACCATGTCACCCAGTAGGCTCATGGCCCGGTGGCGATGGTGGCTACTGCCGGCCTCCATCCACAGTTCTTTGGAAGACTCTTCGGACGCGACTCGATTCGACACGGAGTACCACGCGCGCGGCACTCGCAAGTGCAACATGGCGGCGCCGTCGATTGCCCGCGACCCTCGTGGCCGCGGGACCTCTGTCCGCGCGACTCGAGCGCGGGGGAGGAGTGCGGCGCAGCGTCTTGCGCAACGCTTCGGACCCGCGCGCCCGAGCTCCAACAACAGCGCAAAGAGTTGGAGGAGCGAAGGATCGAGCTCGGCCGCTCGGAGCCAACTGGGGCGGGAGGGCTCGAGCCTCGCATGTGCTGGCGGCAGCGTGCGCGCGGGCGTCGAGCACACCCCAGCAGCGGAAGGTCAAGCGGTCCTCACTTCTTCCCCACGCCCGGTCAAAGCGTGGCGCGGCCGCAATGCGCCGAGGCCTCCGGGCCGGCCGACCGGAGGCCAAGGCCACCTACCAAAACCTCCAGGGTGGTAGAGCACGCGGCCGTCGCGGCACACATGCACCCCGGCTCCTATCGCTCGAGCCACCTCGCCACCGGGCCCGTACATTGTCTTGGCCGGATGGGTCCGACACGGCGCCGCCGCCGCGCGGCCACAGCGAGCCTCGCGCGCCCGGTGCGCCAGCGCCGCCGGTGATGCCTCGACATTCGCGCTACCCTTGAGGCGCGGAGAAAGATGGCGGAAGAGGCCGCCACTCACGGGTTGCGGGCGGCGGGCACCACCATCGCGGCCGAGCCCCGACGGTCTGGACGCGGGCGTTCGCCGAGGATCCGCCGAGCGGACTTCCTGCCCGGTCCGGCGCCTACCAACATTGCCAAATACAGGGGCCACAAACCCGTGTGTCGGCTCAAGATTACCGGCTCGCATGCGGGCGGGAGGAGCTACGGATGACCTCTTCATCATCAATACCTTCCCATCTACCTCGCGGACTCGGCGAGCCTGGCTCAGTACTTGCCGGTAAAACCATCGTGGGTGGACCGACTTGAAGGCCTCTTCGTTCGGCAACTTCGAGGCACTTACAAGCGCCTGAAACTCACGGGACTGAAGGGCGCAAACAGCAGCCTGAGAAACCCTCGGGACTACATCCGCGGTTTTCCGCCGATGCAACGAGCTCCCGACACCTCCGCGCCGATGTCGTGGAGCATTCATCTGGCACCTCCCGCAAGGCCTTGGTACACAAACTAGGTTGTCTCAAGCCCGAACTACCAAGGAGCTCCTTGATATCGCCACCAACCACGCCTCGGCGAGGAGTTGTGGGGGCCATCTTCGAGGAGAAAGGCCCGGCCCGAACCGGCGTCGCGCCGGGTCCCCTTCCGACCGCTCCGACAAGCGGCGGCGACGGAAGCGGATCCGCGAGCCCAGTGGTCGCCACCGTCGTATGCCAGCGGCAGAGGTGCGGCCGGCCGTCGCGCCCGACCGCCGAGAAATTGATGGGCGGCCCGTGCCCAAACCACGGGTTCTCCGTCAAGCACAAATCTGCAGGGGCTGCGAGGTCTGAGCGTTACCTCTCGGCGTCCCGCAGCGCCGCGTGGCAAGGGAAGAAGCTGCTGCGGCCCGTGGGCGCGAGAGAAAAAGCGACAGCGAGTTCCACGAACCCGGCGGGTGCCTCATGATCTTTGGAGGACCGGCTGCTATGCCGAGCAAGCGGCTCAAGCTCGCTTATCGCGAGAGTCCATACCGTCGCGCCATCGTCCCCGATACCTCCGGTGGTGGAGTTCCGATCACCTTTGATCGGACCGACCACCCGACCACGTTCGCGTAGGGAGATACCCTGGTGGTCGGCCGTCGTGGGAAAGAAGCGCCTTTCAAAGGTGCTCATGGACGGAGCGGCGGCCTCAACATCCTCGTCGAGGCGCTCGGCGCTATGGGGATCGCGCTCCACCCTCCGACCTAGCAAGGCGCCCTTCCATGGCGTCATTCACGGCGGCGAGCCCATCCACTCAGGCGGTCGACTGCGCGTTACCTTCGAGGCCGGAAACTTCGCGCAAAACCCTCGCTTTTGAAGTCGTGGACTTCCCGGTTCTTACCATGCCATCTGGGGCGGCCATGTTCGCCAAGTTCATGGCGGTCCCCGCCACGCCTACCTCAATTTGAAGATGCCGGGCCACGGGAGTCATCACCGTGGCATCGTCTTTCGGCTTGCCTACAATGCGGCCGCGGTGATTGTGAAAGCTTGCCTCGGCGATCATCGCGTCTGTGAGCTCGACAACCTCGGGAGGAAGCCTCGAATCCGCCTCGAGTCCGGCAAGTCGGGCGGGATCCTTCAAATCCGCCGAGGACACGAAGGAGGTCGCGGTCGATCCACGTGATCCGACCAAGACCGTGCGGATCGAGCCACGCCCCGCCAAATAGGAAAGCGCTCGTCGACTCCTCCGCGCCAACAAAGGCGTCTTCGCATGGAGGTCCTCCGACATGCCGGGAATCCAAGGGAAGTCGCCGAGCACTCCTGAGCATCAGACCGGGCTCAAAGCCCGGTCGCCCAACGCTGCGCCGCTTCGGCGAGAGAAGCGCGGGATCATAGGGAGGAGATCGCCAAACTTGGCTGCGGGGTTAGTAAAGAGGTGCGCCACCCGAGTGGCTAGCCAACCACGTACTTGTAAAAAGAAAAATGGGCAATGGAGGATGTGCGTTGACTATACGAGTCTCAACAAAGCATGTCCCAAAGATCCGTTCCTTTGCCCGCATCGACCAAGTCATCGACTCCCGCGCGGTGCGAGTCCCTCTCTTTCGGATGCCTACTCGGGCTACCGCAGTTGCGCTAAGGAGTCCGACCATTTCGCGACTTCCTTCATCACCCGTTCGGCTCATTACGCTCGTTCACGATGCCGTTCGCCTAAAAACGCGGGCGCTACATACGGCGATGTATGCAAGCGTGCTTCAATAACGGATCGGCCGTAACGTTGAGGTGTACGTCGGCGATATTGTCGTAAAAACCAAGAAGGCCGGCGACCTCGTCCCGACACGGAAGAGACCTTTGCGAACCTTCAACGATTCCGCATAAAGCTCAATCACGAAATGCGTTTCGGGGTTCCCAAAGGAAGCTCCTTAGCTTCATTGTCTCCGGCGAGGCATCGAGGCCAACCAGGAGAAGATATTAGCAATCGCAAGGATGGGCCCAATCGGCAACCTCAAGGGGTCAGGTGGCCGGATGCCTAGCGGCTTTGAGCCGTTTCGTGTCTCGCGCGGCGGCGCGAATGCCACTCTGAGCTACTCAAGAGATCCGACCGCTTTAGTTGGACCCGAAGCTCGGAGGCCCTCACCGCTGAAGGCCTTCTGTCCTCGCCTCGATCTGGTCGCCCGGCACGGAGGAGCAGCTGTTCCTCTACGTCGCCGCCACTACCCAAGTCGTCGTAGCGGCCCTCGTGGTGGGCGAGCGGAAGAAGGCCGCGAGCTTAAGGTACAACGGCCGATTTACTTCATTGCGAGGTCCTTCCGAGTCAAGACTCAGTACCGCGAGATCTGAAGCTACTCACGCGGTGCTCATTGCGAAGAGGAAGCTCGTCCATTACGCCGATCGGCACAACATCACCGTGGTGACCACGTCCCGTTAGGCGAGATCGTCGCAACCATGACGCCTCGGGAAGGATAGCCAAGTGGGCACTCGAGCTCGGTGGCCACGACATCACATCGTCCTCGGACGGCGATCAAATCGCGAGGCCTAGCGGACGACCGTCGCCGAGTGGACCGAAACCTGAGCACCACGGTGATCGAAGACCCGATCTTGGACAATGTACTTCGATGGGTCTTACAACAAGAATGGCGCGGCGCTGGGTTATCATCATCTCCCACTTGGGAACAAGCTCCGATACGCCATCGGTGCTTTCGGCGCCACCAACAGCGTTGCGAAAGTCGAGGCCCTCGTCAGCGGTCTCGGATCATTGCCGACCTCGGTGCTCGCCGACTCGTCCACGGGGACTCCAAGCTCGTCGTCGACCAAGTCATGAAGGCGCGAGCCCAGAGGCGCCCGTATGGCAGCGTCTTGTCGAGAAGTGCGCGGGCTCGAAAATGCGGTTCAAGGGCCGAGCTTCACCATAGCTACCGACGCTACAATAGCGGCCGCCGACTACTGTGTCGGCCTCCGGTGCCGGTCCGCACGGAATCTTAAATCTGCGACCTCCTGCGACCTTCCATCCAGTGGTCCGGTGGCGAGCGGTCCCCGACCTACCTGCTGCGGTCGCCCCGACCGCCGTGATCGAGGCGTAGACTTGGCGGGTCGAGCCACGGCGTGCTAGCAACCGAATCCGGCGGAGAAAGCCATTCATAGATCGTTTGATGGACGGTCGCTTCTCCGAGGCCGGCCGAAGCCGGCGCCTCGCGCGGCGAAACAAAGTCTTCGTCTGATCGGTCGGACCTTTACAAAGAGCCCCTCGGGGTCCTCCAAAAGTGCATTCGGCCGACCAAAGGAAAACAACTCTTCGGGCGACATACACAGCGGAATTTGCGGTCACCCGCTGCGCCCGATCTCGGTGGGAAAGGCCTTCGGCAAGGTTTCTATTGGCCGGCCGCGTGTCCGACGAGCGCGATCGCGCGCGCTGCGAAGGATGCCAATTCTTTGCGGCGGACACATCGCGGCTCGGGCCGCCTGAGACAATCCCCATCACGTGGCCTTTGCGGTTTGGGGTTCGATCTGATCGGGCCTTTCAAAAAGCCCGGGGCTTTACCCATTGCTCGTCGCGGTGGACAAGTTCACCAAGTGGATAGAGAGCCAAGCCGGTCGTAAGCGTCACGTCGGCACAGCGGCCATCTTCTTCCGCGACATAGTCTTTCGATTCGAGTCCCAAACTCCATCATCACCGACAACTAACGCAGTTCACGGGAAGGAATTCCTCGAGAGTTCTGCGATGACTTCAACATCCGCGTCGATTGGCGTCGTGGCCCATCCGCGGACCAACGGCCCGGTCGGCGGCGCCAAATGGCATGATCCTTCAAGAGGCTCAAGCGCGGATCTTGATCGGCTCAAGCACCGCGGCGGTGGCGGCCCGAGCTACCCTCCGCCCTCTGGAGTCTGCGGACCACGCCGACCGGCGGCCGGGTTCACACCGTTCTTTATGGTATCACGGTCTTGAGGCCGTCTTAAACGAACACAGGAGTATGGCGCCCCAAGGCCGCAAGCCTTGAGGAGGCTCGGGGCTCGCCGCGACAACAAGACTCCGTCGACGGATCGGCGGCGCATGACGTGGCCGTCCTGCGATCGGCGGATATCAACTAGCTCTGCGGCGTTACCACGGCCGCCCGAGTTGAGGCGGTCTTTGATCTTTGGCGACACAGTCTGCGTCGAGGTCGGACCGGCAAGGATAAGCTGGTATCGCCCCACAGGAAGGCCCTTCACCGTCGTGCGGATCCTCGGGCTGGCACCTTTCGGCTCAAGGACAAGCGGCGCATCCTTCCAAATGCATGGAATATAGAAAAGTTAAGGCGATTCTATCCTAAACTCTTTTCCTCTTCCTAGCATGCTCTTTACCTTCTTCCTTCCGAGCAACACAGTAGCGCGACGACTCAAACTGCCTTCGGCGCCCCGTTAGTCGCTTCCCGATCAGCGCTTAGCGGGTTGATGACAACCGACCACAAGGTCCTTCCGAGCGGTAACTCCTTTGGCCCAAGTGTTCTGACCCTCGCGCACGCTATGGTTGCTAACACTTCGGAAGAAGGAAGTACCGAGTGGGTGACCTTTAGGTCGGCAGAACACTCTCCCCATACGAACTCGGCTATCCCACAACATGAGTACGTGACCCATTGGTCATGAGGTCCATCAGGCGGTAACCCTCTCAACTCAAGTGTTACTACCTCGCCCATGGCTATGGTTGCTAAGTAGCACTTTGCGGAAGAAGGAAGTGCCCGAGTGGAAAGATCCACGGCGGTCTAGAACACTCCTATCCCTCACAAGTGCGCCTAACATTGCATAGCCAAGTCTCCAATCCACCTCGCTCCTCCCAAAACAACCCGACCCTCGCGCCAAGTGGCCCTGCGGTCCTTAGGGCTATGGTCGACCAAGCCTCATCCTAAATACGAAAAGGGCGAGGGGCGATTAGGGACTTGATAATTTCAAGATTGTTTAAATAACGGTCTTTACAATCTAAGAAGGATAAAGCTAACTTTTTCTATTCTTCTTGGCGGGCGGCCAGGTTGCGGCGGAGAGTTGGTGCCTGCGGCTTCTGGAGGCGGCTGCGGCGGGATGCGGTGGCGATCTCGGGCGTGCGGCTCGACCAAGAGCTCGAACCGGTCGATCTCCTCGTCGATCCGGTTCCAGCCTCGCCGCTCCCCACCACCGCGAGGTCGATGCCGTCGTAGTGCGAGATGGTGTTGACGGTAGCCGATGAAGCTCAAGCGCGGCGCCGGTGACCGCCTCTTCTCGGTCGGCACTCGGGCGGCCCAGCGAGGGCAGGGCACTCGGGCGCCCGGCTCCAGGATGCGATCGCGGACCTCCGGCCGACCTTGCGGAGGGCCTCGGCTCGGCGCTCATCTCGGCCCGACCGTCCTCGGCAACCTTCAACGCCGCCGGGCCTCGTCCCGTTCCACGATCGCGCACGTCGCGAGGCGTCGGCCGTTCTCTGCGCTGCCGCGGCGGCCTTCAGTTCTTCGCCTCTGCGGTGCGGAGATTTTGGATAAGTTCGCCTGTGGTCGCACCCCAAACTTAATTGAAGAATTGAGACACTTACAGGCGCGAGTTGGTCGATTGCGGCTTCCGACTAGCGCCTCGTATGAAGTCTTTCGGCGACTCATACAGCGATCGCCGCTTCGGGCGAACTCGGGCGGCGTCCCCGAGCCTTGTTTCGCTCGGTCGCGGGCGTGTTACTGCGTCTGCAGCGATCCCCTGCTGCGGCAGCGGCATCCTTGCAGCCTCGGTGACCTCCGTCGGAGGACTCGATTCCGCCACTTCGCCCTCAAAGCCTCGGCTCCTAGGCGCTCATCATGAAGGGCCTTTGTGGCCTCTTCAAATCCTTGGCGGATCACCACGCCTCCGACCGCCTAATGCCCGGGGCCTCCTGGCTAAGCGCGACTCAAGCGCGGCCAAGCCGCACTCGTCCGCTGCGCCGCATTGGATTGTCGGAGCGCTGCGCGAGCTTCGACGACGCGCGCAAGCGAGCCGCAAGTCTTGCAAAAATGTGGACACTCAGTTAGTCGCGCGGAAGAACTATCAAAATGTGCAGCGAATCGAACTTTTGGTGACCTACAGGCGTCGGTTGGACTCACGACCATCATATCGGCATACGGTGGAAGACTTGAGCAAGGGCGGACCTTCACGGATCGCCCTATCTAAACCGGCGTCCAGCGCCTTGCCGAAGAGGCGGCCCACTCGCTCTCCTCCGCCTCACCCATGATGCCCGACCGGAAATACACCGTGCGGCGCCTCGCTCGCCGTTCGGGCGGGGCGCCACCGTCAAAGCACCATGGGCAAGGGTGGCGAGGTCAACCCTTGAAACCCCCTGGCGACTGCGCTGAGGGGGCATCGGTCGGCACCTCCCACAGGGCGGTCGGGCACCTCCGTCGCCGGCTCCACCACGGTGGCGCGATCACCGCGGCGCCATTGTCTCATCCTCGAAGCAGCGATCACGTCGTGCGGAGGTCCCGCCGAGGCGGCGGAAGTTCTTCTTCGGGCACGACCTCGGGGGGCCGTCCCCTCGAAGGCGACCGCGCCCTCGGGCGCCGGCGCGCGACCTCGCCGACCCAACGGTCACCGAATCACCGGCGCCCGTTACTTGCGGGCCGATGTGGCACGCCCCACGATCACCCGATATAGATAGGCGCCACGTTGCAAAGATTCAAGAGTCGCTCGGCGGCTTTGCAAAAAGAAAAATGCTCAAAAATAAAATAATAATACACTTACAAGGCGGCGGGTGCGTGTACGCGCGCCTCTTCAAACCCCGCCAGAGTCGGTGGCCGGTCGCTTCCTGAAGCCACCTCCACCGAGGACGCCGTGGCGGCGCAGCGCAAGATCACCCCCACGGGATCCATGGCCACGGGCCCGTGATGCCGCCCTCGGCGATCCACGCTCGGGCGCCGCCCGATCGGCAGTCGGAAAAACCCACCATAGGGGTGGCGAGGCACTCCGCCGTTGTCGATGGAGGTTGTCCCCACGGCGGTGGTCTCAGACACATCCTCGCGCATGCAAGGCAGCGCGTAGCGTTCTTACTTTTCTTCCTCCTCCTTTCCTCCTTTCGCTTCTTGCGGGAGAGTCGACCTCTGCAGTCCTCGGGCGGCGTATCCGCTTCCTTATCCCGGGAGGCGGCGCTGGGAAGACATCCCCATGAGCCCCCGAGAGGATGCGGGAATGTCGGTCAAGTGCTAAGGACAAAGAAAAGAAGCGAAAGAATTTCACGGCTTACAGTTGGCGGAAAAAGCCGAGAATGGCTCGGGTGGCCATCCGCTGCCACCGTGGCGCTTCCGCCGTAACGGCGCCACAGAGCCTCCACCTCGGGCGTGGCGGCTCGGGTTCGGCCATCCTCGCTCGGTCGGACGGCCCGCATCACCGGCGAGTGCGGCACGTGCAAGTGGTTGCACGCGCATCCCCATGAAAGCGCGCACAACCACGTCCCGGTGAGCCTCCGCCTCCTTTGAGCCCCGATCGCTCCACGATCGGGGCGGCTTGTTCTTCTCCTTCTTTTGGCGCCCGTTCCACGCTCCTCCGCCATGGGAAGCTCTCCGGTGAAACGAGGCGCTGTCGTCGGCGTTTGAGCGTAGAGCCATTGAACGCCCGACCCTTGTTAGGCGAGGCGCTTTACCTCCAGTACTCCGTGCTCGGACCGGGCGAAGGTGGAGGCCAGCCACTCGAGGCGCCGCGGCGCTCACGGCTTTGTCCTTCTAGAGCCTTGCACGGAAGAAGTGCCTCCACAGCGCCGATCGGCTCGATCCCCAAGAAGGCCGCCGCAGCGTGATGAAGATGGCGATGTGGAGGACCCCATTGGGGTTGAGATGGTGCACCTCCACCTTGTAATGAAACAAATGCCCGGACGAGCGGGTGCGCGGCGAGCCAAAGCGCTCGAAGAACGAGGCGGGCACCACGATCTCGTCGCCCCTTGGCGTGGTGGCAGCCCGGTCGGCACCCTCCGGTAGGAAGGTCTGCGGCATGAGGAAGCCCTTCGTCACCAAGCGAGCGCCGCGGTTGTCTTCGCGCGACACTCCGCCACGACATCTTCACGGGGAGACGGTGGAAGGTGAGAAAGAAAGGTGGGGTTTTCTTTCCTTAGCTCTCTGGTGCTCTTCTTATTAAAGAGGCAGAGAGAGAGGCAAGAAAGCGTGACCACTCGAAAGCACCCAACGGCGTATTTATAGAGGGCGAGCGAGCGCCGCCAGCGGGCGCCCGTCAAGCGAGCGTCGCGACCACCCTCGTGCATCGCGCCCACTGGTAACTCCGGTTTCCAATACCACTCCGCTTTTAATCCTGTCTTGTCGGGCGTCAAGGGCCATAAAGGCGCCGCCCGAACAACGTGTCCGTAACCTCTCGGTCTCCGCCTTTAGGCGGAGCAGTTGCTCGGCGCCGCGAGAAGCCAGCGGGCGCTGCGCCCCAAGGCGACAAAAGCTTTGTGGCTTGCGCCGGGGCCCAGTGAGGAGTGGGTTCAAAAGGCCTACCCGCTGGATGGGTATAAAGCCGCCAAACAAAACTTGAGCAAGGGGCGGTATGAGGTGAGCCCCACGGTGGGCCCTCGGTTAGGTCGGTGGCGGCCTAATCACCTCTACTCGCGTCGAGACCATACTTCACACTCTCGGAGCTCATCAATGAGCAACGGACCGGTGTGCTGCGGGTGGTGGACGACCTAGAGTCCATCTGGGATTGAGTAGAGAAATGTTTTTATGGGTCGCCCACACAGGGCGAGGACACCCTACTGGGACCGCCCGCTCGGAAGGTCCCCTTGGCGGGACCTCCCGGGACCCACTCGGACTACCGCTATTAGCTCCACGAGCACGGCGTTCAAACCAACGCGAGTAAGCGCGCCGCTCATCCCCTCCGGGTCCCACACTGCGGATGGGGTATACATGTGGGATAGGCGGGCCATTCCTCTCGCGGACTACCCTCGCCGCGAGGACTCGAGAAGGATGCCCCACGTCCGGCTACGACGGTAGCGAGCACTCACGTCCAGCCACGACGCAGGCGAGCACTCACGTCCGGCTACGGCGGTAGCGAGCACTCACGTCTAGCTACGACGTTAAGCGAGCACTCGGACACCGAACCTCACAGAGGCATCCGGTCGTCCTGCCGACCAAGGCACTCGGACACCGAACCTCACAGAGGCATCCGGTCGTCCTGCGCCGACCAAGGCACTCGGACGAGAACCTCACAGAGGCATCGGCCGTCCTGCCGAGCCAAGGCACTCGGACATCCGAACCTCACGAGGCATCCGGTCGTCCTGCCGACCAAGGCTTTGTCTAGCTACGACGTTAAGCGAGCACTCGGACACCGAACCTCACGGAGGCATCCCGGTCGTCCACGCCAGGCCAAGGCACTTTGTCTGAATCTGACGTTAAGCGAGCACTCGGACACCGAACCTCACAGAGGCATCCGGTCGTCCCTGCCGACCAAGGCCTTCGTCTAGCTACGACGTTAAGCGAGCACTCGGACACCGAACCTCACAGAGGCATCCGGTCGTCCTCGCCGACCAAGGCCTTTGTCTAGCTACGACGTTAAGCGAGCACTCGGACACACGAACCTCCACGGAGGCATCCGGTCGTCCTGCCGACCAAGGCACTTTCGGACACCGAACCTCACAGAGGCATCCGGTCGTCCTGCCGACCAAGGCACTCGGACACCGTAACCTCACAGAGGCATCCGGGTCGTCCTGCCGACCAAGGCACTCGGACACCGAACCTCACAGAGGCATCCGGTCGTCCTGCCGACCAAGGCACTCGGACACCCAAACCTCACAGAGGCATCCGGTCGCCCCGCCGACCAAGGCACTCGGACACCGAACCTCACAGAGGCATCCGGGCCGTCCTGCCACCAAGGCACTCGGACATCCGAACCTCACGAGGCATCCGGCCGTCCCTGCCACCAAGGCTTTGTCTAGCTACGACGTTAAGCGAGCACTTGGACACCGAACCTCACAGAGGCATCCGGCCGTCTGCCGACCAAGGCACTCGGACACCGAACCTCACAGAGGCATCCGGCCGTCCTGCCGACCAAGGCACTCGGACACCGAACCTCACAGAGGCATCCGGCCGTCCCCGCCGACCAAGGCACTCGGACATCCGAACCTCACAGAGGCATCCGGTCGTCCTCGCCGACCAAGGCTTTGTCTAGCTCTGACGTTAAGCGAGCACTCGGACACCGAACCTCACGGAGGCATCCGGTCGCCTGCCGGCCAAGGCGCGTCCACAACGATTAAAATTAAAGCAAACTCATCGCAAAGACATTTTCATAAAGAAAAGAAAATTTCATTATAGGCCAATGAGCTCAAACTTTACACAACTTTACACATTGCACCGACGGATACAAGAGTGGCCACGCGGCGCTGCAGCGGGGACTCTACCCACGCCTAGAACCTATCAAACATCCGTGCGGCATCGGTGGCACCGCGGCATCTTTGGTAGGCCCTTGCCGGTCGACGGACGGCCGCCACGGCCGCTGGCAACACGCCGATGCCTCCATTGCCGTTCGCGACATCGGCGCGCCCGCACCTTCACGATCGGCGCCCTTGCGCCATCGCCTCGAAGGGCCCCTTACCACCTCGAGCCTCTGAGCGGCCTCGGCGTGGCGTCAAACAAGCAGCGTCGCGGCTGCGACTTCTTCCTCCCGAGCTCGGCCATCGCTGGTCGAACTCAGCCCAAAGCTTCGGCAGAGGATCTTCTTCTTCCCGCGACGCCATCGCGAAGCTAAAGACTAGAGGATGTCTGAAGCCATTTGAAAGAACAAAAGAAAAAGCTCGTCCCCTTCAAGCAAGCTACAGTATACGATATATATATATCCGGACGAAGGGAGGCTAAGCGTCTCAGAGTAAATGGGTGCCGAAAGCGAAGCATCCTTCACCGTAAACCCGAGGCGATCAAGAAGGCGAGCGGCGCGCGCGCCAAACTATGCTCGGCATGCGCAACGAGGCAAGTAAAAGCCCGGCGGTTCAAATGCCCCGGCCAAACTCGGGACAGCCGTCGGATCAACGAAGCACACGGCGGAAATCGCTAATCGGATCGGTGGACCGACCTACAGGCCGCCACCACTTTCGTCAAGTTCAACCCCAACCGGACTGCGAAATCGCTTGGGAGTTCGGGGCTCTTGACGAATACTAATAAAGGATACCCCAACAAACCCGGCGGCGAGCGGCCTCAAGCATATCTCCATTAGCAGTCGCGCCCGGCCGCCGCCGACCGATCGCTCGCGAGACCGCGCCAAGGCATCCGCTCCCGACCGGCAGAGAAGCGAATCCGAGCAGACGGCGCTCCGGCCCCTCTTGGCGGGCGGGATCTCCGACTCAACCAAACCAAGGTGACGAACGCCGAGTGCGCGTCGAGTCCTCATCGGCCTACCGCCACGTACCCCGAATAAGGTCAATCAGGCGACTATACAAGGCGGTGGCTCCTTCCCAAGAAGATCGGTGATCAGAGAAGACAAAGCTTCGGCCCATCAACGAGCCACGTGCGACGAGCGCACGCTCCTCCCGGCGGCACCAACGCGTCACACTCCTCGTCAAGATTCGCAAGGATCACAGAGGGCAAGCACGCTACTTCCGAAATACCTAACCTCCACGACCACCAAGGCTACCAACCCAAAGATGGGCAAGGCGGTGGCGACGATCCACGGGGACGAAGGACCGGAGCTCTAGCATAGGTCACCTCGCTTTCCTCCTAACTCTCGATGTAACCTGCCTTCCTTTCGTATAAAAGGAGGCGGGGCTAAGCGATTCGGGGCAACGAGCAAGAACGAGAAAGGAGAGCGCTATCAAACCCATCTCGCTAAGCCATTGGCATTCTCGCTTGTAAAACTTTGTGCGATCATCTGTACCAAGAGTAATACAACACCACCACACCGCCCAGAGTAGGGACCTTGGCCGAACCAGTATACATCTTGGACTCACGAGTCTAACCATTCAGGGAGTGGAACGCGCGACCCCCTAGACTTACAAATTTACTTGCCGGCGCTCCCGAAAACGCCGACACTTTGCTTGCTAAAAATTATGAAGACTTGCAAATTAACTACTGTGAGCTAGAAATTGAAAATGAAATGGTGTCTAACAAATCCAGTCATGTTTCTTTAAGTAATGTATCTATCTCATGTGACTCTTCAACAAAAGAGATCTTGACTTATGGTTCTTCTGATGCTTGCAAAGGAAATTGCAAATATGCTTCCTGTGTCAAGGAGCTTGAGACTGAAAATAAAGAACTAAAAGCTCAAATAGCCACATTTGATAAAGGCTTAGAAAAATGTTTTAGGAAGTGCTACTCTTGACAAAATTCTAGTTGACAGAGACCAAATTTGGGCAAAAGGGTTTGGGGTATAAACCCAACGGGTTGCCAAATAAAAATGCTTCAGGTCATATTAAACAAATTTTTGTCAGGAAAAGCACTCAATGTTATTATTGTCATGAATCGAATCATGAATCTAAAAATTGCTATCTTGCAAATGTTTCTCATGCTAAAAGGAATTGCAGGTAGATGCCCATTACATATTATTCAAAGATTTCAGGGGCAAAGCAAATGTGAAATATGTAGGTCCCTCAAATCTAAATAAAAAACTTAAAAAGTCAGGTACCTAAGACTATGTTGATAAATCCTTTCAAACCTAAAATGGTCAGAACTAACATCAAAGGACCCAAAAGTATTTGGGTACCTAAAGTGAAGAAATAAACTTGTAGGTAAATTATAAGAGTGGAAGCGGACATTGGGTCATTGATGGTGTTGCACTCAACACATGACCGGTACCTCAAGAATGTTCACTTCAATTGAAGGAGAAAGTGATCCAAGTCACAAAATCACCTTTGGAGACAACAAAGAAAAGAAAGGTAAAAGGTCTTGGTAAGATTGCCATATCAAATGATCACTCTATTGACAATGTTCTTCTCGTTGATTCCTTAAACTTCAATTTATTGTCTGTTGCTCAATTATGTGATCTTGGATTCCATTGCAAATTCACTTCTGATGGGGTAACTGTATTTGACAAAAATGAAAAGCTTATTTTCAAAGGTTTCAGATTTCAAAATCTCTATTTAGTTGATTTCAAATCTAACTCCTCATGTATCTCAACATGCCTGTTAGCTAAAGTTTCCCTTGGATGGCTTTGGCATAGGCGTCTTGGGCATGTAGGTATGTCCAATCTGAAGAAGCTGTTCAAAAATGAGCTTGTGGTGGGTTTGAAAGATGTCAAATTTGAAAAGAATAAGCTATGTAGTGCTTGTCAAGCAGGCAAACAAGTAGCTAATTCCCACCCAATTAAAAGTATCATGTCCACCACTAGACCACTTGAGCTTCTGCATATGGATGTGTTTGGTCCCACCTCATATGCTGGCATTGGTGGTAACTCTTATTGTTTAGTAATTGTTGATGATTTTTCCAGATTTACTTGGGTATTCTTTTTGCCAAATAAAAGTGAAGTTGGAAAAATCTTCAAAACTTTTGCAAAAAGGGCTCAAAATGAATTTGATTGTCCCATCAAGAAAATAAGAAGTGACAATGGATCTGAGTTTGTTAACACAAATATCATTGAATACTGTGATGAATTAGGAATTAAGCATGAATTCTCAGCTACTTATACTCCTCAACAAAATGGTGTTGTTGAAAGGAAAAATCGAACCTTGATTGAAATGGCTAGATCTATGCTAGATGAATATGAAACCTCTGATGCCTTTTGGGCCGAAGCTATCAATATTGCTTGTCATACTGTAAATAGACTTTATCTTTATAGATTGCTTAAGAAAACTCCTTATAAACTTTTGGTAGGAAGAAGATTAAATGTATCATATTTTCGTGTGTTTGGTTGCAAAGTTTATATCTATAAAAAGAGAACTCATTTGGGAAAATTTCAAACTAGATGTGACACTGGCTTCATGCTAGGATATTCCTCTAAGTCCAAAGCATATAGAGTCTTAAATAATACCACTGGGCTGGTAGAAAAAACTTATGATGTAAAGTTTGATGAATCTAATGGCTCACAAGGTGAGCACGAAAATTTAGATGATGTAGGAGATGATGGCTTGGCACAAGCAATGAAGAAGATGGAAGTGGGTGATATTCGACCAAAGGAAGACAAGGATGAACTCCCCACTCAATCAATGATACCTCATGCTGGAACTCAAGAAGAAGAAGAAGAAAAAGAACAAGATCGTCCAATCCTCATCAAAAGCCATCATACCATTGCGAAGGATCATCCCTCAGATCAAATCATTGGTGAATTCAGTAAGGGCGTTCAAACTCGTTCTAGACAAGCTTCTTTTTGTGAACATTACTCTTTTGTCTCGTGTATTGAACCTAAAACAGTGGAAGAAGCACTAGAAGATACTGATTGGATAATTGCTATGGAAGAAGAACTTAACAATTTTGAAAGAAACAAAATCTGGAGTTTAACAAATCGCCCAAAGGATCACAATGTTATTGGTACAAAATGGGTGTTCAGAAATAAGCAAGATGAAAATGGAGTGGTGATAAGGAATAAAGCGGACTTGTAGCTCAAGGTTTTACTCAAATAGAAGGATGGACTATGGAGAGACTTATGCCCCGATGGCTCGTCTTAAAGCTATTCGGTTTCTTCTTGCCTTTGCTACTCATTTTAATATCACTCTATTTCAAATGGATGTAAAAAGTGCATTTCTAAATGGATTTATTGATGAAACTGTCTATGTTGAACAACCACCTGGTTTTGAAGATCAAAATTCGCCAAATCATGTGTATAAATTATCTAAGGCACTCTATGGTCTGAAGCAAGCTCCTAGAGCTTGGTATGAGCGTCTTAGAGATTTTCTACTCAATAAGAACTTCAAAACTGGAAAGGTTGATCCAACTCTGTTTCTAAAAGACATCAATGGAACATTAATGATTTGTCAAATATATGTAGATGATATTATCTTTGGCTGTACTAATATTTCTCTCTGTAAAGAGTTTGGTGGCATGATGGCCAAAGAATTCGAGATGTCTATGATTGGGGAACTGTCATTCTTTCTGGGATTTCAAATCAAGCAGTTGAAGGAAGGAACTTTTATTTCTCAAGAAAAATATACTAAGGATCTTCTCAAACGCTTCAAAATGGAAGAATACAAGATTATAAAGACTCCCATGGCTACTAACACACATCTTGATCAAGATGTGGGAGGTAAGTCTGTTGATCAAAAGCTTTTTAGATCCATGATAGGCTCTTTACTATACTTGACAGCATCTAGGCCAGATATCATGTTTAGTGTGTGTATGTGTGCTAGATTTTAAGCTGCTCCTGAAGAAATTCACTTGAGTGTTTGTAAAAGAATATTTAGATATCTTAAGTATACTTCAAGTATGGGTTTATGATACCCCAAGGTGCCCCTTTGAGCTTCTAGGCTACTCAGTTACGACTATGCGGATGCAAGATTGATCGTAAGAGCACCTCGGGAGTTTTCATTTGCTTGGAAGGTCTTTAGTTTCTTGGTTTTCTAAAAGCAAAATTCAGTAGCACTATCCACCAGAAGCCGAATATGTGGCTGCAGGAAGTTGTTGTGCTCAAATTTTATTCATCAAACAAACATTCTTAGATTTTGGTATAAAATTTGAAAATGTGCCTCTACTGTGTGATAATGAAAGTGCAGTGAAAATAGCAAACAATCCGGTCCAACATTCCAGAACTAAGCATATTGAAATTCGACATCACTTTATTCGTGATCATGTTGCTAAAGGAAATGTTATGCTTAGTCATGTAAGGCGAGGACCAATTGGCTGATATTTTCACTAAGCTGCTTGATGAGGACAAATTTTTGAAATTAAGAAATGAACTAAATATTATTGCCTTCTCAAATGTTGCTCGATAATATCTGATTAAGGGGAAGCAAGTTTGCTCACTTACTTATCCTGAAAGATCATATCCCTTGATTTCTTACTGACTTTGTGTGACTTTCTGTTAAAAATCTCTTGATTTAGTAACCTCCTAGTTTTCCGTATCTTCTCTAACTTCAAGCCGCTTCGGATTATGAGGCATTCATTTCTTTCCTGTCGAAATGGCTATAAAAGGTGAACCAAAGCTCTGAGGATGCAATCCATCTCTTAGCTTCTTTCTGAGTTCTTCATCATGCCTAAAAGACCTTTCAACGATGATCGGGACGATCCAGAGCTTGCAGAGCTCTGGAGGGAGTTTGATCGCACTCTAGTAGAGTTGGCTGAAGAAAGGGCAGTTGTCAGAGACAGTGCTGTCGTGGACGCCTTTCTTGAAGCTTTCCCCACTCTCCTCAGGGCCAGAGATGCGCTCATAGAGGCTTTAGGGCGCGCGCGTAGGGGAGAAAACTAAGTTCTTGTTCGTGTCTTATCCCGTTCCCTCTAATCATGTAAGCCGGGATGTTGCATATAAATAAAAAATATGGTGTTCCAAAGTGCTCTCTGTATTTTGTGTGTTTTCTAAATTGAATGACTATTCATAAGCGTACGTCGCTAAACATAACTTCTACGAGTCGCACAATACTTTCTGCTAGTATCATTCGCGGCTCTAGTTCGACAATTACTGTTTCGACTACACGATATGGATAAAGTAATAATGTCAAGTTAAAATAACTCTTTGATTAAAGTTCCTTTTAATAATAAAAATGCTGCTATAATACTCATCTTTCTATGCTCTTTCTTATCTAATCACAAATTAATGAAACCAAGTTATCATCTGCCTTTTTCAGCAAAGTGTCCATATTAAAGTACTTGAGTTTCTCAGATAAGCTTAGTTTAAAGAAATACTTAAGCTTACTTGATTATCAAACTCAAATATTTACTGAATTTTTTTTTGTCTTTATTGATTTTGGTTGTCGATCTTAGATATATCTCTTATTTTCAAAATCTTCAGAAATATAGATATGATGCAGACTGAGAACATCTTAAAGTTACAGGTTCCTACTTGGATCGGACTAATCTCAAACAAACTTTCAATGCTCGCCGGACTAAATTTTTTAGTCCGACGCTAATGAAAGTTTTGGTCTTAACCCCAAGTAAGACTAAAACTCCTCTACAAACGGACTAAAACTGGTCTTGGCTGAGTATAAAGCTTTTTGGTCCGACCCAATTAGTAATCTGTCTAAAATCCATTTGAATCAAGTCTGCCTCATGATCAAATTTTTCTAAAGTTTTATTTATTTCCTTCTTCTTCTCTCAAGATTTCAAAATTTGCTTAAAATCTTACCTATTGCTTTAGGTCTTACCCATTGCTAACCTGACCTTATGTTTGGGACTCTCTGTGCTTGTTCAAACCGCTTCAAAAAGGATGTCTCACCACCTTGCCAGAACTCCCATTCCTTTTCAACTACACTGGTTAAAGGTGCCAGTTCCCAAGGCCCATTTACTTCTGCCAATACATTCAATGCATAACTTCTTCCATCAAAAACCTCTTTGTTATTTCCTTGCTTGCGCAAAACTTCTCTGAACCAGAAGTTTCCTTCTTCTCTACACCGAAGCAAATCCTGATCGGGTCTTGGCGACGGTGATCCTGTGATTTCTTTTGCGCAAGAATCTTCTTCAAGCTCAGTAAGTTCCTTAGAACTTCTCTCTTTCTCTTCAAAATCTCGAACCCTAGACCTGGTGCTTAGATATAGTTCTTCCTTTTAGGTCTGTTCTTTTGTTTGAAGAGGGCACAGTCTGAGTCTGAGCAATAAGTCTGTGTTTAAAGTCAGAAATCAAAATGAGGTCAAAGAATCCTGATAAAAGGGGTTTGATTGAAAAAATTATTGATAGATTTAAGAGTAAGAAGCAAAGAAGATCCAGTTCAACCTCTGAAACAAATCTGCCTGAACAACCTCAAGGACCGATTCTAATCCCAGATGTTCATAATGCTGCTCGAGCAAACCGGAAAGCAGTAACCTCTCATCCAAGAAAAGAAAAGCAAATAGTTGATTCTGAGTCATCCTCTAAGGATTGTCCCTATGAACCCAACAGTGAATCTTCCTCAGAGAGTACTGAACTGGTCTCTGAAATTGACATGCTTAGCAGTGAAGAACTGGCAAACCTTAGTACTAAAAAGTTGAGAGCAGTTTGGTTAGTAAGTGAAAAGGTCTGGTTTCCAGAGTCAAGGCCAGCCCTGGGTGAAAATTTTGTGTCCTTGTTACACAAAAATATATACAATGCCTATCTGAACAGAAGAGATGGAAAAGGAAAGTTGATTTCGGCTCTGTCAAATCACCAATATGTAGAATGGGATCAAGTGAATAATATCATTGGTTCAATCTGATTGTTTGATTGCATAAACTCAACTCCTGGACTGATAAGAATCATGTCAAACAAAACAATTCCATGGAGTGTCTCAAGGACTCTAGAGTTTTATGCATCTTTACTAGTGAACAAACAAAGAAAATATATCATGTTCACACTGAATGGAAAAATAAGAAAATATTGCTGATTTCCAATTGGAGCTTCTAGTCCACTGGCAAACAAGACAAAAATCTTTGAAAATATGTATCCTCATCAGAGGTGGAGACTGAGTGGGGACATGCCAGATGTGCAAGTATCAGGACACATATACAAAGACACCTCCAGTAAGGATTTTAATCCGAATAGAGTGTCCTGCTATCTGAAGAAGCTAAGGTTCTGCTTTTAATATTAAGGCATACAATATATCCCAAGTCTGGATATAAGGAAGGAGTAACCTCAGTATTAGCTAGGTTACTACATCTCATTTTTATCAAGACAGCCTGTAGATCTAGTTGACTACCTCTTTGGGCAGATGGAAGAAGCCATCTACAAAAAGTTTAGTAGCTCTTTGCCTTTTGCCCAGTTAATCACTGAAGTCCTGTTGGCTCAAGGCATTATCTCTCAAGACGATTTAAATAAAGAATTCAAGTGCTTTCCAAAGAAATATAGTATGCATCAAGCTACTGGGCAAAGTTTAAGGATTTCTGGGTTTCTTCAAAGAATGGCCGAAAATCAACCAATACAGGATGAAGAAGAAAGTGAAGAAAGGGCGAGGTGAAAATGAATTTGTGAAACAACTTTAAAGATCCTTCCGGGCACAACAAAATGACTCTGCATCAGTCTTATGAAAGTTATCATCAAACCTATGAGAGTCATTATATGTCCGATCGAGTAGAAACAACGAGAGAACCTAGTGTTCAAAGAGAAAAGGAAACTCGAGCCACCATTCTCCGAAGCAATCAAGTAATTCATGGAAGTGAATCATGGGAAATGGATGATGCTGCTACTCAAAAGCTTTCAAGCTCAGTTGATAGAACCTTGGATGAAGAGTAACAATTATATCATCTTCAAGAGTCAGCAGCTGCAGAAAGGTTCATGGAGGCACAAACTTTCAGACCAGGAGCAAATGAAAATGAAGCAGGAGGATCTGGGATGCCATCTGAAATGCCCCAACAATTTGAAACCTACTATCCTTCAATGTTAGCTCATCCTGAGCATGATCAAAGGGACACGTTTCCTGGTTGGGAAAGTCTGTTTGACTGTCAGTATCCCATACCATCTTCCCCAAAGTATGATGAGCAAGCACAAGTTAATACATCTCAGGCTCAAGAAAATATCTTTGACTCTCAGCCTTCCTGGTTTTCAAACTTTGAGCAACAATATCATGCTGATCAAAGAGGTTTCCAAGCAAGATACATGGAAGATCGAATACAAAGACTCTAAGATATGAGGAAGAAATAAAGTTCCAAAATGAAGTCATGTCAAGATTTGACCACCTAAGCAAAAATCAGGAAAATCTTAGACAGCATGTCCAACAGTTCGATACTAATCAAAATCTGAACAAGGACAGACTGTATGACATGAATAAAAAATTGGATGATCACTACAAGAAACTAAGAAATCAAGTGGAGGCTGGAAATATATCTCATACAAGCAATCATTTATGGATGAGGCATCAATTAGATCATCTTTAAGAATTCACTGAAGATGCCTTGCTCGACTATACTCGCTTGGCACATGACTGCATTTATGATGTGGGCGACGTCCTTGCTGAGACTCGAAATATGAATGAATCTTTGGATCATATTCAGTCAGATCTTCAACTACTGACTATCCAGCCAAGAGACCCAGACTATCCAAGTTGGCATGAACAAGCTATGCCTCAAGGGCTAGATAAACCAAGCCAAGAAGCCACTGATCATTCACCTGTCTCTCCTTCAAAGAAAAGCAAAGCTCAGGACCGGCTCAAAAGAATCTTCTCAAGGCGCCAATAGGGCCCCTTTTTGGTTCTTGTTGCCAAAGGGGGAGAAAAACCTTATAGCCTTAGCCTTAGTCTCTTAAGTTCTGTTCTGTAGGCTGGCTTAACTATACGAATAGTATGTGTATTTGTCCTGTTGCTGTTTAGATGCTATATGCTCGGATTCTCTACTATGATATAAATGCATTCATTAAGGGGGAGAAATATTCACTCATTATTTCTGATGTCAGTACATTCAGCTAACTCTGTTTTGCAGAATAAATGAGATATTACTAACTAAAAGGTATGTTGTCATCAATTACCAAAAAGGGGGAGATTGATAGCATCTAGGCACCCCTCAATTTTATTTCTGTATTATTATGGTTTTGGTATTGATGACTAAGTTAGTAATACTCAAAGCGTTGAATAAAGTAAGCTGGAATCTATGATGGAACAAGTTGGGATAACAAGATTAAGGCTTTCAGTTTTTAGTTTATGACTTGGGAGATGGTTCAAGTCATATAGCCTAAGTTTGTTTTTCCTTTTTGGTTGTCTAAAAGAGGGACTTTGCACAAAGAAATAGTTTGTTTAGGCAAAGGCAAAACTAGATCACCCGGAGCAAAAGACACTTAGTCTTTACCTTGATGAAAACATACCTCTTTGTACAACGGACAAATCTTTACCTATCAATTTTTCTTCAGTCCGTTGCATACCTTGAAACAATTCTACATCAAAATTTCCTTGGAATATCTGATCATCAGATTAAAATATTCGCTCTCATATTCACTTATCCTTGATCAAAACCTTCTTTGAAAATCTTCTTTATAGCCAAAGGTTTACCTATGAATGACGGACCAAAAATACTTAGTCCGGCATACATGCAATATTCTCTCCTCTGTGTTGGACCAAAATATCTTAGGTTGCTCATCTTCAGCAGACCAAATTTTTGGTCCCAAGACCTATGTCGATGTATAAGTTTTTGTAGGACTAAATCTTTGATGTACTTTCAATCGAAACCTAAAATGAATATTTTCTATCTTCAAAAAGAACCTTTTCTTAGAAAACGGACGAAGCATTTGTGTTTAATTATTTTTAGTCCGTGGCTAAAATAAAAAGCTTAGATAAAATTTATCTTTGTTGAAAAAGGTTCTTGGCACCAATCTTCTAAAAAGACCATGTATGACGAACCAAAATATTTGGTCCGAAGTACATGTGTTTTCATGCCAAACCTATCTTCTGTGAAGTCTATGTATGACGGACCAAAATTTTGGTCCGAAGTACATGTGTCTCTACTCCTGGCAAAACTCTTGATTTATCCATGTATAACGGACCAAAAATTTGGTCCGACGTACATAGGTCTCGTTACCTAAGCTAAATCTTTTGAAATCCATGTGTAACGAACCAAAGTTTTTGGTCTGATACTCACATATGTCTCTCAGTGGTATGCCAGACCATCTTTCATAATCAACCCATGTACTACGGACCAAAATATTTGGTCCGTCGCAATCTCTCAAATTTGGTCCGACATACACATATCCAGTATCGCTAAGCACTGATACTAAGTCCGTTGTACGTGTATATTTCTGTTGTTTCTGACATCTGACACGTCCAACGGCTACTGTAGCAGGTGTAACGACTATTTTCACTCCAAATGGCTATATAAGCATTACCTAAGCCATCTACCAATGACATAGATGAACTCCTTACACTTTGGTATTGAAATATAGCTCTTATTCTCAAAAGGAGTCTGTGCTTCATCTTCATACAAAAACTTCTCATACATCTCTAAGTGTTTTAGCTCAAGTCAGTGTTTAGTTGTGTGAATTGCAAAGTGAACCAAGAGACAGAACTTGTGCAAAGTTTATTACTCTTGGATCTTGGCGATCGTAGACAGCTTGGAGGAAGTGAACAGTGTGACCTGTCCAAAGGAGCTTGTGGAAGGCAAGCTGTATTTGTGAGAGGTTTGGAACTCACCTCATTTGGAGTAGTGAAAGAGTTACAGTGATCGCAGAGCTATCTGCGACTAGCTTTGGAGAAGGTAACTTGAAAGAAGTGCTTCAACGTGGATTAGGAGTGCGGCTCTGAACCACGGGATAAATCTCTGTCTCTCCTGTGCCATTTTGTTTATTGCTTTCGCTGTGTTTATTAGTTGTTTACTTTCTGTGTTATTCTTACAGTAAGTTGCTCTCTGTTAATTTTAGTTAGTTGTTTAAAATAGTTAGAAATTGTTAAAATCGCCTATTCACCCCCCCCCCCCCTCTAGGCCATCTCGATCCTTCATACCTAAAATAGGGTTATTCAGGTTTTGCAGTCTTATTTAGCTAAATCCCGCTTCTAGAAGCCCCCTAGCCATTTACCTTTACTTTTCCACTGTGGCTTTCCTTTTCCCTTATGTTATATGCCATTCTTCTATTTATCCCCTTTATGCCTTTTTCTTTATGCCTTTTTGGCCTTTTCCGTGGCCTCGGCTATAGCTAGCCTACTGAGTATTTGCATGTGCTTTGGGCATTATATGACTCCCATTAGGAAGTACGTGATGATTCTTCACCAGTAGTTCATCACGCTTTTCTACTTCTAGCAAAGTGCATATAAGCTTGAAGTACTTCTGGTACTTGGCATGACGATACTTTTACAGTAGCATCCTCATATTGGGGTGGAAGGTGCATACTGTCTTGTCGATCAATTTAGTATCAGTAACTTTCTGATTTCAGAATGTTAGTTCAGCGGCAACCTTGTTCATGGCAGAGTTATATGATGCCACAACCTTTAAAATCCTAAAAGCTTAGGGGGATCCATTCGTGCTGTACTTCTGGCAGCAGGATGGATCTTTGCTGGTGATATCTTTCCTTCAGGGAATTCAAAAGTACCAGCTAGTCCTCTTCCATCAAATATTCGGTCTTCAGGTCCGTATGATGATACACCATGCGGCTTCGGGAAGAGCAGTGGTACCAGCTTCAGGCTGGGAAAACAACAACTCCAAAAGATCGAGCTGTCAGAGTAATCTTAGTATTCATTGCCCAGGTAAGTTAATAGTTGCCATTCAGGGCAAGCTCGATAAATTCCGTCTTTGAGATGTCCAACATATCATATTTCATTTATGCAAAATGACTTTTACTACTGGTAAAATCAATATATCGCATGCTCACTATTCAATTAGTAAAGCTTGGTCTATATCTATTCAGTAGATAATTATCTAAAATTTCTCAGAATTTTTCTAGCAATTTTCATAGTTTTCTGCTAATAACTTAGTAATTTTCAGAATTACCAAGTAATAGAAAAATAAATTTCAATATATATTAATATGGAATTGTGTTAGGAAAACAAATCCAGAGATACGAAGCTTTCAATGTGCTATCTAGAATTTTTCGAAATAATTAAATAACAGAAAAATTAAATTACAGCACATATTAATATGGAATAATGCTAAGGAAAAAATAAGTCTAGAGGTATGACGCTATCAATTTGTCATCTATATTTTTCTAGAATTTTTCATAATTTCCTGTTAATTACCAAGCAATTTTCATAATTACCAAGTAATAGAAAAATAAATTTCAGTACATATTAAACATGGAATAATTCTAGAAAAATAAACCCGAGGCTATGGAACTTCCAATGTGTGCTAAATATCAATTTTACCAATTTTACGGAAGTCCATATACCTAGATAATCTAATTTCTAGGATTTATCGTCAATTTTTAGAATTTAATAACTATTTTTGAAATTGCTGGAAATTCCAAGGGTCTAACTGTAAAATTCCATTTTAATTTTAATTTTGATTTTTTCCGAAAATTCGGACGAGCATATGGTCACTGGGCCGTATGACCTATTGGGCCCACTGGGGTGACAACAGCCCGACGCCGCCCATTTGGCCCAATAAAAGAGGGCGGCTAGGGTTTCCTCCCCTAGCTATCGCCTTTTTCTTCTTCATGCGGGGGAGCAGGTCTCGGATGGCGCTGCCTCTGCCGTCGCGGTTGTTGCCACCGGGTGCGTCATGGGCGCTGCAGTCGTCGTCGACGCCGTGGGCACCACCGCGTGGTGTGCACTGCTGATTTCTTCTTCACGCCGTCGATTTCACCGCTTTGGGGGTGTGGTCGCCGGAGCTAGCATGGGGCTGTTGCCATCTCGTGTGAGCGCGGCCGCTGCTGGGGCCACCGCTGACGGGTGCACGGAGCGGAGGAGTCGCCGCCCGAGTGTCTCACTTGCGAGGAGGACGCCGTTGCCGGCGACGGATAACGACACCGCTCTTGCGGCGGGCGCGGCGCGGCGTTGACGTTTCAGGCGCACGGAAGACGAGGAATCGCCGACGTGGGCGCGCGATGCGAAGAGGCACTATCACGGGCGGGGAATACAAGGCACCGTTGACGCAAGCGTGCGATGCGAGGGGACACCGCCTCTGCGCGGGAACCGAGAATCGCCAGTGGGCGCCACCACTGGAGCATGTGTGGAATCCGAAGGGGCGCGGACGCGGCCGCTAGTGCGAGGAAGGGCCACCGTCGGTCGCATATCTCGCTGTTCGCTCTCACGTGCGCCGTAGTGGCTTCGTGGCGGCGCGCGAGACTCTTGCTATTGAGCAAAGGTGAGGGCATCGCCATTGGGGCAACATCGGGGCAGTCATCATGGGCGCGCCGCCGCCTGCTAGGCGTTCGCGCTCGACCGCCGCCACTTGCGCATGTTGTCTGTGTTTTTTTTTGTTTTATGGTAATGAATAGAGGATGAACAGTAACAATGACAATAATTTTGTGATTATGATGCGATAATTTGCAGGTTCTAAATTACGGAGATGTAATCCACTTACTTAGGGCTCGTAGTAGATTTTATCGCTTGTAGCCGGACGATTTCGATGCCGTGTAGATTGATGCAGGTAAACGATCTCGATTGACCTCGGTAGAACGTTGTGCTGATAACGTGTTGTAAAACGTAATCATTTACCTGCGATCAATCAATAACACACCAACGAGATTGCACGAACAAAAGTAATACACACAAAATAGAGGCAATGTTCTCTTTTTATCGGATTTACCATTCTGGACTAGAGGGTGCCTAATATATAACACAAACCAATAAAAAATAAATTTAAATTCAACCACACATAGATAAAGTGCAATAATATTTGAATTTGGAGTGTACCTCTATCTTAACACTGAAACCATCGAGGTCGTTTTTTATGGTGCGGTGAATTCGAGGACACAAAACGACGAAGAGGATTTCGAGCCGCATCGCATGGATCCAATCGTACGGCTCTTTGTTACGGGATGGGCAACGTGGGGTTCTGTCACGTGACGCGGCCGTACGGAGTCGCCAGCTGGCGCGACGGGAGAGGCTTTCACGTGGGCCATTCCACGTGCGCCTCCCCATCGATCTTATCCACTCCCGAGGCCCGAACCGGAACCGCGCCACGCCATCGCTTGCTTGCTTCCTCCACAAGGCGCCACCTCACCTTGGGCCCACCTGCATCCGCACTGGACTGCATGGACTGGGTTCACGAGTGAAGGTCCCACCTGCCAACGCCTAGCTGCTCTATAAATAAGCCCCTGCCCGCCTCACTTCCACTCTTCTTCTCTCTCAGGATCCGGATAGTTCGGGCTGCGGTTGTGTTGTATTGGACGTATCTATCTGGCTCAGAGGCAGTTTGGTAATTGCGGACGACGAGGGATGGGCCTCCTCGACAAGCTGTGGGACGACACCGTCGCGGGGCCCCGCCCCGACACCGGCCTCGGCCGCCTCCGCAAGCACGCCGCCCGCCCCGCCGCCGTCAAGATCAACGGTGGCCGCCGCCGCTCCCTAGAAATAACGTGTTTTAACCTTGCCGTACGCTTGTTTCCTTCGATCTGACTTGTTGTTGGGTCGTGCAGATGCGGCTGGGGACGCGGTGACGGTGGTCCCGCCGACGACGCCGGCCGCCGGCGAGGAGGTGCCGGTGAGGGTGACGCGCAGCATCATGATCAAGCGGCCGGCGGGGTGCCCAGCGTCGCCGAGGAGCGCGGCCAGCACGCCGCCGGCCTCGCCGGCCGGGTCCACGCCGCCCATCTCGCCGTTCGCCGGCGCCGGTGAGTCCCCGGAAAACCCAGCCTTCCTCCATGTCCCAACTTTTTGGTAGGGGCAATTTGGTCATTTCGTGGCCGCGTCCTCGTGTGTGACGGGGAATGCCGCGATGAGTAGCTTTCGTATACGTGGGTTTTGTCCGGGAGTTCGGAAGCGTCTAGATGGGGGCCAGGGGCGTTTCAGACATTTCCCCCTCGGCTGGGTGACTTAGCTATCTGGTCCCTATCGTGGATTCATGGCTGGATATCATCTATCTTTCCTATATAACGCGCAAGCGTTTTCTTCACGCCCACCCCGAATAGTGCACCCACTGTAGATGGCCGATGTTCGTGTCAAAGAAAACGCCCCGTAAACTTGCATTCATCACAATGAGCGTCTCGGATCTTTCTCCGACTCACCCACATCGCGCGTCAGATGGCTATTATTAAGTGTGTCTAATCTTCCGGAATTAAGAAAATTAAGTACATAATTAAGTCTAAATTATCTGACAATCATAATGACCTTGGCGAAACGCTGTTGTCTCCTTCGATCGCGCCCTTCCATTCCACTGATTTGTTTTTCGCCACGCTCGCCGAGAATCGGATTCCCTTCCTCCGTCCGGATTTGATTGATTGATGCTCTTTTGAAGGAAACAAATCTTCAATTCGTCAAGATGATTGATTGATGTCCTTGTGAATTAAGCAAATCTCCTTTCCAAAGATGAGTTTCTCTCAAATCTTTCCTTGTATCGAGATATTACGGTTGGTACATAACTTCGAGAAAAGTGTGAGACCTCCCAATGGTGTCTGGAAGATCTTTTCACGGGCGGATGTAGAATGTAGAATTTGGGAGGTTCGCGTTAGTGTTCTCTCTATGACACTGATGATCCACAGTAGTAGGGTTGGTTAGGATTACACTTGAGAAGCCTTTGTTCCTGCATTCCAAGAACCATGATTTAAAGGCGATGGTCAAAAGGATCAAGACCTGCGGTGAGAGGATGATCGAAGCACTCTATTTGTATCTTTGTCGTTTCTCGAAGCAGCGAATCGACTTCTAAATTGTCAAGTGACGATGATAAAAGTAGGTTTGTATTGTTGTGCAAAGATTTTAGTATAAAACTAATGGGTTCTGACGAGACATGCGATGTAGGCAATTCGCTAATTTTAGCATCTTGAGCGCTCGGAAAGCTAGGAAAAGGTTGCAATAGAAGAACTTCAAAATCGCACATTGATATGTACTACCATTTTTTCGTACTCTTTGTGCAATGACACATTTGTTTGTTAGGTGAAACAACCTAATTTGGTAGAGCTAAGTTGTTACGTAGTGTGTACAAACTTAGACATGGGCGAACTAAGGTCTGTTGTGTTGTGCTCCCAGTTGTAACATGTCGGTCATGTGAATTGCGTAGATTACAACTCGGATATAATGCCATGAATGCTTTATTGCAGAATCAAGCGTTTCTTACATCTTTTGATATGGCTAATAGTTCCTTATGGGCATCGACTCTGAGTAGCCTCAATCACACTAGAGTCTCATTGTTTGCTTAAGTGGTAGGTATATATACTTGGAGGGTCTCTACATATTGTTAATAGCTACAAAATCATGGTCATGAAAAAGTACATTTAATACTGAATCCATTGGTATCATGTTCATATCGTGTGATATGAACCATTGTTTCTTGCGCCATAGTTCTTCTTGAGCTACGTGGGCGGGGTTTACAAAATTGTTCAAATTCAAAATCGAGAAAAATCGCTCGAAAATCGTAGAAGCGAAGGGTTAAAAATAACAAAATTTGGGAAAAAGTTGAAAATCGTTGGTTTTCTTGAAAACGGTGACCAATTGAATGTTCCTTAAAGCCGGTTTTAGTGGTTTTTAACGATTTTCGAATTTATTCGTCGTATAAATTTTTTCAATTTTTTATTTTTAATTAAACGGTTTCTCGACCGGTTTTGAATCTCGAACCGATTTGGCGGTTTTCTTTGGTTTTTGAAACAAAAACGTGGAGCATTATCAATATTGGGACTAGAGCCCAACGAGGTAGGCAACTTCCTGATTCGCTGCAACACCAGAAGCAGACGTATCTACAATTTGTACAACACTCGTCACGGGACGCCATCATTTGATACAAACCATGCCCTTCTGTAGTTCTGTTCGATGCCAATCTCTCAACAAACCAAGACATAAAAAACCATGTCCCATTTATTCGCGCGGGAAAGGTGTAGGCGACTGAGACATGGTGTCTGTCTACTGTCTAGCCTGCTGCTGCATGCAATCGGGGCTTATCTTTGTAGAGAAAAAAAAATATTGATGATTATAGTTTATACACGTACTATCCAACGCTCTATTTGTTGCTAATCTATACCCTTTTATAATGTACGTAAGCAATTTTTGCTACGTCCACGCTAAATAATGCACCTCATTAGAGATGGCTTAACGTTCGTGCACCCAACAAAATGTCCCCCAAAACTTGCATTCATCAAAATGAATATCTCGGATCTTTCTTCAGCTTTACTCACCCACATCCGATGGCCATTATTTAGTGTGTCTAATCATCCCTGTGGCCCACAACAGACCTCCCCCACTTACATATTTGGAAGGAGAGCGAATCAAACAAGGAAATAAATAAGGAGGATCGATGTAAGGAAACCAGACTTAAATTTTTCTTGGCCAAAATTATACGTCTTGCATATTTGGAAGGAGGCGAATCAAACAAGGAAATAATCGGTGAGGATCCGCATGCAAGGAGACAAGACTTGAATTTTTATTGTCACGGCATTGTGCTCGTATTTTTTTACGAATATAACTCTTCTCGAGACTTTTTACGGATCTAGCCCTATAGAGCCTAATTTGATATACGGAGAGCGCTGAATTTTTGTTTCATTTTATCTAAGGAACGGTGATGCTGTGAGTCTTTGCTTAATTTTTTTAATTTTTCTTGCGGAACCGGTAGTGGCGAAACCTTTATTTAATTTTATCTTTTTTCCTTGCGGATCCGGTGATTATGAGCCTTGATTTATTTTTCTATATTTTTTGAAATCATCCTGTAGCCTACAACAGACCTTCCTCGTCTCCAAAGCATCAACAAGAAAAAGGAAACAAACGTCCCGGAAAGGAGAGGACCATACATTACGTCTTGGGAAAAAAAGCGGGAGATGGGGCAATGCGCCGAGAGATTGCACGCGGCGAGCGAAGGTATGGCCGGAGAACGCAGTCCGCAATAGCTCCACTGCCGCCATCGGTGGCTTTTGCCGACGTGGCGAGATTCTTTGGTCGGCGACCTCGTGGCGTCGTGCCTCGGCAAATTTATAATTTAATTTTTAAAATAATTTTATTAAGTATAAAATAATCGAAAGTTTTGTTGAGAATTTTTCTAGAATTTTTAACCTAATGTGCTATCTTTTCAAAAATCCTTCTATATTTAAAAGAAAAATGAAGGCAACCCACTGTAGCTTCTTCTAGCTACAACCTGCACTGCAGAAGCTTCTTCTCTTCCTCCTCCATTAAAGCAAGAAAGAAGCTCCAAAGCTTCATCAATCCCGCACCAAATCTCCTCTTTCCATCTATGGTGTTAATTTCCCAAATTTCGTGCTTTATTGCCAAAATTTCCTTCCAATCTGATTTGATCCCAAATTATGGTTTCCATAAATATGCTTGTTTGGGGCTATAAAAGCCGACGAGCTCTCCTCCACCCCATTGCATTGCGTAAATCCCAAGTGCTCCTCTTGTAAAGATCGCGGATTTTGGAGGTAACCCAAGCCATCACCGTCATCTTTCTCGGTGAAATTCACCGCAACCGTGACTCTCTCACAGCGCCGGTGTCGGCGATCTCGCCGCACTGATCTCCGACCCATCGCGACCGTGGCCACCCCTGGCCTTCCTCCCTGCTGCCAAGTGAAAAAAAAATAATCTAAAATCGAAAATTCTTTTTCTTTCTCTTTCTTGATTTAAAATATTTTGGGAGCCCGTTTTAGCCCATTCGACCTCCATTTAGTTCCGTTTTCTTTCTAAATTCATTTAAAATTCTAAATTTCTCTTTTATTATTAAGTGTTGTATTCATACTTATCTTCTCATTTAATTGATAAGCGGGTGTACTAGCGTCGTAGCGTTAGCATAGGTACTATAAGAATCCTTGGTTATTTTGATTTAGCATGCTTGTATCGCGTATAAGAATCCTTGGTTATTTTGAAAAATGAATTCTTGTTTCTGACCTACATCAGAGTGACGAGACCAAGGAAGAATATTGTGTCGGTGAACCAAGAGCCTAACCAAACCAAGGAAGATTATGAGCGAAGACCTATGATTAAGATTTATGGGGCATGAATCGATGGTCAACATCAATGTTTTATTGTTCTTTGTCTATATGTAACTATATCCGAGGCACACATATATATATATCCAAAATTGGGGATGGTCTTGTGTCTTGACTCATTTAGTTGTTGCTCATTTCGTCTTTTATTCTACAATAAGCGGTATCTCAAGAGTAAACTGTTTTGCCTTGTGTTCCAGACTGATTTCTTTTTCAGAGAAATGTGTTTTGATAATAAAACAGTGGGAAAGATTTTGTGAATAGAATCGTAAAGGGGTCAGCTAGGAATTCACGAACCTTCCCTAATACAGATTTGACTCTCTAAATTATTTTGTTCTCCTACATCTGCATAGCCGTAAAGGACAATTTTAAAGCCTTTCAAGTGTTAAACTGCATAGTTTTCTTTTCTTAAGCGGGTGTACTGATCGTCGTAGCGTTAGCACGGGCACTATACTAGTCGTATTAATTATTCGATAAGTTATCACATGTGTGTTGAAATTCAGCAGCCATCGGATAAACATCATAAACATAACTATCCCCATAGCTGTTTCTGTGCGGTAGCCTTAAAATGGAAAATGGTTATGCCTTTCTGTTTATTAAATTAAAGCATTAAAATTAAAATAGATACGTTTGATCTGTATTACGTATGGACCTCCTTTATCTAGTAGTATATATGGAGGGTGGTTGTTAATTCGTCGTGTACATGAGAAGTTGTCGTTAGGGTGTTGGGCCTAATTGAAGCAAGTTAAAATTATGTGGATGATTTTGATGGGCAAGACTGTCAGTGTAGACCCAATAACACCATCTCAAAGGGCACCAAATCCATCAATTTTGTAAGGAAATTATATCGTGGTGACCTGATATACCCGAATATATCCGATAACCAAATAACTGCACTGTGTACCATGGATGGACTTAATTGACCAGATGCATATGTCAGTGTCGTATGCTTTGATTTGGGTTTTGCTTATGACAATCTAAACATTATTGTTTATCTGTGTTGATTTCTTGACGCAGATACTTTGTTGTTGATCTAGATTCCAGTGGCTTCGATCTTTTGATATGGATCTAGATGCCTTTTGTTTGCTTGCGGCACAATTTATTGAAACACCTTTCTTTAAATATTAAGTAGCAGTAGCACAAGTTAGACAGGGGATGGTGGGGGTGTGTAGATCATTCGAGAAACAACTGCACCGTGTTTTGGTAGATTCTTATTGGAAATTTATTTCTTCAACTCGTCTTTATGCATGTTCATCCGCACACTTTCGTGTGAAAGAAACACAGACCTCCAGTAGTGCAGTTAGATTTCGCTCGCTAGATGTCGCACATGTACATTCTATATACTAACAAACATCATCTTTTGTTGGGTGTCAATTGTATCTTGCCTAACCTTGAGGGACTGAATTCACCAGGTGGCCGCTTCAGAAGGAAATCATCGTCAGATGCATACCAGAGGGCAACACCTGGGACGACCAGCCACCCTCCCCCGTTTGAAGTGTGAGCCCCAGGCGTGCTCACACTCCTTTTTGCTCCTTGGCCAGCATCTACTTCATACAAGGCAGAGGAGAAGTCATATCTAGAGGGAAATGGAGAGAAGTTGATCGGGTTGTCTTACCTCTCCTGTGATATAATGTAGATGCCAGTAAGTATGTGTAGTGTTCTCTGTCTACTACGTGCAGGCATGTATGGTCTGTGTAGGAGGTGTCGAAAGCTGCTTGGTGGTGGTGTGCTGCCCGCAGCTCGTCGTCGCGTCGCGTTCGTGTTTCCTCTACTACTATGTCAAATGGACGGTGTGTGGAGGATGGTGATGTGCTTGCAGGTTGTAATGTTAAGCAGGGGATCAGGTGGGGTATGTGTAATTTTGCTTGATGTATTATCTCAAGTAGTAGAAGATGTTTGCTTTAACCTCTGTATTACTCCGTACATTTGGAATGCTCTCGAGCTGAGCCACTGGACTAGGTAGCTGCTTGTGCACAGTTCCACTACTATGGATGCTTTGATAGTTGTATTTCACGCCTCCTTAGGAGTAACAGCTCCTAGATCGGATCAAAATTTCGTGAGATACGATACGAGTGTATATGGTCTTAAAAACGATGAAGATGAATCTCATGAAAGAACCAAAATAATGACGTTGAAGCAATCACAACGAGAGAAGATTTGACGAAGCTGACAACAACAAATTCGTTAAGCACAACCTAAAAAAAAGTGTAAGAGATTGTTGCTCTCTCGTAACTTCTCGAATCTTTTAGGACTTTAGATCTTTTCATATACAAATATCTAGTGCTAATAATAACCTAGCCAATAAATTACTGGTACACCTTTTGCTTTGGATGAGTTGATTTGTGGCTGCTTGGTTGTTTGGGTTCTCCGTAACCATCCCCTAGGTTTATATAGCCTCCTAGTTCTCCGAAGCAAGTAGTAATCATATCCCGAAAGAAAGTAGAAATCCTAATCATATTAGGATTTATCTAGGACTCCTTATAGCATTCATTTTTAAATCCTAAAAGACTAGAAATGAGATATCATATTTAATAATCTTTACATTGACTCTTATCCGTTGAAGTCAAAGCTGCGCAACCATGCATGTATGAGAACTGAGAACAACATTATGTACCACATATGGTCGCAATAGGATAATTGTGCACTAATATGTATAACACTATGAGTACATGGAATAAGGTGGGGCTCAAAGCTGGCTTTTGCTTCTAAAAAACCAAAAGCCCTCAAATGGACTAGCTTCTAACCAACTTTGAGAATGAACCAAAAGATGGCTTTTAAGATTAAGAGAAAGTACTAAAAGCTAAAAGCTAGGGAAAGGTACTTTCCTAGCTTTGATGGGTTGAAGTTATTATATTGAAGTGGAAATTACCAAAAAAAAAATGCCATTGCATAAAGCCATTCGCATCTCTCCCTTCTCGTTCTCTCATCCTCTCTCGGCTCTCGTTCTCTCTCTCTTCCGACTCTCGTTCCCCTACACCCTAGGCCTAGGGTGTTACCGTCGCCCCTCCCCCATTCGCTCATCTGCTGCCGCCACCCTCCCCCATCCCCTTCACAACGCTATCCAATCATCGCTGTAGAAGCGTTTGGAACCACTGCCCCCAATCGGTTCCCCTAGGCCACTCACACCTGTCTTCCTCGGCTAGCCCCAACCTCCTCTGTCCCTCTCTCCCTTGTTGATGACACCATAAACGGGCCAGGAGGTTTGCTCCCCTTCTGTCTAGATTTGGTGGATGGGCAGCTGGGTGACAGTGAGGCTAACGACGGCCCAACGGTAGGGGCAACACGCCATTGAGGGCGATAGTGGCCTGGTGCAAGGGGACACTAGTGCCCTATTCCGACACTGCTAACCCTCTCCTAGAAGGTGCCACCAAATCCCTCCCATCCTCTTTTGTATCGCCGCCACCACCGAAGCTGTTGCATCCCTCCGTCCCGATGGCTACCACATCGTCTGCTCTATAGGTCTGGTTGGCGACGATGGTGGCGAGGGCAACACGTCAGCATTGCTTCGTAGAAGCAGCAGCCCGGTGACAGCAGTGGGCTTGGCGAGTTGGCAGCCTGGCTAGGTCGAAGATTTGTTTTCTTTTCTTTTTTTCCTGAATTTTGTTGGATTATTTGCAAATTTCTGAACTTTCGACATATTGATCAAAGAATTGGTTATATGAACGTTTGTCATATCCAAAGAATTGAAATAATTGTTTTCTTGCATGTTATGTTCATGGATGTATGTGAAATCATGTATATTCATGGAAATTCCGTGTGTTCACGGATTTATTTAAAGCAATTAGAAAAGGCAATATAAGAGCACATAAATTTTGATCCATCCTTCATCACCTATACCGTCTGAAAGCTAGATGCATTTTGACCATCAATGAATTAGTTGTATTCATATGCGATGATAGCACTTGCCTTCTAATTCGTTTTTCATTATTATTAATCGCTAGTGTAACTAGTTGCCTCATTAAAAACCTTCATGTGAGAAAACTTCAGGAAAACTCACTAAGGAAAAAAGAGTACAACTTATAATCTTCAGGATTTAAAATATGACCTTCTAGATCATGCAAAAGGGTCATGGTTCAGGGATTTACTCCCCCTGAACTTTGCATATCTTTAAGTCGTCTCATTCCAAAACCATTAACACATCTTTGGAATGTATATTTTGGCAATGACTTAGTGAATAAATCTGCAAGATTTTCACCTGACTTAGTTTGCAAAATCTTTACCTCACCGTTCTTCTGGAGTTCATGAGGATAGGAAAACTTAGGAACAATATGCTTCGTGATATTGCTTTTCACATAACCCATTTGCATTTGTGCAACACAAACAACATTATCTTCATGATAATTGTGGGGGTATCGACGGTGTTAAGACCACATGACTTCTGGATATGGTTAATCACACATCTCAGACAAACACATCTTGGTTCTGGGATTTCTTTATGATAACCAACATCCATATATCCCACTATGGTTAAATCTTGGTTCTTTTGGAAAAACGATCCAAGATCTTGAGTACCTTGGAGATATCTGAGTAAAGTCTTAATACCATCCCAATGTCTTCTGGTTGGAGCTGCACTGTGCCTTGCTAGCAAATTTGTTGCGAATGCAATATCAGGCCTTGTACAATTCGCAAGATACATCAGTATGAGACTTCAGGTCCTAAGACTTTCTCATTTTCCATCCTTGGTCTGAAAAGGGTCTTTATCCACTTTAAGGGATCTTACGACCATGGGGTTTTTAATGGATACGATTTATCCATATTAAACATTTCCAATACCTTCTTGGTATAGGAAGATTGTTGTACAAAAAAATTCCTTCTGGGAAAATGCTCTAGCTGCAAGCTTAAGCAATATTTGGTTTTACCCAAATCTTTCATCTCAAAACTCCGTCGTGAGGTAAGCACTTGCTTCCTCTATCTCCTCTGTGGTTTCGATGATATTCAGATCATCGACATATAAATGAGATGATATAGAATCCATTCTGGGATTTCTTTATGAACACACAGGGACAATATTCCTTCTTCAGGAGGAACTCACTAAGTCAGTTATACCACATTCTCCCCGACTGATTTAATCCGTATAGCAATCTCTTCATTTTGACACTATACGTGTTGCGATTATTAGGATTTGGAATTGTAATTCCTTTAGGGAATCTTATATAAATATCCGTATCCAGTGACTCATATAAATATGCTGTCACTACATCCATCAACTGCATTAATAAGTTTAAGCTTGCTGCCATTAATATTAAATTTTAGAACGTTATTACACTCTTTACAAGAGAATATATTTCATCGTAATCGATATCGGGTCTCTGCGTGAACCCTTGTGCTACCAGCCTCACTTTATATCTTACCACCTGGGTATTTCATTTCTCTTCCGGATGAAAAACCCATTTGATCCTACAGGGATTACTTTAGGAGATGTTTGGTCAACGGGACCAAAGCTTTCCTTTTAATAAGCGAGCGCTGCCTCAATTGCTTCTTTTCATTTGACCCTATCTGAGCGCTTCTGGCACTCTGCCATGGACTTTGGTTCTGAATCCATCTTTAGCAATTTTAGAGACAATTATATGTCGACAATTGTAGTCTTTCTTTTATACAATTCTCCTGCATCACTTCAGGGATATCTCTTTATAAATTTCTTCTAGCTCCTCGTGATTTCCCACAACGATGGAGTCTGGGTGTTCCGATTTCCCAGCGTGGGATTGTGCGCACAAATATACACTGGGGTTATCATCTTGTGATTGATCACTTGAGGATGTTACCATCTACTGTGACACTCACTTGTGGATTTTCTCAATATCAGGTTGAGCTTCTTCCACTATCATGGGTAGTGTTCTCATTTGTTTGGTTCTCTACTTCTGCAGACGTCTCCGTAGAATTGAGTCCCGTGCACTTGGAGGCCTCCCCCTCTTTTAATCATGAGGGTCAAGAGTGGGTTCAATATCCTTCTAGGGTATTTTCACTTTTTCAAGTGCATATACTGCAGGTATATGATATCTTTTCACTTCCTTATGAACAGTTAAGGCATTTGGCAGATTATAAGCTTATTTATTGCAGATTTATTATCCTCCAAACTTCAAGTTCGGTCTCTGTAGTGCGTGGATCTAAGGACTCGGCATTCTTTGATGTGGTACTTATCTCCCCCTAATACCGAAAAATGTCCTTAGTACAATCAGCGTACCGAGCCGTGTACAGATCCCCTGTCATAGGCTCTCGGTATTTTAATACATGACAGAGATTCATAATCTACATAGATCCTCAACTTTCGGTAAGGTCCAATGGTGGTATGCTGTGGTGGAGAGATTTGCATGTATACAGTACAACCAAATTTTCGCAGATGGGAAATACTTAATTCTTTTCCACGCACTATCTGCAACGGGGAAATTTCATGATGTGCACTTGGTCTGAGTTGAATTAATACCGCAGTATGCAGCACTGCGTGGCCCCAACAACTGGTGGAAAGCCTACTATTCTGTAAGAGCGGCCAAGCAATAAGTTTTTATTCTTTTAATATAATGACTCTGCAAGGCCATTTTAAGTGTGGACATTAGGTACGAGATGCTCGACATTAACTCCCAGAGCCATACAAAAATCCTTAAATGCTTTTGAGGTAAACTCGCTAGCATTGTCTATTTGAATAGAGTTGATCCTTTCTTCAGGAAAGTAGACTCTTAACTTAATAATTTGGGCAGAAGCATGGTCCCTAGTAGATAAGAGATATACATGGGACCATCTAGTAGAAGCATATATCAATACCATAAAATTTCTTAAAAGGAGCCCGACAGGGACTGAACAAGTCCATATTTTACCTTGAATTTTCTCCAAGAAATTCAGTGAGTTTTCCCTAACTTTTTAAGTAAGAAGATCTAAGAATAAGCTTTCCTTTAGCACAACTAGGGCATAAGAAAAACTTCAGGTCTAGGAAAGACTTTATGCTATGATCAGCAGAAATATCGATTATTCTTCTTATACTATTCAACTCAGGGTAACCCAGATGATCTGCCAGATCTTAAATATATCTAGGTTTTTCATCGTAACACAAACTTCAGGTTTTATATGTGCATAGTATAATCTAGAGGAGAATAAATGAAGCTTTTAACCACACGTTTATTACACCCATTAAACTTAGTCATGAGTAGGTATTCTGTACCATCCTCATTCACTATCTCCATACAGAAACGATTAAAGGAGTACGACTGGACTCAGGGTATAATATGGCATTCTTCCAGTGCTAACTATGAGAGTATCGCTTCTGGCGATAGTCATAACATTTTCAATTCACTTAGTGTGGTACAACTGTCTTCTAGACAGATTTTCTCCTCCACCATCGAACTATACTTTGTTCTATATTGGAAGTATGTTTTAACAATCAAACAATTGTTGCATCAGGAACAAAATGTAGAATATAGGACTAACATAGCACAATTAATCAAATATCAATTTATTCAATTTTTGAATGATAATCGCTCAACGGGAGCGTAGATCAAATGTTCATTCAGGAACTTGGGCTAAACTGATAAGGAGACTTATAAGGAATATGTGACATCGACTTAGCAAAGTGAAGGGATATTTAGGAGACTAATCCAGGTCTCCATATGAGATGTAGGTGCCCTCCTGAGACTCCTCGAACTCAATAATTTCAAGAATCATATCATCACACTTCTCAACATCCGTATCAATAACAGGCTGAACGGTAAAGTATGACTTAATATTATTTCCCCGGTTCTTATTTAATTTTCTGGTGGATTGCATGTAAAGGTCTACCACATGCTTCGGGATGTGATAGTTGCATAACCAATGGCCAGTGCGTCCATACATAAAATAGGGTTATTTAGGGTTTGCAGCATTACTTCTGGAAGCCCCTGGCCCTTTACCTTTACTTTCCCACTATGAATTGCCTCTTTCCCTATTTGATTTGTCATTCTTCCATTTATCCCTTATATTCCATTTGGCCCTTTCTGCGGCTTTGGCTATTGCTAGCCATGTTGAGCATTTGTGTGTGCTTCAAGCATTGCAAAACTCCCATTCGGAAGTACATGATGATTCTTCACCAGGAGTTCATCATGCTTTTCTGCTTCTAGCAAAATGCATATAAGCTCGAAGTACTTTCGGTACTTGGCGGCGATCTTTACATGACAAAGTATCCTCATATTAAGTGGAATGTGCACAATATCTTGTCAATCTTTTTAGCATTAGTAACTTTCTGGTTACATAATGTTAGATCAATAACAAGCTTGTGTATGATAAAAATTATATATTACCACAACCTCTAAAATCCTGAAAGCGCGGGAGGATCCATTCGCGTTGTACTTTCTGCAACATAATGGATCTTTGCTGGATATATATTTTCCTTCAGGGAATCCAAAAGTGCTAGCTGGTCATCTTCCATCAACTATTCGGCCTTCAGGTCCGTATGTAGATGGTGCCTCAGGAGGTGTGAAGCCGTACATCTAGCGGCTTCGGGAAGAGCAGGGGTACCAGCTTCATGCTGGGAAAACAGTAGCTCCGAAAGATTGAGCTATCAGATTAATCTTAGCATTTATTGCCCGGGTAAGGTAATTGTTGCCATTCAGGGCAAGCTTGATAGGTTCCCTCTTTGCGATGTCTAACATATCCTATTTCTATTTATGCAAAATGACTTTTACTACTAGTAAAGTCATTATATTGCATGCTCACTATTCAATCAGTAAAGCTTGGCCTATATCTATTCAGTAGATAATTATCTAAAATTTTTCAGAATTTTCCTAGCAATTCCCATAAATTTTTGCTAATTACTCAGCAATTTTCAGAATTACCATGTAGCACACAAAATAAATTTCAACATATATCAATATGGAATTATGCTAGGACAATAAATCCAAAGATATGGAGCTTTCAATATGCTGTATAAAATTTTCCTAGCATTTTTTCATACTTTTCTGTTAATAATTAAGCAATTTGCAGAATTACTTAATGACAGAAAAATGAATCCTAACACGTATTAATATGTAACAATGCTAAGGAAAATGAATCCAGTAACATGACACACATCAATGGGTTATACATAATTTTTCGTAATTTTCTAGCATTTTCTGCTAATTTTCCAAGCAATTTTCAGAATTACTTAAATAACAAAAAAATGAATTCCAGCACATATTAAATATGGCATAATTCTAGAAAATAAACTCAAAGCAAGGAACTTCTGGAGTGTGCTAAATACTAATTTATCAAAATTTACAGGAGTCCATAAGATAGAAACTCCAAATTCTATGATTTTCAAAATTTATTGATAATTTTTTTTGTCATCATTTTTTTTCTTCTGGAAAACTATCCACGTGGCCTTCGGGTTGACCAAGCCTGTCGCTTGGCCTATTAAGAGAGGGCAGCTAGGGTTTCCTCCCCTAGCCGCCGCCACTCTCCTCACGCGCCTGCGAAGCAACGAGCCAACAACCAAGTGGTCGTCTCCACTGGGTGCCTCGGGCACGAGAGCCGCCTCAGGGGAGCCGTCGGGCCGGTCGTCGCGGACGCCATCGGGGCATGGACGCGGTGCATACTGCGATGAACACGAGCGCGGTGCCGCGTACGGGAACGACGCGGCCGTCGAACTTCAGGGACTGAAGGGGGTGCATGGGTGCGATCGCGGCTGTGGGCACGCGAAACTGAGGTGCCTCCGCTGTGTGTGTTTCCGCCGCCGCCGCGTCTTCTGGCAGGCGCAAAGGTCGTCTCGACTTCTGGTCGCAACATCGCCTCTATTTCCGATTCGGGGAAAAACAAGTGCTCACAGCTCGGCCGCTATCGGGGCAGCCGCCGCCATGGCCGGCGTTGCCTCATGGTCTTCTCCAGCGATCGAGGGCGCGGGAGACGAGAGGTTGCGCCACCGCTGATGCGTGTGAGCTCAGCCACCGCCACTTTACGCAGGTCGGCTTCAGGCCGGTGAGCTACGGTGCGTGCGCTTCGGACTGACAAGCAGGCGCCGCTACTGCTTCGGGCGGAAGGCGAGGAGCCGCGCCGCCGCCTCTTCGTGAGGCGTGATTCGGGCGCGGTGGATGCTATCAACCGGAACGCGGGTGCGGGTGTTGCCGCGCAGCGCATGGGCGGCCGCTGAGACGCGCAGGCGTTGCTTTCGGGGCAAGCAAAGATGGCGATGATTTTTTCTGTGTATTGCTTATGAATAGAAATCATGTGATGAACAGAAACAATGCGCATATACTGCTAGCGATTTTCCTGTGTAATTAATCTGCAAAGAGATGATGATCTGCAGGATCAAAATTTGCGAAGATGCGCTTACATAGGGCTTGATGTAGGATGATCGCGTGTAGCAGGGTGAAATTCGATGCCGTGTAGATTGTCGCAGGCAAACGATCACAATCGGCCTCGGTAGAAGCTCGTGCTGATAACGTGTTGTAAAACGTAGTCGTTCACCCACGATCAATCAACGGTACACCAACAGGATCACACAATCAAGAAAAGGAGTACACAGAACATAGGGGTGGAACTCTCTCGCTTTATTAGATTGATCTCTTGTAAAGGGGGTGCCCAATATATAGTAGAAGGTAACAAGAGATAGATTCAGATTCGCTCATACATAGAGATAGAGTCCAACCGAATACGGTTAAGAATATCTTATAACAAATAGAAGATTTTAACTCCCAGCCTTTGCATCTTGAGATGTCATAGCCAAACAATTATTACACGGTTACAGATAAACTACTGTCAAAAGAGAAACAAAATAGTTGCAACAAGCCATAGGAAAAATAATACATAAGTTCTCAGTCCACACACGGACTGTTATTAAATCTCCATCCATACCCGATGAAGAGATCTCTGACTAATCTCTAGCAATCTGCATCCCGATAACACTACATCCCGGACCTTCGGAAGTTGCGGTATAAACCACGAACGCAACTAATTGGTGCAAAAGTAGATAATCTCTCAGAAAAAGCTACATCCATCGGCTAAAGCTGTTTTTCAGTTAGAAAGCCAAAAGACAGCTTATACAAAAGCTATACCTCTCTGAAACAGTGCCGAAGAATACAAATCATGTTCGAAGGTTTGAAGGGAACCATTCATGAATGAAGCATGCACTCAGATCGAATTTGCGGTTTTTCTTTTGTGATACTTTGATTGCTGTCCTCACAGACGTGCTAAAGTCCGGGAATTAACAGGTCAGGTCGGTTATACGGTCTAATTTCGGCTTAGTTGGACATTGGACGGGCCACTGCCACCCAGTACCGGTTAGAGCTCGACGAGGCAGTCCTCTTTACAAGAAAATGGAGGAACCTGCGCTTTATCTTCAATATTTATCTTAGTTTTGGCCCAGGATGCGTTAGATTCGGTTGGGTTTTAAGTTTGATCAAGGTTGGATTTGGTTGGACTTTTGAGTCCTCTTTACAAGAAAATGGAGGAACCTGCGCTTTATCTTCAATATTTATCTTAGTTTTGGCCCAGGATGCGTTAGATTCGGTTGGGTTTTAAGTTTGATCAAGGTTGGATTTGGTTGGACTTTGACCAAGTTAGTTTTGTGATGGACTAGTTCCATACTGGTTGGGCCCAAGCTGAATAAATTTGGGTTCAGTTGGGTTCAAGAACTTGCCAAGCTAACAAGGCATGCAATGGCACAACAGGAATATTAGGCTCCTCTAAAAAAGGGAAAATTAGGCGCCCGATATCTTTTTAGATTTAAGTGGAAATTTATATCGCTTAGACGTGTTTGAAGATGTATGTGTTTCAGCTGTTGAATGTTGATCCGATGGATAAAATTTGGCTCCTAACACAATAGCATGATGCCTAAACACCGCGAGAATCTTTCACCAATATAGCCGATCGATCTGATGAGCGCCATCAGTATTATTTAGTAAATATAATCTAATCAGTTGTTCTCACACTACTACAGAAATAAACATCACAATCGGTTCTTTTTCGTCATCTGAATCGATTTTGGTGGCGATACAAAGTAGTTAGACAGTGACGAGAAGACGCTATCACAGTCAGTTTTCGTCCTATAGTGATAAATGGTCATCATTGTGATGTCCTTGGCCCCATTGTGATTTATCTCCATTTTAAAGCTCATAGTTATTTTGAATTTCAAGATGTCAGAGCTTTACTCTTACTCTTCCCAAGCTACACATGAGGTCACTTAGAGAGCCAGACTTATATGCCTAGTTGCTTACCACTTATGATGGCTGAGTATAAAAAAAAATAGAGAGCTTTACTATTTTATTTTTATGAGGACCACATTCTTTAATTTGTAATAGTTTCTTAAAATCCTCTACAGCTCGGCTATTATTGTGTTAATATGATTTATGGGCAAAATAGGAAAAAATTAAAAGGTTCTCCGTATTATCAAACACATAATAGAGCAAGTAAAACGGAAAGACTTTATAAACTTCAATGTCATAACGCATGAATTGAGCAGTACCGCTAGGAGCTTATGCAGAATAGATTCAACATCCTCACCAACGTATCCAGCCTACAAAACAGAGAAAATAGTTTAAAAAGAAAAGTTAACTTCTGAGCACCAACCACTACTACAAAAAGACTTATATTAAACCCCTCATCAATGACGATTTTGGAAAACCATCTGTGATAGTTGATCATGACTTACGGTTTTAACCAAAAACCGTCAAAAAGACTACCATTGACATCACTTACGGTTTTTTTTGGCTAAAACCGTCAGTAACATGAGCCTCATAACTGACGGTTTTACCTAAGAACCGTCAGTGATGATTACCATTCACATTATTGATGGTTTTTGGCAAAAACCATAAGTGATGAGAGCTCACATTACTGACGGTTTTTTTCAAAAACCATCAGCGATGACTATCTTTCATATCACTAACGGGGCTGCGATTGAGAGGCGATTTGGTGAAAGGAGACCATGAATTTGGAAGAGTGATTGTAGATCCTTTTGTTTTTGGTGATCTAAGGTTAGTAATTGGTTCTAATTGCATTATATTGAGGATCTAGCTTGGTAAAGAGGGCATTGAAGATGATTTAGATCTAGCTTGGTGTAGATCTATTTGTTCTTTGTGATCTAAAGTAGTAATTGGTTCTAATTGCATTATACTCAAGATATAGCTAGCTAGGTAAAGAGAGAATTGAAGATGATAAATTTAAATGTAGCTTACATAAAGATCCATTTTGTTCTTTGTGATCTAAGAAGTTAGGTTGGTAAGTTTAAATATAGCTTATATGTAGATTGTAAATCCGTTTTTTCTGTAGATCTAGCATGGTTTATGATTTAGGGTAGGATTTAGCTAGTTAATTTGTGCTCTAATTTAAGAATGTATGCATGTGCACTCCTAGTGTACTTCATTATTTAACACTTATTGTTATATATGTAGCGTAGAAGTACCGAAGCTGGGTGTACGCTGTGAACTGTGGGAGTACTGAGTACATTAATGATGTCTCTGCTTTTAGAAGAGTTGGAGATGAGAATATCTTAATAAGAGGGTCCAATTTATGTCTTGTCCATCATTGACTGTGACAATATGAGGATGTTTGGCAACTCAGTCCAGATCAAAGCACACTTGATTCTACGGGGTTTCAAAAGGGGTATACATGTTGGACTAGTCACGGTAAAGAGCGGATTATACAGGAAGCAGGCAGTACTAACATCACCAACGAATTCAACGATATAACGGATGATATCGATTGTGCTTCCGATCAGGACATGCTGCACAATGACAATCTGCATCAGATGTTGCACGATGTAGAAGGGAACCGTGATGAGATAGAGTATGGTAAATTTCGGGCCTTGATAGACAACTTGGAGAAACCTTTGTTCTCGGGCTGTAAATCGAAATACACAAGGTTGTCGTCCATGGTTGAATTGTTGAAGTTGAAGGCAAACAACGGTTGGTCCGAAAAAGTTTCACGGTGCTGTTAGGTCTATTAGCGGACATGCTTCCTATGATAAACAAGTTGTCGACACACCTACAAAGCCAATAAGGTTCTTTGTCCCTCGGGAATGGAAGTAGAAAGCATACATACATGTTCGAACGATTGTATCCACTACCGTAAAGAATACGCAGACTTGCATGTATGTCCGGTGTGCAACGCATCCCGGTACAAGCGTAAAAATCAACCAGATGACGACAGCGAGGGCATCGAGATGAAGAAAGGATCTACTCCTAATGTGGCATGTTATCTGCCTGTAATTTTCCGTTTGACGCGTTTATTTGCCAACCCAAGAAAGATAAAACTGTTGTGTTGGCACTCGAAAGAGTGTAAGAATGATGGAATGCTAAAACACCCTGCTAATTCTTCCCAGTGGAGAAACATCGACAGGAGGTTTGCAGAATTCAGTACAAAACCGAGAAATATAAGGTTTGGATTGAGTACAGATGGAATGAATCCTTTCGGCAACATGAGCAGCTGACATAGTACTTTGACCCGTGAATCTCTGTATCTACAACTTTCCTCCTTGGTTGTTTATGAAGCGAAAGTATATTTTGCTATCCATACTTATTCAAGGGCTGAGGTAACCTGAGAACGGCATTGACGTGTACCTAGCACCATTGGTGGAAGATCTAAAAACACTGTGGGTTCTTGGGGTACAGGTATGGGATGCGTACAAACGAGAGAACTTCACTTTGCACTGCCAGTTGTTTTGCACCATAAATGATTATCTTACCCTTGCTAACCTGTCAGGCTAGAGTACAAAAGGAGCAAAAGCCTGTACTCACTGCTTAGATGATACTGAGAGTGTGTGGCTGAATCACTCGCGCAAAACCATGTATATACTTCACTGTAGGTTCCTTCGGAGAAATCACCCATACCGCAAGATGAAGAAACAATTCGATAGAAGGAATGAGGACAGATCTGCTCCAAGGCCTTTAGGGAGAGTTGTTTATGATATGGTTAAGGATTTGGATGTTGCATTTGGAAAGGGATGTAAATCGAGGACCCATGAGAGGAGCATATGGAAGAAGAGAACAATATTTTGAGACCTACCTTAATGGGAGCACCTAGAAGTTCGCCAATGTATCGACATCATGCACGTAGAGAAGAATGTATGTGATAGCTTGATTGGTCTCTTACTGGATATTAAGGGAAAAGTAAAGGACGGTATGAACGCACGACTTGACTTGGTCGATATGGACATCAGACCTGAGTTAGCACCGAAAGAGACCGATAAAGGCCGAACGTACTGCGAACCTGCTGTTTACACTCTGTCCAAGACCAAGAGAACTGAACTGTGCTAGCGCTTGCATGGTGTGAAAGTTTCGTCTGGTTACTCCTCCAACATGAAGTGACTTGTTTCGATGCAAGATTTGAAATTAACTGGCGTGAAGTCTCATGATTGCCGTGTGTTGATGACACAGATGTTCCTTATCGTAATTAAAATTATTTTGCCGATCAAGGTCCAAGAGACAATCATAAGGCTGTGTTATTTCTTTAACACAATTGCTTAGAAAGTCATCGATCCTAAAGGATTAGATGCTCTACAGGGCGAGGTAGTCATGACTCCATATAATCTTGAGATGTATTTCACTATCGTTTTTTCGATATTATGGTCCATCTCATTGTTCACCTTGTGAGGGAGACAAAGTTGTGTGGGTTCGTGTTCCTACGTAGCGTGTACCCGTTCGAGAGGTACATGGGAATTCTCAAGTCATACGTACAAAGTCGATCTCAGCTGGAGGGTAGTATTGTCGAAGGTTATGAAACCGAAGAGGTCGTCGAGTTATGTGTCGATTACATGACTCAGGTTAAACCGATAAGTGTGCCTTGATCTTGCCATGAGGGGAGGCTCGAGGGTATCGGGACAATCGAAAGAAAAGCAATCATGCCTGATTCGGTTGCCTACATTCAAACCCATTTCACAATTTTTCAACACATGGCTGTAGTATCCCCGTGTATTGAAGAGCACAAGTACTGGCTAGGCAAGAGAATCCGGTGCGACAAGTCTTATATCACGAGACAACACAATCTTTAGTTCAACAAATGGTTGAAGGAGCGACCCATCACTGAGAGCTCGTTAGGTGATCGTGATACACTGACATTTGGCAAAAGAGCCAACATTTACAATTATCACATGGAAATGATACGACTTAAATGTGTACACATTTTACAATAGAGATCATGATATGATGAGCACAAACCAGAATAGTGGTGTTCGCATTGATGCGTTCAATACCGCTAGGTTGACAAGGAGCCCCTACTATGGGTTCATATAGGAGATTTGGAAGCTCGACTACATACTATTCAAGATACCTTTATTTCGGTGTCGTTGAGTCCACCTCCAGCAGGTGAGGGTTGACAAGTACGGCGTGGCGTCACTACTGTGGACCTCGAACGTGTCAAATATCAAGATGTATTGTTCGTACTCGCTAACCAAGTTGTTCAAATCTTCTATGTAATCGACTCGTCCAACAAGAAGCGCCACGTAGTTCTTCAGAGAAAAAGTATGATTGTCGGAGTTGAGAATGTAGTAGATGAGGAAGAGTACAATCAATTTGATGAGTTGCCTCCTATCAGAAATACCATTACGGTCAAGAAGAACAACATGAGGAAGCTAGCTACACACATGTCGATTATCGTGAAGGGCTAATTTTCATACAAAAGAATAAGCAAGTAGAGTTATGAGGAGGTGTCATCATGTTTATTTGTCATGTGTAAAATGCTAAATTTATAAGCAAGTGGATGATTGTGATGAACTTTGCAAAACCTGCGGTGCATATTTATATATTGATTGTGATCAATTGCTAACAAACTAACCTTTATGATTTTGGCATAAAATCAACTTGAAATTTTATTGAAAATATTAAAAGAAAATTGACAGTGTGATCCAAAATGATACATTTTGCAGCTTGTGATCAGAGACATCACAGACGATTCTCTTATAGAACCGTCTATAATGCGTCCTACATCACAGACGGTTCTAAGAGAAAACCGTATGTAATACGTGTATATCACAAATGGTTCTATAATAGAACCGTTTATGATAAGTTTACATCATAGACGGTTCTATTATGGAACCTTCTGTGACAACATCACTATAAATATAACCGTGCATACCATGTCTCCAAACCCTAGCCTCCCGCACGCGCCGTCTCTCCCAAACCCTAGCGACCCCCCTCTCGCCGACCTCCTCCTCCCTACTGTCGTATCTGCCACCCCGGCTGCCAGATCATCCATCCCCGTAGTCGCGTGCCTCTTCGGGCCGTCGCCTCCTCTCCACTCTAGGTCGTCGCCTCCTCCACTCTTGGGTGCCACCTCGTCGCCCGCCCGGTCGCCGCCTCCTCCACTCTCGGTAAAATTTCTCTAAACATGATAAAGATGTAGTAGTATATATCAAGCATATATAGGAGATTAAACAATTTTGGTTCGTTTCCAAACAATGATGAAGGAATTTGACATATATTGGTAATTCAAAACATGCAAAAAAATATCTTTAAGTTGTTTGACATCACATATATTGGTAAGTACAAGTACTCCCCGTAATGAATTTCATTTCATAACCGAGAAACCTCAAGAAGTGGATGCTACTTTAGTTCTTTTGCTAAATAAGACCATACCAACAGTTCGTCCGAGTCGTGGTAGGTACAGGATTCGTCCAAGTCGCGGTAGGTACAAGATTCGGGTACGCGGTTTGCCACTTTTTTCTTCCAATTTTCACTGTGAACACATTCTATACTTCATTAGTTTTTACTTGCTACTCACAGTCATTAAGGTTCTATTACTTGCTTTAAGACGTAACTGCTTCTTATGAATAAGCTAATAATTAGTTTGTGGAGGTGAGCTTATGAATTAGTTACATGACATAGTGAGGCATTGTGATGCAACCCACACTGTACAAGTTCAATTTATGCATGTATTTGATCTTGCCAAGTTTTAATCTATCAAAATATCCAGAATATGAGCTTTATTGTCTTGCAAAGGTCCTGAAATACCATTGTGATAGTTGTGCAGTTATGCTGTTGCTTGTGCTTACTGTTTTGCATACTTAGCGATACTAGTTGGCACTCAGTACGGGCTCTTTTTGTTAGTTGTCTTCATTTGCTAATTTATGCATGTATTTTATCTTGCCAAGTTTTTATCTATCAAAATATCTTGATTGTACTCTTTACTATCTTGCAAAAGGGCCAGACAATTTAATTGTCTTAAGGACCTTGCATGTGGAGAGACATTTGTTCAATGAGGAATTTGGGTTCCAAGTTTCTCAAGTTGTATACTCAATGATGTATTTGGGTCTTTAGAAGCTGAATTGAACAATTACAGTAGTAAGTTTGGCTTTGAACTAGATTGTTACTTCATGTTAATTTAATCATTAGCTAGGTTGGAAAGGCAAAGTGGTCAAAACCGAAAGTGATATTAGAAACTCTCTTTAATTGGTTATTGTAATTAATTCTCAAGTATTGAAATATGATTAATAAGACTGTTCATTATCATATACATACTTAGATACTTGAATATGAGCTGATCTTATGCTTTGATATTAGATAATACTATTTTTTGGTATCAATCTCGTTCTTTGTTCTAAAGAATAAAGAAATCCTATTGAACCGTCTAGTAAAAAAGAAGATGACGTCCCGTCAATCCTCGCCGCCGAATGGATCTGATGAGCCGAAGATAGGAAAACCAAGGTGCGGTCCAAGAGGCGTAAATAAAAAGTCCAGAGCCGATATTCCATCACGACGGCCAATCCGCAGGACATGGCCCCCACCCAACCTCCGAAGACAGAGAACACATTCTGGAGCTTGTGCAGGATAGTTGGACAGGAACGGGTCCCCATCACCCGTCCATCTTAGAAGTCGCTGACGGACGAGGAGCGCAACAACATATTGACAGAAATTTTTGCATCGTTCGAGATCCTGGAAGACGCTGTGCACTTAGTGCGACGATACGCATTGCTAGTGGCGGGAAAAGCATGGAAGAACTTCAAAAGCACACTTGACACAAATTACGTCAAGAAGGAAAGGACTCCATTATCTAAGTATGGTTTCATTGATGAAGACGTACGGCAACAATTTATTGAGATAAAGATAACAGAAGAATTCGTGCGTTAAAGTGAAGCACTCAAGGCCATCCAGACCCAGAACACCCACCCCCATAGACTCAGCACCGCTGGGTGCACGGGTAAGAGCAAGCAATAGAGGAGGGAGGACGATGAGGCACTTCTGACGAGGGCATCCCCGCCATTTGCCTCGATCATAGATCCGCACGCCCAAAACTAGCTAAGTGCGAGGTCAAATACCACGTCTTCGGCACCATGTCCTTTAGGAACCCCGCAGACGAGGAAGTGTCCCAACGCCTGATAAACTATCGAACTACGTAATTTGTAATTGCTTCATAATTATAAGTGACATGACATGCTTGGCTCTTGCAAGTCGCGTTGAGTTCAGAATCATCGCAAGCCTCTTTCCGACCGGACTGGAAGAAAGATGTACTATCAATGGCCTTAGAAAGCAAGGAGCACCCTCATCGCATACGAGGCTCGGGTGTTTTCGTCCCCTGGAAAACGGGATTCCTACAGGACTACGACACGTAATGGAGCAGGATAAGAGCCAAAGCCGAGCGCGAGGAATGGCTAGTTCCATTAAGAAAGAGCTTAAGGAGTAGATTGAGCTAGGCCCAAAAGCGCAATTGATGAAAAGCTAAAAAGCCTTGAGGAAATGTGAAAGCAAAGGGTGGCTGCGGACAAACTCACATAGTCCGCACAAGTCCCAAAAGCACTGACGCAGATCAGTCCCACTCACCAGCAGAGCATCTATGCATCCACCCCTGAGACAAACGTACACGACAACAACCATGGTCTATACATTCATGTAATACCGATAAATATCATATAACTCCTTGCTTTTGTGTATATAGATACATGATCCTTCAACTGAGAAGGAACAAAGAACCAGTGGGTTTCCTCGACCCACACATAGTCTCGAGGCAAACAATGACGAAAACTCTCATTACGTCGATGATTACATGACAGAGGCATCGCTGGCTCAACGTGATGCAGAATACATACTTCTACCCTGCAACCCATCATAAGTGTTGCACTAACTGCTATACTTTGATTTGTACTTTGCATGCAACTCAAAGTTAGGTTGAGTAACCATGGCGATATTCCTGTGTAAGTTTCACTGAGTCCTAATTGTATTTGAACCAAGAAAAACCGGATTAGCTACGTTGATTCCTTATGCAAGGGCAGCCACGATTTAAGGCCTATCGGAAAACTACTCGACAGGTAATCACGTTTCCTATATAGATAACTCTCCTGTAGCTCATGGAATGGCTAAGGCTAACTTTTTTAGAATCACATAGGGCGTTCAAAGTGTATAGACTTTGTGGAGGGGCACACAAGGACGCGTCGAAGCTGAAGCACGATTTTGACTTTTCCGTAGCCGCTAGTACACAATAATCCTATATCACTCCCTAATAATACCCCTAGAACTAACCAATTCTATTTTCGTAGTGCGCTCAGTAGGGACAGGGAAATAACCTATGTGCCTTCTATGTTAGCCATAACATGCAAACCCTCGTCGGTACAAAGAAGATCAGCGATGCAACTATGTTGAAAAAAACCCATCTGGAGGCAATTCAATAACACCTCTCTGACTTCTTGATGTGTGAGGTCATATATCCAAAAGCACATTCCACGCTGCCTAATTTGTGAAATTTGTGTGAATTTTTGAATTGTAATTACGCATTCCATTGGTTAATATAATATTTGAGTTGATTTCTCAAATGGTTGCGTAATCTGTGATATAATCAGCTTCTAATCTATTGGTTAATATAATATTTGAGTTGATTTTCGAAATGGTTGTGTAATCTTATGATATGATCAGCTTGTGATGTGTGTAATCTTCTTGCGATATAATCTGTGTAATCTGCTTGTTTCAGAGAGCATGGCTAGCATTTCCTGAGGCTAGCCAATAAACAGAAAAATATTCAGTAGTAAAAAATAATATCATAGATGGTTGATATATCACATACCGAGCTATTGCACATCCAAGACTCTCAAACAAAAGCATTACATTTATTGCGGATCATGATTGAGGATTTTATGCAAGAAAAATGGAGCAAAGAAATTTGAGAGGTGTTCCGATGCTCTACTCAAAAGTGAAAAGCATGAATTTTAAAGCACATTAAAACTTTGATTTGCAACCATTCACTATTTCACGACTAACAATGCTGGAACATAGAAGCAGTGAATCAGTACTAATGAAATTTGTGATAATGCCAGGCTTTCCATCATACGAACATAGTACCTATCAGAGGTATTGCTACAGTGAAAATCTTTATAGCATTGGCCCATGAGTAGACTAAGCTACTCATGTTAAGAACCAAAAACTTTATAGGGCAAGCAGTGAAATAAAAATAATAATTGGCATTGGCCCTTGCAACTTTGTATTCTGTAAAATCTCCTCGGACTGTGGCCAATCGGCATTCCTCTTTAGTGCAATCTGATTTTGCCATGAGCACATTGATTTAGATGTTTGCTTTCTTAGAATGACAGTTAGCTCATTTACACGGCATATGTATCAAAATGTAGCATTATGGGGCTCAAAACTGCAGACATAAAGCAGTTCAGTGTTATTTTATTCATATTACATTATTGCACATCAGTTTTTAGGCTTCGACGCATAAGTCTTTGGGTTTGGTTCAAATGGTTGGGAAATTTCCATCCCTTTTTAGCCTCTAGATTAGTGTGGCTCAAGAGTTTCTTCACAAGCATAGCCTTTCGTTGGCCATTAAGCATGGAAATGTTGATGGACTAAAACAGGAAAGCTTGCAGTTCTCTGTTCTAGGGGCTGCAGCCCTTCCATTACAGTTATGCGACATTGTTTCTTGATGCAATACACTAACCTACTATTATAAACAAAGTTTGGCCTATGTGGAGATCTTGTAAGAGAATCAGACACCATGAATGCCCGCTTCTCAATTTGTGCATTAATGAATTGAGTGTGTGTTTACCTTAGCTCAAGAAGAGTAACAACAAAATTTAGAACCATAACAGTAGCAGCATTGCAGCGAGCTCCTAACATTGCAATAGCAATTCCACGAAGAATAACAGTGATCCCTGCAATCATGAAAGGTCTAAGACACATCACATTGCTTTGATGAACATATGACAGGACTATCTAGTATATACAAATATAATGTTTATAACTGTGTCACAAAGTGATAAATGCATAAGAGAGTTTGTATATACACTTACAAATTTCAATTGCAGCATCATTGACATTGAAAGTTCAAGAAATATTTGGACTTAAACAGTTATGTTACATCATTTTCATAGGTGTTGGAGAAAAACACATGCTTAGTTATGATCAATCAAGAACACGAACACTACTGCCAGAACACCAACACAGAAGCCCAATTTTGAAGACAATTCCATTTGCATGCGATGTTTTCAAGGAAAAGCTATGTGTAATGCATCAAAGCATTTTGTGACATGGCAATCCAAAACTTTGCTTCTTTTCAATTACCAAGGAGACATGCATCAATAAACGGCAACATTCGAAAGACTAAAGTTTTGTGGGGGCAGAACCTCCAATTTATTGGAAGCCATCATAGATGTAGATGTAGATAAACAGCTCGGAGCATACTGATGAATAATTTCTTAACCCAGTTAAATTGGCTCGACGCTTTTTAGTTCTATGAACCAGAAAAAAATGGCAGAAGAATACACCTCGGTAAATTCCTTACCACATATAGGAAAGATTCCAAGAGTCACACCAAGAGCAGCAGAGAAGGCTTGTTGCTTTTGGTTCTGCTCCCCTGCCCAACATTACGATAGAAGCTTCTCAACAACCTCCAGAATGAGTGCTAGAAGCACCAAATGAACGAACGTAGAATGGACAAGACAGGCAATACAGAGAGAGAGAGAAGGGGGTAATAAGAACAGTGCTACAAGAGATTCCAACTAAATTCTAGGATTTAACAGTAACAACCTCAGTAAACTAACGCTGAATGAATGCTAAGCAGCAGTTGGACACAGAATAGTTGCAAGAACAGGCATTTTTTTAGCCGTTCCATCCACAATAACTATAACAAGTGGTCAACCTTTTCGCCAAGAAGTGGAGCAGATCTCGCACGCAGAGGAGAACTGGCCAATGTAAGGATACCTTTTGATTACTTGCACCAGGGGATCAACAACCTTGTTGTGGAGCCATTGCAAAACACCAATCCTTGTCGGAAATGACATGTTCTTCTTTCCGCCCGCAGATGGATTGTTTCACCTCCTGCCACCTACAATCCCGGACCAAGAAATCCCCTGCAACTTTCTTCTTGGATCAAATCAGGCGGAGCCTATTCTCGCCTTGACCCGCCTTGTAGCGTCAAATCTTGGAGAAGCCAAGAAACAAGGAGGCTCCAATCCCAGCTTCTATACTGGAGGGGAACGTGGGATTGGAAATGGAAGACAAACAGAATGGCTTTAATCGGAAGAAAGGTGCAACCTTTTGGGAAGATTGCTGCTTCCTTCCTCCACACAAGCTTCTGCTTCGGAGAGCTCCTAAGATCGGAGGACCAAAGAAATATCTATCTGGTTTCCTTCCTCCACACAAGCTCTTTGTTTGCACGACGGTTCGATCTGGAAGCTGCCGCCTTCCGCGCGGGGCCGAAGAGCCTCACCGTCGCGGGGTCGAGGTGGAGGGGAGGGCGGCAAGCTTTGGCATCGCTGCCGTGGGGTTCAGAGGGGCAGGCGTAAGGGCGCCAGCGCGCGGGCGCTGGCGAGGGACCGGTGCCGAGGCGCGTGGCGAGGGAGGAGGATATCGGCATGTCTGGGCTTCGGTCTCGCGGAAGCACGGCGTGGGAGGGGAGGCTGCGGGGTGAGGCCGTGAATGAGGCGAGGAGAAGAGGTGCGGGGTTGCTAGCGTCTGTATCGGTTCTCTTTAGAACTGACAGTGTAAAAAGTATTAGTATCGGTCTAAAACAAAACCGATAGTAATGAAGAAAATACAATCGGTTTTAAGCTCCAGACTGACTGTGATATGACATGTATCACTATTAGTTTTTAAATCAGAATCGATTGTGATACGTTTATCCATGCCGAATCATTTATCATAATCGATTTTTAAAAAAAAAATATTAAAATCAACTTAAATAAAAAGATAGTGTTGTATCATTCTGTGGCAATACCATGATGCGTGGATAATGTAATAAGAACTAGCCAGTTGGTCTCACTCACCGTCCAAAAAGAAAATCCGACAAAGGCACAGACAGAAGAACATACTGAATATGGTTATACTGGCCATGGTCATTGCAAGGAAGCACAAATACGACAAGGACATTACTGTAGCTTCTCCCGTCTTCTTGGCACTGTTAGAGTAAGTACAATAGCAAAACCAACTACTGGCTAATAGTAAGCTAAAAGCTAGTTTGTACAATAACTGTCTCTAAAGGTTATCTTTAGATATTATGCAATAACTATCTTTTCTCTCTTGTACATAAATGATCTACCTATGCTCCCGTGCAAAGCTGGCTACTAAATAAGAGCCAGCTCTCTTCTCTCTCCTCTTTTCTCACTCCTTCACATAGACCAAAGCTGATTTGTACAGGTTAAGAACCCACTGACGTGATTTTATTGTACATGCCCTTAAAACAAGTAAACCAAAACAAAAATTATTTCTACAGGCATGCATCGAGCACGCCGTGAAATGGATCGCTATTCGCCACACGCTCGGACCACCCTAGCTAACCCCCTACGTAGCTTCATGACCATCCATTGAGCCAACTAATCGACCTCGATTTATCATCATTAATTTACCAACAATAAGCGTACTCACCTCACATAATACACCGTTCAGAAATCTCTAGCTTGGCATCTACTAGCTACCAGCCTACTACTCCATTCATACAGTGCCCGTCAATTGTTCGAGATTATTCTTGCTGCATGGACCATATATTTGGGCCAAGTTGATTTTTGCATGCATATGTCCGACGCGGACGGCATGCGTGCGCCGTTCGAACACTGCAAGCATGCGCCGTTCGAACACTGCAAGCATGCGCACATTGCGTATCTCGATCTTGACGGGCACTCCCTCCGTTCTTAATAGGTATTATTATAAGTTTTTACACAGCTTTCAACGAGACATATCTACAAAAGATTATATTATTTCTCTTTATTATATTTTTAATTGTGCATTTTACTCTAGTCCATAGTAGTAAATGATATTGAAAATAGCTAGGAGAGAGAGAGGGTATAGAAGAAAAAATAGTAAAAAGTCATTTCGAAATTGTAGAATAACATATATTCGAAATCAGAGATAGTATAACTTTAGAGAAATTTTAGTGTATTATAGTGATAATAGATCATGGATAGTAGAAATAAATACCGGCTAATTTAATCGATTAAATCGAAAAAAATGAAAAGTCTCGATGTGACGAGGTATTGCAGCTACCTAGTAGTACAAAACCGCGGCAACTTGGCCTCCTCGCACGGCTATAAATAGAGGATCCATGCAGCTGCAACAGCATAAGCGACCGCACTCAGCAGCGCATCTCTCACTCGTACAGCCCAGAGCGATCGAGGATCAAAGAAACATACAGTGCTTTGATAGCAATGGCGTCGACCAAGAGCCTTCTCCCCGTCGCTCTCCTCCTCCTCGTCGGCTTCGCCCCGCACGGTGCGGAGGCAGCGGGCTCGGGTCCCTTGGCCCTCCTCACCGGCGTAGTGCCATGCAGCACCGGAAAATCCATCAACGTGGCGGCGGTCTCGGTGTTCCCCAGTAAGGACCTATTTAATTCTTGCATGAATGCTTCTTAGTCAATGCACCTGAACTCCGGCCGTATCTAATGGTTTGCTTGTGTTTGCTCCGGACAGACGCCGGCGTGCAGGTGGTGTGCGGCGGCAAGGTGGTGGCCAGCGCGACGGCGGACGGCAGAGGAGCGATCTTGATCAATCTGGGCCCGGTCACCGCGGCTATGCTCCAACACATTCTTCGCGACCAGTGCAAGCTGGTCGTGATCACCCCGCTGGCCACTTGCAACGTGTCCCTGGCCAACGCCACCGGGACGCTGACAGCACCGCTGCAGCTCGTCGGCGCCGACAGCGGCAGCGTTGGCCTCGGCAGCCTGATTGGCCTAATTGGCCAGATCCTCGGAGGCCTCCTCGGCGACATCCTCAACATCGTCCCCATGTCCTTCTCCTTCGTCTAGATTCTCGGCTACAAGCCTAAAACAGGCCGTGTTGGTCGACGATACGACGGAATTATAAATAGCTAAGCATAAATCAATACGTAGCAATGGGCCTAATGGTCAAGTATCCTACTTTTAGTTTGTACTCGTCGCATCATATGTGCTACTTACCCATACCATGTATGCTTCTAAGAAGACATATATATATTGCGTAATGCTCTGATTGTCTGGTTTGTTTGTGAAATATAAATAAGTTGTGTGTGATTATGTGGTTGCTTATGGCAATAACCTAGCATCGAGCATTGCTGATAGTTTCAACACTTCCCTCCCATGTTTAGACTCCGTTAGCTCTACAACGTTGACATTTTTGTTATTGTTAAGGGAGTACACGGAGGCCGGAACCCATGCCACACATGCGTGCTGAGTCCACACACTAGTACAGAATGATACAATACTATCTCTTCATCTGAGTCGGTTTCTAACTTTTTTGGAAAAAACCGATAGTGATATATGATTCGGCATGGGTGAGAAATATAGCGTAAAACATCACTATCGGTTTGACATCAGAACCAATAGTAATGAGCCGATGTGATGACAATTGTCATCACTATCGGTTCCGAGATATCGGAACCGATAGTGATAATTTAGTCATCACGATCAGTTCTGAGTTAGAACCGGTCGTGATAGCGTATGACCTCTCAGGTTCTCTTTCTGCGCTTGACTTCTCAGCTTTTCCTCCCGATCCATTCAAATACCGAAAGCTGAGGCGTCCACCTCGCGCTTGACCTCTTGGCTTCCCCTCCGTTCTATAAAAAAGGAGTTTACTCCTCTCCCCTGCATCGCCCCTCCGCCTCCCTCGCCCGTGTCATCCATCTGCCTCCCCGAGCACGTCGCCCATCTGCCTCCCCTCCCCCGCGTCGCCCATCTGCCTCCCCGAGCACGTTGCCATCGTCTCCTCCCTCAAGCATGTCGCCGCCGCCTCCCCGAGCATGTCGCCGTCATCTCCTCCCCCAAACATGTCGCCACCTCCTCCCCTGATCACGTCATCGTCGCCTCCTCCCTGAGCAGTGTTAGATCCACTAACTTTTCAGTTGGTGCTTTGTGAGTATAATTATCTCCCTGTGATTAATTTCATTATAGTTATTACACAGGGGCTAGACAATTTATTTATCTTGGGGACCTTGCATGTGGGGAGGCTTGTTCGATGAGGAGTAGGGCTGGTTAGACTGTTTGTAACAACATTGATTAATCATTTACATCTTATAATACTTGATTAGTTCAATTGGTATTCTCTGTTAAGTACTACTAGATATATGTTCATGCTTATTGTGCTTACTGCTATACTTGTGCTTGGCTGTTATTGTTTTGTTCATGGTTGTAACATCCTATAAAATTCAAAAATATGAAAAATAAAAAGTTTGAAATTCAAAAATAGAATTTAATAAAAGTTTCAATTGGAATCAAGATTTTGATTTTTAAATAATATCAATTCCTCTTTCTTGCATTCTAATCTTAGGAAAAGTAATATTTCCTTTATCAAAACTATTTCTTTCAAGACAAACAAAATGTAAAAATAAACTTGAGATGTGATATTTAATTTGAATTTTAATCTCCTGAGTCTTCTTAATTATTGATTTCTCTTGAGTTTTGCTTTAAAAGAAAAGTCTCATAAATTGAAAAGGTAAAATGGTAAAAGTAAAAAGATAAAAATTCAAAGTCAATAAAATTTGTAAAAATCTCAGATAAATCCCAGATCCATCAAGGATCTTGAAAATGCAACTTGCATTGATCTGGATCAATAAAATAAATTAAAAAGATAAAAGTAATCATGAGGAGATAACCCAAATCTGAACCTACAAGATTTCTTCAGAAGTCTGTCGACCTTAACCTGAGTTAAAATTTTAACCATGCCTACATCTTAACCTTACCCATTCCTGGTACAAATATCATAAATTTATCTCTTCATTTGATAATTTTAGAAATTCAAAAACAGACAATCAGAAAACTGAAAATTTCAATGTCAGAATTATTAAAAATAAAATATAACATATTAAAATATGACAATTTTATATCATCTAAATAATTACATTTCAGAACTTCTTAAAAATTTTCATAAAATAATAATCAGATATTGAACCCCAATTAAATAAAATTTAGAATCAACAGAAAATAACAACTATGCATTGTAAGATTTATATAAATATTTTTATAAATAATTTTTATCTGAAAATTTTACTGGACCATAAAATTTACCTTGCCGACCTACGTAAAAATTTTCATAAATTCTTGAGTCGGTTTGATAGCTACGATTAGAGAGAGATCTTGTGTTGTCCAGAAGATTGCAGAGAGGGGACTCCTTGTACAGCTTACAGGTGGGCCCGACCTGCAGCGCTGGTGCCCTTCTTCTTCCTCACGAAGACAGCAAGCAACCAAGAGAGCTCTCTCTCTCTCTCTTTGTTGTTATCAAAAATCAAAGCAAAAATTAAGCAAACTTCACAACCGACTTCAAGCGCCGCCGTATATACCTTGCTATGCCACGCCGCAGCCTCGAAAATCGTGCAGCCGACCTTCCCCATGCCCTGTGCAGCCGCAACCATGGCCGGCTGTTCATATCCGAGCACCGCCATTTCCATGGCTATAAAAGCCGGCCGAGCACCCAAATCGTTTCCACATGGTCCCTAGTAGCTTCTCCCCCGCAATAAAGCCTCAATTCTATCTGAGCCACCTCCAATTTCCGCCATGGACGAAGCTCTCCTCCACTGCCCAATTTCGTACTCGCTGCGCCGTTTTCCAATTAAACCCGCCAGGAGCTTCTCCATCCTCCACTGAACAAAAACCTCAGTTCAATTGGATGAATTCATCACCGTGGTATTCCACCACCGTGCGCCTGTTGCCGCCGCCACCTTGGATTGCTGCGCCGTCGCCATGAAGCATCGGAGCTCCGGCCGGCAGTGCCTATGGGTTCAGCAAAGCCTAGGGGTTCCATTTTTGGGGTCTCCCTCGCCCCTGCGCTTGCCTCTCCGTCGACCAGAGCTCACCCGAGCTACACCCATGGCGCCATGCCCCTGTCCTTCTCTGATAGCCATGGTGGAACCCATTCACCGACTCCGGTGGTCGCCGCCGTCGCCAAGCGCCGCCCCATCCGAGCCACCTCCCTGCGGTCCACTTCTTCCCCAGGCATCTTTCCCCTGCTAGCCAAGCATCGCCATTGTTGCTGTCTAGAAAAAAGTAATATTCCTCTCCTTTTAGTCACAAGAAACAACGCAGCTCAGTGGTTTAGCTCTCTGGGTTCAGCCGAGATGTCTCAAGCCATTTAAATTTTTATTTTTGCCTCTTGCATTCAAACCCCCATATCTTTTGCTAGGATTGTCCAAAAAAAGTAAAATCAGTTTCTAAATTTAAGTTTTGAAATAAGGAATTAGAATATAAAATAAAAAGTTATATGTTTTTTGCAGAAAAATATTTTTATTAGAGTTTGAATGTTAGGCCCTAAGTAGGTCTTATGAAGGAAATACATTTTCTCTTGATGCATAAATCATGAAATAAATAGCATAAGCTACTGCAACAGTATGTAATCCATTTATGTAAAAAAATTCAATTTTAATGTATTTTGAATCAAAGATTGTTGGTTTAACTCCTTAATAATATTCAAATTTCAAGTGGTTAGAATAATGTCCATATGAGCTCAGAATTAGATGAAACCAATTTGGATGCATTCCTAGGATTGCATAGATTATGAATAGTCAAAAATATTTAGACTTTGCTTTAGTTTAATCAATTTGCTAAATGCTCAAACCTTCAATCGGCAAAATGATCAAATGTTCATAACTCTCGCAAACGAACCTCAAATCCGACAAAATCAAATGCTATGACCTTAAAATAATATATAATAACTTTCTGTACAGAAATAGCAATATTTTGAACAATTTTGGGTTAGGCCATATTTAGCCCTAAAGATCATGTAGGTGAAAAACATCACAAATGAATGCGAAATATTACAAAACCAACTTTAAGACACTTTTAGGGATATCCCCTACTAATGTCTAAAAAAATGGTTAGTTTATCCCATAAGGTGCAGCCGCAATCGAAGAATGAAAACTGGACCGAAACCGCGCAATCGGCATAATTATGTAAGCTTTTCGGCAACCCATAAAATATCTAGTATAAATGGAAAATAATGAGATAATATCTCAGTAGCATCCTATAATGTTTATGGTACCATAATATGGAAAAATATTCTTATTACAACTTGCTTTGTATCTGAATCCGAGTAGCCCAATACCCTTAAGTGATATGGTCATCGTAATCCTTAATATCATATAAGCTTTTTCAACAAAGAATATAATGTCTTGCCTAAACACTAAAATGTATGAAATTAGCTTAGAAATGTTCTTCAAAGTATAACTATCATATTCTGAAGAAATAATCTTATTTCATCATGTTTTACATATAAATCCTAATAGCCAAATAACCTTAAGTATTATGTTTTTATGGACTCAAATATATGAATAAGCAAACTTTGAAATAATAAACAAATATGTAATTTGTATCACCAGAACCTTCTTAAAAACCTTGAGTACATAATTAGTAGCCTAAACTCAACAGGTCTAACTTATATGAGACCTTCTTATGCAAATCGTTTGTAGTCAAGAACTATTCATGTAAAGCATGTAACAAGTTGTCTAATATCTTAATCTTATTAATCCAAATAATTTTAGCATCTATAATTCGAAGTTATAAATGCAAGAATTCATAATTTTAGCCTCTTGAATTCGTAAATCACGAATAGATAATCTATAAAAGAAATCATACTTTGTTATCAACCTTAACTTTTGAATGCTTATTTATCTGGAAAACAATATGTGCAATCATACAACTTAAATCCTAAAATACTCCTGTTCTCTTTAGTGAATCTTTATTTGGTTTTCTGTCTGTTTTCTTTTTGCCCTTATTAAAGTTGGATATTTGCTATATTTCCGATTGAACGACGTGTAGAATCCGACGTCGCTATTCTCGTCACTGCCGCTGTCAGCTGTGGCTTCGTCTTCGTTGTAAGCAATGAATAAGCAAGGCAAACACCCCCTTTGATCATATTGATCCCAGTTTTATAAATGTTTTTACTGCATACTTTACTTTTATTAAAGTCTGCTATATTTTGGGTATTGGTAGTCGTACCTATTGTCACATAGAACTTCCTTGATAAGTATGGATTCGTGAACCTTGATAACCCTAGAATAGCATAGACAGTACATGATGTCAATTTGGGTTAATCACATTTAGTGATATGCTTAGCCGTGCTTAATTGAACATAAAACCTACATGATTAAAAATGTTGGATATGACAATCAATGGGTATGACCTTCTTTGTGGTTGGTATTTTGATCAAAAATGAAAAATAAAACTATGGTTTTGATGCGGGCAATTATTGGCAATAGCCGGGTGTACAAGGGACTTGTACGTAGTGTAGGGTGGAGATTATTACCCGTATCGGATTAAGGACCGAACTACGTGTTCGTTAAACCCAAGAATTACCGTACAACCACAAGTGCTGGTATGGGACAGCCTTAAACCAATTAAGTTATCTGGTTTAACTTTGCACATTGGTAGGTCGGAGTAGTACGAGCTTCTTCAGTGACTGGTTGCTCGGAGGGACGCCCACACTGAGGTGTTGGGAGTCACGTTTGCTGATACAACGGTGTACGCCATACTATGGATATGCTTATTCATTACTGTGCAGTGACTGTACAAATATGTACACCATAGTACGGGTTTATCAACATCGGGCTGGTGCAAAGTTAATCTAGGTAATGTAAAGGTTTCCGTCATGAACATTCTGGCCACTACGCCAAAGGTGCGTGAAATATGCGGCAAAAGGAAAAGGTCATGACTTGTGGGTAAAGATGTACACCTCTACAGAGTGTAAAACTTTTCGAAAAGCCGTTCCTGCGGTTATGGGAATCTTGGTGCGCCAGCACTAGTTAGATGTTCTTATTTTCATAAAAACTGGATTCTACCGGGTGTTGGTAGAAGTTGATTCTTGGATATGGTCATGATACCCAGGTTCGTGAAACTTACTTACTCGTACTCTACATATTGTTATTTCAGTATTAAATTGCTTTTACTTCAATTTCGTTTTGCAATCTACTATTCTGTATTTACATTCCAAATTGGCTTTATGCAAACTAACCGTAGTAGCCTTTCCCTTGAAATGGCTTGCATATATCATAGGTTTTGCAAAAGTCTTGCGGAGTACGAAAGTACTCACCCTTGCTTAATTGTTATTTTTAGGTGAAGAATCAGATTAGTCCGATGAAACATATCGACGAAGGATTCGGGAATGATAGTGATGAAAGTTTTCTAGGGATTATGCCTTGTCAGTTGCCTGAGGGATTGAATGGGCACACTACAAGAATCTTAATCCTTTCCGTTGCATTTCACACTGTATTGTAAGACCTTATTGTATAAATTACCATTATAATTTGTAATAAAGAGTATGGATGTGATATCAATTGTTGAATATGTGCGTGCTAGCCACTGATCATGGGACTAGTACTGTTTGCACATGAGATTTCTATTTTTGCATTTATGTGAAAATAGGGGTCATTACAATGGTATTGTTGGATGTTTTAGCATCCAAACTGTTGTTGGTAGCCTCTGTTTACATGCTTTTGCAGTCTGTACTGTTGTAGTTTCAGTAAGCATTATTGAGTATTGATTCTCTTAAATATATCTTGGTCCAATTGATTAGGTTTTATAAACTATCAACTATTAAATCTGTTTTTAATGTAAGATTGTCACAAATCAGTTTAATATCTTATCCTTAGTGGCGAGGAGGCCTTTCTAAGGCAACTCGACATCTGAGAACACCTTAAAATCAACTTGAGTTTGGTTGCTAGTTGTATGCCTCTATTGATGTTAATTATCATACATATGCTTAATTATCTGATTATGAGTATATTTACTTTGATATTGTCAAGTATCATATATAAAATGGAGCCTACAAACAAGACAGTCGACATAGAAAAGCTGTTGGATGCTTAACAAAAACTTGAGGTGGAGATAGAACAATTGAAGGGAAAGTCTGAGTTAACAAAAAAAATTATGAGATGAAACAAAAACTGAAAGACATAACTGACAAATTGCAAGATATTGAATCTCTTAACCATATACTTATCATTAAGGCGCGCAGGGAGAACGCAGAATTGGAAGAGGTCAAAGCTGAGTTTATAGAGTTTTCTATTATTTAATTCGACGTGGTAATTGATAATATACCACGATAGCCTATTTTCATAACAAAATAATCGCTTTTGTAGGAATTAAGAGATATGACTGAAAGTCAATAAGTTATGGTGTCAAACAAATGGGCACTATACCGAAGTTGGGGAACTATAAGAAGAACTGGAAAACCTCTGTTGCGGAAGCTATGTCGCATATGATGGCAGATGTGAAAAAGCCCTAAGGACTCCTTGTCTTGATCTATCAAATAATATTGTTTCTCAATGTATGCTTGTTAATATTTTAACTAGTTTATTGTATCCTTGCAACATAGTAGGAAATACTTGAGATAAAAGTTGGCTATAAAAATGATACGAAAGACTGCTCTTGTGCCAAGAAGTTCTGCAAGGAAAAGGCTGCCAGAGGATTGTGCCACTGATTTCTGCATTAAGTATGTTTAGTGTACAATCTCTGTGGTACTATAAATGCAATTGCTTGGGGTAAAGAGACTTCTACTGGGACGTCAAGGTTGCCTGAAGAGAGTTACGTTAGAGAATTGTGCTACTGATTTCTGCATTGAGTTTGTATACTATCAATAATACAGTGAATGTGAATATATTGTGAATTTGTTGATCTGTGAGTATATATGAATGTGAATATACTGTGAATTTGTCAATTGTACATATATTGTCAATCTGTGAATATACTGTAAATTTGTCAATATGTGAGTGTGAATATACTGTGAATGTGAATATATTGTGGATGTGAATATACTGTGAAGGTGATACCTGGGATTTATCGTGTAATCTCTATCGGTTCTGAGCATGGAACCGATAGAGATAATTCACTAATCTCTATCAGTTTTACGCTAAGAACCGATATAAATTATTAGGACTTCTCTATCGGTTCTGATCGTGAAATCGATACAAATTCCTAATTATCTCTATCAATATCTAACTCGAAACCAACAGAGATAATAGGTCTTCTTGGTCGGTTCCGACCTTGAAACCTATACAAATAACACTATCTCTATTAGATGAAAACCGACCGTGATAGCTGCTCGTCATCACTTTCTAAGGACTTTGTATCACTACCAAAATTAACCCAGATGACCATTTCTATAGTAGTGACAACACGTGCAGGAAAATTTCGCTGAGGTTCGAGGGCTTTATACGGCACCTGCTCTCCACTGAAGGTCCATGTATATGTACTCTGATTAAATAAGGTATACTGCACCGTTCCTAAGGATGAACGAGCTTGACCTACTCATGTGTGTATCATTGAAACTCTCAGTCTCACCAGTCACCACCAAACCCCTCAAACCATGACATTTATTTCCTTAAATTAGTTTTGGACTTGACATGGGCCATATCTGGTCCAACTACTTCACTTGAAAACTAAGATTTTCCATTAGGTTTACAACATGAACGTGATCTGAGTGGGGCCTGGTCAACCTTCGAATTCTCTCAGTCTAATCATCGGACCTGGCGCTTTCCTCCGCCCAACGCCAAGCAGATTCGACGCGCCACCGCCCCTTCTCCAACTCCGTTGGGGGCAAGCAGATCTACAACCCATGTACACCTTCGATCGTGAGAGCTTCAGCCGCAACCACCGTCGATCGGTCCCCACATGCCCCCTCCGATTCAGTGTAGCCGGTGCAGTCCCCGCAGCAACTGCAACTTTAATTTAGCAGTAGAAACCATCTAGGCGTTCAAAATCCAACCAATGCCCAAGATCTAGTCAGAACCTCCTACATTGTTTCTTTCTCCTCCCCTGACCTCTTCTCCATCCATGGTGACGAAAGGGCTAGCTAGCCTGCGGCGAACCTCCTGGCAAGCAACTACCATGGGCGGATGCAGAAAAATAAGTTGTTGAGGTCATTAGGGTCAACACACGTTACTCTTAGTTGAGTTTATAGAGTAACCTCTTGTATATATAACGTGCTACCATATATCGTGCATAAGATCATCAGGGTAACACGATCCCACCCAATACACTTGTATCCTCCCCTGCAACTAGCCAAAGATTTGGTTCTGACAATGAGCCTCTTAAATATCGTGTAGATTTTTTTTACAAGAAGAACATTTATGTATCAATTGAGCAAGTATATCCTGCACTTTTTTTTTGCAAAGAATTATCCAAGTTATGCAATTTAACTTGTTGACTACTATATCCCTTCTTGAAGTGCAAAACCCGGTACTTGAAACAAATATTAACCTATGATGTCGTAACACTCGAACTCCTTCAATAGTACAAGCCTTTAACATTGAACTTGCACATTGAAAAAAACCCACCGACATGGTGTTGTTTGAGGTGGGGTGCCGTGGTGAGAGACCTTGTGGTGGTCTATCCATATTTGTGATGAGTAATTGACTCTGTTTGAGCCTGTGTGCTCTGGTTTGAGTTTGATATGAGCTTGTTTTGTCATGGGCAATTTAGTTTGAGAGGTCTTGGCATTGTCCAAAGTGGTCATAACCTTGTTTTGAGTGGTCGTGGCTTCACCACTAAGTATTCATGATGCTTCTAGAGAGGTCGTGCTCCTAGAGAGATCGTTCCCTAGAGTGGTCATGGGCTTTGTGACCTCTAGGGTAGTCATTTCCTAGAGTGGTCGAGTGATCGTGACCTTTGTGACCTCTATAATGGTCATTCGCTAGAGAGGTCGTTCACCAGAGTGGTCGTGACCTCTGTTGGAGTGGTGCGAGTGGTCTAGACCTCCAAGGACCACTAGCGGAGTGGTTGTGACCCCTGATGGAGTGGTCTAGACCACTGTAAGGATTGGTTTAGACCTCTAAAAACCACTTGTGAAGTGGTCTTAATCTCTTTTGGAGTGGTCCAGACCATTGTGTAAGTGATCTATACCTCTAAGTACCACCTGGGAAGTGATCGTGATCTCTATAAGAGTGATCTAGACCTCTAAAGACATTTGTGAGAGAAGTTGTAACCACTGTAAGAGTGGTCTAGACCTATGATCATGATCTTATTTTCTCTTGCATCTGGACTAAGTGTGGTTTTGTCAATCAAATTGCTCTATTCTTTCTGTTTCAAACTCACATTTGTGCCTATTTGGTGTTTGTCAATATACTCATCAAAGGGGAGATTGAGAGACCATGTGGTAGTTCATCCATTTTTATTATGAGTGATTGACTGTGTTTGAGCCTGTGTGCTTGGGTTTAAGTTTGATATGATCTTGCTTTGTCATGGGCAATTTGGTTTGAGAGGTCATAGTTTTGTCCAGAGTGGTCATGACCTTATCTGGAGTGGTTGTGGCTTCACCACTAAGTTGTCATGATGCTCTTGGAGAGGTTGTGCTCCTAGAGAGGTCGTTCCCTAGAGTGGTCCTTCCTAGAGTGGTTGTGGGCTTTGTGACCTCTAGGGTGGTCGTGACCTTTGTGATCACTAGAGTGGTCATGGGCTTTGTGATTTCTAGAGTGGTCATTTCCTAGAGTGGTCATGGACTTTGTGACCTCTAGGGTGGTCGTTCCCTAGAGTGGTCATGGCCTCTGTGACATCTAAAGTGGTCGTGACCTCTGATGGAGTAGTCTAGACCACTGTGAGAGTAGTCTAGACCTTTAAGGACCATTTGGGAAGTGGTCATGACCTCTATTGGAGTGGTCTAGACCATAGTGAGAGTGATATAGACCTCTAAAGACCACCTGGGAAGTGGTCGCGACCTCTGTAAGAGTGGTCTAGACCACTATGGGAGTGGTCTAGACCTCTAAGGAGCTCTGTGAGAGAGGACGTGACCACTGTAAGAGTGGTGGTCTAGACCTCTAAGGACCTCTGTGAGAGAGGTGGTGATCATTGTGGGAGTAGTCTAGACCTCTAATTAAGAACCTCTGTGAGAGAGGTCGTGACCACTGTGGGAGTGGTCTAGACCTCTAAAAGCCTCTTGGAAAGTGATCCTGACCATTAAGGGAGTGGTCACGACCTTTGTAAGAGTGGTACAGCCAAGAGTGACTTTGAGTGGTTACTGCCAAGAGTGATCTTTTGCTTTGGGAGATTCCAGCCTAGAGTGGTCATAGACAAGAGTGGTCATAAACCAGAATGGTAATGGACAAGAGTGTTTGTGGACCAAGGTGGTTATAGTCTAAGTGATCCCAGGTAGGATCTTTTGATGTTTAAATGATCACTGATCTTTGTTTGGTTTTTGATGTAGCATATTATTGTGAATAATGCTATGTGATGGTTTGCTTGTTTTTGTTGGTTGCATGACTCCAGGGCTAGGTCATGGTGAGGCGAAGGCGAGACCGGGACTAGACTAGGAGAGTTGATGCCCAGAACGGTCAAGGGATGCCGAAGATGGCTGAGGCCAGGAAATGCTTTCAAGTCAAAAAGACAAGGAGCAAGAGCGTGAAGCATTGGTGCTGGACATGGCAGAAAATGGCAAGGTGGATCAGGACTAGGCTCAGGGAGGAGTTGAGGTCCAGAACGGTCAAGAAAGCTGAAGACATCATGGTGAAGAGGACATGGACATGTGGCGTACCAAGTGATTTGGGTCCGTTTGCAAGCGAGGATTGTCCGGGGAGTTCAGACGCGTGAGAGGCTTGACGGTAAGTCATTGGGGCTACATGAAAGGTGACAAAGCATGGAATATGCTTCAAGTGGTTAGATGAGATGCTAACTTAAACTCTACTTAAGTGAACGAGGATCGTTTGATTAAGTGTTCGTAGGTGGAGTAGAAGCTAATTTAGTGTTAAAGGGTATGGTTAAAACCTATGATGTTGTTGGGTTTCGGGTCATCCCATGTATGAGTGAGTGAATTAATCCCAACTCTTTATGAGGTTTCTTGTGGGAGATGGAAGTCATCTAAGGGTGGAGATTGACTCAACTGTGCTATAAATGGAGGACTAAAGGGATGTCTCAAATACCCAGTAAGATCCACTAGAACTTACCTTTGTTCAAGTTTTTTGTCTCTCTTCTTTTTTAGTCCTTGATCTCTCTTTGTTTTCGTTTTCTCTTGATATTGTGCTGTCAAGGATGAACGATTAATGGTTGAATCTTCTATAGATCATATCCCAATTATCTAAGCAAGCTTTGAACAAGATATCTAAGATTCCTCTCAAGAAACCAATAGATCTTTTCGTGCTTGTTTGAAGGGTGTGCCTTTGGGATTCTTGCTTTTTGTTACATGTCGAAGATTATCTAAGATCTTCTTGATCATCAAATCCCCATGAGCAAGCTCAGGGTATAGGTTGTGAGTTTGTCCTGGTTTTGGCGCAACCTTCCTTTTAACTAAAAGATCAGAACTTTGATATCAATTCTTGCGATTAAAGGTTGAAATAAGTTATTGGCATCCATAGGAAGGTACACACAAAGTTTCACAGGATATAGATCAACTGATCAAGAGTTAGAATGATTCTTGATTTTGAGATCGTGCGGATTTTACCGTTCATCCCGATTTTACTGTTCATTCGAGAGTTCTGCTCTTTTGTCCAGTGCTGGGCTAGGTAAGCCTTTTAGTTGGCTCTTTTACAAAAGTGCCTTTGGGAGCTCTGCTCTTTTGTCTAGTGCTGGATTGGCTGAACCTTTTAGTTGGCTCTTTTAGAAAAGAGGTTTGAATATTTTTGAAGGAAAAATTTTCATTTGGCTCCTATCCCCCCCCCCCCTCCCCCCTCTAGTCGTCTTTTTGATCATTCACGTGGTTGCGATGAAATGCCGACTAAGAACAGCGAGGAGGTGTAGTGAAGTTGGAGCTCCCAACCAATATTTGTTGCGCCATGATTGAAACCTAGAGCTTAGAAGAGAGGAGATGCCCTCACTAGATTCTGGACTTTGGATGGGCTTGGTGCAGTTTAGGGCTGTTTGGAGAGCTGTAGCTTTTCTGAAAAACTGCTTTTTAGCTTTTTAGGCTGAAAAGCGGCTATAGCTTTTTTATAAGAGATCATTTGATAAATAGCTAATTTTCCTTAGTAATAAGTTGCAAAAATAGATCCAGCCTAGTTTTCAGCTTTTACTAGTTACATATGGCTTTTAGCTTATACCAAAAGACGTTTAAAAGCTGAGCTACACCAAATCTAGTCCCACCTTGAGCCCACATTTGTTCCATCAGCATTGAGCTCCAGCATTGATCCTCCAACTCGAATGTCGTCACTGGTGACGAGTACCCAACTAGCTCGCTGCCATTAATTTTCAGGAGTTGTTTTGGTTTTTAAATTTGTTTTTTTTTTCTGATTTCTCTTGCACTTTCTAAATTTTTCAGATGCTTATAATATTTTAGAAATCCCCATCTCTATGATACAAGGGATCATCTCCCTCAATGGATTGTCCCCCCTGTGTTCACCATCAAAATCCACTAGCTAGGGGATTTGTTCTGGCTGGGAATTTGCCCTCTGGTTGCCAAATAAGCCCTAAGCGGGTCATGGATGTGAGAAAATGGAAGTGAAACATATTTTAGTGGGGAATATCATATCTTTCAACTTCAATCTATAGATTTATACAAACGAAAACTTTGAGATAGATTGATCAAGACAAATGAGTTGAAGGAGATGGAGGGGTGGCCGCACGAATCTGGGAAATAATCCAAAGGAGACAAATTTGACTGATTTCACAATATGTTTAGTAGATGTATAGCAAATTCGAAAGAAAAATTACACCATTGATGTCAAATAAAACTTGAATGCATGCAATTTAGTGGGATCATATCTTTGGACTTGCGTCTACAACTTTATATACTATGACTCTGATGACCAAAATGGATGCATGTTTTCTCCTGAAGAATCAACGGGCCGGGGGCGAATTTTTTCATGGTGTCAAATAAAACGTATACACGTATTTTTAGGCCCAACCAAGCCTGCGACGAAGACACAACATAAAACAAGTTGACTGTACTTAGGGGGGATAATTAGCCAACTCGATTCGACTCGACTCGTTAAACTCGTTAAGATAACGAGCCAGCTCGACTCGACTCGTTAAAAACTCGAGTTGGCTTGACTCGACTCGTTAAGCTCGAGCATGCAATTTTACAGGCCCAATTTGCAATTTTATGACCACATTTCTCCAAGCTGTAGTCTTTTAGCCATTTGAGCTCTTTCCAGCACTACATCCAAAGGTCATAAGCTTTGCTATGCTTAAAATGAAGAAGGTATCAAGGTATTCAAATTGCAACCCCAGTATACTGAGAAAACGACAGTAAAACTGATAGATAAATTAGACATAAAGAATAATGCTTCCAATTCCGTATGAGATTCTCCATTGCGCACTAATGACATGTCAAATTAAACTTCTTAGGTGTTGTAGCAGTTTAGGGTGTCATGCACAAGAGAGTTTCTTATATTTTTCGTTAACTTCTACCATGGAAATAGTTGTATGATATTTCAATATATAGTGCAGTTGTGCCTTGTGTCTTAATTAAGAATCTTGGAAATATTAATAATCAATCAATCATGATTCCAGCAATCCAGCGTTCTAAGTTAGGGTTATCTTAAAGTATCTCTGGTAAAATTGAAAAAGTGCTAATCGAGATGAGAGCCACAAACCGATGTTGGGGCAAATGCGGGAGCAAAGGGAAGCAGCACCGGGTCATATCGTGGAGGCTTTGCATGGTTCGCCGCCACTATCGATGTGGAGCATGAAGCAGAATCAGAGCCACAAGACTACCTCAGCCTCATTGCCTTGTTCTTCGACTCCATGCTTTGTTGTTTTTCCATCACACGGAGGCCGCAGGAGCACGGGCGGAGCAGGACCGAAGCAGTGGCTGGAAGGAACAGAGGGGACAGAGACGGTGGCCGAAGGAGAAGCTCGGTGTGCCGCTGGTCGCCGTGTTCCTCTCCTGTGCAGTGCACCTAAACCCTAGGAGGGCCGGATCCGGGCGGATGCGGGGAGGGGAGGCAGCGACGACCGACGGGTGCAAGAGGAAGGGGAGGGGAGGGGAGGCGGCGACAGGAGCAAGAGGAAGGGGAGGACGGAGGCGGTGCGAGCAAGGGGGAGGGGAGCGGCGGCGGCGCGAGCAAGGGGGAGGGGAGATGGCGGAGCGAGCGAGGAGTGGTAGGGATCGGGACCCGTCGGGTACTCGGGTGGTGGCGCGAGCAAGGGGGTACTCGGATGGAGGACTGGAGAGTGGAGTCCGAAGGGTTTTTGCTTCGGCAGTTGGACAAGTTGGGTTGGGCTTGTCACTTATGGCTTGTGGGTCGAGTTTTTTCGAGCCAAACGAGTTACTCGTTAACTCGCTCGTTAAACTCGTTAAGATAACAAGTTCAAATCTTAGCTTGGCTCGACTCGTTAAGGAATGAGTTCGAGCCAAGTCGAGCCGAGTTTTCGAGTACTCGTTTAACTCATGAGTTTCGAGTTTTTTTTCCACCCCTAACTGTACTAGACACCTTGACTGTCACAATTATTTTCCTATTTTTAAAATTGCGGTAGCTAGATCTGGATCTTAATTAGAACTTCTAGCTCTTATATTATATATTGAGTTCCATATGCACCCTAGTCTGGAAGGTCGCGTTGTTGTAGACAATATATGCCGTACTGCAACAAAAACGTTACAGCCAGAATCGAGGAGAATGCATATGGAGCACGCCAAGATGAAGCCTTTCCTTCCATGTATATATCATGTATGCACCGCATATACGTACACTACACAGAGAGATGGAAGGGCCATGCATGCGAAGTACATACAGGCCAAGCAAGGAACACGCGCGTTAACCTCTCCCATAAGCATGCATGGCGCGATCGATGGACGTTGTCCAGCAAGCTAGCTGACAAGTCCAAGCACGAGAAGGTTTAGCACACCACATGGCTATGTAATGTATACTAGTTGAATGTACGTTCTTTGCTATGGATGAAAAATTTATATTACCCCTAGCACGTAGAGTCGGTATATGCCCTTGACTCCGTGCTCGGTCGTGTCACGTCTACGTGTTGTTTGCTTCGCCACGCGCTCGAAACTGTTTCACTATTTTTTATGTTTTCTTGTTAGAGAATTTTTGGGAGATATAATTTATTTATTGATATATTTTTTTTTCTGTTAGAGAATATTTAGAGAGATTGAATTTGTTTGTTGGTATATTGATTTTCTATTTTTTGTTACTGATCTTTTAAGAAGGCGAAAATAGGAGGTGAAGTAGGAGAGAGATGAACCACTATCATTAGCATCTTTTAAAGTAGATACCTTTGCCAGTGTACGGGACAAAGACATACATGATGCACATGCATGCTACTTGACTTGCAGGCTAATTAACGATAGCTTCAGCCTGCATAGGAGCATGCACTCGCTATAGCTAGTCCTACACGTCTCTTGCTCGCGCGCATGCAATGCAAAGTTACAAACTAATCCTAATCGGGAGATTGAGAGCTTGAGACACTGCGATTGGCTATCCATGTATCTATCTATGTAGCGTTCACGAACTACACACCGGAGCAGAGTACAAACATTGATCTGGATGGACGATCCGGGCAGCACTCGATGCGGGCGACGACTTTTTGCAGATGCAAACAGAGAATCGAAAGCGAAGTCGATCGGCAACATGGAATGATGGAACGGGGGGATATCCTGCGTATCAGCTCGATCGACCGCCTAGCTCCTCCATCTACCCAGCTCAACGATGATGACCGAAGCAAAGACGTAGGCAATTCGATACGTAATTGACCTCCACCGGTGGTGTATCCATCCCGTCGCACGAGAGAGAATATATACATCAGCGCTAGCTGCTGTACACACAAGTTTGGCATGCACAACGCTCGCACGGAGGACACCTGCTGACTTGTGGCCTGCCGTGTTTAGAGGAACATCTAAATTTTGTCTGTGAAGTATTTTCTAGAAAAGATATATATTTTATATATATCATCCTTAGGAGTACCAAAATTTATATTAAAACAATACTAAGAGGTACAAAAGAATTTAAAGGATGAATATACCATCTTTAATTTGATACCCCTGTTACTATCTCAATGTAAATTTTTGGTATCGACTAAGGATCATAGAAAGTCTCTTTCTAGAATATATATCGGCAAAAGTATACGCAGCTAGCGACAGCTAGCACTGTGATGAAGAGAGCCTTGTGCTTGTTGCTTGTGAGAGGCTAGTCGATCTCCTCGTCCTCCTGCCCGCGGTATACGTATGCAGATGCATGCGAATGGAAGGAACCTGCAGATCGAGTTTGCTGAACAGCAGAGCAAAGATAACGCACTTGTGCACTCGTATACTGTACACAAATCCCTGCTTTACGTACACTGTTTGATGGATTCTCGTCAGTCGTCACTGGCACTACCAAGTATATATATTTTTCTCATGGTAACAGGATGCGTTGATTTTGCTCTTATATAAAAAGTAGTATATGTGGCATATTCCCATGTACATATACATGGGAAATTGCACCGAATCAAAATCGCAAGTGTTGAGTCGTCGAAAAAAGAAGTAAAATATATAAAACTACAAATAGGGATCTGCAAATGTATACATGAAGCGGCGTAGAACTCAGCCCCTCCCATCTGGGGCCGGCCAGGCCGGCGGTGCGTCTGGGCAGAGATTCAGGCCGCCACGGAACGATGCCCGCGAGGCCTGATCGACCGCAGAGAGAGAGGCGCAAACGGATCAAAAGCCTACCCTGCCTGCACTGCAGACCGCGAGCGCGTGGACCAACCGTAATCCGACCATCACGACGGCCATCTCACCTGCGGGGTGAGACGTGATTCCACAGCCCAGTATCCAGCAAGCTCCCAGAGTCAGAGGTGGCAGTTGGGTTGTGTCGTACCAGCATGATAAAGGCCCAACAGGCTTCAGGCCACAACGCGCTATGTTGTGTTGGTCCAATTTGTTTTCGACGAGGCCCAGGCACGACCTAAGACACGCCATGTCACCGTTGTGTCGTGTCGGCCTAGGTTTTGTCCTGTTGGATTTGTAATGTCATGGACACTGTCGTCACCGATCCGTCTCCATGAACGGTACCAAGGACAAGGAGCGAGCGTCTACTGTTGGCGGGACCTGGTACACAAATTATTTAGGAGAAAAAAGAGCTAAAATTTATTTATTCATTAGATACAAATACAAAGTTATTATTAAAATCTTACACACTAGAGTGTGATTCCCCTGGTATAGAAAAAAGTAACGTAACAATATACATACATACTAGCTACTTCTCAATATCGAGATCGTTCTATATTCCAGGTTAGCGTATACCTGATGTGGTGGCGTCGATGGACTTGTGAGGAAAGTGGGAAGATGGTCGTGCACGGTGTCGCAGCCATGCTCAGCAAGCGGCATAGCGAAGCGTCCGTTCGGTGCTTCCGTTCGGTGTCGGTGAGTATGTACTCTCATGTTTCTATTTTTCAACTTTTTGGCATTTCCGTTTATCTTCTCTTTCTCTGCATGTGAGGACAGCATGCCGCGGTGTTGCAGCAAGGCACCTTGTCGTTTTGTTGTGCCTGCTTCGTACCTGTTTTGTGCCATATCAGCCCAAGCATGATCTATGCAAGCGTGCTTGTTGTCCATCGTGCCCGACCGCGAGCCGTGACACGGCCCTGTCATTCGTGTTGTGTCGACCCAACCCACGCACATGTGTGTCGTGCCGTGCCTACTGTGCCACGTGACGGTCCAAAAAAGACTTGCGGTCCCAGGCCTTCTCACGTGGTATGTAAATGGTAAGAGAAATTCTAACTTGAATTATAATTTTTAGTATATATGTTATGGTTAAGTAGAAATAAGATATAACTAATGCTAGATGAAGTATAAATAAATACTAGTTAATATGATATATTGAATTGAAAAGAATGAATTTAGCGTACTCAGTTGTAAAGCCAGCAATGAAAGCTGTCGCCGCTAGCTGCTGCCGCGTGCACCAGCCGAACTGCCGACACTCTATCCCTCTCAGAGTCCCCAGGCTGATGCAGCTCGCATAAGCTCAGATGAAAATTGAAAATGCGCGTACACATATGTAACAACCTTCTTGATTCGCGCTTAATTTCTGCCCAGAAAGGAAAGCAAAAGCTAGACCTATGTTAGCCAGCCCAGCTCAGATCCTTGGCTGGCCAACTAGTTCTAGACCGATTTGTAATTTTTTAAGAGATTTTTAAGAGATGTTAGTGTTCTTAGGCTGAGCTTTTCATGTTAGATCTGTGTCATGGTCTGGTGGCCCAATGCCGGACTTCGCCACTGCGTATGCATGTGTCTAGTTTTCACAATACTCCGGAACGATACTAGATTCTCTCCACTTCACCGAGAATACTGTATACGCATACATACACACCCCATCAACCGATCACTTTGACGAGTAGGAGTATCCGTTGTCGCCGCTCCCCTCCTCGTCGACTCTGACGCCCTCGAACTCGAAGCGCCCGTGCTGGTGCAGGATGGAGTGCAGCTCCACGGGGGTGGTGGAGAAGGCCTTGGCGATGTGTCCGAACCCGTGGTGCGGCGCCGACGACAGCGACGACGGCTTCGGCAGGCTGAGCCCCTTGTGCAGCTGCACCCGCCTCTGCGCCATCTCCACCTGCCCCATCAGGTGCGCCACCCCTTCCTCCTCGTCCTCCGATCCGTCGTCCTTGCGCGCCGCCTTCTTCTTCCGGTACGCCAGGTACAGCGCCAGCTGCACCGTGCCCAGCGCGAAGCCGATGGCGTTGGGGATCTACCGGTGCCAAGCAGCGCGCGCCCAGGTTTAGTCGATCGAGTTGCAAGTTCGAGCCGATGCATAGATTCACCTCCTGATATATTGAGACATGCATGCATGCAGTGTGATGATGCGTACGTACTCCGATGAAGTAGTCCTTGACAAGCATGGAGTAGACGCTCCAGACGCCACCGTTGAGGAAGAGGAAGAAGGACAGGGAGAAGGGCATGTACTCCACGCTCCTGGTCCTCACCACTGCCCTCTGCATCACCGATTAATTTAGGGGTTTTTTTTTCAGATTCGTGCAGACTATGAGATTCCTGCGTTTCAAACAAGTCCAACAACGAAATCAACACGACCGTGAACACTTCATTGTGCCACAGCTACCGCGCGCAGCATCTTTCTGATTGTGTTAACGCCTCATGTCGGCGCATGGCAGCGCTGAAATTTTTCGAGCAATTTGAAGTGACACAGCAATCAATCTTTTCGTGTAAAATCACAATCTAAAGAATTGAACAGTGATGTTCAACTGGTTGTCCTAAAAACAGGACAACACCACCGACTGGCCAACACCAAGGCACCAAGCTAGCTGAATTAGATGGGATAATGGTTATCTGCATTTAGGTGAGTGGTCTGGTTCAAGGACACGATGGAATGCGTGCTCAATAGACGTTACTGCTTTTGTTTCTACTACAAATCTAAGAAAATGACACCGGACCAAACGATCTTTAATGGCGGGTTGAAGAAATTAAAGGAGATGAAAGTGTTTGATCCTCTGAACTGCACATTCTCTGCATCCTCTCTCACCCAGAGATGTGAGCATGCATTATCCAGAGGGCAATCTATGCACGGAGGAAAATAACTAAACAAACCAAACATATTAGTGAGAGATGTTCATTTATATAAAACTTGTCTTAGTTAATTATGTCAATCTCCTCTTGAGAAGAGCTGTTTCGACACTGTTTTGCAATGAACTTGTACTGAAGTGGAAGGGTGATCTTACATACCATCGCGGCCATCGGTGCTGCATACATCCCAATCGTCAGCGCGGCGCAGAGCAAGCCCACCGCGAACAGCCGGACGCCTCCGTGCAACGCCACCAGCGTCACCACGACGACCGCGGCAAGGACGCCGACGTTCACGGCCACCACCAGCTTCGCCATCTTCGCCTGCAAGCCATATAAAAGCCATCCAGCTTTGTCGGCGACAATCCATGTATCTATTTCACCAAGAATCGAGCCAGTCCGGTGAGATCGATTGCTGAGGAGATTGCAAGAGCTAGCCGCACCTTGGTCTCCCTGGGGGCGTACATGAGGTAGAGCGCGACGTAGATGGCCTCCAGCGCGGCGCCGGCGCCGTTGACGGTGATGATGAGGAGACCGCCCGGCTTGAGGAGGCCATAGAAGGTCCAGAGGGAGGTGCTGAGGAGGGTGGTCACGTACGGCAGCCACCTGAAGTCCTCGGTGCTCTTGTTCTTCACTATCCTCCGGAAAGTCCCGCTAAAATCATCACCGAATCAAGCAGAACACCATGCTCAGCTCGTGTTACTGCTACATGCGTAAATTAACGAAATTGCTTGGTGAACTCACATTGGAGATGCAAAAACCAGTATGGAGATTATGTTCCCTGTTGCACAAATTAAAGGATCAAATGAAACAGAGCGAGATTAGCATGGGACAAGAAAAAAAAGCAAGGGAGTGCATAAATGGATCTAACAAATAACCATGAAGTCACGAAGCATATGATATATGATATCGCACTGACCTACAATTCCGACAAAGAAGCTTGGATCGGCCATCGGAGCTTCTTGTACCGTGACTGTCTGGGAGGGAGCTGTGAAGAACTGGAGATGCCAAGATGGAGTATCTGTATCTGTATCTGTATCTGCATCTCAGAGAAACGACGATATATATAACACCAGGACACTAGGTGTTTGGCTAGGATGTTTTCTGGTAAACACGCCCATGTTTTTAAAACGATGACGTCTCTGCACGGGGCCACACCGGCCGGCCGGGCGGTCGGTCGGGGCGTGCGACAGAGCAGCTTTCACCTCTCAGTTTCCTAACATAATAAAGCTTCGCTTTTCGTTGGGTAGGCTAAGCCGAACCTTCCAACTAGTTAACCAAGTGCTACTTCCCCGATCCTGCCTTCGTCGGCCGGGAGAAATCGAATCGCCAAAGCTTCAGTAGCTTTCGTACACCGTGCCACTGCTTGCTTACTCTGGTCAGCCGAAACGCGCCATAGCATGCTGCAGTGGCTTGATGGCATCGAAACTGGCACTGAAAGGCCGAGATGGGACGGGAAGAGACCGGTGGAGAAAAACTCAGAAAAAAGGGAAGGCGAGGAAACGTTCTAGAGCGGACACGTTGCGCCATGGAGACGACGCCGGAGTGGGAGCAAGTTCGTGCGCTTGCTACACGCCTGTAAAGAATCGTAGATATTCTGGCGAGGGGCTAGCGTCACCGGAATCCTTGTTCGGTGTGGCGGGCCTACTCGGAGTAATGTATGGACGTCGCTGAAAGAAAGGCAGAGATAAAGAAAGGGAAAGGCGGACGTCGTCGACGAAGCGTCGATAGATGCAGGAGCAGCGAAGGTATAGTGTAGTATCACGCTGCGATTACCAGAGTAGGCAGTTGGATGCCACACGTCGCAATTGGTTTTGCTTTCGCTTGTGCGGATGGGCCTCTCTACGAGGAAAGCTCACTCGTCAGAGTACAAAAGGTCGCGGCTCGACGTTTTTGCTGTTGGGCTTTGTAGATTGGAAATTGCTGGACACGGCATGTCCATTCTCTCCCTGCTTGCTGATTTATGCTACGCTACACACCAAGATGGTGCGCTGATTTATGCTCTCGGATTAGCACTTGCCGGAGGGAGGCATCGAGCATCTAATCTTGTTATGAACAGCATAACAGGGTCCTACACGGCCCTGTCTAGGATATGTGTCTCCGCCGGTCAGTTCTGATTTATCGAGTCTGTATAGTACCTTAAACTTTAGTCTAAAGTCTATCTAACATCCTGAATTATAAAATCAGATATTTGATCTATCAAAATTTATAATCCAGTTCAAATAACACCATGTTCAGGTTTCGTATAGTGATATTGCTCATGTGACAAACTAAATAGGCGGTTTGGCCATGTAGGATGACACACTGGCCAAGTTAGGTCAATAATAGGTAGGGTCCACATGGGCCTTTTTTCCTACGAGTTCCCGATCATACTTACATGGTTGTCAGACCTTGTAACTTCCTCCCTCTCTATTTCGATTTGGAAGCAGGGTTTACATTATCGACCCGACGTCGGAAATTGCCCATGTGATGATAGCGATTTTCGTCGAAAATCAGTAGAAACTGAATGAAATTCAAAGCCAAAATTTTTTAACTCGGCGGTCAAATAGCGGCAAAATAATTCGAAAGCCGACCGATTTTTATCGATTTTCAACCGGTTTACATTAAAAATCAACACACCCATCGGAAATTAGAAAACAAATCAAGGAAAATTCAAGAAGCATGTGGACCATTTGGTTGTCCACAAGAATGATCAACAAAGAGGGTCTTCAGGATTAGGCCTAGGAATTTTGCAAAGCTGGTGCTACCGGTTTAAGTTGTCATATATTATTCAATAATAAGGTTATCTATTAAAAAGAGTCAAAGGTCTTAATTACATTATTTTTCTTCTCTTTCTCCCTACATTGAAAACACATATGATAAATCGATTCACAATGGATGAATGTGAAAATAGATACTAGAGAGTACCTAATCAAAATCTTATAGATAATAAATAATGGACAAGTAAATAGCAACATATCAAGGAAACAATAGAGCTAGTTGGCATTGCAAGGATTTTATGACATCAACACATGTATCAATTCCGAAGAGGTAAGTGGCATTCTCAGGATAAGAAATCTTGGTATTATCACTTATCCTGAGATTCTTTTCTATTTTGAACTTCGAGCCTATTTGATTATCAATTGTATGAAAAATCAAAATGAAAACAAATAACTAGATGTTAAACATTGATATTTCTATTATCTATATTCAGTTTTGCTCAAAAACGTCTTAAAATTCGGTTTTTTCAAAAAAAAATTCATGGTAGAGGTCAAAAAGCTATTAATACTAATTTTAGGAAACTTTTGAATATTTTTTTCCAAATTTGCCAAATTTTTTGAATTTGAATTGGACCAGTTTATCAATGGTTCCGTTCCTCGAGCCAAACTGGTATGGTCAAAAATCGCAAAAATCGTCCGATTTTCCTCGATATTGTGAACCCTGTTTGGAATAGAACCCCTGTGAACTCCACCTGTCATTGACCTAAACTTGCCCAATAAATCATCCTACATAACAAAACTGTCTACTCATCATACCACACAGGCAATACCATAATGCGAAACCAAGTCAGGTGTTATTTGAACCGAATTGTAAAGTTCGGGGGTCAAATGTCTAGTTTCGTAGTTTGAGATGCCAAACAGACTTTTGAACATAGTTTAGGATGGTATATAGACTTTTTTCTCTCTATTACTAGAGTGTCGTCCAAACGCAATGATACCAAGGAATCTTCATGCAAGTAGAAGTTAAATTCTTATAGAAATCTTCACAGGCTCACATTTATTTAACGCTACGTCGACAAAGTCTACTTTCCAAGATCAGGGATTGCAAACAGACATGATTGTTCTTTCAAGAAAAAGAGAAAGAAATAGACATTATTGCATAATGCAAACACAAGCACTTTTCAATAAACAAGAGAGTGGATGGGCTGGTATGGACCAGCAGGATTCAGAACTGAATATTTAAACACGCGAGAAAAGCAACATAGATCTTGGAAATTGAGTGGCATCGAGAATGTAGAAGAGAGAGAAAGCAGCCCAAGTCCCTACAGAAGAGGCCCATGTAATCTAAGCCACAGCCCACATGGGCCAACTCAGCTCCTCGGCTACAAAACCACCAAACATCCTCTCAAAAAAAGTGAGGGAAACCCTCACCCACTTCCTCACCCAAATCCCTGAACTCCCTGCTGGCCACTACCAATCTCTAGCGATGTCGACTACCACCACCGCCCCGCCCTCTTCGCAGTACCCCTGCCACCCACCGCCAAAGCCGTCCTCCGCCTTGCCTCCCACGACCCCTCCGCCTTGTTGCCCCTCGTCCCGGCCCTCCCGCCTTACATCCTCGCCAACCTCCTCTCCTCCTTCTGTGCCACCTTGCCCTCCACCCCATGGTCCACTCCCTCTCACCCTCCCCCTCCTCTGTGTCTATCGTCTTCTCCTCCCTCCTCTCTGTGCCCAACTAGCCCTCCACCACCACCCTCCGTGACTTCCTCGGGCCCTTTCGCTCCAAGGTCCCCGCCTTCCTCGCCAAGATCCTCTCCCTCATCCTCAGTGCTAACACATAGGACCTCCTCAACCTTGCCTACTAGCTCCTACTCCTCGCCTCCAAGCCGCTCCACCCCCGCGCCATTCTCATCGGCCTCCTCCGTTTCTTTTGTGGTCATCATGGTGCCGACATGTTGTGCCGCTGTCATCGCGCGGCAGGTCGAGGGCACTGTGCTGATGCATGTCACCTTCACAGTAAAGCAGGACCATGCACTGGCGAGGAAGGTTGTGGCGGATTCGTTGTGGGGAGGTTCAACGAGGGTGCCGTGGAGCGGTGCTCTGGGACATGGCTTTCACGTCGCGTTGGGATTATCAGATGTCGAGTTGAGGGCATTGTTTACACTCTTCGAGGTATATTTAGTTTAGAAATTTGTCATCATGGCTGATTTCCTAATTGGTGTCATTGGGCGATGCAAGTGGTTGTTGGATTCCCTGAAAGAGGAGTGTGAGTGGGCTGCTCATTGCATTGAGAAGGTGTCGTAGGGATGGCCACCCCCCTACAAACCGAAGAAGGGCCTACATAATGGATGACCCACCTCGTCTAGGGACCGAAGGGGGCCCGAATAGGATAAGTGACTTCAGCGACGCAGCGAAGACCCCGATAGTAGAAGGAAGGCTTCAGCGATAAGCCGAAGGTGGAGTCAGCCCGTTCAACACACTCCTCGAGGGACCCAAAGTGGGTACCACTGAGGGGTCAACGTCCTTGGTAAAGAAAACCTAGGCGAGCTGGCACCGTAGTACCTATAGACTAGCTAGCGGAAAAGAAAAAAGACCATAAGGCCCCTAGTGTCCTAGGGGCCTCATAGGGACATTATTGTGAGCTTACCCTCGATCACGAGGGACCCTACAAATTGCCCTGGGCTCCTGGACCAGGAGGAGGAGAATTTTTTTGGAAGGAATAGAACTATCCATTTTCACTTGCACTTTACTTTGTCCCCGCTCATCAAGGGACTCCTAGCATACCCCCTTCGCAGGGAGTAAGCGCGGAGACCTCCCTTCTCTACTGTTTGGTCTGTAGCCACAACAGTTGGCGTCGTCCATGAGACATAAGGTGTGATGGCACCATCAAGAACGAGGGACACTACTTCGCAGCCCTTTGCTGCCGAAGTAGTTGCGACGTGTCCTGGGCCAAGCGTCGCAGCCGCAGAAGTGGCAGCACCCGAAGCATGCTCCACCGAAGGAGCTATGGTCGGTGAGGACATACAGCAAGCCGTCGCCCAGGGGTCACCCCAAAAACAACCAAGGCATCCCTCGGGTGTGGCCTCGTATGACGCTCTCAAACTTGAGCTGGCAAGGTTGCAGGACGAAATAGAGGTCTTTCGACACCACACCACCGCAGTCGCACACCTAGGATGGACCCCTCTGGCCCTAGCAATGCATCCAGATGTTGTGGTCCTTGGGCCCTTGGAGACTCAACCCACCGCAATAGTTGGGAGTCCGGTTAGGCACGACCGAGTTCTCAAAGAGGGACCCTAGGCCCCCTGAGCATGGGGCTCCAACTGATGAGGTGGCTTGAAGGGTTCAAGATGCTCACCGTAAAGAGTTACGGAGGAGACACCAAGCCAGTGGAATTCCTCCGGGTGTACGAGACCACCATCGAAGCTACCGAAGGGGACAGCACAACAAAGACAAAGGGGATAGCTCTCACCCTGATAGGAGTGGCGCTAACATGGTTCTTCACAATACATGCCAAGTCTATATACGCCAGGAGCATCTTCAAGATCAATTTCAAAACAACTTCTACTGCAATTACACAGAGCCTAAGGACGAGGGAAACATGTTTGCGATGAGGCAAGCTCCTAGTGAATCACTATGAAGCTTCTTTAGGTGGTTCGCGGAGGTCAAGTATCAGCTGAAGTGGGTTCACGGTAGCACGATCATCAATACGGCTCGATGTGGGCTCTCGACAAGTCCCTTGGCAGAAAGAATGGCGCGAAAACCAATACACTCGGTGATGAAGCTATTCGACAAGATGGAGGAATATGCTCGAGTGGAGGAAGATATCCCCTAACAAACGGATGAAGTTGTAAGGCCCGATCTCGAGGCGTTGGCACGATGTCCAAGGATGAGTAATTCTAGGTAGAGAGGCGGCACATATACCACTTCGAAGGGGGTTCCCTGAAGCCCAGAGGGGAACAAGGTCCTCGTGGGTCCACCGGTAGGGGCAAAGGGCATGGGCGAGGTAGGGGCCGAGTGCAAGATCGCACCCCCAACATGCCCATCCAGTGGTGTGACCTGCACGGCGAAGGATCCCATACCACCAGCCATTGCCAAACTATCACGACGATGAGGGATTACATGAACAAAACCAAGGAAAGGAATGCATCCACGAGCAGATCTTTGCACGACCAATGAGCAACCAATCCATCATTACCGCCATGCCAACAACTATAAAACAAAGCCACAAGTGAAGACAATCCACGAAGGGTCATCAATGCCATCACCGATGGCTCCTCGTCAAACTTAACATCCAAACGACAACGACGTGCCTACACTAGGCAGTTACATCACATTGTGGCGCATCCGACGAGCGTCCTCCCTAAGTATGAGGAAACACACTTATCGTTCGGGCTGGAGGATACGGATGGGTTGTCCTTTCCTTATCAGGACCCCCTCATCATAACGACCTGCACCACTGACTTTAGTATCAAAAGGGTGCTCGTGGATAGAGGCAGCACTGCTGACGTCTTGTTCGCTCGAGTGTTCGACCAAATTGTGATTCTTCACGACCGCCTTTCTCCTCCGGGCATCCCTTTACCAAATTGTAATGTGCAATCAGAATTGATTTCTAAAATGGATGCGTTGTATGTTCATATGTGATCGGAGCTCATTTATGAGATGTATGTCATAATAATGCTGGTGATACTCTGTATTTTGTATTTTATCTTTTCTTTTAGAGGGCATGGCTAGCATTTTTTGAGGCTAGACAACAAAACAAAATTAAAGAAAAAATAGAAAATCAACATCACAGACAGTTCCAAACTGGAATCGTCTATAATGAGCTGAACCGTCTGGGATGTATCGTCATCCCAGATGGTTGCAAATTGGAACCGTTTGGGATGCAGAGCTCATCACAGGTGGTTCCAAAATGGAACTGTCTGTGATGTGTGATCATCACAAACGGTTCTAGTTTGGAACCATCTAGGATGTATTTTTTCACTGACGATTGCAAAACCGTCTGTGATGACTTATTGTCATCAATGACACTTTGATACAGACGGTTCGAAAAATCGTCTATGATGACTGTTTCGAATCGTCTGTGATAAGTGGTTCTGCATTAGTGGGGCTGGCCGTACACCGCGAGCGTCTGATCTGCTAGCGTTGTTGACACCGGCACATCGATGGCTCTAGCGGCAATCCAACACCGTGTAAGGAGGCGGCTGGAAGAACCCCATCCGCATGTCGACGTACGGCGTCGTACTCCATCATCACCACCTGTTGCTCCCTCGACCTCGAGGCCAGTGGCACGGGGGCGACCACGGCCTAGTAGGAGGAGGGGAGGCGTAGTGGTGGTGGCAATCGAGCGGCGGCGCATCCTCATTGGGGAAGTTGACCTTGGCTTTTGTCCCACGCGGCGGCCTCGACCAGCGGTGGCGAAGGTGCTGAGCCATACGCACATGCCCTTGTCCGGGTGGCGGATCTCGGCCACCCTCTTGCCCCACGGCCGGCGCCGGATGCCGCGGTACAGCGTCGTCCTGCGCCCCCCACGCCGCTTCCTTGTGGGCTCGTCCGCGGCTGCTGTGCACGCAAGGCAAGAGCAGCGAATGCAAATAGTGTGATCGGGTATACCTACGTACGTACGAACTCACTCAATCGTGCGCGCGTCGACGGGTTTAACTGTGCTTCATTTGTAGCAGCCGTGCCTTCCGCTTGTACTCCGTATGGCACTGATTGCATGCTACTCCATTGGCATATATACAGTGGTATAGACAGCAGCTGTCTGTAATACATCTCTATATTATTTACAGATAGTATTAAAAATAACTCATACAATGTATTGTATGTATATTTGTCTGTAATAGTCTCTTATCTAATTAACAGACTGTTTATACAATGATATATAAAATATAAAGCTGCCTATAAACCTGTTTGTTAAATAGTTGACATCAGCTTTCTCTCTCCTCATTCTCTCTCCTTCACATCACCTAAAATCCTATGTGTCATAGTCTGAGACAACTGACATATAGACTGCAGACGTGGTGGGTTGTATTATCAGCTTCCTCGAGTTGAACGACCGTGCCGCTCCTCATGCAGTCTCCTCTCTTATTACAGAAGACGTGACATATGACACATATTTCATGTCATGTCCAGGGAGCGCGGAAGCTCACTAGCGCCGCGACAGGATGACAGATCACGGGAGAAGGCACTGCCACACTTGGGGAGTGTCAGAGGAGCTGCAGTGAGCGCACGATACAACGGGAGGCACTGCCGCGTTTGGGTAGCGTGGAAGGAGCCTGATGTGATGGGTCATGCGTTGCTCCTACGGTTGGCTGAGCTCCCGGGGTGCCAGTGAGCTTCTGCGCTTCCCAGTCGCGGCAAAGGACATGTGTCACCTACCATGACTTTCGCGGTGGGGGAGGAGGTCAAATTCACAAATGCATACGCGGGGCTAGATTTATAAAAAAAGAGGTACATAGGCTAGATAAGCAATGATTTGTACATAGCGTCAACTGTTGTTTAAACTGGCTGTGATATGATAGTCCTTGTTGACATTCAGTTCGCCAATTCAATTTTATCTGACATACTTTTTTTGTAAATCTGGTCCTCTTTCAAATGAATTTGCAAAAATAATTCTCTCCTCGATCGCGATGGTGCGATAGGTGTCACCTATTGTGCTCCTGTACCACGATAAGGTTTTTTGCTGAGCTCCCCTTCCTAAGTACTTTGATCAATTAATTACTTTAATTAGTCACTTAATTAATCGCTATAATGATTTAATCACTGAATTAACTTCTTTACTTAATTAAATAACTTAATTAATAAGCACTCTACCCATCGCGCTAGGCATGCTCGAAAAATCCCTGCTGTCGAGCTTCTATCGTGTGACAAGTGACCTGTCGGGTCCAGAGTTGCCGTTGCCGTGATGGGATGTGCTACTAAAAAGAGAGCATGATAAGTGATATATGTCATCTGTAGTTGCTCCCTCGTCTGAGACGGAGCTTATTTTGTAAGTAAGTAGAACAAAAAAAACCGAAAAACTCGGTAAACATTACCCAGTTAATCCACACGTGAACGAATGATGGCGTCAGATCGATAAAAGTATTGGCTAAAGTACAAGGTTCTAGATGATGAAGTAATCGATAGTACTGATAAAAGAATACCCACTGATTGATTAAATATCACCACGTCAGATCGAATGGTAATGACAATTAATTAGGTATATCTAATCAACAGCCTTTCTTTTGAGAGGACGTCCCTCTAAGTAGAGATGGGCATCGTGCCGTACCGGATCAGCTCGGTATAGATCTATCGTGCTTCGAGTCTGAACCGTGTCGGGCCGCGACGGTCCGTTGTACCCGCCATGCCGTGCCGTGACGGCCTAGATCGCCTTCAGCAAGCCTAAGCACGACCCATTTGTGCTTCGTGCCTGCTTCATGCTGTGCCGGCCCAGACTCAGCCCATTTACACTATTGCGATGAGAGGAAAGGACACGGAGACGCACAGAGCTAAGGCAATAGACACATATATTGTCGACACCACTAGTGACAGACGAGGTCCAGGCACAACCTCATGGCACGCATGGCCGTCTTTGTGCCGGGCTGGCATGAGCATGGCCCATCGACGAGGGAGTCATAGACGATGGCGAACGGTAATGGTGGAGAAGGAGGCGCGAACGCGAAAGAGGGGTCGGCGGAGTAGGTGTGGGAGAAGTGAAGACGATGTGGGTGCAGAAGAGGGACGCGACATCGACGGCTGTGCAGGCACGAAAGAGGGGTCGGTAGCGCGGGGGTGTGGGAGAGGTGAAGATGTCATCAGTGAAGGCGGCAGTGCGAGCGCGGAAGAAGGGCGTGTCATCAGTGGCGTCGGACGGCAGCAGTGGAGACAACAGCGTGGGTGCGGAAGAGGGGTTGGCGGTGTGGGGTGCGTGAGAGGTGAAGACAGTGTCGGTGGAGACAATAGCGTGGGCGCGAAAGAGGGACACACCATCGATGGCGGTGGACGACATCTATAGAGATGGTGGTACGGGCACATAAGAGGGGTCGACGACATTGGCGTGGGAGAGGTGAAGAGAAGTAGGAGGAGGAGGAGGAAGATATATGCCTGGTTATTATATTTAATGGGTTAGGTTTATATCTGATCGAGTTAGTCAGGTTTGTCATCTGTGTAAAGTCAAATCATCGGAAACCCTAGTCACATAGGACAGGATCATATCAATGCTCGTTCTGCCCGATCGGCTTCCACTCCGCACCGATCTACCTCCCCTCCAGCGTCACTGCGCGGGAGGCGAGTGAGGCAAAAAAATTTCAGAAATCAGAGTATTTAAGCGTCTATAATTTTATTTAATTACTTGAATTTTATAATTTTATTTTATTTTTCTCTATTTTTTTCTACTTTCCCTATTTCCTTTTATTTTTCACCTATTTTTCCCTTTCCTCTTTTTTTCCTTTCCCTCCACTAGCGCCTTTTTTCCCGTTCACCCCGTTTTCCCTCGAGCTAGCCGCGCCCACCTCCCTCAGTCCCTCCGCTCGGCTCCCACCTCCCCTCTGCCTCGTCTTCCCCGCGCCCGTCTCGCCTCCCCACCGCCTCACCGGCACCTCCCCATGCCTCCCCTATCCTCTCCCACCGGTGCGGGTCGAGCTCCCCTGCTCCACTCACCCACTGAAGCGGACGCGACGCGGCACGGGAGGTGAGCAGCCCGGGAGGCGGAGCTGCAGCAGCCGCGGGAGGAGGAGCGACCGCTGGAGGCGGGCGAGCTGCGCAAGAGGAGGGAGGCAGAGTGACAGCCGGGAGGCGGTGCGGCCGCTGCAGAGGAGTCGAGGCGGGGACGCAGTCCACGGCGGCCACGACGCGGGCGCGACCACGGTCACCACGGCAACCACAATGACGTGGCCAGGTAAGCGGGGAGGGGAGGGACGGGCGGGGAGGCTAGGCCCCGGGACGGGTGGGGCGGGCCCGACCACGCGAGCACTACTAGACGGTGGTGGTACGGGCGGGGCGGCGTGGCCCTGGCGACCACGACCAGGTACGTGGGGAGGGGAGGGACGGTGTCGGGACCCGAATTTGCAAATTCGGACCCTCTGTGTATACCGCACTAGTCCAGGATCACGCTAGTGCACACAGGCTCAACATAGATGCTATCATAGTCATACACAGCGGAATATAGCATAACTTTAATAATTAATAGTAACTGTTGTCTTACATGATTATTGCCACACGGGGCTTATAAAAGAAATAGCAAATAAGCAAAGGTGGAAAAAATAAGCGTAGCAGACTCCCGATTCATCGCGAGTAAGCGATGAGGCTCGGACCCTAAGCATTCGCATCCATATAATCCTCCTCCACGAAGGGCGTAGATTCTTCCTCTTCTGAAGTTGTTGTTGTTGGGGTGAGTACATAAAGCACTCAACAAGTTGTGCACAGCAATGCAAGTCTAATATTCTATATGCTTGGCTTAATCCAAAGGAATGGCTAATATGGCTATTTTGCAGTAGAGCGGCATTTAACAAGAATATAGTAAATAGATTGAAAAGTAGTAAAACAACAACAGTAATTAATAGATTCAGCATTTATGAAGTAAACCAAATTTCCAATCCTAAATCAATTTCCACCTCCCATGGCACCCTACCATCCCAACAAGTTTTTGTTTAACAAAAGTCTAACCCTTAACTGTAATTCCCGAGCATTGCCCAATACCGTGAACACGGCTATTCGAATAGATTGTACACTCTGCAGAGGTTATGCACTTTACCCACACGATACAACCAAACACCACCAAGGCGAGTGATCATAACAAAGCCTTTACAATGCTACACCTAGACCCAGTACTGTTCGCTAAGGTTTCAACACTGAAGGGTTAAACCACCACAACAGGGCCCCCCTCTTGCGCCATGTGAGTTAAATCGTAAACCCGGGACTCATTGTTCACCACGACAGTACCAAAATCTAAGCTTCACAAATTATTCAGCTAGGCTGTCCTATTCCAGACATGTGGTTGCAAGAGAGACTCAGGTCAAAGGCTTGCAAGGTTAAATCCTTAAAGTGATTAAGGCAAGACTTCCACATACCCCTGCCAATCCTGGCCCACCTTGGCACACTGCCCCTTGCCACTTGCCCCAATCTAAATCATTACCACCCCAGTTGATTACCAAGCACCACGTGCCCCCCCACATTTCAATCTAGTTGTGTGACCTCCTCGCCACGACAACTTGATAGCACTGTGTGACAACACATGACACATAAATTCTTAAACATTGTTCCATATTCCATTAGTCAAGATTAAGTAACAACATTCGGACACATGTGATGACGTGGCATGGCTAAACAATCTACGATGGTCTAACTAGTCCCATGTTGATTATTAATATTAACCAACTATAATTCCACATCCTAGGGTGACAATTAGATCATGGCATAAAATTGACAAGGTGTGATTTAATTCAATTAGGCATATCATCTTATTCCCAGATTAATTGAAATCATTTATACACATAAAATATCATGCATAATTTAAAAGACAAAATAGCAATTTGGTGAAATTGGGTGCAACATGATCAGAGCACAACTTGCCTTGGAGTAGGTGCTGGTCTTGCTCTGAGCTTGGGTCTTGAAGCGATGAATCTTCCTCCGGATCACCGAGCAGTTCAACGTCTACGCGAAACGATGCCAAAATAGCAAATAAACACCAAAATAGAGAGCAACCAAACTCCAAAAATAAAATAAAATTCACCAATAAAAATATCTTGATTTTACAAATTTTTAGAAATTTGAATCACTCAAATCCGAGTTAAAATGCAAAAGATATAGCCTTTTGAAGTTTGAATAAATACTGAAAATACAGAAAATAGAATTTCCGATTTTCCAGAATTATTTTTCTACTGAAAAAGATTTTATTGCGCAACGCTGATGTCAACCCTGGCCCGAGCCAATCAGACGATGACACGTCACCTCGGCGCATGGACCCGGTCCACGGAACCGCCTCTGGTCCACCGTGGACGCGGCTCACAGCGCCTCACGTCACGCGCCTGACACGTGGCACGCATCTACTGGCTGCGACGTCGCCCGTGCCGATGCTCGACACGCGACGCGCATCTGGGCGACGATCCGACGGCTACCGCCCTAACGCACACGCGGCGCGATCTCAACCGAACAGACCTGATCCAACGGTCCATGCTTACGAGTTGATCACTGCGACGGCGAGCGGCGGCACGATCCGAGAGCGTCCGGAAGATCCAACGGCCGTCCGAGCTCGAGGCGAAGATGGCAAAGACGGCGGCAGACGGCACCGAGCGGAGGAAGAAGACCACCGAACGGCGTTTGGTGCGACTCGGCGAGAAGAAGTAGCGGCCGGTGCGGCTCGGCGAGATGGATGGAGAGCAGCGGTGGCGAACGGCGAGAAAAATAGAGGCGGCGCTACAAAGAACTACGGTGAGCTCGGGGCTAAGCGGCAGCGACTCGCGAAGAGGCTAGTGCTATGCGGGTGCGCAAGGACGAGGAACATCGGAGCGGGCTGCGGCTTTATAGCCTCGGCATGCGGCAGGAAGAAACCCTAAGCAATCCATGGCGGAGACGGCAGCGGCGGCGAACTTCGGAACCGAATCGGAGGCGACAACCGAGAGCCGTCCGATTTGCGATCAACGACCACGATTAGATCCGAAGCGATACGATCCGATCCGTTCTTTCCAAAACCGACGGGCGCGATCTTGGCCTTCCAAAAACAACGCGAGGAATCCTCTCCGCCCGATCTTGATCCAACGGTCGAAGGCGCTAGGGTTTCGGTGAGATGCATTTCGTTCGATGGAAATCCAACGGCCAAACGCGGGTGGCGGGAAGCGGGCGCCTTGTTTGGGCCACGCGCACATAATCTTGGGCTTGACCCGATCGCATTCACCGATTTTTCAAAAGCTTTTTGATTTAAAATAATTCCCGAAATTAGATTAATTCATTTAAGGTAATTAAAATATCAGGAAAAATCTAAGAAAATTCTCATTAATACTTCGAGACATTTTGGATCCAAATAAAATATTTTTGGCAAAACTTCATATTAGTTTTATCTATATATAATTAGTTTTCACCAAAGGTTCAATATACTTAATTAAAATAAATTCTATTAAATCCAGAAAATCCAATAATTTCATAAAATCATTAAAATGCACATAAGTGAAACTATAGGCCAAATTTTGGGTTGTTACAGATGGGCGACGAGGCGGCTGTGCGGCGCAGTGGGCAAGCGAGTGCGAGGCCACGGCCACGATAGGCGCATGACGACGGCTACGGCGGCCGGCCGGCGCGTGCCTTGTCCCCGCCACGTCTCGACGCGGGCGATCGCCCAAAGCCTATGCGGGCCGTGCCGGCCCGATCACGACCCATGTCGCTATGCCGTGCCGGGACGCTTATTGTGCCCGGTTGGTAGGCCCAGTACGGCCCGAGCAACCGTGCCGTGCTAGCCCGGCCCGTTTTGCACAGTGTTATGCCGAGCTCTAGACCGGACGTGCCTCGTGCTGGCCCAAAATGGTCCGGGCCAGTGCCCACGTCTACCTATAGGTGCATGCCATGCAACTTGAAAAAGGGAAGGTAAACTAAAAGCCAAATTCAAGGGAAGACCATGACCAGTATATTAGTAGCTAGAACAAAAGTAAGTAAAGAATACAACAAGGAGCAGAAAGAAAGTAAAAAATAATTTACAATCCAACTGGAGGTGATCTTATCTAACCCAAATTGGTCAGCTCAAGAAAATCACTCCCTTTGTTTTGGCCGTCTGTTTATGCAAGTGTGTGACAGTGTTTTTGATGGAGACGGGCACAAATGTATACTTTATATTATACTGGGAGGAATCGGGCGTCCTCCCAGCGGTGGCACCTTAGCCCCCTCGTGAAACGATTCTCCGAAAAATTTGAAATTGCGTTCAGATCTTTTTATTGTTTTTTAATAAAATAGATCCGAAAAAATCAAAATTACATTTATGTCTCTCCACGGTTTACATTCAGGTCATTCCGACGGTTTTTAGCAGAATGGACCTGAAAAAAATAAAAAATACATTTAGGCTCCAAGAAATCGGTTTTTAGCACGTTGGACCGGCAAAAAACAAAATTACGTTTAGATCCCTCTGTGGTTTTCTCAAAAAAACCACAAATTCTTCGACGGTTTATAGCCGTCTACAGATTTGCCGAGGGGGCCTAACGACCCATTTTTTAAAAAAATAAGAAAACCCAAATTGTGGAAAAAAAACAAAAATACGTTTAGGTCCCTCTCTGATTTTCTCCCAAAAAAATCTCCATACTCGCCGATGGCTCCTAGCAATCCACAGATTCGCTGACGGCTCCTAGCAGTCTATTTTTTAAAAAAAACGAGAAAACCGAAATTACACAACTTTTTTCAGAAATATCCATCGGGCAACAGATTCGCTGACGGTTTATAGCATTTCACAGATTTGCCGATGGGTCCTAATGATCCATTTTTTAAAAAAATAAAAAAACCAAAATTACAAAAAAAAAAAAGAGCAATCCACGGATTCGCCGACGGCTCCTAGCAACTGTTTTTCTAAAAAAAACAAGAAAAATAAATTTACGTTGTTTTTTTTCCAGAAATATCCGTCAGACCAAATTTCGCGCAACGCAGCGTCACGCGACCAAAATTTCCAGCTTCGCATGGCGCATCGTCACGCAACAAAATTCCACACGATGCAACTTAGTGTGTAACACTGGCTAGTTAAATCAAGTCGAGTGAATTATCTCGGCTATCGCAAACTTATCAAGATTGTGTCTTCTGTTAAATTTGTGCCGCGCGGCAGTCTTACATTGGTGTTTCTAGTGGAAGTGTTCACTCATCTAGCCTTCTCTTTCACTTTTGTTCTTTGATTTTTTTTTTTTGCAAAACTAGCCCAATGCGCACCGCGGAAGGATCAGGAGGCGACACCTGACACCTTTCACGCCAGGGGACCGCGGGAGGCCCATAAGCCGTGCCAGGGAACCGCGGGAAGCGGGCTACGTAGGAGACAGCTCGGAGTGCAGCACCAGCCAACTTGCCACACTCTGGAGCAACGAAAGGGCAGTCGCCACACTCTATAGGCGCGGGAAGGAGCTGTTTCGCATGCGTTACAGTACCTTCCACAGCCCTGTAGTGCAGAATATGTGTTTTCCGTGCACCGTAGCGCAGAAGGCATTTTCCGTGATACTATAGCGTGAAAGGTGCATTTTGTGGTGCGCAGGAGGCTAGTTTTGCACAACAACAACAAAAAGTGGAGGGACCAGATGAGTGAAGAGTTCTTTCTAGGTCACAAGCACAAACGCAACGTAAACAAGAACAGAGATACTTATGAACTCTGAGTGAAATGTACCCTTTTCTTTTAGAATCGCACGACTGATCTAGTAAGCCCAGATAAATCAGAAACGTAGAGGCATTCCTCTTCCAATTTATGCAAAAGGGGTTGGTGATGTTCGCTTTCAGGAACCTCGTTGCATGCTGCTCTTAAAGAAGAAGAAAAAACAAATATTTTAGATGAGAAACACGAAGATGTTACTGAAAGCATTTTATCAATTTGGGTCAACTTATGCCGTACATAATTTGAGAGGCGACAAATACTTCTCTTTCTCAAGTATAAGGTTTTTTTCGCCTATTACTTCAAGAAGGAGGTTAGGTGCTACAAGTATCTCTACGTTATCGTTAGAAATTATTTAGAAGCATAAATATAAATTGTTAATCAAACCTAAAACAAGATTTCCTTCTTGGGACTGATGTTGGTGTCTATGGTGTTTCCATTCGGGAGCGATATTCCTATTCTTTTCTTTTCGAAATGAATGGTTGAGTTCCTACTCTTGCTTTTTAAAAAAAAAAAGGAGAAAGAACCTAAAAAATGATCACAACACACACTCCACAGAATCCATATCAATTTGAACACCGATGGACATGTAGCTAGCCAAAGGAAACTCTGCTCTTATGCTCTGTGCGTAATCTGAGCAGCAACACACGAGATAAGAAGATAATGCTAAGGAACCTCGCTATCGAATAGTCCGGGGTTCCCGAACAGATCTGAAGTGAAGAACAGAGAGGGAGAAAGATGAACACACGATATAGGAGGAACTGCGAGAGAATATTTTATTGCTTTCTGATTCATTGTACAATGGGGGACCCCTCCTCCTTATATAGTAGTCGCCTAGGGTTTCGGCTAAGGGACCATCGTGGGCCTTCGTGGGCCACGTGGTTTCCCAACACTCCCCCTTGGGCCCTTTGCCGCGAGATGCATATGCCTCATTAAAACTCCAGAAAAATCCGGTGGGAAAAATACTTGGAGAAAGAGTACATAGCATACGCTTACTGCGTTGCACAAATTGCCTCATTAAAACCTTATGCAAGAAAAACTTCAATTGCTAATCTTCGAGATTCATATTGTGTACTCAAACCTCATGTTTAAGATTTATATGGGGGTATGTGAAATATCTCCCCTTGAAATCTGCACTTCTCTAAGTCTCATCATCTCAATCCCTTTTACGCACCTTTCAAAGGTAGATGCTGGGAGTGATTTAGTGAACAAATCTGCAAAATTTTCACATGACTTAGTATGCAGTATCTTGATCTCGTTCATCTTATGCAATTCGTGAGCATAGAAGAACTTGGGGTTGATGTGCTTCGTGAGATTGCTCTTCACATAACCCATCTGTGCTTGAGCAACACAAACTGCATTATCTTTATAGATGATCGTGGGAGTTTGCTCAATGTTCAAGCCACATGACTTCTGGATGTGGTGAATCATTCTTCGGAGCCATGCACATTCACGAGAGGCTTCATACAAAGCAATGATTTTCGAGTGGTTTGTCGACGTCGAGACAAGAGTCTGCTTAGACGACTTCCAGGAAACTGTTGTTCCTCCGCATAGGAAAACATACCCAGTTTGGGACTTGCCAGTATGCGGGTCTGATAAGCACCCAACATCGGCGTAGCCAACCAAATTCAGTTCATTAGTTCTTCTGAAGAACAAACCGAGATCTTTGCTTCCTTGGAGGCAACGGAAGATGTCCTTGATCCCTTTCCAATACCTTTTGGTGGGTTCTGCACTATAGCGGGCTAGTAAATTCACGGCAAACGCAATGTCCGGCCTAGTGCTATTTGCAAGGTACACGAGCGCTCCAATTGCACTCAGATATGGGAATTTCGCTCCCAGGACTTCCTCCCCCTCTTCTCTAGGCCTGTATGGGTCTAGGTCTGCTTGGAGTGACCTTCCGACCATTGGAGTCTTTGAAGGATATGCCTTTTCAAAATCAAATCTTTCCAATACTTTCTGCGTGTAGGATGATTGATGTACCAAGATTCCTCCTTGGACATGCTCAAGCTGCAAGCCTAAACAAAACTTGATTTTACCCAAGTCCTTCATTTCAAACTCAGACTTCAAGTATGAGCATGCTTCTTCAATTTCTTCATTCGTCCCAATGATGTTCAAGTCATCTACATAGACGGAGATTATACAGAATCCATTCGGGGATCGCTGTATAAACACGCATTGACAATCTTCGCTATTCATGTAGCCTTTCTTGCATAGAAAGTCGCTCAAGTGATTGTACCACATTCTTCTTGACTGTTTTAGCCCATACAGTGATTTCTCCAATTTCACACTGTACAGGTTTCTATTTGCTCTGTCTTGGTTCGGGATAGGAATACCATCTGGTACTTTCATGTATATCTCCGAATCCAAGTTTCCATACAAATATGCTGTAACCACATCCATTAGCTTCATTCTCAACTTCAAGTTGACTCCCATTGAGATCAAATATCTAAAGGTAATTCCTCCCATGACCGGAGAATAGGTTTCTTCATAATCAACTCCAGGACGTTGAGTGAAACCTTGAGCTACAAGCCTTGCCTTGTACCTTACAACTTCGTTGTTTTCATTCCTCTTCCGAACAAAGACCCATTTGTGACCTACAGGGTTTATATGGAGAGGTGTGCGGCATACGGGCCCAAACACCTCAATCTTGTTCAGAGAGACTAATTCCGCAGTGATTGCCTTCTTCCATTCTTCCCAATCTAGCATTTTCTTGCACTCTGCGAGAGATGTAGGCTCGGGATCATGATCAATGATTGAGGCAATCTTCTTTGCAAAGTATGCATCAACATTGGCTGTTGCTCTATTCAGGGATTCTCCTGTTATTACAAAGTTTATGGCCATTTCATCATGGGGTGCTTCATGCACTTCTACTTGCTCTTCGCTGCTATTTCCCATCGCAGGGGCAAGTTCCTTTAGCTTTTCATCGCCCATGTGTGCGCACACATTATTTTCGGTGTCTTCCTGCAGTGGAAGATTCAAGTCTGGAATTGCCTTTTTCGTCGACTTCTTTCCAGTGCCAGGTCTCAACTGGCTCCCCTTCTTTCCTTGGGGCATTTTCGTGATTGGTTGTGGTAAGTCCTCTCGCTTGATTTTCTCCGGCGTCTTGGTACTTTGGGTTTGAGGAGCCAGATATCCTGTTCTTTTTCTTTGAGGCCTCTGAACAGGATAAGGGATACCTTCTGTTTTCTTTGGTATTTTCACCCTCTCTGGTGCATTTCTTGCGGGTACATGCGACTTAACCACGCCCTTCAGATCATAAAAGTGATCAGACAGTTCATTTGCTAAATTCTGCAAATCAATTATCTTCTAGACTTCCTGATTTGCTTCATTAGTGCGGGGTCATGTGCGAGGATCGGTGGAATGCCATATGATTTCCGGCATTTTTCATCCAAAGGTTGATTTCTCCCTAATGACGGAAACAATCCTCGTCAAATATGCAATCAATGAATCGGCTCAGATGCAAGTCTCCAGTCATGGGTTCCAAATACCTGATTATGGATGCACTCTCATAACCAACGTATATCCCTGACTTGCGGAGAGGGCCCATTGCAGTCCGCTGCGGGGGTGGTATAGGAACATATACCATACAACCAAATTTCCTGAGATGAGAGATTTTCGGGATGACCCCGTGCACAAGCTACATAGGGGAATAGATTTTGTAGGCCGAAGGTCTGAAATTGATGAGAGCTGCTGCGTGCAGGACTGCGTGTCCCCAACAAGTGTTGGGCAAGTTACAACTCTGCAAAAGTGGTCTGACAATAAATTTAATCCTCTTTATTAGTGCTTCAGCTAGTCCATTCTGTGTATGGAGTGCGGTACGGAGTGCTCAACTGCTATCCCTGTTGCAGTGCAATAATCATCAAATGCCTTTGAAGTAAATTCACCGGCATTGTCCATTCTGATGGGCTTCACGCGATGATCAGGGAAAACATTCTTAATTCTTATGATCTGCGAGATCAGCTTTGCAACAATAAGCATACATGCGACCATTTTGAGGATGCATCGATGAGCACCATGAAGTACTGAAACGGCCCTGAGAAGGGTTGAATCGGGCCGCAAATATCCCCCTGGATGCGTTCCAGGAATGCAGGGATTTCACTTTGCACTTTCATGACAGAGGGTCTAGTTATTAATTTCCCGGTGGCACATGCAGGGCACACAAAATCTTCATGATTCGGGAAATTCTTAATATTAATGCCATAACCTTGTGAGTTGTTCACTATATTTCTCATCATTCTAAGACCAGGATGACCTAATCTACAATGCCATAAAGAAAATAACTCAGAGCTTCTAAAGACAGTCTTCAAGGAAGTATACACTTTGGGTGCATGTATTTTCATGTAGTACAACCCAGATTCATATGAGGGACATTTTTCTAATACCATTTTTCCACATACCGCGTGCTTCACAATGCACAAGTATTCTTTGCCATTTTCTTCATTGATTTCTACGTGAAAACCATTGGCGCGGATGTCTTTGAAACTTAAGAGAGTGCGCGTTGATTCAGGGTTCAAAAGGGCTTCTTCAATTACCAAAGTTGTACCCATTGGCAATATAATTGTGGCTCTTTCGGAGCCTATTATATAAGAATCGCTTCCTGCGATCGTAGTAATCCTTCCAGCGTTCTTCGTGATCGACTGGAAGTATTTGGACTCTCTTAAGATGGTATTTGTTGTGCCACTATCAACAATACATATCCCCTCCATTTGGGCGCTACACGATTTCTTTTCAATCTGTTCGCCGGTAGAGCTTCGTGCTGATAACATGTTAAGGAACCTCGCTATCGAATAGTCCGGGGTTCCCGAACAGATCTGAAGTGGAGAACAGAGAGAGAGAAAGATGAACACACGATATAGGAGGAACTGCGAGAGAATACTTTATTGTTTTCTGATTCCTTATACAACAGGGGGACCCCCTCTTCCTTATATAGTAGTCGTTTAGGGTTTCGGTTAAGAGACTATCGTGGGCCTTCGTGGGCCACGTGATTTCCCAACAGATAACACCAAACACATTCATTGTGGATTTGATTAACACGCGCCTACCAGAATCTATGCACGCTACTTTGTCTAGAAAAAAGAACAATGAACAATTAAAAGGAAAGAAAGGACCCCGCTCTTCCTGATGGTTAGATTTACCTACTTAATTTCTGGGGGAACAAAAAGAGATTTACCTAGTTAAGCACATAGGTTGACTGCTGGATGAGTCCAAAGACCCTAAACCATCTGTTGGCGTCAAAAACTTGAAGGAGGGTTTCGACAAAGAAGACACCGCATTTAACACCGGGTTGAGCGTGCGGTCGATTTGACTCAGAACCGACAAGGTAAAATATAAAGTTCACTCGAAGCCGATCTTGGGATCAATCGGCTTAGACTCAATCAGCTTGAAGCCGATCAAGATCAAAGTATCAGAATAGATCTAATTAGCCGATTAAGGCTAATCAGAGGATAAAATTCTCTCAAAGCCGATCGTAACGATCAATCGGCTCGAACTCAATCACTTGAAGCCGATTAAGATCAAAGTAACGAGTAAGTCCAACTAGCCGATTAAGGCTAATCGAGGATAAAGGCGATCGATTACAAGAAGGCGATGCGCAACAAAATCGTAATAAATCAAACACAGGCGTAATTTGAAGAAGATCAACAATCGGCGATGCGCAACTTTATTGATCAAGATCGAATTACAAAGACTAAATTACAAGAACTACTCCTAGTCGACGGAAAAGTAGATGAAAAGTAGACGCGAATTGGTTGGTTGGCTCTGGGCAGCTTTTCTGATCACCTCTAGACCTCTTTTATAGCCATTGGCCGATAGAGTCCTGGTACAACACGTTAGGAATAGAATCCGTATCGGCCTCTATTTGGAGGGTGTTTTCCTCAACAACCTGTTTTGTTTCCAAATATCTTGATCCGTTATCCAATCGTATCTTGTTGATCTTGGACTGCCGATTTTGACCCTTATCTGCCAAATTTTGGTGCAAACATATGCCCCCCATTTTTGGGAGATAACATGTTATCTTTCAAAAATTTCATCATCGGCTTTAACATATAATTTCTTATCATAGCCAAGATTTTAACTGCATCGAGTTAATTTGGCTTTCAGGTCGAATCGCCAACTCGTATATTCGTATTTGAGTTTTAGCCAATCAATACCTAACAAGACCTTGGACAAACCGATGCACACTACACGATCCCACGTTGATCCCTTACCAAATCGGCTATCACGGTCGCGCGTGTTATGATTTTCGAGACTAGATCGGCCGTCGAACAAAAATCATTGGCGAATCCGGTTTTTCTTCCACTCTTTCTCGCAATCTTAATCGGATGAAGCTCATTAAAAGTTTTATCCCTTCGTTTTCTTGTTCACTTCCTCATCTCTTGGGTCCTTAGCTCGGTCTTTTCTTTGTGATCGGCTTAAACACGGAGGACACCATCTCGGCTTTGGTTCGATCGACTTACATATTTTTCCTAATGATCCATACTAGCCGCAGATGTTAGACCCTTCATCTTGGTCTTGTTTCGACTTATGGTCGGTTTAGAAATTCTATCTTTAGCCGACCATCGCCGCTATCACCTTGACATGGGTAATACCGCATCGGACATGTGTTTGGTGATGGCAAAGCTAATCCCTCTCCCAACAAAATTGCCAAAAGGGCACCATTGGTGAGCTCTTTCAGGCCGCTTGGCGATATTCATTAATCGGCCGATGTGGAGGACTTCGTCGTGGCCTTTCATTCCTTCTTTCATATTTTGCTAGTAGTTGGGAAAAGTGGGCTTCGACTTTTGTATCGGCTACGAGTGGCAATGCTCTCTCACTGATAACTCTTTGGTGTGATTGTTTTAGAAAAATTTCCTTCACGGTCGGCTTTTATTTGTATAGAGCCAACAGTAATCATGAGTGTCTTATTGCCATCAGAATTTGATTGTACATCGGCTTGACGTGTCATTTTTATAGCCGATGATATATGAATTTGATCCTTAGGCTCTGCATCTTGTGTCGGCTTTTCTTTCTTTTTAGAGCAATGAACCATGTTAATTGGAAAAGGATCAGCGTCCAGCTCCATCGTCGGCTCTTCTGCAAATTTTAGTTGGTCATCCTCTATAGCCGATTGTATCTTGTCTTTGTTATTCTTCAATTCATCTTTGAAGCCGTTATCATCGGATAAACGGCTTTCTTGAGCCGATACTCGCTGTAAGAGATGACTTAAATTGGTGAATTCTCGCTCACGAATTTTTCTCTTAATGGGGTATCAACCCGAAAGCTAAATCGCCAACCGATTATCGAGCAGGTAACACTAAAACACCTATTTCTCACTTCTCAATCTCTTAACATAATCATTTACCGATTCCCGGTCTTACATTGGGATGAACTTAGATCCAAATCCGAGTTCCGGATCACAGGAGAAAAATACTCATGGAATCGGCTTTCCAAATCGTTCCAAAAATGAACCGAATTTGGAGGTAAACTAGTAAACCAAGTGAAAGCAGCTCCCGATAAAGACAAGGGGAATAATCTAATTTTCAGCCCGTCGGACTGAGCTGCCTCACCACACTGAGCGATAAAGCGTCCGACGTGCTCTAAGGTCGTGATCAATCAATCCCAGAAAATTTGGCAAAATCTGGAACTTTAAAATTATGTGGATATTGCATACGATCTATATAATCCGGATAAGGCTTTCTATATCCAATGACTCTACCCTTTGGCTGTAAGCCGAATTGATCTACCAACACGGCAGAAATTTGGTCAGCCCAATTAATGTTGTTAGCCAACAAGATATCGGGGCTCTGCCAATGACTACTATTCTGCCCCCCGAGTGCAAACTCGGCCGATTGCTAGACCGAGCCGATGATTTTGTTGGTTTTGCTCATACCCATCGTACCTCCTAGCTAGTGGTTCTCGTACAGGGACAAAGGGCTCTGCGTAGGTTATCACCTTATGAGGACCGATTCACGGCGTAATCGGCTCTTGGTATTGTACGTGTTTAATTTGTTCAATCGGTTGTGAGACCGATTGTGGGAAAATATTAAACGGAGTTGACGGCGCAAAGTAGCCGACACGCTTAGTTTAGCAAGATCGATGTACGCCGATAATGTGTTACCCCACTCGCCGAGGATCTCGTGGTAGCATGATGGTAGGTTGAGTCGGCATCATAGTGGGGAGTGGAGTTGTAGCCGATGGTTTAGGATCGACTGAGGCACTTTGTGTATTTTGTGCTATTGAAAAAACAGAGTAACCTGGCAGGGCTTGCATTGGGTCAAGCAGACCTCCAGATGATGCCAACTCCCGAGCTATAGTTTTCACGCTATTCGTGATCATCGGCTTAAGTGTCGCAACGAGAGCCGATGATTGATTTATCATAGCATGGTGCACAGATTGATTTATCATAGCCGATAATTCGGCTTGGGCGGGCAGGTATTGACTTACCGAACCGTCGGTGACACCTGCATCGCCGAGTGGATTGAGCGTCGGCAAAGCGGTCCGCTGCGTGATGCCGCGCCGGGTTTTTTGGTAACAACCCAGCATCATCTCCTCCAAAGCAGCTTTTCGATCTTCAATTTCCTTGCGCTGCTCTGTCGTTAAATCGTCTAACGTGGGGACGATTATAGCTTCTGTGTTGAGATCGGATGACGGAGTTTCTTTACTTGATGAAGCCATCGGTCCCACTGGGCGTGCCAAGAGTGTGTTGGCGTCAAAAACTTGAAGGAGGGTTTCGGCAAAGAAGACACCGCGAACACCGGTTGAGAGCGTGCGGTCGATTTGACTCAGAATCGACAAGGTAAAATATAAAGTTCACTCGAAGCCGATCTTGGGATCAATCGGCTTAGACTCAATCAGCTTGAAGCCGATCAAGATCAAAGTATCAGAATAGATCTAATTAGCCGATTAAGGCTAATCAGAGGATAAAATTCTCTCAAAGCCGATCGTAACGATCAATCGGCTCAGACTCAATCAGCTTGAAGCCGATTAAGATCAAAGTAACAGAGTAAGTCCAACTAGCCGATTAAGGCTAATCAGAGGATAAAGGCAGATCGATTCGAAGAAGGCGATGCGCAACAAAATCGTAATAAATCAAACACAGGCGTAATTTGAAGAAGATCAACAATCGGCGATGCGCAACTTTATTGATCAAGATCGAATTACAAAGACTAAATTACAAGAACTACTCCTAGTCGACGGAAAAGTAGATGAAAAGTAGACGCGAATTGGTTGGTTGGCTCTGGGCAGCTTTTCTGATCACCTCTAGACCTCTTTTATAGCCATTGGCCGATAGAGTCCTGGTACAACACGTTAGGAATAGAATCCGTATCGGCCTCTATTTGGAGGGTGTTTTCCTCAACAACCTGTTTTGTTTCCAAATATCTTGATCCGTTATCCAATCGTATCTTGTTGATCTTGGACTGCCGATTTTAACCCTTATCTGCCAAATTTTGGTGCAAACACCATCAAACCAAAGTACGGACTTTGCGTTTGAACTACACTGGATCTTGTATGCACCTCAGTTACGCATCCTAGCAATGCCACCAATGCTGACACACAAGCATATGAACAAGATCCAAACAGACAAGGTTGCTACATGTAAGCGCGACACAGGGTTTTCGTTTCCTCAAGTCCGTGTAGTTGTTGAATAAACGCACCGAAGTTCTCACTACGTCGATTCAAAGATATTTGATCTCATATGAAATAGAAACGTCAACATTCATTTGTTAGCTTTGGACTGTAAGAAAAAGGTCAATGAATCCTTGCCACAATTAATCTCTCAATACAAAACGGAGAAACGGCTTTGTGCTTGGTCCACGTTTTCATAATTTGTTGACATTCACAATCCAGCTGCAAAAACTAACCGCATCATCCAAGCCTTCAGTAACCGTAGTGACTCTGGAGAACAGCGAACTCTCCGCGAGTGTTGGCTATGTGCCATGTAGCTATGCTCAACTTATCCACTTACAAAATCGTAGGCATCACCGAGATAAAATAACCAAATAGGGGCAAAATTTGGGACATTGACATTCCAGATCAAAATTCTAGCTGCACATTTCAGTACACGACTAGTATATGCAACCCACGGAAGGGCAGAAAAGAGAAAAACAGCCTTTATTGATCAATCATGGAGGCTTTTTGTATACTCCAATCAATCCCTGCACTAACAGTACACTACTCGCTCAGCTATGTACACTCCTCTCGCTTCCAAATGAACCATTTTATCTGGATCTAGTTTGCTCTGCCCTCACTCTGCCTGCTTTGACGAAGGAGTTACGGGTTTCCATTGTCTCATCAGTCAAGATCTGACTGCTCCAAAATCATTGAGCGACTGATTTCTTGGTGCTTCAAAAATTCTCTCCATTTCGGTGGAGATAAAGGTGAACTACTGCAGCAGCACAACTCCTGTAATGCGCTAGCAGTCAAGAACACCCAACGGATTATAGCTACACCCGACAGACCAACCAAGAACACCAAGAATCATCTCAACACTGGGGCATGCGCTGACCTACAATTATGCGGTTTATTTAGGTAGAATTCTCATGTAAAAAAAACTTGGAACAGGAATAGATACAACTCACATAAGAAAGCGTACCACGTTTTCATAAGTTCCCTCAAGATGGAACAACATTACACCCACTCCCCTTCTTTTATCTCTCTCTGCCTGAAAAGTACAACTCACATGGTCAAACACAAACAGTAGTACAGTACAAAGAGGTGGTTGACAAAATTCAGATGCAATCACAAGGGTATGGGGACTTGGATTAATAAAATTACGCAGAAAATAAATGAGTGTTGTTACATCGATTTTCGCACAGGAACAAAAAAGGAGTGTTTCACATTATTGAGGGAGTTCAGTCCACATACCACACAAGAACAAATGGTAATTCCACAAGCTGTTAAAGCCGATGTAACTTCTGCCATCATCCCTGTGAATGCAAAAAATCACTTGGAGTGATTTACTAACATTTGCAATAAAAGCTCAATAACAACATGAGCCAAAAAGAAATCATGATGTGAGGAATATATTTACAAGTTTGAGGTTACAGCTAATCAGAAGTATTCCATTTGAGAGAAGCAAAAGAATGTACAGTAGTTTAATCAGTCTGTTGAAGGAAGCTAGGCAAATAGTTATGCAGAAAGGGCACAAAGTGGAGGTGAACATGGTTGCAGTGAGAGGGGAGAGACAATAGTAATATATGCAGTTTAGAACAACAGTTAGATGGCAAAGGAGTAATACCTTTCCGATCAACAGACTCTATGCAAAGCCATTGGATAGAGTTGCCTTCTGTATTGTGCCAAACAGATATTTTACCAGATTTCCAGTTATCCAAACTAGGGAAAACTTCCTTAGAGGCAGGGACGCCAGGGTGCATGTACTCAGTGAAGCTATCACCTCGAATTGTTGAACCATTAATTTTGATGCCCAGTTCCTTAACAATTTTGTTGTGCTTCCCGTTAACCTTCGGCACATGAACATTGTTTACAGGTAAAAAGCCATCACTATTCTTGTTCACAAAGGATAATTTGTCGGAACTTAATATCTTCTGCCAATTGAATTTACAGTCCTCATTTTGTGTGCTTCGGATTAACTGCTCACTGTCGCTTTCATCTTCAAGATCAGCAACAAAGTTATTAACTGCCTCAGCAGTTATTTCAGCAGCAGAAAGAGCAGCTTGCTCCCTTAAGAACTGGATAAGTAAATGATTAGTTACTGCAACCATCTAACAATGTAAGAATCATTTTTAAAAAAAAATGGTGATGAGACCTACTTTCATAATTTTGTGTCTAGCACTGCGAGTTTTTGCATGTTGCAGCCACTGCTGGTGACGCTGGAATGCATATTTACTGGATAATTTCTGAAACAGGAAAACAGTTGAGTTTATCCAGATGCTCATGGAGATAATATATATATATACAATTGGTCCCTTGGAATCCTCTTGGTGCATAAAAGTCAGTAACATTACAAGGAGTAACCCAGTCGAACTGGAGAATGGACATGTGGTCTATATGCACCCAAATTGCTTACATCACATTACAGCCCCCCCTAAATAAATGTTCTATAAAGAAGTTAGCAGGCAGTCATCCCACATTTTAAGTGCTTAGCAGCATTGATAGCTTCCTTAATATGCAGATTAGGGGCCTTGATATCAGAGCGGCTGGGCTACCTAACAATTTAGCTGGTGCAGGTGCATATGTGATTGTAGCAGCTACTATTTAAAAAAGTCTTAAAGTGGGACAAAAACTGCCTCACAAACTCTTCTTAAGGGCAATATCAGTTATCGCATGTATTTCCCTCAGCATTTTTATGTATAAGTTCAAAACGGGGGAATATAAGCTATGAAGGATTGACCTAATTGTACAAACTGGAAATGCACCTTTGGCCTTTTAACCTGAATCTGGGACACTGGGGAGTTGTCAGGTGGCTATCCCTTTTTAGGGCTCATTTGGATAAACCAGGATGGACCAGGATCCTGGGATCGCCTTACTGTAGTATGGATTTGTCTATAGCAAGTTGAGAATCTGGTCGTAGAACTACAAGTGAAAGAAGAATACAACACTACAAACGCTTTAGATGGCTGTACGCTGGAATGAAATTTCAGAACTACAATCGCGTGAAGTTTATATTTGGAGAACAAGATTTAAGAGCATAGCCACCAGATTATTGCCAACTTTTCTTTTAGTAAGCCTATTTCATCCAAACACACACAAAAAAACATAATCAAAGTTGCAGCTTGCATGTTATGCACGTGTGCATTATTGTAAAGGAATCACCAAATCAATAAACATATCTTGAAATTAGAAAATTCATCAAAAAGATAGATTACAGAAATAAATCATGCAATCTATGTGAGGAGTACTGACATCATAAGTTATAATCTCCACTACTTCAGCGTTTGCAAGTACATGGATTGGTGAAACTAGATTGCCATTCACCTGAAACAGAGAACATGAGCACACTCCTATGTTTGATTTTTAAATCATACTACTATTTTTTTTCGAAACTAACCTTTGCCGCTACCATTTTGTTGCCGATTTCCGTATGGATCAGATATGCATAATCAATCACAGTGGCCCCCTTAGGCAGGTTTTTAATCTGTGAGTGAAAATATATTTAGCCAACTGCCCAACCCAAACGAAAGCAACATTCTCCAAGTTCAGTGACTCACCTCGCCTTTAGGTGTGAACACAAAGACATGGCTTCCCAGAAGATCTCGGGTGATAGTATCAACAAATTCCCTAGAACTCATGTTACCAACAAACTCTTCTTGCCATTCACGGATTGCATTGAGCCAACCAATCTATCAAAGATGACAAGTCATTGAAGTACTTTCTTAAGCCAAGTGTGATAATAACAATTAATATGAAGTGCAATAAGCTTGAAAAACATTAGCATGATTGTAATAAATAATTAAATATATACCCTCAGAGCAAAGCCTGTATTATTCAGGCAGATGACCTTTCCTTTTGAATTTCTTCCGCTTGATATTCCAGGATGAACAGGCCCTGAAACCACCCCTTTTCCACTGTAGTGTGCAGCAATGCCTCTTTCTGCTATCAGATCCATATCTTCTGTTCTTATCTGCAATACAGTTGGAACATAATTTACAACTTGCAAAAGAATGAAAAATTGAAAATACATCTTATGTTTGGGATTTTCTAGTTTGAATTTAGCTAAAAGTAGGCAGCATTACCTGAACTTCCAAGTGGAACATGCTCTCATTTAGAAATGGTATCACTGTAGTGTGTAAACTTTGGTAGCCATTAGGCTTTGGAGTTGCAATGTAATCTTTTACCTACCAGCAATTCGGCATAGCTGAGTTTTAGAAAAATGGTAGAAGCAACAAAAGTCAAAAAGACATTGAATAAAAGAAAGCAGATAACTCACAGCTTGAGGTATAGGTGTCCAGATGCCATGAACAAGACCAAGGACATGGTAGCAGATCTGAATTGAAATGAACATACTTGTGCATCAGTGAAAAACTAACTGCATAAACAAGATAATACTTGGTATATAATGTTACCTGTTGTGCAGTGCACAATGGTCCAACACCATTGCAGGATCTTGGTTTTATAATGATCCGCAGCTGAGAAAATAATAATGACAATGACACGACACGACATTTTTTAAAAAACATTTATAGAGCTAATAAAACTGGGTATCAATAATTTTCTATACAGATATTTGGAAAATCATACCTGAGCAACCTGGTTTACCTCATTTATTGAACTCTTGGACTTGAGAGCAGTTTTATAAATGCTGCAAGATAACTCAAATAATAAATAATCCACCAATGAAACAACCTTACAATCTATTTCAAACTTGGAACTGAATAATAATTATCACCTAATAAAAAGACGCATTGACTGTTCTTTTGGTTGTAAAATGCAGATGAGAAGACAATTGAACAAATGATTACGCAGCAGCAAACACCAATTTCTGTAACTGTGCCACATTATGAGCTGGTGTTTTGTCCGCAATGCAACACAGTGGCAAAAACAGAATTTTCCTTTTTTACAAAAATCTAACTAGAGAAATCTGTGTGGCTACTAGTATGTCCCCATATGAATTGGACTGGTAAGTAAAGAAAAATAAGCTAAGCAAATTTATATCATGCCAACATTACATCACTAAGCAGAGGTAGTGTTGAAGTGGAGACTTTGATTCTGATTATCTGATTACTAATCTAAATAGTTAGAATTTATCTTTACCAAGGTGAAGGCTCAATAAATTACTTATTTTAACTTAATGAAATGGCATGTCTGCTCTACCTGTAAAGTTCTTTGCAGACCGAGCGCACTTCTGTTTCAACACTCACAAGATCGAGAAATTGATCCTCGGCAATTTTTTGCCTTAAGATTCTATTTGCCTGGAATTGAAAATCACAAAGAAATGTCATCCATAGTAAATGAATAAACATGTTGATGTGAAATAGCAAAACAGAGTACCTCTTCCAATTCTTGTTCATGGGACTTGTAGAGGTCTTCGACTCTTTTCCTTAGTTCAGCGAAATCACCAGGATTCGCGTACATGAAGGATAGATATTCTAACTCAGACTACAAGGAGCTACGGGTCAAATGGAAGAACTAGTCCGCGAAGTAAAGCATCAGCAGGCTATAATAAGCTATTCTCTTAAGAAACATAGATATTATCAAATTATATGGATCTACAGAGAACGCCACCTGAAAAGAAAATTGTATAAGGAGAATTTTTTGATACTATACAAAACTACCAGTATGTAATCATCTTCCTTAGTCATGAGATGAAGGGAAAAAGTCTTTCTTTGGTCTCTCAACTTTGGAGGTAGATCCTTTTAAGTCTCCAAAACCACCATTAAAATCACCAAGGGGTTTTATCATAGTTGAGTGAATTAGATATCCAGTTCAAAAGTTGAATGTGAAAAGTGGAGTTTTATCATAGTTGAGGGTGTAATATGTTTTTCCCCAAAATATGTGTATAAGTGAAACCTGACATTTCAACAAAAAGGCAGAAGCAAATAACTAGGACTGAATTCTGCTTTGAACATAATGTGTTCTGTTATTGGAAATTTTGAAGTGTAACACAGAGGGATCAAAGATATTTGAATAGAAGGTTCACAGCAATAGGCATTAGTGAAAATAAGCAATTAAGATATGAAATATATTGATCAATGGAAGGATGCGAGGCGAAGGACAAGTCAAAGAGTTGGGCAACAGTTCTACACGTACAGGTAGTCAGGTACTTAACTAGTTTGAGAATTTGTCATGTATAGCACTAGTGCAGACTCCAATCTTACAAACAAACATGAAAGTGGCTATCTTTTGAATAGCAGTCCAAATTTTATTGCAAGAAACATGGGCAATATGCAAAGTAGAACGCACTGTTTGAAAGCAACACATCAATAACACAAAAGAAGCATCACATAAATGAAGTTAGTTTGTTTGATAAGCAGCAATAACAGCTATCATTTAAGGTGATTTCACCAGCAGGTACCTTTATTCGATACATCCCAATAAGTTTTACTAGGGGGAAAGACCAAATAGCATCGCAGTATTGAGGTTAGTTTATTCGATACGCAGCAATAACAGCTATCATTTAAGAGGATTTCACCAGCAGGTACCTTTATTTGATACATCCCAAGAAGTTTTGCTAGGGGGGCAAAGACCTGCAGTGTCTCCATGGCGATGGCGTACTGCAAAGAACAGCGCTTACAATAAGATGGAACTAAATTACAGCCAGATCTTAAATCAGTGGAACAAGAATTTACCTGCTTGTGCTGAGGCATATGTGTGAGAGTACGCATGTTATGCAACCTGTCTGCTAGTTTCACAATGATTACACGAACCTACAGAAGATTTTTATTTTATTTTATTGAGAAACTAGTAGAAGTTCAAAATTGTTGTTGATAAAACAGTTTATATGGGGGAAAATACCTCTTCTGTCATGGCAAGAAACATCTGCCTTAAGTCTTCAGCTTTGACATCTTGTTTTGAATTACCCTCATTTTTGCACTGAAGTTTCCCTAACTTAGATACCTGTAACAGATTTATTATCGCATTATAGTCACTATACCTAGATCACATACATTTTGCAGTAACATACAAAATATAAACATGTGAGCTGTGAAATAGCATACCTTTGTCTCCCCTTCAACAATATGGCGTACAGTTGCCCCAAACTCATTTTCTATTCTTTCAAAAGTAACCATGTCTGTATCTTCAACAGTGTCATGCAATAAACCAGCAGCAATTGATTCCCAGTCAAGTTCCTAATTATGTCCATGGAGCGGAACAAAACTTTAACTTCATTATGATTATACTAGGGAAACTTAAGGAAAATACATCATCATAGTGTCAATGATATACTACTCACGTGCTCCCCAAGAATACGAGCAACTTCAACAGGATGAATAATGAAGGGTTCTCCACTTCGGCGTTTCTGCCCATTATGTGCTTCATATGCCAACTGCAATAGTCAATGAGCTATCATGATGTAGATGATTATGCATGCACTCCCCAAGAAAACAGAAAGTATCAAAATACAGAATAATTTCTGCAAGCCACATGGAAGGATTGATATCGTATATCAATTACCTTTAAAGCGTCACGTACAAAGTTTAATTCTTCAGGTCGAAGGTATGAGATAGCTGGTTTGAGATCCTGTTATGTAATTGCATAGAAGATTAGCATACAACAGAAACAAAGTTGAGTCTTGATTAACACAAAAATCAAGGTTTAGCTTCATTCAAGGAGGCTATCCTTGCACATTAAATATACAATTTCAACTCAGACGAGCAATAACCGTACTTTCAAGTTACAACTAATGGTTCCATTTCGCAGAAGTGGAGTGGCTGAGACATTGAAAATATTGTTCTAAGCCTTTAATTTTCCACATTTTCCAAAACTCTGAAGGAGTTAGATTTTTGTTCGTTTTTGTTAATTATAAAATGTGCCTACAAACATTAAACAGAAAGTATCTGTGGTGTTACACTACCAGACACAAAATGGTTTTCGACTTCTTTTGACTTCTTTCTTATGTATAAGCTCAGATATTTGTGGAAAGATAAAGAGGAATGATGACAAACATTATATCTTTACTACTCAATAGCTGTGGTTAATCAGTGAGCGGAATCTGGTCGAGAATAATAGGATTTAGTATCTCAGTACACATGGGTTGTTTTGGAATCTTCTGTATCTGTTTTGAGATAAATTTGCTTTTCCATAACTGCAAATCCCACGGTACGCACGATTGTTGTTCCATAGCAACGCACGGACACTTAACTAGTATTTTGAACATCCGAACATGGCATGGTCATAAAGCTGGCGACTAAACCGAACAATTGATAGATCGAAGCCATAAATGGCTAACTCTTAAATTGTTTTTACAACAAAGAGGCATGTGAGCACGATTAGTAGTTTAGTACAAACTACAATACCCACCAAAAAAGCTAGCAAAAAAGTTTATTTGTGTGGCTCAGTGACACACCTCCCACAAAGTTTCTGGAGAAATAAGGTTGAATGATTTGGATGACGAATAGCAGAAAACTCTCCATGTTGGGTCTACAGGGGTTGACCAAGATCTGACAAAATTTTCAGAGGAAACAAAACTAGCCGATGGACCATAACCCAACTTCCCTTTGTTGATGTCTTCTGCCCAGGTGATGTGAGGTAACTGAAAAAAAAGTGACTTTATTAAGAAAATGCAAAGAATCATTATTACTTTCCATATGTAGCCAATGGACATGTGATGGTAGCCATTAAAAAAAGTAACATGCACATGGTGACCAATTTTTGGCATGACACGTCAAAAACACACAAAATTAACTATGTTACGATTAGTCACATGATTGGAGTATGCAGTAAAAAATGATAGCCAAGGTGGCATGATTGGTATCACAACAGAAACTTGGATTGCAATTAGTTATAAGATTTTTGCCAAGGTTTTTTTTTGTACCAGGTAGATAAGAAATGTGTGGTTCCAGTTAGATCGTCTTTCATTAAAGGCAATCATGTGATGGTAGTTTGTAGTTAACAAGCAACCATATGCATGAGCATAGAGTTACCAAGCAAAAAGGGGGATCACTTTTCAATTGGATTTTGACAAGGGCTACAAGCCTACAACTACACCTAGATAAATAAAATACCTTTTAATGGTGTTAAAACTGAGGTGTTTGCTTTGGAGTTTTTCTCTGTGTTGCGATTACATGTACAGGAAATACGATATCCATTGTTTGGTTGGATCACTCCGTAATCACAATACATGAATTAGGAATACATGTAGTCTATATTCCATGTGAAACAAAAGGTGTGATGTATTCCAAGCACATTACACCTCCAATTCTGTGTTATCATAAAAAATCCAGTGCAATTTTGATTATAATTTCCAACCAAATAATACCTAAAAGGTTTTGGAAAAGCCTTGTTGTTTGGCACGAGGGAAGCCCAGGTGCTTAACAACTGAGTATTTAATATTATCGGGAATCTAAAGCTAACAAATATGGAAGAATAGTGAGTGCGGACTATCCTTCAGAAGGCATTTGGAAAATAGTCATCACGCACGCTAAATCCGTAAGTTACCAGCTTTCTCAGAGATCATTCCACTAGATCGCCTTTGGAAGCGGAAGTTAAAGTTGTAGAACACCGGGAAAAACAAAAGCTTGCTCGAGATAGCCAGTAGCCCAGTACTCTTAACATTTACTTCAAGACCAAGGGCTCAAGCACTCCAGCTTCAAGGCTGGGTTTTGCAACATCTAAACTAAAGGTTTTAGCTCTCTTTGGTCTGTTGCTGAAATGGTAACAAATGGAGATGCAGCATAGATAAATTGAGAGCAGTTCATATGGAGGAAGGGAAAACATCACGATGAAATCTGAGCCAGGATGGCAAATATGGTGTTGCTTCTTACATAGGAAATTTCAGAAGTTCAGATGAGAGGTGAATGCCTATTTACCTGGCATGCGCTGCACTCCAGATTGTTATGTGGCAGGTTACAGTACAATAGTACATGGTAGGTTATTAATTGGAATACAATGCGAATGTGATCCCGAGTATGCAATGCACTAAACCAGATTGTGGATCTTTACCAAATAGTTCTGGCTATATTACCCAATAAACTTACCTAAACTTTACTGCCATAAAGATGCACATCAGTGTGTCATCAATTTTTATATAATCTCCTTGAAGACGTTTGCATCACATCCAAGCCATACAGCGTTCCAAACAATTGTATTGTCACGCATAAGTGGTGAGTCTAACCTAAACTTGTATGCTCCATTTTTTTTTTGTTATATATTGAAAGAGTATGGCTTGGAAAATAGTAGATTGATTAAGGGAGGAGCCCAAGGCTCAAGTACATATAGGCAAGGATATCCCTAAGAATAGGAAAGATCTAATCTAGGAGATCCTTGCCAAACATAACCAACTAACCATGGCAAGGATATCCCTAAGAATAGGAAAGATCTAATCTAGGAGATCCTTGCCAAACATAACCAACAAAACCATGGCAAGGATATCCCTAAGAATAGGAAAGATCTAATCTAGGAGATCCTTGCCAAACATAACCAACTAACCACCAGAGGGGGGGAGTACATTACGCTAACACGCCCCCGCAGTCGGAACGTCGGTGGTTAGCCACGGACATTCGATCGACCGAAACTCGGAGAACATCAAGAAGGCAGCCCTTTCGTGAAGATGTCGCGAACCGGGATGTCGTGGGAACGTGGAGAACCCATACGGCACCCATGGCTACCTTCTCACGAACGGTGAAGATCGATCTCGATGTGCTTCGTCCGCTGATGTTGAACCGGGTTGGAGGACATGTAGATCGTGACCGACGTTGTCGCGATGAGACAACGGTAGCACGGCGGCTTAAATGTGGAGCTCATGAAGAAGCCGCCGGCCAAGAAGCCTCAAGAACACCATTGGCGACGGCGCGGTACTCGCCTCGATCGAGCGGGACACGGTGTTCGACGCTGAGGACCAGGAGACGTGTTGTCACCAAGGAACACAAAGATAGCCCGAGGTGGACTTGCGCGAATCGGACAAACCGGCCCGGTCCAAGATCGAATAAACTACCAAGTCATCCCGGTCGACGGTCAAGATGAAGACCTGTGTAGAGTACCGAATGTAGCGAAGGATGCGCTGAGGCGCCAAAGCGGGCTCTCGAGGGTCGTGCGTGTAAAGGCAAACCCGCCGCACGGGTAGGCGATGTCGGGCCGTGTGAAGGTCGATATCGCAAGCGCCAAGCAAGACTCGGTAGTCGGATGGGTCGACAACCGAGCTCCAGTCGGCAGAGACCTTGGGTCGGTATCCACAGGCGTTGTGCATGGTTTGCACTCGGCCATCCCAAAGACGATCCAAGATGTCAATCATGTAATCGGCCGAGAGAGAACCATACCGACTTCAGATCGCTACGAACTCGCATCCCGAGGAAGTGATGGAGTTTGCCCAAATCCTTCATGGCAAACTCCCGCTGGAGGGCTAAGATGACCTGCCGCAGGAGGTGTGTCGAGGAGGCGGTGAGGACGATGTCATCAACGTAGAGGAGCAGGTAGGCCGTGTCGATGCACGGCGGTAGACAAAAATGAAGTGTCCGACTTGGCTTCCACAAAACCAAGAGAGACCGGATGCGTGGCGGCGGGCGTACCAAGCACAGGGAGCCCGCTGAGACCGTAGAGCGACTTGTTCGCACAGATGACAAAGTTGGGCTGGCAGATCCTCGAACCGGAGGTGAGCCGCAAACACGGCCTCGTCAAGGTGCCATGGAGGAAGGCGTTCTTGACATCGAGCCGTGAATCGCCACCGCGAGAGAGCGAGAGAGCCTCGGCGAACTGTGGTGGGCTTGACGACCGGATCAATGTCTCGGCAAAGTCGATGCCCGGACGCGGGAAGCCGCTGGCGACCCAACGTGCCTTGTAGCGCTCCGAGAACCGTCGGCGTGGAACTTGTGTTTGAAGATCCACTTGCCCGTGACAATGTTGGTATGTCGCGGCGAGGAACCAACTCCCAAGTCCGGTTCCGGAGAAGGCGACATGTTCTTCCTCCATAGCAGCCGCCAATTGGGATCGGCAAGAGCGCCACGGAAGGTCTTGAACCGGGACGATGGCGCAAAGATGGTACAAGGATGGTACGCGAAACCGCCCTTGGCCCGAGTCGTCATCGTCATCATCGTTCACCGTCGGGACGGCAATGGCACCGAGCACCGGCCGGTCTGCCGCAGGCCGAGTCGGGTGTCGGAGGGACCGCACTGGTTTGGGCGCTGAAGTAGACGCGCAAGCGCGAGAGCGCGCGATGGGTCGCGCCGGAAGTTGGGTGGAGAAGCCGGTGCCGCTGCGTGGCGCAGACCCGCACGTGGGAGCGCGGGGCCGCCGATGCCGCTGAGGATCGTGGCCGCGCTGCGGGCGCGGAGGACGGCTGACGGACGCACAGCACGGCTGGCGAGGACAAGGCACCACCCGCACGAGGAGCGCGGAAATCTCGCGGTATGGCGGCGCAGAAGCGGTACCGACGTCGGACGGGGCCGATAGCAACAGTGGTGGCGCGGGAGGACTGCGCAGAGACACGGTTGGCGACCCTATGGGAAGAAGGGCGGGTTAGGGAATTCATCGAGGAAGGTGAAGTCCGCAGCGAGCTGGGAGGAGGTATGCTCGGCAAAGGAAAAGCGGTTTCACAAAGAGAATATGACGGAGATGATGATTCTATTTGTGGTAGGATCAAGGCATCAGATCCCTTGTGGTGAGCGAATAACCAAGGAAGATGCAGAGGCGAGAGCGGGGCAAGTTTGTGGGAGCGATGGCGAAAGATTGGGGTAACATTTACGACCAAAAACACGCAGATTATCGCATACAACGGTGCACCGCCAAGAGAGCAAAGCGGGTTGAAAATCCAAAGGTCTTGGTCGGCAAGATGTTGAGGAGGAGAGTTGCAGTGTGCAACGCCCACCAATATCTGAAGGTGGCATGCTCGTCGAAATGTAAGAGAGCGAATGACATCGTTAGTGGTACGAATAATCCGCCACCGACTGATTCGCGAGGACGTGTAGGGACACGACATGCTAAACCAACGCCATGTGTGAGGAAGAAGGTGCGCGCTTTGGAGTTGTCGAACTCCGTACCGTTGTCACTCGACGCCTTGACGCATGCGCCGAATTGGGTAGACACATAGGCGAAAAAGTTAGACAGGTGGAAAACGTGTCGATTTAAGCCGTAAAGGAAACGCCCACGGTGATGTGGCGATCATCAAGAACAACTAAGTAATATTTGTAATCGAGACACTAACAATGGGAGATGTCCATAAGTCACAATGAATAAGATCAAAGTTGTTTGACGCCGAGATATCAAGGATGAAAAGGAAGACGAACATGTCGCCCTAGCCGACACGCATGGCACAAGGATTCCAAACTTTATTACACCGTGGATAGCCGTAGTGAGTTTGGAGAGGCCTCGCGACTGTGGTGGCCGAGGCGACGGTGCCACAGGAGGATGACGTGGAGTTGGCAACAAGGAGCGAGCCACGGCGTTGCAATGGTAGAGCGGACCGAGCTATTGCACTGATGATCACGTTCCGCGAGAAGATCCTTCACGAACAACCATACGGTCAAACTCCACGAACAATTGTTATCGATGAGTGAATTGTGAGCGTAAATAAGATTCTTGATGTCGAGGAAACAAGAACATTATTTAGAACAAGAGAGCTAAGGTGCGTCGAGTGGGTGGCGGTGACAGCGAGAGCGAACCATTACCGGCAACAATGGAGGTGGGAGAGGGATCTGGGGTTGAAGAGAGAGAGGGTACCATCATGGGAGGTCATGTGGGAAGAGGCACTGTATCAAGGTACCACCGTTGTTCACGCCGGTGGAGCGAGGGTGACGATCTTCGAACGTGGAGGCGGAGAATCTCGTCCCGAGCGGAGACCCCACCATGGGTCGGCATCATACTTGGCCGGGCTTCTTCTTTGTTGTCTGGCTACCGACAGAAGGCTCATTGTTGGGCGGAGTGCATTCTTGGCAGCAAGGCGGCCGCCGTTGGGATTCTCATTGCCGGGGCCGACGCTACCGTGGAAGCCGGGCGGAGAGGAGGCGACGGGACCGCCACATTTGATGGACCGTTCCACGGTTGAAGAACGATGGCGGCCATTGCGCGCTGGCCGCTGCGCCCGGCCGCCATTACCAGCGCAGCGATCGTGTCGGGCGTAGAGAAGCCGGAGGAGGAAGCCACCGCCAGCGCAAAGCAGCTGCACCGAGAAGGCGCGTGGTCCTTCGGCTTCTTCTTCTTCTTCTTCTTAGGCGGCACGGACGAGGAGGACCCGTTCTTTGGCCGAGTCCGGCGCGGCGAGGTAGAGCCGATGGCGACGAGGGCGAATGGAGGAGCAGAGGAGTCTGCGACCATGTTGATCTCCTCGCGAGGAGTTCATTGCGACGGCGCATGGCGAAGGAAGGCGGGCGATCGCGGCGGAGGCGGACCCCGATGTCCTGTCCGTATCGCATTCGTTGAGCCCGCGAATCACGCTGAGGACCAGAGCGCGGTCGACCACGTGTTCGCCGAGGTCGCCGAGGTCGTCGGCCATCTTCTTGAAGTGTTTGCAATAGTCGGTGACGGAGAGGTCACCCGGGCAAACGCGCAAACTTGGCGCAGGTGGAGAGCACGGTCTCCCGATTGCCGAAGTGATCCTCGATGGCGATCCGAGCCGTGGCGGTGGCGCGGTGGTCGATCACGGCGTCGGCAAGGTCGGGGCGATGGCCGTCTTTGTCTGACCATGATTTGACGACGGCGTTCATCCGAGCCCAATCGTGAAGTGCCGAGAGGGCGAGTCGCGACGTGGTCCCGCAGCCGAATACTTCGTGACGGCGAGTAGGAATTGCTCGCGCCAACGTGGGTAGTTGCCGAGGTGTCGAGGACGGGGACCAGCCGCGGGCGCTCGCACGGAGACACCGGGCGTGGAGGTTGAGAACGGCGGCCTCGTGGAGGATCATGGCGCGGAGATGTCCGTGTCATCCTCGTGGTCGCCGCCGGCCAGTCGGCGGATCGGCCGCAGAAGCTGGCGTCGGCCGCTTTGGCCGCTTTGGCGATCTGGGCGCGGACGCTCGGCATGGCTGCGTCAGCGTCACAGCGGATGCAAAGAATGGCCTCGCTTTCTACCGCCTGGCTTCAGGGAGGCGGCGCATGGCGAGTCTCGGCGAGTCGCCGCCATGGCGTCGGCGTCGCGCGAGCTCGCTCAGAGGTCGACGACGGAGGCGCAGGGTCCCGACCATATCGCAATACGGCCAGAGCGCCGCAGGGCGCGTGAAGGGCGAGAGGGAAGATCCTGCCTCGTGATACCATGAAAGAGTATGGCTTGGAAAATAGTAGATTGATTAGGGAGGAGCCCAAGGCTCAAGTACATATAGGCAAGGATATCCCTAAGAATAGGAAAGATCTAATCTAGAGATCCTTGCCAAACATAACTCAACTAACCATGGCAAGGATATCCCAAGAATAGGAAAGATCTAATCTAGAGATCCTTGCCAAACATAACTAACAAAACCATGGCAAGGATATCCCTAAGAATAGGAAAGATCTAATCTAGGAGATCCTTGCCAAACATAACCAACTAACCACCGGAGGAGTACATTACGCTAACACGCTCGCATGATCGGAACGTCGGTGGTTAGCCACGGACATTCAGACCGACCGAAACTCGGAGAACATCAAGAAGGCGCTCTTTCGTGAAGATGTCGTGAACCGGGATGTCGTGGGAACGTGGAGAACCCGCGACGCACCCATGGCTACCTTCTCACGAACGGTGAAGATCGATCTCGATGTGCTTCGTCCGCTGATGTTGAACCGGTTGGAGGACATGTAGATCGTGACCGACGTTGTCGCGAGAGACAACGGTAGCACGCCGGCGAAATGTGGAGCTCATGAAGAAGCCGCCGGCCAAGAAGCCTCAAGAACACCATTGGCGACGGCGCGGCACTCGACCTCGATCTTTGGCCGAGCGGACACGGTGTTCGACGCTGGAGGACCAGAGACTGTGTTGTCACCAAGGAACACAAAGATAGCCCGAGGTGGACTTGCGCGAACCGGGACAACCACCCATCAAGATCGAATAAACTACCAAGTCATCCCGGTCGACGGTCAAGATGAAGACCAGTGTAGAGTACCGAATGTAGCGAAGGATGCGCTGAGGCGGCCAGTGGGGGCTCGAGGGTCGTGCGCGTAAAGGCAAACTTCTTTGACGGGTAGGCGATGTCGGGCGTGTGAAGGTCGATATCGCAAGCGCGCAAGCAAGACTCGTAGTCGGATGGGTCAAGAACCGGAGCTCCCGAGTCAGCAGAGACCTGGGTCGGTATCCACGGCGTTGTGCATGGTTTGCACTCGGCCATCCCAAAGACGATCCAAGATGTCAATCATGTATCGCGCCGAGAGAGAACCATACCGCTTCGGCGATCGCACCGAACTCCGCATCCCGAGGAAGTGATGGAGTTTGCCCAAATCCTTCATGGCAAACTCCTCACGGAGGGTCGAGATGACCGCCGCAGAGGTGTGTCGAGGCGGCGAGGACGATGTCATCAACGTAGAGGAGCGGGTAGGCCGTGTCGGTGCTACGGCGGTAGACAAACAAATGGTGTCCGACTTGGCTTCCACAAAACCAAGAGAGACCGGATCGCGCGTGGCTACCGTACCAAGCACGGAGCCCGCTGAGACCGTAGAGCGACTTGTTCGCATTTATGACAAAGTTGGGCTGGCAGATCCTCGAATCCGGAGGAGGCAGCAAACACGCCTCTGTCAAGGTGCCATGGAGGAAGGCGTTCTTGACATCGAGCCGTGAATCGCCTTTGGCGAGAGAGCGAGAGAGAGATCAGGCGAACCGTGGTGGGCTTGACGACCGGATGAATGTCTCGGCAAAGTCGATGCCCAACGTCAGCGGCCGCGGCGACCCAACGTGCCTTGTAGCGCTCCAGAGAACCGTCGGCGTGGAACTTGTGTTTGAAGATCCACTTGCCCGTGATAATGTTGGTATGTCGCGGGCGAGGAACCAACTCCCAAGTCAGTGCTCGGAGAAGGCAAGATGTTCTTCCTCCATAGCACCGCCAATTAGGACGGCAAGAGCCGCCACGGAAGGTCTTGAACCGGGGGACATGGCGCAAAGATGGTACAAGGATGGTACGCGAAACCGCCCTTGGCCCGAGTCGTCATGTCAGATCGTTCACCGTCGGGAACGGCAATGGCACCCCGAGCACCGGGCCGGCCGCAGGGCGATCGTGTCGGAGGACCGCACTGGTTTGGGCGCTGAAGTAGACGCGCAAGGCGAGAGCGCGCGCGTCGCGCACGGAAGTTCAGCGGAGAAGCCGGTGCGCGCGTGGCGCAGACCCGCACGCGGAGCGCGGAGAAGCCGTCGGTGCCGCTGGGATCGTGGCCGCGCGTGGCGCGAGGACGGCTGACGGACGGCGCGCCGGCTGGCGAGGATGCAGCACCACCCGACGAGGAGCGCGGAAATCTGCGGCATCTGGCGGCGCGAAGAAGCGGCACGACGTCGGACGGGGCCGATAGCAACAAGTGGTGGCGCCGGAGGACTCGCAGAGACACAGTTAGCGACCTATGGGAAGGGCGCCGGGTTAGGGAATTCATCGAGGAAGGTGAAGTCCGCAGCAGTGGGAGGAGGTATGCTCGGCAAAGGGAAAGCGGTTTCACAAAGAGAACATGACGGAGATGATGATTCTATTTGTGGTAGGATCAAGGCATCGGATCCTCGCGCGAGAGAATAACCAAGGAAGATGCGAGAGGCGAGCGCGGGCAAGTTTGGGGAGCATGGCGTAAAGATTGGGGTAACATTTACACCAAAAACACGCAGATTATCGTACAACGGTGCACCGCCAAGAGAGCAAAGCGGGGTTGAAAAATCCAAAGGTCTTGGCGGCAAGATGTCGAGGAGAGAGTTGCGTGTGCAACGCCACATTAATACGAAGGTGGCATGCTCGCTGAAATGTAAGAGAGCGAATGACATCGTTAGTGGTACGAATAATCCGCCACCGACTGCTCGCGAGGACGGTAGGGACACGACATGCGAAACCAACGCCATGTGCGAGGAAGAAGGTGCGCGCTACCGGAGTTGTCGAACTCCTACCGTTGTCACTCGACGCCTTGACGCATGCGCCGAATGGGTAGACACATAGGCGAAAAAGTTAGACAGGGTGGAAAACGTGTCGATTTAAGCCGTAAAGGAAACGCCCACGGTGATGTGAGCAAATATCAAGAACAACTAAGTAATATTTGTAACCGTGAGACACTAACAATGGGAGATGTCCATAAGTCACAATGAATAAGATCAAAGTTGTTTCGACGCCGAGATATCAAGGATGAAAAATAAGACGAACATGTCGCCCTAGTCGACACGCATGGCACAAGGATTCCAAACTTTTATTACGACCAGGATAGCCGTAGTGAGTTTGGAGAGGCCTCGCGACTGGGGTGGCCGAGGCGACGGTGCACAGGGAGGATGACGTGGAGTTGGCAACAAGGAGCGAGCCACGGCACCGCAATGGTAGAGCGGACCGAGCTATTGCACTGATGATCACGTTCGCGAGAGAAGATCCTTCACGTAACAACCATACGGGTCAAACTCCAAAGAACAATTGTTATCGTGAGTGAATTGTGAACGTAAATAAGATTCTTGATAAGTCGAGGCTAAACAAGAACATTATTTAGAACAAGAGAGCTAAGGCGTGGCCGAGTGGCGGTGTGACAGCAGTGAGCGAACCATTACCGACAACAATGGAGGTGGGAGAGGATACCGAGGGGTTGAAGAGTGAGAGAGGTACCATCATGGGAGGTCATGTGGGAAGAGGCACTGATCAAGGTACCACCGTTGTTCACGCCGTGAGCGAGGGCGGTCTTTGAACGTGGAGGCCGAGAATCTGGTCCCGTAATCCGAGACCCCACCATGGTCGGCATCGCCGGCTTCTTTGTTGGTACGGCGCACGGCAGAAGGCTCATTGTTGGGCGGGTGCAATTCTTTGGGCAATGCCGCCTTCTTTGATTGATTCTTCTTTTTGGGGCCGACCCTACCGGGAAGCCGGGCAGAGGAGGCGCGACGGACCGCCACATTTGGATGGACCGTTCCACGGGTGAAGAACGATGGCCATTGCGCCCGCCGCCGCAGCGCAGCAGCTTGTGGCGGGCGAGTAGCCGGAGGAGGAAGCGCCACGCCAGTGCAAAGAAGGTCACCGAGAAGGCGCGGTGGTCCTTCGCTTCTTCTTCTTCTTCTTCTTAGGCGCACGGACGAGAGGACCGTTCTTTGCCTCGGCCGACCGGCGCGGCGAGGTAGAGCGATGGCGACGAGGCGATCGGAGGAGCAGAGGAGTTGCGACTATGTTGATCTCCTCGGCGAGGAGTTCATTGCGACGGCGGCGAAGGAAGGAAGGGCGATCATGGGCGAGGCGGACCCGATGTCCTCAGATGCTTGTTGAGCCCGCGAATCACGCTGAGGACCGAGCGCGGTCACCACGTGTTCGCCGAGGTCGCGAGGTCGTCGGCCATCTTCTTGAAGTGTTTGCAATAGTCGGTGACGAGAGGTCACCTGGGCAAACGCGCAAACTTGGCGTCAGGCGGAGAGCTCGGGTCCCGATTGCGAGGAAGTGATCCTCGATGGCGATCCAGCCGTGGCGGTGGCGCGGTGGTCGATCACGGCGTCGGCAAGGTCGGCGGTGGACCGTCTTTGTGACCATGATTTGACGACGCGCTCATCCGAGCCCAATCAGAAGTGCCGAGGAGTGGCGAGTCGCGACGTGGTCCCGCAGCCAATACTTCGTGACGGGCGAGTAGGAATTGCTCGCGCCAACGTGGGTAGTTGCCGAGGTGTCGAGGACGGCGGGACCAGCCGGGCGTTCGCACGAGAGACACTGGCGTGGAGGTTGAGAACGCGGCGGCCTCGCGAGGATCATGGCGCGGAGATGTCCGTGTCATCCTCGTGGTCGTCGCCGGCCAGTCGGCGGATCGGCGCAGCAGCCGGCGTCGGCCGGCTTTGGCCGCTTTGGCGATCGGGTGGACGCGGACGCGGCGGCAGGTGCGTCGCGTCTGCGCGGATGCTGTGGCGACCTCGCCGCGCGGCCGCCTGGCTTGGCGAGGGCGGCGGCGAAGTCTCGCGAGCCGCCGCCACGGTGGCGTCGACGTCGCGGCGAGCTCTCTCAGCAGGTCGACGACGGAGGCGGCAGGGTCCCGACCATATGCGCAGTCACGGCCAGAGTAGCAGGGGCGAAGAAGGCGAGAGGAAGATCCTGGCCTCGTGATACCATGAAAGAGTATGGCTTGGAAAATAGTAGATTGATTAAGGGAGGAGCCCAAGGCTCAAGTACATATAGGCAAGGATATCCCTAAGAATAGGAAAGATCTAATCTAGGAGATCCTTGCCAAACATAACCAACTAACCATGGCAAGGATATCCCTAAGAATAGGAAAGATCTAATCTAGGAGATCCTTGCCAAACATAACCAACAAAACCATGGCAAGGATATCCCTAAGAATAGGAAAGATCTAATCTAGGAGATCCTTGCCAAACATAACCAACTAACCACCAGAGGGGGGGAGTACATTACGCTAACATATATATCATTAGTTTATTAGTTTATGGTCAAGCTCATACAAGTTGTTTGTGGGATGAGAGGAATCCACAAAGCCTTCGATGCTCAGAAGTCAAAAACCTATTAGACCAAGACGACTCGCAGCTGTCATTTTGGAAGAATGGGAATTCCAGCAATCAAGTTTTGCTATAGAGGCCCTCACCCTAAACACCAAACAACCCCCCACCCCCACACCCCTGTCTATTGCATCACAAGAGGACCCCATTTATGGCCCAATCACTATCTTCTTTGTTGCCAAACACCAAATCGGCCATGCTCCTTCCCTTCACTTCCTACTTCCTATACAAGATTGACAGCCCAGACCCTCAATCCCTTCACATCATGACATCATGCAGCCTCAGTGTTCCCGGCCTCAAATGCAGTAGCAGCATGGCCCTGGACTTCTTCCTTCCCTGTGCTAGCAACCTGTTGTAGCTGTCAACAATACGAAGGACAAAACTGAGTTACTAGATCACGTACCAGACAACAAATGATCTCGACCCTGTACAGTGGGATGTGTAGGAACTAAATTAAGTGATGCAGGTGACAGTGGGTGAACAAAACCTCATATGGTTAAGGCATCATCATGAATGCCATTTTGGCTTTCTTAACAAGGATAAATTTAGCTAAAAAAAGATGGTACCGTATCACTAGTTGTTTCCTTTGTTCTAAGAAGGATAAAACATCCCCTCTTTATTTATGAGGTTGCTAATTCTTAGGAGCGCAGTTTATAGAGCCCTTCAACCAAATAATGGAAAGGACTCATTGATACGATGAATACTAGCAAAATTTGAACCACCATTGAATGGAAAAGAAAAAGGTTGATGGAGATTTTTCTAGCATTTATCTGTTGGGATCTTTAGCTTTCACTGTGCTCAGAAACCTGGAACAAACACAATGGTGCTATTTCAGAAGTTCCCAATTTAGACAAACAGGGATGCTGATTTCCATGGTCGATTATTTACATCATGAAAAAGATTTGAACACTACAGGTATGAAAATGGTGTTAAAGACAATAAAGACGAAGCTGCAAGAAGCCACGGTTGTATGTCAGTCAGTGTCAAGATAGGTGTATGTTGGTTGTGGTAGCTAGAAAATGCTCTTCCGAATAGTCATTGGCTCAGGCACTTTCCACTTAAATATTTTCCTTATGGTCCCAATGAAATCAGAGAGCCTCTTTGCTCTAAGAAATAGCAACCACTCCCTCTGTTATCAAATCAAATAGATTTTATTTTAGAACGTGTGCAATCAAACTTTTCAAACTTTCACCGCTAAAATACATGAAAGTACTTAGATTGACCACATGTAAATAACATTAGTGTGTTTGCCATAAAAAATACTTCCATAATGCTATTATTTAAAAAGATTATTAATATGTTATCATTAAATTATTAGTCAAAGATGTACACTGGACATGTGTCAATTTCTAAGATGACATCTATTTAGTTGCAGAGGGAATGAAAGCAATGTCCACAAAGAAAATACAAAAGGTAATGCAGTGTAAGGCAATAAAAATGACGACTATCTTGCAAACTAGATGGCAAAGCTAAAAAACTAATGGTAGGGCAGAATGAGTCCAGACAGGACCAATCACTAAGCTAACAGTGGGAATTTAAAGAGCACAACGGCTATACAAGATTAAAGACTGTGATCTGGATAAGGTGATTACAGCATGCTTGACTATAGCTGAAGGGACGAACAGCTGAATTATGAAATTGGTCTGTCCAGATACTATTAATTTCCGAATCCATATATAGTTCATGCAACACCCACAAAACAAAGTACAGGTTGCATTCTGAGTTTAAATTCAACTACAGAAGCAAAGCTCACTTTAGTTACACATTTGTGACTGTCTTCCAACTCTAGATAAATTCTGCTGGTGCCAAACAGCACCTACGAAAATCAAGAGAACAGCATTCCATATGTCTAAACACAAGTCATATTTTGAATAGAATTAACAGGACTTGCTAATGATGGTTTTCGCTAACCAAACATATGCATAATAATGAAATGAAGCGCACAAGGAAATAACCTCTCATACAAATGGAAGTATTTTCCCCCCTAAGACAGCATGCTTCAGCATGTCCTAGAGACCAGAGGGATCAACTTTTACTTATACTATAAAACGTGTTTGATGGTTTTGGTAATTCTAGGGAGTGTTCAATAGTTCCACCAATTCTACAGAAAAGGGACCAAAAAAAAAACTAATAAGCACCTCCATTCCCAGTCAGTTAGCCCCAAGGTAGCGAAAATACCAAATTCCAATCAAATTTACGGTTAAATAACTAAATCTCCAACAGGCAGCAGCAACACACCGAGTTGTTACTCCGCCGCGGCCACCCCCGGCGCCTCCACCCGCCTCCAGCGTGGGCGTGGCTGCAGGACGAGCACTGCGCGGTGCTGGCGAGCGCCCCCGTGAACGCGCGCGGCGCGTTCCAGGCGCAGGAGAGCACGCTGCATTCGTACGGCCTCCCGCCTCCGCCGCCTCCCTTCCACGAGGCCCTGCACGAGCTCACGCACTCCAGCGACAACCCTACGCGCACACGCCCACAAACACATACGCCACGGACAACACATCAGGCCATGAAAAATCCAAAACCCAACCCGGGGTAGAGCAAAAGCTGCAACGAATTGCGGGGCTAGCGAGGGGACGGGGGCTACCAGACACGGCCGCCGGCGAGGGCTGCATGGCGCGGCGCCGCGCAATCTCATCAGCGGCGCGGAGGCCGGCGAGAAGGTCGTTTCCGTCGTCGTCTAGGACTCCGGTAGGGCACGAATAGGGCAGCCGCGAGGTCGGAGTGGAGAAGAAGGGCTTTGCCGAGGAGGAGAGGAAGAAGGGATGGAATATGGATAACACGAGACGGAGGCCACAAAAACGCAGGGGCCGTGGTGAAATAGGTGGGCTGTGGGCAAACCTGCAGGGGAGTTTTCGCCCTTTTATTTATGGGTTAATTGGATATATACCACTATAGACCGGTTATTCAAGATTTGTCATCGTTTTTTTACTTGTTCAAACGATGCTATTACGAAATCGTGCTTATTCGAAATATGCCACCGCTCGTGACACGTGTCTCGTCCGATCAAACCGAGCGCAGGACTTAGCCCATTCGGACGATTTTGCCTCCGCACCGACCGGCGCGCAGACTCGGCTCTTGGTCCCAGCCAGTCAAAGTGAGGGGCAAAATCGTCCGAATGGGCTAAGTCTCGCGCCGGTTTGACCGGACGGACACGTGTCACAAGCAGTGGCATATTTCGAATAAGCACGGTTTCGTAATGGCATCGTTCGAACAAGCAAAAGAACGATGGCAAATCTCGAATAACCGGTTCCTACAGTGGCATATATCCAATTAACCCTTTATTTATCGTTTAGCCCATTTTGTTTGTGAGTAGTTTTTATCCGAACGAAATTACTGATTAGTCATCCTTTCAATCGCTCGCGAAAGAATGGAGAGGCGGTATATATCTACCTATCGTAGTATAAGAATATATCAAATGTACCTATTGCAATATAAAAGTACAATAGATGTCTGCTATGGTTGAGAAAAAATTATATTTATAATTTCGTTTTGATGTAAATTAAACTCGCAAAAAATTAGGCTAACGGGCCATGAAAGCCGGAGCTTCCCTCTAGGCTTCCAGCTTACCTTGCCCCTGCCGTCTTCGGTTTCTACCTTTTTTTTTCACCCCTTTTTTTTCTATTTTAGTCTGCTGTGAAATTTTGGAGGGTTTTTGTTGGATCTTTTTGTTGAGGAACCTCGCTATCGAATAGTCCGGGGTTCCCGAACAGATCTGAAGTGGAGAACAGAAAGAGAGAGAGACACGTGTTTAGGGAGAGCAAAAGCGGAAATTCTTTATTGCTAATGAATTACGTGTACATGGGGACCCCTCCTCCTTTATAGCGCTCTCTAGGGTTTCGTGATTAGGGACCACATGGGCCTTGGTGGGCTTTCGTGGTTTCTCAACACTCCCTGGGCCCTTTGTCATGAGATGCATATGCCTCATTAAAACTCCGAAAAACCCAGTGGAAAAATACTTGGAGAAAGAGTACATAGCATACGCTACTATGTTGCACGAATTGCCTCGTTAAAACCTTACGCAAGAAAACTTCATGAAAAACTTGCTAAGGAAAAGAGTACAATTCTCCCAACTTCAATTGCTAATCTTCGAGATTCATGTTGGGTATTCATAATTCATGCTCAGGATTCATGTGGGAGTATGTGACATATCTCCCCGAAATCTGCACTTCTAAGTCTCATCATCCCAATTCCTTTCACGCACCTTTCAAAGGTAGATGCGGGAGTGATTTAGTGAACAAATCTGCAAGATTTTCACATGACTTAGTATGCAATATCTTGATCTCGCTCATCTTATGCAATTCATGAGCATAGAAGAACTTGGGGTTGATATGCTTCGTGAGATTGCTCTTCACATAACCCATTTGTGCTTGGGCAACACAAGTCGCATTATCTTCATAAATTATTGTAGGAGTTTGCTCAATGTTCAAAACACATGACTTACGGATGTGGTGAACCATTCTTCCGAGCCATGCACATTCACGAGATGCTTCATACAAAGCGATGATTTCCGAGTGGTTTGTCGACGCCGAGACAAGAGTCCGCTAGACGACTTCCAAGAAATTGCTGTTCCTCCACATAGGAAAACATAGCCGCTTGGGACTTGCCAAGATGCTGGTCCGATAGGTACCAAAGATCGCGTAGCCAACCAAATTCAATCCATTGTTTCTTCCAAAAACAGATCGAGGTCTTTGCTTCCTTGGAGGTAACTAAGATGTCCTTGATCCCTTTCCAATGCCTTTTGGTGGGTTCTCAGATCAGATCGAGCTAGCAAATTCACAAATAACGCAATGTCCCGCCTAGTGCTATTTGCAAGGTACATGAGCGCCCAATTGCACTCGATATGGGAATTCTCGCTCCCGTGACTTCCTCCCTCTTCTCTAGGTCCAGTATGGGTCTAGGTCCGCTGGAGTGACCTTCCACCATTGGAGTCTTTGCAGGATATGCCTTTTCAAATCCAAACCTTTCCAACACTTTCTGCGTGTAGGTTGATTGATGTACCAAGATTCCTCCTTGGACATGTTCAAGCCGCAAGCCTAAACAAAACTTGGTTTTACCCAAATCTTTCATTTCAAACTCGGACTTCAAGTATGAGCATGCCTCTTCAATTTCTTCATCCGTCCCAATGATGTTCAAGTCATCTACATAGACGGAGATTATACGTAATCCATTCGGGATCATTCAGATAAACACACATGGACAATCTTATTTGCTTGTGTAGCCTTTCTTGCAGAGAAAGTCACCTGCGATTGTACCACATTCTTCCCGATCGCTTCAAATTTCATACAAGTGATTTCTCCAATTTCACACTGCATGTGTTTCTATTTGCTCCATCTTGGTTGGGATAGGAATTCCTTCCAGATTTCATGTATATCTCCGAATCCAAGTTTCCATACAAGTATGTTGTGACAACATCCATTAGCTTCATTCTCAACTTCAAGTTGATCGCCATTGAGATCAAATATCTAAAGGTAATTCCTCCCATGACCGGAGAATAGGTTTCTTCATAATCAACTCCGTGACGTTGAGTGAAACCTTGAGCTACAAGCCTTGCTTTGTACCTTACAACTTCGTTGTTTTCATTTCTCTTAGAACAAAGACCCATTTGTGACCTACGGGTTTATATGGGGAGGTGTGCGATACGGCTCAAACACCTCTCTCTTGTTCGAGAGACTAACTCGCGTGATTGCCTTTTTTCATTCTTCCCAATCTAGCCTTTTCTTGCACTCTGCGAGAGATGCGTGCTCGGGATCATGATCAATGATCGAGGCAATCTTCTTTGCAAAGTATGCATCAACGCTGGTCGTTGCTCTATTCAGGATTCTCCTGTTATTACAAAGTTTATGGCCATTTCTTCATGGGGTGCTTCATGCACTTCTACTTGCTCTTCGCGCTTTTCCTATCGCAGAGCAAGTTCCTTTAGCTTTTCATCGCCTATGTGCGCACACATTATTTCCGCGACTTCGCAGTGGAAGATTCAAGTCCGAATTGCCTTTCTGTTGGCTTCTTTCCAGCTGTGTCTCAACTGGCTCCCCTTCTTTCCTTGGGGCATTTTCGTGATTGGTTGTGGTAAGTCCTCTCGCCCGCTTTCTCCAGACGCCTCCGGTACTTTGGGTTTGAGGAGCCAGTTTCGTTCTTTTCTTTGAGGCCTCTGAACAAGTTGAGGATACCTTCTATTTTCTTTGGTATTTCCACCCTCTCGTGCATTCCTTGCGGGTACATGCGACTTAACCACGCCTTCAGATCACAAAATGATCAGCAAGTTCATTTGCTAAATTCGCAAATCGATTATCTTCGGACTTCTTGATTTGCTTCATTAGTGCGGGGTCATGTGCGGGGATCCGTGGAATGCCATATGATTTCACGGCATTTTTCATCCAAAGGTTGATTTCTCCCCTAATGACGGAAACGATCCTCGTCAAAGATGCAATCGAACCGGTCAGATGCAAATCTCCAATATGGGTTCCAAATACCGATTATGGATGCACTCCCATAACCAACGATATCCCGGACTTGCATGAGAGGGCCCATTGCGATCACGAGGGGTGGTATAGGTACATATACCATACACCCAAATTTTCTAAGATGGGAGATCTTCGGATGATCCCGCACAAGCCGCATAGGAGAATGGATGATATAGGCCGACGGTCCAAATTGATAAGAGTCATTGCGTGCGATCGCGTGTCCCCAACAAGTGTTGGGCAAGTTACAACTCGCAAAGCGGTCCGCAATGAACTTAATCCTCTTTATTAGTGCTTCGCTAGTCCATTCGCGTATGGACGCGGCGTGACGGAGTGCTCAATCGCTATCCCCGCTGTGCAATAATCATCAAATGCCTTTGAAGTAAATTCTCCGCATTGTCCATTCGATGGACTTCACGCGATGATCGGGAAAGCATTCTTAATTCTTATGATCTGCGAGATCACTTTGCAAAAGCATGGTTTCTTGTTGACAATAAGCATACATGCGACCATTTCGAGGAAGCATCGATGAGCACCATAAAGTATCGAAACGGCCCGATAGGGCTGAATCGACCGCAAATATCCCCGGATGCGCTCCAGAATGCAGGATTTCACTTTGCACTTTCATGACAGAGGGTCTAGTTATTAATTTCGGTGGCACATGCAGGCACACAAAATCTTCATGATTCGGGAAATTTTAACGTTAATGCCATGACCTTGTGAGTTGTTCACTATATTCTCATCATTCTAAGACCAGATGACCTAATCTACCATGCCATAAAGAAAATAACTCGTAGCTTCTAAAAAGTCTTCAAGGAAGTATACACTTGGTGCATGAATATTCGTGTAGTACAACCTGCATTCATATGAGGGACATTTTTCTAATACCATTTTTCCACATACCGCGTGCTTCACAATGCACAAGTATTCTTTGCCATTTTCTTCATTGGTTTCTACGTGAAAACCATTGGCGCGGATGTCTTTAAAGCTTAAGAGAGCGCGTTGATTCCGGTACAAAAGGGCTTCTTCAATTACCAAAGTTGTACCCATAGGCAATATAATAGTGGCTCTTCCCGAGCCGATTACATATGAGTCGTCATGATCGTAGTAATCTTTCCAAATTCTTCGTGATCGATCGGAAATACTTAGACTCTCTTAAGATGGTATTTGTTGTGCCACTATCAACAATGCATATCTCTTCCATTTGGGCGCTACACGATTTCTAGATAAAAGAAATATAATTCCAATCAAACAGAGGCAAAATAATTCAAATATTGCTTGTAAATGAAAGAATATCGAATAAAGAATAAATTGCATATTTATTCATGAGAGAAGTATGCTCTTCTAGAGCTTACTATTCATTATTCAAAAGAAAATGCTAACAACCATAATCTAAAAAATGCGATTCATGCATTTAAACGGCGTGCACGGTTTGATCGCTCGCCGATGGTAGGTTTTACGTCCCGCGAGGACCCTAGACCAATCGCGAGATGGAGCTTCTTGCCCCAAGAACTATCTTCACATCCGATGCCCAAGTGAGGTAGTTCTGACTGCGGGCCGCTTCTTCAAACTCACGATTCACAATTCATGATGCATATCTTCAAAATTCGACATTAGATTATCAAGTGTAATCTTAATAGAAAATGGTTGCAATAAGCAAAAATATTTAAGCTTGAATTTCCATGCATTGCAATATACAAAATAAAGCAATAACTTCAAATTCATAAATAATATTCATAAAACAGAGAAATAAAGCTAGAAAATTAAAACCAGAGCCAAATAAATCTTCTTGATTTTCCGCAATTTTTAAAATTTTCTCGCAATTTTTTTTTCTTTTTCCTTTTCTTCTTTTCTTTCACCTTTCTTTTCTTTTTCTTCTCTGCTTTTTTTCTTTTCAATGAATCCGCCTTATGGGCCTTTGGCCCATTTTGTCGCTTCACTTATCCTTCTAGCAGCCTAGGGTTCCCATACGCTCGCGCCGCCATTCACATGCCGCGCGCCTCCCATCGCCTCGCCTCCCGGGCCTGCGCCTGCGCCAAGGCCAAGGCCTTATACGCTCTTTGCCTTCTCGTTCCTCTTCCTTGCTTCTGCTACCGAGAAGAAAAAGGCGGTGGTCGCTGCCACATGAGGCGAGGCCGGATGCGGGCGGCCGCGGCACGGTGACGGTGAGTCCCGGCGAGGCGAGGCGCGGCGAAAACCCATGCGAGGCGGAGGGTCTGGGCCACGACCGTGGCGGCGATGCACACGCGGGCGGAGGCCGAGGTTTCGCCGAGCCGAGCACCGAACCGAGGCGGCGACGCCGCGAAGCGGTCGCCGAGGCCGAAAGCGCAAGGCTCGAGCGGCCGGAGATGCGGCGGCCGGGCGGAGGCGGGAGCGCATGCGAGCCGGCGGCCGAGGCGGCGGCTACATGGCGCCGGCACGGCCTGGAGCCGGCAGGCGGCCGAGGCGACGGCCGGCATGGCGGAGCCGGGCACATGCATGGCGGCGGCCGAGCGCGAACGGCAGGGCCAGGCCGAGCGGCGGCCGATAAGCCGCGCTGCGGCACCGACCGAGGCGCAGACGGCCGAGGGTCGGCGCGGCGACGGAGCGGGCGCGGCCGAAGCGCCGGCGACGCGGCGCGACAACTTCAGCCGGCCGGCGGCAGATCGCCGGGCTCTGTGTGGTCGCGAGCCGCGGGCAGGCGGCAGCGGCGGCGGCGGCCGGCAGAGCTTCGCCGGACCGATCGTGGTCGCGGGCGCGCGGGCTGCGACCTGGCGGTGCTTCGGCGTACTGGCGACGGCGGACGTAGCCGGCTTCGAGCCGGCGGATTCGAGCGACGCGCGACGCGAACCGAGATCGGGTGGCACGGCTCGGACCAAGGCCGGAGGCAGACGGACGAGGATCGAGGTCGGAGGCAAAGGCGGCGCGCGTCGCGCGGCGGTGGATGTGGGCTGTCGGCGACGCGCGCGGCGAGACCGAGCGCGGCGGCTACAGGCGCGGACGGCCGAGGCCGCGGGTTGCGACGGCCGGGCCGACCGGTCGCGAGCCGGGCCGAGCCGGCGCGCGGCGGCGAGGAGGCTAAGGACGACGCCGGCGGCGGCGATAAGGCCGAGGCTGGCCGTCGGCGGCAAATGACCACCGGCCGGGCGGCTCACGGCGAGGTGGTGATGACCGAGATCGAAGCGGCGCGGCCGCGAGCCGAGGCCGAAGCGTGTCTCAGCGACGGCGACAGTCGGGCTTCCAATCGGCGAAGCGCGGAACTAAGGCAGCGACGGCGGCTTCGGTGACTTCGTGTCGTGCACGCGAACCGAGGCAACAACGGCGCGCATGCCGCGAGCGAAGCCGAAGCGCTTTGTTTTTTTTTTCCGATGTAAATATGCTTCATGTGTACTGTTGTTTCGTGTCGCTAGTAGCTTGCCACATGACTAACGCAATACCGATGCGTAGGTTAGATGCATGCATAGAAACAACATGCGCCTAGATTCAATTTCCAAATTCTACCTCTTCTCACCTTTTCAACTGATCTCCTAGAGCTTCGCCGGTCGATAACGTGTTGAGGAACCTCGCTATCGAATAGTCCGGTTCCCAACGATCCGGCGGAGAATGTAAAGAGAGAGAGACACGTGTTTAGGAGAGCAAAAGCGGAAATTCTTTATTGCTAATGAATTACAGGTACATGGGGACCCCTCCTCCTTTATAGCGCTCTCTAGGGTTTCGGCATTAGGGACCACATGGGTCTTCGGTGGGCTTTCAGGGTTTCTCAACACTTTTCTGGCTTCCTGGCAGGAATGGTACTGTAGTACTCCACTCCACTCCACTGGTAGAAGTAGAACAGCTCATCACCTCAGCTTTTTTTTCACATTAAATGATGCTTGTGCTAAAGAAATTCATAAGATTTTGTGTGTGTTAAAAGTGTAAACATTGATGGGCAAATTGCAGTGCACGTCTTACTCGTGAGCACTACGGATATATTTGTAACTCATTTTTATTAAAAGGAGAGATAGAACTAGGGTTTTAAAAACCGACGAAAACAGCAGAGCTTACCATTGCGGTTCGAGATTCAAAATCGGTTGGTAAATCGGCCTAATTAAAAAAATTAAAAATTTTGGAAAAAATTATGCGACGTAAACCGTTGAAAACCTCTCAAAAACTGTTTTAAGGAAACATTCAATTGGTCGGTTGGTTTTCAGTGAAAACCGAACTATTTTCGAGTTTTTTTTATTTTTTTTTTCAAATTTTTTTATTTCTTAACCCTTCGGTTTCTGACGATTTTCGACGGTTTTCAAGCGGTTTTTCTCGATTTTTGAATTTTGAACAATTTTTTCAAAAACGGTTTTTGAAACCCTCGATAGAACCATATGAAGGCTCGTGATTTTGATCTCGACATATTTGATGTAGCGAATCTGGTGATAAATGCCCGTATTTAGGCAATTATTTTTCCATAAAAGAAAATCAAAGTTGAAGGGGGAAATACTTGTATAAACAATTCAATAATTCAAATTTTGTGTGCATTTCTCATTGCCTTTTGTATTATTTTGAGTAATGAACGGGAAGAAATGATATTTTCCACAATCACAAGGCCGTTTCGTACGACAGTTGTCTGCTAACAATAAAATGCCTACCCATAGGACTTACCATATATCAATACAAAGCCTTATCATGTCTTGGATAGCTAGGTGGACTTGATGCTCACCTTTGTTAACTACTACAAAAGAAATATTACCGAACCAAGGCTGTGTTTGGGCGAACTGTATATTTTCTATAAAAAAAATACTTTGGGTTTTTAGACTGAAAAAACAGGCGTAGTACATTGTTAAGCTACAATATTTTATTTCCTGTCATGTGTCCGGATACGAGACTACTCCGATGTATTCCGCTCTTTGAAAAAACTCATATACACTAATATCCAGACGATTGACTGTGGCATATCGAATAGCCTAAATTATTTTGTTTTTGCTGCAATAGTTTATTTGTTTCTTAAGCGTTTAAGGTATAGCGGTGTAAACTTTGACCATAAGGTCCGTTGCTTTATTTAATAATAATTTACTATTTTCTTAGTTAATTCGTTATTTGGTATGGTATTTTATCTATGTTACCACTGTGTGCATTAACGTGACATGAACAAGTGCAATATACACAGAGAGAGTTTCGAATTCATAAATCCGGGTCCCGACACACCGGTGCCTAATTAAACATCGATGCTACAAAATAAGCACCTTATCTGTTCTATATGGCAAAAAAGTTCAGTTTTTCATTTTAAGCACATGCATTGTACATACTCTTAGAGCTGCGAGTGTTTGTAGTTTAAAGCTAAAGCTGTACAGTGAGGAGGATGGACAACAGGACAGGTGTCGCTGCCAAGTGTGCTCTGTAGTTCTTAGATTTCACATTAAAGTATATTATCCATCTTTGTAAACTTTCGGCATGCAAGTCAAAAGTAAAAGTTTTCCAAAATGGCCGGACAACTTCTTCTGAAGTTGCCTAGTTGGACAAACACTCCATGAATGCTGACATCCATACATGAAGTCATGGATGCAACATAAACTTGATTGCAACTGGGTGTCAATTGACGGAGCGTCGAGGGAACCTGGTACAACAAGCACTACGTCGATCCGATCGTAGTTAATTTCGTCAGATCGTAAAGCGACCTACCGAAACCGAATCCCCTAGCGTAACGCCAGTGCTTCCCCCAGCAAAGGCTCGTCCATGCGACTAATTAATTTGCGTCTTTTGAGTCTCGTCGACCTCGTATGTTTAGTCGCCCTAACACTGACAGTGACAGGCTATTAGATTCGGAATCTAGGAGCAGTGGTATGATCTGCATGAAATCGGATGCTAATCAAAGTCAAAAGATCCTTCGTTAGTGGTCATCTTTCTACCTGCATGAGCATGACACGAGGCAATAACCCTAGATTAACTCCCCCAAGCTAGCCACTTCGCGTTGACTAGGGCAGGTACACTAGCACAAGAGAACAATAAGGTAAGCAGCACTTTGGTATATATGCACAGGGTACATGTACAATCTAATGAAGCTAGAATCTGCTTACCACAGCATGACAGCAATTCTAGTAGTACATGCGTCTATTATGTCCTCAAATGATATAACCAGGTTTAATTCCCTATAAATATGCTAAATAAATTTTATTACGTGATCTAATTCGCACGCCGAATTGGCAAAAGCAGTCCTGCCAAAAAGAACATGTTTAGGGCTACCCCAACATTTAGTTAGTATAGAAAACTTGTGGAAGATAGCACCACTCCTGGAAAAAAAAACACTTCAGCAATCTATTATGAGTATAGCCTAAAATTTGGAGGTTCCTGGTCATAAACCCCACGTAAAATTAGCAGAGGTAGCTTTCCCTAGCTCACGAAATAGGAGGAGGACCGAGTAGATCATGTTGTTCTTAGACCTCGAAACAGCCTTTTTGTTATGAAAACAACATTTCTTGTTTCGGCAATCAATATATGTGACTGGTCCAAATACCAAGCATCATTAAAATGTGAGGCCACAAGTTCCTTCTTTTACAACATACTTTGGTCAAAACCAAGATTTTACACTCAATACATATTGCTCAAATGAATCCACAAATAACTAGAAATAACCATCAGCTACCCACAAGTACTAGAAAATCCCGAACATTAGCTTATATCTGCTCAAGGATAATAGTAGCTTTCATCTGCCCAAAGCACTACCTACATGATGCATGGAAGGAAGAACTGATATCTTATATAGTGCATGACTGCAAAATAGCGTGTACCAGAACCCAAGTTCTAAACTTCTAATTAAGCAAAGCATTGATACCTGAGGGAGGAAAAATGTTCAAAGAACACTAGCAAATGCTAATGAGCTTTCATAGACAGGAGTTCAAACATTAATCAAGGTGTGAAATAACGCCATCTATGTAAAACTCCTGTTTTTCGAAGAGCAGAATAGTTTTATCTGAAGGTCGTATCAATACCGTTACGTTGTCAAAACATCACATACTTTCCATCCAACCATGAGAAAGGCTGGAACAGAAGACCTCATGCCGTAAAGTAATAAATCTTAAAGTAAGTTTGGTACAACATATGATCATACAAATCAAAGAATATACTGGATGTAAAGATGTAAACCCATGGTTCATAACAACATACTCGCAGATTATTACCCCAAAGCCGCAAGTACTGTAATACAATTCAAGGTAACTCACAGATCTCGTGCCAAGGATGAATTACAGTGGTAGTACATAAGGGCAGTAGAGAAACATCTCTAGCCAGCCATCTTGTTCAGGCGATGAATCGTACTCCTGGCAAGCCTATTCCCAGGGTCAATCTTCAGAACCAAACGCAGGTCCTCTGCCCCAAGCCTATATTTCTCAGAGCTCTCATATAGGAGAGCACGCTGCACTAGCACTGGCACATTCTCCTTATCTTGCTCTAGCACCTGCACGGGGACATGAAACCAGCAAAACTAAGTCATGGGAACACCTCCCTCTATGTCACAAGGTAACAAGCACATTACGGAGACAATGCATCAATACCCTGGAACAGTCGGCGATAGCCTTCTTGTACTCGCCAACCTCCTTGTAAGACGAAGCCCTTGATGACAACACCTCCACAATGTCAGCATCTTTCCCAGTCTTCTCGATGAGTACAACAGCCCAAGACAACCACTTGATGGCATCAGCATACTGCCCACCCTTGTAATTATCCATCCCCTTTGCCTTGGCAGCAGATGCTGTCAACCCAGACGGTGGCGGTGGGAGCCCCTCCAGCTCTGTGGTTGTGCCGCCGCTTTCACCACCACCAAGCTCCCCCTCCACATCCACCCAACCATCCATCTCACCAAACATGTCACCACCATTACCCGCCGCTGAGGCAGTCGGTGCAGCTGTGGTCGAAGCGAACAGGGAGTCTAACGGATCCACACCAGAGTTTATTGCCCCGGCCGCAGGGGCAGGCGCTGGAGCTGGTGCCGGCGGAGGCGTAAAGCTGGAAGGTTTCGTGGCACCGGATCTCTGGAGACCACCGAATCCAGCGTCAGCGCTCTGGAAGCCATCGAATCCGGCGTCAGCACCCGAGCTCACGCCCTGGAACGCCCCGAACCCTTGATCCGACTTGACAGAACCAGCCTGCTTTGCAGAGTTCATAGACCCAGGCTTCGCCGCGAAGGGATCTATGGAGCCGAACGGATCCTTCTTCTGTCCCATGGGCTGCGACGTGGCTGCCGACGCCGTGCTCGCCGGCTTCATCGGCCGGCCACCGACACCGTACCCACCGGAGCCCATCGGCGCCCCGGTCGTTTTCGGGAGCGTGCTCGCCACGCCGCCCATCGAGAAGGGAGAGCTGGTGCTGCTAGGGTTGGGGTTGGTACTGGCCAGCTTGGAGGGCTGTGGCGCGGCGGATCTGAGCGGAGCGTTGAACTGGTCGCGGGAGGAGGACCCAAGCGCGGAGCCGACGAGATCGCTGAACAGGCTGGGGTTGTTGGCCTGGGGGATTCCGAGCCCAGAGGAGGGCGCGGAGGAGGACCAGCTCCGGCCGAAGATGTCTCCGACCATGGAGGTGGGCCCGGATCCCGCCGCGGCCGCCGCGGCGGGGGATGGCTGGTGAGTCCACGACGTCTTGGAGGGCTGGTGCGTCCATGTGGTGGTGGCGGTGGTCGGCCTCGGGGAGGGGTTGGTGGCGGCGCCTGGCCTCTGGTCGCGGAGGGGGCGAGAGCCGGAGGAGCGGGAGGTGTTGACGGCGAAGTCAAACTGGTAGGAATCGAAGGAGGTGGTGGTGGGGCGGGTGGAGGAGCGGTCGCCGGAGTAGGAGTTCATGGTGGCCGGAGACGGGGGAGAACTGCGAGGAGAGGAGAGACGAGGCGATGGGGCGGTGGTTCTCCGCTCTCCCGTCTCCTCTTTTTTATTTGTTTTTTTTCTTTTTCGTTGTCTCGTTGTTTCGAAAGAGAGGTGGGAGCTGCGGTGGGAGCATTACAACAGGTTGTACGTGCCGGGAAGTCTTCGTTGTCGGGCCTGGTTGGGCCTTGTTTTATCTTATGGCTAGTTAAGCCCGTTGGGTGGCTCGGCCCGCCAAGTCTTGCCCAGTCTAATTTCATTTTTATCCTCTCGTAGTCTGCCAATGTACAACAGATTAGCCTCTTTACCTTGAAAAAAAAATCTTATTGCTCGTTTGGAATGTAGGGAACGGAGAAAACTTCCCATGGTTTTTGTGGGGCATGCTGCAACTGTAGAAGAAAAGAAAAACTACAAAAAAAATTTTAAAGGAACAGAACACTTCGATGTTGACTTGTTGAGCAGATTACGAAACGCATTGTCCTGAAGACTCGGGCAGTTTCCAGGCTTCCAGCCGCCGAGCCAACTGCATTCTTACACGCGCGAAGTCAAGCCAGACCTGTCGTTCAACCTTCACGACTTCACTCCGTGGCAGAATCTCCGAGGGCTGGTACCTCGCTATCGAATAACGGGCCTCGAACGCATCTAAAGTCGAACACCTGCGTTCTCGAACGCATCTAAAGTAGAGAATGCAGAGAAAAGAGAGACACATGTTTAGGAACAGTGATGCACTCTTTATCGCTTTCGATCTCAGACAATAGGGACTCCTCCTCCTTATATAGTAGTCGTCTAGGGTTTCGATTAAGGGACCATCGTGGACTTTCATGGGCCACGTGGTTTCCCAACACTCCCCCTTGGGCTCTTTGCCGCATGATGCATATGCCTCATTAAAACTCCAGAAAAACCTAGTGAAAAAAATACTTGAAGAAAGAGTACATAGCATACGCTTACTTTGTTGTACGAATTGCCTCGTTAAAACCTTATGCAAGAAAACTTCATGAAAAACTTGCTAAGGGAAAAGAGTACAATTCATCCAAACTTCAATTGCTAATCTTCGATATTCATGTTGGGTACTCAAACCTCATGTTCAAGATTTATATGAGAGTATGTGAAATATCTCCCCCTGAAATCTGCACTTCTCTAAGTCTCATCATCCCAATCCCTTTTACGCACCTTTCAAAGGTAGATGCTGGGAGTGATTTAGTGAAATCTGCAAGATTTTCACATTACTTAGTATGCATACGGGTTTATATGGGGAGGTGTGCGGCATACGGGCCCAAACACCTCTCTCTTGTTCAAAGAGACTAACTCTGCAGTGATTGTCTTATTCCATTTTTCTCAATCTAGCCTTTTCTTGCACTCTGCTAGAGATGCAGGCTCGGGATCATGATCAATGATCGAGGCAATCTTCTTTGCAAAGTATGCATCAACATTGGATGTTGCTCTATTCAGGGATTCTCTTGTTATTACAAAGTTTATGGACATTTCATCATTGGGTGCTTCATGCACTTCTACCTGCTCTTCGCTGCTATTTCCTATCACAGGAGCAAGTTCATTTAGCTTTTTATCGCCCATGTGTGCGCACACATTATTTCCGGCGTCTTCCTGCAGTGGAAGATTCAAGTCTGGAATTGCCTTTTCCGTCGGCTTCTTTCCAAAGGCTGTGTCTCAACCGCCCTTCTTTCCTTGGGGCATTTTCGTGATTGGTTGTGGTAAGTCCTCTCGCCGCTTTTCTCCCGACGCCTCCGGTACTTTGGGTTTGAGGAGCCGATATCCGTCCTTTTTCTTTGAGGCCTCGAATGTGATGAGAGATACCTTCTGCTTTCTTTGGTATTTCCACCCTCTCTGGTGCATTTCTTGAGGGTACATGCAACTTAACCACGCCCTTCAGATCACAAAAATGATCAGGCAGTTCATTTTCTAAATTCTGCAAATCAATTATCTTCTAGACTTCTTGATTTGTTTCATTAGTGCAGGGGTCATGTGCAGTGATCGCAGTGGAATGACATATGATTTCCCGTTATTTTTCATCCAAAGGTTGATTTCCTCCCCCTAATGACGGGAAACAATCCTCGTCAAATATGCAATCAGCGAATCGGGTTGTATGCAAGTCTCTAGTCATGGGTTCCAAATACCTGATTATGGATGCACTCTCATAACCAACGTATATCCTAGACTTGCGAAGAGGGCCTATTGCAGTCCGCTGCGGGGGTGATATAGGAACATATACTATACAACCAAATTTCCTGAGATGGGAGATTTTCGGGATGACCCCGTGCACAAGCTGCATAGGGGAATAGATGTTGTAGGTCAAGGTCCAAATTGATGAGAGTCATTGCTATGCAGGATCGCGTGTCCCCGACAAGTGTTGGGCAAGTTACAACTCGCAAAGCGGTCCGCAATGAATTTAATCCGCTTTATTAGTGCTTCACTAGTCAATTCGCGATGGACGGCGGACGGAGTGCTCAATCGCTATCCTGTTGCGGCAGTAAGAATCATCAAATGCCTTTGAAGTAAATTCTCCAGCATTGTCCATTCTAATGGACTTCACGTAATGATCAGGGAAAGCATTCTTAATTCTAATGATCTGCGAGATCAGCTTTGCAAAAGCATGGTTTCTTGTTGACAATAAGCATACATGCGAGTATGCGACCATTTCGAGGAAGCATCGATGAGCACCATAAAGTATCGAAATGGCCCTGACAAGGGCTGAATCGGGCCGCAAATATCCCCCTGGATGCGTTCCAGGAATGTAGGGATTTCACTTTACACTTTCATGACTGAAGGTCTAGTTATTAATTTCCCGATGGCACATGCAGGGCACACGAAATCTTCATGATTCGGAAAATTCTTAACATTAATGCCATGACCTTGTGAGTTGTTCACTATATTTCTCATCATTCTAAGACCAGGATGACCTAATCTAAAATGCCATAAAGAAAATAACTCAGAGCTTCTAAAGACAGTCTTCAAGGAAGTATACACTTCGGATGCATGAATATTCGTGTAGTACAATCCAGATTCATATGAGGGACATTTTTCTAATACCATTTTTCCACATACCGCGTGCTTCACAATGCACAAGTATTCTTTGCCATTTTCTTCATTGATTTCTACGTGAAAACCATTGGCGCGGATGTCTTTGAAACTTAAGAGAGTGCGCGTTAATTCAGGGTACAAAAGAGCTTCTTCAATTACCAAAGTTGTACCCATAGGTAATATAATGGTGGCTCTTCCTGAGCCTATTACATATGAATCGCTTCCTGCGATCGTAGTAATCTTTTCAGCATTCTTCGTGATCGACTGGAAGTATTTGGACTCTCTTAAGATGGTATTTGTTGTGCCACTATCAACAATGCATATCTCTTCCATTTGGGCGCTACACTATTTCTAAAAAAAGGAAAATAATTCCAATCAAACAGTGGCAAAATAATTCAAACATTGCTTGTAAATTAAAGAATGCTGGAATAAAGAATAAATTCCATATTTATTCATGAGTGAAGTATGCTCTTCTAGAGCTTACAGTTCATTATTCAAAAAGAAATAGCTAACAACCATAATCTAAAAGAAAAAATGATTCATTCATTAAACGAAATCTGTAAAATATGCATTAATTTCTGCTTCTATGTCATCGACAGAAGTTTTCTCTTCATTTGCCATAAGATTGGCTACAGCATCAATGTCCAGGCTATTTTGTGAGGATGAGACAAGTGGGGTATCTTCATCTATGGCATCATCATCACCAATCTTGGCGAAGTGTGCCTCTGCTGGGGCGTTTTCTTTTGCCTTCCTCTTAGCCTGATATGCTTTGATCACTTCCTTAGATTTCTGACATATCTTCGACCAGTGTCCCCAAGTGCCACACCTGAAGCACGTTTGGTTCTGCTGTCCATACGGCTTGGCGTGCGCCTTTTCCTTGTCATCCTTCTTCACTGGGGCTTTAGACTTTCCCTTGGCCTGAAACCTCTCTTTGCCACCCTGCTTGCCCTTCTTCTATGAGTGGGCTTTTTCACCTTATAGCTATTGGCATTGACTTTTGTGCCAGTGCCCCTTCTAGGTGGCTGCGAGACATAGTTCTTGCATAGAACATCGTCTTGCGATTTCGCAACTTGTATTACATCAATCAGTTCGCTATACTCCTTGTATGTGTCCCGACGATAGTCGCGCACTGGATAGCATTTGGGTGGAAGGTAGAGAGAGTTTTTCAATCTTCTCCTCGTCGCTGATCTTCTTGCCACATAGGAGAGATTGGTACAAATTCGTGCAAGGCGTAATTGTACTCGCCATCTGCTTTGTAGTCGCAAACCTCAGCGCACTCCAATCTTGCTGTGTTTGGGGCAAGATGGTGTACTTGAGCTTCTCGAACCGCTCAAGTGCAATCCAAAGCTCAAGCACTCTCCTCACCATATATTCATTCTTCAGAGTGGTGGGAGGTGGTGCCCGAGGAAGTGCAAGGCTTGATTGTTTCGCTCGACGCAGAGGTTTCAAGGCCCCGCGAGGACCCTAGACCAATCGCAGACGACGAGCTTCTTGCCCCAAGAACGATCTTCACGTCCGATGCCCAAGTGAGGTAATTCTTATCGTGCGGGGCTAGTTCTTCAAACTCACGATTCACGATGCCGGACATCTGCATGATTTCAAAATTCTGACATTAGACTACTGCGTGTAATCTAATAGAAAAAGGTTGCAAAAAGCATAAAGTGCAGAAAATAAATTTCCATGCATACTCAGTATACTAAATAAAGCAATAAATTTAGAAATCATAAAGAATATTCATAAATGCAGATAATAAAGCTAGATAAATTAAAAACAGAGCCAAAAAAATTCTGGAATTTTCTAGCAATTTTACAAATTTTTCTGCTATTTTTCTTCTTCTTTTTTTCTTTTCTTTTCCCTGGCGGGCCTTTCCTTTTGGCCCATAAAGAACCGACGGCTAGGGTTCCCAAGCCCTAGCCGCCAGTGCATCCGCCCGATGCCGCCTGCCTTTCCTGCTTCCTCCCACGCGCCGCCTTTCTTCCGGCTTCCCCTCAAGCGCCAAATGACAATGGGGGGGAGGCGAGGCGGCGCGACGGTCGGCGGCGGCAAAGACATCGAAGCGGTGCTCATGTGGCTTCGAGCGACGCCGGTGCTTCGCGGCGTGGTAATCGCCGAGGCGAGGAGAGGCGGCCGCCATGGGCACGGCGCGGCGCGCTTCACGCGCATGGCCGGGGGTCTTGACGGCGAACGGCGGCGGTTGCGGCGTGGGGACGCGGCGGCTCGCCGGGCGACACAAAGACGCGGTGGCAAGGCGGAGCCGAGGTTTGGCGGCGACGGCCGGCACAGCCGGGCGCCACGGGCGCTGGTGCGAGCACGAAACCGAGGCGATAGTGGGCGCGGGCGAGGCGACGCCGTGTGTGGCACCACCGAGCCTATGGCGGCGGCGATGTCGATGGCGCAAGACGCCGAGCCGGCGCGCGACGGCGGCGTAGCGTGACACGGTCGAGGAGCGCACGTCGGCGGCGTTGGGCACGGTCGATTTTTTTCTCCGATGAATAGAATCGTAGCTTCGCGTCGCATCGAGTAGCTTCGAGCGATTGCCGTGTAGCTTCGTTCCATGTGACGAATACAGTACCAGATGCGTAGGATAGATGCATGCATAGAATCAAGAGCGATTATATTTAATCGTCGAATCCCACCTTTTCTCACCTTTTCAATCTGTTCGCCGGTAGAGCTTCGTGCTAATAACGTGTTAAGGAACCTCGCTATCGAATAGTCCGGGGTTCCCGAACAGATCTAAAGTGGAGAACAGAGAGAGAAAAGAGAGACACAGGTTTAGGGGGAACAGCGACAGAATTCTTTATTGCTTTCTGATCTCTTGTACAATGGGGGGACCCCCTCCTCCTTATATAGTAGTCACCTAGGGTTTCGGCTAAGGGACCATCGTGGGCCTTCATGCACCACGTGGTTTCCCAACACTAACTAATACGCAGCTGTTTTGATGTGCTAGGGGTGGGCCGGGTATGCGGTTAATTAGGTTTGATCTGTTCGGTTTCTTCGGTATAAAGAAAAACCGGTTTTTGAAATCTCACTGCCGAATTAACGAAAGGATAATATCAGACCGAGTCTAATAAGCTGAAGTTAAATCGGTTGGTTATTCAATATTTCAGCTTGCCGAAAATTTGACAGGGTGCGTACTCACTCAAACTGAAATTTTCCAAATTTCCAAACAAAGAATCAAATTTCCAAACAAGTATCAAATCGTGAGAAGTGAGAGCACGGTGCCACTCACAACATCGCACTTGGGTTGCCGCCGTCGCCCATCACCACCATATGCTAGTTTGCTGTATGCCGCTATGCCTTGCTGGTTTGGTGCTCGCCCCTCACCTCCCTCAGTGCATGGCTACGCCCTACGATTAGAGTTTGGTTTGGGTGGAGTGGTAGTGGAGATTAGGGGTAAAAACGGGACGGATAATTCCTATTCGATTCGACGTCGTATCCAAAAAAATTCGCACGGAATTCCATTCTTTAGTACCGATCCGTATCCTATATTATCCGTATCAATATACGGGAAATATGGGTTCGAATATGAGAAGAGCAATAACAACTCCATATTAATATTTGATGGGATATCTGATAAATCAATAAAATGACTATCCTATAAAGCACCAATATCCTTTAATATACTCTATGGTTTTTTAGTCATTGACTAATTTATAATACGAATTTACATTTAATTATATTTATGTTGTTAAGAAGGATAAATAATTCTTTAATAGATACTATAATTTTACACTTTCATTGCTAAAGTTACGTATTTTTTTCATGAGTGTTGGTTAGCTCTTGTTTTGGACTTTGGAGTTCAATCTTGTCTTTGGGCTTGTGTTACAAAAGGACAAATTACAATCTATTCATGTTATGATCTCTTGTGCAGAAGCGGTCAACAGCATTGACAGATTGTGGGTTATTTTATATTTATAATAAATTCGTAGCAACTCACAGATATTTAGCTATAATATATTTTCCTTAAAAGAACCTAATAGTAGTGGTTCATCTACCTATCCCTGCACATCATCACAAAACTATCACACCCCTGCATCCGCTCTCTCCCCCTCCTCTCCCCCCTCCCTTTACGTGCCGATGAATCGCGCTCTTCCTCATCACAACGATTCTTCCACGCTTCTGTTCATGTCACCCACTACATGTGGTGATCACCAGTTCACCACATCACGCTCGCCCCGAGCCACGCACGCGTGACCTCACAACATCACGTTCGTCGTCCCTTGGCCAGCGCTGCCTCTCTCCACCACAGCATCGCCTCCCACGCACCGCCACTTCCACCACCGCGCCAACTCCCACTGACCAATGTCGGTGGGCGAGTGTCTGCAACAAGTTCCGAAGACCAGATTCGGCAACAGTGTGTCTTCCTCGAGCTCCAAGTGTCCGGATATGGCGGTCATGTGTGCTAGAGGCCAGATCCCCCCACCGACGCATCGTTCCCCCTCCCTAGCTCTAGGTGGGCAAATCAGGCGGCGGGCAACGGCGTTAACCCTATCTCAACGTCCTGATGGTCAGACCTGCCCGATCCAGTGACGGTGCTCTTCCCCCGTGTCCCCACCGAGCTCTAGGCAATTGAATCCGGCGGCTGAGCGTCACCTTCGAGCTTCCCGAGGCCGTATGTGTTGGCGGCCACCGTCGACCACGCTTGTGCAGGACATCCCTACCACACACAGACACACTCTCTACCTTCGCTCGGCTCACCGCCGTGGCGCCATATGGCCATCACGCCGGTGCACTCCCCATAACACCGCAGTCGCACTAGCTGTTCGTAACCCTTGCTCCAAACGTCCGTGCCCATGCAGCCCCATGCCCCTGCTGCCACCACACCTCTGCCTGCATCCGCATCCTCCCACCTCTAGCACCGACACTTGTCCTCCTCTGCTCTCCACCATGACATGAGCCGCCTCCGCTCCATAGGCACTACAGGAAACAGGGAATTTAACGTCGGCCATTTTAATTAACGTCGGCCGAAGAATAAGCCGACGTTAATAAGTTAATTAACGTCGGCTGACATGGGACCGACGTTAATTAACTAATTAACGCCGGCTTATTCTTCACCGACGTTAGTTGCTGGGATAGGTATCAAATCGCAGCCCCGCGCCCAATTGCCCCGCTCCCGCCCAATCGCCACGCCGCCTAATTGCTCACGCCGCCGCGCCATGCCCAATCGCCACGCCGCCCACGCCGCGCGCCGCCGCTCCGCGCCGGCGGCGCGCGCCGCCGCCGTCGCCGCCGCCGCTCCTCGTGCCCACGCCGCCCACGCCGCGCGCCTCCTCTCCGCCGCGACGCCCGGCTCCTCCTCCCGCCCGCCGCCCGCCTGCTCCTCCGCTCCCCGCCGTCGCCGCCTCGCTCCTCTCGCTCGCCGGTCGCCCGCTCCTCCGCCCGGCGACGCCCGGCCTCCGGCCGCCCGGCTCCCTCCGCCCGCCCGGCGATGCCCTGCTCCCCTCGCCCGGCTCCTCCGCCCGGCTGACGCCGGCTCCCTCCGGCCCGCCCGGCGACGCCCGGCTCCTCCCGGGATAAGGTACATACATTGAATCATTGCGAAACTTTAGGCATGTGATTAGGAGTTAGGACAAATATGAAATGATGGTGGATAACAAAATCGGGGCATAACAAGTTCCAAGTATCTTTTGTGCTTGCACCACAGCTAAAAAGTTGAAAGCAATGGGAAACAAGACAAGAGCTGGAGATAATATAATGTTGTATGTTTGACCTAGCTTAAGGGAAAGCCTAGCTATGACCCTATCCATGTTTTCTCTACACCATATATAGCATGTAAAAGAGCAAGGCGATGATGCCCTAAACCCTAAGAGGAGGGAGCCCTGTACATCGAATACCAACTTGCATGTTATGGAAGAGGATCTAGTTAGTTAGTATAATTAAGCGGCTCGTGCATGGCACTTTGAATTAATCGTGCAGCAAAGACAAGAAAATTTGTGCGCCACAATGTATGGAATACCACCATATATGCATCTAGCTTGTTCATGCAAAGACACGAACTTTTTAGAATCAACGGATCGAGGGGAGATCCTTCTCGAAATTAAATTGATTGCTCAAAAGACATTACCACACGTAAACCATGCACTGCTTGCATGTCAAGAAACGAAGGACGTATAATGTACATACATGCAGTTATATTGAAAATAATGGGTCTAAAAACAGATATATATATATATATATATATATATATATATATATATATATATATATATATATCACATATCTATATACGGATGCATGGTGTATACTGCATGCAGTGGTGGGAGGAGATCAACCAAGAATTGTTGCGTTTATAGCCGATCCTGTGTATTAGCTACCTCAATATATAAACCGATATGTATCACTACAATATACTTAAAGCCCGATTTGATATCTTATGAATTGTGCCCATTAGGCCGACTCAACCTGAATTTTTATATATAGCTATGCTTGATGGATCTCATTGTTAGAGGAATTTCATATTTTCAATGTGGATTTTGTTTGGAATTTGTGCAATTGTTCTTCTTTGTTGTATACAATCGCATATTGTAAAGGTAACTATTACTTTTCATTTGATTCATCATTACAATCAATGCCATATTGTAAAGGTAACTATTACTTTGCATATTGTAAAGGTAACTATTACTTTTCATTTGATTCATCATTACACCAACGATAAGTGGAGAAGTTAGCTATAATATGCAAATGTCACTTTGCTTTCCTCTCTTGTTTAGTTGATATGCACCTATTGGATAAGTCTAGACAGATTTAGAATTGGATACTTGATGCCATAGAAAGAGATATTGGAGGTTAAGATTGATTGACCCTTCTTGTTTAAAGGCAACTTATGCTCCACAACTCAATTTCAAATTCATTAATCAGTTCTTTAATGTAATCTGACTGAATCGGTTGGTAAGCACTATTAATCGCTTCTTGAGCTAACATGCTTTATTTGGCATCTTTGGAAACTATATAGCGGTTTGAACTCACATGCTTGAGCATTATTTATGCGGTGTTGGTGTTTGATTGTCCGATTGTGCCTTGCGTGTTGATTATAGGAACATGTGTTGATGCTTCAACTGCTCCCTTTTCTTCAATTACCCCAACTACCGCAACCTATTCCCATTTGGGCTCTTGGAGAGTATCGCCATAGTATAGCCTTAAGTATGGGTGACGACCGCCGATGGATGTATGAAGGTTGGGAGAAAAGTGGGGCTCACTCGACTGAGTGGACGGTCAAGGCTACCGCTTTTGTCGACCGTGCCTTCTCTATGTCTAGTCTTCATAAGGTGAAGTGCCCATGCAGCAAGTGCCGTAATTTCCACCCCGTGACAAGAAATCGATGTCTCGCACTGTGTCGGTTCGGTTTCATGCCAAGCTTTGAGTTGTGGGTACATCATGGTGAGTCACGTGCTGAAGGACCTCAAGTTGCGGTTGAAGAGGAAGATGATAGGGCGGGCGATGATAGGATGGATGAGATGCTAGAAGCTTTGCGTCCAGAGATTAACCTAGACTCGGAGGATCCGCCAACACGTGAGGTTCGGGAGTTCTTTGAGCTACTTAAAGCTTCTGAAGAGCTGTTGCACGAACACACGAAAGTGACCCAGCTTGCTTTTGTGACGCGGCTCATGGCTATTAAGTCCAAGTATTTCTTTTCCAATAATTGTTACAATGATCTCGTGGAGTTGATCTCGATATATCGCGCGAATCATAAGATGCCTAGAGACATGTACCAGCCTAAGAAGATGTTGTCCGTCTCGGTATGAAGTATGAGAAGATTGATGTGCAAGGATAATCAGATGCTTTTCTCGAAGGAGCATGAGAAAGAGAAGCATTGCTTAGTGTGTAAAAACCAAGATTTGTCGAGGTGGTGAACGAAGAAGGTGAAAAGTTAACGACCGATGTTGCACACAAGCAACTTCGTACATGCCTCTCACACCTAGGTCAAGCGGTTGTTTATGTCAAAACGAAGTGCTGTGCACATGAGGTGGCACAAAGAAGGTGTGCGTGAGAACGACGGAGTAATGGTGCACCCGCCGATAGTGAGGCATGGAAGGCTCGATAGCTTTGACGAGGACTTCGCGAGGATGCGAGAAATGTTCGCATTGGGTTGGCGATCGATGGTTTCACGCCTTTCAACACAACCGCGATCATACTCGTGGTGGCGGTCTTTGCTATTCCATACAACCTTCCACCTTCCCTTTGCATGAAATATGAGTTTATGTTCCTGTGCCTCATCATACCTCGCCCCGAACATCCTGGAAAGCGTCTCAATGTGATGCTCAAACCCTTGATCGAAGAGCTGAAAAAATTATGGACAGGGGTAGAGGCGTATGACTGCTACAAAAAACTGAAATTCAACCTTTGTGTTGCATATTTGTGGTCTGTCCATGATTTCATGGCCTATGGTATTTTTGCTGGCTCGAGCTGTCATGGAAAGTTGACATGTCCGATCTGTGGTTCGATAATCGATTGTTTTCGCTGTAAATGGTGGAAAGATCATTACGATTGCCATAGCGCGTTTCGCCTTAGACACGCCTTTAGGTTCCAGAGGAATGCCTTCCGTAAGGACACAGCTTGTCGAAAGGGTCCGCCAAACGCCTAATCGGGCGTAAATTGCCGATATGCCGAGTAAATTGGAGGAGAAAGATGATGGGTTTGAAGGGTTTGGAGAGGAGCACAATCGAACTCACATTTGTGGATTATGGGAGCTCCCATATGCGAAGGCCTTGATTTCGATGCACAACATTGACGTCATGCATCGAACGAACGCTGGTGAAAGCATTATAAGCACGGTCATGGATATGACGGACAAGACAAAAGACAACCTAAAGGCCCAAGAGACTTAGCAGAGATCTCAGAATCGCCAACACTTGAGCTCACCGGCAGGGGTAAGCCACGCGCTCCATTTTGCCTTAAACCTAAAGAAAAGAAAGAAGTGTTGAGGTGGATGAAAAAATTGAAATTTCCCGATGGTTACGCAGCGGGATTGAGACGAGCTGTGAATGTGAATACGGGGAAGCTAAATGGGTTGAAGAGCCACGATTACCACATAATCATGGAAAGACTCCTGCCTGTAATGTTTCGTGGGTATCTTAATGATAATGTGTGGAAGGTGCTAGCTGAGCTAAGTTATTTCTATAGACAATTATGTGCTAAAGAAATATCGAAAGACATGATGGAGAGGTTGGAGAAAGAGATACCAGTGCTTGTATGCAAGATGGAAAAAATATTCCCTCCGGGTTTCTTCAATCCAATGCAACATCTACTTGTTCATCTACCTTACGAAGCTAAGGTAGGTGGCCCTGTTCAGTATAGGTGGATGTATCACATTGAAAGAGCTCTAAAGAAACTTCGAGCTATGGTTGGCAATAAGGCAAGAGTTGAAGGGTGCATTGCGTACATTTTCTAAAAGAGATATCATACTTCGAGTGTATACTTTGGAGAGGAACACAAAGTCAATGCTCCCATGATGCGGTACCATGTGGATGAAGAGACACCTTGTAGTGACCTCTGATTTTCCAATGGAGAGGCACTACCGCTGGTAGTTGCACCGCTTACTATTACACTTGGAAGAAAAGAAGTCCGCTTTCTTTGTACATGTACTCCAATATGGAAGAGATGGAACAATATTTCACGTAGCGTTTACTTTGTACATGTCAAACAAGCTATCTTTGCCAAGACATCATTCATTTATGTATCCATTTACGTTTTCATTTACAAAGTGAATTCGATAAGCGAATCGACGCCTATTCACAACCAACCGCCAAGCAACTTAATACGATGCGTCGGGATGGAATAAATGGGGCCCTAATTTCATCACTTGGTTCGAGATCATGTAACACCTTCACATCCTATAATATTCTCGTAATGTTACGTATCAATATATTATAAATCTTATACAACTTCGAATCGTATTTTGTTGGCAGTGCGTGAAATATGGGAATGTCCATGAGGACTTGCTTCAGCTATCCTATGGCCACGTAACTGTTAAAAGCTATGGGCGATACGACGTGAACGGGTTTCGGTTCCGTTCAACCAAATTTGAAGCTGGTCGTCCCCTTGCGGCCACAACAAATACTGGAGTTGTAACTAGGGCAATCGATGCACAAGGGATCAAAACAAATTTCTATGGAATCATTCAAAACATCCTCGAGTTCAAGTTTGCAGGGAATAAGGAGCTGAAAGTAGTCTTTTTCGATTGTGTTTGGTTTGATAGCAAACATGGGACTCATCAAAACCAGTATGGGATGGTAGAAGTCAAACACAACGAACAGCTACATGGCTATGACAATTGTATCCTTGCTCACCAAGTTGAGCAGGTGTATTATATGCCATATCCATGCGCAAGACTGAGTGCTTGGTGGGTTGTGTACAAAGTGAATCCCCGAGAACGGTTACATACTCCTAGTGATGCTGGTTACCTTGATAGCCAGCTGGAGGCTATGGAGGTTGCTGAGGTTTTCCAAGATGAAGAATTGCCAAGCACTTTTGATATAGAGACTGGTCCAGGTCTCGATTCTTTAGTCGGAGACCGTGGAGATATAACGATTCCTGAGAAACGGAGAAGACAACCAATCAAGAAAAAAGTAACATATCATCCCTTAGAAAGAAGGAGACTACATCATCGTGACATTGATGAATTTTGACAAGTAAATTTAAATTTCTGTTTTTAATTCTCTAATTTTGTGTGTTTATTATCTTGTTCGCTCGCTCATTAATATTGTTGTTGTACTAACTTGATATTTTTGTTTCAACAGGATGCCTCGATCGATCAAGCAGCTGGCGAAGGGACTCCTCGGTGGTAGGAGGAAGTCCAGTAGTTCGCGCGATGAGGAGGCCTTGTTTCAGGGTAGCGCTTCAAGCGCAAGTAGACGACGTGCTTTGTTGAGTCAAGCGGATCCTCAGGTAACTAAGCTTTTGATGTGTACTTTGTGTCAAAACATAAATATGACATAAATATAACTGTCTTGTATTATTTCGCAGGATGAGACATCGCCGGAGGAAGAAGTGGCTGCTGCCGTGGATGTTGATGAGGGTCAGGAGGCTGATGTTGATGCAGGTAAACTAGAATGTTATATTCTCTTAATTTATTTGATTATTATCTTCTTTATTCATTCATTATTATTGTTGTTGTAGGTGGGATCAATGAACATCAGGAGGCCGATGTGGGCCAAGGGGATGATGCAGAGAAGAGGACCCAATGGGTGGGGATACGACCGAGGGTTCTACCGAGCCCTTTGAGATGGAGGAGGAGCCATACTGTCGCCTCTCGCAGCGCCTGTGACGGGAGGAGGACAAGGTTGTGATCACTCCTGTTGGCGATAGGTTTGTATTTTCTAAACCATGTCTTATTTCATTTCTTTCCGAATCGAACTATATCATTTATATGTCTTGCGTTCATGGATGACTCGGGTTTGACGGTAGAGGACACCATAGGCAAGTTAACTACGTGCTAGGTAACCTCTGCCGTTTGCACTACCCCGGGTTGGTCACAGCGGCCAATGGCGAGCGATTTGTTGCCACTAGTTGGGATCATTACCGCTTGTTCCTAATGCCGAGCACTTGAATGCTCGAGGCGTTTGGAGTGACTTTTGGGTAAGATTCTCGTGCTAGTTGGTATTGGTTCAACTGTCGATTCTTTACTATTCTAACTATTCTTTGTGATGAACAATTGCGAAGCTGTTACCGCTTGGTTGACAGTGCGGACATGGAGCATGCTCGTAGAGTTTTCCATGTAAATGCACGGCGGGTGACCAAAGATGCATTGTCTAATGCTCGGATTCAAGCAACAAATCTTTACTTGAGGTCCGTAAAGGGCAACGGATTAACAGGACTCGCGGGTCTTCGTAAAGTTACTTGACCGAGGAACAAGACAGGCGGTGTAAAACAACAAATATTGGAGCTATTTGAGTTTAACGTTTCTTGGTAATGTTGTTTTAATGTATTAATATCTTTATGCGGTCATGATTCCATGGTTGGGGACCGCCCGAAGCTTACTGTGCTCTTTGCGGCGTTGGGCTTCACCGAGTTCATCGCCAAGTCAAAAGAACCGAGATCGCCGAGGCAAAGAATCAAAGCACACGATGGCGCCGATGGACATATGCGTAAAGCTAAGCGCATGGTAAGTCCGCAAAATACATGTTACCAAGTATATGTATGCACCTAACTTATGTCTACAGGAGGCTCGGACCGGTGTTCACCGAGTGATATTGAAGTGTACGTGGAAGGTCATAAAGGTCGAGACCCGACACACTCGAGCAAATTGCGGCAATGATGACTATTGATCGGTGGTTAGTGCTCAAAATTTTGATTTAATTCAAATTAAGTTGTTTGATTTGCGTTCCCATTTAAATTGTCCGATTTGGTTATGTAGGAGAAATATGGCGACGAAATGGTCAAGCGCCATGGTGAAGACTATGATTGGAGGAAGGAACCGCTTGACGGCGTGGTGTGCATGCTAGTGGAGGCGTCAAGGCCCATGGACGGTGAGATGTCATACCTTCTAAAATTTCATAAAGTCATAATTTCAAGTGCTCAAGCCTTTGTGATCACGCATTTTGAAGGTACTCCATGTTCACCGGAGTGATCGACTCGGCGGTGGTGCGGTGAGAGGATCTTCTTCGTCCCGAGCTCGGGGTTGGTAGCCGCCGCTCCTCGGCCAGCAGAGTTGGAGGTTACTAGGCTGCGTGAGGAGCTGCGCCAACGTGATGATTATGCGCGGGCTAGTCAAGAGTACTACGCTTCATATAATGCACAACAGCAATCGGCGATTCAAGTAAGTCCGAGTCTTCAATCTATTGCATTTAGAGAATCTATTAATTCAAAATACGTATACATTGTATTTGTAGGCAATGTTCCAGCGATGGGGCAAAACATTGTCTTTCCACCGCTCCGGTACCGCCACCGCCACAATGGGGATGTATCCTCCGACACCTCCCGCAGATCGGCAGTGCTTGTTGAAATGCTTACTTGCTTTACCGAATGCTTACTTGTATCAAATCTGTTTTTGTATCTGTATCTGTTAGTGTTCTGTATCTCTAAAGCCTGATTTGATATCTTATGAATTGTGCCTGTTAGGCCGACTCAACCTGAATTTTTATATATAGATATGCTGATGGATCTGTTGTTAGAGGAATTTCATATTTTCAATGTGGATTTTGTTTGGAATTTGTGCAATTGTTCTTCTTTGTTGTATACAACTGCATATTGTAAAGGTAACTATTACTTTTCATTTGATTCATCATTACAGTCAATGCCATTTGGTATCTGATACTTGGTCATTTTTGTGATTATGTGTCTCGAAACATGGCATAAAGTAAGTGGGAACGAATCTTGCGACACTGGTTGCTCCTTAATGAGCTTCTGTTACTATATACTGTTTACATGTCTTCGCTTTCCTAGTAAATGTGCCGCATACCCGCTTTCCTTGTCTAATGAATATTTGTGTTTTGGTCTCGCACCGTCGGGTCCCGTATCCATCGGGTTCGGTCTGGTCTCAATTTGGACCCATGGGTACTGTCGGGTTCGGTCTTGTCGATATTTCGGTCTCGGTCCGGTTCAACTGTGTTGGACCCGGAGGTACCCGACCGATTGCCATCCCTAGTTCTAGTTAAACTGTAAATGTAGTTAAATTTACTCAATATGGCTACACTTACTAATATGACCACTAAACTTTGTCAAAACTTGTAAATCTACTAAAATTTGATCAATCTAGCTATAATTGTTGCCTTATGTAGGATCATCGGCACATGGGTCCTCGTCTTACAAGATACTCACCGCAACGCTTGCAAAGACCGCAGATCCGTGGTTCGTTTCTTACTTGTTTCCTTTTGGTACATTCATTCTTATATTATTGTCTAATGTTGCATTTTCTTGTGTAGGGAACCGACGGTGCAACCGCCTTTGTCAACGCTCTTTGCTTCCGGATCAAGCGGCGTAACTCCAATCAACCGGATGGCGGCGTAACCCCAATCAACCGGATGGCGGCGATGAGTTGTAGCTTGTTTGATACTTGTGTCACTTTTGACGTGTTTGATTCGAGTTGTACTTTGGATGTGTTTGTAGTTGTGTCACTTTGGCCTTTTTGAATGTTATGACAATTTGGACATTATGATGGATCGATAACTTGATTATATGCATGTTCTTTCTTTGGATTGATTATATTCATGAATTGTATTGTGTTGATGTGTGAATTGTCTGTCAATGTTGATTATATTATGTATTGAATTGTGTGGCGAAGCATGAAAATAGGGTAAAGTTGCCCTAATATGGCTAATTAACGCGGCCTAAACGCGCCGACGATAATTAGTGTCTGGGAAATTTCGCAAATCGTTAATTAACGTCGGCCAGGCCTAGGCCGACGATAATTAGTAATCTGGGAAATCCGGCAAATCGTTAATTAACGTGGGCCAGACCTAGGCCGACGTTAATTAGTCCGAGGCACTAATTAACGTCGGCCAGGACTAGGCCGACGTTAATTATTGGGGTCAGGGCAGTAAGTAACGTCGGCTGCGTCTGGCCGACGTTAAATAGTAATTACCGTCGGCGGCCGACGTTAATTAGTCTAATTAACGTCGATTAACTATCATGGGCTAGCAGCCGACGTTAATTACCCGTTTGCCGACGTTAATTATTACTACCGTCGGCAAACGGCTAATTAACGTCGGCCTTTGGCCGATGTTAATTTGCTGGATTACTGTAGTGAGGGCCACCACCATCAACTCCCAACTCCAGTGTCGACGTTCCCTGCCACCATCCGCAGCAACATTGGACACCTCGCACACGTTTCATGTAATTCCTAAGTGCATGGCACGCACTTGCACAGCGCGGATGCCTGCCGCCATGACGCCGTCATCGAACTATTGGCAAGTCACACAACATGTTGACATGATCCAGTGCTCATCCGTGGACCAGCACGTAGGCCCAGCTGCAAAATAGAAAGATAAGCTTGTTCTCTGTTGTTGTTCAAGATAGCTCAACTGTTTTTTTTTTCAACAAATCGTAACCGAGTATATTTTTTGTTTCATGCAAAAAAATGGCATGCTATTCCTATTGATATTTGTATCGTATACAAGTATATGATTCCGAGTTGGCAGTCACAGCTCTGTCTATTCCATATCCGACACACTTGATGCAGCAACGACATGCTCGCCGAACGTGAATCATGAGCTGTTCTTTTTCCTCAGCATGGTGTAGAACTCCATTGCCGAACTTAACAAGCTCAAGTGATGGAACCATGTAACAAACTAAGGGTCTCTGCGTACGTGCTATCACCTGAGAAAAGGATGCACGTGGAAATCACTAAGGCCAGAGGGGGATCGAGCACTTTGTGCAAAGAAAAGGACGCACATGAACTTTTCCTAGCTTACAAAAGATACCTCTCTTTAACAACTTATCAACTTTAACAGCTAATCTTATCTTATCATGAATTGGCCAACTGAAATTTGTTTGGGCCGGATAAGGCTGACCCAAAGTTTGAATTTCAAAACCTGTAATTAGATGCTATTTTTTTCGAGCTTGCACTCTTAACAGACAGGTGGCCATCATTTGCAACTCATAGATAGCAACTGTACCACTGCACAATTTATCTCTCCCTCACATCTTCTTCATCTGCGTGCCACCAAGAAACCGAGATGGTGATCGGCTGCAATGTGCAAGCATCCAAGAGGGTAATGGTTGCGTCTCCATCATCAGGTTGGAGTGGCACAATTTTCAGCAGGTAGATATTCATTTCCTCTCTCAGTTCCTTTGTGATTACTGCTCGTAGTTTTGTTTTCTTATCCTTCTTGTCTTACGATGCAGATCAGTGCTATTCCATGAGGCTGAGATGGAACATGTGTACCAGACCTATTGGATAATCCACACAAAGGAGATATGGAAATCGCATATACGAAAGGACTCACCGATCAATTAAGCTGTGAGTAGAAGATCGTCTAAGTATTGCATTATATTATTTTTAGCGCTTGTTCTCTCTCAAATTTAATTTATGTTATGTAGGGAACAAAAATGGAGGCGTTATCATACGAACGGCAGGTGGTCTAATTTGATGGTATACTTTGGGCCAGTAAAGTTTACGATTTCGTAAACGTCGGCTTTGAACCCACCGATATGCCAGTTCGTGTGTTCTAGTTTGGAACATTCGAGTTCTATATGAACTTTAACACTGGAACGATGGTAAATATATAGTAAATATATACCCCTGCAAGGCATATTGATTTTCCTGGTCTATATATCCACAGACATCCATGGATTTTCGTGATGTGTACACCCGGCCAGACAAGACTCTAGCAGGTAATTAAGTAGACATTCTGTAAAGATTTTTTGGATCCTTGTGTAGCTTTTCAATCAAATATCCGTTATTATTTGTTTTACAGCTTTTTTAGATGTCATTGACCTGGTCGTGCATGTCAGCGGAATTGAGTACCACGAACCATGGCCCCGTTGGAAGCCAACCAAGGAGATAGCTAGCCCTAATGAATGTTCGGTATGAGCACTGTAAAATGTTTGAACAATTGATGGTTACATACGATTGGTATTTTTGGATTCTCACTTCTTGACAAACGCACAGCCGAGAGTTGATATTCATACGAGTTTGGGACTTCCATGTGGCGCGCCACATCAGGTGTTGGCGTCCAGCAGAGTCTGGCTTCCATTGTTTGGACGCCACCCTCCCGAAGGTCAACATGACTCACTGCTACACAACAGGCAATCTTTGCCGGCTGTTGGAGTCAAAAACTTGATGTAGGATTTCTGACAGCAGCACACCAGACGAACACCGGGTTCAGAGCGTGCCAGTCGATTTGACCTGTAACCGACAAGGTAAAAAATATAAAATTCACACAAAGCCGATCGTGACGATCAATCGGCTTAGATCCAATCAGCTTGAAGCCGATCAAGATCAAGGTAACAGGATAAGTCTAACTAGCCGATTAAGGCTAATAAGAGGATAAAGGCAGATCGATTCTGAAGAAGGCGATGCGCAACAAAATCAGAACAAATCGAACCTGTGGTGTAATTGACGAAAATCAACAATCGGCGATGCGCAACTTTCTTGATCAAGATCGATTACAAATGCTAAATTACAGAAGCTATTCCTAGTCGACAGGAAAAGTAGAAAAAGTAAAGACTGGTTGATTGTATTGTGTTGATGATTTTTTCCGCAGCTCGCTTCGGTCCTTCCTTTATACCTTTGGCCGACAGTGTCCTGTTACAACACGCTTCAAGCCCGTATCCGTATCGGCCATTTCTTTGAACAGTTATTTCCTAAAAAATCTTGCCGTTAGCATAAATATCTCCAAACTTTCTTAACTTGTCTGTTAACGTCTATATCTTTGATTTCATTGCCGATTATGGTTAGATTTGCCAAATTTTGGTGCAAACACCGGCATATCACTACCGGTTGGGCTAGAGTCGACAGTGATAACATATCACTGCCGGTTCAAAAGTCCGACCGAGGGGAGAACTTATCACTGCCGTTTCGTGAAACTAACCGGTAGTGATAACCAGATATCACTGCCGGTTCGGTTACCACCCGGCGATGATATCGGAATTTTCACTACTGGTTTTACACCAGAACTGGCGGTGATAATTATTTTCATATTACTGCCGGTTCTACGCAGAACCAGCAGTGATAAGTATCTTTATATAGGTGGGCGTCCCCTCCCCGACCGAGCATAACAGAAAAAAGCTCTGTCTTTGCTCGGTGGGAATGATTTTTGGTGACTTGCTGCTGAAAATTGTTCCAAACTTTATCTCGTATTTCTCTCCAATGTTAGTAACTTGATCTACATTATATTTGTAGTTAGATTTTACTTTATAGATTGCTCTAGATTTTGATAATTTGTGATTGTATGGCGTGAACATTTTAGGTCGGTAGAGCTAAAATTAAGATATAGCTAATTTAGTGAAATAAATTACAATTCTTATTCATTTTAGTGATTTAGTGGATTTTTAAATAATGAAAATTGCTAGATGGACTATTATATCTAATTATAATTATTTTAAATAATAAAACATTGTTATATGGAATTTTAAAAAGTGAAAATTGCTAGATGAGTTTTAAACAGTGAAAATTGCTAGATGAATATTTAAATAATGAAAAATGGTAGATGGATTTTCCGATAATGAAAATTGCAAGATACATTTTTAAATATAATTATTTACAAATATATCCTTTTTTCAATTATATATTTATTTGATGTATGTTAATTTAATTTATTAGCACTACGTAACAAATGAAATGAATAAATCATTGAAATAATAAAAAATTGCTAGATGGATATTTAAATAATGAAAAAAGGTTGATGTATTTTAATATAGTCAATTTTGGTAGATGGATTTTTAAATCTAATCATTTATAATTATATTGTTGTTTGCAATTATATGCTTATGTGATGTTTATTGATTTAATTAATTAGCACTGCATGACTAATGCAAAGAATAAATTATTTTATGATCATTTTTTTATTTACTGAAATTTAGTTTGATATAATTAATTGTAGATGGACCGAAGGTGGGTGTATAACACGGACCATTGTGGCCCAGAGTTCTTTAACGGTGTGACTTGTTTTCAAAACGCGGCTGCGGCGCACAAGTCGAAGAAGCTGGTGGACATATGTGCTGTTCGATTGTAAAAATGAGAAGTTGTTTTCTACCATAGAGTCGATACGTGCACACTTGCTTTGAAGGGGTTTCAAGGCTGGCTATACCTGTTAGATTGAGCACGGTGAAGATAAGATTGTACATGAAGGGCAGCACATTGATGAAGATGACGGAGACAACGATATGACGGTGGTCGAAGATACGTTCGTTGATAGCCACGAAGACGATATAGATCAAATGTTGCGTGATGGGGAGGGGGACTTCACGAGTGAAAGAGAGTTTCAAAAGTTCCAGCGTATGGTAAAGGACTCCACAACACCATTGTACCCAGGCTGTAAGGAGGAGCACAAAAAACTGCATACCGTGCTTACACTACTGCAGTTGAATGCAAGCAATGATTGGTCTGATAAGAGCTTCTTTGAGCTGCTATGTCTCTTCGGGGACTTGCTTCCAGAGGGTAACGTGTTGTCTGCAACTACGTACCAGGCTAAGTAGGTTGTCTGCCTATTGAGACTGGAAGTACAAAGAATACACGTATGTCTAAACGATTGCATATTGTATCGCAATGAGTTTGCAGACTTGCTTGCGTGGCTCTTGGTCCTAGCCAGGCCAGGTGCGGAGGGGCAAAAGCGTCCGAATGGAAAGAGTCCTGCGCTCGATTTGGCCGGACGGGACACGTGTCGCGAGCGGTGGCATATTTCGAATAAGCGGGGTTTCGTAACGGCATCGTTCGAATAAGCAAAGGAACGATGGCAAATCTCGAATAACCGGTTCCTACAGTGGCATGTATCCAATTAACCCATTTTATAAACATCTAATCCAGTTCACATATATTATTGTGTAAATATTTTGAGTCCTACCCGAAATGCAGGGCATCAGAGTCCATCTTACGGTAGTCTAATGTGCTTAGGGGAAGTGTAAATGCACTCTATAGTTTATATTGCCCATTTGGACACGTTGATGGAGCTACTTGTAAAGTCACGTACAATAACATGATATCAGTTGTCTATATATTTTGTCACGTAAATTTCTTGTTAACATGGGAGAGAGAGTATAAAAAGTACTATTTTGTATTTATTGGACACATAGTAAAGTTCATATGTTCTAGGTCAGTGTACACCTGATGTGATGGAGTTGATGGCCATATAAGGCAAACGGGAAGATAGCCAAGCACGACGTCTCACTCAACGAGTGGCATGGCGGAGCGTAAACTAAGTGCGCAGGTTTGATATCGGTGAGCATGTACTTTCTAGTCTCCATTCTCCACTTTTTAGCATCTCCGTTGTCTCCCCTTTCTATGCATATGAGGATCGCAATGGCATCGGCTGTAGCGTGAGTCACAGCATGCCGCAGTGTCGTGGCAGGGCGCCATACTGCGTACCGACATGCCTTGCTTGCTTCGGACCCATCGGGCCTGTTTTGTGCCGTCGGCCTAAGCACGACCCATGGAGACGTGCCGTCCATCGTGCCAATCGTGAGCTCCGTTTCGGCTCTATCATTCGTGCCGTATCGATCCGATACTCACGTATATGTGTGATGCCGTGCCATGAGACGGACCTAAAAAAACCCGGCCTAGTGCTGAGTTCTAGGAACTAGAATGGTTTGATTTCATATATCTTCAAGACAATGACAACACGAAATTGATTTTTGAAAATTGTGCAACCAATAGATAATTGCAGGGATAAAAGGCTTGTCTTCTCTCTCAAGAAGGCAGATAAGAAAAGGATGTATAGTGTCCTACTTATCCAAAAAAACTACATGACACAACAAAAGAGCTGTTATAGAAATGGACTATATATGTACTAGACACACAATTTGGATCCCTATCTTCAGCGATAAATTTCATCCTATCATTATACGTTCGAATATTACCTTTTTTTATTCTAGTTTGTATCTTCATTTCTGCTCCAGAGCTATCTTCCACTCGCCACAACGCGATCTGCCTCTTCACATCTTATGCGACGGTCATCAGTCACCTTTTACCATATCGTTGTTATTGTCGTCCTCGTCACGATATTTTTATATCCTTTTTATACGGTAGCAACTTTCGGATTGAATAAGATATTACGAGATGCTGTACGAGGATGTATAGTATAAAAAACAAAGTAGATAAATCTTACAGTAAATCGAAATAATGATAACACAAAATCACGATAGGAGAGAAAAAATTTAACATGTCTGACTATAATTTTTTTAAACACAACCTCAAAAGATTAAGCTATTGTTACCGTCTCATATCTCACAATGAACCATTGGATCTTTATTCTATAAAAAGAAAATAACGTTAAAGAATAAACTAGTATCCCATCTTCTTGTGCGTCCTAATTGCTTCTCTCTCGCTTTAGATGAGATTGTCTATTGCTTCTTCCGAGTGAAAGTAGAAATCTTTATTCGAATAGGATTAGTGTAGAATCATTTAGCCTCACCTCTCCGCAAAAGGATTCGAGTCCCGGTGGGGTACAAGTAACCTTTCTCACTAATCCTATTGTCTCTGTAGAGGAATCCAGAGCTTATCTTGATGAACCTTTGTGGAGGAACTAGTGTCTGCCATACAAGAAAAGCCAAAAAGGAGATTTGCCCAAACCTGAAAAGTACACAAAACCAAATCTGAAAAAACCATGGAATAACGAATTGTTCTTCCGAGATCCCTCGTGAACTCGATAAACATCAAATATCACTGTATCAGTTCCCCTGCCCGTAGAGGATGATCACCTTGTAACTGGCAAAGTAGAAGACGTGGGAGACGAAGAGAGGCGTGAGCAGGGTTTGCAAAACCTTGGAAACCCACGTTTTGAGCCGGTTCGGCAATAAAAATCGCTCGGTTTTCAAATGCAAATTTAAAATATTTAAAGAAATTTTGCAAAATGTGTTAAATTTTTTTGATTTTTTTTGAGGTCATGAGGAAATGATAATTATTCTATAAAATTTTTAGATTATTATTAGACCTGTGTATTTTTAAAAAAGTTTGACAGTGATACTGTTAGAATATATGCTCTTCAATTTATTTTCTATAGGCACAAAATGAAATCTAATATTTCTCAAACTTTTTGTGTAATGTTATAATGTAATTATAATAATGTTGTAAAATTTTCAGATGATGATCAGATATGTGTATTTTAAAAAAAATTCTGAAAGTGCTACTATCATTGTATGTGCTCTTCTGTTTTTAATTTTATATGGGCACTAAATGAAGTCTAATATTTCTAAAAATTTTAGTAAATTATCCTTTGGCACTATTTATGGTTAAATTAAAATTTGAGAATATAATAAATCTTTTAAATATTTATAAAAATCTGACAGTGTCTTTGTTCCTTTTCTTTTAAATGATTTCAAAAATTGTGTAAATATCTATGAGGTGTTTCATAGATTAATTGGGATTGTTTATAATTTTTTTAAAAAAATGAATTTTTTGTATTTTTTTTTCAAATTTCCTTCGGTGTGCTGAAAATCGAAAATTGAAGAAAACCGATCGAAAACCGCTCGCTTTTCGTTTTTCCCCGCCGTTGTTTGACCGCGAGTTCAAAGAAAAATTGAATTCAAACTTCTTCGGTTTCTACCGATTTTCGCTCGCTTTTTACCGATTTTCAAAAATAAAAAACCGTTCAAATTTTGAATTTTCGGTTTTTTAAACCCTAGGTGTGAGCGTGACACAACCGACCAAAAGGTTTTCTCGAGAGCTCTTTTACTCGCGGTTCACTAAATTTAGTGTAGATTATTTTTTTATCCAATAACTCTTGGTTTTTATTTATAATTTATGTGATAATAGAGTGGTAAAAATAATTTTAATAAATCAATAGTTATATCTATATACTATCATTATAATGTGACAGTTACAACGGCCAAAAGAAGCCAAACAACCGTCTGCGTTTCCTTTTACTAGTCGAACCGACTAGGGCCCTGTACAGTTTTATCGAATGGAGAAAACCGAACCAGTCCACCGCGTCTAACTTTGCGCACGGCGCGGTGGACGGGAAGCATGTGCGGTGAATCCTGTAATTAGCATCGTGTAAACTTCGTTCGAGAAGGGTAATTACATGAACGAATTGCTAACTCGTCAAATCACAAGCAAGTGCTTTATGCAGATTTCTTGTTGAGCGGCTGTTGTACATACGCAAACACGCGTGGGGTGGCCAGGCCACAAAACCGCCGTGTCTCGATTCTGGTAGGTAGCCTGGCGGCCGAGAAGTATATATATATATATACCTACGTGTTCAGTCCGTTCCGGCGAGAAGAATTGAAGGAAGCGTGAGCTCGTCGCCCTACGAAACTGTACTACTATATCTCATCAATTATCCTCCCACGTGGCGCGAGAGATATGATGAACGCACGCTCTTGACGTCCTTTTCAGTTTGTTTTCTTCTGAGAACCATCTGGTTGTGGGCCTCGTGGCCTCCTCTCCTTCATGCCCAGGAACCCTACCAAATACTACCTCTATTAAAATACTACCTCCATTACAACCCGGAGCTTTCCCGGCCTTCCGTGCGTTTGAGCCAGAGGGCGTCGGCCATGGTTCACAAAGCCGACGAAAACCGGTCGGATTTCGCGAAAACCGGGCTTGCCGGGCCGGTTCGGCATTAAAAACCGAACGAAAAACCGATTTGATTCAAATTCAAATTCAAAAAATTTGAAAAATTTTATGTGACGTAAACCGGTCGAAAATCGGTGAAAACCGCTCGATTTTCGATGAAATCGAGCGAAAATCGCTCAAAAATTGGCTCTAAGGAATATTCACTTGGTCTGTCGGTTTTCGACCGGTTTTTCGAGGTTTTCGATTTCTTTTGAATTTTTTTCCATTTTTTTTATTTCTTAACTCTTCGGTTTCTAACGATTTTCGAGCGATTTTCGGCTCGGTTTTTCCGATTTTCGAAATTCGAACCGGTTTTTCGAAATCGGTTTTGTGAACCCTGGCGCCGGCTCGGCCGAGCAGAATTTTTTTACGTTTCGGTCCTTTTTTGTGAAGAAAATTACAGATAGATCCTTTTCAGGGAAAAAAAATTATAGAAATGTCCTTTTTGGAAAAGGAAAAACAATAGTTCGCTTATGTCCTTCATGCGTTTTTAAGCGTCGCGTTGAGGTCCTTTTTCAGAAAAAAAAATTACGTTTAGGTCCCTTTTTGAAAAAAATCACAGTTAGGTTCTTTTTATGAAAAAAATTTATACTACATTTAGGTCATTTTTCTAGTTTTTTAGCGTTCCGTTTAGGTCTTTTTCGGGAAAACAAACATTTAGGTCTTTTTCGCCGAATAAATGCGAAAAAAACGCGATTACGTTTGTATCCTTTTAGCCGTTTCCTTGATTTCTCGCGTGAAAAGCGGCACTCACACGTTTTCTCGATTTTCTCGCGTGGAGAACGACGGATCAATTATCTAGTGAGTATTGAGGCACTGAGGAGCCTAGTGTTTGAACCAACCATTCGGTGTCGGTACTCACTAGTTAAAAACTGTACACGCATTATATATTCGGTGTAATAATATATATAGCTACGCACCTCAGTCTTTAATTAATTCTTTAGCATGTATAAAAGACAATACAAATGTGGTGCGTAACTATAATATGTGAAGGTTGAATTTATCGTCTTGTACGGAAAAAGAACATGCTAAATAAAAGCAGCTTTCTGCGGGGCAAAAGAACGAGGAAAAGAAGCGAGGAACTACTGGTGGCTTCGACGCTTGGTTTGCCCAGAACCAAGGCGCCGAGCTGTATGCTCAACTGTCGTCATTAGCGCTACTAATAAAGTTGTACTTTTGAGGTGGGGTCCACCAGTCGGCCACCTCTTGTCCACGAGGGCCGTAAGGAGCATCCCTCCGAGCAACTGACAGCACAATCCCACTCGTCAACGAGACAGGGCCTAGAATTCTTTCCAGACCTCACGCGGCCGTCGCTGCCTGCTCGCGTACGAGAGAACCAGAGCCCAGCCACCCTAGTCACTGGCGTGTGGACCCTGCGGCAAATTGATCACTTTTCTAGCCTCTTTTGCTTATTTTCTTTTGCAAATTTAACTTACTTCCGAATAAAATTACAAATATAATCTCTTTCTACAGTAAAAGGCACCTTTTGCGCACTCCTACCGTAGAAGCACCTCCCGCGCCGCGCTCCCCGGATGTAGCACGGGACATGTGTCGCTACTGTGCTTTCTATGATAAAAAAAAGAGGTTATATTTACCACTCTATTTGGAAGAGAACAAGATTTGCAAAAAAAAAGGGGAACAGGGTTAGAAAAAGGGAAGAACTAGCATCCAAACGTCCGATCTGAGGATGTTACGTCGGACGTTCGGTGCAACATTTTTTTTTAACGTTTGCAACAATTTTTTTCAACGTGTGCAATATTTTTTTCACGCGCACATTTCTACTGTTATCGAAGGAAAATGTTTCACGCGTAGGGAAAAAATATTTTATGTGTATTGCAGCGCATTTCTACTATTATCGAAGAAAAATATTTCATACGTAGAAAAAAATATTTTACAAGTAAAAAAGGCGCCTAACAATTCCGTTAGAAAAATGATCGATTCCATGCGGCACGATTTGAGCACTAGGCCAACGAATTACGCTACGCGTCCACAAGACGCTACACCGTGCGCGTTCGCATCTTATAAAGTTGGGCATCTCCTCTTCCACCTTCCTCAGTCCTCACCACCACCGTCCCACACTCCGCACCGCAGCACGCTCGCGGGGGCACGCACGAGCCGGCAGCCATGTCCGCTACGAAACTGAACCGTACCCTGAGCATCCGCGACCGCGTCGAGGACACCCTCCACGCCCACCGCAACGAGCTCGTCGCCCTCCTCTCCAAGTGAGCGCGCGCCTGATCACCACCACGCGCAATTGTTCTCTCTCTATGTAGGTATGCCTCGCTGACACTTTTGCTTCGGTTGATTCTGCTGTGGCGGCGGCAGGTACGTGAGCCAGGGGAAGTGCATCCTGCAGCCGCACCACATCCTCGACGCGCTCGACGAGGTCCAGGGCTCCGGCGCCCGCGCCCTCGCCGAGGGCCCCTTCCTTGACGTCCTCCGCTCCGCCCAGGTGCGCCGTCGCATCGTGACACTCGACCTGCTGCGGAGGTTTCCCTGAATAATTGTGCTGTGTTGTGTGCGCGTGGGTTTTTTTTTCGCGCAGGAGGCTATCGTGCTGCCGCCGTTCGTGGCGATCGCGGTGCGTCCGCGGCCGGGGGTGTGGGAGTACGTCCGCGTCAACGTGCACGAGCTCAGCGTCGAGCAGCTCACCGTGTCGGAGTTCCTCCGCTTCAAGGAGGAGCTCGTCGACGGCCAGTATGTGCTCCTCCCCTGTCCCTGCCCTCTCTCTGCTTTCACGGGAATTTTAGGGTGTTGTCCAGCTAGGGGTCTAGCAGTTTCGCACTGTACCAGTGGTTGCGCAGGGTTTGGGCTTGTTCGTTTCGCCGCTACTTTAGTGAATTTTTAGTGGGGAGGGGCACGGGGGCAATTAATTGGGCGGTTAATCGTGGTCTTTGAGAGGAGGCCATCACGGAATTAACTTGTATTGGTGCAGTAAAGGTCTGTTTACTGAGTTGCTGATAGTTTGCTTAGCTTTTTTAAGATAATGGAAGCCGGCCTCTGTATTGTAAGATTCATTTATTACAATGTTAAAGACTCCAATTTGGTGGTGAACATGGCAAGTTTCTTGTCCCTTTTTTAAGTGATTCACATCCGAGAACGAAATTAACAAACTTAACAAGGTTATTTTGTTCATTAATATATACGCAATTGGACGGTATAAGTTGGTAGCTTTCAGGATTGCTCTGTGCTACCCTGTTTGAGTTTTCCATAATTTTAATTTGGATTAAAAATGGCAGGTACAACGATCCGTACATACTAGAGCTTGACTTTGAGCCATTCAATGCCTCAGTCCCACGCCCGAATCGGTCATCGTCAATTGGTAATGGTGTGCAGTTTCTCAACCGGCACTTGTCTTCGATCATGTTCCGGAACAAGGATTGCCTGGAACCCCTGCTGGATTTCCTCCGGGGGCATCGGCACAAGGGCCATGTGAGTTGTGCTGCAGCTGTAGAAATTTTGGGAGAAATTTTGGTCTAGTTTTACGTCTGCTGTTAATTTTGGTACGTGTGTGGTTGCAGGTGATGATGCTAAACGACAGGATACAGAGTCTGGGAAGGCTTCAGTCCGTGCTGACCAAAGCTGAGGAGCACTTGTCGAAGCTCCCAGCTGACACACCATACTCGCAATTCGCTTATCAGTAAGTTTGGCCTATCACATTGTGCTTAGTACTTCTCTTTAGCGCTCAAAGGAAGCAGTTTGCCCTTTTACTTTCTTGTAGTTTAATTGGAGGGGCTTGAGTTTCTGCATAAACTACATGTTGCCAGGAGGAGGCATTTTTAGCTTTTCAATTTGGGATGGGTTTTAGCTTTTTCCAAGAAACCCCCTCTAAAAATGACCTTTTGGAGAGAAATAAACTATTAATAACTATACATTCAGGTTGAACTCTTAATGTATGTTGGTAAGTTGAGTGTTGACATGGCACGCCTTTGACCAGTTTTGCATCTGTGTCATGTTATTCAATGATATGTAATAAAGTGCAACATTCATAGAACAAATATAGCTTTAAAGCATATATATACTTTTTGGTAACATTCAGGTTTCAAGAATGGGGCTTGGAGAAAGGTTGGGGTGATACAGCTGAACATGTCTTGGAAATGATACATCTCCTTCTGGATGTGCTTCAAGCGCCTGATCCATCTACACTAGAGACTTTCTTGGGGAGGATCCCAATGATCTTCAATGTTGTTGTAGTATCCCCTCATGGATACTTTGGCCAAGCTAATGTGTTGGGCTTACCGGATACAGGAGGACAGGTACCAATTGATGACATGGGCAGTGATCTTTAGCTTGTCATGGGCATAATGTGCTTTTTTTGTCACCTTTTAACTTTGCACATTTTTCTCCTTCCTATTCTTTTAAGTTCATGTCCTTGGTTTACAATGCTTCTGTCCAGATTGTCTATATATTGGACCAAGTTCGTGCATTGGAAAATGAGATGGTTCTTAGGTTAAAGAAACAAGGCCTTGATGTTACCCCTAAAATTCTCATTGTAAGTGTATATTTCCTTTATCCCTTTTCTCAATTTTGGTCATGTTAAGAGTGTTATGTTCTCTTAGTACATGCTTCGGTATCTTTATTTTCCTGAGCCATTCTACTATTTTCACACGCTCTTTCAAATATATGGTATAGTTTGTAATTCCTCGTTGTGACCATTTTGTGGGAAAAGGAGCACTGCTAATCATGCTTTTTTATGTGATTAAGGTTACTCGGCTGATACCAGATGCAAAAGGCACATCGTGCAGTCAGCGGCTTGAGAGAATAAGTGGAACACAGCATACTTACATATTACGAGTGCCCTTTAAAAATGAAAATGGGATACTCAAGAAATGGATATCAAGATTTGATGTGTGGCCCTACCTGGAGAATTTTGCAGAGGTGAGTATAATTGATGCTTATTTGCTTGTAGAAATTCCTGAGATGGCCCTGAACTGTTTTTCTTCTTTTATTGAAAAACTCTCGAGGAAAGAATCTGTGCTTGCATGACATATAGTGTAAAATGTGAATTATCTGGTAGGATATTGTTTTGGCATCATACAACTTTTGAAACAAGGGCTTGGGAGTAGAAGGGTTAAATGCAAGTTGTTTCCAGTACTTACATAGAACAGTAACAAAACATTGGAGGTCCATTTTCCTCATTAGCTACCTCAATTCTGTGTGTGAATTCGTATTTAGTCTCATCTGACATTTGCTACTATAATACAGTCTCTTATCTTTTTATTTGATGAGTGGACAGTGATACAGTTATTCTTATTTTTATACAGGATGCAGCTGGTGAAATTGCTGCAGAATTACAAGGCACTCCAGACTTCATAATTGGAAACTACAGCGATGGAAATCTCGTGGCATCATTGCTATCTTACAAGATGGGAATTACCCAAGTATGCCTTGTTAATTACTTATATTATACTTGAGTCTGCACTTTTTTCTTTGCTGTTTATCTCAGCATGTTCTTTGCAGTGCAATATTGCTCATGCTTTGGAAAAGACTAAATACCCAGATTCAGATATATACTGGAAAAAGTTCGACGAGAAGTATCATTTCTCTTGTCAGTTCACAGCTGATATAATCGCTATGAACAATGCTGATTTTATAATCACCAGCACATACCAAGAAATTGCTGGAAGGTTTCTTCTCTTCTACCTTGTTGGCCATTAAAGTAACATCTTGAAGCATGTTATTTAGGTGTGCATGGAAGTCATATGTCGCTGTTAAAGATATTATGTTGATTGTTAACAGGGTAACATGTGCAATTGTTGCATTTCTTGAATAAATCTTGCACGTGTACTGATCATACATGGGCGTTTCTTAGAAGATGCAGACAGATACTTATCCTTTTCCTCTTTCTCAGCAAAAACACAGTTGGACAGTATGAGAGCCATACTGCTTTTACTCTTCCTGGTCTGTATCGCGTTGTCCATGGGATTGATGTTTTTGATCCCAAGTTCAATATAGCATCTCCTGGAGCAGACATGTCTATCTATTTTCCATACACAGAAAAGGCTAAGCGACTCACTTCTCTTCATGGTTCAATTGAAAAGTTGATTTACGACCCAGACCAAAATGATGAACACATGTGAGTACTCTTATCTTGTTTTTTTTGTACTTTAGGACTTTTTAAGTTGGATGTCCTTCACAGTATTCTCTTCTAGTTTGGAAGCCCGTGCTTATTATATGGTTACCAGTTGTGCCATTTTTTAGATTTCACTTACCATGAATGGTGGGGTTATGTCTTTTTTTACAGCATTGAAGCACCTCTCTTTTAGTAATACTAATAGTACTAGTATAGTGCCCTGTTTTTCGGTTTCCTTTTCTCAGCACGTAATATATGGTTTTTTTCTTTTCTAGAACGTTTGTTTCCTTTTCCTTAATTCCAGGATATTTGTTTCTTTTTCCTTGAGATGATGCTGGAGGTGGGGGGAGATTTGTTGTGGGCCACAGGGATGAGTTAGACACATTGAACAATGGTCATCGGATGTGGGTGAGTAAAGCTGAGAAAAAATCCGAGAGGTTAATTTTGATGGAGGCAAGTTTCTGGGGGACGTTTCGCTGGGTGCATTAAGGTTGGACCATCTCTAGTGGGGTGCATTATTTGGAGTGGACGCAGAAAATAATGCTTAGGTGCATTATAAAGGGGTATAGATGTATGGAACCGTAAATACTAGATAGTGATGACATGTGACTCTTTTATTGTTTCTGATGATAATTACTATTCTTGTTTGCAGTGGACATCTGGATGACCGATCAAAACCCATCCTCTTCTCCATGGCAAGACTTGACCGGGTTAAGAACATAACAGGACTGGTCGAAGCTTATGCTAAAAACAATAAGCTAAGGGAGCTGGTAAACCTTGTTGTGGTCGCTGGCTATATCCATGTCAAGAAATCCAAGGACAGAGAAGAAATCGCGGAGATAGAGAAGATGCATGAACTTATTAAGACATATAACTTGTTTGGCCAGTTTCGTTGGATCTCTGCCCAGACAAACAGGGCTCGCAACGGCGAGCTCTATCGCTACATAGCTGATACTCATGGTGCCTTTGTGCAGGTATGGTTGTAACTTGTAAGTTGTAACTCGGTGGTTTTATAGACAACACATGGGTGGTCCAAGTGACTTGCGTACTGACTCTTATTAACTACAGCCAGCGTTCTATGAAGCATTCGGTCTCACTGTTTTGGAGGCCATGACCTGTGGCCTTCCTACCTTTGCAACACTCCATGGAGGGCCTGCCGAGATTATAGAGCACGGAATCTCAGGTTTCCACATAGATCCTTATCATCCAGATCAGGCAGCCAATCTGATGGCTGACTTCTTTGAACAATGCAAACAAGACCCGAATCATTGGGTTAAAATATCTGACGGAGGCCTTCAGCGTATTTACGAGAAGTTAGTAATGCCAATCCTGTTTTAGAATGAGTGCGTATTGGTGTGTTGCATGGTCTCTTATGTAATGTTTGTTTTTTCTGTGATGTATAGATATACATGGAAGATATACTCCGAGAGGCTGATGACACTGGCTGGGGTTTATGGCTTCTGGAAGTATGTTTCGAAGCTTGAGAGGCGGGAGACTAGGCGTTATCTTGAGATGTTCTACATATTGAAGTTCCGTGAGCTGGTACGCATTAGTTTCAACCCTCTTTGCTCACAGAAACAATTACCAGATGAACTGTGTTACAACATGTCAGAATAACAGAATTGAATATATTATCATTACCAGGATTAGACCCATACAGTGGAAATCCACCTAAAAACACGCTTATGTTCTCTTTTCTCTGTAGAGAGAGGAGCATACTACCTGATTTGAAGGACATCCATTTTGATGGTTTATCTTTTCCGTTTTGCAGGTGAAGACTGTGCCGCTAGCAGTTGATGAGGCGCACTAATTGTTCGGCCTAATTGCATGTTATCGGAGGAAAGGGGGGAAGGAAATAAACGAGTAAGGTGCAGCAGATGGTCGATAATAAAAGGATTGACTACTGTGTGTGGCGAGTGGTGAACTGGTGAGTCTGAAAATTTGTGAAGAATCTTGGTTATGTACATTAAGTGGTTGATACACTATTGGCAATCTGTACCTCATTATTCTGTTAGTGGTCTTAAAGCTGTTGCAGAGACAAGCACTTGCTGCAAGTTCTCTTGAAGGTATGCAAAGCCCTTTCTGTACATATAGCTTATGCTGTTGACATTGTAGTAATACGTTCCTGGTACATGTGGAACCTATGCGATGGCAAATGGGATTGGAAGTTAGTAGCCATGACCGATTGTTACAGCCATTTGCTACGTCAGTAGGATCACATACAGTTATTGTAGGATCACGTATTCAGTTATTCACACCTTACAAACAATTTCCTGCTCTAGGTTAACCGGAGTGTATCTGTGGGGAAATACGAATGGTAGCACCTCTCTAGGTTGTCCATGTTCATTTTGGCGCTCCTATTCATCTTTGCGGGTCCAGAACACTTATGCTCTGTCTCCCTTTAGTGCTTGAGCTTCCCGTTTCAGTATGGAGAAACCATGCTTTTCGGCTGTGCTTTATCCTTCCACGTGGTCTTCTAGAGCTTTACACAGTACAGTACCCCTGCCTGTGTACTCGTAATTTCTTGCCGCAACTCCACGGCATTTTCTAGAGACTTGTTTTTTTGAGAAATTTTACGGTTTATTATATTGATAGTAAATTATGATAGTAGAAATCAGATCTAACTATATATTTGTTAAGGATATTATAGACTTTTGATCATATTTTGCATTACACCTTGTCGGTATCATCCTCTCTTTTCTGCCGACGCCACCGCCCCTAATTCATGCGTCGCCGCTTGTCCAAATCGTGCCGATGCCCCCGCCCTCAGGAACTCCCGGTTCCTGTTGTCACTGCGGTTACCCCCTTCGGTTCTTGCGACATCACGACCATTGTCAGCATGGTTCATGATGACGCCGCGGCCACTGTCTTTCTGGTTCATGTCGACACCGTGGTCGCCGTCCACCCGGTTCCTATCGATACCGATGTTCTAGCCGTCTGCGTTCAAAATAGAAAGAAGATGACCAATTACAGTATTACCACATAGGATTTCTACTACTAATACTACCGGTGAAAGTATAACTAAATTCTAACTAATATGATCTGTTATATCAAATAGAATGGACGATTAATATTATACACCGTAAAAGAGCTTTGTTTTTACATTGCCGTAGTGAAATAAAAAGGGGCACGCCACACAAAGCACGATTCAGAAATAAGGATTAAAGAGCACAATTACTTATAGAGATGTGCTTCCATGCTTTTCGTTACTTGCATGATCAGTCGATCCAGGCTAGTAGTTACACATCGTTGCCGCCACAACGTCGCTCATCCGCGCCGGCCACCACCGCGGCGCGGCAGAGCGGGCACGTTGAGTTCACCCGGAACCACGTCTCGATGCACGTGGCGTGGAAGCCGTGGCCACAGCCCGGCACGAGCCGCCCGGCCTCGCCGTGCCCAAACTCCACCAGGCACACCGCGCACTCCGCCGTCTCCGCCCCTGCCGCGGCCACGTGCACGAACGCAGGGAGCGGCGTCGTCTCGCGGCGCTCTGCTGCCTCGCTTGCTCCGCAAACCGCCCGCGACGGGCAGGACGACCTTGGAGCGGACAAGGAGGAGGCGGTGGCGCCAATGTCGTCGTCGCCTCTCCGCGCGTGTTTCACGTGCTGGCAGTGCTGCCATATGAAGCGCCAGAAGAGGTAGAGCAGTATGAGGGCGACGCTGACGGCTGCGAGGGCCGACTAGGAGCGGCTGGGGATGCGCCCGTCCGACGCCGGAGAGGAGACGGCCGGCGAAGGAGCAATGCCACTGCCGTCCATCTCCCTGTCCCAGACAAGCTTAGTCAGAGATGCAACAAAGCTTCTAGGAGCCTAGGAACTCTTTAATTAAGGACGTGCAGTTGTAGTGTGGTTCATAAACTAAGGGTCTATTTGGATCTATTAGCACTAATAGTTAGCTGTTAAAATTAGTAACTATAAATTCAAACAGGTCTGCTAATAGACCTGCTAATTATTAGCAACTTACCCTGCTAACAATTAGTTCATTAGCAGGTTGTACCCTACTAAAAGCTGTTAATAGATAGCCAATTGACACTTTTGCCCTCCCTCCAACCCTATCCACTCGAGCGTCCCTGTCCACTTGTTCACTATCCTACTAAAAGGGCATTATGATCATTTCTCTTTAATTGGCTGATTTTGTGGACTTTATTAGCAGGTGGATCCAAACAGCTCCTGCTAATAATTAGCCAGCTAACTATTAGCACTAATGAATCCAAACAGGGCCTAACTAGTACAGTTCCTTGTTTAAGCCATTAATCCTAATTGGCCATTCTTAGACTCCATTAGAGGAGCTAAACAAAAGACTTGCGATTGCGTCCATGAATGCATGTTGCGTACTCTGGCTTACTTCGGTAGTGACCAATGCGCATGCCGTAGTCCTGATATATTGCGTTGATTAGTTAGCATGACATGATGTCTCTGTAGATTGTTATCCAAATTCAGAGAAAAGACCAAACTTATGTCGAAGCGTAGCGGAGGATCGTTTTTTATCTAGATCACAGCCGCCTATATATATCCCCTCTTGTAAGCCTCACGGGCGTCCGTGATTTTTTCCCGAAAGGGTTTTCTATGTTAAATCTCGTGTCTCTTGTTCTCTTTGTGGTTTAACCTTCTTCATATTTTGTTCTTCGTTGTTTTAACAGTCTCAATCGAAGCACAGATGACAGCAAGCTAGTGTAGATTTACTTTCTAAAGCACGTGGAATAACAAGTAGTACTCGTTGACCTGACCATACTCAATTTCTTAAGGTGACAGGTCGAGATAGAAGATACTGTGACATTCTTGGTGATTTTCTCTGTTCTTTTTAGTGGCTCCATCATACATGGAATGGTTCTTTCAGGGTTTTCTTTGATTTAACTTTTTTTTGTTTTGTTTTGGCTTTAACTTTTTTTATTCTATCTGCTGCGCTAAAAGTCAAGGACGACAGCTACAAACGCACTTACGCACAGCGCTAAATAATTATCTAGCTAGCATTTAGACGGGGGAGAAGTCCTAGTTTGATCTTTCAACTTTTGGACTTGGTTCTGGCTATGATTTCAATGTTTCAAGGATAACATTTTTGTTTTCATCAATTTTTGAGTGACGGCCTGAGAAAAGAAATCACGTATGCTACCGGGGTGTTTGGATTTCACTTAGCAACAACACGGAACTTATGAGACTAATGATTTTTGCTCAAAAATTAAGAACCAAAATGAGATCAATATACGATCTTTCTGAAAAGTTTACGTTCTAACTAAACGGGCTTGGTAGAGGTGAAAGCTAGAGGTTCAAAATTGGGACTTTTCCTAAATAACAATATTGGTCCAAGGCAAATTCCTCTAGCCTCTGGATAATATGATTTTAACTCCTCTTTACACAGTCGTATCGCCTAGGAATCAACCAAATTATTTAGACCACACCATGAGTTGACAATGCCAATGTCATTGAACATTAATTTCTTTTGGGATAACATCATAACAACTTGACATGGCCAAACAAACAGTAATATATCCTCTCTCACGCTAATCCAATGCTAAAATGAGTTGCATGGTATCACAAAGCATATATACAGATGAGAGTTTGTATTAAGATCCATACTCGCCTCTTATGGGAAGAAGGATATGGCTACCAGATGTACACAAAGGCAACTGGAAGATTGATATATCAAAAAGGCTAAAAGGGAGCTCCTAATGGAAATTCCTTTTCCTTGCTTTACTTGCTAGACCAGAGTCAATGTCATGTTTGAAATGCACAAAATTTGTGGGAAGTTGATCAAATCCTTCAAAAGTCATGCAAATTTCTACATTATAGGCCCGTTTGGAATGCGAATTTTTTTTACAGATTCCTACTGAAATTGAACTGTCCTATGGAAATCGTGTATGGTTAAATTGTTGCATCTAGTAACTATGTATGCCATAACAGCTATGTACAGATATACAAAACAATAAATTTGAACCTAAATACTGGACTATACACATGTGGTATGCGTAAAGGCATGACCTTTTACATGCCAAATTAACAAAAAAAAGAAACAAAAAGTGTGACGTAAAACATTTTGCTTCACAACGCCGCTATGGCCATGGCACCCTATCCGGCTATTCGCCGCTCAAGAAAGTGTTCAACCTTGCACCACAACCACCGCCACAGCCACTGTGCCACGCTTGTGCGCTTCCACCGCGCCCGGCTCGCCGACGGCCGTGGCGCGGCAGAGCGGGCAAGTGGAGTTGGCCCAGAACCACCGGTCGATGCACTCGACGTGGAACCGGTGGCCGCACCCGGGCAGGAGCCGGCCTCTCTCCCCGTCCCTCATGTCCGCGAGGCACACCGCGCACTCCACGGCCGCGCCGCCGTGCACGAACACCGGCAGCGCCGAGACGTCCCGCTGCCTGAGCGCCGCCTTGCCGGTGCCGGCGCAGGAGGAGGAGGAGGAGGAGGAGGCTGGCATCATGTCCTGCGGGCGCGCGGACACGGTGAACCTGTAGAGGCGCCAGAAGCACACCGCGAGGAAGGCCAGCACGCCGAGCGCCACGAGCGCCGCGTACGCGCGGAACCTGAGGTCGCTGCTGAGACTCAGAGACGACGACGACGAGGAGTCCATCTCAGAGCCGCCGCCTAGGCCTTGATTATGTCTCTCTGGTTGGTTCTCTCGAAAGAACTAAGGGAGCAAGAGAAAAACGATCAAAACTTGATCAAATAATGATGTCAATGCTTGTATCTGCTCGACGACGTTAGCAATATATAACACGATCGATGCTTCAGTGCTGCTAACTCCAATGTCCTAAAATATGTTATCTTCAAGAGTGCATACCTCCGAAGCATATTCGGCGCATGCTGCGGCATGCGACGAGAAGAAAATGCATACAGGGACTCAGGGAGGGAGGCCGGTTAACGTCAAGCATGCGGAGACTCGATCGTGCATGTAGCTAGGCGGCTTGCCGTCCACGTTCCGATCAGCCGCGCGCGCGCGCGGCAGTAGGATATTAATTGGGACCCGCCAGTTTTTCAAGCAAATGGCGTCGGCAGAACTATCTACTATTGGGCACCTCTGGGGTCATCCGGGCTGTTTGCTTGCCTTATATTTTTACAAAGAAAATAATGTCTGCAAGGTGAGACATTAAGGCTAAGAAAATCTGGCACGCTTAATTTACAAGCGTGGTAACCAGAACCCTTATTTCTATTAGTGTTTGGCTTCGTAACCCCAACATTGCATTTTGAGCCCTTGTTTCACTTAGCACCCTTAGCTGCTCAATTTGCTTGCCAAGTGCTTAAACCTGCTTCTGTTAGTCAAGTTCATCCTTTTGATGGAAAAAGTTGGTGCAGGTTATGCTGGATTCAGTTAATTAAGACGGTGGGTTTAATTGACCAGTTTGAACAAACTTAGACAGCTGCCAAGGCGATTAGCAAGTTGAGTATGCTAACTGAAACTTCGATGCAAGGTTGAGAGCATACGCACCAGCTGCTTTCTTTAGTTCTTTTCCTTTCCCCCCCCCTGATTTTGAACCTGTGGTCGCGATTATTTGTTGGTAGTGAAGTATTTCTTAATTTCCTTCCATTAACTAATGAAGTTTTCCCTTCATTTTGTAGTGACAACAGATTGCTTACATTTGCATCAAGGGATGACTCAATCGATCAAAGACCGCTTAATTAACAGGCTCCATGTTTGATCGGGTTTGTCGTTTAACACTAAATTTAATCAACGACTGAACAGTGATTGTTTTAATACCATGCTTAATTAACGACTTACTTTAAATTTCTAAAAGTACACTTAAGAGTCTAAACATACGTTATTAACTATGCTGCTCAACCACTTGTAGTACAATAGATAATCTACTTTTTGATCAAATAATGATACGGGGCGTTCATAGCAATTGGAGTAATATTGCTATGTCCATTCGTGCCAACTGTTACAGGTAGATTTTCATTCTAGGACTACTTTCGTACTGCACATTTGAAGTCTAAAGCAAACACCTTAAACAGTGGAACCGGCTGGCCTGCAGCTGCAGGAAGATAAAAGAAAACAGAGCTATAGGATCAAACCTGGCAGGTAGTAGTACAAAATAGTACGACCTTCTAGGTAAGTCTTTACTGTTCTAACTCTTTGTATATTTTTTTTTCATAAATAGTTATGGCTTCGGCAAAATTTTAGAAGTAGCTTATATACAGTAAAAACTAACGGACCGGGACGGATGGATTTTTTAAAACTCATTTCCAGCGGTTCCGGTCCGCTGGATTTTTTTTTCAGTCGGCCAGAATACCCTTTTTTTTATTTTCCAGCAGACACCGTGCACGCGAAAATTTTCCAGCGGTCCTAAACCGCTGGAAAATTTTGGACCGTTGGAAAATTTTCGTGCTAAAACAAAAATCCAGCGGACCGGAACCACTGGAAATGAGTTAAAAAAAATCGAGCCGTTCCGGTCCGCTGTTTTTTACCGTATAGAGGCTACTTCTGAAATTTTATCGCAGTCACAAAAATAATACTATGCACAGGCTAGAACAATAAAGACTTCATTTTATGATGGGGAAGCCGCGAACCTAGGAGGTGGTTCAATGGACAGTACAATAAAGACGGACAATTCTATGATAGCATAGAGGATCTCGGATGAGCGGTTTAGATGGTCTGATATACTCTTTAGCAACTGGCACGGTAGCATACGACTGTGGACCGTTTGTCAAGACCCGAATATGTAAATTTGGACCCTCTGTATATATCGCACTAGTCCAGAATCACGTTAGTGCACACAGGCTCAGCATAGATGAGTATCGCAATCATACATAGCGAAAACATAATAAAAGACTTCATATATTAATTATCCTGTTGACCGACCTTATGGTCGATCTTACATGACTATCCACGCAGGGCTAAACTAGGAATAACAAACTAATTTAAATTAAACTGCAGCAGAGTGAAAAACGTAGATGGTCCCTTAGTATACCATAAGCAACTGACAAGACTCGCACCCTAAACATTCGTCTCATCCTGGTACTCCTCCTCCAAAGCTTGTGTAGACTCCTTAACTGGTGATGTGTTGTTGGCAAAGGTGAGTACTTAAAGTACTCAACAAGTTGTGCACAGAATGCAATTTTTAACATAACTATATGCAAGGCTAATTCCAATGAAATGGCTAACATGGCTATTTTGCAGTAAAGTGGTATTTATAAAAGAATACAATAACTACATTAAAATGATAGTAAAATAAATAACAATAATAGTAACTTTCAGCGTTTCTCAAGTAAACATGACATCCTACCTTAAATCATGTTCCAAACTTTCCAATAGCATCTTGCCTTCCCATCCAGTTTTTAGTTTATAAGATCTAACCATTGACTATAATTTTCGATCATTGCTCAATACCACGAGCACGGCTATCCGAATAGATTTTACACTCTGCAAAGGTTATGCGCTTTACTCACATGATATGATCATCTCTTATTGCTAAGCTATTAACACACTTCCTTTGGTGTGTCGGTAGAGAGATTATGACAAAGGCTTTACAAAGCTCTGTCTTAACCCAATACTACCCGCTAAAGTTTTAACACTGAAGAGACTGGTTACTACAGTTAGGGCCCCCTCCTGCGCCATGTGAGTCTGGTAGTACCAAAGCTAAGATATTGCAATTTAATCAGCTAGGTCTATCCCATTCCAGACATATGGTTGCATGTTTGACTTAGGTCAAATGCTTGCAAGGTAAGTCCTTAGATTGACCGAGGCAAGACTTCCACAACCCATACCGCCACATAGATCCACCTTGGCATAAAGCCCATTGCCCCAATCTAAATCATTACCACCCTAGTTGATTACCATGCAACACATGCCATCAACAATTCAGCTTCGTTACAGAACACTACATGTTACCGCAACTCAACATCATTGTGTGACAACATATGGCTCACTAATTCAATAAACATATTCCATATTCCATTAGTCAAGATTAACTTTGATATTTTAAAAGACATGTGACATATGTGACATGGCTAAGCATACTAAACACGGTCTAACCAACCTATGTTGATCTCTAGTAGTAACCAACTAGTAATGAACCATCCTAGGGTAACAATAATTATGGCATACAAATGACAAGGTAGGGTATAATCCAATTGAGTTGAATAACTATGTCATAAACTATTTTGAAACAGTTGTGCACATGAAATAACATGCAATAATTTAAATCAATATAGCAATTTTATAAAACTGGGTTCAATATGATCAAAGTACAACTTGCCTCAGAAAAGGTCTTGTTCTTGCTCTGGACCTTGCTCTTGGTTCAATGATTCCTCTTCGGATGCTCCGAGCACTTCAACATCTACGTGTAACAAGATAAAACACCATATAAATACCAAAATAGAGAACAAATAAACTCTTAAAATCAAATAAATTCATCATTAAATATATCTCAATTTTACAATTTTTAGAAATTTGAATCACCTCAATCGAAGCTCGTATGAAGGAGAACGGGCTCTCGAAAGATTTGAATAAATAATAAAATAAAAAAAAACATTAAATATCGAATTTACTGACTTATTTTTATAATAGAGGCAGAGGACTGGGAGTATGAGGCTTTATCTGATAATAACATTTGCGTTGATGGTGAGGTTCGACACGATAAGCGTTACCCTGATGAGGGGGAGGACTACCAGTTCGAGAATGTAGTAGTGAATGACGATGAAGGCGTTGAATGGAAGTATGGTGGGAATGAGGTGCAGTTGGGGGCAATTTACAAGAGTAAGTGGGAGGCATAGGAGGCTGTAAAGAAATAGGCAGTATCAATGCGGAGACCATTTAAGGTTGTTAAGTCAGCAACACAGGTTTATGATGTCAAGTGTGAGATAAGGGGTGCCCATGGCGTATTCATACGTACCAGTTTAAGTGGGACACCGTTTGGAATTGCTCTATAGTTGTTCCGCATACATGTGTGATGACATAGTCTATACAATCGCATAGAAACATCTCTTCAGGCTTTGTTGCAAACGTAATGTATGGAGAGATCATTGGCAACCTGGATCTCGAGCCCTGTTCTATTATACTTGTGATAGAGCAGATATTCCAGTATATCATAAACTATGTGAAGGTCTAGAGGGCGAAGCAGAAAGCCCTCAAAGCTAGATTCGGTACGTACGAAGACTCATACCAGAACCTGCCCAGCATGCTTCAAGCTATTCAAGGGAGGAATGTTGGGACAGTTGCAGATATTTTTTAGTAGCCCTCGCAGCGCTTCCCAAGGAAGATGGTTCTGAAGAGAGCATTTTTCGCATTCGATGCATGAATCAACGTATTCAGACATTGCCAACTATTGCTTTGCGTGGATAACACATTCTTGACTGGGAAGTACAAGGGGCAGATTTTGACTGCCATTGGAGTAGATGGCAACAATCAGGTTCTTCCCGTCACGCTGGCTTTTATGGAGAGAACACAGATAGCTGGCTTTGGTTTCTGAGGAACGTGAAAGTCGGAATCGTCGGCCACTAGCCTCAGGTTTGCGTAATACATGATCGTCACCCTGGGTTGTTGAAGGCAATTCTGCAGTTGCAGCATGGTGAAGATGAGCCGACTCCATGGACAGATTTGCAGAGCAGGTGGTGCAAGTAGCAAATGGGGGCGAACTTTTACAAGCAATTTGGAAACAAGGCTCTAACAAAGCTGTTCAAGAAGTTGTGCGATCAAAATCAGCAGCGAAAATTCGATTCACTATGGACGAAGCTAGAAGAACTGATGAGGAAGCATACAACAGAGGCTGCGAAGAACCTGACTCCTAACGCGGAAGAGACACCTGTAGCGCTTCATGACTTACCTACAGACCCTCAGCAATTGGTTAGGACTGCCAGGGCCACGAAGTGCTTCTTCGAATGGATTGAAAATGAGCCCAAGGAGAAGTGGACTTTGCTTTACGACACGGACGGTGCAAGGTACGGTGTCATGATGACTAACCTGACAGAGGTGTACAATTGGGTGATGAGGGTCCGAGACCCCTTCCTCTCGTTGCTATAGTTGAGAGAGTTCTTCGTGGGATTACGAAGTACTTCATGGATCATCATGCGAAGGTGTTGGTTGCCATAAATAATCCTGTCGCAAAGTACTCAGATATGATCATTGCCAACGATGACGATGTCTTCCAGTACGGCCATGCCACCTTGGACGTCGGTGATGACGATGTCGACTACCACACTTACTTTGTTGACCCTCAGGAGCCCACAATGGTTGTGCTCGATCTATCGCAGTTGTTCGGTGCATTTGGAGCCAGCCAGTCAGTCGAGCCAGCGTACGCTACGCCGCCTCCACCTGCACATCCTGTTAGGAGCACTAGAGGACAAACCCCGGACCAGCTGACGTATCCGTTGGGACATGTTCAGCGCCATGGGAGGGCTGGGGCTGTACGAGGGGTCGCACCGCACAAGAAACGCGGATAGTTTTTTTATTTCATAACTTATTTACTGTACGAGCATATATTTTTTGTTAGTTCATAACTTTTGTAACTTACTCTTCACACACGTTTTGTTACTTCCTATTGCCCAATTAGCTACGCGTGCACGCTCACGAGTAATGAACGATTGCCGATAACGATAACAATGGACGTGACAACACAGTCCCCACCTGGTTTACCACATCGAACACGCTATGGTAAGGCGAAATGACCACGCGAATTCAGCATCTATGTCAGGCCGATTGGACAACACGAACCCAGTTGCTTTGTCAGGCCGATTTGATAACACGCATCTATTGGATTTTTAGGCTGATTGTACAACATTGTGGCTATTGCTTTCTCACCCCGATTTGACAACACACTGCCCCTTCTTCCTCAGAGCGAAGTGACAACACATTGCCTATTTCTTTATCAGCCCGATTTGACAACACTCTGCCCACCGCTTTCTCAGACCAAAACGACAATAAGTTGCAGCCAGCTTTGCCAGACCAAAGTGAGGACACGCTATCCCTACTCTATCAGCGCTGCATCGATTACACACTGTCTATAAAATCACCGGCCACCTGGCAGCACTACTTCAGTAGCTCAACCTCCACTCCATTGCAATGACAGGTAGAGGAGGCACCTCACGCCGTGGGAAGGGTAGACGAGGAAGACGGGGTTAGACCGCACCTCGAGGCCCTAACCCTTCATGTTTTTAGAGCTGCAACCCTTCGCTCGAGGTTCACCAAATCTATGGTCCCCAAGACCTCGATCCCCCTAGCTCAGATCTTCCCATTCGAACAAGAGACTGCTACAACACCAAAAATCCAATCCACGACGGCCTCCCACTCTGTCCCCTGAAGTGGCCGACATGCAAGCATGACCTTGACGCTGTTGTGCAGGTTTGTGATGAGTCCAATGCCAATCTAGGACATCGTTCCTACCGATGCCCTCTATTCATGGTAACCGCTACAACTCTTACATATCATTCGGCGTATCTCGCTATATAACACGTACCCTTGCTTGCAGACCGCGGATTGCAAATTCACTGAATGGGTGGACCCACTGTATCACATAGATGCCCAATGTTACATCCACACATTGTTGTATCGCCTCGACGAAATGCGAGAGGACCTCACCGAGGTCAAGAACAACAACGAACAGCTCCGCAAGCAGAATTTGGAGCTCCAGACCCAGAACGACGAACTATGCCGTCAAAGGCTCAGGGAGAGGAAAAATAAGGAGGTCATCCACCTTAGATGCGACTACCACACTTACTACTGCTGCGGCAATCCCAGTTGCAGTACTACCGTGACCAACAGCCCCGTCCACGCCGTCCTGATGGTCAGCACTCCCTGTGGGTGCCGTACGGTTACCCATTCGAGCCTTAATGTCCTTCACCCATAAAACGTAGTCCATCCCGTCCTTTTAAAATTTTAAAAAGTGCACTTGTATCGTACTTTTGTCCATGTTCGTGGTTACTCTGTGCCGTCGTTTTACCGTCCAAAGTACCAATGCGAACATGGGCATCGAACCAAACTGTATGGACAAAATTGTATGCGTCATGTAATCCCCCCATTTATTATGAAATGACATCTTTCATTCATTCCATTCTGTTCGACAATTAAACATGCAATGAACATTTAAACATGCAATGACAACATGCTGCCCCCGTTTTCTCAGAGCAAAGTGACAACACACTGGCTACTCTTTGTCAGGCCGATATGACAATAACATGAACAAGGAGTTTCACAAACAAGTCACATACTTGTTAATCGATATTAATGATATTTATTCAAGGGGCAAACTAATCTTAACATTCCATAAACATAGACTTGATACAATCATAAAGCAATCATCTCTATGATTGCTTAAAGGACATATCACTGACAACTGGCTGGTGGCAAGCGACGTCCAAGGTGGCTGCAGCCCAAAAACGGAGACAGTGGTCTCCTTCTGTAATTTTTCTTTTCGGCTTATTATTTTTGCAATTTTTTATTTTTCGTGCATTATTTTTAAAAAAAATTCAAACATACCTGCTTCCTTCAATGGCGACATATTTATATCGCTATTTTAAAAGGCGATAGAGTTCTGTCGCTATTTCAAGTGGCGACAGAGTTCTATCGCTAATCAAAATGGCGACAGAGATCCTACACGACGTCCACATCAATAAATCACCATTCTGATTAGCGATTGAACTCTATCACTATTCCGAAAAGCGACAGTAGCCTGCTTCTGTTATTTTTTTTTGGCTTATTATTTTTGTAATTTTTATTTTTCGTGTATTTACAAAAAAAAAATCAGCCATCATATATTTACCAATGCTTGTCTTATCAAATTTTAGTAGTACTGATCAAATTTGACAAGTATTTGGTTTGCTACCAAATTTTGGTAAGATTCTCCTCTCTTGGCTCTCTACTTCATTTGCTTACCAATCTTTAACCAAAATATTGGTAACCGATTCGGTGACCAAATTTTAGTAAAGTTTGATTAGACAAATTTATCATCAAACCAAACAGCCCTCTCTGGACAACGACGACCACCTTCGGGGAAAAATAAATGAAGCAGAGGACATTTTGTCGCTTCGAGCTAAGAAAATACAGTGCTAATACCCACTTGCGCACCGAACAGGCTCGTCGATGGCGATATCTTGGAGATTCAGGTGAAAAACAAGCAGTGAGCGATGGATGTCCGAAATTCCTAATGGCAATCTAGGATTCCAAAGTGCTACCTTAACGAAACAGGGGATGCCACGTGAAGCGATTTTTAGTTGTTTGCTTCCATTTACGACTCGTTTAACATTTATCATCCTTCATGCACTCTTACTGCTCATAGTTCCGCATCAGGATTCCATTGACGAAATAGACGGCGCATGCTAACGCACTAGCAAGACATCAACACAAATCTGTTCTGCCCGGTAGAAACGTGGGTGTAAAAACAAGAGCAACAGGCGGCAAACTGGCCTGAAATAACAGAACAGTAGTACTACACTCCCACCGAGTCCCAACTACACTCTGTAGGCAGAGCATAAAATTACAGAACGAGAACCGCAATTACCATCCCTACAAAATCAAGGCATGGAATATCAATGGGCGTAGCACAAAGCTACGAATTCAGATTATTGTTAATTTATTTGTAGTCCTCGGTTGGTTACTTCCTAACTGGGCATCTCTCCGTCAATTCTAGCTTTAATCAAAAGAAACACACATCGAGGAAACCACTCTATCACACGAACACCAAGCAAACCGCTCAGACCAAATCATAAAATTAGGTCCGCATAGATACCATAGTAGGCACAGGGACATGCATAACGAAAGCAAATCTCATAATAATGCCCTCATCGTAAAAATGAAAGCATCTAACACTACACCCAGCAGCATGAAACATAATATCCAGGGTATCTGGGATAAACATACTTGAATACTGAACAAAACACTTCATACTTCAAAATTCAGCTAATACTTCAATGGTTGCACTCACCAAACAAAACACTTAATGTCAGATCTTCACTTCTTTCCCTTCTTTGGTGCACTGCGACATTGGTAAGTACCATAACATCAGCTAAATTGAACATGAATCTATGATTGTAAAAGAAAGGTTTTGCAATGCTCACGCTGAAGTTTGTGCGGGAGGCGCTGCTGGTGGTGGTGCTGCTGGTTCCCTTGGGCCCTGTTTGCATAATAATTAGAAGATTAAACCGTTTGAATAATCTCATGACAAAACCATGGACTTATCCAAACCATATAAACAATCACATTACAACCATAGACTTAGCTATTGACCACATCATATCTGAGCATCCAGACAACTTAGTTAATATATCAACCCATTTACAATCGAATAATAGTTGAATTCATAATTCATGTTTAATTGCAAGGCAAGTGATAATTAGGACCCATGCATCAGTTCCACCCCAACAAGAAACTAATTTTGAAACCGTATTACATATCTCACCTGAGCCAACCTCTCCTCCCTCCTGGCAATCTTCCTTTCACGGCTTGCCTTACTCTTGGCACGCTTGGCCTCAAACTGATCAGAAAGTGTCTTCTCTCTTGCCTTCTCTGCCTTAGACTTGTGGATGCTTTCCATAAGCACACGCTTGTTCTTGAACATGTTACCCTTGACCTTCATGTACATGTCATGGTACATATGCTTATCAATCTTCTTGGCCTCACGGTACTTGCGCAGCAAACGCCTGAGCACACGCATCCTCCTCATCCACAGGATCTTGGTGGGGAGCCTAGCCTCCCTGGTACCCCTACGTTTACCTGAAAAATAACAGATTAAGGTAAATATACAGACCCACAGGCTTGCACAAAATATGACTTCAGTGCACTGACATACCATATCCTGAGTGACGCCCCTTCTGCTTGGCCTCATGGGCTCTGCGTGCACGGGACCTTGAGTGGATCTTCTGGGGCTTCTTGATAACGAACCCATCCTTGACCAACTTCCGGATGTTCTGACCTGCAGGCTCAAAGAAAAATAAATAAATAACTCTCCTAGTTTAATACCCCCAAGGATTAAGCATATTCTTGATATGTATCTGAACATGTTATTCCCAGAATGAAATTATCAGGAAATGCAAGTTAGTATCTGCAATAGTTCAACTAGTTTTGGAATCAACAGTTCATTTATCAACGCAAAGCCATGCATTACCCAACCTTGATGGAAACAACCTCATAAGCATCTTGATCAAGATGGATTAATACAGAAAATGAATAGCCGACACGGGTATATAGCTCTACAAATGGTGGTGTAGAAGGACATAATCGCGCTTAAGCTTATATATGTAACACAGGTGAATAAAGTTGCAGTTCCATCCCAGATAATTATTTGGGCGTGAATCGTATCTCCCATTTAACCTGAGATATGTGACCATCAACTCCTACAATACGATACTGCAAGAAGCCACAAATCCATAGGGGTCTCTAACAGGCAATACCATGTTTTGTAACAACATTAAACAGCATGACGCACATCCTAAGAACGCCACGGATATTCCATTTTCATAAAAAAAAATCACACAGTAACAACCTCAAATCACATGGCAGCACATCCCTACCAACTAGGATAAACCTAATGTTACAGGCCTCAAACACAACAATGCCCGAAAGTAATCGAGTCTATACAAGGTGTTAACAATTATGACTCTTGGAGTGCCATTTCTTCTTCTTTTTTTCCAGAAAGAACAAACGACCATCGCAACAATCTAATCACCCTAGAAAATTGAACCAAACGAGCTCCAACAAGCCCAGGCTGCACAAACCACTAATACTAAATCACCGTATACCGTAGTATCATAGCCAGCAGATATCAGAACTACTCGCGCTAGACAACCAAAGAATCTCCCTAGAATCGACATACGAACAGGTTTAGAGCGGCAAAATCGCACAGATCAGCATCAGAGTGTCAGATCTAAAGGTAGGGCGCGCGCACCACAAGGAACTCAGAGAAACGACGCATATATAGGAGGTAGGGGGGAAGGGAGAGGGGGGTTCTCACGGGAGTTGGCCATGGAGATCTCGTTGACCTCATTGGGGTCGAGCCAGACCTTGCCCTTGCCGCACTTGAGCACGCTCGCGGCGAGCCGCTTCTGCAGCTTTAGGGAAACCATCTCCGCCGCCGCCTCTCGGCTTCCTCTCGTCCTCCCCTCCCTACCTGTGCAAGTGTGTGGTGGTGGTAGAGGCGCGGGGCGTGCAGGGGTTTGACAGGTGCGGCGCGGGCTGCTTTTATAGCTGGGGGCGCTAGGGTTTCCGGTTTCGTCGTGGCCTTCGTGGGCCTTCTGTTTTTGAGTGCTACGGGCTCGGTTTCCTCGGCCTCCGGCTCATTAGTTTCTCTTCGTATCTGACTATTCAGCGCCCAGAGGTTTTGAGCAGATTTTTTAAAAACTCCAAAGCAGTGCTTCAATGCTTTCCTTTCTAATACAAATTGCACAAATCTTGAAGCAAGCGAAGGGGTAAGTAATCTCTATCTACCCTTTATTCATGCTTTAATATTTGTGCAACTGTAAAAAAGAAAAGCATTGAAGCACCTCTCCCAAAATTATCATAGTATTTGCAATACTGCGGTTTATAAAACTACAATGTTTGTTGTACCCAAGCACCTCAAAGTTTTAGATACCACGGTATTTTTGACAAACTATTGTGACATTCTTTGGAGACGATTGTGGAAGGCACCAGAAGACCTGTGAAGGTTTGGAATCCACTTATCCAAAAAAGAGAGGTGCTACAACGAGTGGATGGCATGAGGTTTTCGGAGATAGACTCTTGTGAGAGTGCTCTAAGGAGTAACGGAGATCGCCGAACCTCTGAGGCCTCGATAAAAATTAGTTGCGCTCATTGTTTCTTTTATGTTTTCATATTTACTTTGTTGTATTTTAATTCTTACTTCATTGTAATTGTGGAGGGTTGGTAGTTGTAAAATTTCACTACAAACCCTAGCCACTTAGATTGAGTTAGTAGAGAATAAAGTTCTAAATAAGCCTTTGTTGCTAAAAGAATCACAATTTACCCTCCTCTTGAGTATCCGATCTGCCTCGTCCTATCAAATCATTGAACAAAAAATTTAGGAAAAAAAAATCAAAGAGCAACTTAGAGAAATTCAAAAGAAACTAAAAACAATCAAAAACCAAATTGTTCTTGTGCATTAGATATCTCCCCTTCCATGAAAGGACACGACTAACATATTGTTAGTCACAAAGCCTATTTGGATGTTATAGCATTTACAAATCACAGTATTTGAAAACTACAGGTTATGAATAGAACATTTTCTTGCAGTTTTGAGAAAAATCAAGGCGTGTTTGGATCTTGCGGTATTTCTTTGGAGGGATAATGAGAGTTATTGAATTTAATGTTAAATTTATATTTTTCCAAATACAAGGAGAATTTAACAACTTGATTGGTTGAAATGATTTTTTATTTCAAAAAATTATATAGAAACTGATATATCTAGATTTAATCTAAAACAAATAATTTTGAATTTGAAACTTGGGAATTGGAATAAAGTTTCCAAAACCAAACAACGCCCATGGAGAGTAGTACAAGGTGAGTATATATGTAGCATAATATGGAAAAGATCATGCATGACTTGATGGTCGGACGGCTAGATTCTGCATGGTATCCATTTATAAGAAGATTATATGAGGCTGCCTCATGTCAGAGTAAACAAGAAAAAAATGCTGTTTTGAAAGAAAGAGCTCTTGAGTAGATTTTTTAAAACTCCAAAAATACCACGATATTTGCAATGCTGCAGCTTTATAGAACTACAATGTTTATTGTACCCAAATACCTCAAAGTTTCGGATACCACGGTATTATCTAAAAACTCCAAAAACACTCTGCTTCCAAACAGGGCGTAACCCTTTTACTTTGTCAAATATTGTTAGCCCAAGACAAAAGTAAGGGAAATTATGTTGACTAGTTACAAGGAATCAAGCTTAATAGCTTAAGTATCATTTAAAGATAAAGACTTCGTATGTTATAAGTGGGTTTTTTTTACTTTCATAGTCTCATAGATGCAACCTTGATCATAATTTATATATCTATCTATATACTACTAATATATACCTTATATTATAGCCGGAGAGATTGCCGCCTCCTTAGCTGTGCCACGTCACCTTTCTCGCGAAAAGATCCTCCAAAAAATTTGAAATCAAGTTTAGGTCCTCCGGTCTCCTTTTAACAGAAAGGACAAAAAAAATTACGTTTAGATCCTCCTGACGGTTTTTTTGCAGAATGAATCCGAAAAAAACAAAAGACACGTTTAGATCCTAGGAAATCGGTTTTGAGCATATTGGATCCGAAGAAAAGCAAAATTAAGTTTAGATCCCTTCGCGGTTTTCTAAAAAAAATCACATATTCGTCGACGGTTTATAACAGTCCAAAAAAACGAAATTATGTTTAGGTTCCTCCGTGGTTTTCTAAAAAAAACCCCATAGATTCGCTGATAGTTTATAGCAGTCCACAGATTCGCCGACGGGTCCTAGCGACCTATTATTTTTTTTAGAAAAACAAAAAAATCTAAATTACGCAAAAAAAAAATGAAATTACATTTAGGTAGATTCGTCGATGACTCCTAACAATCCACAGATTCGCCAGCTCCTAGCAACCATTTTTTTTTAAAAAAAACAAGAAAACCGAAATTACGCTTTTTTCCAGAAATATCTGTCGAACCAAATTTCGGACAGCGCAACGTCGTGCGACCGAATTTCCCAAATTTCATACGACGCAGCATAGCGCATAACCCTGGCTAGTAATTATTAAAAGAGAACTATAGAACTAATACCCTTTATGGAACTGATATGAATACATGCATTGTATAAATATACAGGGTCTGGGAAACTGGATTTGGGCATAAAATCGAAGTGAGGCCTGGTTCCGGTTTCTCAGCGAAACCAGTCAAAATAGGGCCGATTTTCTTTATAAAAAAAATAAAAAATAAATAAAACGAACTTAATTGAGAGTTTTAAGAGTGAACCAAAACCACGGTACCAAGAAAATGAAACTTGCCGGGACATGCTTTCTCCAAAAAGTTTGTAACAGGAGAATTGCTTACTCCAGAACAGAATAACTCTTCAGCACACAAATATTTTCACAAGATTGTCGGTAAAATAGTAAATTACAGAAGTTCAGAGATTGTTATGGGAAATAAAAAAAACAAATAAATATTTGCTTAAATTAATGCCTTGCTGCTATACGCAAAGCGGAAAATTTTCTATGGGCTTTCTCGTCTGTCTTAAAAGCAAAGGTGATAGAGACAAGGGAAAGTATAACTCAATTCAAAACAAGTAGGAATATCTTGTATCTTCCTTCCTTCATTTGTTCTGAAGATGAATGTTAATTATCTTTCATGGACATAGTTGTCATATCACTTATTACATGCCCATTCACCGTAAGGGCAAAAGGTTGCCGTGCTGGTGTCCAAGAAATTGAAGCCACCTGTTGAAATTAATCGAAGTACATTATTCCTATTTCAATAACAGGCACAAAAATTTTGTTTTCTTTGGCACCATTTTCAGTGCAAAATCAACTCTCCGATGAGGTGAGGAACTGAAGATGTGAAATCTAACTTTCTTTATTTACGGATGAGCTAGATATGCGAAGTCCACAGCACAAGCAACCACAGGAAACATGAAGTGGCAACCTGAATGCTTCAAAGAGAAACATAGCTAACAGGCTGCTATCAATCAGAAGGGCCAATCATTTTCTCTGGAACAACAAGTTCATGGAATTCTTTTTCTGTCAAAACTCCAAGGCTTAAAGCAGCTTCCTGGAAAAAAGAAAAGGAAAAAGGATTAATATAAACCATAGCAGTACATTGTACCACGGATAAAAAGCACTTCACATGAACACATTAAAATTTACATGATGATATAATAACATTAACAGGTGATTCAAGAGGATAAATGAAACAACTCAAAGAATTAATTAAGCAACCAATCAATAAAGTAATCGGTAATCTTGTTTATTATCAAATGTCATGCGTAAGTAAACCATAACGCAAGAATAGCAAAAAGTTAATTTTTTGAGAATTGCCGTCAGACCGCAGGCGATAGTATCACTCATCGAGATACCTGATCCGCCCGAGGCCAGATCGGCACCTCTCGCTAGACTTGGGTTTCATCATCCGTCAACTAGTTACAAACCTAGTAGGATTGCGGGTATCCTTACGAAGCTCAAATAGTAGCATCTTATCCTATAGTAACCAGTAAAGGACCAAAGGTAGAAAAGTAAATTGACCACTGTGAATTAGGATAAGTTCAAGCCGCAGCCAGTGCAGTCCCCTTTTCTTCACTCCAACCGAGGGCAGGCCAAAGCATAACACATACATTTCCCCTGGCCACACTCCCAAACTGAGGGCACAGCTCATTCATTCCCCCATTGCCTCACACTCCAGACCAAGGGCAAGGAACCAGAGCCAAGCCTCCCCATGCACTCCTCAAGCCACATTGCCCCTAAGACTGAGAGCAAGGAAGAACACAACCAGGAGGAGCCCAAGCCGAGCCAAGCAAGGAGAAGGTCCAGGAGAAGAAGGCCACAAGCAAGGAGGACCAGAGCTTGAACCATCTTCCCCACCATTACCTCCACGCCAACACCACCATCCATCCTCACCATCAGACCCAGCCCATCAGGTGCATCATTAATGTAGTAGCAATGCTAGCAATGTAGGATGCATAGATGGGTAGATCGGGGGAAAACCTTAGTGGTTTCAGCAGGGGAAGAGACGAAGCAGCCGGGCCAGGGGAGCGGCGGGTTCGGCCGGTGCCAAAGCACGGCTGCGAGCGGCCGAGCCGAGGGTACGGGACCGAAGCCAGGCGGCGCGCGCCCACGTGGCTAGGAGGAGCCAGATCGTAGGGGAGGGAGCTGGCGGCTGCTGGGCCAGAGGCCGGTGAGGCAGGGGAGCCGCGGCGGTGGTCAGGCCGGAGGTTGGCCAAGTGAGTAGGAGAAGAGGGGAGGAGAAACCAAGAGAGCCAGAGGGAGTTTAATCTAAGAGAAGGAGAGGAGGAGAAACCGACAGAGCCAGAGGGAGTTTGGTCTAGAGAAAAGAAAAGGAGAAAAGGAAGAAAAGTAAGAGAGAAACGAAGCGGGAACAGAAAATGGGTTGATCGTCGTGAACCATGCTAGATTCAATTAATCACCTCGAAGTACGTTAGAAAATTAAAAAGAACTCAAATAACCGCGATTAATTAAGTGGTATATAAAATTTGCAAATCCTGTAATAACTAAAAATGGTGATTTTAATACACTAAAATAAAATATTGTGCCAAATTAAAATACAGGAAACAAAATTGCTGTAAATTAAAATACGCCACATTAAAATATGCCAAGTTAATAACTTTTAGTTGAGCAACACATCTTTTTAGTAATTTCAAACAGTTCAGAAAAGGTTGGACGCCATAAAACACGTTCTAATTAATTGTCATAGAGTTAATACTCTTATGATTTTCTGGACCATAACTGAACCCATCAGACCACCAGTTCTAGAATTCGAGCGAGGCCGCACATTTCGATTCTATACCAGGCAAGCACTCTTTTGATCATATTTCAGTATTTGCAATCAAACATATTTGCTTATATATGTATAGTATCACCAATGCATAGAAAATCTCTTTTAAGAAAACCTTAAATCAATTGCGGTTGGAATGATGATGTGGAAATGCATTGTTGCAATGGTATAAATACTGATATGATGATTTGGCTCATCCGACGAAAGGAGCCGGTGATGTATGTATGTATATATATATGGTGGGTAGAGGACGTCGATGAGAAGGGGTAAAGGATTGCCGGTGGGGCCCTCTACATAGGTTAGAATATAATGTCAAACAACTACAGTCGGGCAATGAGTTGTAATTACAGTATTAACCATAGTATGTGAAATCAGTCAGAAAAGGTTGTCCTATGAAGGTGTTATGATCTCCACATCCAGTATGTGTAGATAACTAGTACGTACTTCTAGGATATGCCGGAAGGCCTAGAGGGGTACGGTGATGGAATGGCGCTATATTTGAAGCCATGGGTAGAGTTATCACGATCGGTGGTGGAATACAATCATAGTCATGAGTCCGGGGTACATCCGGGATAGGAGTTCAGACTCGAGTAATGATCTTTGGAGATCGACATCTGGATTAGTGATAGACGTTCTAGAGCCTCACAGAATGGGGTCACTATGGGTAAAGTGTACAAACCTGCATAGAGTTAAAATCATGAATTCATGCCTGTCTCCTGGATTAGAGGCTACGGAAGCTAAGTCTGCTTCATATACGAGTGCTAGTAGCAATTTTTATAACTAAAATAACCAACCCTTAAAGAAAACCAAAAATCTAATTTTGGTAAAAATCTGAATTTGAGAGGTGAGCATAAGTTGAATACGAGGGAAAAGTTCATATATTGCATTTGCCATTAACGCTTGCTGAGTACCCTGTACTTACTCTTGCTTAAATCCCCCTTTGCTTAGAAGTTGAGTCCTATGGATCCACCTACGAGGCGTGGGTTGAGGATTACTACTACTACTAGGAGGGCTAGGGGGTATTATAGGCCGTATCCTCGTTTTGGTCGATCTTTAGGGTAACTAGAGTTTATGTAATATACTTTTGTTGTACTTGGATCCTATACATAATGCGTGGCTTTTAGATGTAATAAATTTCCACTGTCTCTAATTAGTGTTCTGCTGCAACACTCTGAACACGGTATAGTAACTAATAAAGTATCGGGTCGCCCGATATTTTGTTAACTACTATGCCGAGATTCGTGTAATTAACTTGGTGTAATGACATTGTTACTGTCGTTACCTAGGGCTAATTACGTGGGTGCCACAATAAATAGGCAAGGGCTAAACCTATATGTCAATGACTTAGCATCCAGATCCAAATAACACTGGCAATCCGGCCAAGATGTGAATTTATGTTGTGCACACATCACCTTATAGCTAATGTAAAGCATATGCACCGCCGAGTGAGACCAAAGCAAATAGAATAAATGCAATAATCACCTTCAATGTGGTTCCTTCTTTGTGGGCTTTCTTAGCAACGGCTGCAGCATTGTCGTAGCCGATTTTCTGTATTCATTGGAGAGAATTAAGCATGAAACACAAGGTTTTACAACGAAAATTGGAAATGACTGCATAACAAATGCATTTTACTTACAGGGTTCAAAGATGTCACCAACATCAAAGACTGGACAAAAAGGCAGAGAAATTATTAGACTATCTATAAAAAGTTTGTACAGAAATGTTTCTGTAGTTCTATAAGCATAGTTACCTCGTGCAATAATTGTGAAATTCTCTTATGGTTTGCTTCAATTCCCCTGACACAGTTTTTCTCGAAGGACACAGATGCATCCCCTAATAATCTCAATGACTGTTAAAAGAAGGAATGGTACATCAGTCAAATTGTAGCACGCTAGCAGTAACAGAAAAAAATTATGTCGAAGTTAGCAATTCACTGTAACAAGACGTACACAGGTTTACAATAGGGTCTATTGCGGTTATTCAAAGAAAAGTTCGTACATTAATTAAGCATATTGAAGTATGGAGAATAGAGATAATACTCGAAGTAATCCGGCTGCAATCATTGGCTTAAAAACATTCAGTTCAAAATGCCCATTCGAACCACCTACTGTAACACCAACGTGATTACCCATAACCTGCAATATCACAAATCCAAACAACAGTTATTTGGAATGTTCATTCAGATAAACTAAGAAGTCAATGCATATTTTACAGAGAACAACACAAAAAAGAAGAGTGATGAGATGTAATATAATTCAGACACAACCAGTCAGGTATCAAATGCATGGCTTATTTATGGGAAGTAAGGTAAGGGTTTCTCTTGTACAGAACATGGTGGCGAGGCATGCTACAATAGTAGCATCCATTTGTACGTAACTTGTAATTGTTTGTCATAGATACCTATTTAGAAGCTTCTTCTCAAACATTTATTTTTTATAAAGCAGAGTAAATGGGCATTGTATAAACAAGTTGGATCTCTCTATTCTCTTCTGGGGTAAAAAAGGAACACCAACACAATGCCAGCTAGAGGGTAAACAAAGCAATAAAGGTATGAGATGAATATGTAATACAGACAAGGAATATGGGATGCAGATTAATAAAAAACATCAAACATCATAATAATATATGATATGACTAAGCAAATAACTTAACAACAGATGGGAATGAACTATATTTCAAATAAGCAACACTTGTACAGCAAAAGTGTAGAGAAAAAAGTTCATTTGAACTAAAAATAAGTAGATTGGAATTTGGATTAATTAAATTGACAAAATTAAGCTATAAGTAGTGTACCTGAGCACAAACCATGGTCAGAGCCTCACATTGGGTGGGATTAACTTTTCCCTGTAAGATAGAAGTAGTTAAAGTCGAAGCTTAACAACGACGATCTATTTGGTAAACAACTAAACAATGTGAAAGCCTGAAACAACAAAATGTAATAGAGCAATAGGCTACTTACAGGCATAATGCTGCTCCCAGGCTCGTTTTCTGGTAGGATAAGTTCACCAAGTCCACACCGAGGGCCACTGTGATCGTATTGGAAATGATCAGTGAATGACCCCAGAAGGCCAGAATATTAAAAAATATTTGTTATCTAAAAAAGAATTGAAGATTGGACAGCAACCTTCCCAGCAAGCGTATGTCATTTGCTATCTTCATAAGAGATGCAGAAATTGTGTTTACAGCACCACTGCTCTCAACAAAAGCATCGTGCGCTGCCTACTTAAGAAGAAAAAATGATTCGGATTAACACATAATGATGAAATACAAAGGCATCGTGCACTGCCTACTAGGGAAAAACTATTAGGATCAATGTTATAAATAACGGTAAACGGGGAACGAACGGTCACCCCACCTTTTAGTATTTATACGATAAGTGGCCTTGTAAACGGTCTTAATATTTAAAATTCAGAGAAATATATACATGTGTTTGCAGTAACAAAATAAGCATCTAATTCATTTTCTTTCATGCATATAGAATTAAACTATCATATCAACAATTGTTCACAGTGGTAACATGAAAAAAAAAAGATGGCATGATGTGAATGTAATTAAAGAATCATAATTGAATGAATGAACAACTTAAGTGACAATAAAAAGCAAAGCTACCATTCATCTCATGTATGTCATAATGTTCCATGCCATATGGAAATCTTGAAACTTTACCTAAATAAACAGCCCAATAAAAAGGGCCTTTACCTAAATAAACGGCCCGATAAAAAGGGTCTGTTAGCGGCCGTTAAACTGAATAAACGACCTGATAAAATGGACCAACCTTAAAATATTCATAAACATAACGGACAGGGGATTTTTACCGTTTTAACGACTGTTTAAAAGGCCTTAACGGCCTGTATTTAGAACACTGATTAGGATTAGGCGATTAACACATAATGATGAAAGAATAGAAGATAGACCGAACAGAACATTGAAAAAAGTTTTTTTGGTGGTTTTTTTGTGGGGGTAGAGAATGCAATAAAAATCCATATCTAACAGCATTATCCAAGCAAGAAAAAAGGCCCTTGCTATCGCAGAGAATAAAGCCTAACAACTTGCATCGAATAAAACAATTAAAAGTAAGTGATTTCTTAAGTGCCCTGGGTAAATAATTGATAAGGATCTTCACAAATCATCTTTGTTGACAAATGCCTCAAATCCATGTTTCTGATGTTTACTAAAAGAACTAGTTGCCATTTTCTGCAAATATTTTTGGTGAACATTTTAACCTATGCCCAATAATGCAATTACAGAGTTCAGCCATCTTAAATTAATTCATGTGAAATCGCCAACCACTATTGGCCATTTCACTTAAGTGTGCAGATAACCACTAACCAAAGCTTCAAATTTGTTCTCTGCTGTGACAAAAGGTAGATCTGTTTCATCGGCCACCGCAGCAGCAATTTTGACGTCAAATCTGAAACGATCAGGTACAATTTCAACTAAATGAGCAGAAGAGATAGAATGAACAAAGCGATTAAGAACTGCAAGGCACTAATAATCTGTTCAAAAGTCATCATAAATCAAGTAACCATAACATATATTTATAGACTTATAGTTAACCATGTATATATAAGAGAAAACCAATTTGAGGAGAATACTCACTTTAATTTGATCTTGACATGTCGCTAATTTTAAGCGAGAAGTAACATATAAATGGTTCGACAGCAGACATTAAAATAGCATTTGATAGTACTAAAACTACTTAAAATTTACATATTCATCTGGATTATGGCCATTAACATTCTGGATGACAGGGTATATGGGTTCTCTCCCCAAGGAGACAGTTTTGTAATAAACTACTAAGGACTTGTGGGGGGAAACAAAAATTAAGAAAAGACCAAAAATCAAAATGGGTTAATAAAGAGTATTGATGTAATCAAATTATATCAAACAGAATATTGAAAAATTACCCTTTCTTAGAGTTCAAGCCAGTTCCAACTGCAGTTCCACCTTGAGCAAGCTGCTCACCAAGGAAAATGATCAGAAAAATGTTCATTTTATGCATATCATTTGAGAAGAGAATGAGCATTAGTATAGTACCTGATACATCCGTGGTAAGGTACAAACAATTCGATCAATTCCATATTTCACCTGCAAATAGAGTTTAAAACAGTTGAGAACTCTCTCTGTCAATATAAAGTGCACAGGAATCAGTAAGACAAGAATAGATGCTGGAATAATGCCTACCTGTGTAGAATAACCACTGAACTCTTGGCCAAGAGTCAATGGGGTGGCATCTTGGGTATGTGTACGCCCAATTTTAATTATGTCTTTAAACTCATCAGACTACAACCAAATTAGCAAATTTATTAGAACAGCATATTTACTATATGCAATATGAACAAACACACTATATGTAATTTAGCTACTGAACTTGCCTACCAAAAATGCTAAGATGTCATCCAAACAAGATTACTAGTTTATTGTAAAATAAGGGAAACCATTAATCAGCTGAACGGTCAACATACTTGTTCTGTGGGTCTTTTTACCACTTTCACTGACAAGCAAGTTTAGTGTTTAATAATTAATATCAGTTAATACATACACAAACACGTATGTATTGAATTTTTTTGTTAATTTTCAAGACAAAAGAAAATAATTTGTATCTAAGTGCTGAAATCTTCAGGTAACAAACTTCTATCTCAAGTGACAACAGAAGTTTGTCCCTGCCACGCATTTCTGTTTTTAGTCAACTCAGAACAATGTCAGGTTATTAAACTGACAGATGCACACGAAGAATAGATAAAAGGCAGATGTAGATTAAAATCAGAAAAGAGAAGGCCTAGAAAATGATGAAGAATAAAAGATAATATGAATGGTAGAAAAGTAAACAAGGAACAAAAAGATACAAGGAAAAGGCAAAGATCCAAAAAAATTTGCAGAATGCAAGTTTGAGCTTCTTATATCCATTAGAATATAAAAATTGGTCTGAAGTGATTCCATGAGCACCTCATTAATTAGAGCATAATTTATAATTTGAACTTTGAGCAATGATTTTCGCCAACTTTTTTATTCTAATACCGCTGTAGTGGGCCTCTACAGCGCTTGTATGGAGTTAGTAGGCGCTAGGTTGCGGGCAATACATATATGCCCAAGCCCAAGTAATGTCAAGTATCCAATGTTGTCAAGATAAAAACCTAAATATTCTAAATTTCTAATGCATTTGTCTTGAATCCCTTAGCAACAGGCCCAAATGCACAGTAGAGTAGCTGAGATAAGATTACATGGGACATTTGAAGATAATTGTGATTTACAAAACAGATTGCTACAAATTGGAACCAAGCTCATAGGTGAAAAGACGGGCCACAATTACATAAAAGGCACAAGACAAACATGCTCACTATTGTTCCCATGAAAGGAAAGCAGAAAATTTCACCTTTGAATGAAGTGACTTATGCAACTGTTGCAAACTTGGGATAAACCTTGAATTTATCTGTATGGCTGCTGCTATGTGCATAACCTGAAAATGTCAACAACTTGAATCATAACATTTGCAAATGTAAGAGTGTATTGAAATGAAAATCGCAATGTAGTGAAAGCTTACAGTGGGAAATGTATCATTCGAGGACTGTGACCTATTCACATGGTCATTAGGGTGTACAAACTTCCCACCACGCTTATGTCCAAGAATCTCAGCTGCCCTATTTGCAATTACCTAAATTGGAACAGCAAATCATAAACAATATGGCACAATATATGAACATTAAACTGAGCACAACAACGTTCACATGAGAATTAGCATAATGGATTCACAAGATAAACCAATCAACAAAGTACAGAACAGAGGGAGAAGGATTTAATTTACCCCACTGTATGGACACAAAAACTTTAACATTTCACACATTGGCAAGGATTACCAACTTAAATTATTCTTAACAAAAGTTATAAATAATTTAACATAAGCAAGTTGGATGCAAGAATCAGCATAAATTTAGTGCATGTGTAGGACCTCATTGGCATTCATGTTGCTTTGTGTGCCACTGCCAGTTTGCCAGATAACAAGCGGAAAATGATCATCCAACTGTCCATCTGCGACCTCCTGAGCTGCCTGCATTATTGCCTTCCCAATTGTTGGATCAAGGCCATACTCCATATTCACCTTCAAAAGTCAAATGACCAAGTAATAAGTTCTCCAGACAAACATGATACTTAAGCACCCTACAAACCACCTAGATGAAATGTTGCAAATACTCAGAAGACTTCAATCTGCACTAAGTAAGATTTCTAATTGTTATGACAGTGCATATGAATTTTGGCTAAAACAAAATGTGAAGCATTTATCTCTAAGGCACTAACTAAGTTAACAGAAACACAAAGTTAGCAGCAAACTGAAGCGTTGCGGTAGAAAGTATTATTTTTGTGCCATGTACCCTGTGAAACAAAGTATAAGTTGTAGTAAAACTAGCCTATCTCATTTGTAGCTGGCAAATGGGAATATCTAGTGATTTCCTAAGAACCAGGGAACTATCATAACCACCCCAAATTACAGAAGAAAAAAAATTGGGCACATCATGCGTTTGTTTACTACTACAGCTTTTCCTTCCATGGCTGTAGGAATCGCTTTCCAAGCTTGCGGTGCTCTACAAGGACAAGCAATCAAATGCATGCATCCATTCATCCACCCCACACGCAGACAATAGAAACCAGCCTCGCTTTATACCTTAGCGGCGCACTTTTTGAGCACGCCAAAGGCGCGGATGATGGGCACGGGCATTCGCTCGCGCTCGCCGCCGATGTCGAAGTTCTGCAGCGATCTCTGCGTCTGCGCGCCCCACAGCCTACCAAAACACAACACAACAGCAGCCATCTCCAGATCAACCACGACACCCAAGCGGCCACAGCACGAGCAGATCAAAAACACGGAGACGGCACGCGCGCGGACGAATCACGTAGATCGAATCAAACAAGCTCCTAGGGAATCAGGGGGAAGCCACGCACTTGTCGTTGGGGACGCGAATGGGGCCGAAAGTGTCGCGCTCCTCGCGGAAGTCGGTGGAGATCGGGCGGATCAGCGTCGGACGGAGCAGCAGCACCGCCGCGGCCGGCGACGGCGAGACACCCGACGCGCTGGCGAGGCGGCGCAGAACCATCGCCATCTCCGGTCCCCTCTCCTAGGTTTCCGCCGGCGCGCAGGGAAGCGGCGGCTGGTGAATGGCGGGGTGGGGAAGAAAGGCGGGTGGGCGATGGACGGACGGAAGAGGGCAGCAAGGGTAGGACTAGAAGGAGGGGGTTTAATGGGCTAATCTCGCGCGTTCGTTCTGCATCGGGCGGTGCGGAGTTGTTGACTGGTTTGGCTGGGTGGAAAGGTTGGGATCTGATTGGCTTTGCTATCTCAACGTTCCTTTTAGACTGGGGCTCTAGCCGGGTAGCCCAGAATATGATCTCTTCTTAAAAGTTAACTTTGGGGTGTTCAGTATAGTTCTAGCTCTACTAAAATTTATATAGTTGGTGAAGCAGGATATTTTTAACTCTAAAAATTTATAAAGCTAAAGCTGTAGGTACATTAAAAGTGTTTAGGTCGGTCATCTTGTTTATATTTTAGACTAAAAATACAAACTTAATTCACTTTATTTTAATCTACAAGCTCTAGATCAGAGATGGAGGTGAGATCTGAAACTCTGCCAAACAGGACTTATATCTTCATGGTACTTAATACTTTATAGGATCGATTCTCTATTTGATTTGCCTAACTATATAGTAAAGTGATGTTGTGATGTGACTTACTCTGTCTGGTTTGCGACCCAAATTGTCTTACTAAAATTTAGTTATGAAATTTGTTACCTAATCTGTCTTTGAAGAACGCGACCACATAGAAGAGAATGTTGCCAAAACTTTGGTGGCAAAGCAAATGCAATCAAATAGTGTATGTAGGACTTATTTGGCTAATGATGCCAAAGAAAAACATAATCTTCGGTTATCTCACTTTCCAGATAATATTATAGGGCTTCAGAAATAAAAAAGGTAATATTATGGAGGAAGACAACACCTGAGTCGATCAAATAATGGACTAAGGGCATGTTTGATTGTTTGCATTTGCGATGGCTCACATCACATACACAATCTTCAGCTTGGTTGAGAGCCTTAGCCTTAGCATGCAAGATTCTCCCCAAGGCCTACCGGCCTGAACGAGGGATACGGGCTAGGTTAAGGGAAGGTAGGCAACCAAATACACCCTAAATTTCCACCTCAAGATATCCTCTTCACAGAAACTTTTGATCACAGCAAGAGACGAGACCAAGCATTAAGTTTTTCATCAACCAAAGTTCTTCTAAAAGACAAATGTGTCAAATTATCGGCGAACACATCAGCAAAAGTCACATTCCTATCGGTGCAAATTGAGATGGAGAGTACCATCGGGAGAGAATGGAACACCCTGTTCCATGTAGGCATGATGTACGTGTATACTTTATATTAAAGCGGGTGAGATCGGCGGCCTCTCGGCTGTTCCACGTCACCCCCTATCATAAAAAGGCCTTTCAAAAAAATCAAAATTGTGTTAAGGTCATTCCGTCTGTTTTTTAATAAAATAGACCCAAAAAATGAATTACGTTTAGGTCCCTCCGCGGTTTGCGTTCAGGTCCTCACGCTGGTTTTTAGCGAACTAGACGCGAGAGAAAAAAAATGAAATTACGTTTAGATCACAAAAAACTTTTTTTTTGCTGAATTGACCCAAAAAAAATGAAAATACGTTTATATCCCTCTGCGGTTTTTTTAGAAAAATCCACGTATTTGCCGACGGCTCATAGCAGTCCACGGATTCGACGACAGAAAAAATAAAATTACGTTTAGGGCCCAAAACACGTTTTTTAGCTGAATTGACCCAAAAAATAAAATTACGTTTATATCCCTCCGCGGTTTTTTCACAAAAAATCCACAGATTCACCAACGGCTCATAGTAGTCCACGGATTTGATGACGGCTCCTATCAACCCGTTTTTCTAAGAAAAAACCCAGGAAAACCAAAAGTACTCAAAAAAAGGATACACATTTTCATATCGGTTTTCCCCAGGGAAAGGGAACCCGCGGTTCCACAGATTCACCGACGGCTCTTAGCAATCCGTAGGTTCACCAAAGTCTTCTAACAGCCTTTTTTTTAAAAAAAAACCCAAGAAAACGGTTTTGCATATTCGACGACGACTCCTAACGGTTCCGCATCATGGACCCGTAGTGCCGCAAATTTACTTATGACTCCTAGCTAGCGCATTTTTTAGAAAACCTCGGAGAAAAAACGAATTCACATTTACGTTCTCTGACCCATTTTTTCAGAAATAATCACCGAACCAAATTTCGACGCAGTCATGCGTCAAGAACCGACCATTGTGCAGCAACGCAACAGAAGCGCGATAATCGACTAGTAATCATAAAACGTCGTGAAAATTGAGATGGAATTAAACATGAGATAGGAGTCAAGTAATGAACTTGAAGATAGCAAGTGGATGATTTCGGGATCTCTGCACGTTTCAAAGGCAAGGCAAATACATGTCTCATGAATCACGATAGGTGTCACATCTATCTATTCTCTACTACTTCTAATTACGACTTAGTGGCAGCGGTCTGTTCTCCATACCCTCTCTTTCCTTCTATTCGCTCAGCCCGCCCCCACCTCCCTTTCTTTTTGTTCGCTCAGACTTTCCTTCTCGCTCAGCCTTTCATTCTGTTCGCTCAACCCGCCTCCCACCCGATCTGGATTCTCTCTATTTTATGAAAATATTACTGATCACATCTCCTTAAAATGGAAGGATTTTATTCATATCTCTTATAAATGAAAGAGTTTCCTCATCATATCCCGCTTGGATGGAATGACATACTCACCATATCCCATAACATGAAAATCCTATTTCATTGTATCTCATTCGGATGGAAATGCATATATTAAAAGGCAAGAATTGCATAATCAAATCACGTGCTAATCCTGGAGATCACAAGTCATCGTATCATAGAGGCTGAGCACTCACACGCCTGGCTGCCTCTCCACCTAGACCACCTTCATCTCCATCATAGAGGACATACAAAAAGACACATGAAGAGATAGAGGAGAGGAAGGCTCATACACATACAGGAGAAAGAAGCAATACAAAAGATTCAAAGGGGTTCAAGAAACGATATGAAAGGAGACCATGGTCATGGCTCCTTCTCTCTTTTTTTTAAGATAGCTAAAACTGTGATTAAATTATGAGGATAGAAAACAAAGTTTAAAGTTACAAGATGCAGAAAGACTGCATTCGAGACAAAAGGGGAGGAGAAAATAAGAAAAAAAGACCAAATTCTTTAAAATTGCCGTTGTACTATCATGTTGAGGCTTTTTAAAATTATAATAGCATGAATGATTAACTGATAATTTGAAGCACTCTTAAGTAGCTAACAAGTTCGCTTCATACATGTCTTTCTCATCAACCAACTTGGCTGTTACTTTGAAAAACTTCTCTTAATAAGGTTGTTTGAGAATTTTTGTAGCAACGCACGGGCACTTAACTAGTATATATTAAAAGTCGACGGTAGGGTTTTTACGACTGCTTAAAAATATTTGCTAGAAATCTAAAAAAAGAAAATACATAACCCTTGAATTGGGAATATAATCTTAGAGATATATTAATTTGAAAAGATATAAAACAATATCTAACACTTAAATCGATGGACCTAATTTTAAAGACTTAGATTCAATAGTTTATTTGGAGATATATTAATTTGTAAAAAAAGAAATAGGTAGAACTATGCTTAACTAGTATAGTGCCCGTGCTAACGCTACGACAGCAGTACACCTGCTTATCAATTAAATGATAAGATAAGTATGAATATAACACTTAATAATAAATAATCGCAGTGCCCGTATGCGAGTACAAAAATGAAGATATAACACTTAATAATATTTTTCGCTAAACGTTTCCCGTATGCTCTTAAGACTTGTTCACGTATGTATGTATCGCCGACGTCGCGGCATGCGCCGTTGTCGCACGTAAAAGCTCTCGGCCTCGCCGAACAACCAAGCTATTTGGAGGTATGGCACCTCCGTCCCAGCGTTTGGGCATTCTTTAGTTAGGAATTCCCGGGACCTGCGCAAGGAACACGGGAAAGGAATGTATGGATTTAGTTTGTGTTTTTTTAGAGGATTATGTTGCAAGAATAGAACTCCCGTTTGACGCATGGGAGAGGAACCAATACGTGAGAAGATTAACAAGAGAAGAGAAGATGGTGTGTATGATAAGAGATTAAAGGGTTGTATATGTACCACATATTTGGAAGAAGAGCCAATCAAACAAGAAAATAAACAGGGTGGATTCGCATGCAAGGAAACCAGACTTGAATTTTTTACTATCCTGGCCTCGTGATCGTTTTTCCCCAAATATGACCCTTCTGGAGACTTTTTTACGGATCTAGCCCCATAGAGCCTAATTTCAGCGCACGGAGAGCGCTGAATTTTTTTAATTTTTATCCACGGAACCAGCGGTCTGTGAGTGCTACTTAATTTTTTCAATTTTTCTCATGGAATCGAAATGATGGCGTACTGTTTAATTTTTATCTTTTTCCTGCGGATCCAATGTCCGTGAGCGCAGATTTATTTTTCCATATTTTCCGTAATTATTCAAAGGACGCACCGCTTGAATTTTTTTCATTTTTCTTCCACGCTTGAATTTTTCAAAGAATGCCGAGCATTTATTTTTGTTAAAATTATCAAGCTTGACGGCACCGCTTGATTGTTTTTTTATTTTTCGAATTTTTATCTGTATTGGCATCATCGTTATAATTTTTTCGAATCAACTCGCGACGATGAATTTGCGATTGTAGCCTCGAGTAGGAAAAATTCGGTGAGCGATGGCGCAGATTATTTACCAGCGCCTAGGCTCGAATTTTTTACTATATTAGTATCATCGTTATAATTTTTTCCGAATCAGGCTCTCGCGGTGATGAATTTGCGATTATAACCTCGAGACAAAAAAATCAGCGGAGAGGTGCTGGAATTTTTTTTCCCGCGGTTGAGAAGCATTGTAATTTTTTTCCATGCCCGAAATTATCCAGCGGCCGGGCAGAGCTTGGTTTTTTTTTTTTCGTGCCTGAAATTTCCCATCATCCGCTGGATAATTTCAGACGTGGGAAAAAAATTCCAGCACCTCTCCGTTGAATTTTTTCGGCTCTAGGCTACAATCGCAAATTCATCGCAAATTGAGAACAATCTCTAATGAAAAATGATTCAAACAAAGTTGAAATCTAAATATTATATATATTTGAGTTTCGGGAAGTATAAGGATTCTAATAAAATTAGTTTCATTCAATTCTCAGTTCTTTTGCAATATTTTTATATGTAGCATATCTTTGGGCCTTTTCTTTAAATTTGAATTTGAAATTCACCCGGTACTATTTTTCAAAATATTTTTGCATATTATGGAAGAACTTGATTTTAGAATTTTGTTTCATTTTATTTAGACATATAATGTAAAAGTTACAAATACTTGTATGCTCTCGGGTAATGAAAATTCTAAAGAAAATAGAAAATACGCTTTCGTAGAACAGAAAGCGTCTTTCCTCAGTGGCGCGTGCTCTTTTACACTGGCCAGCAGTCACTGGCCTTGGGGCCCGCCTATCAGCAAGAGCAAAATAGGGGACCAGCTAGGGCTGGTCGCTGGCGGAGCTACGATCACGGATGGGCCCGGCCATGGTATCCCAGTGCTACTGGGAAGTGGTAGCACCGGCCCTCAGAGCGGTATGTAAAAACCCGAGAGGGTGTTTTTGGGGGATCTGGTAGCCCGGTGCTACTAGCCGAACTGTAGCACCGGCTTCAGAGCGGTGTAAAAATTCAAAATGGTGCATTTTTGGACATTCTGGCAGTCCGATGCTACCGCCCATGGTAGTCCAGTTCTACCGGACTAGCGGTAGTACCGGCCCAAATGCCCGGTGTGAAAATTCCAGAGAGCGATGTTTTCCAGAGAGTTTAATTGCATATCTTTTTGAACATTGTTATGTGATGGGTGTTCCTTATTTTTTATAGTTACAGGACGACGGTGTTAGGTCATGGTGAGGTGGAGGATGACCAGGACTAGACGATGTGTGCCGGAGGTCCAGACGGTCGAGAATGAAGTCGTTGTGAACCTAGAAGACAAGGAATAGATGAGATGTTAACTAGGAGCTGCTCGGATCAAGGAAGGTCGTTCGATCGCGGTCTAGGTGATAGAGTAGCGGGTCTAGTTAGTATGCTTTGAGAAGCGTGCAAAAATCCGTTATGTTATAGGTCTCGGGTTATCCCATGTATGAGTGAGTGAGTCAATCATAACTCTTGATGGTGATCCTTAGGGTAGAAAGAACTTATCTAAGGGTGGAAGATGACTCAAGAGTAATATAAATAGAGGGGGAGGGGTAGCCTTCCTCCTCTTGAAGGTTTTGAGGTTTTTGTGATCCTTTGAGCTTTGCCCATCTTGTTGTGAGGCTTTATAAACCTTCCTTCCAGAAATCCAAAATAATTTTCCTTATGCTTGAATTTACTTTGCGCATTTACCGTATGTCTTAAATTCAGCATTTAAATTCCGCACTTACATTCTCGTTATTTACATTTATGCAATTTGGATTTGCCTCCCCTCATTCTACGTGTTTTTGCTTCTTGTGCAAACGATGTTGATTGATGGATGAATCTCCTATTATACCTCAATCATCTAGGCAATCAATTTGTTTTTCTTGCAAGAAATCGATATTGTGTTCTTAAGTGAATCATTCTTCTAGATCGCATTTGTAGGGTTTTGGACTTATGTTCTTGCTTGTTGTGACGTGTGGGAGGTAATTCAAGATCATATTGATCATCATAACCTCACGAACAAGTCCAAGATCGAGTTCTTGAGTTTTACTCAAATTTGGTGTGTAAGACCTTTAAAGTGAAAAAGGTTAGAACTTTGACATCAATTCTTGCAATTAAAAGTTGGAATAAGTTCCTGACATCCTTAGAAAGACATTTACCAAGTTTCATGAGTTTTTATCCTGCCAATCAAAAGATTCATCAAAATTTGCTTTTTGAGTTCGTATTGGTTCTTCAGCTGTTCTTGAGCACGATCATACCGCTCCACGAGCGGTCATACCGGACCCTAACTACCGGACTTACCCCGGTCATATCGGCCTTGCACAAAACTTCATCTCATTTGCTTCTTTTGATTGTTTTAGTTGGGAGCTTATTTGGATTATCTTGATTGTGGAAAAAATTTTATTTAGGATCATTCACCCCCTTCTAATCAGCATCTCGATCCTTCAGATAAATATTTTAGAAATTCTCGTAAAAAGAAACCCATCAGACCCTTATTTAGGTGGATCCTAATTAAATATGAACCGTAGCGATCATTGCAATTATGAGTACAAATCTATACCCCTTTATAATGCACCTAAGCATTCTTTTCTACGTCCACCCCAAATAATGCACCCCACTAGAGATGACTCAACCTTCATGCACCCAACGAAACGTCCCCAGAAACTTGCCTCCATCAAAATTAACCTCTCAGATCTTTCCTCAGCTTTACTCACCCACATCCGATGGCTATTGTTTAATGTGTCTAACTCATTCCTGTGGCCCACAACAGATCTCCCCCCACCTCCAGCATTATCTCAAGGAAATGGAAACAAATATCCTGGAATTAAGGAAAAGGAAACAAATGTTCTAGAAAAGGAAAAGACCATATATTACGTGCTGGGAAAAGGAAACTGGAAGATAATGCACTATACTAGTGTTTTTAAAATGTCTAGCTGCGCGATTACACAGGCCAACCTAGCTCAGATAAAGTAGCGTTGGGGAAAAACCAAGCCCAACAGGCCTATTTCGTGTGCTCGCTTCTCCGTTCATTTTTCTTCAGGAATGCAGCCCTAGATTTACACCTCTGATCCTGGGGAAGCAGATTCTGTAGCTACTATATCATTTTATAACGTAGGTTCTTTCAAAGATAAACTGATGTAATGCAGCAAATTTCAGTTGCTAACACATGGGCGAGGACCTCATATACACACACCACCCCCTTGCAAGCGCTGGTTCAGACTTCAGAGGCTCAGAGCTTAGACAGTGCCATGTCCATCACACCAACGAAGAAATCTGCATTGATCAGCAAATAGAACGGTTCAATTCATGTGCTACAACTGGTTAACTGGCCGTATACAGAGTTCGAACGAGTTAATTAACCTACCAGCATCTTCCTTGGTGAAGCACAGAGGGGGCGTAATCCTGAAAACGTTCCCGTAGAACCCGCCTTTTCCGACCAAAACGCCCATTTCTGCACATCCATAATCATCATCATCAGATCATCAATCATTTGCAGTACTTTCCATGCATCCAAATTCCAATGTGTTTTCAGGTTATCGTTCACAGAAGGTGGAAACAAAAGAATTACTCGTAAGTACTACACCTCTTATGTGCTCCATGGCATGACAAATCTCGTCTTTCGCCGGGGTCTTCAGCTGCCGATCGGTCACAAGCTCGACGCCGAGCATGAAACCCGTTCCCCTCACATCACCAATGACTGCAAGAACAAAACAAATCAAGTCATTTTGCTCTTGGAATCTCCATTTTTTTTTTGGCAAAACGAGGTCAATTACATGGACATACTATCGTGCTTCTCCTGGAGAGCGCGGAGCCGGTCTTTGAGGTGCGAGCCAACGGCGAAGGCGTTCTCCTGGAGCCTCTCTTTCTCGAGCACCTTGAGAACGGCGAGCCCCCCCGCGGTGCAGAACGGGTTGCCGCCGAACGTGTTGAAGTAGCACCGCCTGGTCAGAACCTGCGCGATCTCCGGGGTCGTCACGACGGCGCCCAGAGGGATGCCGTTGCCGATACCCTGCGAACGATCGATGATCGGAGTAGGGCCGTACAAATTGGTCAGGTTGTCCGTCATAAAGCTTCACGGCACGGCAATGGAAGAAGAGTGGAAAGAAGCCATGTGTGTGTCCATGTCTCGTTGTTTGTGCGGTACCTTTGCCATGGTCACAATGTCAGGGATGACGCCGTGGGTCTCGAACCCCCAGAAGTGGCTGCCGACGCGCGCGAAGCCCGCCTGGACCTCGTCGGCGATGCAGAGGCCGCCGGCCTTCCTGACCCTCTCGTACACCAGCGGCAGGTAGCCCGGCGATAGCTCCACGATTCCACCAACGCCCTGCATCGATCGATCCACAAAGGAAGAACTTCTAACTCTGCTCATGCCATGTCCACTTGCACTTTTGTCGTGAGAACAAGTGCTAGTGCTAGTAAGTCAGTAGCCAGTACCTGTATGGCTTCAGATATGAAGCCAGCGACCTGCCCAGTGGTGCCGAACTCGATGATCTCCTGCACATCTCGCACGTACTTCTCGGCGTCGGAGCTGAAGGCGCCTCTGTAGGGGTCCGGGTTAACGGCATGGTGCACACCACTCTTCAGAAACAAAGAAAGGTTCAGAATTCAGCACTTCGTTGCTAGTACCGTATATATAGAGTATTTTGCTACGTGCAGTGCTAGCGGTGATGGCATTTGAGCATGTATGTTTGTAGACCTGAATAACATTGAACTTCCAGTTCTTCTGCGCGGTGGCGCCCATGGTGCCGGCGGCGTTGCCGTGGTAGGAGTTCCGGAGCGATATGATGTCGTGGGAGCCGGTGTAGAGCCGCGCCATCATGATGGAGAGCTCGTTCGCCTCCGTGCCGGAGTTGGTGAAGAAGACAACCTATAATTAATTAATTTAATTAATAGACTCCGTCGAGAAACGAGAAACAATACTACTTACTACGGGACAAATGCTACTAGTGATGCGTGCAGTTTGTTGGTATGTGCCTTGAGATCGCCGGGCATCTTGGAGGCCAGCGCCTCGGCGAAGTCGGCAATGGCGTGGTTGAGGTAGAGCACGGTGGAGTGCTGCAGCCTCTTGGCCTGCGCAGTGATCGCGTCCACGACGTCGGGGTGGCAGTGGCCGCAGCACACGGTGGCGATGCCGGCGAACGCGTCCAGGTAGCGCCGGCCGCGCTCGTCGTACAGGTACTGCATCTTCCCCTCCACGATGTTCAGCTGCAAGCATGCACGTCGCAGAACAACACAAAAGAAAAAAAAAACGTAAGCCAGTGTTGAGCAGAGCTTCGACTGAATCGATCCTAGCAATTAGTCTCCGGTTAGAGTACAGCAATTAACCAACTATGTATGAACATTTCGTTAGTGCCAGCAAAAACATGTATTAAGCTACGGATGTACGAGACAGTGGATGCAGAGAAATTGAAGAGAGAAAACTGACGGGCTTGGAATAGAAATGGAACAGGGACGGGCTGAGGAACTCGTCACGTTTCCGGGCGATCTCGGCGGCGGTCGGGCCGTCGTAGGGCAGAGGCACGTGGTCGAAGTCCGGCATTCTCGGCACGGCCGCCGTCTTGACCGCCGCGGCGAGCCCAGAGAATCTCCTCACAATCCTAGCACTCCGCATCATCGCCAAGTAGTACCTACCTACCTGAAGAATTTAAGAAACAGTATATCCCTCTCCTCCTCTATATCATCTAATGAATTTTTTTTTGACAATTTGTTCTTTTGGATGCAGGAGAGGAGGGGAGGCAGGTGTGGAAGCAATCAGGAGACGGACGGTAGGGGTTTATAAGGTGGAGCAACCTTGCAAAAGATTTCACTTATTTTGGAAAGGAAATATGTTGCGTCCCTCCGTCCAATGGAACAGTACGAAGTATCGGCCACTGATGAAGAGTTTGATCGAGCTTATCCCAATCTCACCCTTGAAATTAGTCGTAATTTGCTGGAACTTTGTTTGTCTTTTGCGAATCTGAAGGTGTTAAAATTAGGCAATCCGCAACGCTCCAGCTAGCTGCTCCCGTGAATCTGGACAGTCTCCTTTTTGGGTTAGCTGTGGGATCAGCATTTGGTTCTTGCAGAAAGAATAGAAGATGGTGGTCTAATTTTAACCAATGTACCTAACGAAGGCGAGATCCTCCCTGGTTCATTGAACCTAGACAATATAGGTAGGTAGATGTATGCATGGAAAGAGCAACAGAAGCCAGCTAACTATTTTCTGAGTGACAAAACCGATGGTCTCTGTTCTGTTAAGGAGCCTCGCTATCGAGTAGTCCGGGGTTCCCGAACAGATCTAAAGTAGAGAACAGAGAGAAAAAGAGAGACACAGTTTAGGGAGGAACAATCAGAGAGAATTCTTTATTGCTTTCTGATTCCTTGTACAATAAGGAGATCCCCTTCCTCCTTATATAGTAATCACCTAGGGTTTCGGCTAAGGGACTATCGTGGGTTTTTATGGGCCACGTGGTTTCCCAACACTCCCCATTAGGCCTTTTGCCGTGAGATGCATATGCTTCATTAAAACTCCAGAAAAAACCCAGTGGGAAAAATACTTGGAGAAAGAGTACATAGCATACGCTTACTGCGTTGCACGAATTGCCTCATTAAAACCTTATGCAAGAAAACTTCATGAAAAACTTGCTAAGGAAAAAGAGTACAATTCACCCAAACTTCAATTGCTAATCTTCGAGATTCATGTTGGGTACTCAAACCTCATGTTCAAGATTTATATGGGAGTATGTGAAATATCTCTCCCTGAAATCTGCACTTCTCTAAGTCTCATCATCCCAATCCTTTTTACGCACCTTTCAAAGGTAGATGCTGGGAGTGATTTAGTGAACAAATCTGCAAGATTTTCACATGACTTAGTATGCAATATCTTGATCTCGTTCATCTTATGCAATTCGTGAGCATAGAAGAACTTGGGATTGATATGCTTCGTGAGATTGCTCTTCACATAACCCATCTGTGCTTGAGCAACACAAGCTGCATTATCTTCATAGATGATCGTGGGAGTTTGCTTAATGTTCAAGCCACATGACTTCTGGATGTGGTGAACCATTCTTCGGAGCCATGCACATTCGCGAGAGGCTTCATACAAAGCAATGATTTCCGAGTAGTTTGTCGACGTCGAGACAAGAGTCTGCTTAAACGACTTCCAGGAAACTGCTGTTCCTCCACATAGGAAAACATACCCAATTTGGAACTTATCAGTATGCGGGTCTGATAGGTACCCAACATCAGCGTAGCTAACCAAATTCAGTTCATTGTTTCTTCTAAAGAACAAACCGAGATCTTTGCTACCTTGGAGGTAACGGAAGATATCCTTGATCCCTTTCCAATGCCTTTTGGTGGGTTCTGCGCTGTACCGGGCTAGCAAATTCACAGCGAACGCAATGTCCAGTCTGGTGCTATTCGCAAGGTACATGAGCGCTCTAATTGCACTCAGATATGGGAATTCTGCTCCCAGGACTTCCTCCCCCTCTTCTCTAGGTCTGTATGGGTCTAGGTCTGCTTGGAGTAACCTTCCGACCATTGGAGTCTTTGCAGGATATGCCTTTTCAAAGCCAAATCTTTCCAACACTTTCTGCGTGTAGGATGATTGGTGTACCAAGATTCCTCCTTGGATATGCTCAAGCTGCAAGCCTAAACAAAACTTGGTTTTACCCAAATCCTTCATTTCAAACTCAGACTCAAGTATGAGCATGCTTCTTCAATTTCTTCATCCGTCCCAATGATGTTCAAGTCATCTACATAGACGGAGATTATACAGAATCCATTTGGGGATCGCTGTATAAACACACATGGACAATCTTCGCTGTTCGTGTAGCCTTTCTTGCAGAGAAAGTCGCTCAAGCGATTGTACCACATTCTTCCGATTGTTTTAGCCCATACGTTGATTTCTCCAATTTCACACTGCATGTGTTTCTATTTGCTCTGTCTTGGTTTGGGATAGGTATACCTTCCGGTACTTTCATGTATATCTCCGAATCCAAGTTCCCATACAAATATGCTGTAACAACATCCATTAGCTTCATTTTCAACTTCAAGTTGACTGCCATTGAGATCGAATATCTAAAGGTAATTCCTCCCATGACCGGAGAATAGGTTTCTTCATAATCAACTCCGGGACGTTGAGTGAAACCTTGAGCTACAAGCCTTGCCTTGTACCTTACAACCGTTGTTTTCATTCCTCTTCCGAACAAAGACCCATTTGTGACCTCTGAGGTTTATATGGGGAGGTGTGCGCATCTGAACCCAAACACCTCTCTCTTGTTCATAGAGACTAACTCTGCAGTGATTTCCTTCTTCCATTCTTCCCAATCTAGTCTTTTCTTGCACTCTGTGAGAGATGCAGGCTCAGGATCATGATCAATGATCGAGGCAGTCTTCTTTGCAAAGTATGCATCGACATTGGCTGTTGCTATATTCAGGGATTCTCCTGTTATTACAAAGTTTATGGCCATTTCATTATGGGTGCTTCATGCACTTCTACTTGCTCTTATTTGCTATTTCCTATCGCAGAGCAAGTTCCTTTAGCTTTTCATCGCCTATGTGTGCGCACACATTATTTTCGGCGGCTTCCTGCAGTGGAAGATTCAAGTCTGGAATTGCCTTTTCTGTCGATTTCTTTACAGTGCCAGGTCTAAACTGGCTCCCCTTCTTTCCTTGGGGTATTTTCGTGATTGGTTGTGGTAAGTCCTCTCGCCCAGTTTTCTCTAAATGTCTCCGGGTACTTTGGGTTTGAGGAGCCAGATTTCCTGTTCTTTTTCTTTGAGGCCTCTGAACAGGATGAGGGATACCTTCTATTTTCTTTGGTATTTCCACCCTCTCTGGTGCGTTTCTTGCGGGTACATACGACTTAACCACGCCCTTCAGATCACAAAAATGATCAGACAGTTCGTTTGCTAAATTCTGTAAATCAATTATCTTCTGGACTTCTTGATTTGCTTCATTAGTGCGGGGGTCATGCGCGGGAATCCCAGTGGAATGCCATATGATTTCCCTGTATTTTCCATCCAAAGGTTGATTTCCTCCCCCTAATGACGGGAAACGATCCTCGTCAAAGATGCAATTAGCGAATCGGGTTGTATGCAAGTCTCCAGTCATGTGTTCCAAATACCTGATTATGGATACACACTCATAACCAACGTATATCCCAGACTTGCAGAGTGGGCACATTGCAGTCTGCTGTGGTGGTGGTATAGGAACATATACCATACAACCAAATTTTCTGAGATAGGAGATTTTCGGGATGACCCCGTGCACCAGTTGCATAGAGGAATGGATGTTGTAGGTCGAAGGTCTGAAATTGATGAGAGCTGCTGCGTGCAGGACTGCGTGTCCCCAACAAGTATTGGGAAAGTTACAACTCTGCAAAAGTGGTCTGGCAATGAATTTAATCCTCTTTATTAGTGCTTCAGCTAGTCCATTCTGCGTATGAACATGCGGTACAGAGTGCTCAACTGCTATGCCTGTTGCAGTGCAATAATCATCAAATGCCTTTGAAGTAAATTCTCCGGCATTGTCCATTCTAATGGACTTCACGCGATGATCAGGGAAAGCATTCTTAATTTTTATGATCTGCGAGACCAGCTTTGCAAAAGCATGGTTTCTTGTTGACAATAAGCATACATGCGACCATTTTGAGGAAGCATCGATGAGCACCATAAAGTACCGAAACGGCCTTGACAAGGGCTGAATCGGGCCGCAAATATCCCCCTGAATGCGTTCCAGGAATGCAGGAATTTCACTTTGCACTTTCATGACATAGGGTCTATTTATTAATTTTCCAGTGGCACATGAAGGGCACACGAAATCTTCATGATTCAAAATTTTTTTAACATTAATACCATGATCTTGTGAGTTGTTCACTATATTCCTCATCATTCTAATACCAGGATGACCTAATCTACAATGCCATAAAGAAAATAACTCAGAGCTTCTAAATGCAGTTTTCAAGGAAGTATACACTTCGGGTGCATGAATATTCGTGTAGTACAACCCAGATTCATATGAGGGACATTTTCGAATACCATTTTTTCACATACCGCGTGCTTCACAATGCACAAGTATTCTTTGCCATTTCTTCATTGGTTTCTACGTGAAAACTATTGGCGCGGATGTCTTTGAAACTTAAGAGAGTGCGCGTTGATTCAGGGTACAAAAGAGTTTCTTCAATTACCAAAGTTGTACCATAGGCAATATAATTGTGGCTCTTTCTGAGCCTATTACATATGAATCGCTTTCTGCGATCGTAGTAATCTTTCCAGCGTTCTTCGTGATCGACTGGAAGTATTTGGACTCTCTTAAGATGGTATTTGTTGTGCCACTATCAACAATGCATATCTCCTATTTGGGCGCTACACGATTTCTTTTCTCACCTTTTTAATCCGTTCGTCGATAGAGCTTCGTGCTGATAACGTGTTAAGGAACCTTGCTATCGAATAGTCCGGGGTTCCCGAACAGTCTGAAGTGGATAACAGAGAGAGAAAGAGAGACACAGTTTAGGGAGGAACGACCAGAGAGAATTCTTTATTGCTTTCTGATTCCTTGTACAATGGGAGGACCCCCCTCCTCCTTATATAGTAATCACCTAGGATTTCGGCTAAAGGACCATCGTGAGCTTTTATGGGCCACGTGGTTTCCCAACATGTTCCATCTCTCTTCGATGCATAGTTTTGTTCAATTTGACTGATTTGGACAAACTTCTGTTCTCCTTTTCTCAGGCTTCTTGAAACTGGTAAAACGAAATCCTATCGCCGCGTTTGGTGCTGTGACACTGTCATTAACCAATTTGACATTGCTCCGAACATGCATGAGCTTCCATCCAGATTAGTTCATCCTTGCCTTGGCTAAAGGGATTCGTATGTCTACGCATTTGAGTGCAGACATACACAATTCTTTTCTTTCTGGGGTACCGTTTTTCTTTTAATAAATGTTTCCCTTCTATGTTTATGTATTTAAATGCATAATTATGCACACTCCTTTCTGATCTACATCTATGTCATCTGTGTCACTTGAGTGTTCCTTCTGCTTGTAGCGTGTCGAGGATGTTGATGCGCTGATCAGTTTATTGAGGAAGCAAGAGAATTGTGCAGATCGTGTGATCGACAGGCACGGCAGCAATTCCCCTTAAACAAATCGATGGATTGCAACCAGACAGATATGGTCTGACAGTGATTACGGAACAAACTGTTCTGATCGCAATCAAGAAAATATGGTTTGGTTATGACGATGGCATACGAAAACTAATCAAGCAATATCGTAATCCATTTCGGTATGTGCCTCAACCTCATATACACTACAATTTGCACAAATCTTGAAGCAAGAGAAGGAGTAAGTAATCAACATCCATCCTTTATTTATACTTTAATATTTATGTAACTTTTAAATAGTGGTGCATATAAGCACCTCCCTATTTTATTTTTAGAAGAGCGATAAAGAATTGATAAGTTGATACAACATCCAAAAATCTAAAAACAAAAATAAGTGCAACATTCTAGAAAAATGCAAAAGTGAATAAAATATAAAATTTAAATTTAATTATGATTTCAATCTGAATTTCTATTTTTCTATGCCTTTCTTGAAATTCGACCTTAAAGAAAACCATTTTCAATAATGAATTGTTGATTTATAAAACCATTTCAAATAGAATGGTTAAAGAAAGCCAACATTACAAAATAGATAAAATAAGAATTCATGTGGCATCATGATTTTAGTTTTGAGTTTCAATTATTTTCTCTAATTTCTTGCATTTTGATCTTAAAGAAAATTGTTTTTAGCATTTGATTCTTGAGTTATAAATATGGAAAAAGAAATTACATAATAACAGAATTTAGAAAATTTTATTTAAATATAAAGTCATCATTAAAAACCCCTTGCAAAACACCAAGGAGATATGAATAGGTTTAATGTGGATAAGGGTTTAAAAACAGTAAATTGGACTAGCAATAGTAACATTTTCAAAATTTATTAAAAATGTATGGACCTTGTCTTCACCTGATAATTTTACCACATCATCTAAAGGACTACAGTGATATACAGAAAAATCGTAAAGAATAATAAAGCCAATTTATTGCCTTTAAAAATTCAAAAATAGAAACCTTGGAAATTCAGAAAATGCAATGTCAAAATTTTTACAAAATAAATATTGGGGTCCATAATCTAAAAATTTTACAGTAACATCTTTAAGCCATAAGAAAGAAATAATTGATGAAATGCCTTTACTTACTTGTGCCATTGATCATTTGCCCTGTGATGTCTCACTGATATGTGGGTCCTGGGGCCACATGTTAGTGAGACAAATGTGGCAAATAATCAATTGCACAAAGTAAAATAGGGCAAATGATCAATTCTCCCCATAAGAAACTCCCCAAAAAAAGTTTTAAAATTTTCTAACAAAGTTTGGATCCTCAGAAAAATCAAAAACTGAGAATGCAAAATCTGGATAGCAGGATTGCTAGAATTTTTAAAAATTACACACATAACATTTTGAGCTAAAAATTTTACAGCATGACAAAAATTCCTAAGGATTAAGAAAAATAATTCCTAATTCCAAAAAATTTTAGATTTGATTTGACGGTCATTCAAGGCATGGAATGATAAACTGTCAGTGGGATGAACTTCAAATGCTCTCTCTTGTCTCACTTACAACTGGGCCCACCTAGCAGCCTCTCCATGCGCCCCTTCTTCCCCACCAAACATAGCCTCCCTTATTTCTTTTTTTCCCGGCCAACCAAGCAATCTTGCGTCATGCTGCCGCAATTACTAACCAAATTCATCACACCAACGCCACGTAGGGCACCCGAAGTCATTTCCATGCCACGCCCCGTTGCCACGTCTGTCCTTGTCTCGTGTTTTGTGCTACCACGGTTAGAAAATCCGCCGCAACTCGAGCCGCCGTTCACAGCTTCTCCTCTGCCTATAAAAGCCATCCTCTGCCTCATTTCGGAGCTCACGTAATCCCTCAAACATTACACCACATCACCCCCATACTTCCACTTCATCCCTCTGCCCAAGCATCGCCTCTACCTGCCGCCATTGCCAAAACTTTGCCGAAATGTAGAAAGATCAATTCAAGCTCTTCGGTGAAACATTGTTCAATCCTTTTTGCTTGAAGCATCTTTAGGCATCACTAAGTCCAATGCGCAACTTAATTGCAACTTTCTCCAATCAAAGCACCACCACTGAGCTTCATCTTCCCCATCACCAGCGTATGGTGGCAGCTCATCTTGGTTCTTCTCTGTCGCAATCAACAGGTAAAATGGGTTCCCACTAGCTCATAGATGCTCTCCCCGACATTCTTCAAGCATGAAAACCACTAGATCCTTTCTCCCACAAATCAACCATGGCGGCTGCCGCATGCTCACGGTGGCGCGCCACCTTCGGCCATTGTCGGCCACAACTGAGCTCACCACCAAACCCGCCATGACATGTTGAGGTCTGTCACACCACCCGTCCTGGCTGATCGGCCCTGTAGCACTCCAGTGAGGCCATGGCCACTGCCCCTGTTTTACTCTGGCTGCCAATCGGGTCCCATTTGACAGCCTCACCTCTTCACAGCCCACTCAAGCCACTGACCCACGGGGCCCATCAGTCAGCCATCACAGTTAATTCAAAAACCCGCAAAAATAACGAAAGACGCTTTCGTTAATAGAAAACGTATTTTCTTATTTTGATTGGATTTCCAAACCGACCACTATTCAAACCGTAATAACTTTTGCATTTTAAGTCTAAATCTAGTAAAATAAATTTCCAAATTCATCTAAAATCATGTAGTTTTATCATGTGCAAAACTATTTATTTTGAACCATAGTTTGAATTATTTGAATTTAAGTTTGAAATAAACCCTAATATGATCACTATACAAAATAAGTAAACCCTAACTCCTAAAATGGTAAAGCAAGTTTCTAAAAATTACTGGAACCTTAACCACTCCAAATCTATAAAAATATTTAAAATTTGATTTAGTTTAAACTCAGTTCATAAAAAAAATTCATTTCCTATATACATAAAATCTATATATGAATAACTTTCATAAATAAAAGCTAAAAGATGTAAAACTAATTCCAAGACACTTCTAGGGTCAAGACCTGCTAATGCTACAAAAATGGCTGCGTATCTATGTGAATTGAAGTCGCAAATCTAAAACGAAATCTAACCATTTATAACGGAAACTTTAGAAATACATAAGATTATGGAATGAATAGAACATCACAAATAAATGCTGATACCAATAGAACTAGCTTAATAATACTCTCTACGGAAAGATCGAACTATTCTATAGAAACAATTCTATTATAACATGCTTTGCATCTGAATCATATTAATGAAAGCCAACTCTTTATAATACGAATCATAAAACCCATAACACAAACCAATGAACTTAAATAATAAGAAATTAGTATTTAAAATGTTTCTATCACTAGAACCTTCAATTATAATTTATTTTGAATTTGGTTTCATTTAATTTCTTTTTTCCTCTCACTATCATTACTTCTTAATGCTGTTATACGATACGAACGTGTAGACACCGACGTATCCAAAGCTACGACAGTCGACCACGACTTCGAGTCAGTACCTGAACCAACAAAGCAAGACAAACACCCCCTTTGATCGTATTGATCCTAGTATTTTATTTTTTGTTTTGTTTTGTAAAATCTATTTCTGCATGCGCGTATTTTCTGTAAGTTTACTATATTGTGGAACTGGTAGCTATAACCCTATCTCCTGAAACTTCCTTAATAAATATTGACATGTGAACCTTGGCAACCCAAGAATAAGGTTAGAGAATACATAATATCAACATGGGTATATGCGATTACATATTAATCATGTTTAGCCATGCTTTAGTATTGGAGATTCAAATAATCAGATTAAACTGTTACTTAAAAATTTAAAAAGGTTGGATATGACATTAAATGTTGTTGATATTTTAGTAAAAATGAAAATAAACTATGGTTTTGATGCGGGCGATTACTGGCAATAGCCGTATGTACATGTGACTTGCACGTAGTGTAGGGGAGATTATCGCCCGGGTCAGATTAAGGACCAAATGTAGTGTTGTATGATCCAAGGGATATCCGTACAACTACAAGTGCTGGTATGGGACAGCCTTAAACCAATTAAATTATCTAGATTAACTTTGCACATTGAAAGGCTGGAGTAGCACGGGCTTTCTGAGACTGGTTGCTCGTAGGGGTTTCTACATACCAATGCAACGGCGTACAATTTGCTATACTGGGAAAGTGAGGACTCAATAGGAGCGAACTGTTGAGAGTACAACATTGTACAAATATCTCCCGCCACTTTAGAACATGGGGAAGTGAGGACTCATCAGGAATAGCATGTTGAGAGTACGATGAGTGTACAAATATCTTCTGCTGTCATAGGAATGGTTTGTCATCACCGGACTAGTGCAAAGTTAACTTAGATAATATAAAGGTTTTTGTTATGAACATTCTGGCCACACGTCAAAGGAGCGTGAAAATAGCGGCAAAAAGAAAAGATCATGACTTGTGGGTAAAGTTGTACACCTCTGCAGAGTGTAAATCTTTTCGAAAAGCCGTGCCCACAATTATGGGAGAATTGGTGAACTGACACTAGTTAGGTGTTTTTTTCATTTTCAAAAAGGAACAAATTAGAGACATTTGTTGGAAAGTGTTTGTTTCAGATTATATGCCAGGGAATGGCAATGAGATGACGCGGTACTCACATTAATGGAGGACTGTGAGTTGTTACTTTATGCTTACATACTTGTTATTTTCATATCAGTCAAACTTGCTTTTACAAATTCCGTTTTACAAATTACTACTTGATTTACAAGTTCAATTTCGCTTTTCGCAAAGTAATAGTAGAAGCCTCCTTTGACATAGCCTGTATTTACTGCATTTTTGCGATACACCTTAAGTCTTGCTGAGTACGAAAGTACTTACCCTTCCTTATTTGTTGGTTTAGTTGAAGATAGCGGATCTCCAGACGACATATACTTTGACGCATGATGCGGAAATTATATTAGCGAGTTTTTCTAGGGTTTATACATTGTTAGTTACCTGTGGGTTGGATGGGCGCACTACAAGACTTATGCTTTTTGCTGCTGCAATATACTCTGCTTTGTAAGACCTTATTGTATAAATTACCATTATCATATGTAATAGTGAGTATGGTTGTGTTATCAATTGTTGTAAATATGTGTGCTAGCCACTGATCATGGGACTAGTACTATATGCACATTGATCATCTTTCTTGATATTTGGTACCAAAAAAGAGGATCGTTACAATAAGTCCTATAATTATGTAGAGAATTCAAACTTATGTTTAAAGAGAAGAAAGATGTTTAGCTGTTCAAAGGCAAACATGACAATGAATGGAACATATATGTGTTGCTCATATCTTTCATGACCAGATCAAATAAAAAAAAAGATAGTCAAATTTGTAGTTGCACATAGTCAGATACTTCTATATATCACTATTTAAAAGTTATACTTAATATTAAATAGTGAGCAACTAGCTGGTAGCATTATTGGCTCAGGAGTAGTGCATTATTGACTCAGGACAGGAGTACTGTCTGAGTTTGTGTGCATGCTCCTAGTTGAATCCACAATGGACTCACACTTGGTCCTACTCTGATTGCAGAGTAGTTGATTACCTTTCTTTGTTTAATCTTTTTACCGAAGATGAGATGTGATGAAGAAAACAAACTCCCAAGGCTTGCTCAGACATCACTAACCTCAAGCTAACTCGTCTTTTTGGATCGTGGTACGATAAGTGGCACAACCATAAGTGGGCAGCACTGTAGCTTTACCTGGAAATTCTATCTCATACCAACATGACACAACTCAATATAACTTAGCACTGTGAAACTAGGCTAAAAAATGTTAATAAGATAAAGTTATGTACTTCCTTGAGGTGCTATCTTTTCCTAGAATTAATTAAGCTATACAACAAACCGGATCATTCATGAGATAAATATTACTTGCTCTGTTTTTTTACGTAACTTTCTAAAGTTTGACCATCAATATATTCAAAAACTACTTAGATTGGTTATATAAAAACTATACTATTAATTTGCCATTAAAAATACATTTATAATATATTAATTTATTACTATAAAAATGTCAAAGATCATAAGAAATAAAAAACGTCAAATAAAAAAAAGAACAGAACTGGGAAAATCCCCACCGAGAGTACCCTCCCATGCCCAATTCCCGATAAGCAAAATTTCCCTACCCCATGGGGAGAGATTTCCCCCGTCCCCATCCCCTAATAGGGGAATTCTCTATGGGGAAAAGGGGATCGAGGCCTATTGCCATCCCTAGTCTTGCCTCTAGATCAGTCGCACCAAACCCATCGATCCCTCTCTCTCTCATTAAGTCTCCATTTCCCCTCCCTCTCTTCTCTCTTCCAAATCTCCTCTCTCTCTCACACACACACACAAACGGCGAGGGCGGTGGCCAGCGATTGGCAAAGTGGCAGTGGCGTCCATATTCGGTGATAGTTTTAATCTTGTTTTGGAAAATTTGGTTTGGAAAGAGTTGTTTTGGTGTCCGAGTTGATCGATGCTTCCAAACCGAGTCGACTGTGGAGTAATAGCCTTTATAAGGCTATGTTGAGTCCTGTAACGATAGCAAGTAAACAAGAGAAGAGTTGCAAGCAAAAGAAAGAAAAGAGCCGTAGCTAAGTTGGTTTGCACATTGCTCCTGTGTTTGAGAGGTCACATGTTTTGAGTCGATGCTCACGAAGAGCAATTATGCAGGATGGGTAATCAAGATGAAGGTGTATATGAGGGCTCAAGGATTGTGGAAAGCGATCGTAGACGGCAACGTCGATGTGCGTAAGGATCAGATGGCCTTGACGGCCATCTATGGAGGCATCTTAGAGGAAACGCTCTTCCTAATAGCCAAAAAGGAGGCGGCCAAAGTTGCGTAGGAGGCATTGAAAACGATGCATCTTGGCGCTGATCGTGTCAAGGAGGCAAAGGTACAGACCCTCAAAGTTGAGTTCGAGGGGCTGCGCATGACGGAGATGGAATCGGTCGACGATTTCGCCATCCGGTTGACAACAATCGTCAAAACAATCAAAGGGCTTGGCAATAAGATGGAGGAAAGCTATGTGGTAAGAAAATTCATTCGTGCAGTCTCTAGCAGGTTCCTGCAAATCGTCTCCATCATTGAGTAGTTCGGCGACCTCAAGGTGATGACGATCGAGGAGGTGATCGGTCGCTTGAAGTCACACAAGGAACGAATTAGGGGATCCGGCAGTGGTGATGATGAGGACATCACTACTACAGATACAATCACACCTGGTTGGACCAACTCCAACATGTCATCCACGAGCCAAGAAGAGAGATATCAAATCCATCACGTTCTGGAATCCAATTCGGACTCCTGGGACAACACCAACTTCAAACATGAATAACTTTTGCATAATGACTCCGATTTGGGTGATCTTGGACTTGATGAAAGCTTACAACGAGACCTTTCTAATGGGTCCAGTTCCAACCCCAAATTCATTGTGGATCAGCCAAATCATCGAAACAATATACTACAACACTGTTTTGAGCTGTTTAGCGCCTTGTAAGCGTGTGGGGGCCCAAGCCTAAGTTTTGTGCACCCCCCTGACTGCACACAACCCTAGATCAACCCTCTCATGGCCCTTCCTCTCATATACTCTATAGCCGCCGCCTTAGACACTTAGATTTTTGTTGAGTATAGTTTTAGCCTAGGGCCAAACTACATTGTTCTCTAGACGTGTCGAACGACCACCTATTGAGACTACTTCGTGGAACCCCACCTTTTGATCTATATATTCGTGAATCCCAATTCTTATTTGCAATTTCAGATTGCTTTTATCATATTCTTGCCTGTTCTTCTATTGCTCGCAGGAATAGAACCTCGTGTTCAGGTTGATCGTGCTTCTCACAAGGTCAATAACCCTCCGAAATTGGTGTAGCTATTGCTAAGGCACTTTGTCGTCTTACGGGGTAGTCGGATCATCAACGTTGTTTCCACCAAATCGATAGTTATCGTTCTCATCGGAAGATCGGGACATCCTAAGCCTCATCAGGTGCTATCAGAGCTTTCGTTGATCGTTGAGAATTCAATATCTTAGATTAGTTTTTGTGCTCTATCCTAAATTGAAAATTACTCCACAAAAATTCAACCTTTAAATTCAATCTAGTATTTTAGTGTGTTTTGTTAGATTTTGATCAATTAGAGTCCTTGTTTTAGTCGCTGATCGTTTTTCCTTTGCGTAGCTTTTCTTTCAATCTATCTAGTACTTTGTTTTGTTCGTAACTTTCGCATACGAGCTCGGATTCTAGTGTTCCTGCATTTTCTTGAAACCTTGGAACGAGCTCTATAGAAACCTTGTTGGGCACAGACTCTAATTCCGAATCCAAGTTAGTTTAATCTGGACGTCAAAGTTTGTGAAACAAGTTGTACTTCCAATTCAGATCGGTTCGGTATTTTGATCATAATTCTCATGTCCGAACTCCGATTGAGAAGTTTTTGTGCTTTCCTGAATCCTTGAAGAGTCATATACAAAAACGTTTTTGGTCGACCTTCGTGATTTGGAATCTTTCAAACCGAATTTAATTCGGATTCGGTCTCGTCAGGCTGAAATTGGGACTTTTCTGTAGTGTTCGGTTTTTAAGCCATATCTGTCACACCCGAGCTCCAAAATGCATGTTTTTGTACTCTATTGAAAGCTGAGAACATAAGCTTCAATTCCGTCCAGAGTAAACCATCCAAATTCGGTTGTTTTCAAGATTTAATTTAGGCGACAACTCTGCTGCCCTAGCAACATTGAATTAGGGTTTCTTGGATCGTTCTGAGTTTAAGCTTGTTCCTTTGTGTACAGTAGCATCTATAAAGCAAAAAATTCCAAAAATATCAGTACATCTACCATTGGAAACCAATTCATCCCTTGTGAATACTTTGATCATTTGAGACTAGCTTGTTGATATTGCTTAGGGGTGCTCTACTTGATACATTGCATAACCTTGAATTATCATATCACACCATGTTGTGATATCGAGTTAGGGATTCCAAAACTTTATTCATACTAGTGTTGGCCGAAAGTCACCAAAAGAAAGAAAAGAGAAAAAAGAGCCAAAAGGAAAAAAAAAGAAAAAGAAAAAAAGAAAAGAAAACAAAATAGTGGTCGACAACACTACATTGAGCAAAACCCTAATTTGTATTCATTATTTTTAGATTGTGCAATTGTATTAATTAGTAAGCAATCTTGTGCTCTTTTACCTTTTCTGAAGCAATTAGTTAGCGTCTCTCCATAACTTATGCAACAGGAGCTTTGATATTGAAATTATTCTTATTTAGCTCATTCCGTTGGTTGTATTAAGTTCTATCATCTTTGTGCGTGAGTTGTCTTGAAATTCACTTATATCTTCGAGATCGGCAACTAGGGCTTGTGAATTTTAGTTTGGGTCATTACTTATCTTTACAATAAATAGAATTACCATATTGCATAGGAAATAAATATTGTCTGTCCAAGCTCCACCTTCTACTAGCCAAATGGTGTTCGCTCCCTTGCAATCGCTTCACCCAATCTTCGAGTTATTTGACAACGCTGGTTGCCGGTCACCACCTGTTCACATGCTAAGAACTTGTAAGAACTTAATATTGGCTTGAGTGTGAGCGACTTTTGAACCACCACATCCTAGAGATTGGTAGGGACATATACTTGTGTTTGTTTCTTGCCGTCACTAACAATGGCAGGTTCTCAACGTCGTAGTGCTTGGGCCAACAACATCCTAGGAGAAGAGGTAGTTCACACTCCGAGATACGAAGAGCGTACGAGCATAGCTTCACCACCACGTGAGGTACGATGGCATAGCACACGTATCAAAAATAAGTTTACCATACCCATTTTTAGTGGTAAATATAATCCTGAAGGTTATCTTACTTGGGAATTAGCTATAGTACAATCATTTGATAAATATGAAATTCCTGAGCATGATAAGGTTAGGGTTGTTACTAGTGGATTTACTAATTTTGCTGCTCTTTGGTGGAATGATTATATATGTAAAAATCAGGATATCCCTAGCACATAGATTAAATTGAAGAAAATTATGAGAGCTAGATTTGTTTCTTCATATGTTGCTCGCCAATTACGGAATGAATTACAGCGTCTAGAACAAGGTAGTAAAACTGTGGATGAGTACTACCAAGAATTTCAGAGTAGATCTTTGCGTTGTGGGTTAGAAGAGACCGAAAAGACTCGGATGAACAACTTTTATTGTGGACTAGAAATTGATATTTAGACCATGATATCTTGTAAAGAATTCAATTCTATGTCATGTTTGCTTAATCTTTTATGTGAAGCTGAAAGAAAAATACAGAGAAGAGAATCAACCACAGTTCAAGTTTCTACAAAGTTAAATGCTACTCCTGTTGCAAGCACTACACCAAACCTTAATGAGAGCATACTCCCCGAGCATGCGAAAGAAATACCAGAAAATTCAAGTGAAGTAGAGGATAGCAAAAGTGAGGATGATTCTACTAACGTAATCCAATCTACTTTTGTTACTTCTGTTGTTGTTCCATCTGATATGCAGGTTACTTCTGAAGAAGGGGAGCTACAAGCTGAAAACCTATGTTATCAAGTGAAAGTTTTGAGGTACCTACTTCTTCCGAGAAGGACGCTAATGACCATGGTACATATCTGATTTTACAGCAAGAAAGGGAGCAAATTTGTGAGTATATTCCTGCTGTACTTATTCTAGTGAGTTACCACATTGTGCCACAATTGTAGAACCATGTGATGAATTGAATGCTTATAATTTTGATTATGTGTTGCTGATTACGCATAAGGAAGTGATAGCTAGAATATCCCCTGCCACTGTTTTGTGCTGTATCATGTTGAATGAGCCTGTTAGCTTGTATTGTGCTATGGATAAGATTTTTGAAATTTTATCTCTTAAGTCTTTATCTAGAACCTATGCCTATTGTTTTAAATTCAATTTATTTAGGGATTATGGCATAGATGGCAAGTTTCTTGTTTGCAGAATATGCATAACTTGTGATGAACTTGCTGAATTGAAGCTTACTGTTTTGGGCAATCCTAGTTGTATGCAACAGCTTATTTCATGTGAGGCACCATCAAATTTTTCTGATATGTGTAATACACATAGCTTGCTACCTTATTGTTTGAATTTTAGTACATTGACTTGTATTACAAATCAGCATGTCGTAGTTAATGAGTGGAAGCCCCATTAAAATTGTGTCACCGTTGTTAGTATGGTTTGATATTGCTTGTTTACAATATGATCATATGATTGAGCTATGCTTGTTGCCAAAACTTGTAGTTTTTTCCATCTATGTTATTGAACAAGGCTTACAAAACATGAGTATTCTTTATCCAAGGATAGGGACAGATATGTGCTTTACTTATATTTGCAAATTAAGTTGCAAACTGAAACATGTTAATATTTATGTTATATGCTTCACTTATAAATTGAGTTGCAAAATTTTGAGGAAAGGTGCTTTGCTTAAATCTCATTTCCTCATTTGCCGTTATGTAAATAACATTACGCCAAACCAAAAGAACAATGAAATATGGGATATATATATGCTGCGTACACGATGTTCTTTTTGTTGCTTGTTTCTTCTCTACTTTGTTCAAAACCGAAGATGGTTTTCCTTCGAGAAAGGGAGAAAGCATCCAAGAGAGCTAGCTTTCATCATGCCTTTATATGCTGGAAAGAAATGTTGAGCTATGTGGATAATTATCAGGTGAATCCTCTGGATGTCTTTCTTGTGTTTAAAATATATAAAGAGACGGAGCTACTATTTTATTTAATTAAATGCAGGACCTATTTGAGGATGTTTTGTGTTGAGGACGAGCTAAAAGGTGAGTATGAGTCGAGGATGACTCAAATTCAAGAAGGAGAGGATGATGAGGACATCATTACTATGGATACGACCACACTTGGTTGGACCAATTCCAACACGTCATCCATGGGCTAAGAAGAGAGATATCAAATCCATCACGTTCTGGAATTCAATTCGGCCTCCTAGGGTAGTACCGACTTCAAACATGAATAACTTTTGTATATGGACTTCGATTTGGGTGATCTTAGATTTGATGAAAAGCTTACAATGAGACCTTTCTAATGGATCTAGTCCCAGCCACAGGTTCATCGTGAATCAACCAGAATCATTGAACAATATACTACGATACTATTTTGGGCTGTTTGGGCTTTTATAAGCGTGTGAGGGCCCAAGCTTAGGTTGTGTGTACCCCCTGGCTGCACACAACCCTAGATTGACCCTCTCACGTCCCTCCCTCTCATATACTCACTAGCCGCCGCCTTAGACACTTGTGTTTTTGTTGAGTATAGTTTTAGTTTAGGACCAAACTACATTGTCCTCTAGACGTGTCGAACGACCGTCTATTGAGACTACTTCGCGGAACCCCACCTTTTGATCTATATATTCATGAACCTCAATTTTTATTTGTAATTTCAGATTGTTTTTATCATATTCTTGCTTGTTTTCGACTGCTCGCAGGAATAGAACCTCGTGTTCAAGTTGATCGTGCTTCTCACAAGGTCAATAACCCTCCGAAATTGGTGTAGCTATTGCTAAGGCACTTTGTCGTCTTACGGGGTAGTCGGATCATCAACGTTGTTTCCACCAAATCGATAGTTATCGTTCTCATCGAAAGATCGGGACATCCTAAGCCTCATCAGGTGATGAAGAGCACCTACTCTTGACGCGTGCCGAGTGGGAGGTCCGATCGTCGAGGTGCAGCGACGAGGGCTCCTTCGATGGCACTAAAGGCGATGGTCGACGAGGCCGCAAGAATCGGAAATTTGATAAGGAAAAAGTGAGGTACTATAGTTGTAATGTTTATGGACATTTCGCTTCGGAGTGCTACAAGCTGAAGGAGGCGAAAAAAGCGCTCCTTGCTGAAGCTCAAAGTAACGACGAACCGGCACTACTTTGACGCTGTGTCAAGTAAGTAAGTTGGGTACAGGATGTTGAAGAGGTGTGTTCGCCGTCCTAAGTCGAGTCTGTCAAAGTTGACTTTGGGATATTGAGGAGATAAGTTCGCTGTCTAAAGTCATGTCCGTTGAAGATGAGATCAAGACGTTGAGAAGATGTGTTCGCCATCTTGATTTAAGTAAGTTGAGTACATGATGTTGAGGACATGCATTCTCTATCCTGTATCGAATAAATATTGGGTAAGTCATAGTTGAGATCAACTACCTCAAAAAGTTAGAGTTGTGTTACCGGTGAAAAGACAATTGGAGCTGAGAAAAAAAGGTCGTAATCACCGGTGAATTGTGTCAGCGATGGTATGGCCAGTAAGAAGGCGGAACTTCTTGGAGATGCGTCAGGAGATCAGACTTCGACTTGTGAAGAGGTGTGTCAAGATTAGGGGGGTGAATGAGAGAAGATCTGCATGATAAAGTGAAGAAATAAGATTAAGGGGGTGATTGATAGTTTTAATTTTGTTTTGGAAAATTTGGTTTAGAAAGTGTTGTTTTGATGTCTGAGTTGATCGGTGCTTCCAAACTGAGTCGGCTGTGGAGTAATAGTCTTTATAAGGGTTAGCTGAGTCCTGTAACGATAGCAAGTAAACAAGAGAAGAGTTGCAATTAAAAGGAAGAAAAGATCTATAGCTCAATTGGTTTGCATGTTGCTCCTGTGTTTGAGTCGATGTGGCTGCAGATTTTGCGTTAATTTTGGTTCTTATTTTTTTTATGTCCCAACATCCGGTGTGGTGGACGGCGGCGAGGCGGAGAGCGGCGGCCGGCTGTGTGCGCAGCGACAAGAGGCGACGCCCAACCTGTGGAGGCGTGGATCCAACGGAGCGCGGCCTGCCGGACACTCCCCAGTTTCTTCTCTATTGTCGATTCCAGCGGCGCGCGGCCCCCAGGACGGCTTCCTCGGCTAGCTGGCTTTGCCGGCTCCTCATCACCGTGCCCTCCGTCGCCGGCTTCTTCATCAGCTCCTCCCAGTGAGGGGAGAATGCGCGACCGTATCTGTACCGAGGGCTTGTGTTGTCATTTGTGTAGTGATTTGTTCCAATTTCCTGTTTGTCCAATTTTTTGGTGGCCAGATGGGGATCATTCCATTCTTTTTATGCAGTCTTTGTAACGAACTTTGTAGTCGCACGTGGAGTATTGTTTAGAAATGATGTGCCATTTTGTTACTGTAACTAACATTGTAGCAGGTACTATTCTAAAATATTGTTGAGAAATTCAAATTATTTGTTTTCTTGATCGAACCGTCCTAACTTACGAAAATTTCTTAACTTCAGTCCTATATAAACTGCGCAGGAACCTTGTACCAACGCATGAGATTCTTACCTATCTCTGGCGGCTAATGCCACTTCAAACCGCACACTTTTTTAGTCTAGCACGAATCCTAAAGCGAGATGGACGATGTGTAATGTACATCCGTGTACATGTGGTTTTGGTTTTCCGAGGGAGTAGTGCTAATTTAAAGTGGAAACTGCTCCTGTTCTCCGTTAAATTAGAAACGGAAACTGAACTAGTCTTGATTAGACCAGGCACAAGTAGTGATAGTAACTATAAATACTTTACAATATGTAGAGTACATAATTCCCTTTAAGAATATAGAAGAGCTACTCTATCTGCTGACAATTAATCTTGTTTGTCACCTTAATATAGAGCCAAAGTCCATTGAACGTGGAGGAAATACATCGCATCCCATATGATTAAGGCACAAACGTAGATTAAGATGCGTCATAACGTAGATTAAGATGTGTCATACTGTCTTATAGACTAGACCTAACACCCAATGGCAATACGTCAGTGTCGACGCCTGCAAGATGTGAGTGCAAAACAGGCAGCACTTGAGCCAAGTTTTGTAGTTTTTCCTTTCCCTTTCTTATTTTTAGACTCCACTTGATCTAAGTTCCACAGGCCGGAGCAAAGTGTGCACAATTGGATAATCATGGGCTTGTGCCATCCATGATGCTACTGTGTAGACAACTAGTGCAAGCACGACACTCTTAGTGATAGATTGAGACGAGAATTGTATCGTTTTGTTTTGTTTCTCTCAGGGTTTGAGTAAATTACAGAAACCTCTAGGTAGCGTGGCTCAAGTTTTTTTTTTTTTAAAAGTTAATATGTAGGTGGCGCAAAACCCAAGGTATTGTAGCTAAAACATTAATTGCACAGAAGCGCATATAATTTGAATGGAAACTGACCTGCAAGCGGTGCAGTTTGATGCTATCGACAAGCGTTGGTGACAGTGGCTGCCACAGATGACATGGGGTTGTCCTTTGGTGAGACCGAGTTAGGACCTATTCAGAGGGTTACGGGGTGAAATCATAGCTGAAGCATCATCAAAGCCGTAGAAGGTGGAGAGGTGCTTTCGGCTATGGTTTCACCTGCTCGTCTCGCTCACTCGGCCTCCCTCTCTGCTCGCGCTGTCGTTGACCCGCCTTCGCCTCGATCGAGCCCTGCCTCGCCTCACCTCTGCCGTCGCCCTTGCCTTCGCCCGATCTCGCCCTGCCGATCCCCGCCATCGTCGCCGCCCTGCTGTCACCTCCCGGTCTCGCCCTGGCGCCAGCGTCTCCCGATCTCACCCCCTTCGCCCTATCTATACCCTGCCGCCGTTGCCTCCCGAGCTCGTACCGCCGCTGAGTCGCCGCCTCCTACCCCGGTCGCCGCCTTGGCCATCTCCTCCCCGCTGCATTGCCGCCTCCCGAGCTTGCCCCACCGCTCGGCCGTCTCCTCGCCGCTGCATCGCTGCCTCCCGAGCTCGGCTTGCCACTCGGCCACCCCTCCCCGCCTCGGTGGCCGCCTCCTTCCCTCTCAGTGGCCTCCTCCCCTTTGCTGAAAAGCCAAAAAAATGAAAAGCTTGCCAAACGGCCTCTCAAAAAAAGCCATAGCCGCTAGCTACAGCTACTTTACAGCTCAGCAAACTAAAAGCAGGTTTTCAGCCAAGCCACAGCTCCCCAAACAGTCCTAAGGCTACCATTGATTTAGTGCAAGTTTAGGCCACAATACATCAGGTTATGTGCAACTTACCAATGCACCTTAGGTGTTCTGCAACTTGAGCCAGAGTATCTAAGGTTTTCTCTAATGAGAGATGTTCTCATTCTTTTATTTTTGACAATTGCACAAATGTTAAAGTATGAATTAATGATAGATAGTAATTACTTATCACTTCGTTTGTTTTAAGATTTATACAACTTATATTTAAAGAGAAAGCATTGAGACACTGCTATTTTTTAATCTTTTCTATACTTAGTGGTCCAAATTTCTTGACGAGAATAATTAATTCGGTCCAGAAAACCCACTGATTAATTAGGATGCAACCTTGTCTCCTCCAATAAAAGAATATGTACTTGTCGATCGAGTGCGTGTAATGGAGCCAGGCTTGGCAGTTAAGCGTAACGACGTGGAAAGGTTTTAGTTTTTTATACTGGCTGGTGCTTGAATTGAAGGAGATCAGTACTGACAGGCACTACTATAATTTAATGGACAAATCGAACCAAAGGGGTATTTTGGACCCCGTCCCATCAGCGCCACGGCGGCAACTATCCCAAGTAAGTAATCGATGATTTTTTTTTAAATAATATGTTTTTAATGAAAAATTACAGAAATAAATATGCCGAAAAAAATAAAAGTTATACCACATGTCGCTTATCCAAATTGCGACTGAGATTATGTCGTAATTCCAAACAACGACAGAATCTCTGTCGCTGTTTGAAATAGTGATAAAAGTTCTGCCGCAAATCCAAAAAGCGACAAAGACTCTGTCGCAAGCCCTCTGTCGCGGTTTGGTTGCGCGATAGAGAGTGCAGTAATTTTTTTAGGAAGCACAATAAGGTTTGGTTGCGCGGCAGAGAGTCGAAGTATGGAGTAAAATTTTTTAGCAAGCACAGATAAGTACCACACAATTCAATCTTGAAACAATTTTTTTGCTAAATAGATAGTGTCGCGATAAAATTGTAGGAATAGTAAAATAATAGACAATTTTGTTTTGTTCGGTCAAGAATTTTTTTCACTCGTTTTGAAGCTGCGTGCGAGTTAAATAAAGGAATTTTTTTAAATAATACATTGTTGCACTGATTTCATTCAAAGATTCGTTGTAACTTGTGAGCTTTTTTTTATTAAAAGTTAGTGTAATTGTGACAATTGCTAGAATTTTAGAGTTCAAACCAGGGTTCAATAAATTCAGGAAAATTCATATTTGTTAGTGATAATTCATGTAGTATTTTACAAAATTATTTGTCAGTTACCTTTTTTGACAAAAAATTTAAAATTTGTTGTTCCTCATTCTATTTCGGTGTGCGACAAATTTGACGACAAATCATAGGAAAATATTGAATAAAATCCGATATTAATATTACAAAGTGCAATAAGTACAACAACTACAATAGCATTACATGTGAACTAGACCTAAGATACATACATACCTTAGGGAATTCATAAAACTGGGATACAATATAGGTACATGTCTCTAGTGAAGGACTAAGTCACAAAATCATACATTCTATGACCATGGCTGTCGGAAAAGGTCACTAGAATAAAAATAAGAGTAGTTATCTATTGGTTTCTAACGGGTACTACGTTTGGATACCTGATAGGGCTTAATGTAATATCATTGTCAGGATTCGGAGGACTCCGAGGATGCAAGGTTCGTGACCTAGGTGGCATAAAATCATCATCGTCAATTGTATGGTTAGGAGTTAACCCTCCTTTAGTGCTTGTTGAGCGTCCTCTTACATTGTCGCTTGAGCGGCCTGTTGTAGTAGTGCTTGAACGACCTGTTGTGATAGTACTTGAACATCGAGGTCTAAGTGACATGAAATTGTCGTCATCATCGTTATCGTCATCGTCATTTGCATAATTATGAGCAAACCCTCCTTCGGTAGTGGTTGAATGTTCTCTTGACCTTTCTCCTGCAACAGTATTGGGTGGACCTCTAGCCCCTTCAATTAGATCCTCTTCTTCGTCTTCTGCGCGAACTAGGCATCACACCCCCGCCAAAGAGCATATATATCGCTACAAATTCTGGGATATCTTTGTTCAGCAACTCTTTATCCTTCGGGAATGACTAACACACAAGACGAGTATACGAATTAGTGAACTTATGGATAACGCTAAAAAGATTAGTAGGGTGAATAAATAGGAAATAACTAACCTTAATATGCTCTGCATACTGATCGGGTAGCATTAATACCCTATAAAGTCTCGTAGAGAAACCTATAGCAGAAGGTTGGTCGGCTAGTTCACACACCCTGAAATACCTTTGACGCCACCCTTGCAAGTGTGCTTTGAGGTCGTCGGAGGTCACAAGCTTCAGTCCAGAGGTTGTCACCTTATGCCTCGATAATGTCAGACGCCACTCTTTGCAATTTGGATACCACTTTACTTAGGTTCTCCTCGTTGAACAGATCATCCTTCTCATTACGTGTAACCTTCAATGTGTAATGAAGGGCTACGCTGCTCATATCAGGTGTCCACAAGAATACTTTGCTAGAGGATCCAGCCATGGTGAGGTGTGAGTGGGAGCTGTGTATGTGTGCCTGCGGTTTGAACTTTTATAGTCTTTCCTGTCTACCCCTCCCACGACTTGAGCTTCCGCCTCGGTCTATGATTGCAATGGAGTGCAGGTTAGGGTAGGGAAGAAGGGCTGCTTGGGTGGCGGGTGGTTTTATATCTCACTTAGGTCTGAAAAAGCGGGTTGCAGCGTGTTGTCGTTTCGGTCGGAGAAAGTGATGGGTTGCAGGATTTTGTCACTTCGCTCTGAGACAGACAGTGTGTTGTATGTCGCTATGTGATAACAGGGGTCACGTCTTGTCACCTTTTTAGGCGGATGTGACAAATCGAAATGAGAAATCAATCGGTAGCGTGTTGCCACCTCGACTTTTCAGGCCGATGTGACAACAAGTTAGCAACAGCTTTCTTAGGCCGATTTGATAACAAGATGCCACGATTACTCAAATCAGGCTGATTATTTTTTAAATAATATATTATATGGGCTGCCGAAAAGGCTTAAGTGACCATGCAGTTTACACGGTTGCGGTCCAGTTTTCTTTCTAAGTTTGCGACTACACCGTATAGGATATTTTAACCATTTTTCAGGCATTAGTAGGGGATATTTTAACCATTTTTGGGCATTATGGTAGTACATATATCAAAGCTGATCTACGTGTTGTCCAAACGTCCTGATAGCTAATGGCATTACGGAAGGAAAAGATCATATCTTAATAGAAGATAACTTAAGAAAACAAAATACCATAACTGAATGTTACATAATCTAAGAAAGTAACATCATGTATGAAAGGAAAAAACTAATCGGGACCCTTGCGCGGTGCTACTCCTCATGTGGTCCCAGGCTTCCTACGGCGCTGCACATGCCTAGAGGGATACGTCAGCTAGTCAAGGGCCTGTCCACGAGTACTCCTAGCATACTGGTGCTGTCGGAGTAGCAAAGACGTCCTGTGTTGGCTGAGTCGGGATGGGCGCATCGGTGAGCTAGGAGGGACCAAGGACCGCACCCGTGGATTGCTGGTAAGGATCTATAAAGAAGTCCAGGTAGGCATCGTCGAGCGGAGCAAAGTCAGTGGAGGTGTTCGCGCTCTGGTCAGGTGTTGGATCGACCGCTGTTGACAATGTTTTGATGTCAAGCATTTGTTTTCTCAAATGCTTGCGCCAACAACACTAATGGCCAATCATTCTCAGTTGCCAATCTTACGTACGAGCTCCAGGACTTTGGTCCCTTCAGTTCTACTAACTCCTAGTACGTGTAATCCCATCTCCGAGACCTACTCCGTGCAGTTTGAGGTCATGAAATTTACTATCCAACGAGAACATGTGGTACAACTATCTGTTAACCGTGCCCCATGAATGCTCACCAGTACGTGACAGTCCGGCCATAACACTTGAAAAATAACTAAGTTTTCACCCCTTGTGTACCCATCTGCGGAACCCCTTCTCCATAGTGTATTTTAAATTCTACTTGTTCGTCCATACCTGTCAAACATTTCATGAATTTTTTAATGATCGCACTACATAACTCTAACACCTTTCAGATCTTAATCTACCCATACAACGACATACTTTACACTAATTCAAACAACTGCTGCATCCCTACAATTGTATCACATTGTATCTCGCATAATTCTTGCACACATTTTATCTCTCATATTTCTTGCAGTTTTCTATATCCATAGCTATTATAACTCCATACAACTAATTAATTACAAACCTAAATAATTCAATCACTAAATTGTCAATTTAAATAAACTATTGGCAGTCTACACAGCTAATTAATTACAACCCTAATTAATCTCGTCCCTATATCGTCTTTCTAAATATTTATTACTCTACAACCCTAATTACTTATCAATCTATTTCATTTGGTCACTAAATTCAAAATTAAAAAAATAAAACAAGATTTACCTCAACACACGACGAATCTCCCCTCTTCTTCTTCCTCCTCTCCTCCTCCTCCTCTTCTTCTTCCTCCCCTCCTCCTCCTCCTCCTCTTCTTCCTCCTCTCCTCCCTCTCCTCCTCTTCCTCTCCTTTCTTTTTTCTCCGGTGCGCACATGAGCTCTCGGCGAAGTGTGGCAAGCCTCGGTGAAAATGAGACCGAAGGCCGGACGGCGCAGTTTTTCTCTCTCTATCGCAATTCCAAATTGCAACAGAGAGCTAAACCGTTAGCGATAGCTCTCTGTCGCAATTTGGATTTGCGATAGAGCCTTTATCGCTATTTTAAACAGCGACAGAGATTCTATCGCAGTTTGGAATTGCGACATAATCTTAGTCGCAATTTGGATGAGCGACAGGTGGGTATAACTGTTATTTTTTTCAACATAATATTTCTGTAATTTTTCATTAAAAATATATTATTTTAAAAAAATTATGTAATCGATACCAATACGACATGTTAGGGAAAGAAACATTGGTTGGATCCAACCAAAGATTATGGGATATAAATCTTGTGTAGTCGATAGTGTGACTACACCTTTAAGCAGTAGCCATTAGATCCGAATATGAGGGCAGAGGTTCACTTAAGTAATGAAGCAAATAGTGTTCACTGTAGAAAATACTGTAACATATACTTTGTAGCAGTGAATCTTAACACTTCATTTAAAACTGTTGGAAAATTAACATGGTATAACATTAATTTAATTCCATAGATACGCAATAAAAACATGATGTTAAAAATTACGTCTACAACAAGATTACTAGCAGTAAGCATTCTTATCAGAATTAATCACAAAGAGAGATTCCTTGAACCAATAACGAGTCGGTTCCAAACACTTACAGCGGGCTTGATGTAAGAAAGGAAGCTACGCAAAAGCGATGCGATGATAAAAGATGAAGATGAGCAGTTGTGTGGTGCGACACTTCCCAGAAACCTGATCACTGGTCTCCCATGTAGGGCATCAATTGGCTAGCGTCGGATCGGAGACACTACTCTCCCTCATGCTTGTTGCACGACAAGCGAAGGGACGGAACGACTCGGGTGACAGCAAGCGCAGAGAAAGCAGAGATCGCTAGAGGAGATCGTGATTAGTTTTCTGTCGTGTATTCTCTCACGAATAGGGACGTCTCCCTTAAGAAAGCACGTACCGAAAACTGCCTCGCGAAAACACAATTGAACTGCCACGATTCCAGGAACCGCCCCCTGGAATCTCGTATTGCGAGCAAATGGACTAACCACACGAAAACTGCATCTCCCTGAGTCCGCAGCACCATGTTAGCAGTGGAGGTGTAAGGTGATGTGGCATAGTCGGTACACGTGGTAAAAGGTTAAGAACACTTAGCATGTCTCGGTCGCGCTTCGTCGCAAGTCACAAGTAAGGCGATAAACACGCGATATAAAAGCGTGCGTGCGTGTGTGTACATAGCCTAACATAGCTAACCATTAATACCTCTAGCCTTGCCACTAACTCATACTAGAGTCTATGAAGAAGCTTCCCTTATAAGTTGGTTCCAGTCCTCCGAGTTAAGCAATATGGTACTAAAGACCATACCCTCAACTCAACACCTGTTTAACTTCTTCCTTGAATTAATTCCAACAATCCCCACCAAGAAGTCAAAGTCCCAAAGAAAAAGCTTTCTAGCACTTTCAATATACTAGTTTTACAGTGTAGACCCATCCCGGGTTGAGCTACACCTAGTAGAGCAAGATCCACTTACTTACAACTATGCAATAGCCAAAGTCTTGAATTGCCAGTCTTGTGCAAGCAAGGTTCACTTGAAGGCATCACCGATACTAGGCCGCATAGAACCATGCCTATGATTTGGAGCGTTACGGTCATGCTCCCGTGCCCTCTCATGAGCTTATTAGAGATTACTAAAATCTCATAGCCTGTGACTTCACAATCTAGCTCACATAGTGTGTTCTTTCGAGTGTATTTTGCAGGATAGTACCTCGTCATAAAAATAGGCCTTAGGACATATTAAGACACAAAAGTCATCCTCCCATGCAGTACTTGAGAGTATGCATCTCCTAACCCGAAAAGGTAAGTACAAATGTACTCTCCAGTTACCCTTACAGCTTGTTTTTCCATTACCTAATTCACGGGATCTCCGTTCACATAAGCTGTGTTTCCACTGTGGAGCAACTCAGATGGGTCTCAAACCAATTTCCCTCAATGTCTTGAGGACTTTAAATTATATTTTGCACTCTTAGCCTTAGTGATCACAGTACAAAAGAATAGCCGGTATTGGTTTTTCAACCATCGGTAAGCCTAATAAGAGCTCACGTAGCCACTCTGCCTCAACAGTGGTTGTGTCTAGTGCTACAAGCTCAGCCTCCATGGTTGACCTCGTCAATATGGTCTGTTTACAATACCTCCATGAAATTGCAGCACCGCCCAAAGTGAATTCATATCCACTAGTGGCTTTGATCTCATCTGCATCTGAGATCTAGTTGGAATCATTATAACCTTCCAGTACCGCATGATACCTATTATAGTGAAGTCCATAAGCATTAGGACATCTCAAGTATCTCATGACACGATCTAGTATAGTCTAGTGATCATTTCCTAGGTTTGAAGTAAACCGATTCAATTTGCTTATAGCAAATGAAATGTCAAGCCTGGTTGCACTAGCTAGATACATCAGAGCACCAATAATTTGAGAGTATCTCAATTGATCTATCCCTTGTCCTCTGTTCTTTCAAAGTTTTAGACTCGGGTCATAAATTGTTGGAGATATTTTGCAATATGAGTACCCAAAATGACTTAGAATTTTCTCCGCATACTGAGACTGCTTTAAAGTAATCTTATTCTCACCTTTAATAAGCTTGATGTTAAGAATAACACCAACCTCTCCTAGATCTTTCATATCAAAACTTTGACATCATTTATCACATTGATACCGGTCTCAAAGATCAGTATATCATCGACATACAAACACATAATCACTCTCTTACCCCCACCAAACCTATAACACACACATCTGTTAGCCTCATTTACCACAAAGCCAATAGACGTCAGAGTTTCGTCAAACTTTTCATGCCACTGCTTAGGTGCTTACTTGAGGCCATACAAAGAATTTTGAAGCCTACACACCATATTCTCTTGTTCAGGTGCTACATACCTATCGGACCGCTTCATATAAATTTCCTCGTCTAGTTCTCCATTTAGGAAAGCAGTTTTTACATCCATTTGATGAATGTAAAACTTATATGAAGCCGCTAGTGCAAGAAGCACTCTGATAGTAGCAAGCATAACAACAAGTAAGTATCAAAGAAGTCCTCTCCTTCTTTTTGGGTAAAACCCTTAGCCATAAGTCTAGCCTTGTACTTCTCAATAGTAACATCAGGTCTAAGCTTTTTCTTGAAGATCCATTTATATCCAACTGGTTTGCAGCCAGTAGGACATTCACAGACTTCCTATGTTCTAGTAGCAATAATGGAATCCATTTTTATTTGGACCGCTTCCTTCAAGTACTCTGCATCGGGTGATGCATATGCCTCTGAAAGGGTTTTTGGCACATCGTCCACGAGATATACAGTAAAGTCATCACCAAAGGATTTTTCAACCCTTTGTCTCTTGCTCCTATGAGGAGCTTCTATACTGTCATTCCCCTCAATAGTATCTTCATGAAAGGTGAGAGATTTGGAAGGTGGATTAAAGAATGCTTGACTAGAGGATGCACTAGTATCATTCATAGGAAAGATATTATCAAAGAAGCTCACATCACGAGATTCAATAATAGTGTTAACATGAACATAAGAAATATTAGATTTCACTACTAAAAATCTGTAAGCTGTACTATGCCGCGCATAACCTAGAAAGACACAATCCATAGTCTTATGCCCTAGCTTACGCTTCTTACATTGTGGTACATTGACTTTCTCCAAGCACCCCCATGTGCATAACAAACCAAGAGAAGGATTTCTTTCTTTCCATCTCTCATATGGAGTAACCTCACCTTTCAATAAGGGAACTCTATTAGGGATGAAATGTGCTGTCAAGATGGCTTCCCTCCACCATGGCATGGATAAACCGCACTGTCCATCATGGAATTAACTAAGTCTGTAAGTATTCGGTTTTTCCTCTTAGTCACCCCAATTGATTGGGGTGAATATGGAGCCGTCGTCTCATGGATAATTCCTTTTCCGCATATAACAAGGAAAGCTCATTAGAGATGTACTCTCTTGCTCTGTCTGGCCTTAGACGTTTGATTTTCTTTTCTAGTTGATTTTCAACCTCAGCTTTTTAGTTTTTAAAGTACGCCAGTGCCTCATCTTTCGTTTTAAATAGATACAATTGGCAATACCTAGTAGCATCATCAATAAATGTTATAAAGTATCTTTTTCCTGCCTTAGTTAATACTCCATTCATCTCACACAGATCAGAATGAATTAAATCTAATGGTGTCCGACTTTTCTTCCTTATAGCCTTGAAAGGCTTTCGAGGTTGCTTAGATTGCACACAAATCTGACACTTAGATCATCTAACTATAGAAAAGCTTGGAATTAAATTTAGATTAATCAAACAAGCAATTTTATCATAATTAATATGACATAAATGAGAATACCAAACAGTGGCATCTCCATCGTTATTTTCCAAACAAGATAATGTGTTTACAAGGTAGCCATCAAGAATAGAAAGGTAGAACAGGTTACCGCAATCATAACCTTTGCTAACAAATAAACCAAACTTTGAAATAATAAATTTATTCAACTCAAAAACTAGCCGATGGCCGTCACAACATAAAAGAGAACTAGTGATGATGTTCCTATTTATTCCAGGAGCGTGTTGCACATTCTTCAATGATAGTCTTTCCTGAAGTTAACCTTAGATCCACTCTACCAATCCCGTGCACAGCGGCCTAACGATCCATTCCCCATCAAGACGGAGGAACAGCTGACAACCTGATAAGAGAAAAACAAACTGAAGTCAGCACACACATGTAAATTAGCTCCTGTTGTAGGATCAAGGATAACCGACTAGAGGGGGGGGGGGTGAATAGGAGGTTTCTAAAATTTTCAATTCTAATTTGCAATTGATTAAATTACTAAGCTATAGAAGCAATAATTGTAAATTTACAGATATAATCTCCAAAGAATACCAAACACTTAAGCAGTTCAAATAGAGCAATAAATGATTCTAAGCACAAATATTTTACTTAATTATCTAGTAATAAAAATTACGCACAAGAATGATAAAGATAAATCACAAGAGAATGAGAGACAAGAAATTTTATCTCGTGGTCTCGGAGACTTGCCGGTCTCCCCTACTCCACGTTGAGGTGACTTGAACCACTTCAAGCTGGCTCCTCTTGCTTGAGCCTTCCTCGATCACTCGTGGTAGCTCTTCACCACTCCGGTTAGGCGAGCTCCTTGTCTTTACAATTGATCGGGCCTTCTCACAAGCTTCTTTGAGAAGATCACCGATGCTACACTCCTCCAAGCAGTCTAGGAGGCGGCAACCTCCAAGAGTAATGAACTTTGATGATTGCTTGAGGTGAATCAAATGTCTAATGGCTCAAATCAATATTCTCACTTGAGTGTCTCTCAACTACTCTTCAAGAATGAATTTAATGCACTTTAGTAGAAGAGATGCACACTAGAGCACAAGGAAATGTAATAGGAGTTCAAGCAGCTCATGTATGCTTCATATGGGGGTGTATTTATAGCCCTCATCAATTTTGCTAGCCGTTGCTACCAAACCCTTGAAAAATTCAGGGTGGCCGGTACTACCGCTCATCTGGGGCCGGTACTGTCGGCCTTAGGTTCAAAGGTCGATTGTAGACATTAAATGCACTGACAGACTAGCCTTACCCTCAGGTCGAAACTACCGCCCATGCTAGGCCGGTAGTGCCAGCCGAGCGGCAATACCGCTCGCAAGAGGTCAGTAGTGCCGGCCGACTATGCCTCAAAAACAACCCTCACTGGAAAAAGACTACCGCCCCTAGAGCCGGTACTGCCAGCTGAGCAGTAGTACCGCCCTCACATGTTCGGTAGTGCTGGTCAAGCGGCAGTATCGCCCTCAGATGGTCGGTAGTGCCAGCTAGGCTTTGGATCAAAAACACCCCCCTCTGTAAAATAAGTACCGAACCTTAGGCCAGTACTGCCGACCTGAGCGGTAGTACCGCACTACCATGGGCAGTAGTGCCGGTCTAGGCTGGCCAAGGGGAATTTTACTCATTTTTTTTGTCTCAATTAAAATAAATAATTCTTTGAATATTGATTGAGCCATTTTGCACTAAACACACATCAAACTATTAATCAAAAGTCCCTCTTAATAGTACGGCATCTATCCAATAATCCGATTGGTAAAAACTACAAAGAGTCCTTAATTTCATACCTCATCTCTTTAGCTCGATACATTGATCTTCTTTAGCCTTATTTTCATGCTTCATTATTTTTCATATCTAGGACAAACCTTTTTTCAATCACACTAGAAGAAACTGTTAGTCCCATAATCGCGGTTGTGATTAATTACCAAAACCGAAACAATTTAGGGGCCTAGATGCTTTCACCTGTGTCGATCCACCAATCGATAGATTGACATGCTAGAAGAGAAATAGGTACATATCCTGATCTTTCAGCCTCACTAATAGTAACATTGGTAGATTTCTACCCCTGCTAACTATCATGTCTTCCCTTACGCCGACGACATTTTCTGGCTATATGGTCAGTCTCACCGCACACAAAGCAAGTAAGGTCCTCCTTGTTCATCTTCTTCTTTTGAAAGCTAGTTATCTGTTTGGATTTTCCTTTATTCTTGTTCTTCGCTCCACTAGATTTGCTATCCACAAAATTGGCATTGGAGGTGCCTTCCTGTGAGGGACGAGGGGCATCCTGCGCTCTTGCCTTCTCCTCAACATCAAGAGTTGTGATCAATTCCTCAACGGTCATGATCTCCCTTTTGTGCTTTAAGGTTGTGGCAAAGCTCCTCCACGAGGGAGGCAACTTGGCAATTATACCACCGGCCACAAACTTATTTGGAAGAGCTCAAAGTGCCCGAGTTTCCCCACCAAGAGCTGGAGCTCATGAGACTGTTGCACTACAGAACAGTTATCCACCATTCTGAAGTCATGGTACTGCTCATTCACACAAAGATCACGTCCAGCATCCAATACCGTATATTTGCGGTCCAGGACCTCCCACAGATCGATGGCACTGGCGAGGTGCATATACATGCCACACAATTGGTCCAACAGGAGAGACAACAGGCAGTCGAGATAAGTGTCATTGCTCATCTTATAATCACGCTACTATTCTGCAGTGAAGGACCTCATGGGGGCTATCACCCACCATAGGTTCATTGACATAAGCCAAAATTCGGTCCGTGTCTGCCACCTCTTAAAGTTCTCTTCTTCGAACTTCTCAGGTTTCATTGCATCGGAAGGTTGTGCCATATCAAGTTTCTAGATTGTTGAAAAGTTAACATGGCATAATATTAATTTAATTCCATAGATACGCAATAAAAACATAATGTTAAAAATTGCGTCTACAACAAGATTACTAGCAACAAGCATTCTCATCAAAATTAATCACAAAGAGAGATTCCTTGAACCAATCCAGTCGGTCCCAAACACTTACAGCGGGCTTGATGTAAGAAAGGAAGCTGAGCAGAAGCGATGCGACGATTGAAGATGAAGACGAGCAGCTGCGAGGTGTGGTACTTCCTAGAAACCTAATCGCCAGTCTCCTGTGCAGGGCATCAAGTGCCGAAGTTGGATCGGAGACACTGCTCTCCCTCACGCCTGTTGCAAGACAGGTGAAGGAACGGAGCGACTCAGGTGGTAGCAAGCATGGAGAAAGCAGAGATCGCTGGAGGAGATCGAGATTGGTTTTCTGTCGCGTATTCTCTCATGTACAGGGATGTCTCCCTTAAGAAAGTGCGTACCGAAAACTGCCTCGCGAAAACACAGTCGAACTGCCACGATTCGAGGAACCGCCCCTTGGAATCTCGCATCCCGGGCGAACGGACTAACCGCACAAAAACGTTTGTCTCTCTGAGTCTGTGGCGCCATGTCAGCAGTCGAGGTTTTAGGTGATGTGGCATAGTTGGTACACGTTGCAAAAGGTTAAGAATAACACTTAGCACATCTTGATCGTGGTCGCGCGTCGTCGCAAGTCACAGGTCATGCGATAAACACACGAAATACGTGATATACGTGCGTGCGTGTGTATATAGCCTGGCATAGCCAATCATATGTACCTCTAGCCTTGCCATAAACTCATAATAGAGTCCATGAAAGAGCTCCCCTTATAAGTTGGTTTTATTCCACCTAGCTAAGTAATATGGTACTAAAGACCATACTCTCAACTCAACATCCTTTTGACTTCTTACTTGAATTAATTCTGAATTAATTCCAACAAAAACATGGACAGATGACATCACCTATAGTTGCTTAACGTGCAGTCGTAGTAACAACTCCAGTTGATCCCAATCCAAGAGTCAAAGTTCCCACCAAACAAAAGCTCCTGTCCAATCTGTAGCCTTGTTTGGTATGGATGTAGTTTTTCTGAAAAGTAGCTTTTGGCTGGGTTGCACAGCTGAAGGGCTGCACGACTGAATGACCGAGCTGAATAAGTTTGGTGTTTGGCAATCTCGCCTTTAGTCTGGCTTTTAGATATGAGGGGTGCGAGTCGAGAATTAGGGTGAGAGGGATGATGTTTGGGATTTTATAATAGGTAAGAGGGGGTAATTTTTTTCAACTCTAGTAGCAAAGTCAGCTATTTTCGACTTTTAACTTCTCCTAATACAAATGTGCAGCTAGCTTTTAACTTTTGTGTACGAAAAAGCCAACCATTTAGAATAACGTCTGGCTTTTAGAGGGAAAAGAAGCTCCCTACCGCAGATCAAAGCTCCCTGGCCTCAGATGGAGCCTCGGCAGCCGTGATCGTAGTTGGAAGCCCACCGTCGTTGGCCCGTGGCCATCTCTCCAGCCCGTCGTCCCCAACCTGAGCATGCTGCCGGCTGCCTAGCCCACCACCATCCCGGGGTTGAGCCTGCGCTGGTCGTCCCCTCGACTCTGACAACATCCTTCCCATGGACTTTGCTCCAAAGGAGTTGAAGCTCCCTTCACCAACTGTTTCCTTCTTGCTTTCTTCCTTGCTTGCTCAGACTGGTTTCTTCCATGGAGGAGATCCACGAACCTGGGTGGCACAGATCCATGCCTCAGACTACTTCGGCTGGGTCCACAGGTTCCTTTCTTGCTTGTTCCTCCTCTCAATTGCTTGGTTTGTGAGTTGTAAAGTTTTCTCTTGGTTCAGGATATTGAGATTCAGAATTCGTTTGGGTTGGAGGCAATTAATTGATTCAGGTTACTACTTCTTTTCTCTGTAAACTTGAACACTGAACTTCTACTAATCATTTTAACTTTGTAGATACTTTGGCTCATAGTGATTTACTCTGTTACAATTAATTGTAGATTGCATTGCTTATACTTGCTCAAAATTAGTGTTTTTCTGTTGAACAGATGGTCATATAATGTCAAGGAAATGTTGTTAAAGAAGTTAAAGCATCATGAGGAGAATAAGGAGTAGCTTTCGGGCATTTCCATCCACAGATGAAGCTTTAATTATGTTTTTAAGTTAAATTTTGAGTAGATGCCTCGATATGGATCCCCGAATGTTAGGCCAGATTGAGAGAACATAGCCAGTGCTTCTAATAAGTTTTGTGGTACTGGTGCCCTCAGAAAACAGTGCAAATAGTCATGAAAAATTCTGAAAAAAAACTATCATTCCAAAAAATTTCAATATAAATTAGACCTACACATTTAGAAATAAAAAAGACAAATTTCAGTGAATAGTAGCTTTTTATCTTTTCCTTTTTAGTAGAATTTGTGTTTTTTTTGTTTCTCAATGTGTAGATCGAATTTATATTTGAAATTTTGTTTAATGATATACTATATTATGCCCTATTTATGATATAAATATTTGAAATTTTTTTATAACCATTTTAACCATTTTGCAAAATGTGGGAGCACCGGTAGCACGAAACTGTTGGGAGCATAGCAACGTTCTTGCGAGGATGAGATCTCCAACCAGAGTTCGCAAAACCGACCACTCGAAAACTGCGGTTTTCGACCTTGCCGACCCGGTTCGAGATTCAAAACCGGTCTAATTCAAAAACAAATTCAAAAAATTTGAAAAATTTTATGCAACGTAAACCAGTCGAAAATCGGTGAAAACCGCTCGATTTTTGATGAAATCGAGCAAAAATCTCTCAAAAATCGGCTCTAAGGAACATTCAATTGGTCAATCGGTTTTCGACACCGACCGGCTTTTTTGTGAAAACTGAACGGTTTTCGATTTATTTTACTTTTGGTAACATCTTTAAAAATTCAGAAACCAATAAAATAAGAAGTTAAAATTTAAAAATGACTAAAATAAAAATTTGAGTTTGAAAGGTGGCTTAAATTTGAATCTTAGCCTTAAGTTTAATTGTTTTCTGCTTGTTATGTTTTTCTGGACTTCTGCTCTTTAAAGAAAAGCTTTTAATGGTTAAAAATAGTAAATCCTTAATTCTAAATTCAAAATCAAACCAATCTAAAATCATTCGTGTGTATATATATATATTCGGCAAAAACAACAATTAAATTTACAGTTCAATTCTTATACTTAATCACATCAGTCTCGTAAACCCACCCAAACTCAGATTCTTAAGCCTTGCTTATATTTCCTAAGGTATTCTCGTTAGAATTCACAAAACTAAATATGACGATACAACATCATATCTCTCTCTCATGAGACCTCATGCATATGTGTGTATACACACATATGTGTATACATGCTTGGACACCTAACGCATATCTGTACAAGTACTTCTATATGCATGCACTACATTAGCTATCAGTCTACACACATATATAACCAAAATTCAGCAAAAAGTATGTATGTCAGCATCCACACACACAATCTCAGTTCAATCAAAACACAGTTTAACATCTCAGGTTAAAGCTTAATCAGAAATGTTCAAATGCAATGCCATTCATTTACACAACCTCAACAATATAACCATGCACATTTAAAATTCTCAGTCACTCAAAATCCCAGCAATTATGTTCATATATGTATACATATACTTATCTCTATACATGTTCGCACTAAAACAACTCATACACATCTCTATCCATTTACGCACTAATACAACACAAGTTCATGGTCACCTCCTTATAAGCAAGCTTTTGCATCAGCCAGTCAATACTTAAGGTCGCTACCTCATTCAACTTATCAAGGAGATCATTACAGGATTCCATCAAGATTACACTAAATTACAGTCTAGACTTCATGCAAATGACTTCAAGCATTCACTATTGGTCTAAAATGGAGAACAGGCTATACATTCGGTTCATTGAGCCGACCTAGCTAGCCAACCATCTATGCCAGCTGCGATTCACCTTTGCCCATCCTCTGCCCATTCATCTCTGCCCATCCTTTGCCCATCCCTCTCCAGCTGTTGCCCATCCCTTTTTGCCATGCTTCTCAGCCAAATGGTAGAAGGGCATGCTACATGCTTGCCACCTGCAGTCAGCCCACAGTTTTCTAGCATTCAGCCATCAGTTTTGAGCCCAAAACTGTTGGTATCATTCACTCCTATGTCGGTTTCACCTTGCATAATAGCAGTTCAAGCCACATCAATATAAAAAGAAAGTCAAATACAGAAACCAGAGACTCTACTCTCACCCACCAGCATAGCCACTGTCTACTTTCGGTTGAAGACTAGAGACAAGCCAAAAAGGGAATAGGAGCCAGTGACAACCTCCTGCTTTCTTCTCTTGCCAACCTTCCCTTCTTCCTTCAATGCAACAATAAGGTACCAAGCATTAGGCTATTATTTCCTTCAACATGATCCAGTTTAATTTAATACAAGTTACTTTACTGGTTTAAAACACATACATTACAACTTGAAAGGATTCATGATAAATAAAGGAAATGATAACATCTTACTGAATCTGGGATGATATACATCTAACAGAATGATTATAACTTAATCAACCCCACCCCATTTCTCTATCTTTCATCATAAGCATTGAATGCATGCACTTTTTGTTTTAACACGAGAATATAGGCAGTAATCACACATTACTCACTAATATGAGAATACAAGATATCAGTGCAGACATATAAATAGAATCACTAAAACATGTACCATTTGATCTTAGGAATTCAGATCCATTTTATAATCATCAGTTGATGCATCCTTCCCTTTTCCATTCAAAGAAAATAAGTGATTCTCGTTCAAGTTAATCAAAGCACAAATCAGCATTTCTGGTAAACTAAGACTAGCCTTTAAGTGAGATCTACCTTTGCACTAAAATGACAAATCATGTACACTGGTACTCTACTACTTGCAAACAAAGGATCTAATAATCAATAACACATGAGCGTAGACTTGGACCATCAGATCAACACTACATTCTGATTGCATAATATAAACCTTTAGCACTAATCATCTCACTAGCAAAGGATTCATGTATATGTATAAAAACATAATGCTACTCAGCAACTCAATAGGATTTAATTCATTTAAAGTCTCTGCTCAACAGAATTAATACAAAGCTAGTATCTTTGAAACCGAATATTGATCAATAGGCATAAATATCACTGTGAAGCACATAAGAAACATTGTAATCTATACATACATGTATGAACACAAGAGCACAGAGATTAATTTCTGAATCATACAAAGTTAAATCACAGAGGTCCAGTACACATCAACTCTCACAATCCCAATACACATAGAGCTCAGTACTGAATCATGTCATTCGGGGCACACAAAATAAATAAGCATAAGTCAGTCATCTATATATATTGCTCACTACCAGCATATCCACATTTGCAGAATCCCATATAAGGGCTCATCTTCTGCACATCAACACTAATCACATCAAAGATCACAGAACATATAATCTATGCTTGATTTATTGCCTGAAGATTAACGGGTTAAAGACGCAAACAATAACAGTAGAAGGGAGGGAAGTAAAACACTTAGCTTGTAGAGAAGGTGGTATGAACCCTAGCCGTGGCCGAGCCGTAGTTGAAGGAGTTGAAGCTGTTGAGCTGTGGTCGGTGCCGAGATGGCCGCTGTGCTTCCGGAGCCAGGGAGGATGGTGGATTTGGGCGTCGGCACTAGGGCTGAACCCCGGTGACCTAGGGCAAGGGAAAAAGGTGAGTGAGGCAGGAGAGAAGAAGTAGAGAAGGAAAAGGGGAGGGAGTTGCTTACCTCGATGACACCATGGGAAGAAGTAGGTGGCGGCGTGAAGGAGGCGGCGCTCGGGATCTAGCGTGAGCAGGAGAGGAGGAGTCAGCGGCCGAGAAATGGGGACCAGAGGGAGAGTAGAATCGAAGGTAGCAGCTTAGGCATCGGTAGAGCTCGGGGGAAAGCCGGAGGCCGAGGCTAACGGCGGCGGCGCGCTAGAGCAAGGAGTGGCGGCGTTCGGGCGCAGGAGCCGCCATGCGATAGAGAAAGGGGAGAAAGGAAGCAAGGTGCGGCGGCTGGGAAAAGATAAGGGGTGAGGGTCTGAGGGAGTAGTTAGTTGTGAGGGTTAGGGTTAAGGAATGGGCCGGCCGGTTGGGCCCAAGTGATGGCCTGGCCGGCAAAATAAAAAGAAAAAGTATATATAATTATATAACAAAATAATATATATATAAATAAAGGAATAAATAAAATATAAAATAAAACAACATAAATGTCTCACAACTTGAGTCAAAATAAAAATAAAATGGACCAAGAAGAGCAATAGAAAATAAATCTAGGTTATATTTTCCTTTGTTTAAATTAATTCAAACTTTAAAATACAGAAATAAGCACTAGATGCACATGACTTACCATAAGGTGACTTATGTTTAATTTTTTAAATTCAAACAATTTTAGCCTCTTGAATTCATAAAATAAACAAATACATATATATAATTTTGGTCTCTTGAATTCGAAAGATAAGAATAACTAATCTATAGAAACCACGGGTTCCCTAAACCACACCTGTTCTATGTAGCAAGTTTCTATTTGATTTTCCATCTGATTTCTTTTTGCCCCTATTAAAAGTTTGTTATTTGCTATATTTTCATTAAAATACGTGTAGACTTCGACGTTCCAGAGTCTGCGATAGTCGACTCTGACTTCACGACTGAAATCAACAAGCAAGGCAAGCACCCCCTTTGATCATATTGATCCCAGTATTTAATTTTCATTTATTTATCAAATTGTTTCATGCATGCGCTTATATTCTTTAAATTCGCTATTTTGTGGTATCGGTAGATATACCCATTGCTTCATGGAACTTCCTTGATAAGTATAGACATGTGAACCTTGACAACCCTAGAATTAAGATTAGACAATATATAGTCAATTTGGGTGTAAGCGATGAATAATAATCATGCTTAGCCATGCTTTAGATCTGGGTTGAACAAATTGGATAAACTGATCAGATCAAACTTTGGTATTTTGAGACATGATGATGGTTACTGGTATTTTGGTATAAAAACTCAAAACAAAACTATGGTTTAGACACGGGCGATTACTGGCAATAGCTGGAGGTGCATGGACTTGCACGTAGTGTAGGAGGAGATTATCGTCCGTGTCAGATTAAGTACCGAACTATGGGTTGTTTTCAAGCCAAGAAATACGTACAACCACAAGTGCTGGTATGGGACAACCTTAACTTATTAAGTTACTTAGAACTAGCTTTGCACATTGGTAGGCTGGAGTAGTACGAGCTTGCAGTGATTGATTGCTCGGAGGGGCGCCCACACCGAGGTGTTGGGAGCAACGTTTGCTGATATAACGTTGTACGCCATGCTATGGATATGCTTAATCATTTATTGTACAGTAACTGTACAAACATTTACACCATAGTATGGGTTTAACGTCACCGGGCTGGTGCAAAGCTAGGGCTAGGTAATGTAACGGTTATGTTATGATCGCTCTGCGGAACACCAAAGGAAGTGTGCTAATAGCTTGCACAAAGAGCTGATCATTTCTTGTGAGTAAAGCTGTACACCTCTGCAGAGGGTTAATCTTTTCGAAAAGCCGCGCCCGTGGTCATGGGCACTTGGTAAAGTCATCACATAGTTAGATGTTTTATTATTTTCAAAAAGACTTGGTTTCATCTGATATGCCTTGTGTTGGCAAAGAATGGTGTTGTGCCATGTTTTGGCAGGAATTGTACATCTTGATGCTCACGTCATGGAGGACTGTGAGTTGTTATTATGCTCTACATACTCATTACTTTCATATCAGTCAAATTTGCTTTTACAAATTCCGTTTACAAACTACTACTTGTTTTATAAAAGTTCAATCTCGCTTTATGCAAATTAACCGTAGAAACCTCCTTTGACATGACCTGCATTACTGCATTTGCAAATATCACCTTAAGTCTTGCTGAGTAAGAAAATACTCACCCTTGCTTATTTTTTGGTTTTAGGTGAGGATAGTGAACCTATAGACGATATGTACTTTGACGCAGGATGCGTGAATTATCTTAGCGAGTTTTTCTAGAGTTTATGCCTTGTCAGTTGCCTGAGGGTTGGTTGGGTACATTACAAGACTTTTGCTTCTTCCGCTACAATATACTTTGAATTGTAAGACTACTCTATATCAATAGCTTCCGCTTTAATAATATTGTGTATGGTTGTGATTCCAATTGTTGTAAATGTGCGTACTAGGTACTGATCATGAGACTAGTAGTGTATGCATATAGATCATCCTTCTTATAATTTTGTACAAAAAGGAGGGTTGCTACATTTTTTCCCATTTTTTTGATTTCTTAACTCTTCAGTTTCTAACGATTTTTGACTCGATATTTTCGAATTTTGGTTTTCGAACGGTTTTTTTAAAACGGTTTTGTGAACCTGCTCCCAACAAATGAAAGCAACACAAAGGGGGTTCCTGATGGAGGATTTCCACAGACCAATGCTAAAGCAAATCAATGCAAATGTTTACCATCAAATTAAGTACTTGAAACTCGAAAGGGAAATTTCATCTAAAAAACAAATTTGAAAGGGAAATGTGCCTAAAATACGTTCTTTACAATGCACGGAAATCAATATTCAAGTGTACTTATCCATGATCATTTGGACTGGGGAAGAGGCTTAATCTTGGAAAGACAGGTATGTGTGGGCCTTCAATAATTAGTTGGTTATAAGAGATTGTTTGGCCAATGTAATCGTTAAAGGCATATGGTGCAGTGGTATCATAGTATCCTCAGCCCTTGTTTGGCTGGGCTACGATCCTAGTGCATCCACATAGATGGAACAGAATTTTAGTTCGAATTCACGGTCTATCCTGTAAATTAGTTTAAATTCCTAGCCCACCTTATAGATTCCGGTTAGAAATGGACCTCCTAAACAAGCCTTCATCTGGGTTTGATTCTTTGGATGCGCAAGTATCATAAAATTTTATTTAGCATCAAACTTTGTTGGGAGAAGTATAATCCGGGTAAATAAGAAACTTTTCCATTTCTGAACATTCTTTTTGCTCGATTTCCCTGAGATGTGCAGGTTGATGCTTTTTTAGCGTGTTTCCAATCTAGCTAGTTGAGTCTACAATTCAAAGTTAGATGAAATCTGATTATACTTTTTTGCAGGGGAAGTGACATCTAACATTAATTAAAATATCAAAATTGGATATACCCATGAGGACATCTGATGAAACCTTAGGCTCAATAACATAATTTTGCATATATTGAGGAATTTTTGGTTTAATAACTGGTACAAACCTTGCTGTCATTCTCTAACCAATACTTGTTGCAAACGGGGGAAATAGAAAAAGAGAAGAACAACTTGTGGGATAAGCAGATGTATGTGGGCTTAAGACTACAGCCCAATAAATCTTGATGTCAGAGAACTGTGGATGATCGATGTATGTGGGCTTCCACCAGAGACGCTGCTCTTCTGCACATGCATTAAATATACGACGAGTACATTGAAGGTCGGGCTTTACTACTTTACGGTCACCCGCACACAGCTTCCCTAGCGGTTTGTGCATGGGCGCGCGACGCGTGGAGGTACTACAGTACCCAGTTCGATCTCAGCATTTGCTTTTTGATCCGATGGCTAGGAAGCTTCACAGAGTCAAGAGGAACCGAATCCTGACGGAGGGGAAAAAATTTATGAATAGGAAATTCTTCGATTTGAAAATTTTCGACTTGAAAATTTTTTGTTTGAAACTTTTCGAGTTGAAATTTTTTGATTTCAAACTTTTCGTGCTGAAACTTTCCGAGTTGATACTTTCTGATTTGATTTTTTTTATTTGGAACTTTTCATGTTGAAATTTTCCGAGTTGAAACTTTTTCAATTTGAAACTTTTCGAGTTGAAACTTTTCGAGCTAAAACTTTCTAATTTGAAACTTTTCGGGTTGAAAGTTTCTAATTTAAAATTTTGAGTTGAAACTTCATATTTAAATTTTTTTAAAGTTAAAATGTTCTAATTTTAAATTTTTGGGTTATAGAGAGAAGAAAGGAGCGGGGGAAGTGAGTAGGGAAAAAAAAAAGGAAAGAGGGAAATGGAGAGAGAAGATGACACATGGCTACTAGAGAGGTGACTTTAAATTTATTAATTTGAGGTTAATCTCAAAATAGTCATTCCCACGAAGTTTCGGAACTTCAGAAATTATTTTTGAGACCAAGAGCGTTACTTTGATTGCTCAGCAGGATTTCAATCGCGCCGAATGCACGTTACAAGAAAATCCGGAACCTGATTAAGCCAGGTTCAACCTGGGAAGGAAACGGAAGCTTGTTTGGGTTAGCACAAATATGAGCAGCTAAATTCGTTTCCCTCCTAACTTACAAAAGAGAAAACAAGATAAAACCCTGCTTAGCTCTTGGATTTCCAGCAAGATCGGTAGAATATCTGCCCAGGGATCGTTCCTCGTGTCCCAAAGACCAACCAAATTCTGGGGGTCCGTCACTATCATGACATGCGTCGCATCCCAATCTGAAAGCAGCTGGCATCCCATCTCTACAAGTATATGCATGCCTCCGTCGTTAAAGCATCCGGCAAAAAGCCATGCCTTGTTCTCGCCACCAGAAAACGGCCTCCATCGTCTCGGACCACTACTCCTGAGGCTCCTTGCATTTGGATCATTGGATGGCATCACCATCGACATTTACTTTGATCGGTCCCGTGGAGGGCACCAAGCGAGAACCTTATTACTTGGACCTGGTTCACATACCTCATTTGCTTGATCGAGGTCAAACGCTGTGTCTCGCCCATTTGCATGCCTGCACAAGTTTAATCAGCGACTCCCCATGCCGACGGGCATTTCGTGAGGTCCAAAGCGATCACATCCCGCATAAGATAACACTAGCACACTCAGCTCTGCAAACCTTGGTGTCAAGCAAGTCAGTCGAGCTATTAGGATGCAATACCGTAGTTTCACCTGCACATACTCCTTCATACACAAATACAGGAATGGTCATCTAGATCAGTTTTTTTCGTCATCTATGTTGATTTTGGTGGCGATACAAAGTCCTTAGACAATGTTCACGAGCGGCTATCATGATCGGTTTTCGCCCGATAGAGATATATCATCATTTGGGTCTGTTCCGAGCGTGGAACCGATAGAGATATATCGGTTCTAAGCATGGAACCGATAGAGATAAATACCAGGCCATTTTCCTTAAACAACACCAAAAATTCACAGTGTATTCACATTGAATCATGTCTACTTAACAGAATAATGAATAATTATAGGATAGAGTGCTCTCAGGTGTCGAGCTACTGAAGGTTAGATCTTCAACCTCCTCACCACAAGGTGTAGGGCTGCTAGAGACTAATCTCTTACCTCAACTACACCACGATTATATAATCAAAATTGTACTACACAATTAACTAAGCAAATAAGATCTTGAACTCTTACATTTCTAAAGTATGCATAGTTCAGCCAAGCAGGTATAAAGTATTTAAAGTCATTTTCACTATTCAAATTATCAAAAGTAGATTATGAATAGTTTGGCCAAGCAGGTATATCAACAACTAACTAAACAGAGGCTATGAACAGAGCAAGCTAAACAATCATAATCAATATATTCAACAATAATCAAACGAGTATCAAACTAGATATTGAATATGATGATCAAGCTCAAAGACAGTGAAATAAAAGCAATACTTTCTACCAGTAATAGGAAGCAACTCTATAGTTCAAGGCTACATTCACTACTTTAATTGTTTTAGTTCATCAATAGACCCATAGCATCATTGAGCATACGACTGGCAGCAATACAATCGGCAGCGATGTGGCTAACCATGGCCTAATGCTGTAGCCAATGAAGACAATGGCAGAGGAAAGCCGATGGTTCGGGGCAGTGTGGTGGTCGAATGTGACGATGGAGACGTCGATGGCTTGATCTGGTGCTCCACCGTCGCGCTGATACCTTCCTTGTCACCGGGATGGGGTGCGCCACGGGAGCCAGAGAGGCCAAGGGGTGACGCAAGGGAGGCGGAGGGGTGACACAGGCACCGTAGAGGCGGAGGGGCGATGCGGGCGTCGAACTAGCAAGGGCGCGAGGTCGGAGAGGAGTAAACTCTTTTTTTATAGAATGGAGGGGAAGCTGAGAGGTCAAGCGTGAGGTGAACACCTCGGCTTTTGGTATTCGCGCATCGACTTTTGGTATTTGAATGGATAGGGAGAAGCCGAGAGGTCAAGCACGAGGAGGCGTTTGGTATGTGTACTATCATGATCGGTTCTAACCTCAGAAACTAATCGTGATAATTAAGTCATCACTATCGGTTCTGACCTCAAAACCAATAGTAAAATATCACTATCAATTCCTACCTCAGAACCGATAGTGATACCCATAACATCATTATCGGTTCTGACCTCAGAATCGATAGTAATGAGGAGTGCCATCACTATCGGTTCTGAGGTCAGACTAGTAGTGATGTTTTGCACCATATTTCTCACCCACGCCGAATCATATATCACTATCGATTTTTTCCTGAAAAGTTAAGAACCGACCTAGATGAAGAGATAGTGTTATATCATTTTGTAGTAGTGATAGCTCCCCAAAAGGATCGAGCATAAGTACACTCCACGAGCGCATAGTATACTCCCTTCGTTCCTAAATACTTGTCATTCTAACTTTCAAATTTTGTTTCTAAATGCATGTCATTCTACAATTTCGAGACAACTTTTAACTTTTTTCCTTTGCATACCCCTACTATTCATTATTTCCAATGTTATTTATTATTGTGGATTAGAGTAACACACATAATCCAAGTGTAATAAGTGAGCTAATGAATGAGGGTGATTTGGTTATTTCTACACGTACCTTGGTTGAAGTGTAAAATCCTAAAACATTCTTTATTTATGAACGGAGAGAGTTCTATTTCTTCTAGGGATACAAAGTCTTAACAATGACCAATTCTCTCAATATGTCCTTTGCGAAGATTATCTCGTACCAGCAAAAGATGTTGATAACCTTCCACCAGAAAGCACATATTTTAGGTGGTACTTTCAAACTCCATATCGTCCTCCATATCGGGTGTTCTCTGCCACAAGAGGTAGAAGCAGGGTTAACAAAACCGTCGAAAACCATTCGGTTTTTTGCGGTTTTCGATTGTATCGCGCCGGCTCGAGATTAAAAACCGCTCGGTAAACCGGTCTAATTTTAAATTTTTTTGAAAATTTTGAAAAAATTTATGCGTTGAAAACCACTTGAAAACCGTTCAAAAACCACGGTTTTCACAAAAAACCTCTCGGAAACCCTTTTTTAGGAACATTCAATTGGTCGGCTGGTTTGTCGTTGAAAACCGAACGTTTTTCGATTTTTTTGAATTTGTTTTCAATTTTTTTTTGATTTCTTGACCTTTCGGTTTCTGACGGTTTTAAGTGATTTTTCGAGCGATTTTTGCGGTTTTCACTGTTTCGGTTTTTGCGATTTTTCGCGGTGCCGGTTTTGTGAACCCAGGGTAGAAGCAGCTCCAGTCTTCACCGCCTCTTGTTGTTGAAGCACGTCCGACAGCAGACGATATGCTTGTTTAACAGTGTACAAGCCATGCTTTTCAGGATACCAAGCTCACATATCATTTTCCAATATTCCCAAAGGAATGCGCTAGATAGCATAAATATCTGGCTGCAGTAAATTGTTTTCAGGAGTTGAAATATCCCATCCACCACCATTAGGTAGCATAAAATCACTTACTTGGTTGGCCATCGTTCTAGGGATGTGTGGTAATTAACTACCGTGGTCTGTTTGTTCATTCACTTTCTCTCCTAGTAACTTTTTCCCTTAATTTTCACTTATGGCTCTTCCAATGATCCTTGATGATCTAATTGCCTTCGGTGCTCCTAGATGAAAAAAAATAATCAAACGCCTTTCCCAGCTGCTAGTAATCTACAATGTTGTTTATTCAAGCCACAGAAGCCACTGTCGTACCTGCAGCCGGAGTTGCCATCATTGATTCGTCAAGGATCAAATTCCTATCGTCAAAAGAACCCAGAATCTTGAATTTACTGAACACAATTCCTCCAATAACCACACTTATGAGCACTGAGCAATCACCGTTGTTTGAGATATGCAATCTTGCAATGTAAGGATATATGATGAAAATGGAAGACAGGCATGATGAAATTTCCACTCTATTTTTTTTATCTCACGCAACTTGTGCAATCAGTTTCTTCCTCTTATCTTCGTGAAATATCCTTATGAGTTGGAATGGACTAGTGCAATTAAGAATATACCGCAATCTTCGGTAATTAATCTTTGACATGCACTAGTTAGCTAACACATTCTAGGACACGTGACCGTCACCTACTGGGCCTGTACATAATATGTGCAGTGACCCCGGTAGGTGAGCTGGACTCCCCCAGCATTGCTGGATTAAAAGTTTTAGATCCCGGAATCCCATTCCGCCACATTGCTTTGATTGTGTGATCTCTGATGGTTTTAGTCTTGGATCATGAACACAATAAAGAATACAATACCACAGAGAGAGATTTTTTTCAACGTCGCCACAACTTAACTTCTTTTCTCTTTTTCTATTATTTTCTATTTTATGTTGTACTCAAACTCACGTGATACACGTCCTTTTATAATAGGCGGATCATCCAATTGACTTGCTAACCAAGCCAATAACTAAACTTAGAAAACATAACTAAGGAAACAAACTAACTGATTCGATTCAATTGCCAATTGCATCGTAATCTTTAATTGCCTTGAACAACACAACAAGTCAACAACTTTAATAAGTCTTGATTAGTTTCCAATAATCTCCCCCTAATCAAGACTTGTTGACTTATGTAGATTACGATAATGAAATCCCGGACTTGATGTTGTGCTGCAAGCGGACTCAACATCGACTTGCACTGCACACACAACCTCCAGGATGGCGTTCACAACTCATCAACATCTTGGAGAACTCCTGCATGCATGCATATAGCTAGACTAGCGGTCACAACTCTTCAACATCTTGGACTCCTCTTGTCACATGCAATGGCTTCCTTTTGATCTTCTCGTGCAGCACGATCTCTTCTGATGTACATGATATCTATGAAAGAACTCACACATATTTATTTTGTAAACAAAATTTGCACAAGAACTCATATGATCATACATAGTATCTCGTGGACACAACTGACACGAAATGCATAGATTTGGTCGCCTTCTTGATGAGACACACAGATGGTCGCCAATGCCATCTTGTTACGCCAGTTGTCAACGACGCTTGTCAATAGTGGGTATCAGGGAGACACATCTCCTCACTAATTAAGACTTGTCGATTCTAACTCGTTGAGGCAATTGGTCCCAACTATGACTTGCCCAACTCATACTCGGCACAAGACGATGAACAGATCTCCTCAACGTTTCGGACATATCTTCGACAGACTTAACTCAGGATGGCGAATGCACCTCCTCAACGTCTTGGATTCATCTCTCACAGACTCGACTTAGGACAATGAATACATCTTGTCAACGTCCCAGACTCACCTTCCACGAACTTAACTCTAGAAGCTTCATGGTATCGCATGACCACCTTGCCTTAGGACGATGAATATCACCATCACCAACGGCTTCATAACGTTGATCTCTGATGCACCATCATCATAGCACCATGACACGCTGTTGGCCACCACCCGCATGGAGCCTCGATGTTGTCGTAGCCTCTCGCTGTCAGCCTCAGTGATGCCATGTCGTCGGTGTCGCCGCTCCTCGACATAGCACCAGACAGCACTATCTTAGCTTCTCCTATGCTGTGGACCCACATACAACGCTGTAGCTACGCTCGATGCACTATCAGATCTCGCTCAATACTACATCACTCAATGATAATAGCTTACCTCGAGACGCAGCAATAGTGGCCTCCCTAGGGCAAGCGTGACACTAAAGTTAGAACCTCTCTCTAATACCAATTGTTGATTTTAGTCCTGGATCAAACACACGCACACGAACGTAAGGAAGAACACAATAGCACGCAGAGAGATTTGTTTCGACGTCGCCACAACTTAACGTCTTTTTTCGACATCGCCACAACTTGATGCACTACTACAGAATGATACAACACTATCTATTCATCTGAGCCGGTTCCCACTTTTCAAGAAAAAACCGATAGCGATATATGATTCGGCGTGGGTGAGAAATATGACACAAAACATGACTATCAGTCTGACATCAGAACTGATAGTGATAATCGGTTCCGAGGTCAGAACAGATAGTGATATTATAGGTATCACTATTGGTTCTCTCAAGTTTGAACCAATAGTGATATTTTACTATCAATTCTTATATTGGAACCGATAGTGATGCTTTGGTCATCACGATCGGGTTCCTAGATTAGAACTGATCGTGATAGTACACATACCAAATGTCCTCATGCTTGACTTCTCGGCTTCTCCTTCCACACTTGACCTCTCGGCTTCTCCTCCCGATCCATTCAAATACCAAAAGCTGAGGCATCTACCTTGCGCTTGACCTCTCGGCTTCCCCTTAGTTCTATAAAAAAGAAGTTTACTCCTCTTTGCCCGCATTGCCCATCTGACTCTCCTCGCCCACATCGCCCATCTGCCTCCCCGAGCATGTCACCCATCTGCCTCCCCTCCCCCACGTCACCCATCTACCTCCCTGAGCACGCCGCCGCCTCTCCGAGCATGTCGCCATCATCTCCTCCCCCAAGCTCGTCGTCGCCTCCTCCCTGAGCACATTGTCGCCTCCTCCCCGAGCACGTCGTTGCCGCCTCCCCAAGTACGTTGCCGTCGTCTCCTCCCCCAAGCACGTCGTCGCCTCCTCCTCCCTGAGCAGTGTTAGCTGCACTGACTTTTCAATTGGTGCTTTGTGAGTATAGTCATCTCCATGTGATTAATTTCTTTACTATTATTGCAAAGGGGCTAGACAATTTACTTATCTTGGGGACCTTGCATGTGGGGAGTCATTGTCCGATGAGGAGTTGGGCTAGTTAGACTGTTTGTGACAACATTAATTAATCCTTTACATTTTACAATACTTGATTAGTTCAATTAGTATCATCTGTTAAGTGCTACTAGATATATGTTCATGTTCATTGTGCTTACTGTTCTACTTGTGCTTGGCTGTTATTATTTTGTTCATAGAATTGTTGGCTATTTTTAGCATCCGAATTGTTGCTGGTAGCCTCTGTTTACATGCTTTTGCAGTCTGTATTGTTGTAGTTTCAATAAGCATTCTTGAGTATTAATTATCTTAAATATATCTTGGTCCAATTGATTAGGTTTTATAAACTATCAAGTATTTAATATGTCTTTAAAGGTAAGGTTATCACAAATCAGTCTAATACCTTGTCCCTAGTGGCTTGGAGGCCTTTCTAAGGCAGCCCGACATCTGAGAACACCTTAAAATCAACTTGAGCTTGATTGCTAGTTGTATGCCTCTATTAATGTTAATTGTCATGCATATGCTTAATTACCTGATTATGAGTATATTTACTTTGATATTGTCAATTATCATATATAAAATAGAGTCTACAAACAAGACAAATAATATAGAAAAGCTGTTGAATGCTGAACGAAAACTTGAGATAGAAATAGAACAATTGAAGGAAAAGTTTGAGTTAATAGAAAAAATTTATGAGATGAAACAAAAACTGCAAGACATAGATGAAAAATCACAAGATATTGAATCTCTTAACGATGTACTCATCATTAAGGACCTGTAACACCCTAATTTTTTTTGCTCTAATTTAAATTTTGGAGTATTTTTGGTTTTTGTGATTTTTTGGGAATTTATTTAAATTTATTTGGATTTATTCAAATAGGGTTTTTCTTGAAAACAATTGAATAATGGAAAAGTTTTTGCAAAGTTTTATTGCAAATATTTTAATTAAGTTCCAAATATCTCAAAGTAATTTCTGGAATTTTTCTGGAATTTTTCTGCTATTTTAAAAGCTCCAAATGATTTAATTGAATTTCTAGTATTATTTTAAATGTGAAATGTTTAAAAATCAGTTGAACAGTAATGGGCCGAGACCAGCGCTGTGCTTAGCTCGGCCCAGTTCGCCGCGCAAACCCTAGCGCCGCCCAACCCAAGCCGTCCGATTCGGATCGAACGCCTGTGAGTGTGCCACGTCGCCGCGCGTGAGCCTCGGATCGTCGCCGCCTGACGCGCGGATTGCGCCCGCCACTTCGCCCCGCGAAATCGCCAGAGAGGCGTGGGCTTTGATGGCCGTGCATTCGCCGGCGATTCAGCGCCGCGTCGAGGCAGCCCTTAAGTCCCGTTGAGGCGTCGTGCGAGACCTTCGCGCGTCTTTTGACTCCTCGCACGCACACCGAGACCCCTCTAGCGCCCGTCACGAGCTCGCCGTGGTTGCTTCTTTGTGCCGCCATTGTTTTTCGCCGTTTGCTTCGCCGCGGTCTCTCTCGCCGTCGCCAAGGTCACTGGAGTAACCCTTCCGCCAAGCCGCGTCGAGCGAGCCACTTCTTCTCGCCGGAGAAGCCCGCATCGCCGTCACCGAGGTCGTCTTCCCACTCGGCAACCTTCGCTTCTTCGCGCCGTCAACCTCGTCGAACCGCTACCGACCGTCGATTTGCATCGTTCGATTCGGTGAGTCCACGTAGCCTCCATCTCTGTAGATGTTTAGATTGAATCGTGACCGTTGGATCTTGATGTATACGGTAGGGATTAGATCTAGATTCTGCGGCTAGATTTAATGCGAACCCTTGGATCTTTTTGGACGCGTAGGATTGAGCCACGTCGCCGCGTGAGCGAAACCGCCGGTACCGTGGGCGTTAGATTAGATCTAAGCGGTAGAGATTGGATCTTGTTTTGCCTGAGGATCCGCGCCGTTCGATTTGAGCGTCGCGGCGGAGATGGCACCGTTCCTCGCCAAATCGCGTCTTGACGCATGGGCGTTTTGACGGCGGAGACCAGATCCGATCGTCGATTTCGGTGCACCGTCGCGATTGCGCCGCGTGTCGTCGCATGAACCGAGGCGTCGCGATGTGGCGCGGTCTTGGCCGTTGGATCTGGAGCGCCGTTGGATGTGCGACACGTGAGGCGTGGAGCCGCGGCGTCGCCGCGTTGGATGCGTGGTGATCACATTGGATGCGCGGCGCGTGTCGCGACGCATCTCGGCGCTGCGGTGCGCGTGAGGAGATCGGCCGTTGTTTCAGCGAGCGGCTCGGATCTTGCCGCGTTCTTTGCGATCGTTCTAGTGAACCGAGTCCACGGTAGACCGAGCCGAGCCGTGAACCCGGTCCATAGACTGCAGTGGCGTGGCGCCTGCGGGAGTGCCACGTGTCGGTGGCGTCGCCGATGGCGTCATATATATTTTTATATAAAATATTTTCGACCGAATTTCTTTTACGCGGCTGACGTCATCATGACGCGCGCTGACGTCATAAATGCGAATTTCAAGTATAAAAATAATTCAGAAAAATCGGATTTTCTTAATTTCGTATTTTGATTTTTCAAACTTCAAATGACTACAACTTTTCCATTTTAACTCGGATTTAGGTGTTTCAAATTTCTAAAAATTCATAAAATTGTGAGCTATTTAATGGTGAATTTTATTTGAATTTTCGTGGTCATTTAGTCTTCTGTATTAGCTATTTATTGCATACTTTATTTGTACGCGTAGACGCAAATTTGCCGGAAAGTTTCGAGGAAGAATTCGTCGCTCAAGACCAAGCTTCGGAACACGACCAGCAACTCTTTGAAGGCAAGTGATGCTTTGATCATTTTGATCCCAGATTTTAAAATGTAATTTATGCTTTGAATCTATGCATGCTAATTATTTAAAATGAATTTAAATTAATTTGGGATAATGTAGTTACTCAACCCATTTTGTTATGCCACCTTGAATTATTAATTGTATGCCTAAATCATTGTCACCTAAGTTTGATTATATTAGTTGGATGTTAATATTGTGCCAACACGGGAGGCTAGACCGTGAGTAGATGCTTAGCCTTGCAACGAATCATGAGTGTTCTTTCGGAAAAAATGCTACAATCTTGATTAAAGACATATTGAATGTATTTTGAAAGGTGGTGTGATGATGCAACATGATGAGATTGAGGTACAGCGACCTGTGTGGTTCCGTACCGATGTTGAGTTATTGCTGGCATGTGTTGCACAATAATCAACTGGGTGGGAAATGTTTTAGACTGGGGCAAGTGGCAAGAGGCTGTGTGCCTGGTGGGCCTGTGTGGCTTTGGGTTGATGAGTGATGTGAGTCTGTGTGCCACATTGGGTTGTGTGCCACTGTTGAGTGTTGGAAGTCTTGCCTTGGTCAGTTAAGGACTTCACCTTGCAAGCCTTTGATCTGAGTCACCCGTACAACCACATGTCTGATATGGGACAGACCTAGTTGACTAGGGTTCTGATATCTTTCCTTTGATACCTCGGGGTGACAGTACACAGGGGTGTATCTGTATGGGGGAGCGTACCTGTGCTACGGTTTGGTGCCCATCCAACGGTGATTGGCCGGTCCTATACTTGGCTCTGTGAGGGAAGTGATAGTGAAGGCAATCTGGGAGAGGTTCTTTAGTTAAGGTAGAAGTTCTGAAAAGCTTTGTTGCGGACAATCACTGTGTGGTGGCGGTGTATCTTGTGGGTAAAGTGTACAACCTCTGCAGAGTGTCAAACTATTGAATAGCCGTGCTCACGGTATTGAGCATTGCTCGGGATTACAGATCAAGGGGTAGATTTTCATAAACAAAATATGGGAAGGGTGGTGTGTGCCAAGTGCTAAAATGAGCTCATTAAAGGTGTGCCGAGAATCTTCGAAGAAAAACCATTTGAAGAAATTAGTATTACTTATAACTGTTCCAATGCTTTAATCTAATTAAGATATTGGTTTAAAATTGCCGTTTGATGCAAAAGAACCATTTAAGCCAACCCTTTGGAATAAGCTTTGCATGTAGTAATAGCACTGCATTCTGTGCATTACTTGTTGAGTGCCTTGTGTACTCACCCCACCTTGCTTATCAACCCCAACATCTGTGGAGGAGACTACACCAACTTGGGAGGAGGAGTACATCGAGGATACGAACAACTAGGGGGCAAACCCAGTCGGTTGCCTGTGGCAAGATGAAGGCTTCCACGACCTTTACTTATGTTCCGCTGCTATTTCTTTACTTTGAATAATGTAAGCCTGTGTGGTGACTTATACGTAAGGAGACCATAAGGTCGTACAACTCGATTTATATACATGTTTGCACTATTTATTCTTATATCTTTGTGAATGTCTGTAATGTGCAACCCTGTATGACTGTGTGTGCTAGCGTGATCCTGGACTGGCACAGAATACACAGAGGGTCCGGATTTGCAGATTCGGGTCCCGACAGGACCGCAGGGAGAACGCAGAGTTGGAAGAAGCCAAAACTGAGCTTATAAAGGTTTCTAATATTTAATTCGATATGGTAACTGATAATATACCAAGATAGCCTATTTTCACAATAAAATGATCTCTTTTGTAGGGATTAAGAGTATGACTGAAAGTCAATCAGTTATTGGTGTCAAACAAATAGGAACTATGCCGAAGCTGTGGAACTACAAGGATAATCGAAAAGCCTCTCTTGCGGAAGCTGTGACACATATGATGGCAGATATGAAAAAGCCTTAAGATCTCCTTGTCTTGTCTATCAAATAATGTTGTTTCTCAATGTATGCTTGTTAATATTTTAACTAGTTTATTGTATCCTTATAACATAGCAGGAAATACTTGTGACAAAAGTTGTCTATAAAAACGATATGAAAAATGCCCTTGTGCCAAGAAGTTCTGCAGGGAAAAGGCTGTCAGAGGGTTGTGCCACTGATTTCTGCATTAAGTATGTTCAATGGACAATCTCTGTAGTACTCTATATGCAATTACTTGGGGGCAAAGAGCCTTCTACTAGAACGTCGGGGCTGCCTAAGGAGAGTTACATTAGAGGATTGTGTTACTGATTTCTGTATTGAGTATGTATACTGTCAACAATATAGTGAATATGAATATACTGTGAATTTATCAGTTGTGCATATACTGTCAATATGTGAATATACTGTGAATTTGTCAATCTGTGAGTGCGAATATAATATAAATATGAATATACTGTGAAGGTGATACGTGAGATTTATCTCTATCGGTTCCACGGTTAGGACCGATAGAGCCGTGCAATCTCTATCGGTTCTGAGTGTGAAACCGATAGAGATAATTCACTAATCTCTTCGGTTCCACCCTAAGAACCGATAGAGATCACAAGCACTTCTCTATCAATTCTGATCGTGAAACCGATACAGATTTCTAATTATCTCTATCGATTTCTAGCTCGAAATCGATAGACATAATATATCTTCTGGGTTGGTTCCGACCTTGGAACCGGCACACATAACGCTGTCTCTATCGGGCGAAAACCGACTGTGATTGTCGCTCATCATCACTGTCTAAGGACTTCGTATCGCCACCAAAACCGACCCAGATGACGAAAAAGAGTTGATCCAGATGATCATTTCTGTAATAGTGATATCTTTTCTTTCTTTTCTCTTTTTTTATTGTTTTTTGTATTATGCTGTACTCAAACTCATGAGATACATGTACTTTTATAATGGGTGGACCATCCAATCAGCTTGCTAACGAAGACAACAACTAAACTTAGAAAACCTAACCAAAGAAACAAACTAACTGGTTTACTGGTTTGCCAGATCTTTGCTTACCTTGTACGACACGGTAAGTCAACAATTTTAGCAATTCTTAGTTAGTTTGGAACAATCTCCGACCATTCCCTCCAATGAATCTTGCGATTTTCAGAGTCACCATCCCACCATTACTTCGAGATAGCACTAATTATCTTCTTGCAAGTTGTGGTCGAGAGTTCAAAACAACTCATTGAATAAGTAGGAATTCCTTGCGCTATGGATTTAACAAGTACTCCCATCGAGTAGCATTGAACTTCTTTTCACACCATCCACCAACCAAGGACTTGATTCTGTATGGAATATGCTCAAAAGGCTCCATAGTACTTCGTCCTAAAGCAGTTGGCAGCCCTTGATATTTCTCCCCTAGAGCTTCAGTAAGAATATTAGTACCTTGACGTACTTCCTGTCTCATATCATCACTTCAATTAGTGCTGAAAAAAACCCCGATTTGGATCTATTCACCATCTGCCCAGAGCCACGTTGGTACATCTCTAGCATGTCATGTAATCTTTGAGGAGCTCGTCTCGATGCTTGAGTAAAAAGCAAGCAATCATCTGCAAACAAGAGGTGTAAAATCCATGGGGCTTGAATTCCCACACGAATTCCCCTTGACAAGAATTGGAGGCCTGAAACTTGAGCAAACTCGACCAATCTTCAGCACATATAAGAAACAAATAAGGCGAGATTGTCACCTTGCCTAATGCCTCTTGTTGGCTTGAAAGATTCCGAGATGCTCCCATTCACACGAACAGAGAATTCAACTGTTTCAACACATCTCATAATAATATTTACCCACTGGTTGCCAAAACCAAGCTTCAGCATAATGCTTTAGGTCCACTCCACCCGGTCATATGCTTTTGCCATGTCCAGCTTTATGGCACAAACACCGGATTTTCATTTCTTCCTTTTGAGATAATGAATAGTTGAATACATTCATATGCAGTGAGCACATTATCTGTAACGAGTCTCCCCGGAACAAACACGTTTTGTTCTTCCGAAATTGTCTTATCCAGTATAGAACGCAACCTATTTGCCAATGTCTTGGAGCAAATCTTGTACAACACATTACACAAAGAGATAGGCTGGAACCGAGTCATCTCCTCTGGGTTTTTTCTCTTTCGGAATAAGAAGCAGCACAGTTTTGTTCACGTCTTCTGGCATCTCCCCTCCATTGAGAAACCGGAGCACTGCCTCACAGACGACTTCTTTAACATGATCCCAGTGCTTTTGATAGAACCCGGCTGTAAAGCCATCCGGCCCGGGCAATTTGTTAGGCTTCATCATAAATAAAAGCCTTTTCCACCTCCTCAGCCGTAAACTGTCTTGTCAGGGGATCATTCATGACAGAAGATACTTTGGCCGGCACGAACCGAACCACCTCCTCTGGGCTTGTAATGCCCTGGGCTGTAAATAACGACATGCAAAATTACTAGTAGCCCAAGCTTCGAGCTCATCTTGGTTCGTGCATAAGGTACGGCGCAAGGCCACTATCTTGTTTCGGTGTCTCCGTTCACGGCATTTTGCTTGGAAAAAAGTCGTATTGTGATCACCATTTTTAAGCCACTGTATGCACGAGCGATGCCTGGCCATAACCTCTTCTCTGGCCAGCAGATCAGGTGTGCACTTCATTGCATCTCGCTCTTGTCTTGTCGGGCCATTGTACGGCGACTTTGCTCGAATGTTTTCTGGTTTCCTGTGAATCCTTTCAAGCTGGCCTCTCACCGATCCGAAGATATCTTTACTCCACGTCTCGAGCGACTGCTAGAGCCGCAATAAGGAGCCACACACTCCTCTCAAACCATTACCTTATGGTTGCCATGACTTAGAGGAAGGCGTCGTGCCATGCCGGGCAGGCTCGACACGGGTCCATCGTACTTCGTGTCTGAACTGTGTTAGGTTGGGACGGCCCGTCGTGCTCACTGTGCCGTGTTGTGCTTGCCCGGCTCGTCTTCAGCGAGCCCAGACATGACCCATTTGCGCTTCGTGGCTGCTTCGTACCGTGCCGGTCTGGGCTCAGCCCATTTGCACTATTGCGACGAGAAAAAGAATCGGAGACGCACGGAGGTGAGACAATGGACACAAATGTTGGAGGAAAATAAGTAAATTTTATTCATTCTTGAACAGGTACATAGTTACTACATCGTTAAAAACTTTACACCGGTGTGGAGTAACCCCAATAAGGAAAAGAGTACAGTAACTATGTACATACGCATAGACTACTCGAGATCAAGATGATCAAAGACAGCTATCGTGCCTGTGATCTCTAGATCCTCGGTCTGATGTTATGTTCGGTCATCTGCACGTTCCCAGTTTTTGAAGCATGTAATTGTCTCAACCATCTCAGATTTGAGAGACGATCTCTTTGGCTCAAATATCCTCCCCACCAAACTGAAAGAGGCCCGCACGAGACAGTGGACATCGGAACCACAAATATGTCCCGTGCAAAATGCGATAGCACAGGGTAAATATGTTGGTGATTCTTCCACCATAAGAGCAAGCTGAGTCGATTGTCCTCGTCCATGTCAAACTCGGTATCCACGAAAGACGCGTCGAGGTAGTGGTTGATCTCTACCTATGGATTTCATTGTGACCTACTTGGCGTTTCAGAAGACGAACTAGATACCTTGACTTTTAGCTTCTTCCATATGTTTGAAGCGGTCGAACTGCCTCGTGTTTATTGCGTTGTTGAGGTAGATCTTCTTGCTCCACTCAAATTTTTCATAATATTTGTCGAAAACTTTGAAAAACGCGTTATAAACATGTGTACAGGCCTTAGAAAAATCAAGATCGAATGCTTCACCTATTCCCTCGAAGGCGCCCTACAAATCAGATAATTTTCTCGAAGGATCCATAATAGTAGCAAAACAGTAGAGATGTAGAATAGCTTAAAAATAGTTTTAATTTTTTTCTCCATAGGTTCTATAATGGGTTGTAAAATATAATTATCTTTGTTTTCTTTGAAACTGATAGCAATAGTCAAAAGCTACTCATGACTAAGCAAGAAGTTGGGTAGTACACACCGGATAACATGTTGGTTGCATTGTGAAAAATTTCTAATAATTGGCGAAAATAACGGGCAACTTCCCAATCTACATCATGAACCAATGGCTTACCATTATTGCAATTTATGAAGACGGTGATAATGTGCTCGTAGTCCTTGCACCGCTCCAGCATAGTATATGTAGAGTTCCATCTAACCTTCATATCAAGATTGAATCTTCTTGGTTGCTTTTTATTAGCCCTACAGTACTTCAAGAACTTGGCAAACCTTACAGTTGAACCTGTAACAAAATTGATAGCATCGCGTATATTGTTCAAACTAAGTTTCATTATATCCAAACCTGCATGCACAACAAGATTAATGATATGGCATACGCATCTCTGGTAAGCACGAAACCTCCAACAAAAGTTTACAGGTGCGGTGAGAGATGCTCCATGGCCGTGGTGTTAGCTTATGTATTGTCAAGGGTGATGGAAATAATTCTATTTTCTATGTTAAAGTTAATAATAAACTCAAGTACACGGTTAGCGGTAGCATCTCTGGTATGTGCCTTATCGATTGGCCTAAACCCTATGACCCTTTTGTTTAGGACATAGTCGTCATCCAAGTAATGTGTGACAATGCTAAGATAGGCCGCTCTTTGGTGGGAGAAAGTCCATATATCTGATGTCAAGGCAAATAAATAACTAACTCTTGTGAAGGCCTATTTCAACATTACTAGTTTATTTATGTACATTGTGTATATGTCACGTGTAGTTGTTCTTTTACTAACGTGTTGGCATTGTGGGTAAAAACCACGTTGCACCATTCGTTCAAAACTACAGCTCTCATCCATTCTAAGTGGAAGATCCTTCGTAACTATGTCACATGCAATTTCATCTCTAGCTACATCGACGTTTTATACCCATGTACTTACTAAACCGTCGGTGTTGAAGTTAAGTTGTATCTGGACGTCCTCGCCTGGCCTTCGTCTGGCTGATATCTTCTTCAAGCATGTCTCCACGTGTCACTTGAGATGACTTGTTCCTCCACATGCACGTGCAGATAATTTAGCTTGATAGTATTTATAAATAGCATACACTAACTCACGCCTGTCTATAATTTTGACGGTTATATCCATATGTTGCTAGCATTACACCCATAGACTCTCGGATATGGACGCTTGTCCTGGATGCACCAATATAACGGCATCGAAGCTCAGTACAGATACCGATGTAAGAGGATTTCTTGATGCCGTTCGTACAGTCCAAATGATGGTCATCTATACCATAGTTTCCCATGATGTGAGAGAGTTGGCGCGGATCGATCTATTGATCCCGACGAGGGGGCTCAGAGAGCGAGGGTGTGCTCTCCTACTCTTGCTCTTGCAAATATTTTGTTTCGTGGCATGAGAGCAAACTCGGAGCAAACAGAGAGAACAAATGAGAGAGCGAGTGGGATGTGCTATACAAATGACAGAGCGAGGGAGATGTGTTGAAGTGCTGAATAAATGAGAGCGCTCGAGTTGATTTTGTAGTGAGCATAATCGTCCGCTGAAATGCCTGTTGCAATCAAGCACGGGATGGAATCATGCGAATGTTAAAATCATCATTATTTCTTTTCACACGTCACATCACTATCTGTTTTTATCGTTCACTGAAGGTTGCTCTCTCTTTCTCTGAGAATTCGCTGAACATTGGGCGAATCTACCCGTTGAGGGAATCATTTCTCCTCTCTTTTCCCTCTCTCCCCCTCTTTTCCCACGCGCTAACTCTTTTTCTCTCTCGCCCCCTCGTCTCCCGCACTTCTCCCTCTTTTCCCTTTCTCTCCCCCCTCTTTTCCCTCTCTCCCCCTCTTTTCTCCCTCCACGCCCGGGTTCTCCCCTCTTTTCCCGCTCCATGGCCGGGCCCAGTGCCCCCTCGCCTCCTCCGCCGACTGCCCCTTCCATAGCCGGGCTTGGTGCCCCCTCCTTACCCCCTCAGCCCATCGTCGCCTCGCACCCCACTCAGCCATCACCACCCCCCGCCTCCTTTGCACCCTCCTCGCCCCCTTCCATGCCTGGGCCCGACGCCCTCTCGCCACCTCTGCCTTCCTCGCCCCCTACACCCCCAACTCGCACCCTCGGCCATCGCCACCCCTCGTCCCCTCGGCCACTGCCGCCCCCTTGCCTCCCCTTGTCTACCCGGTGCCCTCCCTCCGTCCCGCCGCCCTACCGCAGTCCCCCTTGGTGCCCCCCGTCGCCCTCTCTCCTCCCCTCATCTCCCCACAGGTGAGGTGGCCACAACCTCTCTTCCCCTCCCCATGGTGGCACGGTGGCCACAAGACATGGGCCCACGGTGGAGGAGGCGAGGCGGCCACAACGGTCATGGGCCACGGGTGAGGATGCTAGAAGCCAGGGTGGTAGTCACATGCGAGCGGGCCACGACAGAGGCGGCGACACGACCACCCCTCATCTCCCCGCCTACCTCGGCCCCCCATCCCCTTCACCTCTGGCCTCGGCTCCCCTTCCTTTCCCTGCGGGCCACGGAGGAGGTGGCAGCCCGCACAGCCAAGGCGCCATGGCCACGACGCGCGGGACACAGTGGAGGAGGCGGTAGGCGCGGGCCACGTTGGGCAGGCAGCCAAGGCGGCACGGCAACAGACACGGTGGCACAGCCAAGTGCTCTCCCCGCTCCTCCACCTTCCCTTCCGCAGCAGCGGACCCGACGATGGGCGCGGGCGCATTCGTGGTGGTGGGCGCAGGCATGCGCGGTGCTGCGGCAAGGCGATGGTCACGGGAGTGACCTCAGGCGCTCTCCTGCCAAGTGCGGCCGGGCCCGGCCGCGTGCCTTGTTGCATGTTGGCGTGCCACCCGCCATGCGTGCCATGCCGCAGCACACGACCACTGTTTTTGGCCGTGACGGCCCAAGCACGACCCAGATCGACGTGCCGTGCAGGATTACCTAACGTGCCCGGTTTACAGACCCGACACGTCCCGAGATCGGATCATAGACTGTGCCAGTTCAGCCGTGCTTGGGACCAGCTCAAAAAGATCCGGTCCAGTGCCCACCCCTAAGATTCATATCGCATTCACATCGTACAGTAACGCTGGCCAATCAGCTAGTACACTTGATGTGCCCGATGGCTAGTCAGCCTCTTAATTGTTTATGAAATATACGTACAATGTGATGCATGCATGTGATATATAAGCTATTAAAACATACTCCGTACGTGGGTGTGCCAGAATACGTACATTTCACTGCCTGTTGTATCTGTGTTACTTACATACGCAGTAATCAGGGGGCGGATCTAAATGGTACTGGCCGAGGTCAAGCGATACACGTCTGTCTGTTCGATATATTTGATTTCTTTAGTACATAAATATTTGATTTTTTTATTATAAGTTATAAATTAGAGTTATGAGTTCGTAAGACTAGTCCCAGTGATAGTATCATACGCTATAAATGATCCGTCACATAAGATTTCTTACTGACATGGCAATCGATTAATGAAGAAAGAGAAGATAGCAGTATCACGAGGATGATACTACTTGAGCTCAATATCCAACATCTTAGATTTCGTATGATACTGCACTGGGAGCAAACCATATCATATTCATATGAAACATTTGATCACAACACATGCAACAATTAATGCACGCAAACTATCTTGGATATTGTAGTATGATACTATGTATTGGAGATGGTGTTTCTTCTCAACAGTATCACGCTCTTTATCCTACGTGGCAGTCTTGGATTTTGGAACATGATACTATGCACTGAGATTAGCCTAATTAACTCAGAGATCCTAATGACTTTTTCACTTAAATATGCCATAGGCAGTAATTAGCTAGCTACCACCTAGCTGAGTAGTGCAGCGCAGCAGTCCACATCATCATCCCTACGAAGATGCCGATGCAAGCAACGTACGGCTGCAGCTAGCTCATGAAATTACATGCATGCAACGCGCGGCAGGCTCCCGGCCAAATTGTTCAAACACGCCCGGCGCGCCGCGCAGCTAGCGCACGCCCAGAACGCGCCCGGCGCCCCGCGCAGCTAGCGCACGCCTGCATCACCGAGCCCAGTGAGTCATTGTTCAAACACGCATCATATGTGCACAGCCACAGCATCGATGGCAATCCATACTTACATCTTAAAGAGTGCTTATCCGCCTGTAGTCCGCCGTGCCGCTCTCTCCTCTACCTTTTTGTTAAAGGTGGGCGTCGTGCCGTGCCGGGCTGGGCCGGCACGGGCTTATTGTACTTCGGGCCGGAACCGTGTCGGGCCGCGACGGCCCACCGTGCCCGCCGTGCTGGGCCGTGCCGGCCCGGCTCGCCTTCGGCGAGCCCAAGCACAACCCATTTACGCTTCGTGCCTACTTCGTGCCGTGCCGACCCAGGTTCGGTCTATTTACACTATTACGACGAGAGGAAATGACCCAAAATTGTTTGTAGTAGCGTGCATACGCGATGTTACGGTGCAGCGAATGTATAGCCACCTTGATCAAAGAAATATGTAAATCTACAATCGAGCAACACGCATTCGCTTAGATCATCCAAAATAAAGTCGGGCCATGCATTATGCCAATTAATTAAATCATTATTAGCGAACACGCATTCGTTCTCTTATGTATATTTGGATAATTAGCAAAGTAAGTAAATAAATGACGAGAATAAATGTGCACGCAAAGCAAGGACTAAATGAAAGCATGCAAAATGTGAGACCCCGTTCTGATGAACAGGAACTCCATGTGATTACTGTGCTATTCCCTGGATCAGTAGCTAGCACTCACATGTTTACAACATTTGTATCAAAAACATACACGCAAACACACAGAAGAACTTACATTACCGAAATAATTATACAAAGTTCAGTACAATTTTAAACCATCTTAACAGTGGAAATTAAAAGCGGGAAACCAAAAGGAACTGAAACTCCAAAATGCCTTGCGGTTGCCTACTAAACCCTCAGGCACTGACTAGGCTACCTAGAAGAGACTATCGTCGAAACTCCCGAGACCTGCCTGAAAGAAAGCGTCGTCTGGCAGATCGCAGTCTTCTTCCTCTGAGACAGCAGATGCAAGATTGAGTACATTGGTACTCAGCAAGACTTATATTGGTTCACAGATGCAATTAAATAATTATGCAGGTTGAGCAAATGACAGGCTATGGTTATTTTGCAGTTGCATAAAAACATTAAATAAATAAGCATAATAGATTGCAACATCGCATTTTAATAAAAGCAATTGAATGACAGTTTGATAAGCAATTACTCCGGATTTTCAACCCAGTCTACCCGACTGCATATAACCCCGGTGTCGATCATTTGACACAAAAGAAGGTTGCAAAATGGTTTCCAAAAACCACCACCCATTTTTGAAAGCACCAAAACTCTAGCATTGGGAGGATTTTCCCCAAGTGCCCATTACCGCGGGCGCGGCTAATCGATCAGATTTTTCACTCTGCAGAGGTGTACACTTTACCCACAAGGAATGATCAACCTCTTTCGCCAGGCCAGTTAACACACTTCCTTTGGTGTGTCGGCAAGGAGATCATCTGGTCGTTACATTATTTAGATATGGCTTTACACCAGCCGGGACGTTAACCCTCGCCACAAGAGCAGAGACACTCACCCAAGCCGTGGATCCACATTTATCACACACACACCACGTCTCTGTCCAGGGCAAGGCGTACACCGTTGCATTGGTATGTAGAAACCCCTACAGACAGACCTGACCGGATTGCCTGTGCAATCTCCCGCCTTCCATAGATGCAAAGCCAAATCTAAACAACTTATTAAGCTAAGACCCGCCCATACAAGCCCTTGTGGTTGCACGAAAACCTGGTTCTACAACATCCCATTTGCTCGGTCCTTAATCTGACACGGGCGATACTCCACCCTATCTACGTGCATATCCTTTTGCACAACCGGCTAGCGCCAAATAATCACCCGCGTCAAATCATAGTTTTGTTTGAAGGTTTTTAGCAAACTACCACCAACCAATTTCCAAGAGATTCTATGACGGTTGAAAAGACTGAAAACCAACAAGCGACTAAAGCAGGAATATTATTATGCTAGCGGTGATACCCAAATACGACATTACATATGTCTAGTTCAACTAAGGTTTACAAGGTTCACAAGTCCATACAGATTGAGGCAAACCATAATTTACAGGATTAACTACAGTTCTAACCCAAATTAGCACTTTTAGGGGGAATTATCCGGATGCACTGTACATAAGCAAAAACAACATATAGTAGGTGAATTATCAGGCTCAACGTGATCAAGGAGTTGCTTGCCTTGCAAATCACTGTCAGGAATAAAATCTGGATCTGCAGAACCGTCTTCTTCTTCTTCGATGATGTCGGTCTCTACTCGTTGCGAAAAAGAAGAAAAGAGAATATCAGCAAACTCCAAATGGCAAAAAGAAAACAGACAGATAAACAGGTAAACATAATTCGAATCAAACATGCAACTGCTATTCAAGAAATATTCGAACTTAAACATCGAATTACAGATGCTAAAATTATTTGAAATAAAAGGATTGATTAAAAGCTTCTTTGGAAGGAGAACTATGCTTAACTAACAACCAAAACAGAGCTCTGTGTTTTTTTTTTCTCAAAAGATCCAAAAGGAAGCACTTGAAAACTATATCATCTAGGGTTATAAACCTAACAAGATTGATGACCATTAACTATAGAAATTTGAGTTTAAGTCTTGGATCAGCTAAAGCATAACTTAATTATCAAATCTAACTACTTCTTTTAACTTTTAGAGTTTAGATGAAACTTGAAATCTATTGATGAAAAGGCTTGGTTGAACTCTAGACTTAGCTACAAAACTGGCTAAGGACAGAACTAAACAATATCACTTAAGGTTATTGCACTAATGAAAACTAAGTTAACCAAAGCTCTAACACAGAATATTTTTCTGGAATCTGGTAGAACAAACTTTGGTTAACATTTCTACACTATTCTTCCAAAATTTCTTACTTGGATGAGTTATTTTACACATAGTTGAAAAAGCTTAATTGTTTCAATTATTCAGCAAAACATAAAAAGTTGACTCAATCTCTTAACTTGTTTGGCATACAAACCTTAACAAAATATCATTATTTTTCCAGAATCTACTAGATTATACTTTGCGAAGTGCTTATATACCATTTTTACATTTCTCCTCATTCACATAATCCATTTTATCATATGTTGAAAAGGGCTATATGAACATAAAAACCAACTTATAACCTTTCAATTTTTCATTTTCATTCATTACTAAACTATTCAACATCTTTTATCCATTTTCTTCCTGAAATCAGGGCATGGTCTCTTAAACATTTTAAAAGTGAATTTGAGTTATTTTGAACTTGCTCATAGCCAAACACATCTATTTTGGTTATAACCAATATTGTTTTTCTTAATTGAACAACTACCTCATATACTTTTCTTTAAATATTTTATCAAGAGAAACTCCCCATGATTTATGTCCCAATAGAATGAACTTTTAAACATTCAAACTTTAATCTTTTCTTTCATTTACCCAATTTCATTTTTCATGCTTAATATTCATTTTTGAGCAAATGTGACACATAATAAAGTATCAAGGGAAAATTTAGTTTATTTGGAACACTCATGACCTAGGAACCCTACAAAACTTACTTTTCCTTAATTGGATCATCCCAAAAATATTCATCTATATCTTCCTTTTGCACTTAAGCTTCTCTTTTATTTATCCTAAAATCACATTTTCTCATCTACAGAAATTTTTGCATATTCTGAAACTACAGAATTTTATACAAATTTAGAAATTTGTTTCACTCAAATTGGCGGATGATTCAAAAGTTATGAGCATTTGAATTTTGGTCGGTTTCAAAATCATTCAAAATTGAAAATACGTTTCGTCCGAGAAAACGGCTTTTCACGCGCCAAAACTGGTTCAAACCTGAAGCCTCACGGCGTGTGGGGTCCACAAGTCGGCGACTCAAAGCAGAGCGCCGGGGTTCTTGGCTTGCCGGCGAAGTAGCCTCGCCGCGTGAATGGGCTGCGGTTTGAGCACTAGCATGCCGAGGCGAACCTAGAGAGGCGTTTGTTCGCGGAAGAGAACGAGCAAGGGCGCCACCGCGAGGTGCGGCGGCGCCATGACCGCAACGGCGAAACCTTCATTAACGGCCAAATTTCCGCGAACTAAGGCTAGGTGAGCAACGGTGGAACTAGGGATTCGAGCTTACCCGGCGGTTGGGTGGAGATGAGCCGAACGACCGCCACCGTCATGCCGGCCGTGAGGAAGAAGAGTGGCGGCAGCGGCGCTTCTGAGCGGAATGAGGCCAAAATGGCGAATGATCAAGAACCTGTGGACTCTAAGGATGCTCTAGAGGCAATCACTTCGAAGGATTAGGGACGGACTAACCTGAATCGACGATTTCCCCTCTTCGGTTTCTTGCGGACGAACGGGGAAGAAGACCCCCGAATGAAGCTCTCACGCAGTGAAAACCGAATGGAGAGAGGGGGAATGAACTTGCGAAGCGAAGGAAAAGCTCAGGGCTTAAGGGTCGCGATCGGTAGCGTTGGTCGAGTTCTCGCGTGATGCTCCGGTCGGTTCTTCTGTGCCGGGCGCAACCCATGCGCAGGCTCGCCTCCGAGACGGCTCGACCGGGATCAAGTGAGCACAGGCACGGGAAGGGCTCTACGCGACGTGGAGGACATCGAGCTCGGCCGGACGAGGGCAGGTAAGGCCGGACGGCGAAGGACAGTCGCCTCGGCGACTCGCTTCGACCAGGGGAGAAGAAAGGGACAAGGAAATGCACTCGTGAGACTGACATGTGGGACCGGGGTCCACTGGCAGTGAGACAGCCTCGCCTCAGCTGACCGGCTCGTCAACGAGTCAATAGGGCCGGGCCCACCTGTCAGTGAGTTAACCGATTTTAATGTGATTTGACTGAACAAGATTTCTCTAGAACTCGGATTTGTTTAAGCCTTAAAAAATTTCCAGATTTTCTCAAACTTTTTGACTAAGTCTCACTGAGAGTCACACATCTACTGAAAAATTTTGAGACAAAAATTCCTTTTGAGTGATTTATTAAAATTCTGACACTGTACCCTGGTTCTCAATTTCGATTTCGGTTTTTGATTTAATTACAGGTCATTTTATAGGATTTATTTTTGAAACTTTTTGGAGAGGTTCCAATCCTTAAAATTGAATCACTGTAAAATTTTCAGATCAAAATCATGAGCCATCATTTTATAAAAAATTCCGACAATCGTTTTCCTTACATTCTGGACCCACTGTATTTAAATTTTTAAGAGGCATATTTCAATTCATTTAATTATAAAAATTTCACTAGTGATGCATCCTCTCACCAGGGATTTATATAAATTTTCTTGGATTTTTTTGACATTGATTATTTTTCTTTCTACTTTTTGATTCACTGTTTTTAGTCAAAAAGTATATACATGATTTATTTAACTTGCCCCTAAATTTATAAAAATTCTACTTACTGGTCAAACACTATGAACAACTCAATTAGGACTCATGATAAAATTTTCTAAATTTTATTTTCATCTTTTTACCTTTTTCTTTGTTTTTTCCCTTTTTATTTAATCTTTTCGCATAGCATAAAAGTCTAAGAAATTCTAATTGGAGCAAATAATACTTAGAACTTCAAGAACCATTTATATTAAAATCTAACTTGTTCATTTTTCACTGTTCCAAATTTTCAGGTCGTTACACAAAAGAAACATCCTGTGTGGATATTAGTATTGCTAGCACAAACACATCACTCAACTAGTGAATGAACGTGTGCTGAAAATAATCATGTTATTCACCTTACTAATGAAAAGGATGAGATTAAACTGTTGTCTTCCTTGAATACTTTGGGTTACATTGAATTTGATGTCATATGTGATCTCAATTGTTTAGAGGAGAGATTTTCTATACCTGCTAATTTGTCATGGTCATCCAGTGTTAGTTTTCATGCTATTGGCAAATATAATGATAAACAAAAGTACATGGTGCATCGAGTTTATATTTGTACCATTTTGAAATCTTCTTTTAATGTGCCATTCTATCAACAACCAAAGAATATGTTGCTTTCTTTGCCGCCTCTTGTTACTAACATTTTGCAGGCCAATAAGCTTGAGTCGAGGACGACTCAAAATCAAGAAGGGGAGGATGATAAGACCATGACGGCCCAGCAAGCCATGCTTCTATCTCAAGCCAAGATAAGGGCCCAACAACTTCTGATGCTCCAATCCCAGCCCAAGATCAAGCCCAATTCGTTCACGAGTCCAGTTCAGCCCTATAGGACAGCATGTCAATAAAATAACCATATCTAGGTCATACGAAGTCCAATTGAGGCGTTCTTGGACTCTACGGAGAAGCCCACGACGAGAGCTTTCCAATGGAGGTGGTTTTAGGTCCAAACTCCTTCTGTATCAACGGAAATCGTCAAATCAATATGACGAACAGAATCTGCCACGTGCTGTGCTACCTCCATTTGGGCCCAAAGGCCTTGTACGACCTAGTGTTTCACGGCCACCCCCTTGCCCTCTTCCTCATATATATTCAGTAGCCGTCGCTAGAATAGATGGGTTTTGCTTAGATTACAACTAGACGCTTTGTCAGTTTTTCGCCGTTCATCGGTTTGTGGAACCCCAACTCGTGTGCTTAATATTATTCACAATTTCAGATTGCATCTTCTACGTTCTTGCTTGTGTTCTCGATTCGCATGCAGGGATTAGCCTTCTTGGCGAGGTCAACCGTTTTTGTGCGTGGTTGATAACCAAAGGAGCCGTGGTGTAGCGATTGTTGGGTTCGAATCTGTTCTGATTGGAAGCCGACCGGATCGTCAACGTCGAGTTCTCCACCAATCGACTTACCAGTACCTATCAGAAGATCGGGCCACCGTCCCTGTCACTCCGTGCCCCATGTGCCCAGCACTACCCTTGACCAACCGTTCTACTCTACCCTCGGTCGACCGTACTTCTACATGGTAGGCATAGAATATGTCATAGCATCCCTAGCTTGACCCTCGGTGGGTCCGTTACTGCATGGCATCCATGCATGCCCGCAGGATAGATATTTCGCAAACCCACGCCACATCGATCGCACAAGCAGATATGATGGATCGATGCGGCAGGAGATCGAGAACGACATGCATGTCTACACGCGCGCACAAACACATCACTCAAAAACCACTTATAGTTTGATCGACCCCTTTGCTCAGAGCATGTACATGCATTCTGCCAATCGCATGTGAGTGTACTTTCCAAAGTGCACCTCGTCGCTCGATCGCCGTCACGTGAGCTTTGGGAGCTAGTCCTACCACCCCAAGAATCCTAGTGACTGTTACTATGCGCTCCCTCCATCCAAATTTATATATATAACATATTTTCTCTTAACACACAGATTAAAGAGATATTAAAAATAACTATACTACATCTAATTATTATCTTTAAACACTATATTCAATGAATGCATGAAAAGAATATCAAGTAAATCTAAATATTTATTAGGGTTATTAAGAGAACATATCACATTAATTTTTGTAGTAGAATATGAAATACTTCCTATATTTATAGACATGACCATTAAAAAAGTATGCTATGTAAACTTGGACAGAAAGAGATTGAAAGACCATGTGGAGGTCTACTCATGTTTGTGATGAGTATTTGATTAAATTTGAGTTTGGTATGCTCTGGTTTGAGTTTATTTTAAATTGGATTTTCAATTTGAAGCAATTTGAGCTCTGTCTGGAATTTGCGGTGCTACCGGCCATGGTAACCCCACTACTACATGAATATACATCACAATCGGTTCTTTTTTATCATCACAGTCAGTTCTAGTGGTGACACAAGGTCATAAGACAGAGATGAGACGATGCTATTACAGTCGGTTCTTGCCCGATAGAGATGAGTGAGTCATCCCATCATCTCTATCTCTTCTTCTAAAGTACCGATAGAGATAACCCCCTTATCTCTATCGTTTTCTTCTCGGAACTGATAGAGATGAGAGGGTGTGCTGTTTTTCAATTCACCATTCAATCAGCACATATTTCACACAATATGCATATATCACATTCACACAGCAATAACACATATTATGCACATATCATATTCACAGAACACAAACATTTTATTACAACACATATCACATTCGTTCATAAAACAGAACTCAAGCATGCTTCACAGTCAGTACACACGCAATCGCATTCACATATGTAATATTGTTCACATATGGACTAGTAGGAGTTTACAGGATCTGTAAACCTACCCATCTGCGAGATAACTTCTATCCAGTACCATTGGCATAAGTGGTCTCGTAACTTGTTAAGTACAGAGCTGTCTAAGCGATTGTATTGTGTATTGACTGCGAGAAAACAAAAGGTACTAGCTAAACTTAGTGGGGACAAATATGCACATCACTCTATGGAATGACATTACTTTATATGGGCATGAAAATAAAATATAAAAGATATTTTACAGAAGAACAAACTTATCAGTTAAATGGCAAAAATCCTTATGGAAGGTATTTGAGAAATTTAGGAGAATCACAAACCTGAGGTTTGACTTCAACAATGAACTGGCTACTTTTGACAGAGACTGGTTCGTTTGCTAGTACACTCTCCAGGTGATCAAGCATCTCTTTTGCCTGCACTACTACACAAATATACATCACAATCGGTTCTTTTTCGTCATCACAGTCGGTTCTAGTGGTGACACAAAGTCATGAGACAGAGATGAGGCGGGCATTATTACAGTCGGTTCTTGCCCGATAGAGATGATATGGTCATCTCTATCGGTTCTTTATAAGAAGCGATAGAGATGGAATGCTCATCTCTATCGGTTCTTTGTAAGAAGCGATAGAGATGATATCTTATCTAAAAGAACTGATAGAGATAAGATATCATCTCTATCGCTTCTTACAAAGAACCGATAGAGATGAGCATTCCATCTCTATCGCTTCTTATAAAGAACCGATAGAGATGACTGTATCATCTCTATCGCTTCTTAAAAAGAACCGATAGAGATAATATAATCATCTCTATCACTTCTTTGAAAGAACCGATACAGATGAATATACTCATCTCTATCACTTCTTATAAAGAACCGATAGAGATGAAATCATCCCTATCGCTTTTTTCAAAGAACCGATAGAGATGACCATCACATCTCTATCATTTTCTTGTGAGAACCGACAGAGATGAAGGGGTGTGGTGTGCTATCACATTCTAATCAGCACATATTCCACACAATATGCACATATCACATTCACACAGAAATTACAGACAACATATCACATTCAAAGAACATGAACACTTTGTTACAACAAACACATATCACATTCGTTAACAAAATAGAATGTAAACATGCTTAACCATAAGTACACATGCAATCGCATTCAGATATGTAATATTTGTTCACATCTGGTCTAGTAGGAGCTTTTGGGATCTCTAAACCGTCCGTCCTCCGACAAGCATTCTATCCATTACCACCGCATAAGTGGTCTCGTATCTTGTTGAGTGCGATCTTGTCTACACTCTTACGGTGGATAACGGTATCTCGCAAGATAGAAACGAGTGCTCTAATTTGAGTTTTCAAATTTTCATGTGAAAGACTAATTGTATATGCATGTACTACCTTAGGGAAACGGTCTGAGCCGACAATCAAGATCACCATGTGTTGCATGACATACAAACCACAACGGTCGTCGCTGCCCTGTTGATGACATTGTGAAGAAAGAAAAATAAATTAAGAGACAAAGAAAATATGTCAGAAAATCTAAATCTTATATATGATAGCCACTTGTACCTTAAAGCTGACATACTCCAGCTTGGAGCCCTTTTTGTCGTCGTGTGTCCCTCCTGCTTCAACGTATTCCTTGAAACCCCTATATACATTGGAGAGATGTCGTTGAGTAAAAAAATAATGAATGTAGTTAAATACAGAAAATGTTAGATAAGAGTGGTGCACTTACTGCTCCAAAGGAGGCTTGATCGCGTAGGCCATCGGTCTCTTATCAAGCGAATTAAAACTGTACACTTTGTTGTCACTCGGAAGGAGCACGAGTAGAACCCAATGGTTGCTTATTAAATGGTATGCAGCGAAGAAAATAAGTTCACATACGGTTTCGGTGTGTAGAAGTAATTGAACAGTGAAGTAGTACTTACTCCTCGTGGTACGGGAATAGAATGAAGTCCTTCTTCGACTCAGCTTGCAATGCCCTCTTGATGTAGCCGGCAACCCATTCCGGTTGAAGCCTAGCCATCGTCGCGGACACAAGCTCAGGGTCGACGAACCCAACTAGTTGTCGATTCGTCACGACCCGCAGCCTCATCACCCTACAACTCGCATAGAATGTTAAAAAGCGTAATGCAAAATCCTATGGAAGTCATAAGGTCGTGCAACGTGGTGCGATACTCACGGCGTCGAGGATCGTAAAGAGAAATATCGATGGCTATCGGTTGAGTACAGACGAACAGATCCTCAAAACTAACTAGGAATGTCCCATCCTCCTCGCGGTGGAAATGTCCCTCTCGTATCTAACATTGAAGTCGACACGCTCGCTCTCTTTCGCTTTGTCAATGTACCATCCATGGGTATCGAGTCCATATGCCTAGAGCGTTCAATTTCTTTGGGAGGCGTAAGGGCTTTCCATGCACGTAGGCCTTAAATTCATAAGGCTTCATCGTGGTCCATGCCGGCTCTCCTTTACGGGCGAAGGAGTCTCGAGGCCGGGCGATGGACTTTTCATGTACCGAGGGGCGCTGTGGGCTTTGTGAGCCTAGCCTTTTTAGCAGAGGCCTCGGTGGTTACGTGGTTGTCGTGCTAGTCCTTTTATGCACCACTCTGACTTTGTGCGGGGCTCGTCCACGATCGTGGGAGCGGACGCAGTGCGGTAGGAACCTACAAAATGCGCGCATAATTAAGTAACTTGTTGCAATACTCCGAATGGTACAGAAGACGTGAGGATGTTTACCTTGACCAAGGCGCTGTCGTGGGCCACTTGATGAGCGACATCCGTGCTAGCCCGAGAGTGGTGATGTCTTTGTTAGGGGGGAACTCGAGCACATGTGATAAGAAGGCTTCGTGGACGTAGTCCACCTGGACCCTCATGTAGCCCTTCCCCAAAGGCTGACCATGCACCGTGTCGGTCTCCTTGCGGAAATGCAACCCCGCGTGCAGCCTCAACAGGAAATCCGTCTTCTATCAGGGTGAGCTGGCACTTGGTAGGCACCTGCAAAAAGTGCGCAACTTGAGAGAAAACATATGAAGAGTTACCCTCGCACCATTAAGTAAGGCAAAATTAATTATTACCTTGGTGGGACCGGACTTATCATTTTGGAACGCGGCTACTTGGTGGGGCACGGGTTTCTCTGATGGCGGGGCATCCGCTCGACTGCAGGAGATCATCGCTATCATCTCGGCCCTTAGGCGCTCCTCACGTGCCATCATCTCCACCCTCATCTCCCCTCACATGCCATCATCTGCACCCTCATCTCCTCCCTCATCTCCTCCGAGATCTCCTCCCTCAGCTGCTCCCTAAGCGTGTCCTTGAGCGCCCGCACGTGCCTCCCATGTTCTTGATCTGGTACTCGAAGCAGCATCTTGGAAGTAGGACTTCTTCGTATGCCCTGACCCTGCGGCAAGCACCCGGCCCTTATGGTCGAGCTCCCCGATCGCAGTGGATAGGATGTCATTTTACCCTTGGCTAAGAAAGGTCCCTGCTCTTTCCTCCGCTTACCTCCTCCCGCAAGAAGCGAGTACAATTAGATCCAAATACGATAGGAATGGTCTCTCGCAATGTAGTAAGTTTGATATCTTACGATGGTGGAGACGACTTGCGCGGTAGTGGGGTTTGGTACTACCGGTGCCCGTCCGCGGTTTTCTTTGTCCTCGCTAATACCGATACCACGTGCCGCTCCTCACATATGTGCGAGTAAGGCATCGCTGTCCCGGAGTTGGCGCACTCCTCGGCTAGTCGTGCCCATTCTGCTTTCTTCCCTTCGTAGCCGCCTGAATCGAGGTGGTGCGCGTGCGTGTTCAACCTCTGGGTAGCAACGTACCTCTGTCTCAGCTCCTCTGCCTCGGGCGTACTCTTGATCCTCGTGAACTCCTCCCAAACATCGGGAGTCACGAACGGATACCTCTCGAATGGTGCACGGCCTTTCAGCACGTACTCACTGTGCATGTAGACCCTAAAGTGCCTCAGAGCCACACCCATCCTCTTCAAGGCGCATCACTTTGGCATTGTTTTCATCCTCCTCTTCTATAATCCATTTTCCCTTAACCTCGTCCCACAGCCGGTTCTTCTGCTCGACGCTGACCTCCTTTCTCCAATCCTTAACCGTTATGGGAACTCTCTCCCTCACCAGTTGCCCGAGGAATGAGCGGTATCGCCCCTTACACTTGGGAGGACCCGTGCAAACGCCCGTCGCATTGAAGTGGAGAATTTGCGGCGTTCTCCCTGTGGCCCCTTTGCTCGGTCCTCGGGCCTTCCTCACCTTACTCGGCCCCTCGACATTTCGAACTTGGCTCGGCTCGACACTTGGAAGTTGGCTGCGCCCCTCAGGAGCACCTTCTACTCTTTCTGGCGATGAGCCGATGCTCTCTAATTGCGACATTTTGAGTTTTTCTATCTAACATGGACAAATATTTGACATGAGAGAAAGCAATTCGTAGCTATTATGTGAACTTCACAATAAATCATCCGAAGCAACAGGTCAATGGATAATTCATAGCATGTCATTGTTCTAGCATATTGCGAGAGAGTAAATGTATGAGCGAATGATCTTCAAGAAAAGTCTATATGTTGACCAACTAAATACGTACGAACGATAACTCCTAATCTCTAAATAGGTTTGGTCCTAATCCCATTCGAGGATATGTGGTTCGGACAAGTTCCTGAGCTGTTGTACAACTCCAGAGAAAATTTCGACATCTCATTGTTCTCCAGATACACGCCTCGACAACCCGTCGAGAGGGTGTGTATCCGAGAACACCAGGAGACACTACCAAACCTACTCGTGAGTTGTACAACACTCAGAACTTGCTCGAACCACATATGCTCGAATCGTCAAAATCGTGGACAATTCGAGATCGCTTGCTTATAAATATGTTATTCCAAAGATATTTATAAATAAGCACTCTCGAACGGGAGATGTAGGTTACGCAACCTAAACTCTAACATATGCTGAGATGAAAAAAGAAAAATAATATGCAATTATTAGAATACAGATGATAGCAATGAGTAAGAAAGACTAACCAAGCAAAATCTTGCACAAATAATGTCTCTGTAATTCTAGTTATATAATGGTAAGGTCAAGCATAGTTGGGAGTCATGAAGAATTATGTTTTCTATAGTATCTAGTCCATTCAACAATCAGTAAATACATAAACCTATCCAATATCATATTAAGCTACCAAAACAAATCATTTGCATATTGTATTTACAAAGAAAAGATGCAAATCCTCTAAGAGACCAGCACCTAGCTAACTCCATACTCCAGGCAACAGTACCCTCCGAAACAGCTATACTACTTTTAGGCTTGGTAATAGTTTCATCACAATGATGAATTTGGCTTACCATTAAGAATCGCATCCATTAAGTTCACGGGAAAATAGAAAAGGACAAGCAACACTTCTAGCTTTGTCAAGTGTTCTCAAATGACAATTGGAATAGTCTGTCAACAAGCTTTTGGGTGTAACAACTTGATTCAAAGAAACCAAGCTACTACATCTTGTGCAAAAGCATCTTGCTCATTGTTTTGTTGTGTGTTGGTCCCATTTCCATTCAATACTGAAATTATCTTGCAAGATACCATGTATTATTCATCTCTAATTTTGATTATATAATGGGTACAAGAAATTTCCTTCTAAGCTAAAAGTGTTAAACTATACATAACATCTTCCTTAGCAAGTAGAACAACCTTTGCTTTTCATTTCTGTTTCTCAATTTCGTAAATCAAAATCAAGATCTGAGAATATATTGCACGGGCGATTAAGCGACTTTGTTCGCAAAAATTTGGTGACGACATGTGTTTACCTCGGCGTCAGGCGAAGGGCGGCGTGGGGCTGCGTCGGCGAAGGGTCGGCGCTGGTCGGAGGGTGACGTCAGGCGAAAGGTCGGCGTGGGGCTGCGTCGAGCGGAGGGGTCGGCGTGGCGGCGTCGGGCGGAGGGTGGCGTCGGCGAAGGCATCGCGCGGGCTGCGTCGAGGCGGAGGGTGGCGTCGAGGCGGAGGGTCGTCGTCGGGCGGGAGGGTGGCGTGGGGCGGAGGGGGCGTGGGGTGAAGTGGGGGGAGGCGCGTGGGGTGGAGGCAGCGTGGGGTGGAGTGGGGCGGAGGGTGGCGTCGGGGTGGGTGAGGCGTGGGGCGTTGGGTGAGGCGCGTGGGGTCGTCGGTGTGGTGGGAGTCGGGCGGTGGGGTGGTCGGGCGGCGTGGCGGTGGGCTAGGGTTAGGAGCATCGGGCGGCGAGGCAATGGTTAGGAGCGTGGGAGGCGCGGGAATAAAATGAGGTGTGCGCCAAAGTTCCTTTGTTAGGCATTAGCAAAAAAATAAGCATTCTCGTCGGTTTTTAACAAAACCGAAACAAATATATTGTCACTATCGGTTTTGAATAAAACCGACACAACTAAATGCATTCCACTGTTAGTTTAGCAAAAAAATTAACATTACTATCGGTTTTTCACAAACCCGACACAGATAAGATAATATCACTATTGGATATTTTAGAAAACCGACACATATAATTGCATTCTACTGTTAGGCATTTGCAAAAAATTAGTGTTACTATCGGTTTTTTTAAAAAAACCGACAGAAATAAATTACTATCACTATCGGGTTTTTTTAAAAACCGACACAAATAATTACATTCCACTGTTAGGTATTTGCACAAAAAATTATTACTATCAATTTTTTTTAAAAAAAACCGACACAAAGAAATTTCACTATCGGGTTTTTTCACAAACCGACACAGATAATTACATTCCACTGTTAGGCATTAGCAAAAAATTAGTATTACTATCGGTTTTTTAACAAAACCGACACAAATAATACTTTATCACTATCGGGTTTCTTTGAAAAACCGACACAGATAGTTGAATTCCACTGTTAGGCATTTGCAAAAAAAAATTAGTATTACTATCGGTTGTTTAACAAAACCGACACTAATAATTTGTATTACTATCGGCTTTTTTATAAAACCGACACACATAATTACATTCCACTGTTAGGCATTTTTCAAAAAAAATTAGTATTACTATCGGTTTTTTTTTCTCAAAAACCGACACAGATACCTGCATTCCACTGTCAGGCATTTTCAAAAAAAATTAATATTACTATCGGTTTTTTTCTAAAAAACCGACACAGATAAGTATATATCACTATCGCGTTTTTTGAAAAACCGACACAGATAATTGCATTCCACTGTTATGCATTTTCAAAAAAAATTAGTATTACTATCGGTTTTTTTTCAAAAAATCGACATAGATAATTGCATTCCACGGTCAAGCATTTTTAAAAAAATTAGTATTACTATCGGTTTTTTTAACAAAACCGACACAAATAAGGATATATCACTATCGTGTTTTTGGAAAAACCGACACAGATAATTGCATTCCACTGTTAGGCATTTTCAAAAAAAATTATTATTACTATCGGTTTTTTCTATAAAACCGACACAGATAATTGCATTCCACTGTCAGGCATTTTAAAAAAAAATAGTATTACTATCGGTTTTTTTAACAAAATCGACACAACTAATGCTTATCACTATCGGTTTTTTTTGAAAAACCGACAGAGATAAGTGCATTCCACTGTTGGGCATTTGCACAAAAAAATTAGTCTTACTATCGGTTTTTTAGAAAAAACCGACACAAATAATACTATATCATTATCGGGTTTTTGAAAACCGTCTGCATAATTGCATTCCACTGTTAAGCATTAGCAAAAAAAATTAGTATTACTATCGGTTTTTGGAAAAAAAACCGACACAAATAATATAATATATCACTATCGGGTTTTAAAAAAAACCGACACAAATTAGCATATCACTATCGGGTTTTAAAAAAACCGACACAATTGTAGTTCACTGCACTATTTGTTTTCCAGACAAACCATCAAGTCTGAATTTGCTGAAATATGTGATGAAAGAGTAAAACGGCCATAAATTTTGCAAATATAATTGTAAAATTTTGAAATTTTGCAGGAATATACCTTGTGATACTACAAGTCTTCTCCAAAAAGGATTTTGGCAAAAAGAGTTGGCATTCAAAAAAGAAGCCCAAATTTTCTTTGTCCACATGTTACTTCCTCAAAGAGTAGAAAAGTCAAATGTTTTTCAAATAAAGTTCAAGTATTTTGAAAATTTTCAGAAATGATTTGATGTAAAATGCCTTCTTTTTCTTGCAATCAATTCACAAAAATTGTGAAAGTTTCATACGTACACATAACCTTAATTTCGAAACACGAAACTACATTTATGTACAATAAAAATATTTCAAACACATAGCAACTGATACATTGACGTACTCCTTTTATTTACAATACAACCCTTCTTGATGACCTACACGTATGTAATTTCTTCCACGTGTGTCGTCGTTCCTGCTAAGAAAGGCCCCATACGCAAACGGAGGTATTTCATCAAATTGGTCGTACTCTTCTTCTTCTACGATATTTTCAACACCAACGATCCGCCGCTTGCCACAAAGGACGACGTGCAATCTCGGATTGGCGGGATCACGCACGTAGAAGACTTGATTTGCTTGCTTCGCAAGGATGAATGGATCTTCTTTGTAGGCAACTCTGTTTAGATCCACAAGGGTAAAACCTCTCTTGTCGATCTTCACTCCATGTGGAAGTCCCACCCACTTACATCGGAACAATGGAATTTGGTATATTCCGTAATCGAGCTCCCAAATTTCTTCGATCACCCCGTAGTAAGAGTTCATTGCCATTGAGGATCCTCCTTTCGAGTGATGTTCATCGGACAAAGCATCTATGCTTACATCACTGTTTTGAACAAATTACTATTCCATCATCGACTTTGGTGTAGAAGGTGTACCCATTAATATCGTACCCCTGCCATGTCTGTACATTAAATCTAGGTCCGTCAGCCAACCATTTGATAGTCTCACTAACAGAGACCTCCGCCTTTTGTTTGAACCATGTGAGAAATCTATCGTTGTGTTCTCGCATTATGGAAAGCTCATCCATATGTGGATTCTCTCCCGTAATATCGACTTGCCGCTTCGATGTACCCGCAACTTCTGCGCTATTACGCAAGGCATCGGATCGCTTTGCAATACATATCAAACCGTGGCCTCGTTAGTTTCGACCCACGGTTCCTTTGCCAACAACTCGCCCTCATGGCGAGATAGAGGAACACCGATTGCTTGTCTTTTCGAGATAGTCCACACAAAACTCAATAACCTCTTGATCCATAACCTTCCACAATACTACCCTTAGGCTTGACCGATTCCATACGTAGGACTTTAATATACCCATGTACCTCTCAAGCGGATACATGTAACGTAAGAAAGCGGGTCCACATATCTTAATCTCTCTAACAAGGTGAACAACAAGGTGGACCATGATGTCGAAGAATGACGGTGGGAAATGCATCTCAAGTCGACATAAAGTCCGCACCACCTCACTCGCAAGTTGTCTAGCATGTCGGGTCAATAACTGCGAGGAGATCGCATTGAAGAAGTAACACAACTTCGTGATTGCAAACCTGACATCCTCTGGCAGAATATTTCTTATTGCAACTGGGAGCATTTGGGTCATCAAGACATGGTAGTCGTGGGACTTCATGCTTAGCAACTTCAAATCATCCAAGGACACAAGCTTCTTAATGTTCGCGGAGTAGCCAGATGGAACTTTAATACCTTGGAGATATTTGCAAAGGTCCTCTTTCTCCTTCTTGGGCGAGGTGTAGCATGCGTGAGGATGTACGGACCTTTTCCATCCTCCTCAATCACCGCAAGCCTGGGCCTGATTCCCATGTAGGCCATGTCGCGACGAGCATTCACACCATCCTTTGTCTTTCCAGGTATGTTCAACAGGATGCCAACCAAATTGTCGCAGACATTCTTCTCAACGTGCATGACATCAATACAATGCCGGACATCTAACTCCTTCGAAGACGGTAAGTCCCAAAATATTGACCTCTTCTTCCAAATGGTCCTAGAACGAGCAGATTTACGGCTCTTTCCGCATCGAACATCGATATCCTCTACACGTGAATATACTTGCCTACCACTCATAGGTGCGGTGCCGAACGAACTTCCTCTTCCCATCAAATTTGTCATCCATCTTACGGTATCGATGACTTCGAGGTAGAAACCTACGGTGACCCATATACGATTTTCTTGGAATTTGGCACCATAGGCTCTCGGTCTCCTCTTCACAAATAGGACACGCTTTTGCTCCTTTCAGATCAGTAGCATGCCAAATTTCCAAGAGCCGGAAATCATTTATGGTGCAAAATACCATAGCTCTGTAGGGTGAAATGCTCTCTTACAGACGCATCCCACACAATGACCCGTCATTCCACAATTTTACCAAATCCTCGATCGGTGGAGCGAGGTACACATCAATATCATTTCCATTGTTTGGGTCCCGAGATTAGCAACGACATCATGATATACTTCGCTTCATGCATAACCAAGGAGGAGGTTGTAGATGCACAATGAATCGCCACGTCTTTGTGACGATTGCTCATGTTACCAAATGGATTCATTCCATCAGTACTCAACCCAAATCTTATGTTCCTCATTTCGGCACCAAACTCCTCATGTTTCCAATCGATGTTTCTCCATTGAGCCGAATCAGCATGGTGTCTCAGCTTTCCATCTTCCTTTCGAGACTCATAATGCCAACACAACAATTCTGCCTCTCTAGGATTTGCAAACAACCTCTCCAGACGGGGAATGATGGGCAAGTACCACAATACCTTGGCCGGTGCACCTTTAGTGACCTCTTCACTGTCGTTTCCTCGGCTCTTACGCTTCTTGTCGTTACGCTTCTCCTTTTGTTTGTACCGGGCACACCATAAACTGGACAAACGTGTAGCTCCTGATGTGCGTTACGGTACAAGATGCAATCATTCGGACATGCATGTATCCTTTCTATTTCCATTCCCATGGGACATAGTAGCTTCTTCGCTTCATAAATGCTTGTTGGCAACTCGTTTCCCTCGGGAAGTAGATCCGATAGAAGAACTAGAAGTGCATTGAAACTTGTATCTGTCCAACGGTGTTTTGCCTTGATTCGAACAATGCAAGGACCGAACCCAACTTGGTGTATTCTGCTTTGCAACCTGTGAACAGTGGTTTGGCATCGTCTTCCATCAAGCTTTTAAACTTTTCAAACTCTCTTTCCGTGTAATTACCCTCCACATCCCGCAACATTTGCTCCAAATTCTCCACCTCAAACATATCAGGCTGCAACTCATCATCCGGTTCCACCGTGTCTTCATTGCATACCGCAGGTACTACTGTCTCCCGTGATGGATCCAACACGTGTAATTCCTCACGGCCACGTCGAATCGTGGTCCTCAATTTGGTGAGTTGTTAAATCTTCTCAGATTGGTGCAATCAATGCAAGGACAATATATGAAGTTTACACCCTCCTCACCATGTACTCTTGGCAATTTTTTGAACTCCTTAACACCCTCTCAAATTCAAGACTCACACGACTTTTGCATACATCCATTCCTTACGGTTCATCGCAATTAAACTTCACCCAATAAATTATGCACAAAGCGGAGTGACAAACAAGCTAGTTATTTGAAATATTGAGACATCATTTGATTAATATTACCTTTGCAAAATAGATGACAATTTCTGCAACATATATGAAATATGTACTCCGATCGATACCTAGATTCTTCCCCGATTTAGAGCTTCCAATTTCCTAGATAAGAGACATACATTTTAACATGAACAATGATATCAAATAATCTAATTATATAGTGCAGTAGCCTCAGATCTTACGACTACAACGAAACAATACAAGGGTACCAACGATGACTCCTAATCTCTAAATAGGTTTGGTCCTAATCCCATTCGAGGATATGTGGTTCCGACAAGTTCCTAAGCCGTTGTACAACTCGGAGAAAATTTGAAGACATCTCGCTATTCTCCATATACACGTCTCGACAACAGGTCAAGAGGGTGTGTATCCGAGAATACCAGGAGACGCTATCAAATCTCTACTCGCAGATTGTACAACACACTCAGAACTTGCCCGGCACAAATCCTCGAACCGCCCAATCAAACGTGGACAATTCGAGATCGCCGCTTATAAATATGCCATTTCGTTCGGTATATTTATAAACAAGCATCCTCGAACGGGAGACGTAGGTTCCACACCCTAAACTCTAGCATTCATCAGGTGACAGCAATAATAATTCCATATTAACATCAAAGCACTACAAATTAAGATAATTAAATACATGTGTACATGCTTGTGAAATAAAGGGTGTGAAATCTGATAGGATATACACAATACCAGTGCAATCTAAACTTTCTTCGCGACATATCAAAATTACATAGTACAAAATTAAAGGGGTTTGAAGGAATGCTCATATTTTGAAGAAAACCACAAATTATGCAAAATGAGGGGGAAATCTCCCCAAGTTAGGGCTTCAAATTTACCCTCTTAACACCCACCCTTGAGGATTTCAAATTTTCTCACCCAAGTATTGCTTCCAACCACAGAATTTAGCTATTTTTTCTGGTGGCGGCGGAGAAACCTCCTCTGGAACAATAACAGAGAAGAGTTCAGGTCGAGTGGTATAAATAACCTAACGAGGTACATCACTATCGGTTCTCATATAAAAAGCGATAGTGATGTGATCATGCACATCACAGTCGGTTCTTACAAGACAAGCGATAGTGATTATCATAGTCATCACAATCGGTTCCCACATAAGAAGCAATAGTGATGAGCACATACACATCACTATCGGTTCTTATTTAAGAAGCGATAGTGATGATAATACGCATCACTATCGCTTCTCACAAAGAACCGATAGTGATGAGCACGCGCTCATCACTATCGGTTCTTTTGTGAGAAGCGATAGTGATGTGCATTATCATCACTATCGCTTCTTAAATAAGAACCGATAGTGATGTATGCGTGCTCATCACTATCGCTTCTTATATGAAAACCGATAGTGATGATAATGCACATCACTATCACTTCGCATAAGAACCGATTGTAATGTTCGATGCTACATCACTATCACTTCTAACCCGAGAACCGATAGTGATTATGATTAATGCCTCTCCTAAGTCATCTATCACAATCGTTTCTTCCTAAAAACTTAAGAACCGACACAGATGAAGCGATAGTAATGTACCATTCTGTAGTAGTGCTGTGAGGATCGAAAGCCTGGGTCAGCATTCCGATGGTGCCACACCAAAGCACTTTCCTTGGTCTCAATGTATGATCCATCAGTTGCTTCCGTATACAAATTCATCACTGGCTCTGCCATTTGCATCCATCCAAAGTCCAAAGCCTGGGTGCACATTTGCCACTCTTCATCTCTAGTCCACCTACATAAGTTAGAAAGAGCACATTCATTGTCCATTCCTTCTTGAGAAAAATTGACAGCAACCAGGTCATTTTTCCATAAGCATGACAATAGCAAACCCTTGCTCACCAGAATAAATCTATCATTCTTGGAATATATTTTTAATCTCTTTTTCCTATAGCAAACCCATGCTCACCAGAATAAATGCCATTTCCATTGTTAAAACCCAAACCATTTTGAAAAGAAGCGGCATACCCATTAAGATGATCCATTCCGTTCAAAGATGGTTCATGGTCCTCCTTGTGCAGAGAATTGTTACCCTCATCGACAACCTTGACATAATTTGCAGCAATATCACTTTGCTTAGCACGCTTTCTAATCAACATATCAGCTTCCTCAAGAGACATGAAATGAATGGCTCGTCCATGCTCATTGAATATCTGACCGTCTAGAATGCAGATAGGTTTATCTGCCACAATGGCTAAAGCACACGCGGTTGCAACTTTGTAAGTGCTGAATGTTTCCAAACAAGGCAAAGCAATTTTGTTTAGTCATCCTCTTGGTCTGCACCACAAAGGGATTAGGGTTTACCTTAGCTCACGGGAGGCGGCGCAGGAACCGATGGAGGCGGAGCCGAAGGAGGAGCACGAGCCCAAGGAGGACGCAGAGCCGAAGGGCGACGAGCGGACGTAGGCGGAGCCGGATGGAGGCGGGCGGAATCCCGAGGTGGCGAGGGAGGATGACGGCGGCGCCAGGTGACGGGGGAGGACGACGACAGTGCTAGGGGATGGGGGAGGACGACGGCAGCGTTGGGGGTGAGTAGTGCGAGTCGGGAGGGAGAGTCGCCGCATAGTGAATTACTCTGTCGGGAGGGAACAAGAGGCAGATTTATGGGTGATGAATGCTAGTGTGTCGGTTTTATTACAGAACCGATAGAAAAAAGGACTACAACAGAACCGGTTTCATTAAAGAACCCATAGGAAAAAAAATATAACACAATCGGATTTTCATCAAAACCGATAGAAAGAAGACCCACAACACAATCAGTTTTATTATAGAACGGATATAGATAAAGATTTTTTCCAATCGGTTTTAAAAGCAGAACCGACATAGATGATGAATTTTTCCAATAGGTTTTACCATTGCAACCGACACAGATGATTAGTTTTTCCAATCGGTTTTACCATATGAACCGATACAAATAAATGGTTTTTCCAATCGGTTTTACAAGTGGAACCGACACAAATGATGAATTTTTTCAATCGGTTTTACGAGCGGAACTGACACAGATGACTAGTTTTAGCAATCGGTTTTACCATATGAATTGATGTAGATAAAGGGTTTTTCCAATCGTTTTTACATGTCGAACCGACACATATGACAATTTTTCCAATCGGTTTTACTTGTGGAACCGACACAGATGATGAGTTTTTCCAATCTGTTTTACAGACAGCTGAATTTTCATGAGTATCAGTATCAGGTTTTAAAAGGAAAGCGACACAAACGTATTAACACTAACTATCGGTTCTTTTTTATCATCACAGTCGGTTCTCAGAAGGAAGCGATAGAGATGAGATGGGTCATCTCTATCGATTATTTCTATCTATTCTTATAAAGAAATGAAAGAATGATGGTGTCATCTCTATCGGTTTTTTGTAAGAAACGATTGAGATGACCTTTATAAGAACCGATAGAGATGAGTGTGTCATCTCTATCGCTTTGTAGAAAGAACTGATAGAGATGACCCATCTCATCTCTATCGTTTCCTTCTGAGAACCGATAGTGATAATCCACCCATCTCTATCGCTTCTTCTAAAGAACCGATAGAGATGACCCTCTCATCTCTATCGCTTAGTTTTGAGAACCGATAGAGATGAGGGGGGTTTGCTGTTTTTTTCCAATTCACCCTCCTAAATCAGCACATATTTCACACAATATGCACATATCATATTCACACAGCATAAATTACACACATTATACACATATCACATTTATAGAACATAAACATTGTCCTGCAACTCGTGTTGAACGTTAAAAAATATAATACAAAATCCTATAGAAGTCATAAGCTCGTGTTGTTTAGTGCGATACTCACAACGTCCAGGATCGTACAGTCGAAATGCCGATGGCTATCGTACAGTCCAGATTAACATGAGAGCACTACAAATTAAGATAATTAAAGACATATTTGCTTGTCAAATAAAGGGTGCAAAATCTGATATGATATACATAATACCAGTGCAACCTAAACTTTCTTCGCGAATATCGAAATTACAGAGTGCAAAATTGAAGGGGTTTGAAGGAATGCTCATATTTTAAAGAAAACCATAAATTCTGCAAAATGAGGGGAAATCTCCTCAATCTAGGCTTCAAATTTACCCTCTTAAGACCCACCTTTGAGGATTTCATTTTTTCTCACCCAAGTATTGCTTTCAACCACAGAATATGAGCTGTTTTTTCAGGTGGCGGCGAAGAAATATCCTCTGAAACAACAGAGGAGAGTTCAACCCGAGGGGTATAAATAACCTAGCGAGACACATCACAACCGTTTCTCACTTAAAAAGCGATAGTGATATGCACACACATCACTATCGGTTCTCACTTGAAAAGAGATAGTGATGTGATCATGCACATCACTATCGATTCTTATGTGAGAAGCGATAGTGATGTGCATCCTCATCACTATCGGTTCTCATATAAGAAGCGATAGTGATGACTACGTGCACATCAATATCGGTTCTTATGTAAGAAGCGATAGTGATGTGCATGATCATCACTATCGCTTCTCACATAAGAAGCGATAGTGATGTTGACGTGCACATCACTATCGATTCTTTTGTGAGAAGCGATAGCGATGAGCATGTGCACATCAATATCGTTTCTCACATAAGAACCGATTGTGATGTGCCTAGTACTACATCACAATCACTTCTAACCTGAGAACCGATAGTGATTATTATTAACACCGCTCCTAAGTCATCTACCACAATCGTTTTTTTCTAAAAACTTAAGAACCGACCTAGATGAAGTGATAGTGATGTACCATTTTGTAGTAGTGCCTGATGCTACCGAGCGAGCGGTAGCACCGGCCTCCAGAGCGGTGTGTAAAAACCTGAGAGGGTGTTTTTGGGGATCTGGCAGTCCGGTGCTACCGGCCATTGCAACCGGTGCTATCGGCCGAGCGGTAGCACCGGCCTCGAAGGGCAGTGTAAAAATTCCAGAATGATGTATTTTTGGGCATTCTAGCGGTCCGGTGCTACTACCCATGGTAGTCCGGTGCTACCGGGTCAGCGGTAGCACCGGCCCAAATATCCGGTGTGGAAATTATAGAGAGGGTCTTTTCTGGATTGGATGAAGGGCGGTGCTACCGACCAGGGGGCGGTAGCACTGGCCCTTATGAGCGAAAATGTTCCAAAAATTATGATTTTGGGAGTTTAATTGCATATCTTTTTGAACATTGTTATGTGATGGGTATTTCTTGTCTTTGATGGTCGCAGGACGATAGGTCCAAACGGTCGAGGATAGGGATGGCAATGGGGCCCCGATCCCCGTTTCATGGAAATTCCCTATTAGGGACGGGACGGGAAATCTCGCACTGTGAGGTTTATCGGGGAAAATGTTGTCCCCGTCGGGGATCGCGGGGACGGTGACGTTCTACCGTTCCCCGATCCCCGTCCCCGTCCCCTCATTATTACTTCTAGGTGGGAGCAAATGATTATTCTCAAAAGAAAAAAGAATATATGTGAGGTCATTATTAATAAACATGCTAAATATGAATTACTCTCGTGATTCACTCACACTTAATCACACATGCACCATTAATCTAGTGATTTATTCATGTAGCATGTAATCTTTTATATAGCATTTTCGGGGATTAATCCCCGTCGGGGCCCCGCAAACCCGTCGGGGATCGGGGACGGGGGAGAATTAAGCCCCGTGTACGGGGTCGGGGACGGGGACAGGGACGGGGAAATTTTGCTTATCGGGGATCGGGGATGGGAGGGTGCTCCCCACGGGGATTTTCCCCGTTGCCATCCCTAGTCGAGGATCGCTGGAAGATTATCGGAGACGGAGTCGCTACGAACCCAGAAAACAAGGAATGAATGAGATACTAACTAGGAGCAGCTCGGATCAAGGAGGGCCGTCGGATCGCGATCTAGGTGATAGAGTAGCGGGTCTAGTTAGTATGCTTTGAAAAGCATGCAAAAACTAGTATGTTAGAGGGTTTCGGGTTAGCCCATGTATGAGTAAGTGAGTCATTTCTAGCCCTTGATGGTGATATTTAGGGTAGAAGGAACTCATCCAAGGGTGGAGGGTGACTCAAGAGTAGTATAAATAGAGGGGGAGGGGTAGCCTTTCTCCTCTTGAAGGTTTTAGAGGTTTTGGGCTCCTTTGAGCTTTTGCCCACCTTGTTATGAGGCTTTGTAAATCTCCCTTCCAAAAATGCAAATCACTTTCTCTTATGCTTGAATTTACTTTACGCATTTAAATTCGACATTTAAATTCCATACTTACATTCTTGCAATTTACATTCATGTAATTTGGATTTTCCTCCCCTCCTCCTATATGCTTTTGGATTTGCCTCCTCTCCTTCTACATGTTTTTGATTCTTGTGCCAAGGATGTTGATTGATGGATGATTTGAAGGGTTTTAGACTTGTGTTCTTGCTTATTGTGACGTGTGGAAGGTTATCCAAGATCATATTGATCATCAAAACCCCACGAGCAAGTCTTAGATCGAGTTCTTGAGTTTTGCTCAAAATTGGTGTGTTCTTCCTTCAAAGTAAAAAATGTCAGAACTTTGACATCAATCCTTGCGATTGAATGTTGGAATAAGTTTCTGACATCCTTAGAAAAACATGTACTAAGTTTTGTGAGTTTTTGTCTAGCCGATCAAAAGATTCCTCAAATTGGCTTTTGAGTTCGTACTGTTTTCAACTCTGTTCTTCCTGCTGTTATTGAACCCGGTGCTACCGGGCTCACTCCGGTCATACCGGACTCCGGTGCTACCGGCCTCCCAGCAGTAGTACCGGCCATACAGAGCAGTTTGCTCCTTCTCATTGGCTCCTTTTGACTGATTTGTCTGTGGGCTTGGTTGGATCATTTTGAGTGGGGGAAATTTTATTTGGGATCATTCACCCTCCTCTGATCACCATCTCGGTCCTTCAGTAGTTGTATGTATATAGAGACTACACGTGATCCATCAATCATATCATTTGTGCATGTACACATGCATGCCCTACGTAGGTAGACGACATATATACCAAATTAACATCAAAACAAAACATAGCACAAGAGGTAGCCAAGGACGTTTCTACTTTAGACAGTATATACATACACCACTATAGAAAATGACATCACAGACAGTTCAGAATCGTCATAACAGACAATTTTTTGAACCATCTGTAACTAAGTGTCAGTGATAATAATGGTACATCACAGACGATTTTTGAACCATCTGTGAAAAAACTATCACAGATGGTTCTAGCTACGAACCGTATGTGCACTACTACAGAACAGCCAATCCTTGCCAGCATATCACTGCCGGTTTGGACTGAGCCGGCAGTGATAACGTATCTCTGCCGGTTCGAAAGTTAAGTTGGGGGGGAGAACTTATCACTGCCGGTTCATGCAACCAACCGGCAGTAAAAAGCAAGATATCACTGCCGGTTTGAGACAACAACCGGCAGAGATATATCACTGCCGGGTCGTTCTTAAACCGGCAGGGATACTTGCATTTTCACTGCCGGGTTAAAGCGAGGACCGGCAGTGATATTATCTTCCCGCGCAATATGTTTTTCGCAAGATTGAGCTTATCACTGCGGTTCTGCGCGAACCGCAGTGATAAGTCTTTTCTCTTGAGACCCCGCCTCCCGCCGATCGAGCAAAGACAGAGAGGCGCCTCTTTGCTCGATTTGTAGATTGCAACGATCTGCTTTGTCGAAAAATTTGTTAAAATTTGTATTGTGCTTCTTTTCGAGGTTAGTAATTTGATCTCTATTTTTGTAAATAATAAAAAATTGCCACGTGGATTTTTACATAATGAAAAAAGGTGTATTTTCAAATGTTGAAATAATAAAAACTTGTTAGATGGATATTTACCTAATAAAAAATGTTGATATATTTTAATGTCTTGAAAGTATATCTTAAGTACTTACAATTTTTTCCAAATTTGTAAATAATAAGGAATTGCAAGATGGATATTGATTTAATGAAAAAAGATTGATATATTTTGATATAGTCTAAATATATCCTAACTATTACAATTATTTTCATTTTTACAATACTAAAAATTGCTATATGGATATTTACATAACGGAAAAAGGTTGATGTATTTTAATATAGTCAAAATTGCTACATATGTTTTTAAATCTAATTGTTTACAATTATTTGTTATTTGCAATTATATGCGTATGTAATGTTTGATTTAATTAATTGTAGATGGACCGAAGGTGGATGTATGACACGGACCGTTGTGGGGCGCGAGTTTTTAATGGTGTGAGTTATTTTCTAAACGTGGCTGCGGCGCAAGTCGAAGAATCTGGCGGACTACATGTCTTTGTCCATGCGTTGATTGCAAAAATCGGTCGTTTTCTACCATAGAGTCGATCGTGCACACTTGCTTGAAGAGGTTTCAAGGTGGCTATACTGTTGGACCAAGCACGGCGAAGATGAGATTGTACATGAAGGGCAACACATTATTGAAGATGACGGAGACAACGGTATGACGGCGATTGAAGATACGTTTGTCGGCGACCACGGCGAAGATCCGGATCAAATGTTGCGTGATGGGAGGGAGACTTCACGAGTGAAAGAGAGTTTCAAAAGTTCCAACATATGGTACAGGACTCCACGACATCATTGTACCCGGTGCCGCAAGGAGGAGCACAAAAATTGCGAGCCGTGCTTACACTCTCGCAGCTTGAAGGCAAGCAATGGTTGGTCCGATAAGAGCTTCACCGAGCTCTTATGTCTCTTGGGGATTTGCTTCGATGGGTAACGTGTTGCCTACAAGTGCGCATCGGGCCAAGCGGGTTGTTTGCCGTTGGGATTGGAAGTACAAAGGATACACGCATGTCCAAGCGATTGCATGTTGTATCGCAATGAGTTTGCGGACTTGGATGGTCGTCTTTGTTTGCAAAGCAAAGCGGTATAAGGGCAACAATGATGACATCGATAATGAAGATGTCGGGTGAAGCGTAAGAAGATGAGATCTCCCGTAAGGTGGTGTGGTATTTTCCTATAATTCCCGTCTCAATCGATTGTTTGCGAACAAAAGGCATGCCCAATTGCTACGATGGCACGCCAAGAGCGTAAGAACGATGGAATTCTCGGACACCACGACTACGTGCAATGGAGGAACATCGGCGTAAATTATAAGAAGCACTTTGCATATGATGTAAGGAATATAAGGTTCGGGTTGAGTACGGATGGGATGAATCCTTTCGGTAACATGAGCGATCGTCATAGCACTTGGCGGTAACTCTATGTATCTACAACCTTCCTCCTTGGCTTTGTATGAAGCGGAAGTACATTATGATGCCACTCGATCCAAGGGCCGTGCAACTTTGCAACGATATCGATGTGTACCTCAAACCATTGGTTGAAGATCTTCTAATCTTGTGGAACGATGGAGTACGGGTATGGGATGAGTATAAAAGAGAGAACTTTATCCTACGCGCATTGTTGTTCGTAACCATCAATGATTACCCTGCCCTTGGTAACCTGTCGGGACAGACGACAAAAGGCTTCAATGGATGCGTCCAATGCTTAGATGGTACAGCTAGTCGGTGGCTGAAGAACTGTCGAAAAATGTCTTACATGCGGCATCGTAGGTTCCTCCGCAAGGATCACCCATACCGCAATAATAAGAAAGCTTTTGATGGGACAAAGGAGACCGCTTTAGCTCCGAAGAATCACACTGGGAGAGAGATATTTGCAGCTGTAAGGGATCTTAAAATTATCCACGGAAAGGAGCAGCGGTACATCTATCCCGAGTTCCGTGATAAGGCTCCTTTGTGGAAAAAGAGATCGATATTTTGGGTCCTACCTTCTCGGCAAGACTTAGAAGTGCGACACGCAATCGACGTCATGCACATAGAGAAGAGCGTGTGTGACGACTTGCTTGGTATCTTCTTGGATATACCGCAAAACAAAAGATACTCTCAAGCACGGATGGACCTTGAAGATATGAAACTCGGGAAGGAGCTGCATCACGAGACATGGATCTGGGAAAAGTACCTTCCCGACTGCTACACTGAGCAAGAAAGAAAAATTAGCCTGTGCGAATGCTTGCACGGAGTGAAAGTTCCGTCGGATACTCTGCCAACATAAAGAGACTAGTCTCAATGAAAGACTTAAAATTAATTGGTATGAAGTCTCACGATTGCCACGTGATGATGACGCAGATGCTTCCAATTGCGATTAGGGTGTTACGCGAGAAAGTCCGAGACCCAATTGTGAAGTTGTGTTCATTCTTCAACGCGATTTCACGAAGGCCATCGATCCATTGAAACTAGATAAGCTACAGGAAGGCGTGGTCCACACTCTCTGCGGGCTCGAGATGTGTTTCCCTCCATCTTTTTTGATATTATGGTCCATCTCATTGTTCACATCGTGAAAGAGATCTGATTCTAGGTCCGTGTTTCTACATCGGATGTATCCTTTTGAGAGGTTCATGGGGTCATAAAGAAATATGTTAAGAATCGACATCGGTAGGAAGGTTGCATTGCGGATGGTTGGGGAACCGAGGAGGTCATTGAGTTCTGCGTTGATTACATGGATCTCAAACCGATTGGTGTGCCTACATCACGACATGAGGGTAGGCTACGAGGAAAAGGGACATCTGGCGAAATCACTCCGTACAAACAATCTAGCTTCATTCACACAAGCACATTTCGATTCGGGACAATTAGTTGTGGTGGCCCGTATGTCAACATGCACAAGAGCATGCTATCTAGAACAAACCCAACGAAGTCGAGAGGTTGGATCGCGAGAGAGCATAGACATAACCGGCGATTGGTTGCGTAGGCACATGATGCATCTGAGAGGCAGTGCGCTCGATTGAAAGTGTTGGCTCAAGGACCGTCCACTACAATTCGGACATTCCAAGGATACGATATAAATGGTTTTACTTTTTATACAAGAGCACAAGATAAAAGAGCACCAACCAAAACAGCGGTATCCGTACTGGATGCTCACGACAAAGAACGGAGATAGGAAAACCTACTACGGATTCATAGAAGAGATTTGGGAGCTTGATTACGGACCTTTGAAGGTCCCTCTCTTTCGGTGCCAATGGGTAAGACTTCCAAGGGGCATGAACATCGACAAGTACGGTATCACTACCGTGGACCTAAAACTGGTCGGATACAGAGAAGAACCATTCGTACTTGCTAATTGTGTTACACAAATCTTTTTTGTATCCGATCCAGCTAACAAGGAGCGCCACGTGGTTATTCAAGGAAAAAGAAGGATTGTCGGGGTTGAGAATGTTGTCGACGAGGAAGAGTACAACCAATTCGATGAGCTTCCTCCTTTCGGAGAGGGCGTTGACCTCGGTCTCATGGAAGAGAGTGAGGACGAGTTACATACATACGCCGCGATCATGACGAAGGTCGAATCGTAGCTTAGTTGTCCTAATTAAATACATTTTATTTTACGATATGTAACAATTAATGTATTCTTTTGTCATATGTATCAATTTGTGTGAATTCAACTTCATCATGTGTTTTTTTGTATTTGTGTGAATTTTTGAAGCGATGGTTGGTCTCTGCATTTGTTTGAATTTAAATCAAATATTACATGTCTCAAGTATTCTTCCAAAATTTTAAAATTTGGATAAAAATTGATAGGATTTCAAAGCGATCGACAATTTGAATTTTTTATTTTGAAATATTAAAACTATGAAAGCAGTGAGCACTCTGGATTTTTATAATTTTACAACTTTGTCAAAACTTAGGAAATATTTAAATCAAATATTACATATCTGAAGAATTCCTCCAAAAATTTGGATAAAAATTGATAGGATTTAAAAACTCCCAAAGCAATCATCCTTTGAAAACTTTGACATAATTGATGGAGCTTATCACTTTGCCGGTTGTATCATTAAGCGGCGGTGAAGTGCTTTATCACTTGCCGGTTTGTAGTATTAACCCGGCGGTGATAATCAAATATCTTGCCGGTTTTGTTTTGAACCGGCGGTGATAAATACTTTCACCGCCGGGTGTAGAAACAACCGGCGGTGATAGTTTTTTCACCTGCCGGGTTGAGATTGAACCGCAGTGATAATACTTCCACCGCGGGTTGAGCTTGAACCGGCGGTGATAATTCAACTATCACCGCGGTTCTCTTTATTATCCGGCGGTGATAGTTTATCACCGCCGGTTTTGTGTTGACCCGGCGGTGATACTCTAACCCTATAAATTCAAACGCTGCGCCACTCAGCCCCTCATTTCCCCTTCAACCAGACGCCGCCACCGTCTCCTCGCATCGCCCCGCCGTCGCCCCGCATCTCCCCGGCCGTCACCTCGACCTCACCGCCCAGACCTCACGCCCGCCGTCGCCGAACCTCACCGACCCGCCGTCGCCGCGACCGTGATCGCCTCGGCCGTCGCCCGCCGTTCTTTGCCCGGTAATGACCCGCCATCGCCCGCCGTGCATATGTTTATTGCTATATGTTTGATTTGTGCCGAGAGACAATTGGAGTAAGCTTTCATGTCTCCTTTTCGACCTTCATTTGTGCAAATTACGGTGATTTCTCGGTGTAATAATGGACAATGCAAATACTACTAGTACTATGGATGAATGAGATGCTTCTTGTTTATCTTTGCCTGTCTTGCTGACAAAATTTTTGTTAATACTTTGTACTTTCACATTGTGTGATGTGGCTCACCCTTTTGGGGACCAAGGAAGATGTGGTGCTCAAGACTCTTGTACTATGTCGGTCGGACGGCGTATGTATGCTCGGTCCTTCGTGAAGGTAGAGGCAATGCGGATCGGCTATCATTTGCAAGCTTCCTCATGCGGCTACAAGAATTTGATGTAATTTTTAGCGGATCAACGAGCCAAGAAATAGATAGAAAAACCTCTAATAAGCGCAAAACTTTGTTATAGAAAATTAGCCGTAAGTGCTAGTAGTAGCAAATGTTTTTCTTATCTAAACTTGAGTAGCCAATGGAGTATGACGAGATCTCCGCGACACCTCGCACTACGCAACTTCTTGAGGGAATCCAAAATTACAACGTATTCAAATGGTGAATAAATACTAAATTTAGTGGGGCACTTATGTTTATTGCTATATGTTTGATATGTGTATGTGTCCTTCAAGGATGTTTGTGTATCTGAGATAAAAAATATATGTGTGTACATGTTCTTTAAAGATGTGTATTATTGAGTACTCCTTTCAATAAACATGCCATGTAGCTTTCTATTTAGTAGAATTGCTTGATTTAGTTTGGAATTTGGGCGTGATACAATTATAAAGAGTGCAGTAATGGCGTAATTATAAAGAAAAATGAAAGAGAGCAACACTTCAATGACCATTCTCAATTTCAAGTAGTTCTCTACAATATTAATGTAAAGATGTACATGTGTATGTATCTGGGATATGTAAACATCCTTTCACGGATTAACTTTAATGTCAATCCTCGTTTGTATGTGTATTTCAAAAGTGACCTTATTAATTGGAAATTTTCAACAAACTTGCTAGGAATGGCCTCCGACGAAGGACAAGTGCCGGAGGGAGTTGGGCCCTCAAATATGGACGAAGGAGGAAGGGTAGCCGAATAATAGCCCAACGTCCTATCTCGAACTGCGAGGATCCGACCATGGACCAACCTGACGATACTCACGTAAGCGAGGTAAAGTTTTAGTACACAGTGGTTCCCAAAACATGGTAGGCCCAGACGACTAATAATTTAGAAGATCAATTTGTAGGCTCAGGCGTCTGATCAACGAAGGCAGCGCGCAAGTCGTGGTTCGAACAAGATGCCTAAGGGAATTTTTAACATAGTGGAGCTCTCGGCAGTCGGGGAACCTGCTATACCTGAGTCATCATTAGGGCCGTACAGGACAGCCTGCGGGGTTATTGCTAGGGATGATGTGCCCATCAGCTATAGATCATGGATTGGCCGCGGAGGTGACCAATGGGTGGTACCTAATGAGCTGAAGAACTCATTATGGGACAAGCTGAAACAAGTTTTCCAGTTCCCCCAAGGGACCGAAGTGGTTGCAAAGAAAGCGAGCACTCTGCATCATGTGCCTGCGTGGAAGAATTGGAAGACAACGCTAAACAAAATTATGTGAAAAGAATGAAACGCCGAATTTTGACACGTACCCAAAGTTAAGGGAGTTCTGTGATGAATTTGTGGCGTACAAGAGGTCTGAAGAAGCTCACATAGTAAGTGAAAGGAACAAAGCAAACGCGGATAAGAATATTCACCCTCACAGACTAGGAGCAGGAGGGTACGTGAAGAAAATACCAGCATGGGATCGGTCCGAACAAGAAATGACCCGCAAGGGTATAATTCCTGCAACGGCCGCCTTAAGCGAAAGATCGAAGCACTGGTTGCTTGGGAGGGGTGCTTCTATCTCCGATGATGGCAGCTTAAGCTTCAGAACCGATAGAGAGCAGGAAGTGTTGCGCAGAATCACGGATGCTCACTCGCGATCTTCCCAAGGATCTTTCGCGCCACGAAGGAGAATGACGAGCTAACCATAGCCCTTGGTAACAAGGAGCATCCAAGTCGCACTGAGGAATTGGTTTGGTCACGTGGAAAGAAGCCTTCCCGCAGAGCGCATGGATGTACAAGCGTTCAAAGAGATTAAGAGAAGATCAAGCTGGAGCGTCGGATAAAGATCTTTGTCATGAGGCGCTAGAGGAACAAAGATCGAACTAGATAAGGCCGTGGAGCAAGCCGCTGAAAGCTCTCACTCACGACCGCCACCCGGTGAAAGCCACGAGCTCCTCGGTCCGGTGCTCGTAAGAAGCATTGCAAGGCGTCCGAGGATTCCGAAGAGCATGGACTGCGTTTTCTGTGGATGACATCAAAGAACCGACACCGTGCAAGCTACATTTGGCGCGCATGGCATTACCATAAAGGTGGTGAGGCGGGGCTTGGCCATGCCAGAGTCACGGACTTTGCCTTGTCGCCCGATACGCGAGGATTCGCCGGTCGAAGTGGGCGGTGTCGTCGTCAATACCGAAAAATGGAGGTAGAGATCCTGGCGAGGATGGGAACAAAAGCTAGGAGAAAGCGTGAATGGCTTCCTCGCGTGGCGCAAGAGCTTGATTAAGTTTGGCTCGGACGATGAGGCGGCGACGATGATGATCACCGCACTCTCCACACAAAGACCTCCGCCCTCTCGCCGCCAACCGGGAAAAGTCCAACTCCTCCGCGGCACCAACGAGAAAAAGCCCGACTCCTCCGCCAAAAGCGTAAAGAATCGAACAACGGGAACATCTCGGCGATCGGCACCGTCCTCGAAGAAATCTCAACCATCTGTGAACCGGGACAACCACAAAAGAAACTATCGGTGACATGGCGAGGAAGAGCGGAAAAATCATGTAAGCGCTGCGTAGCATCTCACTTTAAAAGGTGCCATCAAGTAAGAAGACTAAAGTTGATCTTGTGGCGCAAAAGTTTTTCTTGAGTATGGCAAAAGTGCAAAAGCAGGCGGGCTTACGAACCTTGCAAAATATCGGACTACGAGCGCATATCGTAAAGCGGTACTTGCGGTGGCTAGTGCCGACACGTTAAGCGGGATGCTCAAGCGGATGATGTTCAAGTAGATGCTCTGGCGCAAGGTCTCGGTGGAAGTTTGTTATGGGAAAACCATTTGGTTGAACCGGCTCATTTCGACAACCTTACAACTCAAGCTGCGTAGCGTCCATCGATGGTACATGCGGCGATCCAACGATGGTATGGGCGTTCCCGATCGGATACGGAGCAAGATTTTCACAATGGGGATAACATCTGCTGGGTTCTTTTCACGGAGTGTATATGTTGTACCAAACAAGATGCCCGGGCGTGAACATACTTAGACTATGGACTTTGTAAGTGCATCGATTATATCGTTGAGCATTTACATCTTGTTTAATTGCATCTCTAACTTCTTTCTTATGTAGAATGGAGGCACAGACATGTAGAAGAAATAACAATGACAATCTAGCATTCCTAGATCCGGGGCTCAAATCAGCGAGAAACTTGTGAACGACAATCCACGATTCGTTGAAGACTATTTATTTAATACTTTTTGAAGCGCAATACAAAACCTCCGTACTTTTACCCTATAACTTCAAGCACGTATCTCGACTTCTAATATCGTTTTACTATTTTTGCGTAACACGCACGATGTGGGAGTAATTAACTACGTTGACATATATGTGCGAGTTTCTTTGGGTCCTCCTTGTCATCCAGTTAGATGCTAGCGAGATTTTTGTCTTGGACTCGGGAGAAAACAAACTAATCTGTACCAAGACCTTTGGGACATCTTTGAATGTAAACTCGATCGTTGCGTTATTACTCTAGCAAAATTCCATTCTATTGCATTCAAGTTTAATTACTACTCAAAATCATTCACGGGGCTTTCGCATGCGATCTTGCAAGAAAAGTGTTGGTATCGTCCATACGGAAAATTTTTGAAATAATAAATGACTTCCCATGCATGAAGCAGAACCGGAAACAATTTATGTGCATTCTATGTATGTACAAATATGCATTCAATTGTCACGAGAGTGTCGGCTATAACGGCCATGGTGCGTAATTACACTTTGATGCCCTTTTTATTTAACAAATATCATCATTAAGTAACTTCCTTTTTGTTCAAAACAGCGCTCCAAGCGAGAACCAATAAGTTATTCTTGTGAAATTATAGCAATTCAAGAACAGATCGCGAATTCATTCATGATGAGATCATCAATCCAAGCGGCGAGTTCCACGAGTAGCCTCATCGCCCTCATTCCTACGGCCTAGACGCGTGACATGTCTACTTGACTCATTGTAAAATCAAAGCAAGCGGGATGACATGTAGTCGAGCTACATTGTAAAAGCAAATTATGTGATGCGTAATTTAATATATTTGAATTATGATTTTAACGATGCTTAGTCATACATGCATATATTTGAATTATGATTTGAACGATGCTTTATATACTAACATATGGACACTGTAAATAATTATATAAATATATATATATATTGCACGAAAAATATGCAAGATTGTCACTTTGCGGTTCTTGGAAAACCGCGCGTGATATGTATATATCACTGTCGGATTATGGTACAACCTGGCAGTGCTAGTACAATATCCCTGCTGGTTGTAGATATAATAGGACTGCCGGATTTTGGTTTGATCCGGCAGTGATAGTCCTTATCACTGCCGGATTTTGGTTTGATCCGGCAGTGATAGTCCAATATCACTGCCGGTTGTAGGTAGAACCGGCAGTGATAATCCTTATCACTGCCGGTTCCTGAGCCGGCAGTGATAATCCTCGAGTATCATTGCCGACCAATCACTGCCGGCGCCAATGACCGGCAGTGATGGGGTTTTGGAACCGGCAGTGATGTGCTGTTCTGTAGTAGTGGTGATAACCTATTTTATTAGTCACTGTATCTTCCCCTTTGTTCAACTACCTACACACAGGCTGGAGATAGATCCAGAGAAGCACAATGAATAACAGTGTTGTATTAATATATTACCACACCAATGTGCATGCCATTTAGAATCGTTTTATTCACAGAAATTGTCTGGCACACCTAGTGTTCCTACATATAATAATCAATATATTGCCAATGAAATTATCTACTCTGGTATATGCACTGTTTAAAACAAACATAGCTACCAGGGCAATGTGGTTAAATAAAAAAGTTCCTACTAGCAGCATAAAAATAAACCAACCTTGAGCTTCTTCATCACACTACTACAGAATGATACAACACTATCACTTCATCTTAGTCGGTTCCCAACTTTTCAAGAAAAAACCGATTGTGATAGATAATTCTACTTATATGGTGGTGAATTATCACAATCAGTTCTCAAGTTAGAACCGATTGTGATGTAGCATCATGCACATCACAATCGGTTCTTAGGTAATGAAAAGGGAAAACCACTGCACACATCCCCTGTATATTTATACACGCCATTGTGCTCACCACTCATCTCCTCCACTTTCTCCTCTCCCTCTCCTGCCCTCCCTCTCACTTGCATTGTATAGAGAGAGAGAGGAGCCGAGGTGAAGGCAGTCAGGCAATGGCCGTGTCTAAGGAGAAGAAGGCATGTACTTGTTGTTCAGTTATGCATGTGATTGATAAGTGAGGAGTTGAGGGATAGCTCAAATCTTGTTTTACTGCCAATTGTATCATTCTCTAATCATCACTTGTTGAACAGGAGCAACCCAAGTTCACAAGGCCACTTTCAGTTTCTACTCTACTCCGAGGGTTTTGAGCCAGAGTTCAGGAGAGATAGGGAGTGATTCAAAGAAACAATAACAAGGTTAGTTCTTGATTCTTCCAACTATTTTAATGACCATCTTGTCATATTCCATTCATCGTATGGCCGTTTGGTTGTGTTTTTTCCCAGTGTGTACAAAAATATGGTCTACTAATAAGTTCCAAAATCAAACAATTCGAGTTTTGCTTAGTTGCGAAATCATTCTAACTACTGCGTTGAACTCTCAACTTTTAAGGATGTTGTCACTGAAAATTATCTGATCAAATTTCTCAACTGGGTTAAGTATTTTTAGGGTGCACATTTATCTACCTTGGATACGGATAGAAAACATGAGGTATGAAGAGAGTAGCATTACAAAAAGATTCTTTTTTTGCATGTTTGGTTCATAGCCACACCAAGCATACTTTGCTACACTCCAAGTTGGAAAAGTTAGACCAAATTAGGCATCCATTTGGTTTGTAGCCTCATGTGTGAGAAGATTCTTTTTTTTTTTTGCCACTGCAACCCACATGTTAGTGACTCAAAAAGTGCGATGAAGATTCCGTTTTGCTAGTCAAATTGTGGCTCCAAATTTGATGATATAACCTTTAATAAGTTAGGCAGAAAATTAAGGCAAACTTTGACAACCTTAGTATATAAACCAAACAGGCCTACGTGATTTATTTGATGAAGCAGATGTCAGACAATTGTTAAATGAGGGATAACATTCAAAGTGGATCATTTACTGTATATAGTTACTTTTTTGACTTTTGCTTTCATATGTATTGTGTACCAAGTGTGAGTGTTGCATTTATTCTCTTAATGATGAAAAAAAAGAACAATTGCGCTAAATCATGTGTTTTTAGTTTCAATGCACGAGCACCCTACTAGTATATGCATATAGTACAGTAGTAATTGTCAGGAACATGGGCCTAGGATGTCCTCCAAATTCCATATTTTTGTGTCTTTGTAAGGTCCCCCATTACTTTTGTGAAGTCACCGACAATTGTCTTCTCTGTCTATGTTCTACTCAATTTCTGATTGCTTTCTTCTTTTGTAGGTGGTTCATTGTGATGGATTGTATAGCTGATTGGTTGCTAGCATTGAGTTGATATACACTAGTGATTTAGTCATATTTTTAATTTAAACATGCAAGACATGTTATTGTGACAGATGCTCAGATCACGTAGTTAGTTTCAAATGTTGTGGCTTTGAATGCATCTTTGTTTTGATATATATTTTATCAATGATTTGTTATAAAAAATAGTGGTTGATTAATCAATTAATTTTTATCCATATAGTTTCTGCTATTAGATGGCAAAATAAAGCTAAAGGTGTGATGAACACCACATCACCTAATCACAATTGGTTCTATGCTAAGAACTGATTGTAATGACGCCACATCTCTATCGGGTGAAAATCAACTTTGATAGCGTCTCCTCATCACTATCTAATGACTTTGTATTGCCACAAAAACCGACCAAGATGATGAAAAAAAAAACGATTGTGATGTTCATTTCTATAGTAGTGTTAGGGTCCTCCATGTATGGCTCTTTGCTCATCCTTGGATGCTTCCTAGGGTTACTATCATTAGTTAACCAAACACTACTGAGCTCTCTATCAAAAAGCTGAAAACTCTGAATAAGTGGAATGAAATGTCATTTTATTTCAGAAGGGTGATATGCTACAAAATAACACAAGACAATGAGAAGGCCTTACCTGAACTGCCATCACTCCAGTAGTAAATCCTTCAGGTAGCTCTCAACTGAGAACATCTTTAGAACAGGGCAAAAAAAGATCCTTCAGTTAGCTCTCAACTACATAAAGAACATCAGTTTAAGGTAACAGCAGATAATATTCTCAGGCATTTAAAAATGTTAACCGAAAAGATAACAGATTACTATCAAAGCGTAGTACCTTCAGGTTTTTCTAAGTAATTAACTAAAGTACTACCTAAATCAACAAAGTATACAACAAATTTGGTATGTTTTCTGTCTACCTGCACAATAGAACTTCATAGCAACAAGAAATCTTAAATCTTTGTATTCATCTAATTACATTTGAATTTTAAAAAAAGAAATTAGACAATGCAATTAGCCGGCCTGCACAGCAAGAGACCTGCAAGTCTGCACATCTGAACGGTTAAGCAATTCCTTCGATAGAGCATAAACTTGCTCTTCGGTTGGCACCTAAAAGAAGAAGAAAAAAAACAGTAAAAAAACACTTAACTGAATGTGTGGTAAGTGCTTGGTAAGAAGGCAAAAACCTAGAGAAACCAAGCGCCGTGCTGACTTATGCCCATCTCAGAGTCCTTCTAAAACCTCTACAGAAGTCCCAGCTGCTTTGTACCAAAAGCAGCAGAACCAAACACACAAAAAGATCAAATAAAACAAATTACCCTCAGGAAAACTAATCAATCAAAAACCAGAAAAATATTTTGACCCCCTCCCCTCACCCACCCCAAAAGACCATCCAAAAAATGATCACATATTACTCTAGCTTGTCATGCCCTACCATCTGAAATTCCAACCCATGTCTAGTGAGCAAGTGAGAACTTAGCTAATTTGTCTTGTTTGAACTACCAGTAACTAAAACTACTACTAGGTACTACTGACTAGTAAGTAATTCAACTGAGAAAAGAGGAACCCCACATTTGCTACAATAAAGGTGTTAGTAGAAAAAACAACCATATCTGCTATTACACTTCCTAACTCCCTTTCTGTACTATTGTAACATACCAAAATTTAAATAAAATGAGAATGGAAATTAAAAATTTTGAATTTCCCTTAATTCTGAATTTTCTTGGAATTATTTGGTTTTCTTGGATTTTTGCCCTAAAAGAAAAGTCTTTTTATATTGAATTAGTGAAAGGTAAATGAAAAGAAATAAAAACATATAAAAAAATCTATAAAAATTATATTAAAATATAAATCTCTATAACTCCTTTACTGCAGTCAAAAGTAATAAGAACACATTAATTAATGACAAGAAATGAGAATTAATGGGATTTGACTGAAAACAGTAGCATGTCAGATTTTTATAAAAATCTGCATAGCTTATCTCAATTTGAAATTTTTGTCATACTTTACACAGAGCCACTTCAATCTCTAGTAAAAGTATCAAAAATTAATAATGAAATTTAGTGCCTTTTAAAATTATAAAAATAACTAGAAAATCCAAATTTGGCAATGTCAGAATTATTAGAAAATAAATATGCAAGATATGCATTTGAAAGTTTTACAAAAGAACACTTAGACCATAAACAATCTTTTAAAAAATTTACAAAAAATCTTGACATTATTTCAATCCTCAAATAAATGAAAATCTGAGAAGGGTGAAAAAGAACAGGCCTATTTGTCAGAATTATTAGAGTTTTTTCACAAAATATTTCAGCACGAAATTTTACAGAGTGTAGAGAGATATCTTTAGACCTCCTGAATTTTTTTTCAAAAATTTGCAATATGATTTGACAGCCCAATTAAATGCTTAGAACATGTGATGTCCTGAGAAAAGAAGTGCATTGAACCTCTCTCAACCTCTGCCATGTGGGCTCGGCTATTAAAGGGACCCGTTGGCTAGGGGAAAGACCCTGTCCCTCTCTTGCCGTCTCTGTCAGGTGGCCCTGCCAACCCCATGCATCAGGTCCTTCTCCTCTCTCCTCCTCCCTTCTTTTCCCTCACGCCGGAGAACCGCGCCGCCTTTCTTCTTTGTCCCCTTCCCGGTCAGCACCGCGATATCGAGAACCGAGGCCACGTTCACGTCATTGTACTGCCACGATGCTTATCCTCTATGTTTTGTATTGCCAATCCCATACTCTACACTATGCTAGCGTCAGGAAAACCCGTAGAACCGAGCTGTCGTTCCAATGCCACACTCAAACCCTGTGCTCTCCACCGCATTAGCCTATTTAAGGATTGGCAGCACCTCATAGAGCTCCCACAACTCTCACCATAGCCCCTTCATTTCTTGAGCCGAGCCCTAGTTCACCTCCAATCTCGCCACTGCCGAGAGCTTCGCAAAGAGGGGGACAAAACCGATTCAGGTAAATTGGTGAACATCTCTTCAAACCCTTGAGTCTAGAGTAACCTTGTGCTACCCTTAACTCATTGCGTAGTCCAATTTCATATCTCTCTGACCACAGTGCCACCGTTGCCAAGCTTCGTTTTCTCCATTGCTGGCGACTAGTGATAGCCCCCTCTGATGAACAACAGCCACCGCAAGGTATATGAATAGGATCCTTGGACCCTACTGGAGCTTAACATGCCCTCAAATCGAACTATAACCACTTCCTACCTCACCTGCAGTGATCACTACCGATGCACGCCACCGTGCATAGTCACGCGCTGCCCTCGGCCCACCACGGACCATGCACGAACTTGCCCTAGATGCGCACTAGTCCCCTCCTGCCGACACAGACCTCGTCGAGCCAACTCCGACGAAGGATCGCCGCCAGTGATCTCATACCCGGGCCTCTCTACTCGTTGTGGCTGACAGGTAGGCCATCAATGTCAGCCACACCGTGCCATGCTCCACTGATCAGTGGGCCCGCTATGCTAGTCGCGTGAGTGCACACACGCTGCCGAGTTGGGCCCAGCTGTCAGAGCACGTATATAGACACTGACAGTGGGAACCCCTTGTCAGCTAGTGCAGCCGTTTTCAAATGAACCCGCGTGAATTGAAGAATACGCTTTCGGTGTTATGAAAACGTATTTTCCAATTTTCTTTCATTTTCTAAACCAACCAAATTCAAATGCCCATTACTTTTGAATCGAGGATCCTACAGGTACTACTAATGAAGCTTACCTCAAAAGAGTTATCGATAAGCTGAGAAACAGAAAATAGATTGTTTTGCAGCTTACTCACTAAGGCAACATTCTTAAGAATAAAATTGTTATTAATGCAGATGGTACCTTTGGCAATAACTCTAACTGAAGAAGCATCCCTAAAAGTGATAAACTCATCACCGGGGGCTCAGACTAGGGAAGAGAACCAACGAGAATCTCCGGTCATATGACGAGAACAATCGGAGTCAACAATCCAAACCTCTCCCTTCCCCATCCGACGATCCTCGTCCGAGTCACTGTAGAGCTCGGAGTCGCTGATGCCGTTGGCGTCCTCTATGAAGCACATCCCGGTGAAGTCGTCGCCGCCTTTGGTCTTCTCTTGCAGATCATCCTTGCTCTCGTCGCTCCAGGTCTTCGTGTCGGAGAGGCTGATATCATCGAGTGCGGCGAGGACGCGGTGGAAGAGCTTCTTGTTCTTCGAGAAGTTGCGGTACTTCTTCTCACGCGTCGGGCCGTGAGCTGGATGCTTCTTGTTGTGGTCCTTGTCGATGTAGTCGTTTTTTGCCGAACCACCAGAGTCAATTTTGCTCTTCTCTAGCTTGGGATAGTTCGCTCGAATGTGGTTGGGGTCACCACACTCGAAGTAGGTGATCATGCCACCTCTCTTCCTTTCCCTCACCCTCTTGTATGCACGAGAGAATTTGCGAGCCAAAAGAGGAAGCTTATTTTCTGGAAATTTTTCCAGTTGGTTATTGCTTAGCTCGCAAAGGGTGCAGAGGGAAAAACCAGCAGAAGTATCTGGAGTGGATCCAGTGGGATCAGTGACCAAAGCCATCGACTGAGATTTCGTCTTGCGATAGACGACATCGATCTTATGAGTCTTCAATTAGGAATAAAGCCCGTCAAGAGTTAGAGTCGATAAGTTGGTAGTGTCCTTGATGGTGGTCTCCTTCATCTCCCAGACTCGAAGATCGAGTGCGGTCAAGAAGTGTCGAGTATTATCCGAGTCAGGGTATATGCAACCGACTACTCGAAGGTCACTCAAAATCTTTGTAAATCGACCAAAGCACTCGTCAAGACTCTTACCAGCGTGTTGATCAAACTTGTTGTAATCACGCTTGAATTGGTCCTGTATCACCGTCTTGATTTGGGTGGTGCCCTCATGGTAAGCATCGAGGGTCATCCAAATCTAATGAGCAGAACGAAGATGAGAAATCTTATCGTACTCACTGCGGCTCAGACCTTGTATGAGGATGTTCGTTGCCTTAGCATTTGCCTCAATGTCAGCCATATTGTCGGCTGTGACGTTTTCATCGGTAGGAACCTCATACGGGAGTTTTAGCTTCTGCCAAATTAGGAAGCCCTAGGCAGTGATGTACGACTCCATTCTTGACTTCCAGAAGGGAAAATCAACTCCAGAAAAGACAGGAGGCTTGGCTGAATATTTGACTATCGCCATGGCTCTTGAGATCGGCCAAGATCTATAGAAGAGCAAAACCGGCTCTGATACCAATTGAAGGACCGAAATGGTGATCAGAGGGGGATGAATGATCCCAAATAAAATTTCCTCCCACTCAAAATGATCCAACCAAGCCCACAGACAATTCAATCAAAAGGAGCAAAAGAAATGGAGGAAGTTTTCCTGTAAGTCTGGTATGACCGGATTGAATCCGGTAGCACCAGAATCTGATATGATTGCATGAAGGGCGGTATGACCAGGCTCAAGAATAGTAGGAATAACAGAGCTAAGAACAGCACGAACTCAAAAACTAATTTGAGGAATCTTTTGATCGGCTAGACAAGAACTCATAAAATTTGGTAGATGTGATCCTAAGGATGTCAGGAACTTATTCCAACCTTCAATCGCAAGGATTGATGTCAAAGTTCTGACCTTTTTCACTTTGAAGGAAGAACACACCAAGTTTGAGCAAAACTTGAGAACTTGATCTTGGACTTGCTCGTGGGGTTTTGATGATCAAGCTGATCTTGGATAACCTCCCACACATCACAGCAAGCAAGAACTTAAGTCCAAAACCCCCTCAAATATGATCTGGAAGAATGAATCACTTAAGCATACAAGATCGATTTTTGCATGAAAGAACATAAGATTTGCCTAGATGATTGGGATATGGTCTGAAGAAGACTCATCCATAAATCATACATCCTCAGCACAAGATCCACAAACATTTAGAAGGAGGGGAGGCAAATCGAAATGTGCAAGACGCAAATTGCAAGAATGTAAATTACGGAATTTAATTACTGAATTTAAATGAGTAAAGTAAATTCAAGTATAAGAGAAAATAATTTTTATTCCTGGAAGGGAGGTTTACAAAGCCTCACAACAAAGTGGGCAAAAAACTTAAAGGAGTCAAAACCACTAAAACCTTCAAGAGGAGGAAGGCCACCCCTCCCCTTCTATTTATACTACCTTTGAGTCACTCTCCACCTTTGGATGAGATCCTTTTTCCCTAAGGACCACCATCAATGGTTAGTATGAATCCCACACACAATCTTACATGGGCTAACCTGAAACCCAACAAGAACATCGGGTTTTCAAGGCATGCTAACTAGACCCACTACTCTATCACCTAGACCGTGATCCGACGACCCTCCTTGATCCGAGTAGCTTCTAGCTGGCATCTCATCCATTCCTTGTCTTCTGGATTCGCAGCGACTCCGTCTCTGATCATCTTCCAGCGATCCTCGACCGTCTGAACCTCCACGCACCTCATCTAGTCCCGGTCATCCTTCACCTCACCAAGACCTAGCACTGTCGTCCTGCAACCATTAAAACAAGGAAACACATCACATAGTATTGCCCACTTTGCTCAAAATCAAGTCGATGAGTCGATATCGAACATCGTTTAACCCTACTCGATACTTATCGATTCTCACTCTACTAGAGTCACTCGACCACAAGCCGACGGGGCATAACTCGACCAAACCAGAACTTGGCAGTAATCGAACTAACTTGCCGCTCGACCTGGCAACATCCCTACTCGATACTTCTTGATTCTCACTCTACTCGAGTCACTCAACCACTGGTCTTCGACCAGCCAAAGTCTAGATCACTCGAGGTCCGACCACTGGTCTTTGACCATCCAAAGTCCAGACCACTTGAGGTTCGACAGCTGGTCTTCGACCAGGACAGACTCAAATCAAACTCAACCTTGAGCACCAAAAGCTCGAATACAGTCAATTACTCATCACACACTTGGGTAGACCTCCATATGGTCTTTCAAATAATTTTTGGGATGTTACACCTTGCAATGGGGAGAAACGTGTGTGGTAGGGATGGACTGCCTGAATTACTATGTGAATGGCAGGGATGGACTGTCATGTCTTGGATGTGTGTTTGTATCGTCATAGTAGGGGTTTAACGTCACCGGACTGGTGCAAAGTTAGGGCTAGGTAATGTAATAGTTCTGTTGTGATCTCTTTGTGACACACTAAAGGAAGTGTGCTAATAGCTTACACAAAAAGTTGATCATTTCTTGTGGGCAAAGCAGTACACCTCTGTAGAGAGTAAAACTTTTCGAAAAGCCGCATCTGCGGTCATGGGCACTTGGTAAAGTCATCACATAGTTAGAAGTTTTGATATTTTCATAAAATAGGTTGGACTTTGGAAATTGTTATTGAGAAGTCTTTATTTTAGTTTTGAATACCATGAAATTGGCTATGAACGAATTGTTGACTCAATCATGGAGGATTGAGTTGCTGAATTCTTATTACATACTTGTTATTTACTTATCAATCAATCACTCTTTTACAAATCCCGTTTGCAATCTATTAATCAATATTTACAATCTAAGCTTGATTACTGCAAAAAAACACTTAAACTTTCATTGCTATTGTTGTTGTTTATTAGGTGATGAAATAGAATACCCCGACGAACCCTTTGATAACGCAAGTTACGGGGATTTCAACAAAGAAATTTTCTAAAGTTTACCTTGTCTGTTTGTTGAGGGAATATGGGTTAAGGCAAATTGCAAGATAATAATGGTTTCCGCTGCATCTTTATTTTGGTTTGTAAGAATAATTTGTATAACTATGATGTTCTCATATGTAATACATATTGTGTATGGATGTGATTTCAATTTGTAAATGTGAGTACTAGCTACTGATCATAGGACTAGTACTGTATACATAGGGAACCTATTATTGGTATTTAATACAAAAAATAGGGGCCTCACACAGTAGAAGTTGGTGTCGGTCATCAGCTCGCGAGTCGCCTCTAGGACCTTCTTGAGGAGGCTCCCTTGCACCAGCCGCAGCTCCAACATCGTGGTAGTGCTTCTCGTCGGCGGGAAGGCGCGAGGCGGAGGGAGAAGGAGAGGAATCGAGAAACCCTAGGATTTGTGGGGTTTTGGAAGGGGAGACTGGTCGACAAGGAAAGGAAGCATTTGGGGAGGCGCCTTAAAAAAGGAGGGAGAAATTGGGAGAAACCGTCACCATCGCCAAATATTTACCACTCCTTGAAGTATCACGATCATCACAAATGGTTTTTGGTCGGCATGCAATGGCATGTATACAGTATCTCAGAAAATGCGTTGGCAAAAACTAACGATTTATAATAATTAGCTAGCGCTAGCGTACGCACAGTTCAATTATTGAAGGACGGGCCCGTTTTGTATCTATATGTACGTGCGTGTATACGCATGTTGTACTGTAGAAGTATATTAATTTCAATCCTTTTTTTTTTTGGAGATACCAGCATCAACAGAAATAGTACTAATTGCCTAGTTCCCTGGTTTCCAATATCGTTGCATTTGCATGGAGGCCAGCGCTGCAACAACAGAATCTAGCTAAGCTAACAGCATTGAAATAATTTTAAAGATAAAATCACACTGTTGTTATATGGGATACAAAGGCAATATATGCTCAATTATAGTATATATGTGTGGACTTTAGAACAAATATGTCGGAACAAAAAAGCTATACTCGGACAAACTACACTATGCACGTCTTCTTTCCCTGCAAGTTGCGCTTGTCACTCTCTCGTCTTCGTGTTAGTAGTGCTTGCAATTATTGCTGCCCTAGCCGTTGCTAGTAAGGCGGATAAGCATCGGGAATAACTTTTCCTCTTGGAATGGAATATCTAGCAAGAAACACAAGCTATGCATGTTTAATCTCAAGCAGAACTATGTTCTAAGCTTTTTTTCATCATTTGTCTCCACTTTCTATTTATATGTGAGGATAACCTTTCTCTCAATGGGGTCTTACGTATATGAGATTGAGCAACATGTATGAAGCCTAGTGTTGCCCTTGCTAATCTGATCTCTCTTCTTCTAGATAAATAGATTGGGGGGGGGGGTTGTCTCATTTTCTCATAAGAAAATTAAAACAAGACAAGTCCATTTCATGCAACGATGCGAGCAAGAGCAAGACAAAAGGTCAGACTTTGCAAGGAGGCCTAACGGGAGTACTTGCCAATCTATGCATACACTGATACACCCAAGAAACCTCAACAATAGTCCGAGTTCACGAGATGTTTGTCAAAATTCCATGTAGCCAAACCCCACCACAGAACTCTGCCACTCCCTGCCACATCCCTCTCTCTCCAGCTAGTTAGTACATTAACATGGTATCACCAATCGCGTGCTTCTCTCTGAGATAGTTATCACCAATAGCTTATCATGGTAGGCCTATGCTAGCTGGTCCACAAGCTCTACATCTTGTTCGTATTATTGTAACCTATGTACTGAGTGTAAGGCCCCATTTTTGATAAATGAATACCAAAAATGGATACCATGTGCATCAAAGATCTTAGTCCCATGATCGATAGCTAAATGCGCACAAATACAAATTGATATCACAGTCATACACAAACTTTATTACACAATGAAGTAAGATTACATGTTATTTTACAATACCAAAAGTAAAAGCTACATGTGGAGACAACTTCTTGTAGTATGCCTTTTAACCCATTGTTCCACGAGCAAGCGACAAGGGAAAAATCCTTAGATAAATTCATCGTTAAATTCCCCGTATCCTGCATCAACGTAAGAATCATCGGGAAAATCTGTTTCTTCACCTAAAAACATCAACATTGGCAAGTTGAGTACTTACGTACTCACAAGACTTATGCAAATCCTAAAATACATGCAGGCCATTCCAATGAAAGGCTATTAAGGTTAATTTGCATAAAGCTGGTTTGAAATGTAAATACAGAATAATAGATTGCAAAATGGAATTTAAATAAAAGCAATTTAATATTGAAAGTGATAGAATGTAAGCATCAATAAATCACGAATGTTTGGGTATCTTGACCATACTCAAAACCATTTCCTCCGCACACAATGAATGACCAACACGTGGTAGAAACCACTTTTTATGAAAATAAGCAAAGCGCTAACTATATGATGACTTTACCAAGTGTCCATGATCATGACGCGCTAATCGATTAGTTTTACACTGCTGAGGTATCTGACTTTCCCACAAGACATGGTGACTCTTTGAGCAATCGATATTTGCACACCGCCTTTGGTGTGCCGCAGAGTCATGTTATAACCGTTACATCATTTAAACCTAACTTTGCACCAAAGACGGTGACGATAAACCCATTCGTGGAGTAAGAACTCGAGCATAGAAATGATGGAACTACCCACAGTATGGTGTACACCGTTATATTGGTAGACGTTTAATCCATGATCACCTCGGTGTGGACGTCCCGTCGAGCAATTCATTAAGAAACAGCTCGTACTACTCCGGCCTTCCAAGTGCAAAGCTAGTTTTAAACAACTTAATAAGTTAGAGCTGTCCCATACCAGCACTTATGGTTGTATGAATATTCTTGGCCTGAAAACAACCCATAGTTCGGTCCTTAACTCGACACGGGCAATAATCTCCACCCTACACTACGTGCAAAGACATGCACAACCGGCTATTGCCAATAATTGCCCGCATCTAAACCATAGTTTTATTTTTATTTTCCAACCAAAACACCAACCATAAAAATGGTCATACCCATTAAAAGTCATATCCAACATTTTTAATCATGTCAAAGTTTTATGTTTCTTTAAGCATGGCTAAGCATGTCACTAAATGTAAGTAACCCAGATTGACATTAATAATGTCTAAGCTATTCTAGGGTTTTCAAGGTTCACAATTTCCTACTTATCAAGGAAGTTCTATAAGTCTACTGGTACAACTACCACTACCTGAAATATAGCAGACTTTAATAAAATAAAGTATGCAATAAAACATTTATAAAACTGGGATCAATATGATCAAAGGGTTTTGCTTGCCTTGTTGAGTATCCTCGACTTGAACTCTGTTAAATCGAATACACCGGTTTAAATCGGATTCTATTAGTAAATGACGACAACATATAACAAATACCAAATTTCAATAGAGCCAAAAAGAAATCAGATGGAAATATTCAAATAAATAACTTCACAAATTCAGAAATGGTTGCAAGCATTATTTGTTCTCATTTGCAATTTAAAGATTTAGTTCATTTAAACCATTATTGTATTATTTATCACTCATTTTATAACATAAAATTTTCTTATAACAAACCCTAAGTATTTTTAGAGATTAAGGTTTCTGAGATTGCAAGGATTCTAATAAAATTTATTTTACTAAATTTGGAGGTTATTTGCAGAATTTTCATGTATAACATATTTCTAATCTTTTCTTTGAATTTAAATTCAAAATCAAAATAAAATTCAATTCTGAAATATTTTTGAATATTCTGAATCTACTAGATTTTATATGAATTTATAAATTTATTTCATCAAATTTGGTTAAGTGATTCAAAAGTTATAGCTATTTGAATGTCTAGTTTTGAATAAATACTGAAAAATCAGAAAATTGCCGAAAATGGAAAGTGCGCTTTCGCGGGGAAAATGCACTTTCCCTTTTCGGGCGGAACCGCGCTGAGGCACTGACAAGCGGGGTCCACAGTCGGCGTCAGTAGCACAGTAGAAGTCGACGGCCTGCGCTGGTGCCTGTGGTTGGTGACGAGGCGAGGCGAGCGGCGGCGACTCACGCATCACGCGGCCAAGCGATTGCGTCCCGGCAAGGCCCACGCTGACAATGATTAACGCTAGCAAAGACGACCGCTTAGCGCCCGCTTATGTGACGCGCGGCGCAGAGAGCCGACCGAGCCGGCCCGGATGATGACGACGACAACCTTGTGCTAAGCGTGTCGGTGACACCCGATCCCAGACGGCGTGGTGGTGCGCTGGCCGGTGACAGTTGGGCCCGCAGCGGTGACCCGCAGCAGGCGCAGCACATCCGAAGCTCGCCGCGGCGAACAGTAGCCGGAGCGACGGAATCGATTCCACCGAGGCACCAGCGGACCAAGGCGCACCTTTGGGTGGCGCGGTGGTGAGTGGCCGGAAGGCGGTCGGCCGCCGGCGGCGGCGGAACTCACGGCCGGCCGGCGAACCTGCAAACGAAGCTATCCTAGGCTTGAAGATCACCACTACGAGCATCAGTGAGCTACAAGGGTTCCATTTCTGGCTTTGGTTCGAAGAATGGATGGCGGAGGGAGGTTCTCACCGTGCGCGGGCGGTGGCGGAAGAAGATCACGGCGGAGGAGCTCGCCGGGGAAGAAAGAGCTTCGGCCGAGGTTCGGGACGAGCTCCTGGAAGCACGAGGGAGCTTCGGGCGAAGTTAATTTGGACAAAATGGTTTGTGGCAGAAGATTTGGGGTTTTGCCCTCTTTCGGGTTTTTGCCGTCGCCGAAGAAGACGACCAAAGCAGCAGCGGAATGGCTTCTCAGGGAGGCAGCTGGGTCGGCTACGACGAAATGAGAGGGGTTTATATAGGGAGAGGAAGTCGGTTTGGGCGCGGGTGCGAGAAAATCCGAGAAGCGGCGTCGGCGCGGTAGAGAGGCAGAGAGAGGGGAAGAAGAATGTTGCTGAGACGCTGACACGCGGGGGCCATATGGCAGCGGCTGTCGGCTGAGGTGTCTCACTGACAGCCCGGGCCCACATGTCAGCGAGAGGGAAAAAGAACTCTGGCGAAGGCTCGGGACAGGACGGGATTTCAACGGCGTTTTCGATGGTCAAAACGGCACGAAATTTTATAAAATTTTTAACATAGGTCGGCTAGGATATTACCAGCTTCCTGTAAAAATTTAGATATTTTATGATGCATGTATATTTTAATAAAAATCTGACAATGCACTGTTGCTGCATTGCCCAATCGGTTTTTCTTTTAATTTGCGATTTAAATGAAGTGATTATTTTACAAAACTTTTTATTGAAGTTTTAAATGGTATTCTACACCTTCTGTAAAAATTACATATTTTAATTATTAATATTTAATTTTTAAAATTTCTGACATTACTGTTTTTCAGTTTATTTATTCACTGTTTTTGAATTTTTAAAATTATAAAATTAATTATTAAATTCTTGATATTTTTACTGGATGTTTATACTGTTTTGATGTCGGCAAGATAAGAATATTGGGTCAGGATGACTACCAGATATTTTTACCAAATTATTTTACCCTTTTACCCTGAGATATTTACACATGATTATCTTTGATTAATTATTATTTTTATAAATCCAGGTTACCCACCGACTTAAGCAATCTGAGGAGAGTCCTCAGATATTTATGGTGGCTTTGGTAAATTTTTGTTGAATTAACATTTTTACTTTTTACCATTTTCCATTTATTATCTTCTTTGTTTCACTTTCTTGCATTTAAAGAAAAGCCAAAAGAATATTCAGAAAATCCAGAAAATTCAGAGATTTCGAAAATAATACACAAAAGATTTTTCTTTCATTTTTCTTTATTTTATGATTTTTGAGGCTGTTACACTGAGTGATATGGTTTGTTAATCAGAAATGATATTTATCTCACATTAATCAGTGGTCACTTCATGCATAATCCATTTACTGGATTTAACTAGTAAATTTAATTTTAAGTGAGACTTGGAGGCTATATCTAGCTCTTAGAGTGGGGGCAAGCCTGTACAGCTCAGCAACATATTCCCTGCCCCAACATGGGGAGATACGGCTGCCCAATAAAATAGGGGAATGTGTGGAATGTTGCTGCCACCAAAGACAGATAAATTTTTTTTTATCTAAGGTTGACGCATGTGAAAATTTCTGTGTTTGAAACCAGGAAGGGAAGGATCTATAGCATTCTCCCCTACACAACTTTTCAGCCAATAGGACCCTCATTGTATGTGACCCATGGTTACAAAAACCGCCGAAATTCGGCGAAATCTCGCCGAAATCTCGGATTTCGGACCCCAGCGAGTTTGCATAGACCGGCCGGATGTAAAAATCTGAAAAAAATTTGAAATTGCTACAGTATATTTCGGATTTTTTATTTTTTCGGCGAGATTTCGGCAAAAACCGCCGAGATTTCGGAATTTTAAACCGGAATTTGAATTTTTTTGGCCGGATCTGACCGGAATTATATCAATAAGTTCTCAGGAAGTGATCTTCAATGATAATGTTTCGAAAAAGTTTATTTTTTAGACTTTTTGGCATTTCGGCAGAAACACTCTCTGAATTTTAAAAAATTGAGAATGCATTTTCATGCTATGAAAAATTTATGGGAGTATCATAAGATATGTAGGATAATACATAAAATTTATGAAAATATTTTAACATTTGTTGTGTTTTAAAAATAAAAATCAGAAATAGGATAAAAAGTCGGTTCACAGGACCACTTGGAAGTAGTCCGCGTGAACGACCTTTGCGCGGACTACTTCAAGTGGTCGGCGTGAGCAACTGTTGCGCCGGATGGAAAAATCCGGAAAAAATTGAAATTACTCTGATAAATTTCGAATTTTTATTTTTTGGCGAGATTTGAATTTTAAACAGAATTTGAATTTTTTGGCGGATCGACCGAATTATATCAATAAGTTCTCAGGAAGTGATCTTCAATGATAATGTTTCGAAAAAGTTTATTTTTTAGACTTTTTGGCATTTCGGCAGAAACACTCTCTGAATTTTAAAAAATTGAGAATGCATTTTCATGCTATGAAAAATTTATGGGAGTATCATAAGATATGTAGGATAATACATAAAATTTATGAAAATATTTTAACATCATTTGTTATGTTTTAAAAATAAAAATCGAAATAGGATAAAAGTCAGTTCACGCGGACCACTTGGAAGTAGTCGGCGTGAACGATCTTTTGCGCGGACTACTTCAAGTGGTCCGGCGTGAACGAGGTTTCTTGCGGATGGAAAAATCCGAGAAAAAATTGAAATTGCTAAAACTTAGGTAAAAACTTAGGTAAAAGCAGAACATTTACAACTTTGTTCTAAATGCAACTTAGGTAAAAAACTTAGGTAAAAATCTTAGGTAAAAAACAGAACATTTAAAACTTTGTTCCAAATGCAACTAGCATGATTTCAAGGTATGATTTTGAGTCATTTCCACACTTAGGATTAAATCAAGATCTTAGGCACTATTCCCTCTTAAAAATAACTCAACACTCTGTTCTAACCTACTGAGAGGTCTTTTAACCTTGATTAAAAATCTTCAAGACTCTTTCTCCTTTTTCCTTTCCTTTCAAGTCATGTACAGGATTAACCTGTTCAAACACTTATCTCAAGATAGATAGTTAGCCCAAATCTTCATGATACAATGCTGACTAACGAGCTGCCAAATCTTACAGCATTGTCACATTTCCTTAAATGTAAGATTATCTTGGTTTTATTGGGGCTTACCGATGTGGGTGCAGATGAGGGAGCTGTGGGATGCGTTGAAGGACCGGCTGTCGGAGGCTTTAATACATCGTCAATCATTGAAGTTCCTTCACAGCTCATTCCACCGAGAGGCTCTCTGCCATTTCACTTTCCCCTGCGCAGCTCACTTCTCCAGCCTCCTCCCTCTGTCGGCCAAGCTCGGCCAAATCCGGCAGATCCAAGGCTCGGGGCAAATCTCGGCCTCGTATGAGATTTGATTCTTGAAGGCGATATTTCGGTTCTTGAAGGCGAAATTTCGGGCTTCCAAAAAAATTGGTATGAACAAATTGATTTGTTGGATTTTAAGTGCAGCTGTAATTTTCTTGCTTATTTAGACATGTATTCATGTGGGATATAGTCTAGTAAGAACTAACAATGCATGTACTCATGTGGGAATTGGGATTCATATGTCAGTATGTATTCAAAACTCAAAATTCCATGTCACTTACTCACTTGGTCACTTGTATGGTAGTATGGTACAGCTAGAGCTAGTAAGCCTCACAATGAAAGGCATATATCATGCATTTTAGCAAACATCAGTGAGTTAAGAATGTTGTTGCATGCAAACAAGCACATGGTCATACAAGCTTATATATCATGCATTTTTCGTAATGATGCGGGCTATAGGTCGTTGTGATGGCGGAGCCTCGGTACCGTATGGGACCACGGGAGCGATCGGCTCGTGGTCGAGGTGCAACTCATCGCACGCATGTTATGAAGGGTGGAGGGCGACCGTCTTAAGGAACATTTGGTGGGCTGCGCGGTGATGTGAAGGCACGCCCAAGCGTGCCTAAAGTGATTAGGCGAGGCCATGATCGCGGACCTCCGTGGTGGCCGTGATGAAGAAGGAGAAGCGGCGATTCGCTGCGTCGAGGAGGCTTGCACCGAATGGGCCACCATGGGCACGAAGGACGAGCGACTTAAGATGGCCATAAAAGCCTCTAAACAAGAGGCCTACGAGAGCCAAGGTTTGGCGCAAGGTTCGGGTTCCGGAGTGGTGCGAAGTCTTCAATTGATCGACTATCGGCAAAATGTTGGTCGGTCCAAATCGACACGGAAAGCCATGCCTCCATGGATGTCGACCTTGCGGGCTAGTGCCCCGACAACCTCGTATTGACACCGCATTCCAGCGGGGAAGCGGGAGAAGCTAGGAGGGATGGTCAAAGTGGTTACATGCTAATGCAATTCCGGAAGGAAGGTGGATGTGCCGTATTTCAGTGTACGAATCTCTTGTGTGTTTGTAAGTTACACGTCGTGTGATGATTGTACTAATCTCTTGTGCATGCGGTCAAAGCTGCAATTAAGTCGACGCAGAGCTAGGCCTGTGGGTTCGTGCACCACGAGGATACGAGATAGGCGGTAAGTACTTGGACGCGAATGAGCGGGAGATTGTGAAGTACCTTGGAGGTTCGAGGGACGACCGGGCCACCTTTGGTGTTTCTGATGATGTGCGGCCTGGACGGGACCTACACAACAGTATCATCAACTTCATGGTATACTTGCAATGGGGTGATGTTCTTCCATAAGACCGTAAATGCCACAGTACAAAATTCATTTTTTCCTATTAGTATGATCTTTATTGCCACACGTACTAAATTCTTGCTTGCTCATTCGCAGCTAAGGTCCAAAACCACAAATACCTACTAGCCGAGATAACAAAGGTGGTGGCCGAGGAGATTGGGGTGGAGCATGTTGTGCGGTGGTTCTTGACAATGGTGCCAACTTCAAGAAAGCATGCGGATGTTACGAGTGCGATACCCTCGTATAGTATGGCAGCCTTGCTTGGCACACACCGTAAATCTTATGCTAAAAGGCGTGTGCGAGGATGAATGTATCAAAGATATTGTGGCACAGGCCAAGAGAATCTGCAGATTTTATACAACCACAAGAATCTACATGCAGATGAGGCAACATATTGGTGGAGAGTTGGTGAGGCCAAATGCCACTAGATTTGGGACGACCTTTGCTTTCCTTGATAGCTTCTTCAAAAAAGGAAAAGTTCAAAGATGGATGACACATCGTTGGATAGGTAGTAGGTGAAATTTGAAATGGCGGAGGGCAAGTACGCATATGACCACCTCGTGGGGTGGATTTACGGACATGGGTGGAGTGGACCGTGGTGGCCGTAGAACCCTTGTACAAGTTGTTGAGGTTCGCGGATCAAGACAAGTTACCAACAATCGCGTTGTAATGATGCGATGACGCAATTGCACGGAATGAGTACAACAATAACTTACGGAGCATGGAGAATAAGTACAAGATATTCCTACAAGTCATGGAAAAGAGATTTGCGAAATAAGGAAACCACATTTGTGCAAGTGGTAAGTGAAATTAACATGTTGATTCTATTATGCTAAGTATGCAATGTTCGCATCTATTATACTAACTATGCAATCTTTTCATCAATTGCGCCTCCGTCCGGACCCAAGTCCCAGTTCTCATACAACATATGCAAGACTCCATGATACATGGGAGCGCTCTCGATCGCACTAAGCATTATGGTCGATGACGACGCTACGCGGTGAAGGCTCTACGAGAAGCGGACACATACCGTCTTAGACGGGACGTTTTGCCACCCGGCTTACTTGAGACCAGTAGCCGTCGATAACCAAATGACGGCGGTAAGTACATAAAGCGAGGTTGGTTGGTATGTTGTTGTGTAGCACTCATCGACTTTTCTTTTTCGTGTTGTTCACACTCAATGGTGGATGGCCTTGGGAATGAGACGCGGTACGCAAAAGTTCGCCTTGAGGTTGGTGTCGGTCGCGCATCGTCGAGTGGGTGTGAACGCAATTGGAGCACATTTGCTTTGGTGCACACGCAGCTACTGAAACCGTTTAAGTTATGCGAAGCTCCAACAGCTCGTGTTCGTGCACTACAACTGCGACTTCGCGCCGAGACTATGAATCCACTCGCGGACCCAAGGCGAAGACCACGTGGATCGCTCGATCGAGGATGCGATGCATCCCGGCATGACCCAATTGCAGAGTGGTTCGACTCATCCAGTCTCTTGGGAGCCTCTACTCGGCGAGGACGGGCGCACGACCCACCCCTCCCAAATGAGATTCGTGGTTGACTCCATCCCAGTGGAAGAGATGTATGAGGCAACAGTAAACAATGCAATTGTTTTCCATTCCACTTTTAACCATGTATGTCCAAACACGAGAACAATGTTAACCTTACTTCTAATTGGCCACAGGAGGAAGAGCCTCCCAGTTAGGCGGAGTGGAACATCGGAGACACGCACACGGGAAGAGAAAGCGTGCTACCGACGCCGAGGATGACGACACTCTAGCGGGAGCTTTAGGCGGATTACAAAAGTTATCGGGCAGCCGAGTGGTAAGGAAAAGGAAAAGGCCGAATTGATGATGAGCCTATTGTCGGCGATGAGGCGACACGCAACACCTTCCGATAATGTGCGATACCTCGGTAGTAGCTCAATGATCTGCGCTGACTCTCTGGCGATGACGGGACGGAAGCGACCGGTACTCCCACCGCCCCGCCCACAATCACAATCACCGGCGGCAGGATTGCATCGAGGGTCTCGCCCGAGAGGTGACTCCCAGCAGCGGACCGCGATGGCGGGAAGGGCACGTCGCGTGGTGGGGGTGGGCGCGAGCGGACAACCACAGGATGGTGCTCAATCATGGTGTAGCAATGAGTCCTCCGACCATTTGGGCATTCCGATTGAGCATACCGGGTATAGTCAAATGCCGTATGGATGGGATCGAGGTGGGTGCGATTCTGAGACGAGTTATGATGGATTGAGCATCTCTTTGCCATTTGACTACAATGATCCATATGTCGATCCATACGCACGGCACTCATCCGCCAATGTCATGTACCTTCACGGTCAGAAACACGATACAGGAGTCTCATTACCAGCATTGGAAGTCCGCTGGCTACCACGAGACATGACACTGGGAGGAATACAAGCAACAACACGAGAGGAGGTACCACGAGATCATTGTCGACAACACGGAGGTGGAGTTTGCACGTGGCGCTTTACTACTCGTAGGTATGTGATGCAAACATACATTCATTTAATTGTCATATGCAAATATGTGAAGACTTGTTGTGTGTATCAATTTTATTACATTCTTAATAATTTTCATGTCAATATACATTAATTGTTTGAATTATGACTCCCAATCTTGAATTTGGTCAAAATCACGAAATTTCTTACTTCACGCATACCGAATTCCACAATTTTTAAAATTCCTCGAGCTTCAGTAACAACTCAAAATTTTATGGCAATATTATTCACATGTCAGAATCATGCTATTAAAATTTCAAATATTTATAACATGCTTTGTCTCATTTTTCATTCATTCTAAATTGCGGTGAGCGTTTCATTACGACAGTACCAGTGTTTCAATTTTTAAAAATTTACATGATTCAAAAAATCTGAAATTTTTATGACAATATTAATAATACGTCAGAACTCTCCACAAAAATTTCGAAATTTTCTCCATCTTTTGGACCAATTTTCAGGCTTGTCCATCTGGCGAAATTTCGCCATTTCTCGCGAGATCTCGCCAATTCTCGCGAAATTGAATTTCCGGTAGAAAAAACCGGATTCAAATTTTGAATTTGAATTTCGGACGAGATTTCTCGAAATTACGAATTTACGAAATTTCGTTTTCCGGGCGTGAACGGTATTTGATCCGAAACCGAAGACCAGGGAAGCAATCAAATCAAACGGTCTCCAGTAGACCATCTTGACTATTATTTTTTCTAATTATATATTTGCATAAATTATCGAAAATACACTGATATATAAGTACTTTTGAAGATGAATCTAATAATATAATTTCCATATAACAAAGTTAATTACTTTTATGAATATTTATTGTTAATGTTTTAAGAAGTTGATTGCACGCATGCTAAAACGATAAGTAGAAAAAGAATTAGCCGAGGGAGTACTTACCTTGTAACTAACCATTTTGCCAATCTATAACATATTAAAAGCTGACAATATGTGGTTAAAAGTTCTCAGAAAAAGAAATGTACTAGAAATTCTCATAGAAAGAAAACAATAGTCATTTATTTTGAGAACTCTAATTAATTACGATCATTTAATTAAGAACAACCATTAGATGTCTGTGATGGCCCTCCTTTTTACAAAAAAAGATCTCATATACATACAGTACTAGCCCCATGATCAGTGGCTAATAACATATTTGCAACATTGGTAATACATCCATACACCAAATTATACATATAACAACGGAAATTAATTATATAGTAAAGTCTTACAACCTAGAAAATATTGCAGCATAAATTCGAAAGCCTTGTGGTATGCCTAAACAAACTTTCAGACAACTGATAAGGTATAAACCCTAGAAAAATTTGTCAATATATTCCCCATAACCAGTGGCATGGTATGCATCGTCTGGAACTTCTTTTTCTTCATCACTAAACCAACAAAATAAGCAAAGTTGAGTACTTGTGTACTCAACAAGACTTGCAGTGTATCGCAAATATATAATAGATGCAGGTTATGTCAATGGAAAGGCTATGCAAGTTATTTTGCATAAAGCAAAGTTGAACAAGAATATAAAGTAGTAATTTGCAAACGAAATTTTTAAGAGCAAGTTTGACTGGTATATAAATAAAAAGTAAACATAACATAATTGTAATAACTCATAGTCCTCCATGATTGTGAAAATCGAATCGTTTTCTTGCCAATCTCTGCCATAAAATAACAATTTTCCTCTGCCAATCTCTGGCATAAAATCTAAAATAAAGACTTTTCAACAAATATTTCCAATTTAATCCTTTTTGAAAATATCAAAACTCTAACTATGTGATGACTTTACCAAGTGCCCATTACCACGGACGTGGCTTTTTGAAAAGTTTTATACTCTGCAAAGGTATACATCTATACCCACAAGACATGACCGACTCTTTTTGCAAAGCTATTAGCACACTTCCTTTGGTATGTCGCAGAGGGTCTGTAAGGCCCTCATTTTTGATAATAAATACCAATAATGGGTTCCCTGTGCATACAGTACTAGTCCCATGATCAGTGGTTAGCATGCACAGTTTATAAATTGAAATCACATCCATACACAATATTATTACATACGCTAAAGCGTCTTGAGATTACATAATATTATTACAAGCCAAAGACTTGAAACTTGCAGCGGAAACATTGTTTATCTTGTAGTATGCCCACAAACCCTTAGGCAACAGACAAGGTGAAAACCCTAGAAAATGTCATTGTTGAACTCCCCGTATCCTACGTTATCATAATTCTCATCGAGGAATTTTGCCTCATCACCTAAACAACAACGATAGCAAGATTGAGTACATTGTGTACTCAACAAGACTTGTAGTGTATCGCAAATGCAAGAATAATTAAAATGCAGGTTATAACAATGGAGAGGTCTCTACGGTTATTTTGCATTGGCAAATTAAAGCATATCCATATGATATATTGCAAATGAAATTTGTAAAAGAGCAACAATTGTAATAATAAAGTATTGACAAGGTATTAAACATTATAACGCTGTCTACCCGACTGGTTCAATCCACTTCCATGTCATCCCTTGACATGAAGTATATTTCAAAACACAATTTCCCACAAATCATTTTGAAAAATACTAAAACTTTAACTATGTGATGACGTTACCAAGTGCCTTTGACCGTAGGCGCGGCTAATTAATTAGATTTATACTCTGCAGAGGTGTATAGCTTTACCCATAAGAAACGATCTACCATTTTTGCCAGGCCAGTTGACATACTTTCTTTGGTGTGTCGGCATGGAGATCATAACATAACCGTTACATTACCTAAACCCAACTTTGCACCAGCCCAGTGACGTTAAGCCCTTGCTATGGTGGAAGAAACATAAATAAATGAAATATGACAGTACATCTCTGTCTTTAGAATAACAACATGAGCAGTATATCCCTGCAATAATGGTTTTTTCCCATAACAAGGCGTACACCATTGTACCAACATGCATCTACCCACACCAAGGTGTGGAAGCCCCTCACAAGCAAACCTAACCAGAATGCTTCTACTGTTAGTGTTATGCCCTTGAGGCAATCATTTAGATGATTGTAACATGACTATGTTTATGAATAATAATATGATTATTGGTCCAATGAATGTATATCATTGTATTGATCAACAAGTATGTGACTTGCTTATGAAGCTCTTTACTTAATGATGTAATTCGATAAATATTTCTGATCGGATATCATCGTATAGGACAACGATGAATAGATCAGCACATGTAGTGATCGATGATCATGCTTCATAGATCATGGGATATGGAGATATCATCTATACATTGTGGACGCATGTTGAAGAACATGGGTTAGATAGACCCGCAATGGGACACTACGAGAATGTTTCATTCTTATGTGTCATCGATGTATCTCATGCCTAGTAGATGTATGATCCTTAGACACGAGATTGTCATATTCCCTACATGTGTAATAGTTTTCCTTGGGGCTATCAAACACTACTTCCTAACCGGATAGTTATAAAGGTAGCTTTCATGTTTACTATGAAACGTGCGAGAGGAAATGTGATCAAGATGGAATTTGCCACTCCAATGAAACGGAGATATATGACAAGGCCACTCGTGTGATATGATTAAGGAAGTGCATGGCCATGCCGTGATTGAGAGTCAATCACAACTTATTAATATATCACGGATACGAGAGATGGATTGAATCATCAAAGGATGACATGCTTCTCGCCTTGAGATCAATCTTCATATACTTGGCAAAGGGATTATTACATGAGTACTTTTGATAGGTTCTGTCCGATTTGATCATAGTATGTTTGGGAGTTGGTATACTTTGCAAGAAGCCACTACCAACTATTGGATTGAAAAGGAGTTTTCCGAATCCATGTCCAAACGTATGTGAACCTGCAGGGTCACACATTTAATGGGCTGGGACGCATTAATTTGGATTGGATCCGTAATTAATGAACCTCGTGGGCTTAGCACGCTGATGGGCCCTAGTTTAGGGTTTCATCTTGTGGCTATATAAGGAGGGGAGGAGGGAGGGTGCAGGGTGTGCTTTCCCACGGTTTAAGAGTGATTCACTCGAAACCCTAGCCTACTTCTCTCGCTGCCCCTGCCGAGCGACCAGGTGCTTGCACACCGACGCACGGCGTTCCATCTCTGGACGTGTGGACTACTGCGGTGACGCTGTTGCGACTGCGGCGTGGGAGGACGATCCACGGCAAGGCGAGGACGATCCACTACATCGACGCAACGACTGCGGCGAGGACGATCCACTACATCGACGCGTGAAGGATTCCGCAACTGCGCGTCTAGTGGTAATCTTATCTATGATCCCCTTCTTGCGAGTAGCTTTCTGGTTTCGCGGTAGATTTTTTTTCTGTGCTAGCGTAGCATACCGCGTTCCTCTTCATCTACTATCTCCCGCCTTCCAATGTGCAAAGCTAGATCTAAGCAACTTAATTGATTAAGGCTGTCCCATACCAGCACTCGAGGTTATACGGTTTTCTTGGCTTGTAAGCAACCCATAGCTCGGTCCTTAATCCGACACGGGCGATACTTCTCCCTACACTACATGCAAATCCATCTACACAACCGGTTATTGCCAATAATCGCCCACATCAAAATCATAGTTTTATTTTGGGTTTTTAGTAAAAATACCAACAACCGACATCATGTTAATTATAACCAACCTTTTTAAATTCTCAAGAAGTAGTTTTGATTTGATCATCTACTTCGTTGCTAATTAAGCATGGCTAAGCATAATTAATAATCGCATATACCCAAGTTGACATTATGTATTGTCTAACCCTTTTCTATGGTTGTCAAGGTTCACATGTCCATACTTATCAAGAAAGTTCTATGAAATAACAGGTATGTCTACCAACGTCCTAGTATAGCATTTTTATGTAAAGTACGCTTGCATGCGTATTAGTTCTGCAAAGTATTGTGAAGTAATTATTTGAATTAATAGGAATAAAATGATCAAGTGTGTGCTTGCCTTGCTAATCATCTTCTGGTACGAAGTCTGGATAGCCTACGAGGTCATCGTCTACAAACTCAGGCTCGTCAAAGTCTACTCGTTGATCAATAGGAACATATACAATAAACAGAAAACCGAAATAAGGGCAAAAGGAAGACAGATAGAAAATCCAAATAAAAGCTTGTTTATAGAAATGGAGGTGATTATTATGAAGATTATGATTCATGTTTACGTGTTTATGCAGTCGTCTCATTCTTACTTATTATTACTTTTTGGACCAAGTTATATCAAGTGCTTCTTATCTCTTATTATTCATCTCATTTTTAATGAATTCAAGAAGCTGAAATTATGTATTTTCATATTTTTAATTTTGAATTCTAGAAGCTAAAATTATTTGGAGTAGAAGGATTAGTGATAGGACAAAACATTTAGTTGTTAATAGGATTTATATGCAAAGCAATATATCTATAGACTTTTGGAACTAAACATTTATTGCCATACTGCCTATTGCTAAACTATCATGAATACTTAACATATTGATTCATTAAATTGGTCTTTATATACTTGTTATTAGATGTATGTATGTATGTATGTATGTATGTATGTATGTATGTATGTATGTATGTATGTATGTATGTATGTATGTATGTATGTATGTATGTATGTATGTATGTATGTATGTATGTACTACATACATATGTTATTTGCACTAGAATATGGCCTATATGCATGAAACAGATTCAAACCATTACTTTCTAATTATTTCTACATAATCAACTCCTACTATCATCATGTCTTACAGAAATCAATTTTAATAAATTTTTAAAATTCTTTTCTACAAATTATTCATTATTGAATATTTAACACCTTGATGCTAATCTTTGACAGAAAAGACTTAAAACAAATTAGATTTTTGAATATTTTTTATATATTTGGGTTTCTGTCAGAATGAGGGTCACAACAAAACTAGTTTTACCAAAATCTAAGTTTATTTGTAAAATTTCTACATATAGCCTATTTTTATGCCTTCTCATTAAATTTGAATTTCAAATTTATAGAGAGCAGTTTTTCAAAATATTTTTGCATATTCTGGAAGTTCTTGATTTTATATGAATTTGTTTCATTCCATTTGGATTAAAAATGCGAAAGATATTCAAGTTTGAATCTTGACTGATATGAAAAATCAAGAAATTGCAAAAATACGCTTTCTAATTCAAAAACCATCTTTCTGATTTCCCGAGTTTCCTTCGACTTTTCTGATTTTTATAGCCATTGACAGGTCTGGCCCACACGTTAGCGACTCCGGTTTTCAGTTAAAATTTAACTCGTACATTTATATGATTCGGTCCCACATGGCATAGACACAAGTATTAAACCCGGTTTTTAATTAGCTTTTGATAGCCGATCCGACCGGTGGGTCCCCGTTGTCAGTGGCCCGAGCAGTTTGAATATCTCGCACCATCTGACAAGGGGGTCCCACCCGTCAGCGAAACAGAGACAGAGTGCGAGCTAAAGCTCGTCGCAAGCGAGGATCCGGTGGAGCTCCGGTCCGGCCAAGGGTACGGCTACCTTCAGGGCGATCTTGCACACATGAGGGTGGAACCTATCACTGTCGGCGACAAGCAGAACCACCTCGCCACCATAGCTATGCGGCGGCGGAAGAGGCGGCGAGCCGCGCCGACGATAGAAGGCTTCCCGGATGGAATCGATTCTAGTTCTAGCATCAAGGGGATCTAAGCAACCCATTTCGCCTATTCGGGACTACAAAGATCAGTAAGATGAGCTTACCACCGTTCGCCAGTTCTAGAGAAAAAGGGTGTGTAGTGGCGGCGAGGCTCTGGTCGATGGTTCCTAGAAACAACAGAGGGGTTTTGATCATCATGAATTACTGATTCTAACTTGGAACTAAATTTGAGAATGAGTGAAGGTACCGCCTCAAATCGAGATCGATCCCGATTCTAGGGTTCTTCGACCACAGAGAGGAAACAAAGAAATTGGCGTTGCTCGGTGGATGAAAGTGAACGAGAGGAGAGGGGAAATGAAGCGCATAGTTCTGCGATCACAGACCAGCTTTTATAGCCACGAGATTTGCTGTAGAAGAGCTCAATGCCTGGTATGAACATGACGGGGTTTTGCGGCACTCAAACAGGAGATGGTATGGGCAGCTTGCAGGAAATCCGGGTGTGGCAGTTGCGTGGCAAGGAGATGACGATGACGTGGTCTCGGGCGGCACGAAGCATAGGAGATGGCGGTTACAACATCGGCGATCTTTTTCTCGGGAGCTCCGGCCTGAGGAGGAGGAAGAAGATTCGGGCTGAGGTTGACAGGTGGGGTCACATAGGAGATCAGGCCCTCGTGGCAGAGAGAGGAGGAGAACTCCAAGTTCTACTACGATTTGGACTGATTTTGATTCAATGAATTGGTAACTTATCATGTTGGTAAACTAATGAAAATTTTACTGTGTATACTAGAGATAAGGTAGATTATACTGTAAAAATTTCAGGCTGAGATGATGTTTGTAGAATTTATAAAAATTCTGACAAGGCACTGTGCATAAAATTGTGCATTTTATTTCGATTTATTTGGGAGTTTATTTCTTATTAAAAATTTTTGAAACTTTTTAAAAAGTTTCTTATGACTATATTAGTCTCCTGTAAAAATTTTAGCTCTATATATTTCATATTTTATTTATTAAAATTCTGACATTGGTATTTTTAGATTTTCTATTTTTGAATTTCTAAATTCATCAAGTTCATTTATTATTTCCTAATATTTTTACTGTTGATAGGTATATCTGATAAGAAGATATCATAAAAATTTATAGCTAAAATGATGAAAGAATATTTTCATTTAATTCTAACATCTTCACTGTTTATAGTCAAGATTCATTAATTTGTCTTTCTTTTAATATTTAATTACATTGATATGAATTTTAAATTAAAATTTAGGGTTATGGAGATTTCTAAAGATTTTACAAAAAAATTCTCATTTTATTATTTTACATTTCTTTTCTTATTGCTTATCCAATACTTAAATGATTAATAAAAGGAATTCTCCTTTAGAACAATAATAAAAGAAAACCAAGAAAATCCAGAGAAAATTTAGAAAAAACTAGGAATAAGATAAATGAAATTTAATTAAATATTTTAATTGATTTCTTATTTTTATTAAGTTTCTTGGATGTTACAGGGTCATGACATATCCGTTACATTGCCTAGCCCTAACTTTGCACCAGCCTAATGATAATAAACCCATACTATGACGGCAAAAAATATTTGTACAATCACTGTACGTTGAATGGTTATAGACCCCACTGTCCCACTTTTCCCTATAGTATGGCGTACAACGTTGTATTGGCACGCGTTATTCTCAACACCTTGGTGAGGGCACCCCTTCGAGCAATCCGTCCCAGAAAACCTGTATTACTCCAGCCTTCTAATGTGCAAAGTTAAACCTAAGTAACTTATTAGGTTAAGGCTATCCCATACTAGCACTTGTGGTTGTACTGTTTTCTTGGCCTGATAACAACATAATAGTTCGGTCCTTAATCGATCCAGGTGAGAAAAACTCCCCCTATGTACGTGCAACTCCCATGCACATCCGGCATCTGCCATAACTCACCCACGTCAAATCATAGTTTTATTTTCCTTTTTACCAAAATATTAGCAACCCTTAAGTCATATATAACCTTTTTAATCATATCCAACCTTTTTAAATTATAAAGAACAACATGTTTCTTTATTCATTAATCTGTTGCTAACGCATGGCTAAGCAGGATGATACAGTAATCACATATACTCGTGTTGACATCATGTATGGTCTAACCTTAACTAGGGTTATCAAGGTTCACATGTCAATATTTATTAAGGAAATTCCATGAAATAACGGGTATATCTACCAGTATCGCAATATAGCAAATTTACTGAAAATACACGCATGCATAATAGTTTTGACAAAAACAACATAAACTAATTTAAATAATAGGATCAACATGATCAGAGGGGGTCCTTGTGTTGCTTAGTTGATTCGAGAATCGACTCAAGGTCAAAGTCGACAGTAGCAGATTCGGGTACATCGGTACCTACACGTAATTCAATATAAATCAATAACAATAAGAGGCAAAAAGAAGTCAAATAATATGTAACATCCTCGCATTCAAATAAAATTAGAATGAAAATCCAAAATTTAAATTGTGGTTAATTCTGATTTTCTGGCATTTTTTGGTTTTTCTTGGATTTTTGCCCTAAAGGATAACCTTTTTAATGTTGAATTAGTGAACTCCATTTCTACATTAAAAATCCATGTGAACTCATTTATTCATGAAAAGAAATGTGAAATAATGGAATTGGACTAAGAATAGTAAGATTGTTAGATTAAAATAAAATTTAAAGACATTATATTGAGCTGAAAATTTTATATTATCTTCTAAAAGTATATGACAATCACTATTAAGAATATAAAAAATAAATAATCAAGTTTGATGCCTTTAAAAATTAAAAGACTAAAAACTTGAAAATTCAAAAATTGCATTGTCAGAATTATTATAAATTAATATAAAATATATTAAATTTAAATTTTTACAGAAGAATACTAAAATCGTAAGAAGCCTCCATAAAAATTTCCAAAAATTATTGAAATTATTTTGACCCTCAAATAAATTAAAAATTAAAAGAAAAAATGAACAGTATAAATTGTTAGAATTTATATAAAATCTACAGACAATATTTCAACCTGAAAATTTTACAGGACAAGAAAACTTATGTACAATTTATACTAGAAAAATATCAAAAAATGTGGGACACGTTTAATAGAGCAATTAATGAACCAGAACCGACTTTGTCCACAAGCTTTGCTTCGAGTTCTTCCTTGCTGTCACTGACAGGTGGGTCCTTGCCACTATTTGTGCCCACATGTTAGCCGGTGCCCTTCTCCTTCTTCTTCCTCTACACACCGGAGCTATGTAGCCACTACCTTCCTCTGTTCCTTCTGCTAGCGCCGCAGTTTTGTGTCTCCTGAGGCCGCGCTGACGTCACCCACCTGCCACGGTGCTGCCCACCCTGCATTTGGCGCTGCCCTAGCCATGCAATGCCCTGTGAGAGCACTAGAAACTCGTTTTTTGCCGCCATTGAGTTCCCACAGTGAACGAGCTTTGCTACACTATTTCCTTGGCTATAAAAGCCGCCTAGAGTACGTCGTAGCACCGCACACCACATTCCCTCACTCATCTCAGCCAAGAAAGAGCCAAATCTCAACAACTGCCGCCATTGTCGGAGAGCTCCAAGCTCGAGTCGAAGTAAACATTTGGATGGTATATGATCTATTTTCAAATTTCTTCGTTCACTAGTTCCTAAGACCCCTAGTGATCATTTCCCCTCAGTTAATTTCAGCTCCCGCCGCCCTTCTTCTCCAAAGATGGCGCATGGTGATAGTCCAAACAGACCAATTTTCAACGTTGAATCGAGGTAAAATGGATTGTTATTGGTTCCTTGATGCTAAAATCGAGCCCAATTGAACCAAGCCACCTTCCTTCCACACCGTAGCCGACCGCCGCCGCCTTGCTCTAGCCTTCACTATCGTGGGCCGAGCGCCGATCGCCATTGCCCAAGCTGAGCCCACCTCTGGGAGCGGCATGCCACTGGTGCCCACTGCACTACCGGCCAAGCCCTAGTGGCGACGACTTGCCATCGGTGAGCTGAGCCGAAGCTCTCCCCTGCTCTCGATCTCTGACCGGTGAGCCACCGTGTTAGCCTCTCATGTGACACACACTAAATGACCCAAAGGACCCACATGTAAGTTTGGTGTGTTTAATTTAAATCCCACGAAAAAGAAAAGGTGCTTTCACAGTAGTGCATGAAAGCATATTTCCATTTTTGCCTATTTTTTCTAGACCGGTCAAATTCAAATGAGAATAACTTTTGCATCCTAACTCCAAATCCAACCAAACAAGTTTATAAAATTTGTGTAAATTCTCTGGGAAGGATTCAAATTTGAATTTAGTTAGAACTTAAAATATGCTCTATGTAGAAATTGTGCAAAATAACTTCAAAAATGATGAAATAAATGGTATGTTCCTGAGGTCATAATATTTCCAAATACATAAAAGTATTTAGATTTGGACTTAGATTGTATCAAATGCATTAATAGGTTAATTTCAATGCATTCAAAATTCAAATGTTTATAACTTGTGTAAATAATAAATTCCTATGTTTTGTAAAAATGTTAATCTTTCTGTTTATGCAAAAATGTTTAGGTATTGTGTTCTGTTTATTCATGAATATATCTTAGAAAGGATCATAGCAATATTTGAAATGTGAAATAATCATAACTACTGCAAATAGTCTCCAAAACCTTTGAAAATAGAACCTAAATCACTGAAAAATCATGAATATGTACTCGTGACAGTACCTTAAGCCTAGACCTTATGTGTATTAGTAAGTTCTTTTGTGCAATAAGCCCCTCGAGAAATGCTTTTGCAAAGAACACCATTAGACTGTCCTTAAACAAGTGTGTGCAGCCTGTAATTAAGTAATTAATGAAAGATTATTGCAAACTAGCTAGTCTGATTAACCTACTAGTACTGAATCAACTTTATAATTACTTCAACTGGGTGCATGTGCACATGCGTATATGTATGCAGGTAGGTACACTACTATAAAAGGACTCATATTAGATCCCTCATCACTGACGGTTTTCAAAAACCGTCTGTGATGGTTGATCATCAAACCATTTGTGATGGTTGATCATCACTAACGATTTTTTTCAAAAACAGTCAGTGATGAGTTCCATTGTCATCACAGACGGTTTTTGAGTAAAACTGTCAATGATAAGGGCCCTTATGACTTACGGTTTTACTCAAAAACCGTCTATGATGACATCATTCTCATCATAGACAGTTTTAGCCAAAAAAACCATCTGTGATGAGGCCCACATCAGAAACAGTTTTAACCAAAATCCGTTTGTGATGAGCTTTTCTTGGAGATAAGTACACAGAGCCCCGACCTTCTTAGTGTTTTTAGGGTTTCCCAAGTTATTTTTGAGATGGCTGCGATTGAAAAGCAATCCGGTGAAAAGTGACCGTGGATTTGGAAGTGTTATTGTAGATTCTTTTGTTCTAAGTGATCTAAGGTTAATAATTAGTTCTAATTTGCATTCTATTCAAGATCTAGCTTGGTAAAGAGGGAATAAAAGATGGTTTAGATCTACCTTGGTGTAGATCCATTTGTTCTTTGTGATCTAAAGTAGTAATTGATTCTAATTGCATTATACTCAAGATGTAGCTAGTTAGGTAAAGAGAGAATTGAAGATGCTAAGGTGATCTAAGGTTAATAATTGGTTCTAATTACATTATATTTAAGATCTAGCTTCGTAAAGAGGGAATTGAAGATGGTTTTGATCTAACTTAGTGTAGATCCATTTGTTATTTGTGATCTAAAGTAGTAATTGGTTCTAATTGCATTATCCTCAAGATGTAGCTAGCTATGTAAAGAGAGAATTGAAGATGCTAAGTTTAAATGTAGCTTATATACACACACACACACACCCATTTGTTCTTTGTGATCTAAGGAGCTATATAGGTCAATTGGCAAGTTTAAATGTAGCTTATATGTAGAATATTATAGATCTGTTTGTTCTTCAGATCTAGCATGGTTTATGATTTAGGGTAAGGTTTTAGCTAGTTAATTTGTGCTCCAATTTAAGAATATGTGCATGTGCACTCCTAGTGTACTTAATTCATTATTTAACACTTATTGTTATATACGTAGCGTAGATGGACTGAAGCTGGATGTACACTGAGAACCGTGTGATACCGAGTACATTAATGTCGTCTCCATTTTTAGAAGAGCTGCAGAGGAGGATATGTTGAACAAGGGGTGGAATTTATGCCCTATCTACGCATTGACCGCGAGAATCTAAGGATGTTTTGAAACTCAGCGTCGATCAAAGCACACTTGATTCTAAGGGGTTTCGAAAGGGGTATACATGTTGGACCAGTCACAGTGAAGAGCAGATTATACAGGAAGCAAGGAGTATTAACATCGTCGATGAAGTCAACGATACGCCGGATGATATCGATTGTGCTTTCGATGATGATAGGTTTCACGATAACAATCTGGATCAGATGTTATGCGATGCAGAAGGGAACCGTGATGAGCGAGAGTATCTTTGTTCTAGCAATGTAAGTCCAAATATGTCATCCGTGCTTGAACTGCTGAAATTAAAGGCAAACAACGGTTGGTTCGACAAGAGTTTCGCAGCGCTGTTAGGTCTATGAGCGGATATACTTCTGGAGGGAAACGAGTTGTCGATAAACCACCTACAAAGCCAAGAAGGTTCTTTGTCACTTGACAATGGAAGTAGAAAGAATACATGCGTGTCCGAACGATTGTATCCTCTACTGCAAAGAGTATGCAAACTCGCATGTACGTCCAGTGTGCAGCGTATCCTGGTACAAGCGAAAAGATAAATAAGATGATAACGACAAGGGCATCGATGTGAAGAAAGGAACTCCTAATAAGGCGGCGTGGTATCTGCCACTAATTCTCCATTTGAAGCGTTTATTTGCGAACCTAAATGAGGCAAAACTGCTTTGGTGGTACTTGGATGAGCGTAAGAACGATGGAATGCTAAGGCACCCTATTGATTTCACCTAGTGGAAAAACATCGATAGGAGGTTTCAAGAATTCGCTGTCGATCTGAGAAATATAAAGTTTGGATTGAATACAGATGGAATGAATCCTTTCGGTAACAGAGCATCCGTCATAGCATTTAGGCTGTGAATCTCTCTATCTAAAACCTTCCTCCTTGGTTGTCTATGAAGCGGAAGTACATTTTACTATCTATTCTTATCCAAGGCCCGAAGCAACCTGGGAACAATATTGATGTGTACATAGCACCATTGGTGGAAGATCTAAAAACATTATGGGCTCTTAGGATACAGGTATGGGATGCTCACAAACGAGAGTATTTCACTTTGCACTGCCTATTAATCTGCACCATAAATGATTATCCTACCCTTGCTAACCCTGTTGGGCCAGAGTACAAAAGGAGCCAAAGCCTGTACTCACTTCTTCGGTAATACCGAGAGTGTGTGGCTGAATCACTCGCACAAAACTATGTACATACGTCACCGTAGATTTCTTCGGATAAATCACCTATAACGCAAGATGAAGAAACAATTCGACGGAATGATCAAAGACGGTTCAGCTCGAAAGCCTTTAAGAGGGATAGATGTTCATGATATGGTTAAGAACTTGGATGTTGCGCTTGGAAAGGGATGTAAATCGAGGACCTGTGAGAAGGTCATGTGGTAGAAGAGATCAATATTTTGGGACCTACCTTATTAGGAGCACCTAGAAATTCAATACTGCATCGACATTATGCACGTAGAGAAGAATGTCTGTGATAGCATGATTGGTCTTTTACTGAACATTAAGGGCAAAACAAAGGACGGTATCAATGCACGGCTTGACTTGGTCGATATGGGTATTAGACCTGAGTTAGGACCGAAAGAGACCAATAAAGGCCGAACGTACTGCGAACCTTCTTGTTACACTCGGTCCAAGGCTGAGAGAACTAAAATGTGCCAGTGCTTGCATGATGTTAAAGTTCCATTCGGTTACTCCTCCAACATGAAGAGACTTGTTTCTATGCAAGATTTGAACTTAACTAGTATGAAGTCTCATGATTTCCATATGCTTATGACACAAATGCTCCCTGTTGCAATTAGAAGTATTTTACCGAGTAAGGTCCAAGAGACAATCACAAGGCTATGTTATTTCATTAACACAATTGCTCAAAAAGTCATCAATCCTGAAGGACTAGATGCTATGCAGGCTGAGGTGGTGATAACTCTATGTAATCTTAAGATGTATTTTCCTCCATCATTTTTCGATATCATGGTTCATCTCATTGTTCACCTTGTGAGGGAGATAAAGATGTGCGGGCATGTGTTCCTATGTAGCATGTACCCGTTCGAGAGATACATGGGAATTCTCAAGTCTTACGTACGGAATCGATCTCGACTGGAGGGTAGCATTATCGAAGGTTATGCAACCGAAGAGGTCGTCGAATTTTGCGTGGATTACATGGCTCAGGTCGAACCGATAGGTATGCCTTGATCCTGCCATGAGGGGAGGCTCCAGGGTATCGAGACCATTGGAGGAAAGAAATCATGCCTAATCCAGCTACGTGTGCTAAAGCCCATTTCACGGTTTTGCAACACATAGCGGTAGTGTCCCCGTATATCGACGAGCACTAGAACTGTCTATGGCAATAGAATCCATTGTGGTAGGAGTCCTGGATCATCAGACAGCATAACCTTCAATTCAACAGATGGTTGAAGGAGTGACAACCCATCACTGCAAACTTGTCAGGTGATACGCTGACATAGTTGGAAAAAGGGCCAACATTTACAGTTGTAACATGGAAAGGATACGACTTAAATGGCTACACATTTTACACGAGAGATCTGTACATGAAGAGTACAAACCAGAACAGCGGTATTCACATAGATGCGCTCAATACCACTGAGTCGACGAGGAGCTCCTACTATGGATTCATTGAGGAAATGTGGGAGCTCGACTACATGCTATTCAAGATCTCCTTATTTCGGTGCCGTTGGGTTCACTTGCAGCACGTAAAGGTTGACAAGTACGGCGTCACTACTATGGACCTCGAACATGTCGCATACCAAGATAAACCATTTGTACTCGCTAACCAAGTTGTTCAAGTCTTCTATCTAACTGACTCATCCAACAAGAAGCGCCACGTAGTTCTTCAGGGAAAAAGGAGGATTGTCGGAGTTGAGAATGTAGTAGATGAAGAAGAATACAATCAGTTTGACGAGTTATCTCCTATCGGTAATAGCATAACGGTCCAGGAAGAACAACCTAAGGAAGTTAGCTACACACGTGTCGATCATCGTAAAGGGCTAATTTTTATACAAAAGAATAAGCAAGTGGAGTTATGATGAGGTCGTCATATTTATTTGTCAGGTCTAAAAATAAATCTATGCTTTTGATTTTGATTTGTGCTTAGTTTTCACAATTGGGCTCATGTAGCTCATGTATGTGTGGACATTTTGATTTGTGCTTAGTTTTCACAATTGGGCAGATGTAGCTCACCTGCACACACTTGTCAGAAGTCTGAACATCCCTGTCAAATTATAAGTTTACAATGTTGTCCATGCTTTTTTTTCTGCTCAAAACAAGGCTAAAAGAATGTGCTAAGATAGAATAAGAGAAATCGTATCTCTGGGGCTCTTATTTAGTCACTTGAGCAGCTAAATAATAATTAATAAAAGAATTCCCTGCCAAAAATATGTTTCTGAAAGAGGTCTCTGAGCCAACAATATTTCTTAATGAATACAATATGGACTATCACTTTCTCTAATTCTCTGATTGCTCCTTTTTTCTTCTTCCAATTTCTTTTAAGGAATCCTGATCAAATAAAGGCCTTATAAGCGAAGGCACCTTTCTCTGTATGGAAAAAGGAAGGAAATGCTGCTTCGGCTTCCGTTTCTAGCTCTGCTTGAGCTGCTTCGTCTCGTTCTCTTTATGTGGATGTCGGTGAGTCAGATCTCTTCTCTCACTTTCGGAGCACAGTTGGTCCTCAATTTGAAACCGACAAAGGTGACTTCTTCCTAGCACTAAGCCAATGTCTAATCTAAAAATAAATTCAAAAAACAATTGCTATCTCAGACTCTTAGACGGTTCTATATTAGAACCGTTTATGATATCTATGTATCTCAGACGATTCTATATTAGAACCGTCTGAGATACATCGATATCACAGACGGTTCTATGTTCGAATCGTCTAAGATAACTTAAGTATATACATTCCTAGCTATGGTTAGAGTCGACAACCACTTCTCCCGACGCCACCATTCTTCTCCCCCATGCCTCTGCCCTCCACGTCGTTCGCCTCACCTACACCTCTGCCATGCTCCACTGCTCCCCGCGCATCTACCCCCTACGGCCGGTGACATTGTCCGCCTCACCCACGCCCTCACCGTAAATACCTACCCCAGGCCAACATCCTCTATTCTTCCCTAGGTCGGTGTCCTCGACTCCTTCCCTGGGCCAACTACCACCATCGACACCTCCCCCAGGCCAGCTGCCACCATCGACTCCTCCCCTAGGTCGCCATCCTTGACTCCTCCCCCAGGCCGGTGTCCTCGGCTCTTCCCCAAGATAGCCGATCTCAAGGTAGCAGATCTCAAGGTAATTTCCCTTGGCAAGGCTAAAATAGTTCACTATGTAGTAGCAAAAGGGGCTAGATTAATACAAGAGGTTCTCTTTTTTTGGCTTAGCAGAATTGGGATTATTTTGGTTAGTCTTCCACAGAGAATTCCTGGAGGCGTTATTTATAGTACATATCAAAGTGGCACACTCTAAACACCTAAATGAACGATGCATGACAGGGACGAATGCTCAGAGAACCCTAGCTTAACCAACCGTATCACTGATGCCCATATTGGTTACCTCAGGAGTCGTCAATATACAAAAATGTCATGAAATTTGTTAACTTTATTCAAAAGGGACCTTACCCAGAATTTTACTAAAGTTATTTTTTCAAATAATAATGTCTTGGTTGAGCAGCATAAATTTCTAGGTTTCTTACTTCTCCTTAGCAGTTGGCAGTGAAAACCTACATGATATGATGTTAATCTATCAATTGCTTTTGTTGAATGTGACATAACATATTCTCAAAACAATTATGGCCGGCACAATAATGATTTTTGGGAAATAATTGTGTATCCACGAGTTTCTAGTGCTAACATGTTGCTTTTTCTTGATAATAGCTTGTTTTTGTTTGCGAGGGAATAATTGTTGGATTTGGTGGTCTATGCCCAATATATTGTATGCACCTTCTCACTTTAAACTAAGCTACTGATATTTGTAAGTTTACTAGTAATTAATTGTTGATGCATCCCATTTCATGTAGCATTATGACATTAATTTTAGGAAAATCTGACATTGTGAGTCATTGTGATGCAACCCAAGACACTGTACAAGTTTTTAGAAACCACATTGTGAGGCATAGTCTTGTATCCTTCAAAATTCTTCACATTCTTTTTAATATTCTTCACATTCCTCATATTCTTTGCCAGCCTATTTGCATTGACCATGGATAGCGTAGTGTTTAGCATTTGGCAGACACCATCTTCGGATCATTCTTGCCTCTAGTGCAAAATTCTAAGCATGTTTAATTTCTTCTTCTTTAGAAGATACCAGTCACTTTACTGCCTAGAAATATTTATACAAGCTGAACACAAGCAATACTGTTCAATTCAAGATTTTCTTACTCTTGTTGTGCACTGCACAATGTCTCAGGTAAAGAAGCTATATTTCCCAAAGTGCAAAAGTTGGATGCCAAAGAGTGGCAATTCCAGGGGACTTTGCTTCATTTTTAAAATTAAAAATATCATCTAGTATTACTATGATGCCAATAGAGAGACATATGTCAATACTTTGATCTCCTAATTTACTCTCCAATCTGTGTGTGGTCCACATTACCTTACAATCGCTAACACTATATTGAGTTATAGAATTATAGTCTGCATGCAGTTAATTACATGCATGTAGAATTTACCCTTGTCAGCTAAAACATGATATGGTAATATGGTATTGAATTCCACTTTAGCGAAAGACCACTAACTAATGTGGATTCTACGTTTGCCACAACATACAAATCCTCATTGGTGCAAAGAAGACCAATGTCATGGAGGTTTGTCAATCTTGCAATAATTGTTTTCACTTATCAATTTATATACATGCAAGACTTTACTCTTCCCATCAACAAGCATGGAAATAATCTGACTCTGAGTTGGAATAGGCTGACCTGCTACGAATTTGAGAACAACTCATAAAACCAAAAGGCGAATGCCACTCAGCCTCACCTGATGAGTTGTGAATTTTTTAGTTATCACTTTGGTTAATTTGTGAATCTTGTGCTGTGAATTTGTAAGTTGTAGTTATAGATTCAATTAGTTAATATATATAAGTTCATTTCTAATATAGATGCGTTGTATGTAGTGTGTACACTGCTACAGAACAGGCAATCTTTGCCGGCATATCACTGCCGGTTAGGACCAAGCCGGTAGTGATAACATATCTCTGCCGGTTCGAAACTTAAGTTGGGGGGAGACCTTATCACTGTCGGTTCAAGCAACCATCCGGAAGTAAAAAGCAAGATATCACTGCCGGTTTGAGACAACAACCGGCAATGATATATCTCTGCCGGGTCGTCCTTAAACCGGCAGTGGTACTTGACTTTTCACTGCCGGTTTGAGACTAGAACCGACAGAGATATTATTTTCCCGCGCAATATGATTTTCCCGCGCAGTCCGAGCTTATCACTGCCGGTTCTGCGCAGAACCGACAGTGTAAGTCGTTTATATAACTGAGACCCTTGCCTCCCGATCGATCGAGCAAAGACAGAGAGGCTCTCTGTCTTTGCTCGATTTGTAGATTGCGACGATTTGCTGCTGAAAAATTTATTAAAATTCATATTGTACTTCTTTTTGAGGTTAGTAATTTTATCTCTATTTTTGTAAATAATAAAAAATTGCCACATGGATATTTACATAATGAAAAAAGGTTCATGTATTTTCAAATTTTGAAATAATAAAAACTTGTTAGATGGATATTTACCTAATGAAAAAATGTTCATGTATTTTAATGTACTCAAAGTATATCCTAAGTATTTACAATTTTTTTCAAAATTTTAAATAATAAGAAATTGTAAGATGGATATTAACGCAATGAAAAAAGATTGATATATTTTAATATAGTCCAAATATATCCTAACTATTTACAATTATTTTCATTTTTTACAATACTAAAAAATTGCTACATGGATATTTACATAACGGAAAAAGGTTGATGTATTTTAATATAGTCAAAATTGCTACATAGGTTTTTAAATCTAATCGTTTACAATTATTTGTTATTTGCAATTATATGCTTATGTAATGTTTGATTTAATTAATTGTAGATGGACCGAAGGTGGATGTATGACACGGACCGTTGCGGGGCAGAGTTTTTCAATGGTGTGAGTTATTTTCTAAACGTGGCTGCGGCGCACAAGTCAAAGAATCTGGCGGACTACATGTGTTGTCCATGCGTTGATTGCAAAAATCAGAAGCTGTTTTCTACCATAGAGTCGATACGTGCACACTTGCTTCGAAGAGGTTTCAAGACTGGCTATACCTGTTGGACCAAGCACGGCGAAGATGAGATTGTACATGAAGGGCAACACATTACTAAATATGACGGGGTCAACGATATGACGACAGTTGAAGATACGTTTGTCGATAGCCACGACGACGATCTGGATCAAATGTTGCGTGATGGGGAGGGAGACTTCACGCGTGAAAGAGAGTTTCAAAAGTTCCAACATATGGTACAGGACTCTACAACACCATTGTACCTAGGCTGCAAAGAGGAGCACAAAAAATTGCAGACCGTGCTTACACTACTGCAGTTGAAGGCAAGCAATGATTGGTCCGATAAGAGCTTCACTGAGCTGTTATGTCTCTTGGGGGATTTGTTTCCAGAGGATAACGTGTTGCCTACAAGTACGTACCAGGCCAAGCAGGTTGTCTGCCCATTGGGACTGGAAGTACAAAGGATACACGCATGTCCAAACGATTGCATGTTGTATCGCAATGAGTTTGCGGACTTGGATGGCAGTGATGTTTGCAAAGCAAAGCGGTATAAGGGCAACGATGATGACATCGATAATGACGATGTCGGGGTGAAGCGTAAGAAGATGAGATCCTCCCATAAGGTGGTGTGGTATTTTCCTATAATTCCCCATCTGAATCGATTGTTTGCGAACAAAAGGCATGCCCAATTGTTGGATGGCACGCCGAAAAGCGTAAGAAGGATAGAATGCTCAGACACCCTGCTGACTCTATGCAATGGAGGAACATCGACAGAAAATATAAGAAGCACTTCGCATATGATATGAGGAATATAAGGTTCGGGTTGAGTACGGATGGGATGAATCCTTTCGGCAACATGAGTAGCCGTCATAGCACTTGGTCGATAACTCTATGTATCTACAACCTTCCTCCTTAGCTTTGTATGAAGCGGAAGTACATTATGATGCCACTACTGATCCAAGGGCCCAAGCAACTTGGCAACGATATCGATGTGTACCTCAAACCATTGGTTGTGGATCTTCTAATCTTGTGGAACGATAGAGTACGGGTATGAGATGAGTATAAAAGAGAGAGCTTTATCCTACGCGCATTGTTGTTCGTAACTATCAATGATTACCCTGCCCTTGCTAACCTGTCGGGTCAGACGACAAAAGGCTTCAATGGATGCGTCCAGTGCTTAGATGGTACAGCTAGTCGGTGGCTGAAGAACTGTCGAAAAATGTCTTACATGCGGCATCGTAGGTTCCTCCGCAAGGATCACCCATACCGCAATAATAAGAGAGCTTTTGACGGGACAAAGGAGACTGCTTTAGCTCCGAAGAATCACACTGGGAGAGAGATATTTGCGGCTGTAAAGGATTTTAAAATTATTCACGGAAAGGGAGCAGGCAGTACATCTATCCCGAGTTCCCGTGATAAGGCTCCTTTGTGGAAAAAGTGTATTTAAGATGCTAGCAGGATTTTTGTCTTGGACTCTAGGAGAAAACAAACTAATCTGTACCAAGACCTTTGGGACATGCTGAACAGGTAAACTCGATCGTTGCGTTATTACTCTAGCAAAATTCCATTCTATTGCATTTAAGTTTAATTACTATTCAAAATCATTCACAGGGCTTTCGCACGGTACTGCAAGAAAAGTGTTCGCAATCGTCCATACAGGAAAAATTTTGAAATAATAAATGACTTTCCATACATGAGGCAGGACCCCGGAAACAATTTATATGCATACTATGTATGTACAAATATGCATTCAATTGTCACGGAGAGTGTCGACTATAACGAAGCCATGGTACGTAATTACACATTGATGCCTTTTTTCATTTAACAAATATCATCATTAATTAACTTCCTTTTTTCTTCAAAAACAGCGCTCCAAACTGAGAACCAATAAGTTATTGCTGACAGAAATTATAGCAATTCAAGAACAGATCGCCGGATTCATTCATGATGAGATCATCAATCCAAACGGCGAGTTCCACGAGTAGCCTCATCGCCCTCATTCCTTCGACCTAGACGCGTGACATGTCTACTTCAACTCTTCGTACTGTAGTCCTTGCAGAATCAAAGCGAATGGGATGAGATGTAGTCGAGCTACATTAATTGTAAACAAATCATTGTAAAAACAAAATATTGTGATGCTTAATTTAATATGTATGAATTATGATTTTAACGATGCTTTATATACTACATATGGACACTGTATAAACAATTGTATAAAAATATATATATTGCACAAAAAATATGCAAGCTTGCCTTTATCGGTTCTTGGAAAAGCTGGCGTTGATATATATATATCTTTGTCGGATTATGGTACAACCGGCGGTGATAGTTCGATATCCTTGCCAGTTTATGTATACCGGCAGTGATAATGATCATCACTGCCGGATTTTGGTTTGATCCGCGATGATAGTTCAATATCACTGCCGGTTGTAGGTAGAATCGGCACCGATAATCCTTATCACTGTCGGATTTTGGTTTGATCCGCGGTGATAGTCCAATATCACTACCGATTGTAGATAGAACCGGCGGTGATAATCCTTATCACCGCCGGTTCTCGAGCCAGCAGTGATAATCCCGAGTATCACTGCCGACCAATCACTGCCGGCGCCAATGACCGGCAGTGATAGGGTTTTGGAACCGGCAGTGATGTGTTATTCTGTAGTAGTGGTAATATGTAATTTGAGTTGATTTTTAAAATGTATGTCATAATAATATGTTTATGATATAAACTCTGTAATATGTTTTGTTTTAGAGGGTATGGCTAGTATTTTCTGAGGCTAGCTAATAAAATTAAAAAATATTCAACAATACAAACCATCATCACAGACGGTTCTTAGTTAGAACTGTCTAAGATGTAGAAATATCACATACGATTCTAACTACGAACCGTTTGTGATGATTGGCTATCACAGACGGTTCTAACTACAAACAGTCTGTGATGGCACATCATCAGAGACGGTTCTAGGCTAGAACCGACTATGATATTCGCTCATCACAGACGGTTTGTAGATATAACTGTCTCTGATGTTAATTTTCACTGACGGTTCGAAAATCATTTGTAATGTACCTTTCTTATCATTGATACATGTTTATAAGCGGTTCATAAAATCATTTATGATAACGTTTTTAGACTGTCTGTAACGAGTTACTCATTCTAGATCGATCGAGCTCAAACAAAAGACAATCTATCCTTGAATGCATGCATACCTATGTCTACAGGCCACCTAAGTTGTACTCTTGTACGCGCATCTACGCCTGCATGTAGTCGATATCGATCATCGAACCCTGTTAATAATTAGAGTTGTTTTATGTACGCTAAATTTAATATGTATCGTTGATTTTTTTTCGTTTTAATGAATTAGATTAATATTTATTTATATTTTTTATATAGTAATACTTTTCAATTTAATGAATTATACTAATATTTATTTATACTTTTTCGGTAGTAGAGTAATAGGTCTATCTTTAATAAATCAATAGTTAGATATGATTTTTACTGGTTAATATATACTGCTAGTATAATACGCTAAAAATTTCTAAATATAGTACGTATGGAATTAGGCCGGGGTGACACTGGCCCCTGGGCCCAGAACAAATAATAGTGAAAAAATATTGTATAGTCTCTATTTAGGCTCGAGGGGCCCAGCTGGCCCAGACTCAATTTGCTTGACTAGAGCATCTCCGCACCGGGTGTTCTCGGCCATGCTCGTAGCTCACGTTGCGCTCTCCCGCAGTCCCGCCCGACGCCCGATATGAGCTCGCGCCGTCGCCGGTCGCTGCCCTTGCCCCTAGATCTGGCCGTCCGTCGCTCCCGCTCCCGCCCCCGCCGGTCGGCCTCCGCTTCTGCTCCGGCCCCGCAGCCGCAGATCCTCAAGATCGGCAAATCCCACAAGGCCACGAGCGCCGCAGCCGCTCGCCGCGCCGATTCTGCCCGCCCCCCGTGCAGTGCCGTGACCACGACCCACCCTGCCCCCACGCTGCCCGCCTGTTGCTCGCCGGACGGTCGCAGTCGCAACTCCGCAAGGCGCAAGCTCTGACTCTGCTGCTCTGGTGTGGTGAACTGGTGATTAAATGATTGGTGAAGCTCTAGTGACTCTGGGCTAAACTCTGAATTCTAAAGTTTAATCTGTGGTACTTAGTGTAGTGATTGAATGATTGGTGAAAATTGAAAAGCAACATGTCTAAGCTCTGGTGATTGGTGAAATCGTGAAAAACAACATGTTAGACTCTAAACTCTTTCAAGTTTTCAACCTGTGTCAGTGTGTTGAGTAGTATAGCCATGTCTAAACTTCATTGTTCTTAGATCTTAGTTCTCACTGCGTAGATTAGGACCATTAGGTCGAAATTTTTCCCTAAAAAGGTTCTTGCCGTTGCTATTATATATGATAGAGGAAAACAAAATATGTGTTAGCTGGCTAGCTACTGATTCCGGAAAGTAGACGTACATTATGCTTTCCTATTGCTCATATCTAATGTAATTTGCCTTAATAGTTACATTCGCAGTTTTATGTGCTAATTTACATGTGCAATTTCATGTTTTACAGGTTCAGGTTCTTGTTCTATTGTTAATGAAAATATGATAGTCTTGGATGCACCAAAACTTCTTTAATTAGGTATTATCTTTTCTACCACTCCACTACACTATATTGTTTTGATATATTTTTCTATTTTATTGAAATATTAAGTATGGAATTCAAATTTATTTTTAATTATGTATTTGTACTGTACTTTTGTTTTATTTAAATATTTATAGTCTTTAACAACCATAATAATCACTTATTTTCGATTCGATACGTAAAAATAATCCTGCCTACCTTAGAGGCTACGTACATATATGCACAGAACGACGCACGGACGAGAGTAGTAGTGTAGTACTGATGAGGTAGTGCGTGCATGGGCTAGTTTCCAGTACGAGAGAACGGGCGCTACGTGACACTCCAGTGGCAGCGTGGCACACCGTGTCTTTGCCGTCAGGTCTGAAAACGGATAATAATTTTTATTCGATTCAGACAATATTTAAATACCGACTCTATCAGTTGGGATAATTATCAGATAATATTAGATCAAAACTAAATACGAATTTTTCTGTCAGATACAAATACAGATTACATACCTCACCATCCGTCGAATGTGAATATATATGTATCCAAATTATCCGGATATTCATGCGTGTGGGCTGGACCAAGGCTACTTTTTGGCCCAAAAAAGTTTAGAATTTCAAAATCATTTCCTAATTTGATTAATCCAGAAATCAAGTTTTAAATTTTTAAAATTGGCAAACCAGCTCCAAAAGTTATGATTTTTTTGGGACATTCCTGACACTGTCTAGAATTTAACAAAATTATTTTCAAGATCTTTCCAGCTTTTACATTTTCTCAAAAATTCATACACGGCTGTCGTTAATAGGAAAATATTTGGAGAAAAACTCGTGAATGCATAATTTATTATTTTAAACACAATTCAACAGAGAATGCAAATCTTGTCGTTACATGCTCATCATGAATCTTTGGATCAAATAAACTAGTTATGGTTTTTGTTCATTTTGTACATACAATTTAAAGGGTTTTCATGTATGTTCTGACAACTATTCGTGATAGTATTCGATTCGATTTGTATTCACTTCGTATTTATATTCGAATTATTCGTATTCGTATCTATATCTAGAGAAAAATACGAAGATAAATACGGTAAAACCATCACGTGTCCATGTTTGATCCGTTGTCACCTCAGTTGCCATGCATGGCATCGCGCCACGGGCGTCATCCGGGACGGCACGGCCACGCGCACTGGGAATGCCGGCTGAAACCCTGTATGATTTGATGGATGATCGCAACAAGGGAGGCGCGCGCGGCCGGCCGATCCCCCGGGGAGGGGGGACCTACTCGCGAGTCACGAGACGGCAACCTTGATGAATTGCCGTGCATGCATCAGATCATGCATGTGCGGTTGCGTGCGCGCTTGCTTGCATGCATGCTTCAAGGGCAGACAGCGGTTGGGCAACGGATCTCGGAAATTTTGGGAGTCTATATGATGCTCTGCTTAACGGTTTAGGATAGGATCTAACGTCCCAATTTTTGATAAATAAATATTAATAATTGGTACCATGTGCTTTTCGTACGAGTCTCATGATCAGTGACTAGCACGCACAATTACAAATTGATATCACAGTCATACACAAACTTTATTATCACAGCGGAAGCAAAGTACATAATATTTTTGTAACACCAAAAGTAAAACTTTTCAGTGGAGACACATTTCTTGTAGTATGCCTTTAACCCATTATCCCCACAGGCAACTGACAAGGAGAACCCTAATAAAATTCATCATTCATATCCCCGAATCCTGCGTCATAATATGTATCGTCGGGGTATTCTGGTTCTTCACCTAAAAACATCAACATAGGCAAGTTGAGTACTTACGTACTTGCAAGACTTTTAGCAAAACCTAAATTTACATGAAAGCCAATTCAAAGGGAAGGTTTATGGTTGTTTTGCATAAAGCTAATTTGAAATGTAAATACTGAATAGTAGATTGCAAAACGGAATTTAAGTAAAAGCAATTTAATATGGAAAGTAACAGAACCTAAGCATAAATAAATCACATGTACCTGGGTATCACAACCATATCCGCGATCCATTTCCACTGACACACAGTAGAAATTACCGACACACGGTACAAACCAGATTTTATGAAAATAAAAATAGCTAACCATGTGATGACTTTACCAAATGCCCATTACCGCGGGCGTGGCTAATCGATTAGTTTTATTCTCTGCAGAGATGTACAGCTTTACACACAGGAAATGATCAACCCCTTTTGCCAAGCCAGCAACACACTTCCTTTGGTGTGTCGGCAAGGAGATCATAGCATAACCATTACATTACTTAAGCCCAACTTTGCACCAGTCCGGTGATGGACCCATATTATGGCAGTAGAAGATGTGTGACTAGTTCGACAAGTGGTGACACACACCAAATTATCCCTACTTCTACCTACGGCGGCAGAAGATAGGTGACTAGTACGACAAATGATGACACACATCAAATTGTCTCACTTCTTCACATAGCATGGCGTACACACCGCTTCAGCCTACCAATGTGTAAAGCTAGTTTTTAGTAATTTAATATGTTAAGACTGTCCCATACCAGTACTTGTGGTTGTACGCATTTCTTGGCCTGAAAACAACCCATAATTCGGTCCTTAATCTGATACGGGCAATAGTCTCCCCCTACACTACGTACAAGTCCCTTGTACATGCGGCTATTGCTAATAATTGCCCGTATCAAAATTATAATTTTCATTTTTAACCAAAATACCAATCATAAAGAAAGGTCATTCCCAATAAATGTCATATCCAATATTTTTAATCATGTCAAGGTTTTATGTTTCTTTAAGCATGGCTAAACATGACACTAGGTGTGAGTAACCCAAATTGACATCAAATATTTTCTATGTTATTCTAGGGTTATCAAGGTTCACAAATCCATACTTATCAAGGAAGCTCTATAAAACTACAGGTACAATTACCAATACCCACAAAATAGCATAATTTAATAAAAGTAACGTATGCAGTAAAACACTTAATGAAAACATTTATAAAACTGGGATCAATATGATCAAAGGGGATTCTTTCCTTGTTGATTATTCTCGTAGTCGAATTCTTGATCGTCGTCGACTACTCCGGATTCGTCGGGTTCTACACGTCGTATAATAATTGCATAACAAATAATAAATTTCAATAAGGCCAAAAAGAAATCATATGGAAAAATTCAAATGAAAAAATTTCATAAATCAGGGATAGTTGCATGGATCATTTATTCCTATTTTAAAATTTTAAAGGATTGAATTTATTTGGACTAATATTGAATTGCTTTACTAATGATTTATTAACTCAAACTTTTCTTGTAACAAACCCTAAGTATTTTTATATATTCAGGTTCTTAAGATCACCAGGAGAATAACAAAATTTTGTTTACTCAATTTGGAGGTTATTTGCAAAAATTTTATGAATAGCATATTTTATACCCTTTCTTTAATTTTAAATTTAAAATTCAAACAGAGATCATTTTCAAAATATTTCTACATATTCTGAATCTACATGATTTTAGATGAATTTATAAATTTATTTCATTAAATTTGGATAGATAGTTCAAAAGATATTCAAGTTTGAATGTTTAGGGTTTGTCAAAATACAGAAAACCGCTTTCCATTTTTGGCTGTGCCAGGCCGAGGCGCTGGCAAGCCGAGTCCAGACGGCAGTGAGAGGCGTGCGCGAGTGAGACTGATGCGTGGGCCCGCGTGGACAGCGTGGCGCGAGCGGCTGACGCGAGGGACCCGCTCGGCAACGACTGGCTAACGGGACCCAACTGTTGGCGACCCGTAGCAGAGCAAACGTGGTCGAAGCTCGCCGGCGGCGAAGCGTCGCCGGAGGAGTGGAATGGGTTCCACCTTAAGCATCAGCTTGCTTGCGCGCATACAGGGGTGGTGCTACTTCGGCCGGAGGTGGCCGGAGTTGGTCTGTCACCGTGAGGGGGCGACGGCGGACATGGCCGGTGGCGAAACTGTGAAACTAAGGCTTCCCGAGTTTGAAGGTCGCCATGGTGAGCATCAGCGAGTCTCAAGGAGTCGATTTTTGGCTTTCATTCGAAGAAATAGGTATCGGAGAGGGGTTCTCACCGTACGCAGGGTGGCGGCGGACGGAGAAGCTAGGTGCGGTGATTCGCCAGGGAAGAAGAGGTCAAATTGGGGTCGCGGACAGTGTCTAGGGGTTATGAGGAAGCTTCGGTTGTGATGATTCGGGAAATGGTTCGGCGGAGGGCTAGTTTGGGTGTTTTCCTGTAACATCCCGAAAAATTTAAAGATATGAAAAATGAAAAGTTTGAAATTTAAAAATAGAATTGAATAAAAATTTCAATTGGAATCAAGATTTTGATTTTAAATAATATCTTTTCCTCTTTTCTTGCATTCTAATCTTAAAAGAAAAGAGATATTTCAATATTAAAACTATTTCTTCCAAAACAAAAAATATATAAAAATGAATTTGAGATGTAATATTTAATTTGGATTTTAATTTCCTGCGTTTTCTGAATTATTGATTTTCCTAGAGTTTTGTTCTAAAAGAAAAGTTATATATGTTGAAACAGTAAATGGTAAAAGTAAAAAGATAAAAATCCAAAACCAATAAAATTTGTAAAAATCTCATATAAATCCCAAATCTATCCAGGATCCTGATTATGCAACTTGCACTGATCTGGATCAAAAAAATAAATTAAAAAGACAAAAGTAATCATGAGGAGATAAACAAAATCTGAACATATAAGATTTCTTCAGAAGATATCTGACCTTAACTTGGGTTAAAATTTTAAAAATGCCGACATATTAACCCTACCCATCCCTGTTAAAAATATCAAGAATTTGTCTCTACATTTGATAATTTTAGAAATTCAAAAACAGACAATCAGAAAAGCTAAAAATTGCAATGACAGAATTATTAAAATTAAAATATCAAATATAAAAATCTGTAAATTTGACATAATATAAATACTATCATTTTAAATCATCATAAAAATTTTCAAAAAATAATAACCTTATTTTTATCCTTAATTAAATAAAAATCAGAATAAACAGAAAATGAAAATTATGCATTGTCAGATTTTTATCAATATTTATATCAAGAATTTTTATCTAAAAATTTTAATGGACTCTTAAATATTTCTTGCAGACCTAGGTAAAAACTTTGAAAAATAGTCCAACCGAAATATTAACTCTGATCAGAAGATCAACTCGGATCTGTCCAGAGACTGCTTTTGAGTTGAACCCATTTTCTCACTTCCATGTGGGACCGGCTGCTTGAGCTGGCTCTCTGCCGACATTCTCCCAGACAGCACTACCCCACTCGTCAGCTTCTCCCGAGGCTTCTCCTTTCTTCCCGCTCTTTCTGTTCTCCCTCTCTCTCGCGCGCGCGCAGACAAAATCAGCCGAATCGCACCGCCTCTCTGTCTCTGAACTTGGCCGGCGCCGCAAATCTCGTCGCCCAAAGCCTTCCTCGTCACTTGACACTCCTCTGCTACTGGATTTCCTCAACCATTAAGCCATACCCAAGAACAACCGAGAGAGCCGCTGTCTTTCGGCTAGCCGCCAAACCGAAATGTATTCACATTCTGTAGATTGCCGACTTGCCCACTATAAAAACCAACCGTGGCTAAGTGATGCTCCAGTCCTTGCCAGGCTTCTGCTCCAGTGCACCGAGTTTCCTCCCTTGCGCCATTTCCCTGTTTCTGGCCACCTCACCGCCAAAACCAAATTGCCAGCCATCTTTTCCCTTGGTGCAACATACCCCAATTCCTCGTGCTCGAAGCTACCTTAGCTAACCACGAACCAAACCCCTTTGTTAGTTCTTGAGCTCTTTAACCGGAGTACCACCGCACCGTGCCGTTCCTCCGCCGCCTTTGCCCTGCACGGTGAGAGATCACCCTAGTAACTCTTTTTCATGTTTGAACCCAAAAACGAAATCACTGGGCCCTACTGATGCTCATGCGCACTTCATCTTTCGCTAAATTATCTCAAAAGCCGAGCTGTGCTCGCCGGTCAAGGCGCCGCCGCCCCCCCACGGTGGCGCACCGTCTTCGTCCATCTCCGGCCGAACCGTCGCCACCCATGTGTGCGCGCCACCTTCTTGATGCTCATCGTGCTACTGATTCCATTGCTCCGGCAAAGCCTCGCCGTCGGCGAGCCTCTGAAGAGCCTTCCTCTGCTCACAGTCGCTGTTGTGCGAGCCCCGCGCGTCAGCTGCAGCGCGTGAGCATTCCTATGCCATTTGGGACCCAATCGTCAGAGCCTCAGCCCGCGCGAACCAAAAACGGAAGGTGGATTTTGAAATCTGAAAACGTACTTTCCGTTTATGGTAATTTTCCTATTTTCATCATTTTCTTAAACCGCAAAGAATTCAAATGCTTATAACTTTTAAACCATTAGTCCAAATGAAATGAAATAAATTCCTAAATTCATGATAAATCATTTAGATTTATAATATAAAAAAATATTTTGAAAATGATAAATGGGTGAATTTGAAATTCAAATTTGAATAAAGAGCCTAAGGACATGCTTCATATAAAAATATTTTATATAAACTTGAAATTTAATGAAACAAATTTTAATAGAATCCTTACACTTCCAGAAACTCAAATATATAAAAATATTTAGATTTAAACTTTGTTTGAATCATTTTGCATTAGAGGTTGTTCTCAATACTATAAATATTCAAAAATACATAGTTTGTGCAAAAGGAATCTAAAATAAGTCAAATTGATTTCTAAATACTTTCATGTCAGTATGCTACCTTATGATGCTGAAATAATTAAGGTATGAACTTGATTTAGACTTGTTTTATAAATAGTAAGTTATTCAAATGGAAAAGGTGTATATATGAATAAGTACATATAATAATCCGTAGCAATAAATAGATGCATATGAAAAGTATCTAATAGATGTACAAAAGATATGAATAGGTATCAGAAGAAATAATGTGACACTATTTAAATATTTTAATGAGGTAACATATATGGAGTTTAAATTACATTAAGAACATGAGTCTTGCATATGTACAAGAATGTATACATGCATATTCAATGAGGAGCAAAATCATGAAAAGGAACTGGAATCTAAGCATCTAATGTAATCAAACTATTTTATCCAGCAAGAATCATTATAATAAAGACATGATCAACACTTAACCAAATAGTTGTACTTTCAATACTTGTGTAGTCCGAATAGTTATATCTTTCACAAAGAAACTCCAAAGATGAAAAAAAACCAGATCCTAGTAATCTGAAAAATAATACCCTTGCTGTTTATGTAAAAATATGTTATGCTTGTGCAAATTGGAAATAAGATCATGATAGGCCCTAATGATTACTTATGTGGGAAACTTCTCGGATAAAAGCAAAATATTGTAAAACCAATTTTAAAACACTCTTAATGATGTCCCAAGCTAATGCCAGAAAAATGGATAAATAATCTTATAAGGTCTAGCCGCAAACTTAAATCGGAAACTGAACCTTTATCGTGTAAACTCTAAAACTAATTAAGCATTTTCAACAGCCCGTAGAATACATCGTATTAATGCAAATTTTATGAAGATCAATTTAGAAATAATATTTAGGGTATGTATTACCATAATCTAGAAAAAATAATCTTATTACAACTTGCTTTGCATCTGAATCCGGCTAACCCAATACCCTTAAGTATTATGGTCATCGTAACCCTTAATATCATATAAGCTTTTTCAACAATGAATTTAATGTCTCGTCTAAACACTAAAATGTATGAAATTAGCTTAACAATGTTCTTCAAAGTATAGACTATAATATTCTGAAGAAATAATCTTATTTCATCATGTTTTGCATATAAATCCTAATAGCCAAATAACCTTAAGTATTATGATTTATGGACTCAATTATATGAATAAGCAAACTTTGAAATAATAAACAAATATGTAATTTGTATCACCAGAACCTTCTTAAAAACTACTAATGCACAATCAGAAATTTAACTTATCAGATCTATCATATGTGAAACCACTTATTATGCAAAATCAATTAAAAAGGATTAAGCGCTATTCATTTATAGTTTTCAGCTCATTTGTCTAATGTGTTAATTCTATTAATTCAAATAATTTTAGCATCTATAATTCGAAGTTATAAATGCAAGAATTCATAATTTTAGCCTCTTGAATTTGTAAAATCAAGAATAGATAATCGATAAAAGAAATCATACTTTGTTATAGTAAAAACCTTAACTTTTGAATACTTATTTATCTCGAAAACAATATGTGGAATCATGCAATTTAAACCCTAAAATATTCCTGTTTTTTTTTAATGAATCTTTATTTGGGTTTTCTATCTGTTTTCTTTTTGCCCTTATTAAAGTTGGATATTTGCTGTATTTCCGATTGAACGACGTGTAGAATCTGACGTAGCTACTTCTGTCGTTGCCTCCGTCAGCCGTGGCTTCGTCGTAAGCAATAAATAAGCAAGGCAAGCACCCCCTTTGATCATATTGATCCCAGTTTTATAAATGTTTTCATTAAATGTTTTTACTGCATACGTTATTTTATTAAAGTCTGCTATTTTGTGGTATTGATAGTTGTACATGTAGTTTCATAGAACTTCCTTGATAAGTATAGATTTGTGAACCTTGATAACTCTAGAATAGTATAGACAGTACTTGATGTTAATTTGGGTTACTCACACCTAGTGTCATGCTTAGCCATGCTTAAATAAACATAAAACTTTGACCTGATTAAAAATGTTGGATATGACATTTGATGGGTATGACCTTTCTTTATGATTGGTATTTTGATCAAAAATGAAAATAAAACTATGATTTTGATGCGGGCAATTATTGGCAATAGCCAGGTGTACAAGGGACTTGTACGTAGTGTAGGGGGAGACTATTGCCCGTGTCGGATTAAGGACCGAACTACGTGTTCGTTAAACCCAAGAATTACCGTACAACCACAAGTGCTGGTATGGGACAGCTTTAAACCAATTAAGTTATCTGGTTTAACTTTGCACATTGGTAGGCCGGAGTAGTACGAGCTTCTTCAGTGACTGGTTGCTCGGAGGGGCGCCCACACCGAGGTGTTGGGAGTCATGTTTACTGATACAACGGTGTACGCCATACTATGGATATGCTTATTCATTACTGTGCAGTGACTATGCAAACATTTACACCATAGTACGGGTTTATCGACACCGGGCTGGTGCAAAGTTAACATAAATAATGTAAAGGTTTTCGTCATGAACATTTTGGCCACTACGCCAAAGGTGCGTGAAATATGCGGCAAAAGGAAAAGGTCATGACTTGTGGGTAAAGATGTACAACTCTGCAGAATGTGAAACTTTTCGAAAAGCCATTCCCGCGGTTATGGGAATCTTGGTGCGCCAGCACTAGTTAGATGGTTTTCATTTTCATAAAAACTGGATTCTACCGGGTGTTGGTAGAAGTTGATTCGTGGATATGGTCAGGATACCTAGGTACATGATATTTATTTATGCTTATATTCTGTTACTTTCCGTATTAAATTGCTTTTACTTAAATCCCGTTTTGCAATCTATTATTCTGTATTTACATTTTAAATTGGCTTTATGCAAACTAACCATACTAGCCTTTCCTTTGAAATGGCTTGCATATATCATAGGTTTTGCAAAAGTCTTGTGGAGTACGAAAGTACTCACCCTTGCTTAATTGTTGTTTTTAGGTGAAGGATCAGATTAGTCCGATGTAACATATTTATCGCAGGATTCGGGATATTGACGATGAAGCTTTTCTAGGGATTATGCCTTGTCAGTTGCCTGAGGGTTGGATGGGCACACTACAAGAATCTTAATCCTTTCCGCCGCATTTCACTCTGTATTGTAAGATCTTATTATGTAAATCACCGTTATCATTTGCAATAAAGAGTATGGATGTGATATCAATTGTTGTAAATGTGCGTACTAGCCACTGATCATAGGGTTAGTACTGTATGCACATGAGATTTCCATTTTTGCATTTATGTGAAAATGGGGGTCATTACATTTCCCCTTTTAAGGTGTTTGCCGGAGTCGGGGAAGAAAAGGTCGCAGGGGATTGCTTCGTGGTTTGGCGGGGTAAAGGTTGATCGCTGTGGACACCAGAGAGCGTCCAGGTTTGGTTTTTCTAGCGAGAAGAGGCGGTTTGGCGCGGATTCGCATCTCGGCTGGCAAGGCGTCGCCGAGGCTGTGCTCTCGGCCGTTCCTTGGTGTGGGAGAGAGCACGCTGGCCAAGGCAGCTGTGGCGTAGCTAGGTGAGGTGGTGTCGGCAGCCTCGGGCGGCGGGTTGCAGCGCAGACGCGACAAGGATTGAGGCAGCGCTCGGCTGTCTCCGCACGCGCGAGAGAGCGAGCGAGCGCTGAGAGGAAGAGAAGAAGACGCTGGAGTCACAGACGTGCGGGGGCGAGGTGGCAGGGAGAGGTCGGCACGGGGCCAGCTGCCCGCGCGGGCCCACATGGCAGCGACCGTAGAAAAGAGAGGTCGGCTAGGTTCTGGACAGCACTGGAGAAATACAGCGAATTCGATGGTTAAAATGCTGAGGAAAATTATGAAAATTTTACCATGGGTTGGTAAGATAATTACCAGATTACAGTAAAACTTTCATATTTTTAGGATTCGCGTAGAAATTTAAATAATTCTGACAATGTAGCTTTTACTTTTCTGCTAATTCTGTTTTTCATTTCATTAAGGATCAAAATGAGTTTATTATTTTATGTAACTTTTTATAGGAGTTTATATTAGTATTATATACCTTTTATAAAATTATCATGATTTATATTTAATATTTAATTTATAATAATTCTGACATTGCAATTTTCAGCTTTTCTGGTTGTCTGTTTTTAAATTTCTAAAATTACCAAATTTAGGGATAAATTTCTGATATTTTTACCAGGGATAGGTAAGGTTAAGATGTCAACAAGTTAAAAATCTTGATTACTTTTTCTCTTTTAATACTTTATTGATCCAGATCAGTGCAAGTTGCATTTTCAGGATCCTGGATGGATCTGGGATTTATCTGAGATTTTTACGAATTTTACTGATTTTGGACTTTTACCTTTTTACTTTTTAGCATTTACCATATAGCTCATTTGGATTTCTATTATTAGGAAAAAGCCAAAAATAATTTCTTTAATTCAGAAAATTCAGAAAATATAACAATAAATCACATGAATATTTTTTATATTATATTTCTTATTTTATTAAATTTTGGGCTGTTACATAGGATCTTGCTCGAAAAAATTCTATTTCTATATCGGTAAAGCTGCACTACACTTCTATGGTTCATTGTATAAACTTGTCCGCCTTACCGAGATGATGTGTCCGCTGGTGGTTGGGTGGGTCGCGTGACTACGTGCGGGACAAGACAGCTGTACTAGCTAGCACGTGGGGGCTGTTAAGCTGAGCCCGCGAGCTAAGTACCCGTTGCCCCGGCGAGATGAGCTCGAGGGTATATTTCCTAGGTCATGTTTGGCAGAGCTCTAGCTTCACTAAAATTCGTGAAGTTGGTAAAGTAGGGTATTTCTAACTCTAGAATTTCATAGAGCTAGAGCTATAGACATATTGAGAGTGTTTAGATGAGTCATCTTATTTATATATTTTAGATTAAACTCCTAGCTCCATTCATTTCAAATTTAGAGTTATTTGATATGGATCGGAGCTAGGAGTTAGAGCTCTGCAAGGGCAGGTAGATCTTTGCGTGGATATATAGTGAGATACTCGTGCTGCGCGCATCGACATGCATTGGCACGTCGCTTTCCAGATGTGTGTGTTTGTGGGTACCAGTTTGTTTATGGTCTCACTCTCTCGCGCGCGTTTATTTGCAATAGCGTCTGGGCTAGTCGTTGTTCTGGCATATATATTGACCAGTGCATACGGTCTGTGGTCCGTTACAACCTTGCATGATGTGTACACTGCTCTCGTAGTCTTAGGGTCCGTTCGAGAAAGCCGTAGCTTTTTATGAAAAAGCTGTTTTTTTTAACTTTTTTTTGTCTAAAAAGCAGTTGTAGCTTTTACGAGAGATTGTTTGTTAAACAGCTAATTTCCTTCCACAATAAACTACAAAAGCAATGTGAGACCCCGTTGTGATGAACAGGAACCTCCATGTGATTACTGTGCTATTCCCTGGATCAGTAGCTAGCACTCACATGTTTACAACAGTTGGAATCACAACCAAACAATATATAATTACAGCGAAAACTAATATACAAAGAGAAGCTAAAACTCAGAGAATAAAGCAGCAAAAGAAGCGATATCTTGTAGTTTGCCCATCCAACCCGCAGGCAACTGACAAGGCATAAACTCCAGATAGAACATGACGAAGAAGACCCCGCAACCTGCGACGAAAAGAGACTCGAAGCCTCGCTAACTCATCCACCTAAAATAATAATTAAGCAAGGGTGAGTACTTTACGTACTCAGCAAGACTTGAGTAAAACCTATAGTATATGCAGGCCATTTTAAGAGAAGGGCTAATACAGTTAATTTGCATAAAGCAGAATTGAATTGTAAAACAAGTTATCATTTGCAAACAGAATTTATAAGAGCAAGTTGATTGATAATAAAATAGATACAACAGTAAGTAATACTCACAGTCCTCCATGACGTGAGTTCGAATAATCCAAACCACAAGGTCCATCAATGTCAGCCCTTCGACATAAAGCAACCGCTGCTAAAACAAGTTCAGAACAAACCCATTTTAGAAAATACCAAAGACTCTAAAATTGGGAGGATTTTCCCCAAGTGCCTATAACCACGGGCGCGGCTAATCGATTAGATCTTACTCTTTGCGGAGGTGTACACTTTTACCCACAAGGAATGATCAACCTTTTCGCCAGATCAATTAACACACTTCCTTTGGTGTGTCGGCAAGGAGATCATACAGAGCCGTTACATTATCTAGACGTGGCTTTACACCAGCCCGGGACGTTAACCCTCGCCCTGAAAACAGAGACACTCACCCAAGTCATGGATTCACATTTATCGCACACAACACCACGTCTCTGTCCAGAGCAAGGCGTACACCGTTGCATTGGTATGTAGAAACCCCTACAGACAAACCTGAACGGAATGCCTGTGCAATCTCCCGCCTTCCTTAGATGCAAAGCCACATCTAAACAACTTAATAGGCTAAGAACCGCCCATACAAGCCCTCGTAGTTGCACGAAAAATATGGATATACAACATCCCATTTGCTCGGTCCTTAATCCGACACGGGCGATACTCCACCCTATACTACGTGCAAATCCCTCTGCACATCCGGCTATTGCCAATAATCGCCTGCGTCAAACCATAGTTTTATTTTGCGGTTTTTAGCAAACTACCATCAACCATTTTCCCAAAAAGGATCACTTAGGTTCCAGATAAAATATTTCAGGAAACAATTTTAATCATGATCATCTGCCCCACAAAAAGCTAAAGCATGGCTAAGCAGGGATAACATGAGCGCATATACCCAATTTGGCATTAAGTAATGTCTAGCCCTATTCTATGGTTATCAAGGTTCACATTTCCATAATTATCAAGGAGTTTCATTTGATAACAGGTATATCTACCAATACAACAACATAGCGAATTTACAGAAAATAAACGCATGCATAAAACATTTTAGTAAGCACAGTGCAAATCAAATACTAGGATCAAGATGGTCAAAGGGGCGCTTGCCTTGCTTATTTATTGTTTACGACAAAGACGAGGCCACGGCTGACGGAGGCATCGACGGAGGAAGGGACGTTGAATTCTACACGTCGATCAACCGAAAATATAGCAAATAACCAACTTTAATAAGGGCAAAAAGAAAACAGACAGAAAACCAAATAAAGATTCACTAAGGAAAATAGGCATATCTTAGGGTTGAGTTATATGATTTCAAGGCCTCACGATTTAGATAATTACACATCAAAAAGATAATGGCTTTTACGATGAACAAAACATGATTTCTTCTATAGGTTATCTATTCTTGAGTTACGAATTCAAGAGGCTAAAATTATGAATTCTTGTATTTATGACTTCGAATTATAGATGCTAAAATTATTTATATTAACAGAATTAAAACACTAGTTAAAAGGGGTTATGTGAATAGTACTTAATCTGAAGCGATATTACACAAGGAACGATTTTTAATAAGGTACATTTGCTAAGTTAGGTTTTTGGACTTATTTATGGTTTCCAAGAAGGTTCTGGTGATACAAATATATTAATTACAGATTTATTCATTATTACAAAGTTTGCTTATTCATATTATGAAGTTCATGAATCATAATACTTAGTGTTATTTGGGTGACAAGATTTATATGCAGAACATGATGAAACAAGATTATTTCTTCGGAGAAGGATAGAATATACTTTGTAGAATATTTCTAGGCTGATCTCACACTTTTTAGTGTTTAGACGAGACATTATACTCATTGTTGAAAAAGCCTATATGGTATTATAAGGTTGTGCTATAAGGAATCGGATTAGAAGTGTAGTGAATGATTATCACTTAGGGTTATTATACTAACGAAAACTAGATGAAGAACAGCTTGTAAGTTAAATATTTTCCTAGAATATGATAGTACATACTCTTAACATCATTTCTACACTATCCCTCATAATATTCTCATTTAGACGAGCTATTCTACAAGCTATTGAAAATGCTTAAGTGTTTCCATTATTCAGATAACATAACACTTAGGGCTATGTTGCTAGTTCATTTTATATGCAAACCTTAACAAAACGACATTCTTTCTTCAGAACATAGTAGCATGCATCTTGTAGAGCATTTCTATGATATTTTCATAAATGTTTGTATTTAGACGAGATATTTTATAAGTCACTAAAAAGGCTTAAGTGTTTCTAACTTTACACGACAAAGATTCAGTTTTCAACATAAGTTTGCGACTGCACCTTATAAGATAATCTATCCATTTTCCAGGTATTAACAGGGTAGGATCCTAAGGTTGTTTTAAAACTAATTCCGCGATATTTGGCTTCTATTCGATACGTTTTCCCTATAAGTGATCATTAGGGCCTAATATGGACTTAATTCATATTAGCACAATCATAAGATATTTTTGCATAATCGGCAAGGGCATTATTTTTCAAGGTTATAGGATTTGGTTTTGTCAAATTTGAAGTTCGTTTGAGAAAGTTATAACTATTCGAATTATACAAGTATTGAAAATTCAATTATTTGGTTAAGTGTTATTCGTAACTTTGTTATAATGATTCTTGTTGAATCATTTAGTTTGATCACATTAGATATTTAGAACCCAATTTCTTTCCATGACTTTTCTTTTCATTAATTATGCATGTACCCACTCTTTTCTACATATACAAGGCTTATGTCTTGACGCAAATCACACTTGTATATATATAGGATATTTTGTTAAAACATTTTAACAGTGGTAAATTGCTCATTATTATACCAATTCACATCTTGGTACACCTATTAGGTACTTTTCATATGCATATACATATATTGCTACTAATTATTATATGCACACATTTATCTTCATATATCTTTTTCATTTGACCCTTTTATTATTCATACATCAAATCTAAAGCAAGTTTATACCTTAATCATTTCAGCATATTAAAGTAGCCCACTGACATCTAAGTTTTTACAAATCAATTTCATTTATTTTAGAATTTCCTTTATACAATTATTCCTTTTTGATTATTTATTCTATTGAGGATAACCTTTAATGGGAAATGATTCAAACCAAGGTAAAATAAAAATATTTTTATATATTTGAGTTCCTAGATGTATAAAGATTCTAATAAAATTATTTTCATTAAATTCTAAGTTTATCTACAATATTTTAATATGTAGCATACATTGAGCCCTTTTATTTAAATTTGAATTTGAAATTAACCCATTATTGTTTTTCAAAATGTTTTTGCATATTATGGAACTACAAGATTTTAGATGATTTTAGAAACTTATTTCACTTAAATCAGAGTTGAAATGCACAAGATATGATTGTTTGCATTTTGGACCGATTTAAAGAATTCATTGGAAAATAGAATTACGCCTTCTCAACTGGAAAGCACATCCTCTCGGCGCTGGCTGGCTTAGCCAGTGATCCATCGACCTTCGGGCCCTGGCGTCAGTGAGGGAAAACAGGGGAGGCGTCTAGGGCACGGCGGCGACGGCGTTCGTGGGCTCCGCGGCGAGGCACCTCGAGCACCGGCTTCGGCCGACGCGAACCCGCCGGTGGGCTTGGTTGTCACCGGAGATGGCCGCAGCTACCTCGCCGTCGAGAAGGGGTGACGGGAATGGCGAGTGCTCGCCGGAGGAGGAAGAAATGAGTTTCGGTTCGAATGGGTAACAATTTAAGTATCAGCGTGACACCTGGGTTCCGTTTTGGCGGTTACTTCAACCGGAGAAGCACCAACTTGAGCTACCACTGAGCGCCTGAGCTGGGGAAGAATGCATGGTCAGAATTTTTTAAAACTCTTCGAACATTATATTCAGCTAAAACATTTACCATGTCATAATAAATACATTATTTTCCTCTGGTAAAAATATAAAAAATTAATAATTTCATTTAATTATTTTTAAAATTCAAAAACAGAAACCCTGATAATCTGAAATTTGCCAATTCAGAATTAATAGAAATTAAATATGCAAAATTTTAATCTGAATTTTTTAAATAATGAATCTAGACCAAACAAAAATCTCTCAAAAAGTTTCAAAAAATATTTGACATCATTTTCATCCTCAAATAAAATAAATTCAGAAAAGGGATTTTTGACCAGTCAATGTTGTCAGAATTTTTATAATTTTTTAGTAAAATATTTTAACCCAAATTTTTTAATGGGGTATAAAAATTATCTGAAGACACAGGTCAAAAAGTATTGAAAATCATCATGGCGATTTTATGCCTGTTTTAATGCTAGAACCGATCTGTCCCAGAACCTTATCTCATTTCGTTGTCTCTGCCATGTGGGCCATCTCACTGTTTGACTCCATTCGCCAGAGGGAAAAACAGGAAGTTCTCCTGCTGCCTCTGCTCGGTGGGACCCAGCCCCACTGTCAGCCTTACTTGCTCCCCCCTTTCTCCTCTCAGCCGATCGACTCTCCGTCTCCTAGCTATCTTCTGATTCATCCTCTCTGCCTCACGCTTCTCAGCTCGATACAGCGCACCAGCCACGCCGCAGCTCCTTCCAGAATTCCCGCTGAACCGACCATACCGGCCCCGCATGATAGCTTCATCTCTCCTCTCCTCCCTCTTTCCCCGTTGCTTCCTTCCCTGCCAAGTTGCTGCCGCGACAGAAGGAAGCCCAGTGAAATGTTGCCACGGCCTAGTATTATCGCGCCACTTCATTGCCTGGAACAGCAAGCCGCCGCAATTCCTTCTTGTGTTCTAACCCTGTGTCAACCGACTATTCTGCTTATAAAGGGGTCTCAGGTGCTCTGTTGTCCCTACCTTATCACCCATTCGGTTCAAGCTTCGCATAGCACCCTGTCACGTTTTCGTCTCCACTGAAAGCCGCCATTGCCAGTAACACTTGAGCTCAAAGGCCGGGGATCAATTCCACTGCTACGGTAATCAATCCCACTTTGACCCAGTTTTCGCTCACGGGTAAACTACTCCCACTGCTGATCATCTTCTCCAGAGGCGGCGTCCGGTTGTAGAACTCTACAGCTAGTATCAGCCTACATTAACTGGTAAAATGAGAAGCTTAAAGCTCACTGATGCTTATCCAATGCTCTCCCAGTGAAAATGAAGTCGCTAGCAACCTCTTGCCAATTCGGCCATGGAGGCCGCCGCACCATCACGGTGGCGCGTCGTTTTTCAACATCGCGTCATTTTAAACAGTGATAGCGTGCGCAGCAGAAGGCGTTTTCCGATTGGGGAAAGCGTACTTTGCTATTTTCTTTCAATTTCCAAAATCCGGTTTAATTCAAATAGCCATAACTTTTTCTATATAAATCCAAATAAAGTGTAGAAAATTTATATATTCATATAAAATCATTTAATTTCATAATATACAAAAACATTTTGAAAATAAGCTCTGTGAAAATTTGAAATTCAAATTTGAATAAAAGGCTTAAAGATATGCTATACATAAAAATTTTGTAAACAAACTCCGAATTGAATGAAACAAATTTTAATGAAATCCTTATGCTTATTTAAACCCAAATATATAAAAATATTTGAATTTCACCTTTGTTTGAATCATTTTCTATTAAAAGTTATTCTCAATACAATAAATACTCAAAAATAAATTAATTGTGCAAAAGAAATCTAAAATAAATAAAACTGATTTATAAATACTATTATGACAGTGGAATACTTGAATTTTCCAAAATGATTAAGAAATAAACTTGATTTAAATTAGCTTTAAGAACATAATATGGCTCAAATGTAAAAGGTGTATATATGTGTGTGTATGAATAGTAGCTAATGGTAGTGTGTGTGTGTGCATGCATAAGCATATGTAGAATAACTAACAGTAGTGTATGTGCATATATTTCAGAATAAATCAAGAAACTAATTTATTACTATTGAAATGTTTTTGAATAAGGAATAATAAAATATTGCATATGCAAAAATTTAATTTGCACAAAGATCATAAGCTTTATCCATGAAAAAGAATATATATATATACATATATATGTGATGAAGAGCAAAGTCATGGTTCATGAGAAACTAGATTCTAAATATTTTATAAAAACCAAACTGCTTGCTCCACGAGAAATCATTACAATAAGGTCGTAATTAACACTTAACCTAATAATCGAAATTCCAATACTTGTATAGTCCGAATAGTCATAACTTTCACAAACGAACTTTAAAGTTGACAAAACCAAATCCTATGACCTTGAAAAATGATACCTTTTTTTAGTTATACAAAAATATTTCATGTTTATACAAAGTTAAAAAAAGTCCATGTTAGGCCCTAATGGCCACTTATATGAAAAATATCTCAGGTAAAAGCAAAATATCGTGGAACCAACCTTAAAACACTCTTAAAGACATCCCCTGCTAATGTTTGAAAAATGGTTAAATAATCTTATAAGATGTAGTCACAAACTTAAAACGAAAACTGAACCTTTATCGTATAAACTTTAGAAACATTTAAGCCTTTTCGGTATCTCATAAAATATCTTGTCTAAATGCAAATTTTGTGAAGATCAACCTAGAAATGCTCTTTAGGATATGAACTACCACAATCTGGAAAAAATATTCTTATTACACCTTGCTTTTCATCTGAATCCTGCTAGTGCAATAACCCTAAGTATTATGATCTATGAAATCCGTAAAATGAATAAAAGGACTTAATAATAAATAAAAAATTAGTAACTAAGATATTTGTATCACCAGAACCTCCTCAAAAGCCATGAAAATAATGTCCAGTAGCATAAAGCTAACAGACCCAACTACTAATGCGAAATCATTTAAGTCGAGTACTATTCATTCATAACATACAACAAAGTGACTAATGTTTTAACTCCATTAATCTAAATAATTTTTGCATCTTGAATTCAAAATTATAAATATAAAAGTACATAATTATTAGCATCTTGAAATTAATAAAATAAGAATAGATAATCTATGAAGGAAACTGTGCATCGCTCAACCTAAAAGCTGTTAACGATAATATATGAATATACATATATAATCAACTAAAACGCGAGAACATGAAATCATGCAACTCAAACCCTAAACCATGCCTATTTTCTTCGGTGAGTCTTTATTTTGTTTTATGTATGTCTTCTTTTTGCCTTTATTAAAGTTTGTGATTTGCTATATTTCCGTTGAATGACGTGTAGAACCCGACGTCACTGATTCCGTTGTTGACTACGTCAGCTGCAACCACGACTTCGTCATAAACAACAATTAAGCAAGGCAAGCAACCTCTTTGATCATATTGATCCCAGTATTTAATTTTCCTTTTGTTTATCAAATTGTTTCATGCATATGCTTATTTTCTGTAAGTTTGCTATTTTGTGGTACTAGTAGATATACCTGTTATCTCATGAAACTTCCTTGATAAGTATGGACATGTGAACCTTGATAACCACATAATAGGGCTAGACAATACATGATGTCAACTTGGGAATATGCGATTACTTATTAACAATGCTTAGCCATGCTTTAGTAGTGAACATTTAGATAAACAGATTAAACTGCTTCTTGAGAATTTGAAAATGTTGGATATGACATTGTGGGTGGTTGGTATTTTGACTAAAAACTCAAAACAAAACTATGGTTTTGATGCGGACGATTATTGGCAATAGCCGATTGTGCAGATGGATTTGCACGCAGTGTAGGGAGAAGTATCGCTCGTGTCGGATTAAGGACCGAACTATGAGACGCTATTGATCTAAGAAACTAGTACAACCACAAGTGCTGGTATGGGACAGCCTTAAACCAATTAAGTTATCTATTTTAACTTTGCACTTTGGAAGGCTGGAGTAGCACAGGCATTCTGTTTCGGTCTGCTTATAGGGGCTTCTACATACAAATGCAACGGTGTACGCCTTGATATGAGCAGAAATGGTGTGGGCGTGTCTGACTGCCTTGGGTACGGTATGAATGGATCCATGTCTTGGGTGTGAGTTTCTGCCTCTATGGTAAGGGTTTTCGTCACCGGGCTGGTGAAAAGTTAATCTAGGTAATGTAAAGATTTTCATCATGAACATTCTGACCATACGCCAAAGGTGTATGAAACATGCAGCAAAAAGAAAAGGTCATGACTTGTGGGTAAAGTTGTACATCTCTACAGAGTGTAAATCTAATCGATTAGCCGCGCCCGCGGTCAAGGACACCTGGTGAAGTCATCACATAGTTAGATGTTTTATTATTTTCAAAATGGCTTGGTTTCATATGTTTTGCCTCGTGTTGGCAAGGAAAGGTTTTGGCAGAAATTGGACATCTCGTTGCTCACGTCATGGAGGACTGTGAGTATTACTTATACTTTACTTATTTCTTATCAGTCAAACTTGCTCTTACAAATTCCGTTTGAAAAGTTACAACTTGATTTACATATGATTTACAGAGGATACATCTATCAATCATACATCCTTGACAGCACGAGATCAAGCAAGAAAGAAACCACTAGAAAAGATCAAAAGTCAAGCAAGCAGAAGATCAAAACTTAAGGCAAAATTGAGCAAAGAGATGATTTGCATTCAGATCATGAGAAGAGTTTACAAAACCTCTCACCTGAGGGCAAAACTCCCAAGGAGCACTCACATACCTACACAAGAACATCAAAGTCTTGTGGAAATCCTAATCTTAGGCTTAGTGGTTTGGAGCCTCACGTCCCACTACATCTCCTTATATAGTGGAGACAACCCTAACCCTAAAAACTGGACACACATGTGGATACCATCCACATTTACATGGTTAACCCGAAACCCAATACTCTTAACGATTTTTTCACTCGCATAAGCACGTTTCTCAAAGCGGACATTACATTGACGCCAAATCCACTCCGTGAGCCCAAATTTGCGTCCAACACTACTTTGGTGTGACCTAAGCCACTTAGACCACCGCTGCAGTTTTCCAAACCGTTTAAATGCTGGTATTAGGAAAAATGACCTTTTTGCCCAATGACCAGTCTTTCTTCTCCTCGAAGCATCGCCCATGCTTCATCGCTTTCCACATGGCCCCAATGACTTGCTGCCAAGTCTCACACACATCCGGACTTCCCCGAACCGTCCTCGCTTGCAAATAGGCCTAAGTCACTTAGCATGCCACGTGTCCTTGATCATTTTATCATGGCAGCACTGGCTTCCTTGACCGTTCTGGACCTCGACTACTCCCTAAGCCTAGTCCCGGTCCATGCCATTGCCCGCCATATCCATCACTAGTAGTTCATGCTCAGCTTCCTTGTCTTCTCAGCTTGCAACCACTTCCCGGTCTCGATCATCTTCTAGCATCTCTTGACCGTTCTGGACCTCAGCTCTCCTAGCCTAGTCTCGGTCTCATCTTCACCTCACTATGACCTAGCATGAAGTCCTGCAACCAACACATATAAGAAACACATCACATAGCATTGTTCACAATAATATCCAATTAAGTCAACAAAATCCAAACTTCAATTCATTGGAAACATGGTACTACCGCCAACCAGAGGTCGGTAATATCGCAAGTCCGGTACTACCACTCCCTAGTAGCCAGTAGTGCCGCTCACCCTGAACACCTCGAGAAAATCATCTCTGAAAAATGACTACCGCCTTCTAGAGGCCGGTAGTACCGCACCCCCGGTACTACCGCCCCTAGGGCCGATAGTACCACTCTAGTCACACCCCAAAGAAACACCTCTCTATAAAAAGGATACCGTACTCACAGCCGGTAGCACCGCAGGGCCGGCACTAGTGCCGCCCAACACCGACAGCACCTTAAATTATTTCAAATTCAAAATAAAATTCAAAACAAATTCAAACCTGAGCACCACATGCTCACATATTTTCAATTACTCATCACAAACATGGATAAACCTCCACATGGTCTTTCAGTTATTTATTACTTAGTTTAGAGTAACACACACTATCCAAAAGCAATAAGTGAGCTATTGAATGAGACTGATTGGTCATTTCTACACGTACCTTGATTGATGTGCAAAATCCTAAAACGTCATCTATTCAGCAACAGAAGGAGTATGCTTGTAAAAAATATACAATATAGTGATATATGAGTACATTTGATGACAAATTTACTGTGCCCTCCTTGTAAGGCTAGCTATCGAGCTTATTGAGTTATTATTGAGCTTCTTTCAAAATTGATATAATTTAACACAAAATCATTTTATTTATCATGTAAGTGTTTATTTCGAATTCGAGCTAACGAGCCACTATCGAGCCGAGTCTTATTAACATTTTTTTTGCTCGAAATGGACTCATTTCAACTTTAAACTCATTAACTGCTACAATCGAAACAATTTTGATTCGAACCTTAACAAGCTTTTTTGCCGGCCCTAACTCCCTGTCTCCCTCCAATCCAAAATATACTAGATGGCATTTTGGGAAGTTGATTTAATTTGGTTTGCAAATAGACGTCATTTTGGGTTTCGAGGCAACATTTGACATCAAGCACCCCTGTTAACTCCTTATTTTGTGGCAATGTTAATTAATTAGAGAGGTAGGTATTTATACAATTAATAGGGTCAAACCACGTCAACAAAAGTATTAATTAATTAATTGCTTTGTGTGTACCATCTACAACTAGAAATAGTTTAGACCAAAAGAGTATTGAGCATCATTTCGATGTGACAGATCTAAATACTTAAATATGATCTAGGTTTTTAAACATTTTAGTGTAACTGCGTAAGCATTCTAAAACAAACAGAGGAAATATCTATTAATTAGTTACACCACCAGTTTGCAAATATAAGTTGCCCTAGTGATATTTGACCATTGATATATAAAATTGACCTTATTAAATTGGTATTAGTATATATTAATCACGAAATATACTTTCATATGTAATATTTTATTTTTTTTGTAATATTTTAGTTATGTGATTATTTGTAACAACATACTAGGATAGAAATTATCGTCCAAACGGTACATCTTGAAAACTGCGCCAGCATCGAAAATGGTTTATATTTGTAATCAGGTAAAGGCTATCTATATAACAAAGTGCAAAATCAACCCTAACGACTCAATAATATCATGAACTTGTAATACTCAAATATATACGCAAGATAAGCAAACATTACCTCGCAATTTTGTCCACGGACACATAATCTGATTATACTACTTCAAGCGGTTGTCGCCCATCGCAACACAACAAATTGGTGCTAACTCATGAACGCTACATTATTCTTTTTTCTGCCAACCATTTGTAGCTAGCGATCGGCACGTGTGGGCTTGGCGCCAACGCGAGGGAAGCGGACAAGGCTCCGCGGCAAAATCTCCCCCGTGAAAGCATTTCTTTTGGAGGCTTGCATGCAGCACATCTCATCGCTTCCAAAAACAGACAAGCTCCTAGTATTATCACGTTATGTTCAACCCTTGTGCTCTTCTAAGGGATGGCAAAAATCCAGCTATATATCCAGACATCGAATTCTCTAGAAATAGCCCATGCCTATCAAGGAAAAGTATGTAGGTAACTAATGCACCAAGAATAAAACATATGTATACTATTCATGTCCCCAAAGAAGTTCTCATCAATATATATATATATATATATATATATATATATATTTCCATATACGCCAAACCTATGCATTCTAATTCGATATCCCTTTCAGCACAAGCTAGTGAGTACAATATCTAGTTTTCAATAAGAATTTGAGCTAGACAGATTGAGCTAATCAAACTAAGATCCTGTTTGTTTCGGCTTCTGCTTAAAGAAACGAATTATTTTTCGAACGGGAGGATTTTGGACAGCTTCTCTCACAATCAGAAGCTGCCCTCTACATAGAATTAGAATCCGGCTGAAAACTGATTCTCGTTGGTTCTTGCTGATTCTCGCCGACCCGGTCCTGAACTTAGAAGTTGCAGCCAGCTTGACCTGATTCTCTTACAATCAGAAGCAGCTTCTCCTATAATCCAGAAGCTAGCTAGCTGAAACGAACTGACCTAATTAAGGCTTCAAATGATCGACGATGAGCTTCACAAGGTCGTCATGGTATATATGCGGAGCTCCCGCTGATCCGGTCGATCGAGAGCGCAGCTCCTACGCGTTCGATCAATGAGTTGATCAGCCCTGCACATATCGCTAGCCTGCCGCTGGCGTTACATGTGTGTGATGCGAGCGCATGAGCCCCTGCCTTTGTCGTCCTCCTCTAATGCTGCCGCTGCTGCCATTGTTGTTAAGCCCACTCCGCAACAACGCATCCCTGGTGCCCCCCTTCACGAGCAGATTCCCTAGCTCGCCCCCACACACTGACACCACCATCCCCCTAGCTACGTACCTCTCGTGCACACACGCACGCAGACACACGACGTCACGAGCAAATATACGCATGCAGATACTCCATTTGTTTAACGTTTTACACGTACGTATGTTGCGTATATATACTCATACTGGGTACGTCGTATCTACAATTAATGGTTGCAGCATTGCATTGCATCGCATCGCATGCACCGGGTTGATGATTTGGTTCGCTAGCTTCTGGTGTTGTCACATACGTACGTACGTACCCACATGGTAGTGCGGTGATTACCTACTTGTCTCGTCGTCACTGTCAGAAACGAAAAATAAACGGAATTACTAGCAGTCCGATGTCTCATTTTTTTTTACGCTCTGCAACATTTTTTTCTACACATGAAATATTTTTTTCTTACGCGTGAAATATTTTTCTTTGATAACAACAAAAATATGCGCGTGAAAAAAAAATATTACACACATTGAAAACAAATGTTGCACCGAGCGTCCGACGCAACACTCGAGAATCGGAGTCCGGACACTATATCTCGTCGAAAATAAAAGGCTTATCTGGTCGTCTCTGCCTCTTCTGTCGAGTCCAGGGATATATACATACAGCAAGCTCCAAGTTGCAAGGCAGCAAACAAGGGGTGGTGCATGCGATCGATGCAATGCATGCGTGCATGCAAACATGCAGAGGCAGCAAGCTACCTCTTTTTCTAAAAAAACTAGACTTGTCCTGGCAAGCTGAGCCGCCAAGAGCAGTAAACTAAACTAGCCTAGCTAATGCTGTGGGCTTCCATTCCTTTTGTACTAGCTCTTTGGGAATGGCCATATGGCATATACAAATATGAGAATGTTTGGTGCAATGCATGGTGGTCATCTGATGACTAGGTCTCCCTGTCGATTGAGGAAGAAATTTATTCATGGGAGGGCCAACTATACTAATACTCTACGTACTACTATATGCAGTAACAGCATTGTTTGGAGCCTTGGATATTTGTGTTCCATTATGGTGAGCACCTGAGGTGTGTGTATGTGACATACTACATCAAGTTGTTCATATATATACTAGTCATTGGATAACACTAAGTATTTTATGGCTAGGGGACGGATATTAATGTACTGGATCTTGGTATGCAGCTTCGTCTAATCTAGCTAGCTAGCTCGATGATGCACAAAGTCATGCGACTGGCCGAACCACATATCCACGTCCCATCTAGCTACAAGAATGATATTGTCGCTTAGAATAGTTCAATATTCCATTTCTCTTCTTGTTTAAGCAGTACCTATATAGTCGACAACTTGCTATAATATTGCAGAATCGTTTTTACTGTTTAAAGCACGCGTGCTCCCTGGGGAATAATCATATATATGCACGTATGAATTGAAATGCCGGGTGCTTATCTATAAGCGTCAGAAAAGAAACACAAACAAACAATTCGCCAAACTCTATCTTCCACTTGCTCCCACGTAGCACTATATATAGGTTAGTCGATCTTATTTTGTCCTTTCATATATATCGATGAGAAAGATATAACATAGCATACGTCCAATGTTTGTTTTCGTTGCTTTTGCTTTATTTCTCTATCTCTTTCCTTCACTTATTTTTCAGAGAAGAGAAATGGGAAGGATAACAACAATATACAAGGAAAGGTCACGTGAGTTGCCACCGGGAGACCACTATATAGATATGGAGAGGCCTTCTCGGTCCTCCATTTAAGCTAAGCTGCTCCCACCTATACTACTCTCTCTCTCTCTCTCTCTCTCTCTCTCTCTCTCTCTCTGCGCAGTCTCTCTAGCTATCTCTCGCTTCGATTGGGCTTTCAAGTTGTGTGTGTGAGAGGGAGGCAAAGAAAGAGGGAGAGATGATGTCGAGGGAACGCAAGAAAGCGGCCGCTCTACAGGAGAAGCTGCAAATCCTCCGCTCTATCACTCACTCCCATGCTGTAACTGATCTTCTTTCTTGATTTTCACTTAAATCCTCAATACGCTTTTGTTTGCTCTCCAAAAATATATTCTACGTGTGATGCCATGCGTCAGTTCTGCATTCTTTAATTTTTTCCTAGACTGCTCTTTTTGGGTGAATTAGATCGATCAAATCAATGGTGTGTACGTGTTTGCCGTGGCTGCAGCTGAGCAAAACATCCATAATCATGGACGCTTCGAAGTACATCAAGGAGCTGAAGCAGAAGGTCGTGAGGTTGAATCAGGAGATCGCTTGCGCGCAAGACGCGCTCCGACAAAATCGGGTATGGAAATACTTTACTTATTTTAATTTCTTTTAGTACTAGTAAAAGACTAGTACTAAAAGGGTGGTAGTACTAGTTCACATGCATGCTAATTAATTAGTTTAATGAAGTTTGGATTGATCAGTACGTACGTAGGGCCGTATGTACTCACATGCATACAGCTTCCAAACTCTGCATTTATCAGTTGCTTAATCCGATGATCAATGGATGGATGGATGGATACAGGTGACCGTGGAAACCCTAGGACGCGGGTTCCTCATCAACGTGTTATCCGACAAGAGCTGCCCAGGGCTGCTTGTTTCCATCCTCGAAGCCTTCGACGAGCTGGGCCTCAGCGTCCTCGAACTCGAAGCCACGGCCTCTTGCGCCGATACCTTCCGCCTAGAAGCCATAGGAGGGGAGGTAATGAACTGTAACTAACAAAGTAAAACTTAACACAGAAACATAATCATTTCATTCTTACATATGCATGCTCAATTGTTCATGCATCTATCCTTAAATATATAGTATGTATAGAATAATAAGAAGTAATTAAGTTGTCTTCTCCCAGATCAGTGCCGATAGTTGCGATCGATCAAGCTGGTAGTTAATGGCACAAAACAATGCCTATATGACATCGTAATTGCAGTATCTTTCACGTGCAGAACCTGGTGGAGAACGTGGATGAGCACGTCGTGAAGCAGGCCGTGCTGCAGGCCATAAGGAACTGCTCCGAGAGCGGCAGCGAGCACGACGACGAGTAAATCAAATATAACGCAAGCAAGCACACAAGTCTGTGTCGTCGTCGTCGTCGTAGAGCAATCGTCTCAACATTTCTCAATCTGTTATATTCTTTCTTCCTTCCCCTCTTCCTTAATTTATTTCTTTTCGTCTACCGGTTGTGAGATGCACGCATGGCTCCTAATTCGGTCGGTGAACCAGCACCATTGATTTCCTGTGTACTACTAAATGGAGGCATGCATGGCTCATAATTTATATATATATGTAGTCTACAATAAGATCATGTAACATATGATGGGAGGTTTGGAGGCAAAGCAAAATGGAGCTAGCTGGCTGGCCTTCTATGATGTAGGATAACATGTCCATATGCGTCCTTCTCCCTCTGATCAACAACAGCTCCATGATATCGATGCGATCACCAGATTATGACCATGCATGCACGAGCACAACAGTTCGTGCATGCATCAGAAGCTCTACCTAGGCTCTGAAACAGTGACTAAAGCAGAACATGGAGCCCAATGCATGGTTCACTATAATGCGAACAATACTTAAAACTTACTATAACTAATCAGTACAGTGTCAGCCCCAATAAAAAGGATCGGAGTAGCAACGGGTTCCAAAAACCATGGAGAGCAGCCAATGAGAAGCCTTGGATCGGGCCGCGGTCGTGGTGATTTGATATTTTCCAAGAGCGAACAAAGTTTAACTCGCGGTCACCTTCACGCCCCCTACCTTCGCAACAACACAGGCACGGTCAGATCGATCTCAAGGAAACAAGGGGATGTCCTGCCATTTCTTTAGGGGACACGAGAGCAATTGTCCAGCCTTGCCACTATGCTCTCGTGATGTATGGATTCTCATGCTCTCCTCACCTGTGATTCACCCCAAAACAAAGACATTCTGGCGAACGTCGGATGGACGGATCGATCAGACACGACGGTGAGGCGAGGAGAGACGGAAGTGTACCACGTCCTTCCGCGCCACCGCGGGGCCAGCTCAGCGTAGGCTCTTCATGAGTGTAACAGCCTCCTGCTCCGGCGTGTCCAGAGCGTAGCCACCGAGACGAGCCAGCGACTGATCAGGGTTGTACGCGGTTGCCTTGTCGCCTCCTCGCGCAGATGTCATGTTTCAACTGTTCTGATGAACGAACGAACTGTAATACCATGATCCGTTAGTGTAAAAGCTCACGCGGAGCGATAGTAGGATTAGTCTCATATTACTTATATAAACTGAGTTATAGTAGTATATAATGTACGTTGGGTCTAAACGTAGCACCTCTGGACTAACCTTTTTGTGCTAGGAGGCATGGATCTATCCTATGAGTGAACTCGACATTGAGCGAATTTTAGACAAGTTACATGAACAGCGCTGATACTGGCGACGACAGGTTACCTCCAGCTCCAGCCCAGTCGCGCGCCCTTACGCCTCACGAGAGAGATTTGCGTGCAGCACGAGGCTCGATGTCGCGCTGTCGTCTTCGTCGTCGGGCATGGCAGAGGGGTCCGTCCTCTGACTCCCAGATGTGTAGCCTCTTATCAAGCTCGGACGGGCTTTGGCCAGATGCAGGCTGCTGTTGCTCATGAATTGACAATTGGCGCGCTGATGCTCTGAAGCTCAGCACAAGTCATTGCCCGCGATGGCTGACGAGACTTTCAGTTGAAAGTTGAAACAAGGATGGATCAGGATTAGCATCCACATGAAATCAGCAGAGGAATGTATATTATGATTGGAGAGGACTCCAGAGTCCAGATGATCCCTTATATGAAATAAACAGAGCAATGCATACTGTTTGATGCACTGCAGATGTGCAGTGGGTGATAAAAGGACGAGCAAGGGCAACCAATGGTGTACTACTTTTGAAAAGGAAAAAAAAAGCGCCATTAGATCGAACATACTCTTGGTGTTGCATGAATTCTTTTGCAAGTCTGTGGTGCAAGGGAAACAAAAATTCAACACTTCAAATATGCAGGTTGTCCTGGTCTGATCAATCAATAGCTCAGGCTCTCACATTGTCCCCGTGGGTAACCCTAGTTCTTACGAAGAAATGGCTGAAAAGAGAAACTATAACATTCACTTCAGTAAGGCATTTGGTTTAGTCCCTCATCCATCTTGCGATCAGCCTGACCAAAGAAACTAGCCGCTGCTAGCACTATTCCGGGCCATTTTTACCCAGTCGTAATCCTCTTTCCATACTCTGTAAGCCTTCCTAACTTCATCCAACTGTGAATCTGGTATCCTGGTGAACTGGTCCAGGTTCTCCACCCATTCTTTCCATGGAGGCATGGATGCATCCAAGAATTTTGCTAGCTCAGGTAGAAGAGCCGCCCTGTAGAATTCCATAACCCCCTTCCTGATCTCTGCAGATTCGTTCATTGACTGGATCCCAGGGCTAACAATACTCCCTTGCCGGTTCCTCAAGCAGAAACCGTTCTCTAAGGATCAGAACTTCAGAAGGGGCGATTGGTAAAACGATGCGAGAAAACTTTGCAAGAGACAGTACTATAATATCTTTGGGTAGTAATCCACGCTTCACTGCCACAGAAGTACCAACCATCTTCCGGCTCTAAGGTCAAGAAAAAGAACAGCATCATTGCAAAGTCATAGTTTCATGTATGCATAATATTTTAACTGTTATGGCATACATTGATTTCACACTTCATTATAACTGGGTATATCAACAGTCAATTGTGCACCCTGAACCCAAACCAAACTGTTTTACTGATCATGCGTACTTCTCAGAAGGGACTAACTTATTGACAATGAATATGAAATACTACTGTTTAAAACCATAAATACAACTTAGAGAACTGGTTAGTCAAGAGGGGCATTTCGGGAAATCCACAATTCAATTCCCTAGATAACACAGAATCCTACAAAGACATTTCAGAATTCAACATGATCTTGTGAAATTTTAGTACTCAGATGGACTCTGCATACCTGATGTAGCATGAAAGATACTCCGCATATGGTCAATTCCACAAACTGAATTCCTGATGAGCTCTGCAAGTCTCCACAGGAGCAGGTGAGGATATCTCTGAAGCGTGAAGCATAGTTTATCATTTTCATCAGGCTCATGGAGCCACCTATCTCGAATCTGCACCCGATTCTCAGAAAGTTTGGGATTATCCTTCTTATAATTGTATTCTGGTGCACTAGAATCGATTATTGATGAAAAATTCGAGCCTTCTTCATCCTGGTCTGAAGTAGCACCCTCATAAGAAGAGCTTTGCTCCATACCCATTTCAGAGGGCACGGAATTTACTGTTGAGCCTGTTCCTTTGACCATTCAGCCAGTGCACATGCAGAACAACTATTGAATGAGCACAATTACTCTCTGACAATTTCTGCCATTACTGTGTTGTATAAAGGGAAAACCATTTGCATGACAAATAATTATGAGAGGTGCTTTCATGCTTTTCTTCGTTACAGTTGCACAAATATTAAAGCATGAATGAAGAGTAGCTGATGATTATTTACCCCTTCGTTTGCTTCAAGATTGCTTGTATTGGGAGGGAAAGCATTGAAGCATTGCTCAATAATTATTCAAGCATGATTGACTAATATTCACGTGAAAAAAATGAAAATACCATCAGAATCTGACTGGGCTGGCCTTACAAATTTACATTAGGTCTAGCAATTGTTATGCTAAGAGTATATTCAACCAGATGTCTTCGATTGTTCCGTACATGTAACTGCACCTAGTTCTTAAACTTGAATTTTGGTCTGGAATTGGTAGGTAGCCGAAGTTGTTTAACAGTTCACTGCAGTCCATCCATCGGTAAAGTAATTGAAAACGACAAGGTAGGCCACAGTGAGGCTACTGAACCGTCTTAATTATGCAATTACCTTTCTGAGCATTCCTTGTCATATTTTTTTTGTCTCTTGAATTGAAAGCCAGGCAAATTCAGGAACATGCAAGACAAATTCAAATTTAAGGTCCAAAGTGGAGAAACAGGGAAAGTTTGATGACCTCTGGTGTACCTTACCCATTACACAAACTCATGTCTCATTCTTATTCATCTACATGACTCCATCTGTATATCTCCCTAAACACGCCTCTGTTATCAGACGATTCATCAAACATTCATATGTCCACTTCTTTTGTACAATCTGCTGCACAGAATCACGAACATACATGAAAACCTTTCAGTATGCTGAATTCCGACAAGTGCTCCTCTACTTCTTCAGAGCTACAACCACCCTTAATCCCAATAATTTCAGCAGGCAGAATATAGAAGTACTCTCGGTACAAGCATTCCCTCCCTTACATCAAAACTCCTATGATGGAATGCACACCATGCATGATAAAAAAAAGGTTATTTATGCACAATTCAATCGCTCATCTGATATCAATGATTTCAGTAAAACACCTCCCTTACCTTTGTGCAGGCAAGACACTGAAAACTCTGAAATTGTATGGTAAATTTGAGTTGATGAATTTCGAAAGAGCAATGCCATCAGGATCGTTCTCCCATTCTCGATCAGGAATTTCCATCTTCAGAGAGATCATCGTAGTCAGCGAATGTACCTGAAATTAGTCCATTCTAAGCATGCATACAAGCATTTGTTAGCCAAAAAATGAAATAAAAGCAAACACATATTCAGAATCCTTTATACAATTCAAGAGGGCAGAGATTAAACTGTTAAATCCTACCCCTTCATCAGTTCGGCTACTCCTTTCCCAACCAACGATTTGCTGCTTTCCATAATCTGAAGAATGCCCCCTGCCTTGAAGATGGCAGATTCCAGGACTGACTGAATGGCTGCAGAACAATATCAGAAAGTTTAATAAACATACGCTAATCCTCCGTGATGATACTTGACAAAAAGGAATCAGGGTTGACTTTAGAACCTCCATAGTTTGGCATCTACATGACATGTAGGAGTTCATGGTGCAATGATTATACTTGTGCTCCCATAAATGGCGTGCATGTTATGTAATGTCACCGTTCATAATCAACTTGTCGTAAGATTACGAAACAAAACATTACTCCAAATCTTTCATGGTAACGGATGGTAATACTAAAACAATCGGCATGTGACAAATTGTTCTTTACTCGATTGCAGAGAGAGAGAGAGAGAGAGATTCCAGGCAAGTCCCATGCATAGAACGATTGACAACCATTCGATGCAACTGGCATGAATTAGGAAGTTTTTCTTGTACGGGACTTTCCCATCTTCAATTTATAAACGGAAACATAGAGTCTTACGAGAATTAACTAGTTTAGCAACAGTTTAAACGCATGAACAGCGCAAAAATTAGAGCTTACTTGAATCCGCCTGAGCTCCCGTTGCTTCTGAAGACCTGCAAATAAAAAGGGCCCATTGCATTAGAGAAATCATCACTTCTGTAGCCGGTAGTAATTTTTTTTAAACCTGACGTTCTTATAAACGCAATTGTAAAAATAATCGTTTCAGTGACCGTGGCACGTTTCCATAGTATGCTACCTGTTTCAGCGGTCTGAGAGCGCGAAAGATACGTATCATCTTCTAGCGTTTTCGTGGTCTGGAATAGGACTGTTTTTTGCGAGGTGCCAAATTTGCATAAAAATATCAGGCGTACGTCTAGAAAAGGGGCGATTTCTGCATTGGATCAACACCACCACACGCGAAGACCAGCCCATCACGGGAATAAAATCCGACGACTAAGACATCTCATCCAACCTCGGTACTCGGTGCCGACGTAGCCGACACGGAGCACGACCCTTTTCTTCCCCGCGGACTCCCACCTCATCCGGCTGCCTCCATCGCCGGAGCAGGTAGCAAGCGGAGGTGGAGATGCAGAGGGTGTTACGGAGGATACAATGGTTTGTGCGGCGTGAGAGTTGAATTGAAGGGTCACCGGAGAAGCCACGACGACGTCGAGGCGGCGGTGGCCATCGGCGATGTGGTACAAGCTGAAGGGTTCGTGGCCCATTTCATTTAGGCCCATTTGATTAGACCACCTCTGTACTCCCTCTATCCGATTAGACCACCTCTGTACTCCCTCTATCCTTGAAAGTAAGGAGAGAAGCATTCAAATTGTGTCCTCCAATATTAAGGATTGAGAGCTTTCCCCCTTTAAACTGTGTCCTTAAATTGTGCCTATGCATGCAGATGCACGTAGATACATGCGATCACACATATTCCAAAATAAAAATGTGGCAGGTCATTCCCTATAATCGTGATTAATTAATGCATGCATGTTGCCAATTAATAGACACAGTATTAAATAGGGGTATTAGAGTCTTTTGGCAAAAATCATAATCTATCCTAAAATTTCTTCTGTCCCTTACTTTTTAGGACGGAGGGAGTAGATGGTAAGAGACAGACATCGATAAAGTCCACGGCTAACAGGGCAATCGAATAGTACAGATCTTCGTTATCTACTTTGATTTATCCTTACCTTACTTTCTACTATAGGAAGTCTTTATAGAAAATGAGTGGACAGCAACTCATTGAAAGTCCTTTGATAGAGAGGGTATCTGATGAGGTGCATCAGATGACTCAGTTAGTTGAGATATTTCCGGTGATGGAGAATATGCGTTCAAGGAGATGTCGCTGCTGAGCCACTAGATGAATGTACAAATAGCATCCTTCAGTGTCACAATCTCGTCGTTTGGGGGCACCGGTAGCGGAACGATCTTTAAAACTGTCATGTACACCGTCCACATTGACCTTCGTGAAACCCAAAACTAACAGGATACCGTACATCGGCGCCCTTTCACTGGATGAATATGCGAGCCCCTAAGCAGCTGGAAGAGGAAGAGAGACATAGGCAAGTCTCAGTTGGAGATTGCACCGCGTGGCTACCTACATAGCAGCTTTACACATAAGTGAAACGGAAAATGAGGACGTGTAAAGCTGCTATATGGACACACTATTAGACATGTTACAAAAAAAATCAATTCTAAAACATGTAGTTTTGTAACACAATTTTTCTAAAATATGTAGTTTTGTAAAATAGAAGTTAAAAACTATATATTTATAATAGTTTATAAAAAACATATACTTTTATAAAATTTACTCAATTTGAAAAAAAAAGATTGTAAAGAAGGAATGGAACGGCGATGGTAACCAACTAACCAAGAGCCAAATCACATCCTGAACGACGATGGCAACTCACAAGACATCGCTTGGCTACTCTAGCTAGAGTCACTGAGTCAGGCACTAGAGCAGTAGAGCGAGTGCCTGCGAAAGACATGCATGTGTCTTATCGAAACTAATGTTACCGAACTCATTGATCAAATCAACGTCACATATGCAAGTCGAATAGATTGAGATACACGTGTGTGTATATATATATATATACACGCGCGCGTACATATATACATATATATATACATATACATACGTACATATATACATATACATGTACATGTGTGTATATATGTATATATATATACATACATATATATTATAATTAACTAGGGCACCATGGTACATATATATGTGTATATATATATATATATTATAATTACATAAGGCACCATGGTGCCTAAGCACCATACTCTAAAAAGGATATTTTCTTTATGTATTTTTGATCGAAATTTTTTGAAATTTTTAAAATGCTGAGTTTAACCAGTTTACTAACTAGTTCAAATAAGTTTGAACTAAAATTCAAACTAGAGTTTCCCTTTTTTATGATAGTTTGGTTGTAGGTATGTGCTGATTTTATATATAAATCAACAAAGTATGTGATCAAACTCGTTCAAAATCTTTGAATTCGAGTATATTTTTTCAAAAAGTATGTGTTTCATTTGAATTGTTATAGGATGGGTATATACCATAAAACTGAAATTTTTCAAAAAATATACTTGAATATAGCTTGAATTCGCGCATTTGAAATCATGGTTCCAGACACCATGGTGTCCCATTTGAGCTTTATATATATATATATAGGAAAATGATTCCATACTCCTGGGTGTACGTACTCCCACCACCAGTATACCATTTAAATGACGTTGTTATACCTCTTTATCATTTTGAGTATACTCTAATACTGATTATAAGATACCCCAAAGTGAGTTCCATGAAAAATTTCATTAAAGTCCACCCTTTATAGCATAATTTGTTTATATATTCCTTTTACATATGGAAAAGGGTATGTAGCAAAAAAAATAAAGGCTCTGATGAAATTTTTTCAACCATATCGCATTGGAGTATCTTAGAATTATTATTGAAGTATACCAAAAGTGATAAAAAAGTATAAAGCGTTCATTTAAATGGTATATTAGAGATGGGAGTATGTACTCTGGGAGTACGGAAAAGGCTTCCTCTATATATATATATATATATATATATATATATATATATATATATATATATATACACGCTATGCTCATGAGCGCAAAAATACTTGGAGGATGGTTTCAAGCTTAGATGCTGGTTTTAATTAAGAATAAAATTAGAATCGACCCATATGTCAAGGGAGAGAGTGTGTGCAGTGTAAGGGATGTTTCCTTGTAACATAATCTTCGTGGATTCCATCTTAGCTCATGGAAGTGGTTGCAGCAAAATGTGCAAGTTAGCATCAACACGTGAGTGCCACCTTAGTAATCTACTCCCTCTAATCCCGAATTTTTCACTGTTCTAGCATTTTAAGAATTTTTTTTTTGCAAAAGTAATCCCATGTTTTTTTTTGTAAAAATAACCCCTGGCCGCAATTGCCGCGCATGGGAAACGTGGGAATCACCAAAGTGCTACGCGTGGCACATTTCCGCAGAAGAGGGTACGGGAATCCGATTTTCCGCAGATTGGGGGCGTAGGAAATCCTTCGGCGCGGAACCCAGCGACGGCGCGGCGTTACCGCGGAGGGGCGGCGCGAAAAATCTGTTTTCCGCGGTACAAGGGCGTGGAAAACCGATTTCTGCGGAACGGGGGCGCGGGAAATCGGTTTTCCGCGGCGGGACGCGTGGCAAATCCAATTGTCGCGGTGTGGCGGGCCGACGAATTTCGTGCTTCTCGTGCGCAGAATGGGGCTAATTCTGTAAAAAAAATTCACAGGAAATTTAGAGGCTAGAATAGTGAATCATTCTCCAATCCCCGAATTGTGAGCCATATAATACGTAGAGTCAAATCCTATTAATTTTGATCAAAAATATTGTGTAAAACATATAGTTTGATTGTATGAAAATGATATGAGTGGATTTTTTTATAAAAAAAATACTTCATACACTACAACAAAATCTCACGTAGAGGTACTTTCCTATAGACACTTTTTATTTATCTTTATAAATTTTCATAACATATTGTAAAGATATTTTTTGCGCTGCTTTAGAATGTGTCTTAAATGTAGAAATATTATATTAATATATTTTGGATAAAGAATATGTAATGTGGACCATAGAGGCGTTTTTAAGGACACTACTGTAGAAATGGTTATTTGGGTCAATTCTTTTTTGTCATCTGGATCAGTTTTTGTGGCGATACAAAATCCTTAAATAGTGATGAGAAGTGGCTATCACGATCGGTTTTCGCCTGAGAGAGATATAGCGTCATGTGGGTCGGTTCGGAGCTCGAAATCAACCAAGAAGACAAATTATCTCTATCGGTTCCGAGCGTGGAACCGATAGATAATAAATAAATCCTATCGATTCCACGCTCAGAACTGATAGAGACGTCCTCCTGATCTCTATCGGTTATTAGCGTTAAACAGATAGAGATTCGTGTATTATCTTTATTGGTTCCACGCTCAAAACATTCTAAGCATGAAACCGATAGAGATAAATTCTACGCTATTTTTCTGGAACAACACCAGGAATTCACATATTCACAAATTAACAGTATATGCATAATTGAAAAATCCACAGTATATTCACATTGACAATATACTCACAGATGACAAATTCATAATATATTCACATTCACAAAATTGTTGACAGTGTTATTTTATGGAACATACTTAATGTTGAAATCAGTAGCATAATCCTCTAACGTAACTCTCCTCATGATACATACTCAATGCAGAAATCAGTAACACAATCCTCTAACATAACTCTCCTCAAGCAACCCTGACGTCTTAGTAGAAGGCTATTTGCCCCAAGCAATTGCATCTAGAGTAACACAGAGATTATCCACTGATATAAGGCACATACTTCTTAATACAAGGACAGTCGTTTTTATAGCCAACTTTTATCTGAAGTATTTCCTGTTAGGTTACAAGGACACAATAAACTAGTTGAAATAATTTTAGATGGCAATACTGAAGAGGAACGCGGTATGCTACACTAGCACAAAAAAATCTACCGCATAACCAAAAAGCTACTCGCAAGAAGGGGATCACAGATTAGATTACCACTAGACGCGCAGTTGCGGAATCTTTCGTGCGTCGATGTAGTGGATCGTCCTCGCCGCAGTCGTTGCGTCGATGGAGTGGATCGTCCTCGCCTCGCTGTGGATCGTCCTCCCACGCCGCAGATTGCGACAACGCCACCGCAGAGTCCACACGTCCAGGATGGAACGCCGGCGCGTCGTGTGCAAGCACCGTCGCTCGGCGGGGCAGCGAGAGGAGGAGGCTAGGGTTTCAGGTGAATCATTTCTAAACCGTGGAAAGCACACCCTGTGCCCACCCTCCTCCCCTCCTTATATAGCCACGAGATGAAACCCTAAACCAGGGCTCATCAGCATGCTAAGCCCATGAGGTCCATTAATTACGGATCCAATCCAAATTAATGCGCCCCACCCATTAAGTGTGTGACCTGCAGTTCACGTGCGTTTGGACATGGATTGGAAAACTCCTTTTCAATGCAATAGTTGGTAGCGGCTCCTTGCAAAGTATGCCAACTCCCAAACATACTATGATCAAATCGGACAGAACCTATCAAAAGTACTCATGTAATAATCCCTTTGCCAAGTATATGAAGATTGAACTCAAGGCGAGAAGCATGTCATCCTTTGATGATTCAATCCATCTCTCGTATCCGTGATATATTAATAAGTTGTGATTGACTCCTCAATCACGGCATGGCCATGCACTTCCTTAATCATATCACACGAGTGGCCTTATCATATATCTCTGTTTCATTGGAGTGGCAAATTCCATTTTGACTGCTCACTTCCCTCTACACGTTTCATAATAAACATGAAAGCTACCTTTATAACTATCCGGTTAGGAAGTAGTGTTTGATAGCCCAAAGGAAAACTATTACACATGTAGGGAATATGACAATATCAAGTCTAAGGATAATACATCTACTATGTATGAGATACACTGATGACACATAAGAATGAAACATTCTCGCAGTGTCCCATGACGGGTCTATCTAACCCATGTTCTTTAACATGCGTCCACAATGTATAGATGATATCTCCATATCCCATGGTCTATGAAGCATGATCATCGATCACTACATGTGTTGATCTATTCATCGTTGTCCTATACGATGATATCCGATCATAGATATTTATATAATTATATCAATAAGTAAAGAGCTTCATAAGCAAGTCACATACTTGTTGATCAATACAATGATATACATTCATTGGACCAATAATCATATTATTATTCATAAACATAGTCATGTTACAATAATCTAAATGATTGCCTCAAGGGCATAACACTAACAAATACATTGAGAAACAACATTATTTGATAGATCAAGACAACAAGAGACCTTAGGGCTTTTCCATGTCTACCATCATATATGCCACAACTTCCGCAACAGAGGATTTTTAGTTCTCCTTGTAGTTTCACAGCTCCGCCACCATGCTCATTTGTTTGACACCAATAACTGATTGAGTTTCAGTCATATCTCTTAAACCCTACAAAAGCGATCATTTTATTGTGAAAATAGGCTGTCTTGATATATTACCAGTTACCACGTTGAATTAAATACTAGAAACCTTTATATTACCTCTATAAGCTCAGCTTTGGCTTCTTCCAGCTCTGCATTCGCCCTGCGCTATTTACCGATGAGTACATGGTTAAGAGATTCAATATCTTGCAATTTGTCATCTATGTCTTTCAGTTTTTATTTCATCTCATAAATCTTTTCTTTTAACTCAGACTTTCTATTCAATTATTCTATCTCCATTTCAAGTTTTCGTTTAGCATCCTAATATCAAGTTTTAAGTTTTTGTTACTCCCATACTACCTAAGGTTTCCTACAGTCAGCATTGCTCTGATACCAACTTGTAAGGCCCCCATTTTTGATAAATAAATACCAAAAATGGACCATGTGCATACAGTACTAGTCCCATGATCAGTAGCTAGTACGCACAAATACAAATTGATATCACAGTCATACACAAACTTTATTACACAATGAAGTAAGATTACATATTATTTTACAATACCAAAAGTAAACTGCGGTGAAGACAACTTCTTGTAGTATGCCTTTTAACCCATTGTTCCACAGCAAGCGACAAGGAAAATCCTTAGATAAATTCATCGTTAAATTCCCGTATCTCGCATCAACGTAAGAATCGTTGGGAAAACTGTTTCTTCACCTAAAAACATCAACATTGGCAAGTTGAGTACTTACGTTCTCGCAAGACTTATGCAAATCCTAAGATACATGCAGGCCGTTCCAATGAAAGGCTAATAAGGTTAATTTGCATAAAGCTGGTTTGAAATGTAAATCTGAATAATAGATTGCAAAATGGAATTTAAATAAAAGCAATTTAATATTGAAAGTGATAGAATGTAAGTATCAATAAATCATGAATGTTTGGGTATCCGACCATACTCAAAACCATTTCCTTCCACACACAATGAACGACCAACACGTGGTAGAAACCACTTTTATGAAAATAAGCAAAGCGCTAACTATGTGATGACTTTACCAAGTGTCCATGATCATGACGCGCTAATCGATTAGTTTTACACACCGCAGAGGTATCTGACTTTCCCACAAGACATGGTGACTCTTTGAGCAATCGATATTTGCACACTGCCTTTGGTGTGCCGCAGAGAGTCATGTTATAACTTTTACATTATTTAAACCTAACTTTGCACCAGCACGGTGACGATAAACCCATCCTGTGGTGTAAGAACTCAGAGCATAGAAATGATGGAACTACCCACAGTATGGCGTACACCGTTATATTAGTAGACGTTTAATCCATGATCACCTCGGTGTGGACGTCCCGTCGAGGAATTCATTAAGAAACAGCTCGTACTACTCCGGCCTTCCAAGTGCAAAGCTAGTTTTAAACAAGTTAATAAGTTAGAGCTGTCCCATACCAGCACTTGCGGTTGTATGAATATTCTTGGCCTGAAAACAACCCATAGTTCGGTCCTTAACTCGACACGGGCAATAATCTCCACCCTACACTACGTGCAAGACATGCACAACCGGCTATTGCCAATAATTGCCCGCATCTAAACCATAGTTTTATTTTCATTTTTTCAACCAAAATACCAACCACAAAAATGGTCATACCCATTTAAATGTCATAACCAACATTTTTAATCATGTCATGGTTGTATGTTCATTTGAGCATGGCTAAGCAAGTTACTAAATGTGAGTAACCCAAATTGACATCACATATTGTCTACGTCATTCTAGGGTTATCAAGGTTCACAATTTTCCATTTATCAAGGAAGTTCTATAAGTCTACTGGTACAACTACCATTACCCGAAATATAGCAGACTTTAATAAAATAAAGTATGCAGTAAAACATTTAATGAAAACATTTATAAAAATGGGTTCAATATGATCAAAGGGGTTTGCTTGCCTTGTTGATTATCCTCGACTTCGAACTCCTGTTCGTCGAATACACCGGGTTCATCGCATTCTACACGTCGTATGGCGACATATATCAAATACCAAATTTCGATAAGGCCAAAAAGAAATCAGATGGAAATATTCAAATAAAATGATTTCACAAATTCAGGAATGGTTACATGAGTTACTTGTTCTCATTTGCAATTTAAAGATTTAGTTTATTTAAACCATTATTGCATTATTTGCTACCCATTTTGTAACTTAAATTTTTCTTATAATACACCCTAAGTATTTTTATAGATTCTGGTTTCTGAGATTACATGGATTCTAATAAAATTTATTTTACTAAATTTGGAGATCATATACAAAATTTTCATGTATGACATATTTCTAACCTTTTCTTTGAATTTAAATTCGAAATCAAAATAAAATTCAATTCTGAAATATTTTTGCATATTCTGAATCTACTGGATTTTAGATGAATTTAGAAATTTATTTCATCAAATTTGGTTAAATGATTCAAAAGTTATAGCTAAATGAATATCTAGGTTTTAAATAAATACTGAAAAAAATTAGAAAACTGCCGAAAATAGAAAATACGCTTTCGCTACGAAAACGCGCTTTCCATTTCGGGCAGAACCACGCGGAGGCGCTGACAGGCCAGGCCCATCGGTCAGCGACCGATCTGCTGGCTTCTTGTGGCCGATCGCTTCGGCCCGCTTAGCGGTGACCCGCAGCAGCGCGGCAGACATCCGAAGCTTCGCGGCGGCGATCCGTGCCGAAGCGGCAGAATGGATTCCGCTCGAGCATCAGCGCACTCGCGCGAACTCGAGGGACGATCGCTGGCGGTCCGAGGTGGCGGAAGGGCGGTTTCCACCGCGAGCGCGGCGGCGGTTTCGCGGCTTCGCCGACGGCGAAGAGCCTCCGGAGTGGAATGGGTTCCACCGAGGTTCGTGGCATCCGTCGCACCCGTTGGTGGCGGCGCGGTGGCGAGGCTCTCAGCGCACGCCACCGCGGCGAGGGGCGGCGGCCATGGCCGAGCGGCGGCGACGCAAAACTAGAGCTATACGAGCTTCGCTTTCACCCAGATGGGCACCTGCACGACTCAAGGAACCGATTTCATCAATTGCTTTGAAGAATGAATGAAGGAGGAAGGCTCTCACCGTGCGCGGCGACGGCGGAGGAAGAACACGGCGGAGGAGCTTGCCGGAGAAAAAATTACAGACTTTAATTATTATTATTTAATTTTTAAAAATCCTGACATTACTGTTTTCCAGTTTATTTATTCACTGTTTTTGAATTTTTAAAATTATAAAATGAATTAGTAAATTCTTGATATTTTTACTGGAGGTTGATACTGTTTTGATGTCGGCAAGATAAAGATTTTGGGTCAGGATGACTTACAGATATTTTCACCAAACTGTTTTACCATTTTACCCTGAGATATTTACTCATGATTATCTTTGATTTATTATTATTTTTACTAATTCAGCTTACCAACCGACTTAAGCAAGCTGAGGAGAGCCCTTAGATATTTATGGGGACTTTGGTAAATTTTTGTTGAATTAACATTTTTACTTTTTACCATTTTCTATTTACCATATTATTTGTTTCACTTTCTTGCATTAAAGAAAAGCCAAAAGAATATACAGAAAATCCAGAAAATTCAGAAATTTCGAAAATAATACACAAAAGATTTTCATTTCATTTTTCTTTATTTTATAATTTTGAGGTCATTCTGATCTACCCTTACAAAAATCTCGTCCCCGAGATTTGGAGATGACTAGAAGAAATCGGGGAACTCTTGTCGAATATGATCTTCCCTTTCCCAGGTAGCTTCGTCTTCAGTATGATTGCTCCATTGCACTTTCAACATTTTGATGGTCTTGTTTCTTGTTTGGCGTTCGGCTTCTTCCAAGATACGAACTGGATGCTCCCGATAAGATAAATCTGGCTGAAGATCTATCCCTTCCAAATCAGCGAGGTCGGAGGGAACACGAAGGCATTTCTTAAGCTGAGATACATGGAAGACGTTATGAACGTCATATAGTTGAGGTGGCAATTCTAATTGATATGCCATCTCACCCATCTTTCCAATAATCTGAAACGGTCCAATGAATCGAGGAGCCAATTTCCCACGGATTTGAAATCGACGAACTCCACGAAGAGGCGAGACTTTAAGGTAGACATGGTCACCAACTTCAAAACTGAGTTCACGACGACGATTGTCGGCGTAACTCTTTTGACGAGATTGAGCTTCTTTCAGTCGGCTTCTGATCATGGCCACTTGCTCTTGAGCTTCTTGAATAAGATCTGGGCCGAAGAATTTTCTTTCTCCAACTTCAGACCAGAAAAGAGGGGTTCGGCATTTCCTTCCATACAGCGCTTCAAAAGGCAACACTTGCAGACTAGATTGGAAACTGTTATTATAAGAGAATTCGGCGAAAGCCAAACCTTTCTCCCAATTAGAGCCGTATGACAGCACACAGGCTCTTAACATGTCTTCCAAAATTTGATTGGTTCTTTCTGTTTGTCCATCTGTCTGAGGATGATAAGCTGTACTGAAATTCAACTTAGTACCCAGAAGACGGTGCAAACTTTCCCAGAAACGAGAAGTAAACTGGGAACCTCGGTCAGAAACAATTGTCTTCGGTACGCCATGAAGACGGACAATATTCTCCAGATACAACTCGGCAAGCTTATCTCCAGAATGAGTAGTCTTGACTGGAATAAAGTGAGCTACTTTAGTTAATCGGTCAACGATTACCCATATGGAATCATGCCCTTTCCTGGTTCTTGGCAAACCAGTAATAAAATCCATGCTGACGTCTTCCCATTTCCACTCCGAAATCTTCAAAGGCTGAGGAAGTCCAGCGGGACGTTGATGCTCGGCTTTGACACGCTGGCATACATCACAGATTGCGACATATGCAGCGACATCCTTTTTCAAACCGAGCCACCAATATTCCTGTCGGAGATCTTGATACATCTTTGTACTTCCAGGGTGAATTGAGAGGGGAGACTCATGGGCTTTTTTGAGAATTAACTCTTTTAATTCCGGATCATCAGGAACATATATTCGATTTTCGAACATAAGCACTTCATCCGAACTTTCATGAAACTTGGATTCCTTTCCTTGCTTCAATTCTTCACGCACTTTGATAATCACTTCATCTTTGAGTCGAGCAGATTTAACTGGGACTTAAGGGTTGGTTGCACCTCTAGGCGGCCAAATAACCTTTTCGACAACTCCCAAATTAAGCTTTTGGAAATCTTTTACGGATCGGATTGATCGGTCAAAGATGAAACAGAAAGACAATGAAGCTTTCGACTTAGAGCATCTGCTACGACATTGGCTTTACCAGGATGGTATTGAATGCTAAGGTCGTAATCTTTTATCAACTCTAGCCATATTCGTTGTCTTAAATTTAGATCAGGCTGGGTGAAGAAATATTTCAGACTCTTATGATCGGTGAATACACTGCATTTGTTTCCAATCAGGTAATGATGCCAAATTTTTAAAGTGTGCACTACCGCAGCTAATTCCAGATCATGAGTCGGATAATTGAGCTCATGAGGTCGCAACTGACGAGAGGCGTAAGCTACGACTTTTCCTTCTTGCATAAGCACACACCCAAGCCCATTCTTGGAAGCATCACAATAAACATCAAAGCTTTTATGGACATCGGGTAACACTAGCACAGGAGCTGTTGTTAGCCTTTTCTTTAATTCCTGAAAGCTTTCTTCGCATTCAGGTGTCCACTCAAACTTCTTTTCTTTCTTGAGAAGCTGGGTCAAAGGACGAGCGATTTTAGAGAAGTTCTCGATAAAGCGGCTATAATATCCCGCTAGACCGAGAAAACTTCGAATTTTCGGAACAAACTGAGGGGCTTCCCAGTCTAGAACAACTTTGATTTTACTGGGATCAACGGAAATACCACCTTTCGAAAGAATATGACCAAGGAAAGCAACTTCTTTTAGCCAAAATTCACATTTTTCAAATTTGGCATAAAGCTTATGCTCTCGAAGCTTTTCAAGAACCATGCGCAAATGATGCGTATGATCTTCTTCGGATTTGGAATAGACGAGAATATCATCAATGAATACCACTACGAACTTATCCAAATACTCCATGAAAACTTTATTCATGAGGCACATAAAATTAGCAGGAGCATTTGTAAGTCCGAAAGACATCACGGTATATTCATATAGACCGTAACGAGTGGTAAAAGCGGTTTTAGGAATATCTTCAGGTCTGATCTTCAATTGATAGTACCCATGCCTTAAATCAATTTTTGAAAAGATTTGAGCACCGGTCAATTGATCGAACAGATCATCGATACGAGGCAAAGGATATTTGTTCTTAATTGTGACATCATTCAATGCACGATAGTCCACGCACATGCGTATTCCACCGTCCTTTTTGCGCACAAAAAGAACTGGACTACCCCAAGGAGAAGAGCTAGGTCGAATAAAACCTTTTCTTAATTGCTCTTGAATTTGATTCTTTAATTCGACTAACTCATCTGGGGGCATTCGATAAGGGCGCTTGGAGATTGGCGCTGTTACAGGAACAAGGTTTATGACAAACTCTATATCCCTATCTGGAGGCAGGCCTGGCAATTCATCGGGAAAGACATCAGAGAACTCGGAGACAATTGGAATCTGGCTAAGATCTTTTACTATGGCTGAATAAAGGGAAGCTTGAGAATTCGAAGAACTTTGGATGGAAGAGAAATGAACTGGAATTCCTTCAGGGCTGACCAAAGAAATGGATCGATTGGCATAGTCTATGCATCCTTTGAACTTAGACAACCAATCCATACCAAGGATTACTTCTAACCCTGAGGTTTCTATAAGAATAAGGTCAGCATGAAACATGACTCCATTAATTTCAATGCTAACCTTAGGACAAAACTTAATTGAATTCATGACTGAACCAGGGGAATAGATTATCATTTTGGCATAGAGGAGATCAATTTCTAAGTTATTCTGATCAGCAAATTTCTTAGAAATAAACGAGTGCGATGCTCCAGAATCAAACAATACCAAAATAGGTACCGAGTGCACAGGAAACATACCCAGTACCACATCTGGCGCCTCGTTTGCTTCTTCAGCGGTCACATGATGAAGACGACCGCTACTCGCACTGCGATTAAGAGCTGCAGCAGGCTTGACGACTTGAGAATTCCCAGCTCCTGAAGGTCGACACGGGGTCTCGAACTCCTTGCGACGCATCGCGCTCGACGCTTGACCTCTTTTAGGGCCGGCATTTGCATAATGCCCACGCTCTTTACAATGATAGCAGGTCACACCGGCGGCTTGATTCGAGCTCGTAAGTCCTTCCTTCATTACCGCCGAGGGACGAGCGTAATCGCTGGGCCGGGCGCTCGACCTAGACGCCTCTGCTGCATCTCTGGCGACGAGGCAGAGGAGGTCGAACATTGGTCGGCTGACCAACGCGCGGCCTCGGCAAATTCGGGCTGGCAGCTTTCCGCGCCATCCACTTCCTCTTTCGACTTTCCATAACATCACACGAACTATGCTCGGCGATTATAGCCTTGTCCACGAGTGTTTGGAAGTCGTGGAAGTCGTGAATGGCGAAGATGCTTAACTTCATTATTCGATTGTCCCGAAGTGCTCAATTCTTCGGGCTTCTGAACTGACTTCTGATGACGCATAGCGAGCAAGGTAATTAAAACGGTGAAGATACTCCATTACGGACATATTTCCTTGACGCAGTCAAGAAATTCCGTCTTTTAAATTCACGGGCTCGAAGGAATATGCGTCTTCCTGAAGACTTCGACGAAAACATCCCAAGTAACTTCTTGATCTTGGGGCCTTGCCGCTTGGAAATTTTCTCACCAGACTGCAGCGGCTCCCTGAAGTTGGTACGATGCATATAGGACCTTCTCATGACCATTGCATTGGGCAATGGTCAGCTTGCTTCCAATAGCTCGTAGCCAATCATCAGCGTCCAGGGGATCTGATGAAGAAGAAAAGGTTGGAGGCTGGGTCTTCAAAAATTCTCCCAACTTGGACTGATGGAAGGCTTCACCAACACCGAGTCTAGAACTTGCAGCACCAAGGTTAGTCGTATTTTGGACCAACTATTGGAGCAACAGGGTATTCGTCTGGCGACCCTGTTCTATCATCGCAAGCACTTGGGCCATGGTTGGCGGCCCTGGCAACTGCCCCTCCGGAACTTCTTCTTCTTGGACTTGCGGGGGTGGCGAATCTCGACGGCTTGGACGACGCGACGAAGATCCTCGGACTGCCGACGGATGGACTGGATTAGGCTGGGCTGGAGTGGCCGAAGTCACTCGCCGCAGGTGAGTTTCCGGGGTTTCCTCACTCCCCAGAATCTCATCCAAGGATCGGGTTGCAGGCATCTGGAACAGGATTATTAATGAATTAAGATCTACTTTAATTTTAATCTTAGTTGTTACTAATTGTTTTAAAAGCATGACTTGATTATTATTATTACGGATCACAACGTCGTAAAAATATTAACTGAAAGTTAAATATTTACGAGTAGGAACCAAAAGCACACAAAGCAATGTAAAGCAAAAACTTTATTTCAACTTATAACATTCACAGCAAAACATAACATTTATTTTTGACGTTACTACATAAAAGGGCAACACCAAAATCTCATCTAACACTACTCATCATCTGACAAACTCACGGACTGTTACTATCTCTACGACTAGAACTCTCGGCATCAGGAGGATAAGGGATCTCCTGAGAGCGATGCTCCTGCGGTATCTGAGGACGCCGCGGAGGAAAACTATGGGGGTCTACCTGGATGCTCGACAATCTAGGGTGACTCCCTATCACTGACATCCTTGCCTGGCGACACCTGGGTGGTTGGGGTGTCGTCAGCACAGTGCTCGAGGAATTGCCCCGAACCGAGCGAGGAACAATACCCGCAACGCAGGGCGATGGCATTCTCTAGGAATGCTATGCGCGACGCGTGCCTCCTCAGATTCGATTCTCGCTGACGGCAATATCGTCGAGGCATTTATGAATTCCACTAGGTTACGTAAAGTGGGATTTTGTAACCCAGTAGCATCCATATAGCTATTCTCCCCACCTGGTGGCCGGGATGGAATCCTCCTATATACCACTGCTAGTTCAGGTAAGGTGTGGCGCAAACTGACAATAGCCATATAGGCGGCTTCATTCATGGCCATCATGAGGGAAGATCCAGGACCCTCAAAAGATAAAAACTCTTCACTATCTTCATCTCGGGTAGGGATATCCACCCTAGCTATGTATTCCACAGAGACAGAACTAACTGCCGCGTGGAATACTATATATCGTGGATTTTCGGGAAAATGGACGAATTCTAGCAAACAAGTAAGAATTCCCGCCATGCGTAATTCTCCCTATTAGTGGAAGTATAACATGGGGTGTATCCGCCATCGCACAATTAACAAGGAATTAGTATTCTGATTAAATGTAAGACAAGAAAGTAATTTTGGAAAAAAGATTCTAGCAGAAATTTAAAAATAGGAAAGAGTTATTAACAAGTATACGCATAACCAAAAGAGGAGTTTCATGCATATAAAGAATAGACAGTAAGATGTCCTAATTCAAAATTTTAGTTCACTTGGATCCTAATATCAAGTTTTAAGTTTTGTTAATCCCATACTACCTAAGGTTTCTCTACGATCAAGATGGCTCGATACCAACTTGTAAGGCCCCATTTTTGATAAATAAATACCAAAATGGATACCATGTGCAAACAAGATTAGTCCCATGATCGAGAGCTAGTACGCACAAATACAAATTGATATCACAGTCATACACAAACTTTATTACACAATGAAGTAAGATTACATATTATTTTTACAATACCAAAAGTAAACTGCATAGTGGAGACAACTTCTTGTAGTATGCCTTTTAACCCATTGTTCCACAGGCAACTGACAAGGGAAAATCCTTAGATAAATTCATCGTTAAATTCCCCGTATCCTGCATCAACGTAAGAATCGTCGGGGAAATCTGTTTCTTCACCTAAAAACATCAATATTGGCAAGTTGAGTACTTACGTTCTCGCAAGACTTATGCAAATCCTAAGATACATGCAGGCCGTTCCAATGAAAGGCTAATAAGGTTAATTTGCATAAAGCTGGTTTGAAATGTAAATACAGAATAATAGATTGCAAAATGGAATTAAATTAAAGGCAATTTAATATTGAAAGTGATAGAATGTAAGCATCAATAAATCATGAATGTTTGGGTATACTGACCATACTCAAAACCATTTCCTTCCACACACAGCGGAAACGACCAACACGTGGTAGAAACCACTTTTTATGAAAATAAGCAAAACTGCTAACTATGTGATGACTTTACCAAGTGTCCATGATCATGACGCGCTAATCGATTAGTTTTACACTGCAGAGGTATACGACTTTCCCACAAGACATGGTGACTCTTTGAGCAATCAATATTTGCACACTGCCTTTGGTGTGCCGCAGAGAGTCATGTTATAACTTTTACATTATTTAAACCTAACTTTGCACCAGCACGGTGACGATAAACCCATCCTGTGGTGTAAGAACTCAGAGCATAGAAATGATGGAACTACCCACAGGATGGCGTACACCGTTATATTGGTAGACGTTTAATCCATGATCACCTCGGTGTGGACGTCCCGTCGAGCAATTCATTAAGAAACAGCTCGTACTACTCCGGCCTTCCAAGAGCAAAGCTAGTTTTAAACAAGTTAATAAGTTAGAGCTGTCCCATACCAGCACTTGTGGTTGTATGAATATTCTTGGCCTGAAAACAACCCATAGTTCGGTCCTTAACTCGACACGGGCAATAATCTCCACCCTACACTACGTGCAAGACATGCACAACTGGCTATTGCCAATAATTGCTCGCATCTAAACCATAGTTTTATTTTCATTTTTTCAACCAAAATACTAACCACAAAAATGGTCATACCCATTTAAATGTCATAACCAACATTTTTAATCATGTCATGGTTGTATGTTCATTTGAGCATGGCTAAGCAAGTTACTAAATGTGAGTAACCCAAATTGACATCACATATTGTCTACGTCATTCTAGGGTTATCAAGGTTCACAATTTTCCATTTATCAAGGAAGTTCTATAAGTCTACTGGTACAACTACCATTACCCGAAATATAGCAGACTTTAATAAAATAAAGTATGCAGTAAAACATTTAATGAAAACATTTATAAAACTGGGTTCAATATGATCAAAGGGGTTTGCTTGCCTTGTTGATTATCCTCGACTTGAACTCTGTTAAATCGAATACACCGGTTAAATTGATTCTACACGTCGTATGGCGACATATATCAAATACCAAATTTCGATAAGGCCAAAAAGAAATCAGATGGAAATATTCAAATAAAATGATTTCACAAATTCTGGAATGGTTACATGAGTTACTTGTTCTCATTTGCAATTTAAAGATTTAGTTTATTTAAACCATTATTGCATTATTTGCTACCCATTTTGTAACCTAAATTTTTCTTATAATACACCCTAAGTATTTTTATAGATTCTGGTTTCTGAGATTACATGGATTCTAATAAAATTTATTTTACTAAATTTGGAGATCATATACAAAATTTTCATGTATGACATATTTCTAACCTTTTCTTTGAATTTAAATTCGAAATCCAAATAAAATTCAATTCTGAAATATTTTTGCATATTATGAATCTACTGGATTTTAGATGAATTTAGAAATTTATTTCATCAAATTTGGTTAAATGATTCAAAAGTTATAGCTAAATGAATATCTAGGTTTTGAATAAATACTGAAAAAAATTAGAAAACTGCCGAAAATAGAAAATACGCTTTCGCTACGAAAACGAGCTTTCCATTTCGGGCGAGAACCCATGAGGCGCTGGTGAGCGCCGGCCCATCGGTCAGCGACCGATCGCTGCGCTGCTGTGTGGCCGATCGCCGGGCTCGGGCGCGCAGCGGTGACCAGTAGGCGCGGCACATCCGAAGCTCGCCGGCGGCGATCCGTGCCGGAGCGGCAGAATGGATTCCGCTCGAGCATGCGCACTCGTGCGAACTCGAGGACGGTCGCTGGCGGTCCGAGGTGGCGGAAGGCGGTTTCCACCGGCGAGTGCGGCGGCGGTTCTCGGGCGGCTCGCCGACGGCGGCGAGCCTCCGAGTGGAATGGGTTCCACTCGAGGTTCAGACATCCGCGGCGCACCGTTGGTGGCGGCGCGGTGACCTGAGGGGCTCTGCAGCGGCACGCCACCGTGCGAGGGCGGCGGCGGCCATGGCCGAGCGGCGGTGACGCAAAACTAGAGCTATACGAGCTTCGCTTTCACCCAGATGGGCACCTGCACGACTCAAGGAACCGATTTCATCAATTGCTTTGAAGAATGAATGAAGGAGGAAGGCTCTCACCGTGCGCGGCGACGGCGGAGGAAGAACACGGCGGAGGAGCTTGCCGGAGAAGAAAGAGTTTCGGCCGAGGCTTGGAACGGGTTCCTGGAGGCTCAAGGAAGCTTCGGGTGAAGTGGTTCGGGGAGAAATGGTTTGAGGCGAAAGAATTGGAGTTTTGCCCTCTTTCGGGTTTTCGCCGGAATTGGAGAGGATGACCAAAGCAACGGCGGAATGGCTGCACAGGAGGCGAGCTGGGTCGGCTGCGACGCGAGGAGAGGCTTTTATATGGTCTCTAAGGTAGTGCGACGCGGGCGGTGCGCGAAGAACCGAGAGGCGGCGTCTCTGCGCGCGAGAGAGAGCGGGGAGAGGGGAGAAGAATGCGGCTGGGTCGCTGACGCGTGGGGGCGAGTTGGCAGCGGCTGTCGGCTGAGCTGTCTCACTGACAGACCGGGCCCACATGTCAGCGAGAGCAAAAAAGAAGTCTGGCGAAGGCTCAAGACCGAACGGGTTTTCAACAAAGTTTTCGACAGTCAAAACGAGGCAAAATTTTATAAAATTTTTACCATAGGTTTGCAAGGATATTACCAGTCTCCTGAAAATTTTTAGCTATTTTATGATGCATGCAGATTTTTATAAAATTCTGACATTGCAACAGTTGTTGCATTGCCCACTCGGTTTTTCTTTTAATTTGCGATTTAAATGAAGTGATTATTTTACAAAACTTTTTATTATAGTCTGAAATGATATTCTACAACTTTTGTAAAAATTACAGACTTTAATTATTATTATTTAATTTTTAAAAATCCTGACATTACTGTTTTCCAGTTTATTTATTCACTGTTTTTGAATTTTTAAAATTATAAAATGAATTAGTAAATTCTTTATATTTTTACTGGAGGTTGATACTGTTTTGATGTCGGCAAGATAAAGATTTTGGGTCAGGATGACTTATAGATATTTTCACCAAACTGTTTTACCATTTTACCCTGAGATATTTACTCATGATTATCTTTGATTTATTATTATTTTTACTAATTCAGCTTACCAACCGACTTAAGCAAGCTGAGGAGAGCCCTTAGATATTTATGGGAACTTTGGTAAATTTTTGTTGAATTAACATTTTTTCTTTTTACCATTTTCTATTTACCATATTATTTGTTTCACTTTCTTGCATTAAAGAAAAGCCAAAAGAATATACAGAAAATCCAGAAAATTCAAAAATTTCGAAAATAATACACAAAAGATTTTCATTTCATTTTTCTTTATTTTATAATTTTTGAGGCTGTTACATAGAGACACCGTTGTGAAATTTGAAATATGCCTTTAAAATCATACAGAGACATAAAACACCACTACATGATGTTTCTCATGTAGTGATAATATTACACTTTTACTTTTTTCGAATATATGATAAGAGAATTTGATGGTCAAAGGTGTATCGTCACTCTTTTGTGATCGAAGAAAGTATAATTAAAAGTCTATATTCATTGGAGATGCTCTTTGATAATTGTTGGATTGTACCTCACTACTACAGAACATCAGATCACTGCCGGTTCCAAACTGGCATCACTGCCGGATATTGGAACCGGCAGTGATTGGTCAGCAATGATACTGATATCTCTACCGGTTTGTATGCGAACCAGCAGTGATAATCAGACACTTTGCTTAGGCGCGAACTTGACAAGCGGTGATAGTCGTAAATCCAAAACTCACTCGTTAAAATAAAAAAAATTATTTGCACCTGGACTACCCTGTATTTACTACGCACGGTCTTGCGTGTCGCAAGTCACAAGTCATGCGATTTTCACACGAAATACACGTGTGTGCGCTTACTAGGAGTCGAACACAAGAACTACTGCTCCGCGTGAAGCTTCCTTACCATCTCACCTAACATACACTTCTCAACTACTATAAGATACTAGTATAGTGCCTGTGCTAACGCTACGACGGCAATACACCCGCTTATCAATTAAATGAGAAGATAAGTATGAATACAACACTTAATAATAAAAGAGAAATTTAGAATTTTAAATGAATTTAGAAAGAAAAACGGAACTAAATGGAGGTCGAATGGGCAAAAACGGGCTCCCAAAAGATTTTAAATCAAGAAAGAGAAAGAAAAAAGAATTTTCTGATTTTGAATTTTTTTTTTGCAGCTTCCACAGAGAGCACAGCGTGCTCTCTGGGCTTGGCTTGATGCAAAGGGAGGAAGGCCGGGGTGGCCGGCGGTCGCGATAAGTCGGCTTGAAGTGCGGCGAGATCGTCAAGATCTGGTGCGGCGAGATCGCCAAGACCGGCACTGCGGGAGGAGTCACGGTTGCGGTGAATTTCGCGGGGAAAGATGACGGTGATGGCTTGGGTCACCTCCAAAATCCGGCGATCTTTACAAGAGGGAGCACTTGGGGATTTACGCAATGCGATGGGGTGGAGGAGAGCTCGCCGGCTTTTATAGCCCCGAAACAAGCATATTTATGGAAACTATAATTTGGGATCAAATCAGATTGAGAGGAAATTTTGGCAATAGAGCACGAAATTTGGGGCATTAACACCATAGATGGAAAGAGGAGATTTGGTGCGGGATTGATGGAGCTTTGGAGCTTCTTTCTTGCTTTAATGGAGGGAGGGAAGAGAAGAAGCTTCTGCAGTGCAGGTGCTGACTAGAAGAAGCTACAGGTGAGTTGCCTTCATTTTTTTTAAATATAGAAGGATTTTTGAAAAGATAGCATATTAGGTTAAAAAATTCTAGAAAAAATCTCAAAAAAACTTTCGATTATTTTGTACTTAATAAAATTATTTTCAAAAAAATTTAAATTATAAATTTGCCGAGGCACGGCGGCCGCGAGGTCGCTGACCAGCAACCTCGCCTCGTCGGCAAAGCCACCGATGGCGACCGTGGAGCCATTGCAGACCTGCGTTCTCCCGGCCGTGCTGCCCCATCTCCCGGTTTTCTTTTACCAGCACGTAATATATGGTCCTTTCCTTTTCCAGGACGTTTGTTTCCTTTTCCTTGTTGATGCTGGAGGTGAGGGAAGGTCTTGTGGGTCACGAGGATGATTTGGAAAAATATGGAAAAATAAATGCGCTCGCCATCATTTGGTCCGCAAGGGAAAAAGATAAAATTAAATAAAGGCTCGTCTCGCTACCGGTTCTGCGAGAAAAATTGAAAAAAATTAAGCAAAGACTCACGGACTATTGGTTCCTTAGATAAAAATAAAAACAAAAATTTAGCGCTCCGTATACCAAATTAGGCTCTATTGGGCTAGATCCGTAAAAAGTCTCGAGAAGGGTCATATTCGGAAAAATACGATCACAATGCGGGACAATAAAAAATTCAAGTCTTGTTTCCTTGCATGCGGATCCTCCCTGTTTATTTCCTTGTTTGATTCACCCTCCTTTCAAATATGTAGTACATACAATTTTGGCCAGTAAAAAATTCAAGTCTGGTTTCCTTGCATACGGATCCTCCTTATTTATTTCCTTGTTTGATTCGCTCTTCTTCCAAATATGTAGGTGAGGGAGGTCTGTTGTGGGCCACAGGGATGATTAGACACACTAAATAATGGCCATCGGATGTGGGTGAGTAAAACTGAGGAAAGATCTTTGACGTTCATTTTGATGAATGCAAGTTTCTGGGGACGTTTTGCTAGGTGCACGAACATTGGACCATCTCTAATGAGGTGCATTATTTAGGGTGGACGTAGAAAAAATTGCTTAGGTGCATTATAAAGGGGTATATATATCACTGCCAGTTTGTATGCGAACCGACAGTGATAGGCGTAAATCCAAAACTCACTCGTTAAAATCAAAAAAAATTATTTGCACCTGGACTACCCTGTATTTACTACGCACGGTCTTGCGTGTCGCAAGTCACAAGTCATGCGATTTTCACACGAAATACACGTGTGTGCGCTTACTAGGAGTCGAACACAAGAACTACTGCTCCGCGTGAAGCTTCCTTACCATCTCACCTAACATACACTTCTCAACTACTATAAGATATATTTTCCTTTTATCCCTTCGTATTCGAAAGTTTTAACGATTATTTGGACATCTAAATGACTTCAAATAAAAAAGTTGTCAACTAAAAAGTTGTAGATCTCATCGAGAGCTACAATTTTTATATAAATTTTGTCTCCATCCGACTCCGTATGAAAAAGTTATAATTTTTCAAAAATATTATCACTGCCTGTTCTGATTTCGAACCGGCAGTGATACTTTCTCCATTATCACTGCCGGTTCTTAAGAAGAACCGGCAGTGATAGTATCACTATCGATTTTTTTAGAACCGACAGTGATAAGTTACTATCACTACCAGTTCTTCTTCGGTTGAGCATTTATGCTAGTCTAGCTTATGAATCAGTAGTAATAGTGTTATCACTGCCGGTTCTAGCCGAATCGGCAGTGATAGACCGACAAAGAAGCGGGTTTTTTTTAGTAGTGCCTTGAGAAACTAAGCCATCAAATATTAAGGAATTATTACCTTGGGAAACTAACCCGTGGAAAATTAAGGAATTATTTCGTTCAGCTGTCCAAAATATGTATACGTTGATCTAGAATACTCCATCTGTTGAGTTTTATAATTAAGGTGCCCACAGATTGAGATTCAAACTTTGTAATATTTGATCAATAATTAGATCAACAATATATCCGTTTAGTTAATACAAAAATGATACCGTTATATTTGTATTTGAATGTGCTTTCTTATAATTATGATTTTTTTACTTATTAATAATATACTGTAAAAGGTGTCAATGATCAAAGTTCAATTTTAGAGGCCGTGTCAAATCAAATCACGCACTATAAAAATCAACGGACCGAGTACACGCATAGAGCTAGAACTAAATACGGCATATATATGTTCCATTTTTTTTAGAACTATATATATGTTACATATCTTGAATCCTTCGGATTGGTTGCACCTGTCATGGAGAAAAGGAAACGACGAGATAAATCAATTCAAGGCTTGTGGCCTTGATTTCTTTGGGGCCGAGCGCGATTTATGCATCCATCCATGCAATGCATGTGCAGCGAAGTGTGCAAGGTCCCTACTGAGATGGAATATTGTTTCTTGTTAAGCTGTCGAATTAATTCATCGTTGTAAGTAGTTGTTACAAGCTAGAACTGAACTGGCATGGCTGGCTACAGGATCAGAAAGAGAAAAGCGACGGATTAGTAACCCTATTACAGTATGCACTTTATTCTCATGATCAAACTAGAAGAGTAATCCAATAAAGACATGATCGAAGACACTGCACCATGCATGTACTGAAAAGAGAAGCCATGATGGAACAATGCTCATGCAAGCACACGCCTATTTTCCTTTTTTTTAGTCGACATCTAATTATATTGGCTGAATTATTGTACTTTTAATAATATATGACCATGAGTAATATGGCCATGATCTATCATTGCGTGCGACTATCTCCGTTATAGTAAGAAAAAAAAAGAAAGATCAAATTATCTAGTATATATTTATTACTAGAAAAAGGGCTTTTCACGTAGGGATCGTCAAAACAACAAGTTTGCCCTACGTGTTATTACGGATTGTACAGTGGTACAGACGACAGCTGTTTATAATACATCTCCATATCATCTACAAACAACACTAAAATAACTTATACAATGAATCATTTATATAGTTGTCTATAATAGTCTATTATTCAATTAACAGACTGTCTATACAATGGTACATAAAATGTAAAGCTGTCTATAAGATTGTCTATTAAATAGTAGACAATAGCTTTCTCTCTCCTTCTTTTCTCTTCTACACATCACTTAAAATCCTACGTGGTATCTTTTGTAGACAGCTTAACTGTGAACCATTGTACATACCCTAAGCTGATTGGAGCCTTCTCTTTCTTACTCTGTTTGGTATTCGCTCGCGGGTTTGTTTCCGCGTTTTTTGTTCTTGGTTGGCTCTCTTTATTGCTATTTGTACATATCGATGATTTATTGAAATATGTTCAGGCGTATATATCAATCAATCACAGAGGCAGGTACACATGTCTGGTTCCATGCATATCGATCATTCTTCCGAGACTAGCCAACCACCTGATCGCTTCCAGCGACTAATCCTGAAAAGACACGTGATTAATGTGATAACTGTTTTGTGTTAGTTTAATTCGGATTCCGTGTGAACATTTTTTTAAGTAAACAAGCATGATTAATTAGTACGTACTATAGCTAGCCTAGCTGATTATTACCGGCCACGTCCACTAATTCAGGTCATGCTGTTCTTCCATAATGTGTTGAGCTTGTAGCAGTGCACTGCAGAGAGATGCATGCAGCACGTACGACAGGTTGATTAGCCAGCTACCAGACAGCCTGGGGGCCACAGGGAATTGGAGCATCAGCTCACGAGGATTATAGTAAGTAACACACCATTAGCTGGTCGCTAAGTGTGAAGTGGCTATATATATGCATGTAAGGTAACTGAAATATTGATCGCTTATATATCAACCGATCATGGCTTCCTCCATCGTCGTTTCTGCCGTGACGATCTTGCTGTTGGGCCTGGCCGCGGCGGCGTCTGCCCAGCTGTCCGCGACGTTCTACGACACGTCGTGCCCGAGCGCGCTGGCGACGATCAGGAGCGCCGTGACGGCGGCGGTGAGCAGGGAGCCCCGCATGGGTGCCTCCCTGCTCAGGCTTCACTTCCACGACTGCTTTGTCCAAGCAAGTCTCTGCCTCCGTATACTATACCTCTTCAGTAATTCATATGCACCGTGCATGCATGCAATCCAATAATCTGCCGATATATAGCACGTACTTCTGCATATGAACTCATGTACCAGCTACTGCTTTTTGGAATTTCGATCGATCCATCGATGGATGCTCTTGCTTCGGCAGCTAATTACTAGTTTGATGTCGACCATGCATGCATGAGAGATGTTTGAGCTAGTACTGTAGCCGTACTACTACTACTACATCAGCTAGCTGTTGACTTAATTGTAACACTGAGAGTGATGTGTATATGTATGATGCATACTTGCATGTGATTTGCCATGCATGTAGTGAGAGCTAGCTGGCCTGCATGTTGTGGCATGACAGGGATGTGATGCGTCGGTGCTGCTAGCCGACACGGCCAACTTCACGGGCGAGCAGGGGGCGTTCCCCAACCGCAACTCACTCAGGGGATTCGACGTCGTCGACAGCGTCAAGGCGCGGGTCGAGGCCGTCTGCGCGCGGACCGTCTCCTGCGCCGACATCCTCGCCGTCGCCGCCCGCGACTCCGTCGTCGCCGTAAGGCCACCAAATTTATCAAACTCCTATAACTGCAAACCAGTCAATGCTTCTATATACTATATCTTCAGTTATACGTAGATTTTAACCTGCAGTTAGGAGGTTCGTCGTATACGGTGCTCTTGGGCAGGAGAGACTCCACCACCGCGAGCCTCTCCCTGGCGAACAGCGACCTCCCTCCCCCCACCTCCGACCTCGCCAGTCTCGTCGGCAACTTCTCCAGGAAAGGGCTCAGCACCACCGACATGGTTGCACTCTCAGGTACACCCTACGCCTACACGCACAAACATGCATGCAGTATAAACTGCTAGATTTTGGTTTAATTTTAACATGGAAAATCTAAATAGCATGTAGAGAAAAGAAGTCCCAGTAGAAAAATGACATGCATTGACCTGTTCATCACTGGATTGACCAACCAACTATTGAGCTTACAACGAACAAATCCTACGTTGTATTTGTACGTTCGTATGTACGCTGTAAGTACTTAAGCTCGTAGGTATATACGCAGGGGCCCACACGATCGGTCAGGCGCAGTGCACCAACTTCCGGAGCCGGATCTACGGCGAGACCAACATCAACGCGACGTACGCGGCGTCGCTAAAGGCCAACTGCCCTCAGTCCGGCAGCGACGGCAACCTGGCGCCGCTCGACGCGGCGACGCCGAACGCCTTCGACAACGCCTACTACGGCAACCTGATCTCGCAGCGCGGGCTGCTCCACTCCGACCAGCAGCTCTTCAACGGCGGCTCCACCGACGCGCTCGTCCGCACCTACGCGTCCAGCGCCGCACAGTTCAGCGCCGACTTCGCCTCGGCCATGGTGCGCATGGGCAACATCGGCGTGCTCACGGGGTCGCAGGGGCAGATCAGGCTCAACTGCTCCAAGGTGAACTGAGCGAACGAGCGAAAGCCGAAGACCACAAACGTAAATGCATGGAACCAGCCAAATATATGCAACTGCCAAGTTAGGCCAGTAAAGTTCAAGCCTATATATGTGCTTGTTGGGCCCTTTCTTGGATCGTCAAGTGGCAATCGATATCCGTGATAAAGATAATCTTGTTTTACGAAAGTTTGTTTTGGAAAGAGTATTGGAGTCCGAGTAGTACAAACTAGCAACTTGGACGTGGCGTGCCACGCCGCGGACGCCGCTCTCCACACGAGAAAGTTGAGTTTTTTTTTCGGGAAAAAGGCTTAAACGTAATGGTAAAAAAAAACGAGAAAAAATGTATGGTTTTTTCGGGAAGAAGGATCCGTACGGTTTTTTCCCGCCGGAGAAGGATCTAAATGTAATTTTAATTCTGTGGAAAAGGACCCTAGCGCAAGCATTAAAAACGCATAAAGGACAAAAGTGTGATATATATTTTTTTTTTGAAAAAAGGACCTATTCGTAACGTAAAAGGACCTAGATGTATTTTTTTTGTGGAAAAGGACCCGAGCGCAAACCTCAAAAACGTATAAAAGGCCAAAGCGTAATATATATTCTTTTTTTGGAAGAAGGACCTATTTGTAAAATTTTTTACGAACAAGGACCCAATTGTAATTTTGTTTTTCTAAAAAAAGACCTATCCGTAAATAAAAACAGGACCCATTCGTGAACATTTTCTCGGCTCGGCTCGCGGCTCGAGCCGAGCCGGCTCCGGAGACACGTGGGCATGCTGGCCTTTCAGGGACTCTTCAAACTATAGTAGAGTTATAATGAGTAGACTCCGAATTGGTTGTTGTGAATCAGCCTTTATAAAGCCCATGAGTCCTTTAACGTAAAAAGTATAAGTTGAGAATAGATGTAATACAAAGCAATGAGCTTGATAGCTCAGTTGGTTTGCTGTCAGAAATCACTCTTGCCTCGCTATTGCTCTCGTTATTTCTGAAGAAACACTGGTTGCAGTATTTTGACGGACAGCTACAGTAGTCTGAAGGAAATACGGCAATACACAAAAAACAGAGAGACGAGCAGAGCTTTTCTTTTGGTGCTATGTACATCTGCAGCTGTTCTTTTTCTCTCTCTTCTATTTATTCACCTCCTTCTCAGGGGTTCGTTACATGCATAAGTGGCAACTAAAACACCGGATCTCACTTAATCGTGTCATCCCACGACTCGAGTATCCAGCTCCTCTTCGTACAAAAAACTCTGAAAACTAACTACCCAGCTGAACCGGTCTAACCTGAAACATGCTATGCAATTAACAGAATTCAAATGCACAAAGTAAAATGGAATGCGCACAAGATTACAGGATAGTTTCAACATTTCATCCCCCTAATCTTGATGCGTTGAATCTGAACCAAGCCCAACTTCCTCCTCAAATCTAGAAAACGAATTCGGCCAAGAGGCTTAGTCAACATGTCTGCAAGCTGCTCTTCTGAACAGATGTGCTCCACCTTCATCTTCTTTTGCTCAACACACTCCCAAATTAAATGAAACCTTGTATCAATGTGTTTGCTTCGATCATAGAGCACTGGGTTCTTGCAGAGATTTATAACTGATTTATTATCCACTTTCAAGACTGCACAACATGGCGCTTTCTCTTGCAATTCACCAATCAGTCGCCCTAGCCAAATTCCTTGGCATGCTGCTGTTGTAGCTGCAATATACTCAGCTTCACATGAAGATAATGCCACAACCTTTTGTTTTTGCGACTGCCAGCTGATCAGATTTCCATCAAGAACAAACAGAACACCTGTTGTGCTTTTCCTGTCATCAATGTCTCCAGCCATATCACTATCACTATAGCCAATTAGCCGGAGCTTCTGTACTTGCCCTCTTCCAAACCTTATACCAAGATTCAGAGTACCTGCAATATATCACAATATATGCTTCACTGTAGCCCAATGTTTATTTGTCGGTTTCTCCAAAAACCTGCTCACATAGCCAACTGAATATGACAAGTCAGGCATAGTATTAACCAAATACCTCAGACTGCCCACAATACTTCTGAACTCAGTGGGATCAACACAAACTCCAGTTCTTTCTTTGCTTAATTTCAATCTGGGTTCCATTGGAGTCTGAGAGGAATTGCACCCTGTCATCCGGGCCTTCTCCAGAATCTTTGTTGCATATCTTGACTGAGACAAAGTAATGCATTCCTCGGTCTGACAAACTTCCATACCAAGATAATAACTTAGCAACCCGAGATCACTCATGCTGAATAAAGTTTTCATCTGCTCCTTGAACTTGGTAATTTCTCCTTTGTCAGCTCCGGTAATAACCAAATCGTCAACATAAACACCCACAATTATCCTGGATTCTCCTGAGCCACGGGTATAAACAGCATTTTCTGTAGCTGATCTGACAAAGCCCAAATCACTCAGACTTGAGTCCAACTTGAAGTTCCAAGCCTTGGGAGCTTGCCGTAGGCCATACAATGCTTTTCTCAGCTTGAGTACCTTGTCTTTGTTCTTGTCGTCAATAAAACCAGGAGGTTGAACCACATACACATCTTCCTCCAATTCTCCATTAAAAAAATGCAGACTTTACATCCATATGGTGCACTTCCCAGCCCTTTAGCGCTGCCAATGCAAATAGCAGCCGTACTGTCTCCATTCTCGCAACAGGTGCGAAGACCTCATCGAAATCGACTCCATGCTGTTGCACATAGCCCTTTGCCACCAACCTGGCTTTATACTTGACAATCTCACCGCTTGCATTTCTTTTAATTTTGAAAATCCATTTCAAACCAATTGGTTGATGTCTTGGTGGCAAATTAGTCTGATACCAGGTGGAATTACCTTCAATTGAATGCATCTCCTCGATCATGGCCTTTCTCCAAAAGCTCAACTTCTCTGCTTCTCCAAAATGTATTGGTTCTTCTTCGGCCATCAAACACTCTTCGCTGTAGTCAAAATCAAGGATCAGCACTGTAGTTTCCAACACATTTTCAACTATGCGATAGCGACGGGGCCCCTCATCAGTGTCTTCACTAGCATTAGTCGGCGGAGAGCAGTACTCCACCCCCGCAGGGGCCTGAGACGCAGCAGCATCTAGTGTTGACGGCGATGCAGCAGGAGTAACTGCCGCCGATTCCCAATCCGCCGCGATGTGTTCCTCCGTCATCGCAGCAGCGTTGCCCACGGGAGCCGCAAAGAACTCCACCGTGAACTCTTCTTGCGCCTGAACTCCACTGGAACCAATCCAGTCCCAGCTTGCTGCCTCGTCGAACACGACGTCACGCGACACGCACACGCGCCGTGCCACCGGTTCATATAGCCGGTATGCCTTGGAACCTTCCTCATAGCCGAGAAACGCCATTTTTCTGCTCCGGTCATCTAGCTTCTTGGTGTTCGGCTTCGTTGTCTTCACATGAGCAACGCAACCGAAGGTGCGCAAGTGTTCGACTGAGGGGCGTCGGCCGTGCCATGCCTGATACAGCGTCTCCCCATCGAGGCTCTTTGTCGGCGATCTATTCAAGATGTACACCGCCGTCATAACCACCTCTCCACAGAAATACGAGGGCATGTTTATCGCCTTCATCATGCTCTGCGTCGTGGCCACCACTGTCTGATTCTCCGCTCAATGACGCCGTTCTGCTGCGGGGAGTAGGGGGCGGTGAGGTAGCGCCTGACTCCACGGTCGGCGCAGTACTCAATGAATTCCGCCGAGGTGAATTCTCCTCCGCGATCAGTGCGGAGCGCCTTCAATCTTCTCCCTGTCTCCACCTTGATGCCGGCCTGAAATCATTTGATTGCCGCCGTCACTTGATCCTTTGAGGACAATAGTCGAATCCACATGTACCGACTCATATCGTCCACGAGCAGTAGAAAGTACTTCTTGCCTCGCGGAGTTGCCAATGCAATTGGACCACAAAGGTCTCCATGCACCAGCTTGAGCGCCTCCTGTGCCGGGAAAGCTGCCTCGGCGGGAAACGAATTCCGCCGCTGCTTGCCTGCCAGACAACCATCACACAGTTGGTCGACATGATCAATTGAGGAAGTCCCCGAACCATCTCGCCCTGCCACAGCTTGCGCAATGCCTAGAAATTGAGGTGGCCGTAGCGGGCATGCCACCGCCATGCCGCCTCACTGCTGGACGCTGCCATGCAAACAGGTTGAGCCAATTTTAATTTCAGAATGTACAATCGATTAGCGCTGCGAGGTACCTTGGCAAGCAGAGCTCGACGTTGATCACGAATTGACAGAATCCCATCTTCAATATGGACTTTGTACTATTGCTCGTCCAATTGCCCAATACTGACAATGTTATTGCGCAGCTTGGGGATGTAGTACACTCCCTCGAGGGCACGGTGCTCGCCGCTCTTGTAGACGTACAACACAAGACCGCGTCCGAGGATCTCTACCACAGAGCCATCGCCGAACTTCATAGTTCCTGTTACATTAGTGTTGAGCTCGGCGAAGGTAGACCTGGCGCTAGTCACATGTGATTCGTGGTGCCAGTGTCCAAGTACCAAGCATCGGAGACGTGATCGTCACCCCCTTCATGGAGATCCACCTCCTTGGCCCTCGTCTCATTGAGGTGTACCTGCTCAGCCGCAGGTATTCGATCCAGCGTCGCAACGCCGACCGTCGAGAGTGTGCAGACCTACGCCATGAGCAGAGTCTGTTCGTCCTTCGCTTGCACCATGTTGGCCTCCTCCTTGCGCTCGCGTCGCGGCTTGCGGAACTGCTTTGCATAATGCCCATAGTGGTTGCAGTTGTAGCACTTGACCTTGGAGATGTCACGTGTGCCGCCGCCCGTTGCAGTCTCCTTCCCTTTCGACGAGGCAGAGCCTTTCGGGTGCCAGCAACCCACCTTGCCATCGGAGCCACCTCCTCCGCCATTGCTGCTTGATGACTTGTCCCGATCGCGTTGCTTCATCCAAGCCTGCCACTTGTCCTCCGTGAGTAGCAGCTGGCCGTTGGGGTGGTCGTCGCCGGCCCCATCATCATCACCGTAGCGCTCATCCACAGAGGACAGACGCCCGATGAGCTCATCCATCGGCATGGTCTTCAAATCGAGCAATTGCTCTATGGCGATAGCCACCTGCCGATACCTTCTCGGCACTACCCGAAGGAGCTTCTTCACCACGTGTTCGTCTTCAAGTTCTCCTCCCATGTCACGAATGTCGCTGATGAGACTAGTGAGGCGAAGGTTGAACTCTTCAATGGTCTCCCCCTCCTTGAACCGGATTGCTTCATATTCTTGGCGTAGGGACTGCTCCTTGGCTTCGCGGACACAATCAACACCGACGCGCATCACCTTCACAGCTTCCCATGCCGCCTTGGCCGAGTCCTTCTTTGTGAGAGTTCGCAGCATCTCCCGCGGAACAGCCTGAAGAATGGTAGAGAGCGCCACCCTGTCCTCCTTGTAATCCCCTCCGCCGGGCTGGATTGCACCCCAAACTCCCTGACCCTGAGCCTGCAGGTTCACCTGCGTCAACAGTGACTAAACTGCATAATTGGTCCTCTTCAACATTGGATACCGGAATGGCATCCCGAAGTCCCTCGGCGCCTGCTGCGGCGTCGCCGACATCACCGCTCCATCGTTGCTGGCCTGGTCGATGAGGCTCCCTGTGCTGTTGCGTCGTCCCGGCGTCGTGTACCGACCTTCGTGATCGGCCGACATGGTGGAAGGATCGTGGATTGTCACTCTGATACCAAATGCCAGAAATCACTCTTGCCTCGCTATTGCTCTCGTTATTTCTGAAGAAACACAGGTTGCAGTATTTTGACAGACAGCTACAGTAGTATGAAGAAAATACGGCAATACACAAAAAAACACAGAGACGAGAAGAGCTTTTCTTTTGGTGCTGCGTACATCTTCAGCTTTTCTTTCTGAGAGGTGCTTCAATGCTTTTCTTTTTTACAGTTGTACAAATATTAAAGCATGAATGAAAGGTAGATGCAGATTACTTACCACTTCACTTGCTTCAAGATTTCTTTCTCTCTTCTATTTATTCTCCTCCTTCTCAGGGGTTCGTTACATGCATAAGTGGCAACTAAAACACCGGATCTCACTTAATCGTGTCCAGCACCTTTTCAAACAAAAAACTCTGAAAACTAACTACCTGGTTGAACCGGTCTAACCTGAAACACGCTATGCAATTAACAGAATTCAAATGCACAAAGTAAAATGGAATGCGCACAAGATTACAGAATAGTTTCAACATTTGCGCTATGCTGTGAACTTGAGAGATCGTGTGTTTGAGTCCTCTCGCCTGCAAATTTTGAGTTGGTTTTTGGTTCTTATTTTTATTGATGTTCTAATAATTGGTATCAGAGCCTGAGTTCTTGATCCGTGTATGCCCAAAATAATATCACAGTCTTCGGGAAATGATGTCACCGGTGATGAGGCAACGCCGAGTGCGATGGCGAAGGAGAGTTCCACTATCTCACTGCATTATCCGATGCTCACGAAGAGCAATTATGCAGCATGGGCAATCAAGATGAAGGTGCATATGAGGGCTCAAGAACTGTGGGATGCGATCGTGGACGGCAACGTTGATGTGCGCAAGGATCAGATGGCCATGGAGGCATCCCGAAGGAAATACTGTTTCTACTGGTCGAAAAGGAGACGGCCAAAGCTGCGTGAGAGGCGTTGAAGACAATGCATCTTGGTGCCAATCGTGTCAAGGAGGCGAAGGTACAGACCCTCAAAGCTGAGTTCAAGGGGTTGCGCATGACGGAGATGGAATCGATCGACGATTTCGCCATCCGGTTGACAACGATCATCAACAAAATCAAAAGGCTTGGTGACAAGATGGAAGAAAGTTATGTGATAAGTAAATTCCTTCGTGCAGTCTCTGGCAGGTTCTTGCAAATCGTCTCCACCATTGAGCAGTTCGGTAACCTCAAAGTGATGATGATCGAGGAGGTGCTCGGTTGCTTGAAGGCTCACGAGGAACAAATTAGAGGATCTGGTAGGGGTGAAGATGAGCACCTACTCCTGACGTATGCCGAATGGGAGGCACGATGGCAAGGGCTCTTTCGATGGATTTAAAGGCGATGGTCAACGAGGCCATAAGAATCGAAAATTCGACAAGGCAAAAGTGAGATGCTATAATTGTAATAATTATGGGCATTTTGCTTTAAAGTGCCGCAAGCTGATCGAAGGAGGTGAAAAATGCACTCCTTGCCAAAGCTCTAAGTGACGACAAACCAGCACTACTTTGACGCTATGTCAAGTAAGAGAGTTGAGTCCGGGAAGTTGAAGAAGTGTGTTCGCCGTCCTAAGTCGAGTCCGTCAAAGTTGACTCCGGAGTTTTGAGGAGGTGTGTTCACCGTCCAAAGTCAAGTTCGTCGAAAATGAGTCTGGGATATTGAAGAGATGTGTTCTCCATCTTATATCGAGTAAATGTTAGGTAAGTCATAGTTGAGACCGACTACCTCAACAAGTTAGAATTGTGTTACAAGATTAAGGGGGTGATCGATAGAGATAATCTTATTTTAGAAAAGTTTGTTTTGGAAAGAGTATGAGAGTCCAAGTAGCATAAATGAGTCCCATGAGTCCTGTAACGTAAAAAACATAAGTTGAGAATAGATGTGACATAAAGCAATGAGCTTGGTAGCTCAGTTGGTTTGCGCTTCTCTGTGAACTTGAGAGATCGCGTGTTTTAGTCTTCTCGGGTGCAGATTTTGAGTTGGTTTTTTTGTTCTTATTTTTATTGATGTTCTATAACAATCCGTACTACTAGTGAAGCAAAGTATGTGAAGAGGCCTCATGCAAAGGCATGCATCAGGATTTCCTTTTCCCTGTCTCGTTTGTGACATCGTGTAGTTGTGCTTACCAAGTAAAATGTACCAACCAACCACATTTCCGATCGAAAGCGTAGTAATTGTTTAGCACGCTTGTAAGAAATTGTTATATGAAATGTTGAGTTTGAGCAACAGAGAACCTAGAAAATTTTCATTAGAGTATACACTTCGCACATATAATTCTATAGTAACGTAGTTCCACCTCTGAGTTTGAGAACTGAGCTTTTGGTCAGAGAGCAAGAGCAGAGTAAGAGACATCTACTAAAGCAAGGCATTCCACTAAAAATCTAAAGCAAGTCATAGCGATAGTGAGAGATACTAGTAGGTCCACCTACTAAACATACATTCAGAACACATATAAACAGCACACCTGCAGAAGACCTATATCTGCAGTTCTGCACACACTCATGCTACCTATGAAGATGATTTGGGCACACCAACATTACCAATACGATGTACGTTGTCCCCATCTGAAAGATACGATAACAATTCGCAAAACTCCACTTTACGGTAGTTCGATATCCTCCATTTGGTTATTGTGTGCTTAATTAGTTCCTACTTCTTTTTAGTTGTAAGCTGAACTTGGAAACCATTTTGGTCTAAGTGCAAAATTGGTGAGATAGTCTAGTGTATTGCAACGCGCGCCCTGTAATATCAAGACAGCTCAAAAAGCATTCGGGGAAATCAGAAAGAGGAGTTTACTGTGAACAGAATTACTATATATGATCATTTGAATAATATTTTTTTTGCAAATCAAATTTGAATTTATGACCTTGCGATTTGCTTAGAAATTCGTGCTCCGGCTGACGGTGTCATCTTCTCTACTGAGCTTGTCGTCCTCCTCTCCAGCACCGTAATCTACGTTCGGGGTTCACCGGAGCCCTCAAACTTAGAGGGAGGCCGAGGGTGGCGGGGGAGGGGAGCTAGCAGTGGGCGGCGAGGCAGCAAGGCAACAGTGGCACCGCCGGTTGTAGGTCAGAGGAGGATGGTATGTGGCAAAGGCAGCAAGGTCAACAAGAAGACGAGCAATTAGGAGGCAACGGGGGTTGGTGGCGGTACCCACCGAAGATGAGGAAGAAGGGCGGGCACAGGAGATATGGCGGCGGACAACGGCAACGACATAGGAGCAGGAGTTGGCCGACAACAATAGAAGAAGAGGAGGCGATAACGTCTGGAGGGCCGTGCTGATGTCGAAGGCAACGCCGGCGAGGCAGTTGGGTGTTGCCATGTCGAGTGGAGGCAGGGTGGCTGGCGCTCGAGTCTAGGAGTAAGAGATTAGAGGAGGCAGCTAGACAACTAGGGTTAAGGTGTGGGGTGGAGTCGACTCAAATCGTTGGATGCCCATCCAACGGCCCAAAGATTTGAATGATTTGAGATCTCAAAATCATTCATGATGGCTAGGCATTCCCTTTTAATTGGACCTTTGCCAAATGAAGGACTACCTTCAAATTGTTTTGGGCATTCTTTCGTAGTTTTCGCCAAAGTAACGGGGTTTTACAATAAATATGTTCCGTACACACAAGACCAAAAGCAGTTCATTGTTGACTGAAATAAATTGCATAAGTCACATGATGAAACAGACAAAGCATAAAAGACTCGAACATTACTTTCACTGACAAATCCCACAAACCGAATAAATTGAAATTCTACGACACAAGAAGCGACACTATATTTTTCACTAAGCAACCGAAGACAAATGCAGGTACCATCTAACAGCTAACCACTGGCTCAAGCCTCCAGTGGAGCGCGCGCGAACCATTGATTTGACGCATACTAGTAGTTCACCTTCCTGCAGTCGACGCGGATCTCGCCGCTGCTCCCGGTGAGCGGGCTCAGGCTGGCCATCCTCACCATGGCCTCCGCGAAGTCCCTCCTGAAAGCCTCGGGGTTGGCGCCGTAGAACCTCACGAGCCCGTCTGTGACACCGAGGCCACCGGCGAACAGCTGCTGGTCCGAGTGCAGCAGCCCCCTGCTGCGCAACAGCGAGCCGTAGTACCCGCCGTCGAACAGCGCCGGCGTCGGGTCGAGCGGCGCAAGGTTGTCGTCGCCGCCGGCCCACGGGCATGCCCCCTTGAGCGATGCTGCGAGGGAGGCGTCCAGGGTGGCGGTCTCGTTGTAGAGGCGGTCCCGGAAGTTGGTGCAGCGGGAAAAGCCCAGCGTGTGACCGCCGGAGAGCACGACGAGGTCCTGCACCGAAAGGCCGTGCGAGGCGAAGTTGGAGACGAGGCGGCCGAGGTCGAATGTCGGCGTCGGGATGCTGTTGTTCGCCGCCGCCTGGCTCGCCGTCCGCGCGTCCCTTCGGCCCAGCGGCACGTTGTACGACGGCCCTCCCAGCTGCACGCACGCATGCACACGACGTAACGCATGGTGCAATTAGCTAGTTAAGTCCGAGCAGTGTACGAACGGTGAAGGTTAATTTTCTGGATGGTGTGGAAGAGGTGGCGAACCGCGACGATGGAGTCACGGGCAGCGACGGCCACGATGTCGGCGCAGGAGACGACGTTGCCCCTGCACGCGGTGTTGACGGCGGCCTTGACGCGGTCGATCACGTCGAAGCCGCGGGCGGAGTTCACGTTCGGCGCGGCGTTCTTCTCGCCGGTGAAGAAGGGCGTGTCGTCGAGCAGGATGGACCCGTCACACCCCTGAATCAAGCACAAACATGCAGCACGCATGCGCATTACGTACGGGCACATACTAGCTAGCCAAGCAGCAATCCAGCCAAATGCATGATGCGCAAGCGATTAATCGATCATGCGAGCATACGTACGTTGACGAAGCAGTCGTGGAAGTGCATGCGCAGGAGGGATGCGCCCATGCGCGGCTCCACCGCGACGGCCTCCTCCACGACCTTCCTGATGGTGGGGAGCGCCTCCGGGCACGCCGCGTCGTAGAAGTGAGGGTCCAGTTGCCCATTGCTTGTCGCGGCCAGTACAGCAAACGCCATCGCCGCAACAAACGACACAGAGCAGGCACGAGAAGCCATAGATCGAGATGGCGTACTACTTTAACAGCTTATATATGCAGTTAGCTATGCTACGGTTTTGCTGGTCAAGTTTGCGTGTGAAGGTGAGGAAACAAGGCACGGCGAGAAGTGCTTATATAGCGCATCGAATTGACCACGTGGACTTGGTTCTAGCGAGCTAGCGTTGCGCAAGGCATTAAAAAGAGAAAATTTGAAAGTTGGTCGGATCTCGGTATAATATCGCGAAACTGCTTTTCCCTTTATTATTATCGGATTTTAACTTTTACCACTCATATCATGGACCTCCATTACTTGACCATTAACTTGTACGGGAAAAGTCGATTCTATCTATTTTCATCCTTATTTCATTTTAACTTAAATAGCCTGACAAATGAACTTGATTCGGTGAAAATGAGCGCTGATGGCAGACTAAATCGTATGAGCGAGGAGGGAGAAAGGCTTTGACCAAGGGGTATAGAACTGTTATTTTCTAAAATTTTTGACAAGATGAGGACAAATGACAGTTGGCTCACGACAAAGTGACGGGAGCGGCAAAAACAGGTTGAAAGTTGAAATTCTTTGGCAATAAAGGAAAAAGCGGTTCTACGATATCATTTTAGAGATCCGATTAACTTTCAGCGGTAAATAAGGAATTTTTTTCAATAAAAAAAGCAAGATATGCTTAGTTAATTAACTAAGAGGTGTTGCGTGTTTGACTTTGTAAGTAATGTCCATGATTTCCAAATAGTAGGTACGAAAAAGAGAGGTCGATGGTTGAAGTGCGGTGAGGCTTTTGCTGCATGATTTAACTAACCCGGTCGATATGGCTTCTAGCTAATGCATGACGAATGCCAGCAACTAATCGCCCGATCAGCTTCCTTGATCTGCTCAGCGGCTGGGCTTGAAATGAAGGTGATCTAATCGACCTACCAGAAACTAACTCACAGCTAGCTAGCTGATCGACTAGCTCCCTGTACTTCTCTTACGCTAGGCGGTAGGAGACTCGCTAGGGAGATGCATGATGCCAATATCCACAAAACAACATGTTTTATTTACTTACCATGCAGTTGATGTATGTCATGATTCCGATCGAGGAGTATTAACAAGAAGGGCCCACTGGCAGTGGCCGTAGTGGCGTGCGTATGTGAGTGTGTGCCGCTGGTATGTAGGACCAGTTGGAAGGCGGTGTTTGTGTCCATGACTGTAAATGGCCAGAAACTGTTACAATTTGGCATCAGAGCAGTCGATTTCGGAATAGCCACGCTACCTGACTCGACAAGCAATCAAAATCACGACGCCCGAGGAGCAATTCGCCGTGTTCTCTGGCTGGCTCGAAGAGAAGATCGATGAACACGGGCGAAAGATGGAGATGAAGACGGCGTTCGAAGCCTGGAGGCCGAGCGTCGAGCCTCGTGTGACAAACTTTCGAGAGGTCGTGTGTCGGGGATCGGATTTTTAAATCCGAACTTGCTGTATATAGCTGGACGAGTCTCGGATCAAGTTAATGCACACAATGGAAGCAGTGATGACGACGCATCCATATCACAAATCAAATAATATTAATTAAGCAAAATGCCTTATGGCCAACTATTACAAATAAAGAGCCACATAGCTTGAGTTTAATAAAGTAACAGAAAATGAAATAAATAGCAACAGGATAAGCCCGTCTATTTGCCCAACAGGCAATCGACTGAGGTATGCGTCCTAGTAATCCGGATTGCCATGGTCGTAACCACGCTATTAACCTCGCCCGCTAAGGTTTAACCGCTGAAGTGTTCTATCCACCTTGTCAAAAGCCCCCTCTTGCGCCGCGTGAGGAAAACCTGTTTTCATCTGACACCCACATTCCACTAACTGGCGAAGCCAATAACGAGATGCAAAAATTAATTAGTTAGGTCATAATCATATAGACTTGTGGTTGTAGGGTAGTGCTCGGTCCATAGTAACACACGTTTCGGTCCTTAATTGACTAGGGCAGAACATTCACTTTACAAGGTCTCGTGCTTCTTGCACCCGCCAAACATCCATTCACCCCGATCTAAACCATTTTTATTCCAATTTATTTCATCTAAATAACAACAGCAATACCAATTGCCGCAACTTCAAAAATGAGTTTAAACAATATTTAAAATGATTCCCATGATAGTATAATACCAAAACGTTTAAGCTGGATTAAGCAATTATATTGTCCCATGCTATTCTACTGGTTATCACCAAATAAAATAACTAATATCATCTAATGTGACAATGATTCAACATGATTAATGCCAATGAGGGTATAACAATTATGGAATTTAACTAGACCTTAAGATTGAATTTAAAGTACATTGCACAAAAATAAGCATGTATAATTTTAAAACAACATAAGTATTTTATAAATTTAGGATTAACATGGTCAAAGAAGACTTGCCTTCGATGCCCCCTACTGGTTCTACCTCCGATTGATGATTTGGTTGAGCTTCGACGACGTCGTCTACACGCGAAACAAAAACAAATAAATAAATAAAATACAAACAAATTTAAAATTGAAAATAATAGTACTGAGAGGTTGATCTTGAATTTAAGTGCCGACAAATACCAAAAGTAATAGATCAAGCCTCTTGCTTGATCCTCACCAAGTGTACCACATGCACAAGGATGCTCAATCCTTCTCTAGATGCAACACATGTAACTAGATACCTTCTCTCCTTGCTCAAAAGATGCAACACATGCACAATTGAGAGGAGAGGCTTACAATAGCTTAAGAGAAGGCAAATAAAACACCAAGAGTCATTAAACAAGAATCTTTAGCTCAAATGCTTCTCAAATCACTCAAATATGGCTTTATGAGCTCTTGAGATTTTGCTCTCACCAGAATACCTCAAATGTGTGCTACAGCAACAGCAAAACCCTCTTACCTCGGGCCCTTTTATAGCCCCTCAAGAAAACTAGCCGTTGGGGGCAAAATACCCAAAAATCAGAAAAATCAGGTGCTACCGCCCATCTAGGACCGGTAGCACTGGCCCCAGGCTCAACGATCAATTTCGTGCATTAAATACACCAAAACTAGCCGTTGCTACAGTACCCCGGTGCTATCGCCTATCTAGGACCGGTAGCACTGGCCATTTCAACTCAAAAACACTTCTCTGGAAAATAAGCACCGCTTTTGGAGTGGTAGCACCACTCCGGGTGGTGCTACCACCCATCTAGGATCAGTAGCGTGCGGTGCTACTGCCCATCTAGGGGCGGTGCTACTATTATTTCAACCACTAAAACGATCATAACTTTTTACTCCGAACTCTGATTTAAGTGATCTTGGACTCTATATGAAGCTTATCAAGAGGGCTACAATTTATACCTATTTTCAATATTTAAGCAACCATATATATTTTAAAATATCACAAAAACAAAAACTCCAATGTAGTCACTCAAGTCTAAAATCTGATTTACTCAAAATCTCTCACATAGACTTGATCAAGAGCGTGACTACAAACTAGCAAGAGTCAATAAGATCAAATCTTGAGATATGTGATGATTAACTCATGATCAAAATAATTTTGCAAAACACATTTGCAAATTCTAATCACATGCTCCAAAATCAAATGCATGAAAACCAATATTTTGCAAAACACATTTGCAAATATAAATCTTGCAAACAAGAGCAATCAAGATCATATCTTTGAGCCATGTGATGATCAACACATGATTAAACCAATTTGCAAACTCTAGTCACATGCTTCAAAGAATTTCACAAATATCAACTTGTTTGCAAATCACATTTGCAAAACAATATCAAACATGAGCTTCTCCTATTTGCAAAACACATTTACAAATCAAAGCTCCATGCAAAGAACACATCAATAAAATTGCAAGCATGTGCTACAACTATTTGCAAAACACATTCGCAAATATTTTCTCCATGCAAAAATCAAATCAAGAGAGTGTGAGCTAGAGCAAGCGGTATTGATCTATCAACACATGATGAGACTCAAGCTATAAGACTTCCATCTTAATAGTACGACAATCTATACTAGCAATCCGGTCTTCCATCCAAAAACCGAGACCGGTAAAAGACTAGGAACACATCCTTAGCTCTATGCTAGTTATATCTTTGCCTCTCGCAACCACTTGGAGTTTTCATGATGACCGATCATCTTCTCTCCAAGTCAGGATCTTCATCTTGTTCATCAACACATGATGAACTTCCCTTGTCTTAGCTTCGGGATCCTCTTTTGACGCTCATCAACACATGATGTTGTACTTGTCCCATTTATCCATCTCAACCTTGGACTTAACCTATTTCAAACTCATCGAAAGTGTTAGTCCAAAACACATGGTTGTCTCAATCATCAATGCACTCCATTAACACATAATGGATACTCCCAAGATCCTTTGATGATTGACCACAACCCAAAGACAAATTGATTGAAAGATTAATTGTGTCTTGAGTATATTAATGCAACCAATGCTTCATATACTTAAGAACTTTCGATTGCGCTAGGATCAACACAGTGAACCATCAATACATGATTAGTTCTTTATTGATTGAATGGCAACCGAACACAATTTAAATTGAATTAAATTGTCAGAAGTATATATTAACTACATAAATTTCATATACTCAATTCGATGGAATCTAAAAGTAATGATCCAATTTATATGGAGCGGTGAAAAGGGATCGATACTCTTAAGACCGGGATTATATGGAGCGTTAGTTCATGTGGCCACGCGGCATTGACGTGGTGCTATGTGGCTGCTAACGTAGCATGACAAGTAGCACGACTGATGCGGGTGATGCGGCCCAACGCATCGGCTTCGGTGCTGAGGTGACGCCCAGATGGTGCTGAGGTGGCGACGTCACGGCTAACACGCGGCGAAACATGACAACAACGACCGGCACAACGCTGCGGTAGCACCTCGTCGGAGCGAAAGAAGAAGGCTTCAGCTAAGGGCAAAAGGTGACGAAATCGACAGGGACTTGGGGCAAAACGAAGCGCACGACGCGAGGAGCACGAAGACGCAAGCGACGGCGGCCGATAATCACCGGCGGTGAAGATCAACAGCGATGAACCCTCAAGGGACGGCGGTGCTAGGGTTTGCGATTGGCGACGAAACAGAGCAGAGAAACACGAGAAGAGAGAGGGGAAAAGGGCGGCGGTATTTATAGGCTCGGACACTAAGGAGTTTGGCACGGATAAGGTGTGAACGGCCACAAAAATCGCGGCGACGGTTGCGCAGAGGTGGGCGATGGCGGAGTCGGGGTGAAATACATAGGCGCGGACGCTGCTAGGCTTGCCCAACGAGTCAGTAGGTGTGGGCGTGAGGCGGGCCGTAGGGAAGGCGAGGTGCTGGCCCAATGAGAGGGAGGTCGGGCCGCGCGACAGGGAAAAGAAGCGGACTGCGTAGGAGAAAAAGAGATCGGGTCGAGCGGAAGGGAAACAGGCCGGCGCAAGAAGTTGGCCCGCAAGGAAAAAGAAAAAGAAAATGAAAATGATTTTTATTTTTAGGAAATTCCAGAAAATGCAAAAAGGCCAAAATAAATAGCAATTAAATTAGGAAAATGCCAAAAAATTCTCAAAAATACTTTTAAGCATTTAGAACCCAGATAAATCATTTTGAACTCAATTAGACTTTAAATTTTGTTTAAATTGATTTGCTTGCACTAGAACAAAATTTTGAATTCACCAAAAAAAATTAAAAAGGGATAAAATTTAGAATGTTACAAACCTTCCCCTAAAAAGAATCTCGACCCGAGATTTCGATAGACTAGGGAAAAAGGTTGGGGAACTCCGCTCTATGGTCCCCTTCACGCTCCCAGGTTGCTTCCCACTCTAAATGGCTACTCCACTGAACCTTGCAAAAGTTGATATCCTATTCCTTGTTCTGCGCTCTGCCTCATCCAGAATTCTGATTGGGTACTCTGGGAAGGTGAGGTTCTCGTTTAGCTCAACGTCCTCAACCTGCATCTGTTCTTTTGTTACCTTGAGGTACTTTTTCAGTTGCGACACATGTAACACATTGTGCACATCTAATAACTGCGGTGGTAGCTCCAATTGATAAGCCACTTCTCCACTTTTGGCTAGGATTGGGAATGGTCCAATGAACCTTGGTGCTAACTTTCCACGAACTCAGAATCGACGCATCCCTTTGAGTGGTGATACTTCCAAGTACACATGGTCACCAGGAGCAAAGGTTAACTCTCTCCAACGATTGTCAGCGTAGCTCTTTTGTCTAGACTGCACTATTCTTAATCTTTTTTGGATCATTCTCACTTGTTCTTTAGCCTTTTGCTAAATATCAGGACCAAAAACTTGGCGATCTCCTGGTTCATTCCAATAAAAAGGTGTCCTACACTTTCTTCCGTACAAGGCTTCAAATGGCGACATTTGCTAGCTTGCTTGGTAACTATTGTTGTATGAGAATTCTGCATAGAGTAAACTTTGATCCCAACTTGTCGTATTGGACAACGCATAATACCTTAACATATCTTCAAGGATCTGATTTACTCGCTCGGTCTATCCATCTGTCTGAGGGTGATAAGCTGTGCTGAAATTTAGGTTGGTACCTAATGCTTCTTGCAACTTTTGCCAGAATCTTGAAGTAAATTGAGTGCCTCGATCTGAAACAATCCTCTTTGGCACACCATGTAAACATACGATCCTTGACATATACAGCTATGCAAGTTTATCCCCTTGGTAGGTTGTTCTCACAGGAATGAAATGTGCAAAAGTCCTGTAATGAAATCCATTCCAATTTCTTTCCACTTCCATTTAGGTATTTTTAACGCTTGTAGTAATCCAACGCATTTTTGATGTTCAGCTTTAACTCGCTGGCATATATCACACATAGTTATGTATTCTGCAATTTCCTTTCTCATCCTTGGCCACCAATATATACCACAAAGATCCTTATACATCTTGGTATTGCCTAGATGAATTGAGTATGCTGACTCATACGCCTCCTTTAATATCAACTGCTTGATTTCTTTTTGACTCAACACATAGATACTTTTTCCAAGCCAAACTGTTCCTTCTTCATCCTTTGAAAATCCTAGGGCTTTACCCTCCTTTATTCTGTCCTAGATCTTAGTAGCTTCTTTATCTGACTTTTGCATCTTTTTTATCTAATCCTCCAAGGTTGGTTGAATCTCCAAAGCAGCTATGGAACCTTCCTCCACAAGTTCCAAATTCAAACGCTGAAACTCCTCGTGAAGAGCAGGTTGTCCTTCCTGAGTCATCAAATTGTTGCAATAGCTCTTTCGGCTTAATGTATCGATAACTAAATTAGCCTTGCCAGGATGGTAACGTATTCCCACATCATAATCCTTGATTAACTCTAACCATCTTCTTTGTCTTAGGTAGAGATCTACTTGAGTGAAGATATACTTCAAACTCTTATGATCTGTGAATATCTCACAACGATTCCCTATGAGATAATGTCTCTAAAACTTTAGTGCGTGCACAACTGCAGCCATTTCCATGTCATGGGTTGGATAGTATTTCTCATACGGTCGCAATTGCCATGAGGCGCATGCAACTACTTTTCCTTCTTGCATCAAGACACATCCAAGTCCCTGTCTTGAAGCTTCACATAAAATCTCAAAAAAAATTCGAATATCTAGTAAAATGAGCACTAGGGGCTGTAGTTAGTCTTTTCTTTAATTCTTGAAAACTTTGCTCACAAGCTTCGGACCATTCAAACTTCTTCTCCTTCTTTAGCAATTGGGTAAGCGGTCTTGCAATCTTCGAGAATCCTTCTATGAATCTTCGGTAGTATCCCGCTAAACCAAGAAAACTTCTGATGTCAGGCACTGACTTGGGTTGCCTCCAGTTGAGTACACCTTTCACTTTTCTAGGGTCTACCGAGACACCTCCAGTAGAAATTACAAGTCACAAGAAAGCAACTTCCTTCAACCAAACTCACACTTACTGAACTTGGCATACAACTGGTGATTTCTGAGCTTTTCCAAAACCATCCTTAAATGACCTTCATGTTCTACTTCATCTCTGGAATAGACAATAATGTCTTCTTTGAATACAACCACAAACTTGTCTAGGTATTCCATAAACACTTTATTCATCAGGTTCATGAAATAAGCTGGTGCATTGGTCAGACCAAACGACATAACTGTGAACTCATAGTTTCCATAACGAGTAGCAAAAGCTGTCTTCGGAATATCTTGTGGCCTTATCTTTAACTGATGGTATCCATATCGAAGATCGATCTTTGAGAAAAAACATACTCCTACCTTTGACCGTGGGCACAGCTACTTAAGTAGTTTTAACTCGGCAGAGTGTGTACAGCTTTACCACAAGACATGATCATCTCTTGTTGTCATGCAATTAACACACTTCCTTTGGTGTGTCGGCAGAGAGATCATGATAAGGTCTTTACAATGTACAACCCCACTATAAACCTCTCCCGCTAAGGTTTCACCGTTGAAGGGTTCTATTCACCCAGTCAGAAGCCCCTTCTTGCGCCGTGTGGGAAAAACCTATCTCCGTCCGACACTCACATTCCACCAACTAGCAAAGCCAATAATGAGACACACAAATTAATTAGCCTGGTCGTACCCATTTAGACTTGTGGTTGTACGGTAGTGCTTGGTCCATGGTAACACACGCTTCGGTCCTTAATTGACTAGGGTGGAACATTCACTTTACAAGGTCTCGTGATTCCTACACCTGCTAAACATTTATCCACCCCAGTCTAAACCATTTTTTTCACTTTATTTCATTTAAATAACAGCAGTAAGACCAATTGCCGCAACTTCAAAAATGAGTTTAAACAATGTTTGAAATAATTCCCATGATAGCATAATATCGAAACGTTTAAGCTGGACTAAGCAATTATACCGTCCCATGCTACTGTACTGATTATCACCAAATAAAATAGCTAATATCATCTAAGGTGACAATGGTTCGACACGATTAATGCCAATGAGGGTATAATAATTCTGGAAGTTAACTAGACCTTAAGAGTGAATTTAAAGTACAATGGATAAAGTAAGCATGCATAATTTCAAAACAACATAAATATTTTATAAATTTGGGATCAACATGGTCAAGGAAGACTTGCCTTCGATGCCCCCTGCTAGTTCTACCTCTGATTGATGATTTGGTTGAGCTTCGACGACGTCGTCTACATGCTAAACGAGAAAAAATAAATAAACAAAATACAAATGAAATTCAAAAATTGAAAATAATGGTACTGAGAGGTAGATCTTGAATTTAGGTGAATTTAGAAATTTGAATCACTGGATTTGTAGCTCGAACGAAGGAGAACGTGCTCTCGGAAGTGGCTTGGATCAAAAAATCGGAGAAAATGAAAAAGGGTGACACGTGGCGCAATGCGATTGGCTGGAATTTTCAAAACTTTTGGAAAATAGGAAAAAGAAATAGAAAAGCCGGATGATGCGTGGGACCAACAAGTCAGCGGCTCGGTGCACGATGAACCAAGTGCACTGAGGAGACTTTATGCTGATGTGGCAGATCGGCTGAGGTGGCGCGACACATGGTGGCTTAGGGCTGATCTGGCGGCCACACGGCAATGACATGGTGCTATGTGGCTGCTAACGCGGCATGACATGTTGCGATGCATCGGTTTCGGCTTAGAGGTGGCGCCCAAATGGCGCTGAGGTGGCGGCGTCACGGCTGACACACGACAAAACACGTCAGCGACGGTCGGCATAGAGCTGCGGCAGCGCCTCATTGGAGCGGAAGAAGATGGCTTCGGCTGAGGGCAAAAGATGATGAAATAGATAGGGACTTGGGGCAAAACGAAGCGCATGATGCGAGGAGCACAAAGGCGCAAGCGACAGCAGCCAATACTCACCAACGACGAAGATTAATGGTAGGGAAGCCTCACGGGATGATGGTGCTAGGGTTTGCGACTGGCAGCGAAACTGAGTGGAAAAACATGAGAGGAGAGAGGGGAAAGGGTGGCGGTATTTATAGGCTCGGACGCTGAGGAGTTGGCACGGCTACGGCGCAAACAGCAGCGGAAATCGTGGCGGCAGTTTAAGTGGAGGTGGCCGACGGTGGAGTCGCGGACGCTGCGAAGCAGGCCCCACACATCAGTGGGCGTGGGTGTGAGGCTGGCCACGGGGAAGGCGGGCGTCGGCCCAAGGAGAGGGAGCTCGGGCCAAGCGGTAGGGAAAAGAAGTGGGTCGTGCGGGAGAAAAAGAGATCGGGCCGGGCGGAAGGGAAATAGGCTAGCGCAAGAAGTCAGCCCGCGCGTAAAAAGAAAAAGAAAATGATTTTTATTATTGGGAAATTCTAGAAAATGCAAAAAGGCCAAAATAAATAGCAATTAAATTAGGAAAAATTCTAAAAACTTCTCAAAAATATTTTAAAGCATTTAGAACCCAGATAAATTGTTTTGAACTCAATTAGACTTTAAATTTTGTTTAAATTGATTTCCTGGCACTAGAATGGAATTTTAAATTCACCAAAAAAAATTATCAGGTCTCAAATTTGGAATGTTACATCGTCTCTGTAACATCATATTTGCTGCTACATTTGGGAGTAGAAAAGAAATACCGAGAAATAAGTGACAAAAAAAGGGGAGAGACTAAGGCCTCGGGGTGTATGTCGTATCAGCCTTGGACTATGTGCCATGTAAGGGCAGCCAGCGAGGTTCAAAATCCCAGTGAAATTTTAGCCAAGATTTTGCATTTCGGCTAGGGACGAGATTTAAACTCCCGAGCAAACTAAAAAATTGGAAAAACATTCAAATTTCTAAAGTAATTTCAGAAATTTGGGCAAATTTCACCAAATTTTCTGGTATTTGGACCGAAATTTATGTTGTTTGGGCCGGTTTTCATGTTGTTTGGACCGGATTTTATAGGATGGATCATCATCTTAAAATCTTATAGGAACATTAGTGATAATTCAGTACTATCCAAAAAAAATTTCAAAATTTTCTAACATGGTTTGAACTATTTTTCATTCGGTTGAAATTTATCGATAAGGCTTTTATCATAACAGTAGCACTGTCATAATTTTTTAAAATTCCTTAGACTTTATCATCATCTAAAAATTTTATCAGAACATTACTATTTAGTCAGGACCATCTAAAAAAATTCAGAATTTTCTAGTATGGTTTGTACCATTCTTCATTATGTTGAAATTTGCCCGTAAGGCTTTTCTCAAGACAGTAATGCTGTCAGAATATTCAAAAATTCCTCAGGCTTGATCATCATCTAAAAATTTTCTAATGTGATTTGAACCTTTTTTCGCTAGTTGAAATTTGCGAGTTTTTTGCAATTTCGGCTGAAATCTCGAAAATCTCAATCCAAAAAATTCTGGATTTGAATTTTGCTTTTCAGATTATGTTCGGATTTCATCCAAAATTTTGAAATCTTGCCAAAATTTGAGATTATGGTCGCCTCCGAGATATGGTTCAAAAACGAAATTTGAAACCTGGGTAACCAGAGAAACATCGCTTAGCCCTATTGTCCTCCCTGTTGTGCTAGTTGTCCACCTAGCCAAACCCTGACAGCGTCCGCTCCATAATAATCCCTTTTCTAGCCCTCTTTGTCTTTTTTCGGCAAATCTAGCACATCCACAAAATTAATTACAGATTTGGTTCCTTTTCACCATGGAAAGGTGCTCCCATGCCTAGGGAGCACTGTAGCCGGTGAGCCATAGGAACAGGCTGGCTAGTGTATGACCGATAGCTTTTGCTGTCGTGCAGAGCGAGAGAAGGGTTAGTGCCATGACTGGGGAGCACGACAACAGGGCTGCCGTGGACAGAGAGCACGGGAAGCGGGCTGGCTTGGACAGGGAGCGCGGGAGGTTCCTTCCATGGTAGGGGACCGCGAAAGATAACATGTGTCACCTTCTGGCTCTTCCGTGGTTCAAAACAGGACCAATTCCACAAAAGCGTTCACGAGGAGGCTAAATTTGCAGAAAAAAGAGAGGAGAGGGGGGCTAGAAAAGGAAAAATAGAGGGGGGCCAATTCCGCAAATCTGCCCATGCCTTGCCCTAGCTGCTCCAAACAAGGTGTGTTGTGGTAAGGCAAATGGCTGCCACAGGAAGTAAAGCACTGCCGTGGTAAGCAATTTGGCTACTGTGGCAAGGGGGTTTACTGCTACCTTCGACTGTTGCCGTTGCTACCATGGGCTATGTGGCAAGGAGGGAAGTCTACCACGACAAGGGTTTTGCTGCCGCTGCAGGGGGCTACACCAGAGGTGGGGGGACGAAGAGGTATAGTAGAGTGCTTGTCGTGGTTTTTTCATCAGTTCTTCATCAGTTCGTGAGTAACTGTAACACCCTGGCCAAAAATTTGTTCAAAGCCCAACCCACCATGGGTGGACCCACACATGTATAGCACCCCACCTACACTTTTATCCTCACTTTGTGTAAAAAGGTTAACCCGGAGGTGCTACATTTGGACATAATAGGCATTATATGCTACTACATCTCACTTTAGACAAGCAATGTGGGACTAATAACACCAACACTCTATATGCATGGACCACATGGGTCTTCACACTAATAGGCCAGGTATTATACTCACCTCCTTAAGGGCTGATGCCCTCGACAGCACACCGCACACACTGCAGATACCCAGAACTACCCATTGGTACACGCTCGTGCATCCAATGTCGACAGTAATGCCATGCCCTATGTCCACTTCAGACCCACACGCACCATGCGCATAGTCCACGCCCCTATCCCACACGCCCTCGTGCAACGAAGATTGATACTCTGATACCATCTATAACATCCTGGCCCAAATTTCGCTCAAAACCCAGCCCACCGTGGGGCAGACCCACACATGCATTGCACCCTACTTACACTTTTGTCCTCGCTTCGTGTAAAATAGTCAACCTGCAAGTGCTACGTTTGGACACAACATGCATTATATATGCTACTACATCTCACTTTAGATAAGCAATATGGACTAATCCCACTACCACTCTATATGGGTCATATGGGCATTCACATTAACGGGCCAGGATATTATAGTAACCCTCCAAAACCCTTGTCCAATCAAGTACCGCGTAGTTTGTTCTTGTTTATGTTTAGGGTTTATGGATTTCTCAGATTTTACGCAGATTAGATTGGATCAATGTTTTGGGAAATTAGAGTCTGACTCAGAAATCGTGATATACTAGAAAGTTTTAGATAAATTGCTTTTCTTTTCATAGAGCTAATGAACACCAAAATCCTTTGGGTTGGTCAAACATTAGGGTGATTTGAAATGGTATGTCTTGCAGAGCCTTTGCAATCTGTGCTATATCATTTTAGTGTGGTTTCGAACAGTGTAGTGGTGATTATCATAGTACAAATTGTAGATGTCAGAAATAGGCTATTGGTATATCATGGAAAGTGTAGATAATTGTTAAAGCTTTCCATATAATGCTAGAACATTGAATTTGAATGTATGGTTTGAAAGTTATGGTATCTAGAAGATTGTTGTTCATAAATCTATCATCATTGATCATTGTCATGTTAATGAGCATATTAAGCTTGAATTAAATTGTGATCATAACTTAGAAAAGTTATATAATTTTTCATAGTTTCTAGAAGTGGTATGATTTTCTATATTTTGTTTTGTAGAAAAATATATACAAAATTGTTAAGCTTGTTGTTCAGTAATGCAACATATTGACATTTGGAGTTAAAAACGAGCAATTAGATGATCTAATAAGGAAAATTGCATAACTAGGTAAATGTGGAAAATTTTGTGTAGATTACAGAACTCATATGGTTTGCTATATTTGGATTATAGGACTAAAAGTTATGGCTATTTAATCACAGGGACAACAGGTGGGTTATCCAGTGAAGGGGGCTTAGTTACGTCATGTTTGCGCATAGGAGTGATGTCAAGTTATTTTTGCGTATTTGTGTTGTTATCACATGTTTTGAGGCAAAAGCTGGTTTTGTCAAGGGAATAGTGTTGCTTCATGGTTGGTATCTTATTTGCATCACTCCGTCCCTCGCTGTTAAAAGATAAGTGCATGGTAGAACCATGGTTTGTAATGATTGCATTTACTAATTGTTCTTCTTATGCAATATTTACATAAATGTTATTAGATGTTTATCATTGTTTACATATTGATGAGATGTTGATGATATATGTCCAAATGGATAAATTTTAATATTGAAAGAAGTTGTGCCCTTGCATTGTATTCATACATATGACCTACCTCGGGTTAGAATCCCACGGGAGTGGAAAAAGAAAGAGCTATTTCAGTAAGCACTCTATGGAAGTGGAGGTTGGACCCTGTATGGAAGAGGACGAGGCAAGAGTGGTTCATTCACAGGTGAACACTCTGCTATAGCGGCACAAGCTACAATGACAAACACATCGCCTTGCATTGCATGAAAGATAAAGAGAATTACACCGTTCACAAATGTATATTGTTTTGTTTACAGATACTTGGTTACAGTTTTAAGGTGATGATACATGTTCTTGTTGATACCATAGTTTTATTATGCACTTGTTGAGTCTTGAACTTTGCTTTATTGTTGTTTGTAGGTGACTGTTGGTGTCAACAAACATGGATGGAAATAGCACGGTTATATCAACATGCAAGCAACCATTAAATTGTCACCTTAGTTACCTCATTCACATCTTAGCAAAATAACTCAACTATTGGGAACTTAGTGGAACTTTTAATGCTTCACGGTAGTTGTGTGGAACATAGTTAGAACAAGAGCTTATGGTCAATGATGAGTTAGAGTTACTCTTATGATAATGTTTTATTTAATAGCTTAGTTGTTTTTTAATGCTCCATGACGTATGGTTCCGGACGTTCTTGGGCGCATGATCATGAGCGTTTTGTGATTGCATTTTTACAAGTTCTCTTCGATAGGAGCTATTCAAACTTTCCCAGACTCAACTCTGGCTCAGATTGTATCCTTCTACGATACGTTGTCTACCATTATCCGTATCGGCCTTTGTACGGATAAAATCCATCTTTGATTTAATATCGGTCATAATCAAGTTTTAACTCAACTTTCCTTTCTTAACCGATATCGGCCAAAAATATCCTTTCTATCCTTAGCCTAACAAATTGGCCATGCCTTGCCAAATTCTAGTGCTAACATATGCCCCCTATTTTTGGGAGATAATATGTTATCTTCCAAAAATCTTCTTTGTCGGTTTCTATCATCATCGTCTTAGCACAATATTATTGTTGGTAACCGCTCCATTTATGGCACTGTAAAACCTTGAGACACATATCTTCTCCATTAACCGCTCGCATCTCACTGAAAAAACTTCCCACCTTTTCACCTTTTTTACCCCTCTATAAATACGAGGTACATTCACCAGTCATTTTCACGCGCTCAAGCTCTCAGAACCTCTGCCATCGGCTTCAACTTCATCCTTCATACTACAAACTCCCGATCAGCAAACTTCGTCAACTCTGTACAACTTTCTCATCAGCTCAATTGATCCCAGTCAGGTACTCTTCCCGATACCCAACAGTAACAATCAATACTACTTAGGACCGGTAGGAAATACTGACCCATCGACCGTAATAGAACAAAAAATACCTCGTCTCCTCTTATCGGCTCTTGAGTATAACATAGAGGGATGAAGTAAAAATTTTAGGGCTTGGCCGACAGCACTAAAGGGCTTGAGGAATTGATATAAATGAATAGCAACCTAGAAGAGGCCAATATGGGAAAGGATGGGAATAGTTGAATGCCTCCCGTTGTCATTAGCCGATCCAGAGGCCAACGAGCCCTTAGTGGCCACGGCTTGCTATTTCTAGTCAGACACGCTCAATGCATTCATGTTTAGGACGGGTCCAATTAGCCCAACACTCTTGGATGTGATGCAACTCTGCTGCTTAAGACCAGACAGAGAGTAGATATTGGCTTTCAATTCAAAACCCCAACATAAGTTGATCCATTCCAAGGAAGAAGGTTGGAATAAGTATATAAGCAATAACCAAGGAGTCGGTCCAGTATCGGACAAGGAGCATGTTACCTTCCTAAATATGTGGTTAGATTGGTTTCTTTTCTGCGAAGCGTCACTTGGGTCAACGCAAGTGTATCAAGTCATAGCGAAAACAACTAGTTGAGGATTGTTAGCTAGCACTGGGGAAACTTTTCTTCGGAGCAGTGTACAAGATGATGCATGCAATTCGCAGTCGGCTTTTCACTGGGTTGGGCTAGTATTCAATTAGTAATGTTGGTGGCCCCTTATGGTTTATACAGGTATGGCTATATTGCATCTTTAGCTGACCATTTAATATTTATTCACGTGAAATCACTCCCTTCCCTCTAGAAAGAACTCCAGAAGGCCAAGATCCTGGTTTTAGAGATAGCCGATCATTCGGTGAAAAGTTTATCCTTTGCTCCTGAACCCAACCAAGACTCACCCCTATCGGAGCAAGAAAATTTCTAGCCTTTTTCTTCTAGCTCGATCAAACAGACTTTAGTCAGAATGATTTTTTTAGCTATAACGAAGCAGACAGCTATCCCTGGCCATCATTTCTTTAGCTGGCAGCCAATAGTGACGAAATGCCCATAGAAACATTGAATATGTATAAAATTTTCATATCGCCAAGTGTGCTATCTGTCGGCTTACACACAAGAAATCGGACTTATCAGCCCTCCTACAAGTTATACCATCCATCTGTATATGCCAGATAGCTGGGATTCGACCAAGTATGTCCAAGTTTCCAGCTTCTCAACCGGATCAGGCCAAGGGGTCGGCTTCATCGTCTATCTAGCGCCAATATCACCTTGCACGTGGCTGATGATCTCCAACTTCAAAGCCTACCACACTTCATCATGCAGACCCGTAGGGCAGGCAACTTTACCAACTTGTGGTCAGTCATTTGTGCAGATTTGTTTCCTATGGAGCGTACTGTATCGGCTGTGGTAGCTGAATTTTTCCTAGATCTGCCTCCCGTCGAGTCGACGTCCACTAACTCCACAAGTAGTGGCTCAAGCTCTAGTAGCAGCACTAGCACATCAGGCTATACTAACACAAGTATTATTAATATTACCTGTGAGGTATCGGCTAATTTATATTTTACCCATCAATTATCTTCAAGTATTTCATAGTGTTTATTGATCGGCTTTTCTCAACCTTGCAGACTAAGGCGGCGGGAAAGAAACCAGCTGACTCATCGGGCGTCGGCCAATCTCACAAACGGCCACGCCCTGCTGCGACAGTTTTGGCGAGATACTCGTTGGGCACCTTTGGCGTCCATGCCCCTTCACTCTCTGATTACGAGAAGCAACAACCAAGTAAGCATACACTCATCAGCTTATAATCTAATTTCTCCACAATTTGATGTGTAAACCGATACTCATAACTTATCCCTTAATAGAAAAGAAACGCAGTCGAACCAAGAAGGTTGTTACTTCCAAAGGCCCTCCTTCCAAAGAGGGGTCAGCTGACCATTTACCATGTGGATCGGCTTCCGATAGGGTAAGCACCCGCCTTCTTATTGACAATTTCTAGCAATATTATTTTTGCAGTTTGTGCTCTCTCCTACCTAGGGGTGAAAACAGGTCGGATATAGGCGGATATTGCTCTTCCCGTATCCTAACCCATATTTTTTTTCCGGATTCGGAACCGGATACGGGCTAACCGGATACGGATTCGGGTTATTCGGGATACAGATACGGAATGGATATGTGACGGATTCAGGTCGAAAACGGATAAAGATATACGGATAATGCACGCATATATAGAATAATATATATTAAATTAAAACCATACGAGTGCATGACTATAGTAACAAATTATATATCAATTAAATTCAACAAACATCGTAGAAAGAATATGCTATTTGAGGATCAATAGAACCAACTAATTGTTAATATAAATGGGATGAAATGGAAAAAAATGATGAAAATGGGCTGGGCCTTGCTGATATCCGAATAGGAAAATCCGAATATCCGATCTGATATCCGAATAGGAAAAATCCGGATATTCGAATATAAAAAATTCGAATATCCGGATCCCGTCCTATATTTACCGGATATTGGATGCTCCGGATCCGATCCCGGATCCGACCGGATAGTAAAATCCGGTCCCGGATCCGATCCCGGATCGGACGGGAGATATCCGACCCGTTTTCATCCCTACTCCTACCACACAAGTGGCCAATATTTTGGCTGATCTGCCAACCGCTGAGTTCGAGCTCCCTCCACCATCATCACAACCGACACCGCCTGCTCCTACTGCTCCTGCCTTAGAACCTACCAAGCTGACAAACTCCCTTACCGACAAGTTAGGTTTCACCTTGTCGGATTTGGAAGACAACGAGGAGGTGGCAACAGACAGTTATCCCGAGAAAATGCAACAGATCCTTTGCATTTCTAAGGACACATTAGCTACAGTAACATCAGCTCCAAGCATGAAGAACAGGTTGGACAAGCTTTTTGACCTCGTCCTCGCGCCATTGGCTAAACTGCTTGAGAACACCCAGCCACTTCGAGATGCAATGGCTACGGTTCAAGCCGATTTACCCCCAGAAGCTGATTTACCCCCAGAAGCGATGGCTTGCACTCCGGGATGCGCATCGAGAAGATCAAAAAATCCTAGACAAGATGATAGCCAACACCAAGGCCAAGAAGGCCAAATTCGATGAAAACGCCAAGTCCCACAAGCTTAACAAGGAGTCGACTCAAAAATTAGAGTCAACCAAAAAGTTTCTTGAAGCAGAATTGGCCACAGTTAACAAGTAGATATCTGAAGGCCAGCAGATGCTAGTGGACACTGCGTCAGCTTTGAAAACTCAAAAGCTTGAGATTGGCTTGGCTGTGGCGGAAGTAAAGAAATAGTCAGCTAAAGTTACTCCCGTGCCTGAAAGCACTAAAGAATATGAGAAAATTCTTGAGAACGTGGAGCAAACCATAGTCAAGGCTGTTGCTGCATTGTCAGCCCTGGGAGCTAAGCCAGGCTTAACAATCCAGGAATATAATCAGCATGTCCCAAAATTGTATTTTGAATCTTTGTAACGGAGAAAACTTGTCTCAAAACGATATTTTGGATGCTTTGTAACACTTATAATCGGCTATTTAATCGATTATTTATGCTTTAATTTCTTTTCTGCTAAGTGTGATGTTCTATAATCGGATGTAATTTATTTTTAGTTTATAGCTAGAATTAGCTGCAATGAGTTAATTTGGCTTTTCATGACCGATAGTTATACTTAGCCGATTAGGAACCAACTCAAACACTAGGGTGATATTTTTTCAAATACTTACCATTAATCGTCTTAGAAACGCCACATCTTCCAGTGTCTCCAAAATATAAGAGTTACCATCTACAAGCCGATGAATCTTATATGGTCCTTCCCATGTTGGAGACCACTTGCCAAACCAGTTGTCTCTAGAGCCGATAGGCAAAATAGTTTTCAAAACTAAATCGGCTTCACATAATGACTTAGGCATTACCTTTTTATTATAAGCCTTTGCAACTCTTGCCTTATTATTTTTAAGCTGATCCAACGTTTGTAAACGTAACTCTGCCAAATTGTCCAAATTGTCGACCATTAAATCCTTATAATCGTGAGCCAACAAGCCATTTTGTCTGACCGTTCGTATGGAGTAGATACTGATTTCCAAGGGAAAAACAACCTCCTACCCATAAACCAACTGATAAGGTGATAACTTGGTCGCACCATGGTATGCAGTCTGATAGACCCATAATGATTTCGATAATGTTACATGCCAATTCCTCAACTTTTCTTCAATTTTCCTTTTGATTAACTTGATCAACGTTTTATTTGACGACTCACCTTGACCATTGCCTAGAGCATAATAAGGTGACGAATTCAGCAATTTGATATCCAAACTCCTAGCAAAACTTTGAAACTCATCGGACATAAAAACAGTACCCTGATCGGTTGTAATAGTTCGTAGAATTCCAAATCGATGAATAATATGTTCTGTAATAAATTCGATAGCTTCAACACTTGTAATCTTTTTAAGTGGGATTGCCTCAACCCACTTAGAAAAATAATCGATCGTGGCCAATATGAATTTATGGCCTTTACTTGATGCAGAGAATATTTATCCGATTACATCTATTCCCCATCCTCTAAATGGCCAAGGCTTGATAATTGGGTGCAAAGCCGATGCTGGAGCTAATTGTACATTACCAAATTTCTGATAAGTCTGGCATCCTTTGTAATATCTGAAATAAACTTCCAACATTGTCAGCCAAAAATAACCAGTTTGCCTTAACAACCATTTCATCTTGTGAGCCGATTGATGGGATCCACAAATTCCTTCGTGTACTTCTCCCATTACCACTTTTGCTTCCTTGGATTCAAGACATCTCAGCAACAAACCCTTTAAAGTTCAATAATAGAGTACATCATCTAAGAGTACATACCTAAGGGCTTGTCGCTTGATTCTCCGATCAGTAGGTTTTGAGGGATCGGCCAAATATTCTATTATTTTTGTTCTCCAATCATTAGTGGTAACACACATAACTATTTTCTCTATCGGCTCGAATTCCTCTAATTAGCCAAAAACTTTATAGCCTGATGCTTGTTGAGCTAAAAATTTGGCCCTGTCATTTAACTCACGAGGAATATGACAAATAGAAAAATAAGAAAATGAGTCGATTATAGTTAGACACTGCTCCAAATACTTAATCAAAATTTCATCATAGCAGTTATATTCTCCATTTATATGCTGGACCACCAATAGAGAATCGTCATAAGCCTCAATAGAATCAACTCTGATATTATCGATTAGTTGTAGGCCTTTAAGCAATGCTTCGTATTCGGCTTGATTATTAGAGAATCTGCAATTTAGCCTGAATGCAAACTCAAAACTATATCCTTTTGGCGAAATCAACACTATTCTGATACCATCGCCTTCTCGATATACCGATCCATCGAAAAACAATTGCAAAAGGGTGACAGATATTAGATCGGCATTTAAATCAGTTTCATGTCATGTTATAAAATTGGCAATCACTTGACCCTTAACAGCTTTAGCCGATTCGTACGTCAAGACGAACTCAATAAGCGTATATGAACATTTACCAAGTCGGCCTCACAAAATTAGAGCAGACAACGTATATTTAATAACATCGATTTTACAAATAACTTTACAAGCCTATGCTAAAATATAATGCCTTAACTTCGTGCAGGTAAAATATAATGATAAGCAAAGCTTTTCTACAAAATGATACCTGGTTTCTGCATCAATTAATCATCGGCTTAAGTAGAAAATAACCCGCTCTTTTTCATCAATTTCTTGTACCAAAATAGTTCCAATTGTCACCTCTTCAGCCGATATATATAACTTAAATGGTATACCTTTTTAGGGCACTACTAAAACTGAAGGTTTAGACAAATATTTTTCGATGTTCTCAAAAGCTTTATGCTGATCGGTTCCCCAAATAAACTCTTGATTATCCATTAATTTCAATAGTAGGTTAAACGAACTAATACGGCCAGACAAATTTGAAATAAATCGCCGCAAATAATTAATCTTGTCGATCAGCTTCTGTAAATCCTTTTTGCAAGCCAGTGGCTTGGTTTTGGCTATGGCTTTGACTCTTTCATGATTAACTTTAATTCCTCTTTCATGAGCCATAAAACCCAAAAATTGTCCAGCCAACACACCAAAAGCACACTTGTATGGATTCATCATTAAACCATCCGCCCTTGTACTCTTGAATACTTTGTCTAAATTGGCCAGATGCTACAAATCTTCCTTAGATTTGATGACAACATCATCGATGTAAATTTCCATAATATGGCCGATTAAATCATGAAAGATTAAATTCATGGCACATTGATGTGTTGCACCAGCGTTTTTCAAGCCGAACGTCATTACTGCCCACTCAAGCAAACCTAGTGCACTAGAGCACCTAAAAGCTGTCTTAGGTATATCGGCTTTTGCCATGAATATTTGATTATATCCGGCATTACCATCGAGGAAGCTAATAATTTTATTTCCCGATGCAGCATCAAAAATCATATCTGCTATTGGCATTGGGTACTCATCTTGTGGTGTGGTTTTATTTAAATCCCTAAAATCAACGCACAGCCTGAGTTTGCCATTTTTCTTCATGACAGAAACGATATTAGAAACACATTCAGCATATCGGCAAGGCCTAATAAACTTAGCCTCCAACAATCGCTCAATTCTTCTTTTATAATATTATACAAAGCCAGATTAAATCGTCTAGGAGACTGTTTAAATGGCCGATAACCTGGCTTTATAGGTAGCCGATATTCAACAAGTTGTCGGCTTAAACAAGGCATCTCATGATATTCGCAAGCAAAACAATCTTTATGATTTTTCAATATTTTGACCAAATTTTCTTTGTAATCTGTAGCTAATTTTGAACTAATAAAAGTTAGTCTTCTCCTATCACCATCACCTATGTCGACTTCCTCTAGCATATCGGTTGACGTGAAAACTTGGCCTAACTTCTCGATTTCTCGAAAATCTTCAATAGCCTCATAGCTATTCGTTGTTTGCCGATAGCTTTGCATTTTGTCTTGTAAAGTCTTCACTGCTAATTTGGACTCCATCAGTGCAAAACTTTGTCTATCTGACCAAGTGTGCTTGGTTTTACGTTGATCGAAATAAGCCATGTTTTATTAATGCAGATTGAAGGACCGAGATGGCGAACAGAGGGGGGGGTGAATGGTCGCAAATAAAATTTCCCCCAAAATACTCCAACAAAAACCTCGACAAGATCGCTCAAAGGAAATCGTGAAAAACCTGAAAAACTAGCCAACTATGTGTACCCCAAGCTTGCATGGATAAGTACCATAAAATATGTGGGGATTTTTGAGTCACAATACTGGTTGTCTAGTGTCCAAGATAAAGAGGAATCAATTCAAACTCTTGCTTTTAGAAAGGACATCAATTCAAATCACAAAAGTCACTTTCAGAAAAGCAAAAGCAGAATTTCCAGAACTTGTCCTCAATTTTCACAGGAGGTTGGTGGGATTCTGCAGCTCACAAAACTTTGAGACTTTTTCTCCCTATGAGAATCAGAGTCATGAAGAACTCCACCAAATTTCTCCTCAAAAAGCCTTACATAAAAAACAGGAAGAATCTAAGAACACAGTATGGTCAAAAACTTCGAGCAGAAATTTTGGGGCTCGGTTTTCACCTCATGGCGCCCAAACGGTGCAACAAATGAACTCAAAAATTTTTATGTAAGTGGATATCAGAGTCGCGCACCTCCTCCAACAAGAATCACTTGAAAAATATTTTTATAGAAATCAAACACTAACTGCTGCGCGAAGAACAAGTTCTGAGCAAAGTTGGAACTTGAAAGAAAAGATGTTCTCTACTCAATCCAAGAGTGCAAAAGAGATGTAAAACTATATGAACACACTCAAAACATCCAAGATCAGCAGCATTTAGAATGAGGGGAGGCAAATCCAAATTACATGAAAGTAAATTGCGAGAAAGTAATTGCGGGAAAGTAAATGCTGAATTTAAATTGCGTAAAGTAAAGACATAATGTAAATGTGCAAAATAAATTCAGAGGTGGATGGATAAAACTTTCATTTCTGGAAGGAGAGGTTACAAAGCCTCACTTTCATGTGGGCAAAGCTCAAAGGAGCATTCACAAATCTCAAAACCTTCAAGGGAAGGAGGCTACCCCTCCACCCCTATTTATACTACTCTTGGGCCACCTACCACCCTTGGATGAGTCCCTCAACCCTAGAGCACTCATCTAAGGGCTAGGATTAACCCACACACACAGCCATGCAAGGGCTAACCCAAAACCCACACACATACCGGGTTTTCTTGCACGGTTTTCAAAGCATACTACCTAGACCCGCTAGCCTATCAACTAGACCACAATCCGACGGCCCTCATTGATCCATGCGGCATCTAGCTAGCATCAACTCCTTTCCTTGTCTTCTTGACTTGCCCGGACTCCGTCTCCGATCATCTTCCGGCGATCTCCCAACCGTCTGAACCTCCGACGCTCCTCGCCTAGTCCCGGTCATCCTCCGCCTCACCATGACCTAGCACCGTCGTCCTGCAACCATCAAAGACAAGGAAACACATCACATAGCAATGCCCACAATGATATGCAATAAACCATCCAACTCATCACTACCGCGTCCATACGGCCCAGTCGCCACTCCTAGCAGAGACAACTCAAAATGCTTCATTTTGAAAATCAATCCAAATCAAACTCAAACTTGAGCACACCTTGCTCAAATAAAGTCAAATACTCATCACAAACATGGATGGACCTCCACATGGTCCTTCATAGATAAAATAGCAATCATCTAGAGCTTTACCCGATATACACTCGGCTTCTTCATGTTGCCAATTTGTATCTAAACTTGACATGACGATATGAGCCGATGTATCAACTTGAATTACTTCAACCTCGTCCCCATTCCATTGGACGAGGATTTGATTCATGGTCAACGGCACAAAGCAATTGGCCTGAATCCAATCTCGTCCAAGCAGAACGTTGTAATTTCCCTTAGCGTCAACCACAAAAAAGACGATCGGCAATGTTTTGTTGTCGACTGTTAATTCTGTTACCATAACCCCTCTTGCTTCAGTGGGATCGCCTATGAAATTATTTAAAACCATGTTAATTTTAATAAGATCCTCATCGGACTTACCAAGCTTTTTGCAAGTGGTATATGGCATTAGATTGATGGTTCCTCCTCCATCAATAAACATACTTGATATCGGCTTGCCATTGATATGGACCTTCAAATATAATAGCTTCAGATGCCGATGATCGCCTTGAGCCCCCAAGAACAATTGAGCAAACGTCTCTTTGGTCGATACAATCCTTATTTTGAATTCGGACCACCATGTTGATGTCCATCGGAGGTGGAGAATCATCCCGAATCACTGGTGAATCTAGATCATCAGATGAATCAAATTCTTCCTCAACTGGCTCTTTTCTCCTCAACTCCTTTCTAGCAACTTTAATCGGTCAGAGCTCATTAAACACTTGGTCTCTTTGTTTTTCTTGCTCGGCCTCTCTCATCTCTTGGGCCCTTAGCCTATGAATTCATTTGCATTGTGATCGGCTAAGCCCTGGAGGGCACCATCTGGGTTTAGGTTCAATCGACTTACGTACTTTTCCTGCCAGATTAACCTGGGTCGTAGAACTTGACCCCTCTTCTGATCGCGCTTTTGTTTGGATCAGCCTGGAAATCCTTTGATGGATCAATCTTTTATGATTTTCATCAAGACGGCCTTGTATCGGCTCAGATATTCTATCTTTAACCGGTCATCATTGCCAGTCAACTAGACGAGGATAATGTTCCCTCGGACATGTATATGGTGACAGAAGAGCTAACTCCCTCTCCAAACAGAATTGCCAAAATGAGCATCGTTGGTGAGCTTTTTCCAAGTTATCGGGCTAATAAATATTATCTGGCCGACATGCAGGATAACGTAGCATGTTACTTATCCTCTCATATTTCTCTAATAGTTGGGAGAAAGTTGGCTTTGGCTTATGAATCGGTTTTTGTGGTGGCGATGCTCTTTCAGTCTTGTATCACTTGCCGATCTACAAGTCTCCTCTTGGCTTGACAGTTCTTGAACTCCTCCCTTCATGATCGGTTTTATGTGTAGTGAGCCGACTGTAATATTTAGGGTCTCCTTGCCGCTAGAGCTCGACTGAACCTCAACATGACGTATAGCCTTTGACCCTGTATCATGCACCAACTCTTTTTCTTTTCTAGAACATTGAACCATAATAATCGAAAAAGGATTAGCATCCAACTGCATCATCGTCTCTTCTGCAAACTTGAGTCGGCCATCCTCTATAGCCGATTGTATTTTCTATCGAAAAATATTGTAATCATTAGTATTATGAGAAAAAGAATGATGCCATTTGCAATACCTTCACTTTTTAATTTCATCAGCCGACGGTATAACATGTCCTTCGAGCAACCGTATAATATTTTCTTGTAATAATAGATCAAAAATATGGTCACACTTGGAAACATCAAAAGCATATTTTATTTCTGACTTATTCTTAGTCGGCTTAAGCCAGGAACAGACTAAGGACTTCTTAGATCCCTTAACCCATTCGGCTATATTTATTTCAGGCTCATCGTCTTCAGATGAATCGCTTGAGCAGTACTCGACGAGGTTAACTTTGGCTTTATCCTTATCCTTATTATTGTTATTATTCTTAAATTTGTCTCTGAAGCCCCTGCTACCGGTAAAATGGCTTTCTTGAGACGATACCCTATGCAATATGTGACCTAAATCGATGAACTCTTGTCCACCTAATTTCTCCCTCAGCTGGGGAATTAATCCTTGGAAGGCTAAATCGGCCAACTGGTTATCAGGTAAAGTAACACTAAAACATCGATTTCTTATCTCCCTAAATCTCTTAATATAATATGTTACCGATTCTCTAAATTTTTGGCGAACAAAGCTCAAGTCAGAAATTCTAAATTCCAGACTGCCAAAGAAAAATATTCATGAAATCGACTTTCCAAATCGGTCCAGAAATGAACCAAATTCAGAGGTAAGCTTGTGAACCATGTAAAAGCAGCTCTTGATAAAGATAGCGGGAATGACCTAATTTTTAACCCGTTGGACTGAGCAGCTTCATCACTTTGCACGATAAAACGCTTGAGGTGCTCTAAAGTAGTAACGGAATAATCCCCTGAAAATTTCGGAAAATCAGGAACTTTAAAATTATTAGGATAAGGCATTCGATCGATGTACAGGATACGGCTTCTGATAGTTTGTAACCCTTCCCTTGGGCTATATACCGAATTGATCTCGCAATACGGCGGATATCTGATCAGCCCAATTTACTGTGTTAGCCGATGCAGCGTTAGGAGCTTTCCAATTACGCTTGTAATTGGCATTATGCCCCCCGAGCGTAAGCTCGGGTTGATAGGTTAGTTGAGCTGATAGGAACTAACCAGATTGCTCATAACCTATGTTGTTTTTCCTAGCAATCAGTTCTCATACTAGAATAAAGGGTTCCGAGTACGTTACAACTTTGTATGGAGCCATATTCCTATGTGGAATCGGCTCAGGATACTGTTGTTACCTAGGAGGTTCAATTGGTTGAGGAACCGATTGGGGAAAGCATAAGACGGAGCCGATGGTGGTAAGTTGGCTAGTACATCCAATTTAACGGCATCGGTATATGCCTGATAATGCGTAACCCCACTTGTGCGAGGATCTCGTGGTAATATGACAGTAGGCTGGGTTGGCATCATAGTAAGGGATGGAGTCATAGCCAATGGTTTAGGATCGGCTATAGGACTTTAGGTGTTTTGTTCTACCGAATAAACAGGGTAATTCGGCAGGGTCTGTACTGGGTCGAGTAGGCTTCCAATCGATGCTAACTCTTGAGCTATTGTCGCTATCATCGGCTTAAGAGTTGTAACTAGAGCCGATGATTGGTTAATCAAAGCATGGTGCACAGATTGGTTAATCATGGTAGATAATTCAGCTTGTGCAGTCATGTATTGACTTACCAACGTGTCGGCAATCCCTGCGTCGCCGAGGGCATTGACCATCGACAATGCAGCTTGTTGAGTGACGCCACGTCGAGTTTTCTAATAACAGCTTATCATCATCTCCTCAGGCGCGGCTTTCCGATCTTCAATTTCTTTGCGTTTTTCATGTCAAATCATCCAATGTTGAGATGATTATAGCTTCGGTATTGAGATCGGACGGCGGAATCGACTTCCCAGAAGAAGACATCGTGTCCCACAGGGCATGCCAAAAGTGTGTTGGCACCGAAAAATGTGATGACGGATTTGTCGGCTCAAACACACGAGAACGCCGGGTTCAAGTTGGTTCATGGCATGCCAGCCAACCGGTAAGACAGATTGAAAAATATACGCTCGGAGCAGATATAATGTGACAATCGGCAAATATCTAAACAGCTATCAATAGCCGATCAAATCAAGGGTAACGATAAGTCTAAAAAGCCGATTAGAGATTATTAGATGATAAAAGGTAGATTTTCTGAAAAAAGCAATACGCAATAAGATCGAAAAAAATCAAACTTGGCGTAATCGATGAAAACCAACAATCAGCGATGCACAACTTTACTAATCAAAATTGGATTACAGGAGAGGTTCTAAATTACAAAGCTACTTCTAGTTGACAGGAAAGTAAATAAAAAGTAGATGCGAGTTGTTTGATTGATTGTGTTCTTTTTCTCACTTGTCCTTTACTGTCTTTTATAGCGTCCTTTGCCGTCTTTTATAGCGCATTGGCCGATCGTATCATTCTCTGATACGTTGTCAATCATGATCCGTATCGGCTTTTGTACGAATAAAATTTCATCTTTAGATCAATATCGATCATAATCCTGTTTTAACACAACTTTCCTTTCTTAACCGATATCGACCAAAAATATCATTTCTATCCTTAGCTTGACAAATTGGCCATCTCTTACTACTGTGCTAAGAACAACTTATCAAGAAAGAAAGAAGTCGGCTCTGTTTTCCCAATCCGCTTTCTGTTCTTCCTTCCCCTTCCTCTCAATTCTCTCAGGGTTTGTTAGTACTCCCGTGCTGTACTGCTACTACATAGCCTCTTTTCAGTCTTCACTTGGCTTTCCAGAATTACCATTTACCGGAACCTTTTATTTTCTAAAAGTTAAAGATGTACCAAGAGCAGCTCAACGAGTTATCGGTTCTTATTTATAGTGTGGTCGAACTAATTGTCAATGATAAAGAGAAGCTGCATTTGGTTTGCCGGCCCATTGTTTTCACCTTATGATTACGCCGGGCAATACCAGTTCCACAGCGCACTATGTCTAAAGAGTTCCTAGCTAATCAGAAGAGCTAGGTAAAACCTCTCAACTTATTTGACTTGAAACTGTACATACAGCTTATTTATACATGATTACATCAGGTTTCACCACAACTTATATCTAAAGAGTTCCTAGCTAATCAGAAGAGCTAGGTAAAACCTCCCAACTTATTTGACTTGAAACTGTACATACAGCTTATTTATACATGATTACATCAGGTTTCACCACAACTTATGTCTAAAGAGTTCCTAGCTAATCAGAAGAGCTAGGTAAAACCTCTCAACTTATTTGACTTGAAACTGTACATACAGCTTATTTATACATGATTACATCAGGTTTCACCACAAGTTCCGGAGATGATGGTTTTTTTTTTTTTGCAAGTACTAAATATATACTCCACCCCTTCACAAAAGGAAGTCACCCTAGAATGCTGTAGTCAAATCGTATAAATTTTGGTTGAAGATATTATCTAAATCATGTAGTTTTGATATACGAAAAGTGTACAAGTAGATTTTTTCATAAAAGATACTTTCGCAACATTATACTTTTGTAACATTTTTCTAAAAATACGACGATAAATTTAGTGGTCAAAGTGATGTCATGTTGAATTTGAAAAGTAAAAAATGAGGAGTATATAGTTCTTCAAACACTAGAACTTACGGCGTAAACAACTTCATCAAATACTGTGAAATATAAGAACCCGGGTACCCTCATGACAAGCTCAAGAAGGAGGCCCAGAAGATACTCCCCGCGTCAGGCCCCGCTGCCGTGCGCAAGGGGACATATCCTAAAGGAAGTTGAACTTATATTTAGATATGATAGATACGATTGTAATCCGAGTCGTTAATAGGGTAGATAAAAATGTAAACTCTATCCTATTAACTGACTAGAATCTTGTAACCGATCAGAATCTTCAAACCGATCAGGACTCTGTAAGCCGCCTCACCCCCACTATATAAGGGAGAGGGCGGGCAACAACATGGGGATCCGATCATCCAAGCATAGAGCAATCAAGCCATAGAGCATAGAACACCTCATATCGCCCATAGCATATTGTGCTTTGAGCAACCCCGGATCCAAGAGATCCATATAATCCCAGCACACATGATTAGGGTATTATCTCCTCCGCGAGAGCCTGAACCTGTATAAACTCCTTGTCTTGTGTGACCTTCGAGTTTGAGATCGAGCGCCTACCCCATAAATTCATTGCCGACTACAAAAGTCGACAGTTGGCGCGCCAAGTAGGGGAAGCGCTATAATCTTTTCCCACAGACTCGATGGCAGCAATCGGTGGATTCGTCGCCACCTTCGTCTCCGGCCAGGCCTTCCGCTTCGGAAACCTGGACTTCGTCGCAGATGCGCGCGGAGAGCTTGTCTGTGTGGTCCAAAACCGATCCGATCCGTAAAGATCGTGCCAACCCATCTCAGGTATGTCACTTTGACTTGGCCGGCAAACCAGTCGGCGTCGCGAGGAATTACTGCGATCTTCGTGGCATCTTCGCGATAGAAGAGCAGAAGATCGATCTCTAACGCCAACAAGAAGAACAAGAAGCTGCGGGGGAAGATCGTCTTCGTAAGGGTAAGGAGGTGCAGGTGCGATCGCTTCGATCTCGCGGCCGCAATGTCCGCGAGGACCTCCTGCAACTCAGGTTGGGAGATCAAGCCGTTTTCCGCACGCCAATGCAGAACGTCGTCACCTCCAAGACGCTTCTCGACAAACTAGACCCGATGATTGCATCGGATAGCCCGTCGGCCCCGATCGTGGCCCAGATCAAGGCCATGGTGACGGCGGCCGCAATTTAGCGAAATCAGGAAAAGCCGGTAGGTGAAGCGCACTTGCGCTCCCACGCCACTTTCGGCACGGCCACGAGCCACGCCTGCGCCCCGAGCGCCACCTTCGGCACGGCCACGAGCCACGCCTGCGCCCCGAGCGCCTCTTCGGCACGGCCACGAGCCACACTGCGCCTGGCGAAGCGCCTGGGCAAGACGACCACGAGCCGCCGCTGCGTCGGCGCCACTTCGACACGCCACGAGCCACGCTGCGCCCGAGCGCCGCCTACGACTTATCTACAAGCCTACGCTGCGCCACGAGCAAAGATGGCGTGATCGTCGAGAACATATGGAGCATAAAGCGGCTAAGTCGCTTTTACTCAATTATGTCATTATAAATAAAATTGTTGACTTTTCGACTTGCTACTTAGTTGACCCACAACTAAACGAAGAAGTCGGGGCTACCTAATAGCGCGCATGCGCACATCTTTTTGAGTTGTATTTTCTTCTTTTGCTTAACGATTGCGAGTGAATCCGAGTGCGATAACTCCAAATTGTGAAGCTCTGACCCCATGAACGGCGAACTTTAGTCGCCCAAAACACGTGCCTGGGAAAAAGATCCATGAGCCGACTCCCAACGCTCCGGGGCTAGACTAGTCGGGCAGAGTGCTTAAACAAAAGAGTCAAACCACTCGGATGAATTCAAAATCAATAAGGAAAAGAGTAAAAACTCTAAAATTATATATACACCAATCGGACATCACATCCGAGTGAATTGTTTTACACCGCCTAAGTTACGCATATACATGATTTCGTGGCTACTAAATTTGGATGTGATGTGTGAGCTAACGCTTCAACGACGACATCAAGAACTTCGCGGCGAATGAATTTAGAGGAGTGGCGCTGAATTTTGCCTCGGCGGAAAATCGTTTTGACTTACGCATATCGTTTGGGATCAAGATGTCCCAAGATGAGCCGACTGCCAGAATTCCAATAATGGGGCTAGGAACCACTCGGAAAGTTTAACGTGTGGAGCTCTATTGAGTCCTTCACGATCTCTTTGCCTATAACAGGGCACTCGGCTATAAAGGAAAACTAGTCGGGAAGCTGCATCAAGAACTGGAAGCACTCGGTGTGAAGCATGACTCAGTTGGCCTGCAACCAGGAAGGCGGCAACTCGATCGCAAAGGACTCGGGGGCTACTGTGGAATATAAGAACCCGGGTACCCTCATGACAAGCCCAAGAGGGAGGCCCAGAAGATACTCCCCGCGTCAGGCCCCGCTGCCGTGCGCAAGGGGACATATCCTAAAGGAAGTTGAACTTATATTTAGATATGATAGATACGGTTGTAATCCGAGTCGTTAATATGGTAGATAAAAATGTAAACTCTATTCTATTAACTGACTAGAATCTTGTAACCGATCAGAATCTTCAAACCGATCAGGACTCTGTAAGCCGCCTCACCCCCACTATATAAGGGAGAGGGCGGGCAACAACATGGGGATCCGATCATCCAAGCATAGAGCAATCAAGCCATAGAGTATAGAACACCTCATATCGCCCAGAGCATATTGTGCTTTGAGCAACCCCGGATCCAAGAGATCCATATAATCCCAGCACACAGGATTAGGATATTATCTCCTTCGCGAGAGCCTGAACCTATATAAACCTCTTGTCTTGTGTGACCTTCGAGTTTGAGATCGAGCGCCTACCCCATAAATTCATTGCCGACTACAAAAGTCGACAAATACTAACATCATTTTCAAGAGATTGAACGAATCAAATTATTTTCTGGACTAACCATAACTCTGAACTTTCAAAAGCTATGTAACGCATAGGTAATGGAATTTTTTTTTATTTAATATTTATTTTTATTCGTTTTTTCAAAACTATGCGTCCGAATGAAAAAATGACAAAAATGCCCCCCGTCGCCCGTGTATGGGGCGATCGCCCCATACACGGGCGATAGCCCTGCCACCGTTAATGGGCGTTAGCAGCGCCGCTTGTGGGGCCCCCCATCGCCCTCTGTAGGGGCGATCGCCCCCTACAGGGGCGACAGGACAGGTTTTTTTTTAGTTTTGTTTTGTAATTACTATATGCTTTTTAATATAAACCCCGTAACTTTTGTTAGGAGTGTCCAAATTAAATGAAACTTGTTTCTAAATTTAAATTTTGGAATGAAGAATTAGAGTGTAAAATAAAAATCCATGTGTTGTTTGCAGAATTTTTTTTTATTTGAGTTCGAATGCTAGGCTCTAACTGTGGATTGTGAAGGAATTATAATGTGTGTTGATCCATAATTCATGAAATAAATAGAATAAGTTACTACAACCTTATGCACTTCATTTTTGCAAAAATATCTAAATATGATTGCATTTTGAATAAAAGATGGCTAGTTTAAACCCTTTATAACAATCATTGTTCAAGCAGTTAGAATAATATCGAACGACCTCAAAACTTGTGAACCAGTTTTGTTGCATTCTTGGGCTTGCATAGGTCACAATTATGTAAAAATATTTAGATGTCACTTTAGGTTGCACTATTTTATTGTTGTCCAGAACATGCAATCGGTAAAACATGAAAATTGCCGTATCTTTCGCAAACGATGGTAAAACTCGATGAAATCAGATATGACGAACTGAAAATGCTATAACCTATCTCGATGGAGAAAAATAACATCATTTGGGACACCTGGAGCAGTAGGACACATACTAGCCCTCCGGACAGTGAGCATACTCTTGAAGGTTGGGCCGCACTATTTATTACGACTTAAAACTAAAAGGAGTACCACGAACAAGGAAAACCAAAGTTAACACGGACGTCTATTGAGTGCTTCGAGGCCACTTCCCATTCGCCCATGCCTCCGGCGGGGCTTCTCTGGCACGTCGCGCCCTCTCTCGTTTCCTCTCTCTCTCTGCCTCCTTCTCCTCCGCTTCCTTCCTACATGCCTCCTCGCGTGCGGCATCGCGCTGTTCTTGAAACCGCGTGAACTCATCTGCCGGTTGGCTTGGTCAAGAAGCCGTTGGTCCTCGGGGTTGATCTCCGTATCAAACCCTTGCTCAAATTCACACGATGGCGGAGGTGACCGCATGAAACGTAAATTAGCAAAGTTTCATTCACAAATATTATGTAACCCCGCACGATTGTTACCATGCGGCGATCCTTGAGCTCTTCTCCGTGGATCGAAGGCGAAGTTGCGGCACTTCCAATACCTCCTCTTCCAAGTTGAAATTTCCCAAGAGCGGACAAAGCCCGCAAAGATCTCCGCACATACACATGGGCGCTCTGACTCCACGAGGTAGGAAGAGATCTTGGTACGCTAAATTCGCGGGCATGCACTCGCTTCTTCCTTTGCCTTCCCTTACCCTTTGCACTTGCACGCCTCGGCATTTTCGATTGATGCTCACCCTCTATTCTTTCTCCCGCTGTTCTTTGCGAGACCGCTTGTGAGAACGAATGTTATAAAGCGCGATATCGCCGGGTATGGGGCGATCGCCTCATATTTGGGCGATTGCCCCATGTAAGGGCGATCGCCTCACATTAGGCGATCGCCCTACTAGAGGCGATAGGTGCACCAAACGTTGGTGTGTTGTCACGTCGTGTGGCATAGGCAAGCAATGCATAAATGATTTGAACAATTTATAGTGATAACGCTGTCATGTTACTAACTCGGGAGTTATACAATGTCTTCTTGAGCGTAAAGCCATTAAAAAATACATCCGTACAACAAGTCAATCACGCCACGCTTCCTAATCGGCCCGTGGGGTAGGTGAGTGGCGACGGGACGGACGTCCCTCCTAGGCCGGCCTGCGGCGCGGCGTAGAGTAGTGCGCGGCGGCGAGGCCAAGTCTGTGGCGGCGCACCGAGAGCCGAGAGGGTCGAGGTAGTCGGTCGAAAGGTACTCCTCCGTGTCGAACTCGTCGTCGAAGGCTCGTCGAAACCACCCAGGGTCCTGGCTGGGCGCGGGACGAGGAGGAGCCTCGCAGCCCGCCCCCCTCTTCGCTGCGTGGGAGCGAGCGAGGAACCGGCAGGTAGGGCGAGACGCGAAGGAGCCTCCAGCCCACTTGCCCCCACCGCTGCTGCGTGGGAGCGTAGCGAGGAACCGACGGGTAGGGCGAGACGCGGAAGGAGCCTCGTCGACCACCGTCCCCCGCGGTGCGTGGGGCGTGACGGGCACCGGGTGGGTAGGGCGAGTCTTTGGGGCGAGTGGCGTGGTGTGCTCGCGTCCGCCGACGTCTCGCGCCCTCGGCAGTGGCTGCGAGCCAACCGCCTCATCAGTAGCGAGGACCCGACCCCAAGCCGTCTCGGACTCGGCGGTGGTCACTGTATGCCCCCTCTAGGCGCGTCAACATGGACCTGACCTCCACCTCAATCTCCGCCAAGAGCCGAGTCCGCATGTAACGTCAGTTGGCATTACGTAAGTTACATGAAAAGGCGTGCCCATGTAGGTTCGATTGTGACACTTACCGAGGCGTTGTCCTCCGGGACATCCGTGAAGGGTACGTGTCCGCTACCGATGCCTGCCGTGCGACGTACGGTGCTGGTGTGTACCCCACCCTGAGGCGAGTGCGCGGGGCGAACCACTCCATGTACTGATCGTACATGTCATGGTCGTACGGCCGGGTCTCGGTGACCCTCTCGTCGAAAGCGGCGCCCCACCTGCAGGCCCATGGCGCATACGGGCGCGAATCGAGAGCCCACCGCAAAGACCCATCCGGTCATCTGCAATGCAAAAAGCAAGAAGTCACGCAAAGACATTAATTTCGCAAAGATGCGGAGTAGTAGGATCGTGGCAAGTACACGTGAGCGCCACGCGCGACAACGTGACGAGGCGGCAAAGGAAAGGATCGAACAGCCGAATCGCGCAGAGACTCGGTCGCGGGAGTACTCCTCGACACAAAGGTCAAAGACGAGCACCTTACGGGTGAGCCAAAAGGCCTCATCTCGCGTGCAAAGCACGGAGACCCCGTGAGGTGCTCGGGCGTGGACGTCGTACGCGGTGTATGGCGTCCACCGCACGTCCTCGTCGTGGAGGCGGTCGAACTCCCGAACGAACTCCTGATAGGACCTCCTCACCTGTAGGTGCGCGAACCTCCGCTGCGAGGAAATAAGAAATGGCGAAGGTTATTCAAGTGCGTTAGTGGGGAAAAAGATACGAGGGAGCGTACCTGTCGTCGGACCCAGTAGTGGCCCATGGTGGGCCAGTCCACCGGGTCGTCTCCGTAAAGCTCCTCGAGTGCGGTGTCGTGTCAACAACGAGCCCGCCGACGAGAAGCGCTCCCAAGACCACAACTGGAGGAGTAGGACGCAACCTGACATCGTCGCGTCGTGCTCCGCCCGAGAGACGGCGTCGCACAGACCTCTGTACGTCGCCGCAAGCACAGCTGAGGCCCACGACCACTGCATCACCTGTTTACAAGGGGGGAGTTAGACGTGCTCCGTTGAGACGAGATTGGAACTGAGTGTGTTACCTCATCCACCGGGGTGTCGGCGATGTGCTGGGCGTACTCGATCAGGTGACGGTCCACCGTGTTCCCGTGGGAGGACGGGAACATCACCCAACCGAGCAACAACAGGAGGTATGCCTCCAAGTGGCGGGCCACGTCCGCCTCCTCCGCGTGCGGGTGGAGAAGGTCAGCCTGCAGCGTTCGCAACAAACATTATCAGCAACTTGGCGCTTCTATTTTAATTCTCAAAGAAAGAGGTACTCACCGTGAACTGAAGCAGCCACGCCTTCGTCGGTCCGTGGCGCTCAGCCTCCCTAAGGGGCTGGTAGGGGGCTGCCCGGGGGTGCCGCTGCACCTCGACGAAACGCGCGGACAACTCGGCGTGCCACGTGACGGAGGCGTCGTGCGGCGGCACGATCGGCTGGGCCCGCACAAGGGAGGCCTAAGAGGTACGACACGCCCCGCGGCGTGCGGAGCCATCTCTCCGCACGGAAGGTGGGCGTGTCGTCTCGGTCTCCACCGGTCCACGAGTGTGGCGGCAGGACCGGTCGTACGAACCGCGGCACCTCCTTGCCCTCTAACGGGCGATCACCACTCCACCATCCTACAAAGAGGAAGTAAGCCACCGCCGCAACTCGCATGTAGTTAGAATTGCATTCACGGTAAGTATGTGTGCGTAAAGAGTGCAAGCGTTCGCAGCTTACCGTGGAACCCAGCGTGGGTCGATGCGAAGCAGCTCCCTGGGCACTCGAGGTCGAAGTGGCCCTAGCACTCGGTTCTCCTCTGCGGAGTACCTAGACCGGTGGGTCGCATCGACGGTCACGTCCAGCAGCTCAGGGCAAGGTCGCGCCATCGTGGCCTGTTACAAAGCAAATACAACAGATTTATCGGAATTACATGTGCACACAAAATGAAATGCGAAATAACGAATTGTACCATACTCAACAAACAATACAACCTAAGTGTGGAGAGCAAAAAAACTCAGATTGCAAACATACGAAAGACAAAGACATGTTCGACGAGGCACACAACGTCGAGAATTACATTATCCTCGTAGGTACTAACTGGGACATCGGAGAATAACATGATGCGAACAACAACTTACTAGTACATTGAAAATTACATCGAACATTACAACGTACATTACAGCTTACCGGTCCATTGAATAATACAAGATGGGAACAACATGCAAAGTTACATTATCCGCGGTTGCGACGCGCCTCGACTCGTCCATATCGTTCGAATCGCCTTGTCCTTCGACGCCGACCTTCATCTTCAACATTCGGATGTCCGGTACCCATCGATGGTCGGAGAGGGGTGCTGTGAACGATCCATCCACTCGGTGCACCGTACACCTCATGATGCCACGTGTTGAGAACGCTCGCTTGTAGTAGTGCGGGAGATGAACGGACGACGAGATTGATGCGTCTCGGCGGTGCGGCAATGACGTGCGAGCACGGCAAGTGCAAGCAGCGTGGTTTCGGCAGAGCACTCGCAATCACCGCTCGAGTATGCACAGATGGGAAGTCCTCTCCGGTGGCACCTCGCGACCTCGGCCACCGCGAAGGCACGTGGTATCTCCGCTCCACGCCACTCTCGGTGTAACCCGATGTGTCTGCGCCTTTCTTGTTTTCTTGGACATGTAGGTAGACACAACAGTTGAGTAAGACAATCGATTGTCCGACATACATGCTGCGGAGGTCTTGTATCGCTCAATGAAATATCTCTGTGTCCCTAATAAGACACCCTCAACTATACCCACCGATGGAAGGCATCCGTGCCTTTCATTACCCAGCTTGTAAATCTCCGCGAGTTCGTTGTCATGATCCCATAACGCGAGCCGCCTCGTCGTCTGAAGGACCATTTCTCCAAAGGCTCATGTCGTATCCAATCGGTGAAACTCTTTATCTTTGGTACCGGCCTCACGCCGAGGTTTGGGGGTGCAGCCGCACATAAGGCCGTGGGGTCCTCTCCTTGCTCATGGTACACCATCGGGTTCCTTGATGAACTAGCGGTACCTCCGGGATCCATTGATTGCTTCTTCGTTAGTTCGCCCAACGCCTTCCAAAGCGCGTCGAACTTCCTCCGTTGGTTCTGTTTGCACAGCGCTTGAACATGTTCATAAGCTCCTTATTCCGAATCGACGGAAAAATTGGCACCCATGTGCCTCATGCACCACTGCTCCTCGGATCCGCCACTTTGTCGCTCCCACGACGGCGGACCCTTGTTGCATATCCACGATCGCCCTTAGCAGCCTCGCATGTCGGTCATGGATGACACAAACATCGAACTGTCGAGAACAATCGCCACCTTCACTCTTTCAAGGAACCCGATACCGGCTCTCGTGTTTCCCCCTCCACGAATGCCAACGCAACCGGTAGAACACGGTTGTTGGCATCCACCGCGATCGCAGATTAGAATCGCCCTTGTACTTCCCGTGAGGAATGTGCCATCCATGCAAAGGACCAAGGCGACAGTCTCGTTTAACGCATTTATGCATGCGCCAGGCGAAGAATGCACGCCGCAATACCCACTTCCGGTGCACGCACCACCCGCAGGAACTCCGCAAGGTCGATGGATGTACGGGGTTCCTTTGTGCGATTGCCCCGAGCAAGTGGGAATATTCTCGTCACGAAGCCTCGACGCCCGAACCGTATTTCGAGCTGTCCTTTTGCTCTCCATGCCTTTGCGTAGCTAATCTTGTACTGAAACCTCTCCTCCACGGCTGTGATAATAGATCGAGGCTGCAGATGGGGATTGTCCACGATCTGACCATAAAACACATTTGCCACCCAAGTGGACGACAGATTGCGGTGTCCTCGCTCCGCTTCTTCCATCGCAGATTATGCTCCATCACTATGGAGCATTTCCGAGTCCGTCCACTTCCACGGTATGCATGCACCGCCATGGGCACGAATCAACTACGCACTTCACGTCGTAGTCCTTCTTGCCGGACTTCACAACCACGAATTGCCGCCGAGAGACATTGCCCAAGATTTCACCGCATCCATCACAGCCTCCTTGTCTTTATATACGGCCCCTGCGTCACCTCGTTCTCACGATACTCCCATGCATCAATGTTCCCTTCATTCATTGTTAGGTCTTCGAAATTGTAATTGGTCCACGCACCAGGGATAGGCACCCCAGGGGCGTTGTCCTCCTCGTCGGAGTGCTCACCATCAGGGACTTCCTCATCCGCACGGTCCTCCTCTTCCATCAAGTCAACAATGTCCTCCACCTCCTCCCCCTCGTCGGCCACCCCTCGCGCCTCCACCGCTGTCTCCTCTGCCCCGGTCCCTTCGTCACCGCCAGTCTCGTGCTCCTCGCCTCCGGGCTCCTCGCCGCCTTCCTCTTCGTGATCCTTCTACATTTGATGTCCCTCCGCCGTAATGTCCACCCCGACATCACGAACTTGCGACACCGATGGAGCTACCGGGTAGCATGCCAACAACATGAGCGCCAACCCGCCTACGGCAAAACCAACATAACTCCTCCATGTGGACGCCGAGTTAACAGGAATCAACTCTCGTAAAACGGTCTTGCGCTCGCTCACTCTCGCTCGACCAAGAACCGAACAGTCTGGGCATCCAAACTGAACATCCGAGACATCCACTCCAACAAACCCCTGTATGTCCTATCGCTCGGTCTGCATATGCCCCGTACGACTCTTGAAAATGATGATAGATCCACCCCATCCGCCCCCTGTGCTATCTCCCCATCTCCATAAAATATTTGGAAATACAATTTCTCCGACATGCTGCAACGTCCGACGGAAAAATATTACTCTAAAATACAATCTACAAAACGTACATTGATCGTACTACAAAATTATTTACATTGCCTAATACATTATTTACGTAATAAAAATAGTAATACACAACCCTAATAAATTAAATTTCTAAATATTGCCTAAACTATAATGAACTAAATTTCTACATACAAAATACTACATTAAATTTGCATATACCGAAATACTACATTAAGTTTCTAAATACTACATACTACATTAAGTAACTGCTAAATTAAATTTCACGAGAGCTATACAATTCTAAAATTCTAAATACTACATAATCCTAAAATCTCTAAATACTACAACAAAGTCCTAAATATTAAATAATACTTTAATTACGCAACCTATAAAACAATTCCTACAATTATCTTAAAAAAATTCTTACAAATAACTATAAAAAAAATCAGAAATTTACCTTTTTTTTCTTTTTTTCTTCTCTTCTCTCTTTCTTTCTTCCTTTCTTCCTTTCTTCCTTTCTTTTCTTCTTTCTCTGCCTCGCTCAAACCACTGCTGCTTTGTCTGCGCTCGGGCGAAGGGAGGCAGAGGCTTTAAACAAGCCCGTCGCCCCTACATGGGGCGATCGCCCATGTAGGGGGCGATAGGGGGGCCCACCAGACGGCGCTAACGGGCAGGCTTGGAGCAAAGAGACGGCTGGGTCAAATCGCTCGTGTATGGGCGATCGCCCATACACGGCGACGGGAGACATTTTCGTAATTTTTTTTTTCGGACGCATAGTTTTGAAAAAAAGAATAAAAATAAATATTAAAGAAAAAAAAATTCTAGGTAATGAGCCTGACAATAGTTTGAGCCCACATAACAACCCAGTTTGTGCTCCAGTCAAGCGTCCTTACATGGGTTCACACCCCGACCACTGTTGGGCCTGTCTTGCTGTCCTCAACTCCCATTCCCGTCCCAGTGACACGAGCACACAGCTGCAAATCAAAATAGTAATGTCAGTTCCGAAGAAGACAACACATCAAGGGGTGTACATGTAGGAGAATACGAGTGTTTTTTTTTTACTTCAATAGCTCTGGAAGTTTGAGGCTTCAGATCCAGTCTAATGGATGAAATTAATTTGCTTCATAAGTAAAAGGAGTACTCGATTTTTTTAGTATTAGACGAGAAACATTATTCTTTTTTGTATGGCCATTTTATATCAATTATATATTAGTTTTACACAATTTAAATTATGTAGAATGATGTGAAAATTTGTTTAAAAAAAAGAACATTATTCTTTCTGCGTGGCCTTTTTCTTACATCAATTATATACTAGTTTTACATAAATTAAATTATGTAAAAAAATAATGTGACAAATTTTTTTAAAAAAAGAATAAAAAACTACAGAAAACACAACAAACAAAAGGGTTGATCACAAAGTCAAAATGATAAAACACAATATAGATCACAAAGTAATATCTAACAAACAAACAAAAATTAAGTGCTAAAAAAAATATCAATATCTAATAGACAAAAAATGTATTTACGAACAAAAAAAAATGCAAGTGCTATTTAGCAATACCCTACATTAATACAGGCAAGAAGCTTTGGCCTAGTTCTTGTTCGTAACTGCTCCAGTGTTACTCTCTTCGATCATAAATAGTTGTTTTAAATATCAACACAATCTCCAAATCAGAGCTTTGACTACTAATTACTATTATAATATATCTATAAAACCCAATAAAATTATAATATTATGATAATACTTTTCGAGACAAATTTATGATTTTCATGTATCCAATTTAAATATTTAAAAAAATATTGATAGTTAAAGTTTAACTACAACTATATCTAAAATGATACCTATTTTGATCGTTTTTATCATTCAAGAACTCGGCATTAGCACCGCTTTTATCCCATTTGGATCTTGGGAACAGTCCTCACTCACCTGTGCAAGCACTGTCTGTCTTTTTTTTAGCAACGTTAAGTTTGCATGTACCGTGTGTCCGGTGACTCCGGTCTGCCTGTGTACCAGTGTATCGTCCAAAGAAAAGAAGGGGAAAGAGACAGAACCAAAGATGAAATAGAGGCAGGAGATAGCGATGCGTCAATTGCATTGGTTGGTTTCTCGTGATTTGCGCCAAGACGGGTGCCCAGTGGTGTAATAATGGGAACCAGTTGTTGCGTTGCTCTATTGCTGTCTTCCTGCCGCGGTTACGGTGCATGCAACGGGCGTTTTCTGATTCTTCTGTCCGCTCCTCAGTCCTAGCAGTGAGTCACCGCCCCCACCAACTTCCTCGACCGTTAATACCACCGCACCAAACTTTTCTGAAGCAATTTTTTTATCGACTACACCATCCAATGTAGCTGTCCTCGCCACCCGCGTTACCGTCACTGTCCCTCTACTTTCCCGTCGCTTCTCTGCCCTCTCTCTAACTTCTTCACGCTCATTATCTTCTTCACCTTCTTTTTCGATGCTGATCGTAACTACGCACGCCTCGCTTCCCCCTGTAGACAGCGCCAAACTCGCCCTCTCACCACGTCGCTAGCTCTCTCTCCTTCGCGGGACATCTTCCCCAACCTAATATTTCATGCGCCACCACCTCGCGCTATGCCTCCCTCTGCCAGCCAACGCCATCCACGGCCTCCCTCTACAACTAGGGATGGTGAATCCATTGATGGCGGCGTCTCATCGATGTGAGTGAGAGAGAGATAGAACGAGAGAGATCAAGGAATGATATCGATTCTTTTTTTTCCCCTTTAATGCGGCGCGATCATGGTGCTCGCTGCTCACTCAACGTGCAAGAGAGAAACAAGCATGGAGGAACGTTAGCATGGCAGTCTTGGCAGGAACTGTCCCGGTGGACTTTATCTCTGTACCATTGTAGTGTGATGCACATGCTAGTACGTTACTGCGTTGTATACACAGCGGTAAAAAACAAGTAATGTATCAGAACCGAGTGCCAACTAACAGTAACAAATGTACGAGTGGCAAGTGCAAATTCAAATCTTATTAGCTGGTGCAACTGTGCCCTAATTAAAAGAATTCGGTATAAACTACGTTACCTCTTCGAATCTCTCTGTCCCAAGTCCAATGTGATAGTCTTTAAAAAAAGAATCTAATGTGATGAACGATCAAAGATTACCTCATCCTTTTTTTTAAGATAAAAACTTTGGTTGAGAATGTAAACATTGTCATACATGCAGAAATTATATTGTTTTATATAATGATTTATATATAGATTTTCAACGCTCCAAACATATCCAAGGCACACACGCTAGCTAAAACTCAAGGACTGGGTTCTTGCAATAGCATCATAAGATTCTAGATGTTGGTTGAGATCGTGCACATCACTGCAGCAAATAGCACTGTAGCATACGAATCCACATGGTTGAATCTAAAAATAGACGGTGCAATCATTGTGTAGTGCAACCTCATCTCTGTACAAAACTCAACGGGCAACGTCTCCTTCAACCGGTCAAGTCAATGATAGCTCGCCTCTGCCTCCCTATTAAACCAGCTTTCCCTCCTTCCTATGCCCTCCTCGCTCCGACACACAAATCCATCAATCCAAGAACCGAAAACATCCCATCTTAACGCGACCATTTCCCCCATGAGCGCCGAGATCGAATCCCCAGCTCCGGCCGCCGCAGCCGCTGCCGGCGGCGGGAGGGCGGAGATCGACGCGTCGGCGCCGTTCGAGTCGGTGCGCGAGGCCGTCGACCGCTTCGGCGGCAGCGCCGCCTGGAGCTCCCACCTCGTCAAGCGCATGTTCGCGCCCCCAAAGGTGACTGCACCTTCCTTCCATTCCTTTTCTTCCTTCCTAGCTACCAGCTAGCTAAAACTCCCTATGGTGAATGGTGATGGTCAGGTTAATTAATCACCCTTGTCTTGTGGATGTTGGTAGCTGGCCATTTAGCACGCCATTGGGATTAGTACATTACTCCTACTCATCTGGAGTAATATTGGTGGATGCTGGATTGCTGATGGTTGGCCATTTAGCACGGCGTTAATGAGAGCATGATTAGTAACGCGTGTCTGCTCTCAAGCGATTACGGCGTGAATCCGTTGCTGTTGAAATCCATATCTTGCTCGAGCAACACGTTGAGAAGGGGGTTGTAATTTCTGGGTGCTGAGTGGTGACGAACAAGTAGTAGTGGCTATGTTAGGGCTCCCTATCTTACTATCTGTAATTCAGTTAGGCTGCTTCTACACTGCACTGCACCTGTATATTGTACTAGTCGTTGGCGTTTTGCTTTAGGTTCCTAATAACTAGATGGTTAGTTTCATGGTAAATACGGTTGTTTTGGGATACTTACGGCTGTTTATTTTTGACAAAGAGAAATTGAGTATGAACCGGCGAGTCTTACTTTGAATCTTTGTAGTAAGGTAGTACCATTTCAAACTTGAAAGCGGTCTCATCTGCTTTGGCAAAGCACAAGTGGTAAGTATGTTGCATCATCTAGAAGTAGTACCACTTTGAAGCACATCATAGGATAAAGTAAAAGTTCACAACAGACCAGGTGCTTTGGAAAAGCTAGATTTTTCTTCCAATTAATTCACATATAGACTCTTAACAAACCTATGAGGCCATAAGCCCTTGAAATATGAAAATTCCTTTCATCCTTGCTTTTACTTTTACCCTTCAGACACTTCATTTACCCTCATCTCTGTTAGCAAAATATTTCCTTGTAAAATATTTGTTACTAATGTCATTTTGATGCAGCTTGGATAACAAACTCTTCTTAAAGCTTCTCATTTTGTCATGCAGAGTCAGCATTGCTAGATCTGTTTTTTGTTCCTTCATTCAACATATGTTTTTCTAGGGGTTTTTGTTTTATCATGGTGTCTCTTGCATGCGTCTTGTCGAATCTTCAATGTCTTCCTTTCCACTGATGCTATATATTTACCAGCAGACACACGAGCAATGTGAAGAGCTTGAAGAAGCTATCAATGTAAAGGAGCAAGCTGCACAGCTAGAGAATGAGCTTATCATTAAAGAAAGAGAAACACTTGATGTATTAAAGGAACTGGAGTCAACCAAGAAAATCATAGCAGACTTAAAACTGAAAATACAGAAACAAGAAACTGAAACACCTCCCACAGCTGCGAAGTATGACGACAAAACTGAAGTTCCTGTGGCAGAATCTAAAGAGCAGCAACCTGAAAAAATTTACAAGGATGTGGATATGGAAGGCCTGGACGAACATACACAACAGCCTTCAGGTTCAGTCTTGATGGAGCTTGACCAGGCAAAAGCAAACCTAAACAGAACTACAAGTGATCTGGCTGTAATACGAGCCGCAGTTGAGTTACTGTGTAATAGCATAGCCAAAGAGAAGATTTTGATAAAGAGAGGCCGAGAAAAGCTTTCTTCCAATACTGCTTTGATTTCTTCCTTGGAGGGTGAGTTGGATCAGACAACACAGAAGTTGCAAACTCTGAAAGATCTGCAGAGGAGACGTGAAGACCCCTCGGACATTTTTATCGAGATCAAGAAAATGACATCTGAGATAGGGCAGCTCAGAAGCATGGCAAATGCTTCAAAATCTGAAGCTATGATGTTGACAGCAGAAATTGAGCAGGCGAAGGCTAGCATTGGCACAGCTGATGTCAGGTGTATCGCAGCTAAGAAGATGGAAGAAGCAGCGAGAGCAGCCGAAGCTCTTGCACTTGCTGAGATCAAAGCTCTACTGAGCAGTGAAAGTTCTTCTGAAGGCAGCGCTGTTTCCGATGGAGTGACTCTTTCAGCGGAAGAGTATTTCATGCTGTATTCCAAAGCTCAAGAAGCCGATGAAAATTCAAGGAAGAAAGTAGAAGACGCTATGCTGCAGGTAGATGTAGCTAACAGTTCAGAGTCCGACACAGTTAAAAAGCTAGAGGGCGCTAGACTAGAGGTTGAGGAATGCAAGAAGGAACTGCAAGAGGCCCTAAAGAGGGTAGAAGCCGCAAACCATGGTAAACTTGCAGTCGAAGAGATTCTTCGTAGGTGGAGATCTGAGAATAGACACACATGGCGCTCCATTGGTGGCTCTCCAAAGTTAAAAAATGCTGCTTACCGTCGTAGAGATTCACACAGTACGGGTATCATGTCTGACGTTTCAAATAGTTCCTTCAAGCCAACACTGTCAATTGGTCAGATACTAAGTATGAAGTTAATGGGACCTGACGGGTATGACAAAAGCATCTGGGACAACAAAACAAGCGAGGCGCCAAACGTCTCACTTGGCCAGATCCTGAACAGAAAGAGTGGAATGTTGTGCACCGAAGATATGGCTGCCCGCAAAAGAATTTCAGGAAAGAGGAAGAAATTCGCACTGGCAGGACTTTCAGTTCTCTTGGCAAAGCAATCCAAGAGCAAGAAGAAGCGGGAATTCTTTTGAGTCGATGCAAATTGGCCTGTAAATGTAGTGTTGTACTATGTAGCAGTTCAACCTGACGAGTAGCTAATTACAAGAGCAAGAAGAAGCGGGAATTCTTTTGAGCCGATACAAATTGGCCTGATGAGATTGATTGCATATGTAGTGTTGTACTATGTAGCTGCAGTTCAACCTGATGAGTAGCTAATTACAGAACCACTTTCATCTGAGGTTGTATGATATCCGTTTTTTAGGCCCTCTAGTTGGCTTGATGTAATCTGCACTGCAGCAGTTAGCGCTGCTAATTAGAGTAGAGTTTGAACATTACTTACCGCTGTTTCCTATTACTACAACAACAATCAAGCCTTTTATCTTAAACATGTTAGGGTAAGTTAGGAAAGAAGCCCAATCAAAATCAATCTTAGGTCATAATTCCGGTACATGGATAGTTAATTTCAATGCACTCTTGTCCAATGCCAAACCTTTGGGAACGTTTCAATACCGTAAGTCAATCTCAGTCAACTTCTACCTCTTATGTTTTCACGACGACTTAAAATTTCACTACACACTGGTGCCTCAAGAGGCCTCCGTTGGAGATATCCAAATCATCTCAAACAATCTTGGACAAACTTTTCTTCAATTGTCACTACCTCAACCCTATCACGTATATTATCATTGCGGATTCGATCTCACCTCGTATGACCGTAGATCTACTGCATCATCCGCATCTCTGCAACGCTTATGTTCTGTATATGCTGTCTTTTTATCGTCTAACACTTTGCTCCACATAATATCATAGGATTAATTACCTTTCTGTAGAACTTAACCTTTTAACTTTAGCGTTGTTTCCTACCCAGAGAAAAATAATCCTATAGGACCTGGTCTATTCCTCATCAAAATAGACCCTCTCCATACGTCGACACGTGGCGCAACAAATCTCAAAGCATCATCCCCCCACTATCCCCTTCTTCTCCGGGCTCGCCAGACAGCCGGCGATCATTGGACCTTGCACCGCCATCAAGTCGGTTCTAGTTGCCGTGGCGGGATAGAGGGGCAAAAGAGAATTGCATCACAGGTTTGGATTCGAGAGGGAACGTCGGATTTGCCGAGCCAAGAAACCAACAGTTGGCCTTAATTCTATTCAGGCCAGCAAAAGGCAAGAATCTCTCGTGCAGAGCTAAATGATTCTTGACTCCAAGCTGCCCCTACCACCAATGAAATCACCGTCGCGTCGTCATACTTCTCAAGATCCAAGAATGGCTGAGGAAATCTTCGCAAATTGCAAGCACGGAAGCATCTAATACGCACAAAAAGAAACTGATGAATTGATCTAAAGATCCCAATTAATTCCAAGCAACTACACCCTCAACACCGGAGCTTTATTGTTTATGTCATCTTTGGCCAAATCTATACCTCTTTATAATGCACCTAAGCATTCCTTTTTACGTCCACCCCAAATAATACACCCCACTAGAGATAGCCAAATCTATACCTCTTTATAATGCACCTAAGCATTCTTTTCTACGTCCACCCCAAATAATACACCCCACCCAGCAAAACGTCCCTAGAAACTTGCCTCCATCAAAATTAACCTCTCAGATCTTTCCTCAGCTTTACTCACCCACATCCGATGGCCATTGTTTAATGTGTCTAACTCATCCCTGTGATCCACAACAGATCTCCCCCCACCTTCAGCATCATCTCAAGGAAAAGGAAACAAATATCTTGGAATTAAGAAAAAGGAAACAAATGTTCTAGAAATGGAAAAGACCATATATGACGTGCTGGGAAAAGGAAATCGAAAAACAGTGCACTATACTAATCACAATTAAGTGTTTTTGGTGATAATAATAGTAGATGGAGAAGGCGATGTGGGCTGAAAACGACTGTGTTGACGTGTTGTTGCCCGGCTCATGGAGGAGACAACCGGAGTTGTGGAAAGTTGACCGGTGACGAGAGGTCGTATAGGGAGTGTTCGCCGGGTGCTCGCCTATTCGGCGGCGGGCACAGCGGTCGGCGAGCCAAAAGGGGAAGGGGAGACAAGAGAAAGGATAGTCATGGGTCCGATCGCGGATGTTTTGAGATTGAGAAGTGCTTTTGCCACATTTCAACTTAGAGCAGGCTCCAACTTGATAGAGAAATCTATACCCTTTTATAATGCACCTAAACATTCTTTTCTACGTCCACCCCAAATAATGCACCCCACTAGAGATGGCCTAACCTTCATGCACCCAGCGAAACGTCCTCAGAAACTTGCCTCCATCAAAATTAACCTCTCAGATCTTTCCTCAGCTTTACTCACCCACATCCGATGGCCATTGTTTAATGTGTCTAACTCATCCCTGTGATCCACAACAGATCTCCCCCACCTCCAACTTCATCTCAAGGAAAAGGAAACAAATATCTTGAAATTAAGGAAAAGGAAACAAACGTTCTAGAAAAGGAAAATCCATATATTACGTGCTGGGAAAAGAAAATCGAAAGACAGAACACTATACTAGTAGTTCTTAGAAATCCTATTTTACGGTTGCCTTTACCGCTTCTTCGGTGCGGTTCAGCTCACAGTGCGATACGGGGTATATGCAGAGCACTTTTCTTTCCTCGTAGTCGCCTCTCAGCAAAACAATAGGTGAGCATGGCTCTAAATCCAGCTCATGGTGGGAATTTTGTGTGTGCGTTGGGACTTGGGAGCAAGGTTTCAAATTTCGGTTTCGAAATAAATTTCGCCCTGGGCCGGATAACGAAATTTCGAAATTTCAGAAATATTTCGGACAAAATTTGAATTTGAAAATTCAAATCCGGTCCAATCCGGAAAAAAAAACCGAAATTCGGCGAAAAAACCCGAAATTTCGGATTTTTTGCACTGGCTGAAAAGTGGTCTAAACGTTATCGAAAAATTTTGAATTTTTTTTTGGAGGTTCCTAAAACAATGCTGATATTCTAACAAAAATTTCATCTGATGATCACATCTGAGGAATTTTTAAAAATTCGGAGAGTGGTACTGTCCTGATAAAACACTGACCAACAAGTTTGATTGGAATGGAAAATGGTACAAATCAAGTTATAAACTGTTGAATTTTTTTTTTCATGGTTATGATCCATAATTAATGTCCTCATAAAAATTTCAGCTGATTTTTACATGTGAGGAATTTTTAAAAATTCGTAGAGTGGCGCTGTCCTGATAGAACACTGACCGACAAGTTTGATCCGAATGGAAAATGATACAAATTAAGTTAGAAACTGTTGAAATTTTTTGTGCATGGTTATGATGTATCTATAATGATCTCATAAAATTTTCATATAATTATCAAACTGTATGAATTTTTAAAAATTCAAACAGTACTACTGCCATGTTAAAAGGCTTACCGGCAAACTTGAAGAAAATGAAAAATTATGTAAACCATAAATTTTTTTGAAAATTTTAAATAATGGTGATAAGGAAGTTATTAATATCCCATAAAAATTGTGATTCATGATCACACTCCAGTGAATTTATAAAATTCTTACAAGGCACAGTACCATTTATGTTCTTTTCTTTTTGATTTTTGAAATATAATATAACAAACGAAGTTCAATGCTTACATAGATTTGATTGACCAAACAAACAAAGTTTAAATTTTTATAAAAATTTATATAATGTTACTGAGTCAATTATTAATCTCTCAAAAAAAATTAGATCATAATCACACTCAACAAAATTTATAAAATTCTGACAATATAACTATCCCAATTATGTTCATTCTGTTTTTGATTTTTTTAAAGATAACAAATGAAGTTAAATTATTTTTAAATTTTTTATGTATGATCCTAATCTACTAAGGATAGTACCATAAAATTTTAATATTATTATCATGCTTGTAAAATGTTATAAAAAAATGACAGTGTTTCTGCCAAAATTTTAAAATGTTTAAAAAATTAGATTTTTCAACAAATTTTCATAGGAGATGACTTTCCTAAGGGTTATTGGACCAAATCCGGTCAAATCCGGCCTTAAAACTTTCAAAACCGGCCAAAAAATACGAAATTTCGCCCAAAAAACGAAATTTCGGATTTTTACTGTAGCAATTTCAGATTTTTTTTAATTAAAATTTCCCGGCTAGTACTTGAGATTTCGGGGTGGTCCGAAATTCGAAATTTCGCCGAAATTTTGAACCTTGCTTGGGAGTCACCAGCTGCACATGCATCGATGCATGCCTCCATGTTTTGAGATCTTCTATGTTTTTCATCTCCTAAAGGATTTATATATTTAAACTAACTAGCTAAGACCTACTCGACTGTATTAAGATGAATATAACCATTTTACTATCTTTATTGAAAAGTTTCTCATTTTGAGTAAAAAGTTTTAACGGGGAATTATTTGATTGGGTGGTAATTTTATTAGATATAAATTCCTCTTAAATCGAGTTGAAATTATAGGGAATCGAGTAGAATGTTTTGTCAACTTTTCGAACTGAAGGTTTGTTGAATAGAAACTTTTCCATCCGGAAGTTTTTGAATTGAATATTTTCGGAGCAAAAACTTTTTGATTTAAAATTTTTTCGAGTTGGAACCTTCTAATTTGAAAAAAAAATTATTTAAATTTTTTCGAGTTGTAACTTTCTAATTTGATTTTGATTTAAAATTTTTTGAGTTGAATTTTAAATTGAAACTTTTCGAAACAAAAGTTTTTTTAATCAAAACTTTTCAAATTAAAAGTTATCCGAGTTGAAACTTTTTGATATGAAACTTTCCAACTTGAAAATTTTCGATTTAAAACTTTTCGTGTTGAAAATTTCTGAGTTGAAACTTTTTAATCTGAAATTTTTTCGAGTTGAAACTTTCTAACTTGAAATTTTTCAACGCTATATGCCGCATATTATCTTCACTTCAACTGTACACCATTCCTTTATGGGCGCCACCAGCGCTACGCATGGGATAGTGAGGAGCAATTGACACGTGTCGTTCAAGGAGAAATCGTGCGGCCGTCCATAGCGTGATGTTGTTTAGGTCGATCGTAGAATAGCAAGTCCATTTAAAAAATGACAACCGGAATGGGAAAGTAGGGGAGCCAGGAAAGGAAAGGAGAAAAAGCTCAGGTACATTTGTATCGAGCGTAGGAAAGGGAATACTAGCAAAGCAAGCGCTCCGCACATGAAGTTGGAAGCGAGAGCTCTATGTGGGATAATTTGTCACGGAAAAAACTGACATGTGTGTGTCAATACACGAAGAAATGTATGGACGTCCGTAGCATATTGTTGATAAGGTTGATTGTAAAATAGTGGTTCCCATAGTTCTTACCAGGAGGATCCAACACTACCAACTTGATAGAGATAGTTTTAGATCTTGTTTGAAAAGCCCACAAACAAGATGTTATAGGATTTTTTTTCCGCATCATCGTATTGAAATACTATATATAATTGGGTTTAATGCTTCTCCTTTTTGGATTGCCAATTTTAGGGAGCAACCTAGCAGTTTTTTTATTCTAATTCTATGCATGTGAATATCTTATTATTGCACTAAAATAAAAGAGCATTAATCTAATGGTTTTTACATTTTAGCAAGTGTTTTGAGTTTTTATCATTATGTCTCGGGCTTAAAATTTTATATTTTAGCCAACACAAGGTAGACATTTTAATAAAGTAATATGGCCTTAAGCTTATCCGAATTTTTTTATTAATAGTAAAATAAAAATACAAAATTACGAAGGAAAGCAACATCACTCGGTAATTACGCATCTAAAGAGGACTCTCTAGTAGGCAGCGTCCATCCATGGACGCACCACCGCACAGCGTCCAGACTCCGGTCGCGATCACAAGAAGAGATGCCGCCATGGATATAGCTTGCGTGCGAGGAGGTCCCTGTGTCTAATAATAAGGTTGCCGTAGTCTTCTCCGGCCACGCCCGCACCACCGCGTCTTCCTTCTAGAAACTACCAGCTTCAAGAGCGTCGCCGGACATTGTTCTCGAAAAAAATAGCTTTGCCGAATGCCGGACATGGCGTCAACTGCGGTAGGCAAGAGCTCGTACTCTGCTATATATACACTCACCTGACGTTGGACGTACGTAATTCTATCTTCAGGCTACGGCACCCCCTGTTTTGCTCGACGTCTCCCCTGCGGGATGTGTGGATTCGAAGAGAGATACAGATAAGAAGCAGACGCACCGCATAATGAGAATTTTTTTTAAATAATATATTTTATAATTTAAATTGCAGAAATATACCACGAAAAAAAAGAATTGCAAAAATGTACCCTTGTCGCCCTATGATAGCGCGACATGTTGACTCATAAAAAATATCGCCCAATGGTAGGGCGACACGTCACTAGTCGCCCAATGAAACGGCGACACGTCACTAGTCGCCCAATGGTAGGGTGACATGAATAAATCGCCCAATGGCAGGGCGACTTGGCCAGAAAATTTGCAAATTTTAGGAAAAAAATCTGAGAGACTTAAAGAATAAAATTTTTGGATAAACAAATTTTAGGAAAAAAATCTAAGAGACTTAAAGAATAAAATCGCCCAATGTTTTTTAGCCTTTTCGGCGCCCCGTAAAATATCATGTCTAAACTGTATTTTTACGAACAGTGGACCACATTTGATCTTTGATACATGCACTTCCATATTATGGAGAAATATGTAATTTACAGCTTGCTTTGCATCTAATTTCCACTAGTGCAACAACCCTAAGTAATATAGTCGGCAATATTTTTTAGCCTTTTCGGCGCCCCGTAAAATGTCATGTCTAAACTGTATTTTTACGAACAGTGGACCACATTTGATCTTTGATACATGCACTTCCATATTATGGAGAAATATATAATTTACAGCTTGCTTTGCATCTAATTTCCACTAGTGCAACAACCCTAAGTAATATAGTCGGCAACAACTCAGGTCATGTTTTTTAGCCTTTTCGGCGGCCCGTAAAATGTCATGTCTAAACGGTATTTTTATGAACAGTGCACCACATTTGATCTTTGATACATGCCCTTAAATCGCGTTATTAAACTTTGATTTGTAATCATGTGTTAAACTATTTGTTGAACATACATGAGGGCAGATGCACCGAAATTTCAGATGGTAAAACAAGCAATAGACTAGATTATATTACAAGGGCATTACAGCAGTGACGAAATTGCTTGACGAACTAACTAACTAACGAAAGCAGTGTTTGTCATGGTGGAACAGATGATCGTTCCGCCTATCTGAGTACAACCAGAATGATGTCCCACATTTTCTGCATATTACCTAACCCGTGTAAATTTTGCGAGTTGTCCTCGGACACCGCTCAATCCCCACTATGAAAGAACTCCACAGGGATCCGCAGTGCTCCCAGGTGTCGCCGAATGGGTGGCCTATGCCGTGACGCCGGGTGTGTAAGATGAATTTTTTGTCATACCGATTCCCGCGCCCCTATGTTTATACCACCCGGTTCCGGATGGTTTGCGTAACGCGTCAAGGACTTGTTGCGTGGTGCGGACCTCGGCCGGCTGCTTCCCCTTGTCCCTTTCTCTTCGAGAGGAGGTACCCTCTTGCGCCTCTGTTGCGTTGGTTGTTGGCGGAGATTTGCCGAGACGCTTGCTCTGTTTCGGCTCGCACTCCACTATATGGTGCAGGAGGTGTGTGTTGGGCTTGTCCTTGTACAACCGGAAGCGTGCCCTGCAGTCCATACAGTATGCCCGCTGTGGTCGTTGAATAACACCGTAGGCGTACTCGGGGTCTGGCTTTTTTGGGCGGTAGTAGCATCACGGGGAGGGTTGCTCCCCCAGTTATTCCGTACGGGAAGTTTGAGATGTGGGTGGTACGTCTCCGGGTCCCATCGGCCCGACAAGGCTGCCAAAGCTGATGCATGTGACCTGTCCCATCGGCCCGACAAGGCTGCCAAAGCTGATGCATGTGACCTGTCCCATCGGCCCGACAAGGCTGCCAAACCTGATGCATATGACCTATCCCATCGGCCCAACAAGGCTGCCAAAGCTGATGCATGAAGATATTCGCTCTGAAAAGCTGTTGCACGACAGTACTTCGCCATGTTTGAAAGCGTGGCTATCAGAATAAAGAATAACAATAGTTCATAACCAAAAGTACGGGTTACTAACATAAGGAAAATATATCGTATACAAATAAATACATAAGATGCAAAGTACGTACAACGTAATAACCAAATACATAAGCCAAAATACATAAGCCAAATACAAACCATCGGGCGCCCTGTTTGGCACTCTCGCGGCCGGGCGGGCCTCTGCGAACCCGCCGCGCGAGTACGCCAATCGCACCGGTGGGTGGTGGGCCTCCGTGGTCTAGCCGAGGTGTAGCGTACACCGACCGAGAAGGCTGCGTCGGTGGTGGTGCTCCTCGCAATCGCGATGATCCGGCACATCCGACCAACGAAGTATCTCGACACGCCACCATCGCCGAGGTCGAAATCGCATGGGTCGTGATCATCAAACCGCCTCGTAGTCGCGAGGCGGTGAAGCTGCAGAGGAGAACCATCGTGCCTGTGAGCCTGTAAGAAGTGAAGAATTGTTGGTAACATTCAAGAAATAATTAGAAAACATACGAAGTGTGGCGAAGGGCTTACCTCCGACGTGAGGGGCTAGACCAGCGTGTCCAGCAGCTCGCCCTGTCGCGTAAGTCGGCGTGACGGTGGGACGGGAGGACATGGGGTGTGAAAAAGTACCTAGAGCACTCCTCCCTGCAGTAAGCGGCACGCCGCGAGGGCCGTCAGCACAAGGCGTGCGGCAACCTGCCAACTCGAGGGTGCGTCTGGCGCTCTCCCTGAACCTCGCGAAGAAGGAGGTCACGTCCTCCCTGATCACGTCTATCCCACGAGATAGACGAGACAGGAAGCTCCCGGACTCCTCGTAGTACCGGGCTAGCACATCAGTTTGAAAAATACATTACGAATTAACCTAACACATTAATCTGGAAAGTACAATACGAAAATACATCGTACATTAGACAGAACTTATCGCACCGTGCAGAACCGAGTCCGTATGGCGGGGATATGCGTCCCTCACCCTGGGGATGTGTCTAGGAGGATCCGGGTCGACACGTACCAAACGCACACGGGTCGAGAAGTGTACCACTATCGGTACCCCTGGTACGTCTGCGGGTCGTACGGCGCATCCTCGGCCTCCCCACTCCTCGACCCATGGCGCCATACGTACGTGCCATGGGGTGCCCCCATTCCCGCCCCTCCTAGTCTGCCTGCGGATAAGCAAAAATATAGCATTATTACATATCATTACACCGTACATATTAGAGAACATCGATGTAGGGAACTTACGTGTGGACGCCGTATGGGACCTGCCGGCCGACCTGGACCGGGAACTCCTGTCGTAGACCGTACTGCCTCATCACTCGATGGACAGCGTAGCCCTCGACCAGGACGTTGAACACGAGGAACCGACGTGTACACCAGTACGCCGCGTCGCGTGTGCATAGGGTGGACAATCCACCCGGCACACGTAGCCCGACGTCTCCCGCTGTGTACGGCGTCCAGCGTACGCGGTCCTCGGTGAGGTGGTCAAAGGCAGCGATGAACTGCGGGCAGCTAAGCCGCCCCGTGCCGTGTAACCACCTAGGCTGCAGTGACGACAAAAAAATCAACATTACAATTAGTACTGAGAAATGTTAAAGCGTAGGTTTCACAACTGTAGTTTGCAATATCTTACCCGTCGGTAGAACCAGATGGTGCCCATAGTCGGCGCGTCGACATCGTCATCACCATCGCGTAGAAGAGGACTCGTGTCGATCCCGGGCGCCTGATCCGAACCTCTCAGATGCCCAAAGCTGCGAGGCGGTGGACACTCGGTGAGGATCGACCCGCCGGCGATCCGCCCACACCGCCGCAGAGCCCACGCATGACGCCACGCAGAGGACCGTTGACCCCGTGAGTATCGCGCACGGCGTCAAGGGGTGCGCCCGCGATCGCCCTCATGACCGGACGAAGTGCTCGCCCACGCTATCCCGTGGGAGCTCATGAACATGCACCACCAAACAGCCGAGGCAGTACGCCTCAAGGTGGCGACTCACCCTCTGCTTCGTCCGCGAGCTCAACGATGTGCTCACCAGAATTTAAGTTTTCTTGTTAGTTTAGCCAATATATATGCGGTTAAGTTTGAATGGTTAGTTGCTTACCACGAATCGCCGAAGCCACTGTGTGTGGGACCATGGGTGCTGGTGAAGACTCGATGACGCGGAGGCGGTAGCACACCATGGAACCGCGCAGTACCTCATCCCGCCACGGTGGTCGACTTCTGCGGCACCACGTGGTCACCAGCGATCGGAGACCGAGGAGGTAGGAGACGCCCTCCAAAGTGATCGCCATCTCTCCGGCTGGTAAGTGGAAGGTGTGCGTCTCCGGCCTCCACCGATCCACGAGAGCGGTGAGAAGGGACTCACAACGGAACCGGTGGCTCGCGTCCTCCCCGCGCACTGCGTGCGCCTCCACCATCCGTGCTGCTGGCAAGAATCCTGCCGCCGCGACCTTACTGAAAATGTAAATATTAAATTAATGTGAGCACCGCACTAGTTAATTAAAAGCAGATTATGATATTGATCGGGAATATTTTGAAATTAAAAGATAAATACGTTACCGGGATCCAACGTGGATCGAGGGTCCGAGCTCGCGGTGGCCTTTGGTCGTAGCACGCCCAGCTCCTGAGGGTCCTGTCCCTCCTCTGGTGAAGCGGTGGTGAAGTGTGCATTATTATTATTCATAACAACATATTATTATTCGTAAAAACAACTATGTACATGCGTTTCCACAAACCGACTAAATTACTAAAAGAATAACTAGATTGAACTACATTTTGTTGCTAAACACTACCATGATTTCTTGCTACACAACTAAACAAATCGGATGCTGCTAAAGCCGCCACCCTAAACACTAAACAAAATAAACACTACATTTAACTAGATCTAACCCTAAACAATAAACAAAATAAATACTACATTTAACTAGATCTAACCCTAAACACTACACAAAATAAACCGCGAAAATAACTAGAGTAACTGACTGTATGTACAACGCAAATAATCGTATGTTTTACGTAGATAATTACTCATGTTTTGAATCGGTGTTTGTTCATGGGCCATCTTTACCCTAAACACTAAATTACTAAAAATATGAACACTACATTTAACTACATCTAACCCTAAACAAAATAAACCGTGAAACTAATTACATCTAACCCTAACCCTAAACACTACATAAATTAAACCGCGAAAATATTTACATCTAATCCTAACCTTCCTAAAAAACCGCGAAACTAATTAGTACTAACCTAAGCCTAATCCTAACCCTAAACTACATAAAATAGAGCGTAAAAAAATTACCTGCGCAGTCATCGCTCTTCTTCCCCTTCTTTTCTTCTCTTTCTTTTTCTCTCTTCACCCTCACCCTCTTTTTTCTCTGCCGTTTCTCTTCTCTCGGCCGACCGCGCCCCTCTTTTTATTTCGGCTCAAGTCGCCCTCCGGTTGGGCGACAGAGGCCGCGCCTCCCTGTCGCCAGTAATTGCATCGATTTCATCCTTGTCGCACTTGGGGAGGGCGACTTCGCCACTTGTCGCTTTTTGGTAGGGCGAGTAGCCCCTGTAAAAAAAATATTTCGGGGTACACTTTTGCAATTTGCATTAAAAAATGTATTATTTAAAAAAAATTCCGCATAATGACACAGCGATTGAAACGAATGGATGGACTCCAAGTCAGAACTTTCGTCTTGGACTCACCAGAACAACTTGAAGATGTATAATACGCATCGATTAATCTTGAGGTAATATGTCCTGCTCAAACAAAACCAGCTGAGTAGCAGCGGAAATGTCGACATGGTTAGATGTGTAGGATCCTTCTCGTACACCCGCTGCACTTCTAACGATGGCGCGAGGACTACACTCCTGGTCCCGGACCTTGGATGTCGAGATCATGAAGAGGGCACAGAGTCGCGAGCGTCCTTCTTAGATGCGTAATTAACGGATGATTTTGCCTACCTCTATATTTTTATTTTCCTACTAAACAAAATTCGGTTAAGCTTATAGACAACCTCGAGTCGAAAGTCCTCAGCTAAATCTTCATGAGGATTAAGGAGTGCGTCATAAAATCGTTAATAGTTTACTCAGCATATATATTATAATATATTCTTTTGCGTATGTATGATTTCACACAGCGTCGATATGTCCGAGTGGTTAAGGAGACAGACTTGAAATCTGTTGGGCTTCACCCGCGCAGGTTCGAACCCTGCTGTCGACGATGCTTTTTTGCTTCTAGTTTTGCTCTTCCCCCCCGCCCCCTTTTTTCGTGCATATGCCCGTTTAGTACGACTATCTGTTTGCTATAGACTACCGTATTTTCTCTCTTCTACTTAGCGTATTCATTTTTTACTTTATCTGTTCACTGATCAACCTGAGTTTCGCACAAACTGCCCTACTGCAGGCTCAACAACCTGCGTTTCGAACAGACTGCCGTGCTGCAGGCTCAAGCACGAGAACAAGGGTCTATTCGGTTCAATGCTAAACTTTGCCATACTCTAACTTGATCGAGTTTTGTGCCTTCGCAACACTTGTGCAAAGTTTTATTTTCTGCTAACTAGATCTCACACGGTAGTGATAAAAAAAGTGTGACAAGTTTCTCTTTTAGTAGTTATAGTGTGGTTTCAATTTTGATAACCTAACTTCACACAAGTTTAGTACAAAAATTATGTCATACCTTCGTAATCTTAGTATATAAACCAATGTATTACATCTATTGTTTTTATGAAGAGAAAATGCATCTCATGGTCATGATTTTAAGGACAAGAAAGCCGGCTGTGCTGGCTCGTCCCTATGCACGACAGCATATGGTTAATGATTTTCAGGCTGCAGTGAGGGTCATGGGCTTATGGCCATGATTCATGCATGGCACAGAAAAAAAAACCCTGCTTGTAACTCCTGTATACAAGGGGTGGGAATGAGATTGGAACATGAGATAGGATAAATTTAGCTGTTGGACGAGAAATTAAGAAAGAACACCGAAAAAGCTAGTCTGAAGTACAATTACAGCACACATGTATAATGAACAAAACAAACGCATATTGGATCCACAACAACTCAGGTTCATAATCTGTTTTGCTGCAACCAGATAAGCCACAGGCAACAATCGCACCGGCGAAGCAAAAAGGTTTGCTGTATCAGGAAGCAAGTGGGCGAGCACAGCACTACTACAAAAGAAGATTCCTCGTTACAAACGATTTTTTTTACAAAAATAGTCAGTGATGAGTCTCGATCGGACACACCCATATGGTTTTTGGCCAAAACCGCCTGTGATGACATCACAGACGGTTTTAGCCAAAAAAAATCGTCGGTGATGAGGGGGGCACCAACAGCCATAATAATACCTCCAGAACTAATTAACCTATTATATTTTAACAGTGCCACCAGCAGCCAAAGGGCACTAATCTATGTGAATTCTACGTTTGCCACAACATGCAACTCCTCATTGGTTCACAGAAGATCAATGTCATAGATGTTTGTCAATCTTGCAACAATTATTTCTAGTTATCAATTATATACACGCAAGACTTTACTCTTCCCATCGACAGGCTTGGAAATACACTGAATCTGAGTTGGGACAGGCTAACCTGCTAGGTATTTGAGGATAATTGTGCCTTCTTGATGCGTGAGGTCGTAAATCCAAAAGGCGAATGATACTCAAGCCTCATTTGATGAGTTGTGAATTTGTTTACCATTTGGATTAATTTGTGAACCTTGTGCTGTGAATTTGTGAGTTGTAGTTCTGAATTCAATTGATTTTTATATATGTGAGTTGATTTCTAAAATGGATACGTTATACGTTGTAATGTGCGATCGGAGTTGATTTCTGAAATGGATGAGCTGTATGTTGTAATATCTGTGTTGAGCCATATTCATCACTGTCAATTTGATACAGACGGTTCACAAAACCGTTTGTGATGTAGTTTGTTAACCGTTTGTGATAAGCTTGTGTGCTGTAGTGCAAGATCTTTCTATTTTTGGCAACAGCGGGTCTCTCCAGCCTAATGTAACATCAAAAAAATTTTTGCTTATAATTTCGCTCATATGCTTTTTGGTGATTTTCTGAATTTATTGGATTTTTTTCCAGAAATTAATTGAATTGAATTTAATTAAGTATATTGAACCTTTTGTGAAAACTAAATATATATAGATAAAGTTAATATAAAGTTTTACCAAAAATATTTTATTTGTGCTCGTAATGTCTCAAAGTATTTATGAGAATTTTCTCGATTTTTCCGATATTTTAATTGCTTAAAGTAGATTAATCTAATTTCGGGAATTATTTTAAATCAAAAGCTTTTGAAAATCGAGTGAAACGATCGGGGCGCCCAAGATCGCGGCGCAGCGCCCATCGACGCGCGGCCCGATCACCGCTTTCACGCCGCCGCGCGTCGTTGGATGAAGATCGGACGGCCTCCTCCTTCGCGAAACCCTAGCGCCTTCGCCGTTGGATTGAGATCGAGCGGTCGGGATCGCTTCGCGTTGTTTTGGTAAGTTTAGATCTCGCCGCTGATTTTGGAAAGAGCGGATCGGATCGTATCACCGGATCTAATCTCGCCGCCGTTGTAAATCGGACATTGTCGCCTTCGCCTCCGATTCGGTTTCGAATCCGCCGCCGCTGCCGCCGCCGCCGCCGCGTGATTTAGGTTGCCGCTTTAGCGCGCATGCCGAGGCTATAAAGCCGCACCGCACACCGAGGTTCTCATCCCGCAGCGCATCCGCCATGCTAGCCTTCGCCGCTGAGTCACCGCCGCTTAGCCCCGAGAGCTCGCCGTAGTTTTCTAGCGCCGCCGCTGCGTTTTTCGCCGTTCGCCGCCGCTGCCGCTGCTCGACGTGTGGGTTCCAGCTGGTTCGCCACGCCGAGCCGCACCGAGCAGCCTACCTCTTCGTCGCCGGCAGAGCCGTAACGCCGTCTCGGTCGTCGCCGTCCTCGTCTCCGGAACTCGCCGCCGCGACATCGCTGTGCCGAGCCAGACACCGTCGGATCTCCGGCGGACCATCCAGATCGAGCCACGCCGCTCGTCTGCAGCAGAAACTCGGGTAAGCGTGACCGCTGGATCGTGGTTGTTCGGGTGAGATCGCGCGCGTGCGTGAGAGCGTTAGCCGCCGATCGTCGCGCAGATGCGCGCCGCGTGTCGAGCATCGCAGACGGCGCCGCAGACTAATCGATGCGCGCCGCGCGTGTCGGGCGCAGCGTGGTGCGAGGCGCCATGGGCCGCGGCCCACGGTGGACGAGGCGGTTCCGTGGACCGAGTCCATGGACCAGCGACGTGTCACCGATTGGTCCGAGTCGGTGACGTCGTTGCGCAATAAAATCTTTTCAATAGAAAATAATTCGAAAAATCGAAATTCTATTTTCTGTATTTTCAGATTTATTCAAACTTCAAAAGGCTATATCTTTTGCATTTTAACACGGATTTGAGTGTTTCAAATTTCTAAAAATTGTAAAATCAAGATCTATTTATTGGTGAATTTTATTTTATTTTTGGAGTTTGGTTGCTCTCTGGTTTGGTGTTTATTTGCTATTTTGGCATCGTTTCGCGTGAGACGTTGAACCGCTCGGTGATCCTAAGAAGATTCGTCGCCCAAGACCCAAGCTCAGATCAAGACCAGCACCTACTCCAAGGCAAGTTGTGCTTTGATCATGTTGCACCTAATTTTCACCAAATTACTATTTTGTCTTTTAAACTTTATGCATGATATTTTATGTGTATAAATGATTTCAATTAACTGGGAATTAGATAATATGCCTATTTGAATTAAACCATACCTTGTCAATTATATGCCATGATCTATTTGTCACCCTAGGATGTGGAATTATAGTTGATAATCAACATGGGCTAGTTAGATCGTCATAGATTGCTTAGCCATGCCACGTCATCACATGTGTCCGAATGTCGATACTTAATCTTGACTAATGGAATATGGAACAATGTTTATGAATTGGTGTGTCATGTGTTGTCACACAATGATATCAAGTTGTCGTGGCGAGGAGGTCACACATCGGGATTGAAATGTTGATGGCATGTGGTGCTTGGTAATCAACTGGGGTGGTAATGATTTTAGATTGAGGCAAGTGGCAAGGGCGGTGTGCCAAGGTGGGCCAGTTTGGCGGGGTATGTGGAAGTCTTGCCTTAATCACCTTAAGGACTTAACCTTGCAAGCCTTTGACCTGAGTCTCTCTTGCAACCACATGTCTGGAATGGGATAGCCTAGCTGAATAATTTGTGAAACCTAGATTTCGGTACTGTCGTGGTGAATAGTGAGTCCCGGGTTACGATTTAACTCACATGGCGCAAGAGGGGGGCCCTGTTGTGGTGGTTTAACCCTTCAGTGTTGAAACCTTAGCGAGCAGTACTGGGTCTAGGTGTAGCATTGTAAAGGCTTTGTTATGATCACTCGCCTTGGTGGTGTTTGGTTGTATCGTGTGGGTAAAGTGCATAACCTCTGCAGAGTGTACAATCTATTCGAATAGCCGTGCTCACTGTATTGGGCAATGCTCGAGAATTACAGTTAAGGGTTAGACTTTTGTTAAACAAAAACTTGTTGGGATGGCAAGGTGCCATGGAAAGTGGAAAATTAATTTAGGATTGGAAACTTGGTGTATTTGTAAATATTGAATTTATTAATTATTGATTTGTTTTATCGCTTTCCAATCTATTTATTGTATTCTTGTTAAATGTCGCTTTATTGCAAAAATACCCTTACTAGCCATTCCTTTGGATTAAGCCAAACATATAGAATATTAGACTTGCATTATTTTGCACAACTTGTTGAGTGCTTTATGTACTCACCCCATCAACAACAACTTCGTAAGAGGAAGAATCTACGCCATCATGGATGAGGATTATTTGGATGCGAATGCTTAGGTCCGAGCCTCGTCGGTTGCTCGTGGCGAATCGAGCGCCACGCGCTTATTCTATTTCCGCCGCTTCTCATTGATACTCTTTTAAGCCTCGTGAGGCATTATTCATGTAAGACAACAGTTATTATTAATTAATGAAGTTTATGCTATATTTCACTGTGTGTGACTATGATAGCATCTATGTTGAGCTGTGTGCACTAGCGTGATCCTGGACTAGTGCGGTATACAGAGGGTCCGGATTTGCAAATTCGGTCCCGACAGAGGTGGTATCGAGCCATACCGACTATAGGTCTTGGCCCTAGGTAGTTGGTATCTCTTAGGAGTGTCCAAAATTATTTTCTAAAGAAAACAAAGAAATTGACTAATATGAAACTCTTGGCTTATCTCATCCTCCTACTCTCATCCTTGCTAAATTACCTTCTTTTCGTTGTTGCTTTCGAGTGGAGATCTTATTCAAAATTTTGTTTTGAATAGATGCCGATCTTTCATCCTTCGAGTCAAGACAGGTGGCTATGCCATGGAGCCGTGGAGAGTTCTTCAAGTGATTGGAGGCTTTGATCGTCCGCTCTCACCGAGGAAGCAATCGAACGCCAACGGTGTGCATCGGGGTTCTTCGCAGTCGATCATCTTCGCCGAGAGTGCGACGAGACCACCGACCGATCCACATCACCGCCCGCAGGTTCACTTACGAGGTCGGAGTTCAGAGGTCGCTAGACTTGCTCACGACGGATCCGCCACGACTACGCCTACGAAGCCAGAACACCGTATTTCGACTTCACCCGACAGTGCGAGCGTGCCAGCGTCGACGGATCGTGGAAGGAGAGTGTGCTACTGCAGTACACCTTGCTGAGTTCGCCACCGCCCAAGAGGATCACTTGAGGGACACTGCGCAAGAACTGGAGACAGCGTGTGAGGCGTTGAGAGTGGCAGAGCGGGAGCTTCAAAAGACCCGCGACGCAGCAGCCAGAGTCATCGGCGAGCTGGAGGAGGCCTTGCAGGTAGCCGAGGAAATAGCGGACCAAGTCGTCCAGGAGCCGGATGAGGTCGCCGAAGAAGAAGAAGAAGAAGACCCGGAAGAGCGTGAGTGGGAGCCTGAGGAGCCAGCAGAGGGTCACCAGGATAGGTTCGCACCCATGCCAGCCCACCCACCAGTGTATGCCCCGGATCAGTCTCAGCCAGGGTGGCTGGATGAGTGAGAGTCAGTCTTAGAGTTGTGTTGAGACTCGAGTGTTGAGTCGCGTTCTTAAGTTAGCCTTTAACTTTTAGTAGACGTTAAGGTTGCATGTTTAGTTTGGTTCTTAATTGTTTGCTGAGTGTGCAGTATGTGTTGCAAAGCCCTTAGGCATTGTAAGCAACCATATCAAGTAATAATAATAAAGATTATTTAAGTTGGGTTTAACCTGTTTCCCCCGCCCTAGAAATTCTTGCATCTTATCTATGCTACATCTATCTTTCCTAACCCAAGAAGCAATCAAGCGGATGGTGAACACTCAAAGAACAATGGGGCTTCGGAAGTGGTCTACGCCAGCAACAATCCCAATGAAGGAGTACCACCGCAGCAAGCACCGCCAGTGGATATGCGAGAACTTGGGAGCTTTTCTCGCGCGCAAACTCGGTTGATGCGCACTATGATGCAAACAGATGACCAATATGGCTACTGATCAACAACCCACTGAGCGAGAACAACAATGGCGGGCCTCGTCCTTACTCCAAGTTGTCGACTTCATGAGGACCCGACCGCCAACATTCTCGCAACGCCAACCCCTTGGAAGCAGATGATTGGTGAGAACCATTGAGAGGAAGTTGTACATCACACAATGTGAAGGGCATGAGAGGGTTCTTTACGCATCCCATCGCCTAGAGGAACAATGCAGAATGGTGGGAGAACCATCTTGTGCTACTCATGAGGCACCCATGGAAATCACGTGGGAAGAGTTCGCAACGGCCTTTCGCCAGCATTACGCACGTGCAGGGAATGATGGACTGAAAAGGAAGAATTCAGGCGCTTAAGCAAGGAGGCCAACCGGTGGTGATTACTTGAACAAATTCACACGCTTAGCACGCTATGCTCCTCAAGATGTAGCGACGGACAAGGCTAGACATCCCGCTTCATGAAAGGACTAAACTTCGGTCGCAAGTGGGGTGATTATCCACACTTTTCCGATTTCCAAGAATTGGTAAACAAGGCTTTGATTCGGAGGATAAGCGCAAGGAGCTTGGGAAAATCGCAACGCTTGATGACTAACCCGGTGGACGCCTAACCACCTACGAACGAGGATGACCCGCAGCAGTTTGCTAGGTTCCAACCACAAGCCGTTAACAAGCCAAAGAACACCGCACCGCGACCATCGTGACAAGGTTATCGACGCCGCCCAAGGTAACAATGCTCAAGGGGAGTGCAGAATCACCGCCGAAGGTGCTACGATTGCAATGAGTCAGCATTATGCTAATAGATGTCCCCAGAAAGGAGGAATCACGCCGATGCGTTTCAACCTTGGAACGACACCGCTAAGGCACCGATGACGGAGCAAATCGAGGAGCGGACAGCAGGAGTGACGCCTCAAGCTACTATTCGAGGCGAGTCAACCACATCACCGCCGATGGAGCCTGTGAAGCATCGACGTCAGATCGGGTAAGTTTTGGTAAACTCAAGACTGCAATAAAGATTATTTGATTCAGGAGCTTCACATTCATTTGTCTCTCGAGCTTTTGCATCTAAAAATGGTTTAAGCATGAAAAATCTCAAGTGTGTGATGCTAGTTCAAGCCCCAGGATCTGAGTTAAGATCTAATATTGGATGTTTGGGGGTAAAGCTGATAATTAACGGGGTAGAGTTCCTAGCGAATTTAATTATTCTAGATGCCCAAGTTTTAGATGTTATCCTTGGTATGGATTGGTTAACCAAGCATAAGACGGTATTGGATTGTGGTCGAAGGGTTGTATCCATTGAGAGCCCTACAGGAGAAAAGGTGGAATTCCGAGCGACATCAGTTCGCAAGGGTCAATTAATGGTTAATAGCATGAAAGCCACAAGATTGAGGACGTGCGGTGGTCAAAGAATATCCAGATGTATTTCCGAGGATCCGCCAGAATGCCGCTGCACCGTGACATCGAGTTTGTCATTGAGTTAGTACCGTACAAAGACCAATAGCAAAAAGACCTTACCGGATGCCTACCGATGAGTTAGTAGAGATGAAGAAACAGATCGACGAGTTATTAGAGAAAGGTTTTATAAGACCAAGTTCGTCGCCATGGGGAGCGCCAGTTTTGTTTGTCAGGAAAAAGGATGGAAGCCTTAGAATGTGTATTGATTACCGTGCACTTAATGAAGTGACGATTAAGAATAAGTATCCGCTGCCAAGGATTGATGATCCGTTCGACCGCTTGAGAGGAGCCGAGTTTTCTCCAAGATAGACCTTCGTTCGGATATCATCAACTAAAGATTCGGACGGAAGATGTTCCAAAACCGCATTTTCTTCAAGATACGGACATTATGAGTTCACGGTCATGTCTTTTGATTGACCAATGCGCCAAACCTATTTCATGAACTTGATGAATAAGATTTTCATGGAATACTTGGACAAGTTTGTTGTTGTGTTCATAGATGATATTTTGGTATATTCAAGACCAAGCAGAGCACGCAAATCATCCGAGGCTAGTGTTGGAAAAGTGCGTGAGCAACAATTTGTATGCTAAATTCAAGAATGCGACTTTTGGAAGGAAAAGGTGGAATTTCTCGGTCATGTCATGATTGCAGAAGGAGTTGTTGTCGACCCAAGCAAAGTGGAGGCGATGTTGCATTGGGAGCAACCAAAGTCCGCACTCAAGTCCAAGTTTTCGGGAATGGCAGGATATTATCGCGGTTCATAGAAGGATTTTCGACGATTGCTAGACCTCTTACTCGCTTATTGAAAAGGAAAAGAAATTTTCATGGACGCCGATTGTGATAAGAGTTTTGAGGAATTAAAGAAGCGTTTAACAACAGCCCGATGTTGGTTTTGCCTAATGTTCGTAACGACTTGATATATCTTGTGATGCGCCAAGACAGGTCTTGGATGCGATTGATGCAAGAGGGTAAAGTGGTCGATATGCGTCAAGGCGCTTAAGACCGCATGAAGGAAATTATCCTACGATGACTTGGAATTGGTGCCGTGGTGCATGCCTTGAAATTGTGGCGCCATTATCTCATTGGAAATAGATGTGAGATATATACGGACCATAAGAGTTTGAAATATATTTTCACTCAATCAGATCTCAATATGAGGCAAAGGAGATGGTTGGAATTAATCAAGGATTATAACATGGGAATTCATTACCATCCGGGAAAAGCAAATGTGGTAGCTGATGCCTTAAGTCGCAAGAGCTACGTGGCGAATATGATAGTGCAGAAGGACAATGAATCAGGCAGAGAATTGCAAAATTTAAAATTGGAAGTAGTTTTAGAAGGATTCCTAGCTGCTTTGGAAGTGAAGCCAATGCTCGAAGATCAAATTCGGGAAGGACAAAAAGATGATGAGAAAGTCAACCGAATCAAGGCTAAAAAGGATGAAGGATTAGCAAAGGACTTTACCGTGGACGACCAAGGTACCATGTGGTTCAAGGGTCGCATTTGTGTGCCAAACAGACTAGAACTTAAGCAGTTGATTTTGGAAGAGGCTCATGATTCCAAGTATTCAATTCATCCAGGAAGCGCTAAGATGTACCAGGACTTAAAGGAGAGGTTTTGGTGGCGAATATGAAGCGCGAAGTCGCGAGCACGTTGCCTTGTGCGATGTATGCCGAGAGTTAAGGCAATACATCGAGACCAAAGCAGGTTTGCTACAACCGCTAAAAGTCCTGAATGGAAGTGGAAGAAATCGGTATGGATTTCGTCACCGGATTGCCAAGAACTCAAAATGGGTATGATTCTATATGGGTTATCGTGGATCGATTGACCAAAGTTGCTCACTTCATTCCACCAAGACCACTTACTCAGAGACCGGTTAGCGAGAACTATACATAGCCACGATCGTGTGTTTGCATGGTGTACCAAAGAAAATAGTGTCGATAGAGGTACCTAGTTCACCTCGAGATTTTGGGATAAATTGCATGAAGCTATGGGAACGCTTTGAACTTCAAAGACAAAGATATCATCCGCAGATCGATGGTCAAGCAGAAAGGGTAAATCAAATTCGAGGATATGCTAAGGGCTTGTGCATTAGCCTATACTACATCATGGGATAAGTGTTTGCCATATGCGAGTTCGCTTATAACAACAGCTACTGTGCTAGTTTGCGATGTCGCCATTGAAGCTTTATATGGTCGTGCTCTGTCGTGACTCACCGAATTGGAATGAGACAGGGAACGTATGATATTTGGCCCTAATATTCTCAAGGAAGTCAAGAGCAAGTTGCCATGATAAGAGACAGTTGAAAATCGCGCAATCAAGACAAAAAGTTATGCGATAATCGACGCCGTGATTTGAGCTTCAACTCGATGATTTCGTATATCTTAGGTTACCCTCCGAAAGGAGTTAAAAGGTTCCACGTTAAAGGGAAGCTTGCCCCAAGATATGTTGGACCGTTCAAAATTTTGAGCCGTCGAGGGGAGGTTGCTTATCAGTTAGAATTGCCGCAGTCACTAGCAGGCGTGCATGATGTGTTCCATGTCACACCAAGAAGTGTCTTGGTGCAGTGAGCGACGCTTTGGGAGAGATTGAATTGCGAAAGATCGACCTACAAGGAGCAACCAATCGAATCCTGGATGTTATGGACCGCAAGACCAGGACCAAGTCAGTTCGCTTTTGTAGAGTTCAGTGGAGCAACCATTCTGAGAATGAAGCAACCTGGGAGCGTGAAGAGGATCTGAAGTCAGAATTTCCAAACCTATTTCCTAGTCAGCCTTGAATCTCGGGGTCGAGATTCTGTTAAGGGGGGAGGTTTGTAACATCAAAAAAAATTTTGCTTATAATTTCGCTCATATGCTTTTTGGTGATTTTCTGAATTTATTGGATTTTTCTCCAGAAATTAATTGAATTGAATTTAATTAAGTATATTGAACCTTTTGTGAAAACTAAATATATATAGATAAAGTTAATATAAAGTTTTACCAAAAATATTTTATTTGTGCTCGTAATGTCTCAAAGTATTTATGAGAATTTTAAGGATTTTTCCTGATATTTTAATTGCTTAAAGTAGATTAATCTAATTTCGGGAATTATTTTAAATCAAAAAGCTTTTGAAAATCGAGTGAACAAGATCGGGCCGAAGCCCAAGATCTTGTCGCGTAGCGCCCATCGACGCGGCCCGATCGGCCGCCGCTTCGCCTCGCGCGTGGCCGTTGGATGAAGATCGGACGGTTGTCTCCTTTCGCGAACCCTAGCGCCTTCGCCGTTGGATTGAGATCGAGCGGTCGGGATCGTTTCGCGTTGTTTTGTAAGTTTAGATCTCGCCGTTGATTTTGGAAAGAGCGGATCGGATCGTATCACCGGATCTAATCTCGCCGCTCGTTGTAAATCGGACGGTTGTCGCCTTCGCCTCGATTCGGTTTTCGAATCCGCCGCTGCCGCCGCCGCCGCGTGATTTGGGGTTGCCGTTTTAGCGCGCATGCCGAGGCTATAAAGCCGCAGCCCGCACACCGAGGTTCCTCATCCCGCAGCGCATCCGCGATGCTAGCCTTCGCCGTTGAGTCACCGCCGTTTAGCCCCGAGAGCTCGCCGTAGTTTTCTAGCGCCCGCTGCGTTTTCTCGCCGCTCGCCGCCGCTGCCGCCGTTCGACGTGTGGGTTCCAGCTGGTTCGCCACGCCGAGCCGACCGAGCATTTACCTCTTCGCCGCCGGCAGAGCGTAACGCCGTCTGGGTCGTCGCCGTCCTCGTCTCCGGAACTCGGCGCCGCGACATCGCTGCAGCTGAAGCCGCGACACCGCCGGATCTCGGCGGACCATCCAGATCGAGCCACGCCGCCGTCTCGCAGAAGAAACGGCTCGGGTAAGCGTGACCGCTGGATCGTGGTTGTTCGGGTGAGATCGCGCGCGTGTGCAGTAGAGCGTTAGCCGTTAGATCGTCGCAGATGCGCGCGCGCGTGTCGAGCATCGGCACGCGCGCGCCGCAGCCTAATCGATGCGCGCCGCGCGGTCGGCGCGTGGTGCGAGGCGCCATGGGCGCGGCCCACGGTGGACGAGGCGTTCCGTGGACCGAGTCCATGGACGAGCGACGGTCGGCGCCGATTGGTCCGAGTCGTGACGACGGCGTTGCGCAATAAAATCTTTTCCAATAGAAAATAATTGGAAAAATCGAAATTCTATTTTCGTATTTTGATTTATTCAAACTTCAAAAGGCTATATCTTTTGCATTTTAACTCGGATTTGAGTGTTTCAAATTTCTAAAAATTTGTAAAATCAAGATCTATTTATTGGTGAATTTTATTTTATTTTTGGAGTTTGGTTGCTCTCTGGTTTGGTGCTTATTTGCTATTTTGGCATCGTTTCGCGTAGACGTTGAACTGCTCGGTGATTCGGAAGAAGATTCGTCGCTCCAAGACCCAAGCTCAGATCAAGACCAGCACCTACTCCAAGGCAAGTTGTGTTTTGATCATGTTGCACCTAATTTTCACCAAATTACTATTTTGTCTTTTAAACTTTATGCATGATATTTTATGTGTATAAATGATTTCAATTAATCTGGGAATTAGATAATATGCCTATTTGAATTAAACCATACCTTGTCAATTATATGCCATGATCTATTTGTCACCCTAGGATGTGGAATTATAGTTGATAATCAACATGGGCTAGTTAGATCGTCATAGATTGCTTAGCCATGCCACGTCATCACATGTGTCCGAATGTCGATACTTAATCTTGACTAATGGAATATGGAACAATGTTTATGAATTGGTGTGTCATGTGTTGTCACACAATGATATCAAGTTGTCGTGGCGAGGAGGTCACACATCGGGATTGAAATGTTGATGGCATGTGGTGCTTGGTAATCAACTGGGGTGGTAATGATTTTAGATTGAGGCAAGTGGCAAGGGGCAGTGTGCCAAGGTGGGCCAGGTTTGGCAGGGGTATGTGGAAGTCTTGCCTTAATCACCTTAAGGACTTAACCTTGCAAGCCTTTGACCTGAGTCTCTCTTGCAACCACATGTCTGGAATGGGACAAACTTAGTGAATAATTTGTGAAACCTAGATTTGATCTTGTCGTGGTGAATAGTGAGTCCCGGTTACGGCTTAACTCACATGGCGCAAGAGGGGGCCTGTTGTGGTGGTTTAACCCTTCAGTGTTGAAACCTTAGCGAGCAGTACTGGGTCTAGGTGTAGCATTGTAAAGGCTTTGTTATGATCACTCGCCTTGGTGGTGTTTGGTTGTATCGTGTGGGTAAAGTGCATAACCTCTGCAGAGTGTACAATCTATTCGAATAGTCGTGCTCACGGTATTGGGCAATGCTCGGAATTACATTAAGGGTTAGACTTTTGTTAAACAAAAACTTGTTGGGATGGCAAGGTGCCATGAAAAGTGGAAAATTAATTTAGGATTGGAAACTTGGTGTATTTGAAATATGAATTTATTAATTATTGATTTGTTTTATCGCTTTCCAATCTATTTATTGTATTCTTGTTAAATGTCGCTTTATTGCAAAAATACCCTTACTAGCCATTCCTTTGGATTAAGCCAAACATATAGAATATTAGACTTGCATTATTTTGCACAACTTGTTGAGTGCTTTATGTACTCACCCCATCAACAACAACTTCGAAGAGGAAGAATCTACGCCATCATGGATGAGGATTATTTGGATGCGAATGCTTAGGTCCGAGCCTCGTCGATTGTTCGTGGCGAATCGAGCGCCATGCGCTTATTCTATTTCCGCTGCTTCTCATTGATACTCTTTTTAAGCCCTGTGAGGCATTATTCATGTAAGACAACAGTTATTATTAATTAATGAAGTTTATGCTATATTTCGCTGTGTGTGACTATGATAGCATCTATGTTGAGCCTGTGTGCACTAGCGTGATCCTGGACTAGTGCGGTATACACAGAGGGTCCGGATTTGCAAATTCGGGTCCCGACACCTAATCACGCGTGAAGGAAAGCTTTTGAGAGCAGGACCAAAAACCTCCTCTGTCACATATGCATCTATGGTTGGTTCCTCAACGCTGTGTGGTTTATGGAATGATGTATCCATTTGGCACAGCTTCTGGATTTTGACTTTTTCCTTTAAAGAAACTACAAGCTGTGCCAAACAACTGGTTTCTAATTTAGCTTTTTATCCAAATCCAAGCACATTTGTAAAGAGAAGTAGAAACTTCTGAAAAGCAGCTTTTCAAAGTAGCCAATTAGAAGCCAATTCCATGAACTCCAACGAGCTTTTTCTGACGAACCGCGGTGACTCTGGCCAAACAAATATGACCAAAAGGTGCGACGAAGCTCAACGAACTTAGCCATGCCACGTATATCATATGTCTTTTGATATATCAAAAGTTAATCTTGACTAATGGAATATAGAACTTATTTATAGAATTGGTGTGTCAGGTATTGTCACACAATGATGTTGAGTTGTAGTGACGAGGATGTCACACAACGATGTTGACTTGTTGATAGCACGTGGTTCTTGGTAACCAACTGGGGTGGTAATCATTTAGATTGGGGCAAGTGGCAAGGGACAGTGTGCTAAGGTGGACAAAAGGGTAGAGGGTAGGTGGAAGTCTTGCCCTAGTCATCTTAAGGATTAACCTTGCAAGCCTTTGACCTGAGTTGAACATGCAACCACATGTCTGGAATGGGACGGATGTAGCTAATTAATTTGTAATATCTTAGCTTTGGTACTGTCAGTGGTGGTATGAGGTTCGACCTTTTTATGAACTCACATGGCGCAAGAGGGGGGGCCTTGAGTGTGGTAACCAGTTCCATCAGTGTTGAAACCTTAGCGGGTAGTACTGGGTTAAGACAAAGTATTGTAAAGGCTTTGTCATGATTTCTCTGCCAGCATATCAAATGAAGTGTGCTAATGGCCAGGCAAAAGGAGATAATCATGTCGTGTGGGTAAAGCGCATAACCTCTGCAGAATGTAAAATCTATTCGGATAGCCGTGCTCGCGGTATTGAACAATGCTCGGGAATTACAGTTAAGGGTTAGATTTCGTAAAATGAAAACTTGAATAGGAAGACTGGATGCTATTGGAAGATTTGGAACTTGACTTAAGGCTGGATGCCACGTTTACTTGAGAAATGCTGAAAGTTATTATTGTTGTTATTTATTTTATTGTCTTTATAATATATTTACTGTATTCATTTATAAATACTACTTTATTGCAAAATATTCATGATAGCCAATCTATTGGAATAAGCCTTGCATATAGTTATGATAGAATTGCATTATGTGCACAACTTATTAAGTGCTTTATGTATTCACCCTTGCCAACAACATCATCACCAGTTGAGGGATCTATATCAGCTCTTAAAGAGGAGTACCAGGAGGAGACGAATGTTTAGGGTGCGAGCTTTGTTAGTTGCCTGTAGTATACTGAAGGGTTTATCTATATTTTCATTCTGTTGTAGTTTAATTTGTATTCACAGTTTAGCCTTGTGAGGCATAGCCATGTAAGTTCGACCATAAGGTTATTCAACAGGTATTTTTTAATATATGATGTCTTTTATTATGTTTCCGTTGTGTATGATTGTGATATTCATCTATGTTGAGGTTGTGTGCACTAGCGTGATTTTGGACTAATGCGATATACACATCATATTCGGGTCCCAACACAATGGCATGAAAGCAGTTTTCTCTAATACCAATGGTCACAATTCACAAATCATTCTTTGGCTGTGGGTCTGGCCTTTCATCGATTTGGTTCAGCGAAAACAATAGCCAAGGCAGCATCAGTGGGTTAGGTTGAACAGCCACAACAGCAGAAAAAACAAGGAATGACTCGTAGAAAATAAGGTGAAATTTTCTATTTCACATATGTATGGATATTTTTCTAATTATATTTATACGAGATTCTTAATTAGAACTCAGAGTCCCTGTATATTACTCCAGGATCTAGCCTTCTTCTCTTGAGAGCATGTACAATAATACAGACGACTCCTATCTATATACTCCTCCACGTCATCTAAAGATAAAACTAAAGACAGCTTCTACAATAGATGTCATCTTAAGGTTGTCTCTATAAGATTTTCTATCTTTTAATTATGGTATAAAAAGTATTTATTATAGACAATAACTCACGTAATGATGTTTTATACTGTCTATATGGTCATCTCTTTATAAATAGACATTTATACTCTCTCCTCCTTCTCTCTCTTCCATATTAGAAAAATCTTATGTAGCAAAACATATAGACAGCTAACATCACACCATTATACATGCCCTAAGAAAAAAGTCCCCTCCTCTCCTATATATAGGTGAGGGCCTGAGAGAAAAGTCCCCTCCTCTCTTATATATAAGTGAGGGCACATGGGCACATTGTACATGTACTAGAAAATATCAATGAAGAGGAGAGAGCTATGATCTACATCTTGTGTCTATATTATGATCTCATGTTTATGCGATATTGATTGGTCAACAACGACCTTGATACATAATACGTTATTAGCGTAAGACTGCTTCTGAGCAAAGGCCGTTCATGTTTCAAAGGTTGTTGTTTGATCTTTCTTTGTCAATTCAGCTGCCAGATTTATTTGGCCTCTCCCTAATTTTCTATTTTCTAATACGGTCGATGTCTCGCCTTGGGTGAGATTAGCATCAACCAAACCCCAGCCATAGTTTCGCGCCTTGGCACGATCATTATTATTTCATGCCTTGGCATGCGTCAGGTTCTTTGGCCGTCGATTCACGCCTTGACATGATCAGTGTTTGTGCCGCGACTTGGCATGGCCACCGAATAGATCTAGACATCGAGCAATATCGTGGCGCTGCCAAATTGATGCACCGGCCATCAGATCATGTAATAGCGGGACCGACGTCATGTTGTGTCATGTGCATGGTCGTTGTACGATCGACGTGACACATCGTGTGCATGCTGCCACCATGTGCCTTACCGTGGTGAGGACATCGGAACACCGTCGAGACCATAAGATGGCGTTGCTCACTGGAGGTAGTCTCCATCATGCCGTGAGCATGGGATGTCGTTGATGATCTCATCGTGGTGAGATGCCAGATGTCGCCATGGTCGATCTGTCGGGCCGGCTAAGCGTAGGACGCTGTCGTCGTCGTGTGCAAGACATAGTTTGGCGTCGTGGTCAACACACCGTGCGCACGTCCCGTTGGAGCTGCCATCACCATGGGTGACGTGCGAGCTGGGCCACCATGGCCGTTGCCAGAGACTATGGGGAAGAGTGGGCACCACCGTCGTTGATTGAAATCCTGATTGGGATCGAGATCGAAATTGATTCTTTTGGGATTGAAATCCTGATTGGGATCCGGATAAGAACATGATAGGTCCCAAAACTATCTGGAACTTTTACAGAAAATCCCTTGTAATATTGTAGAATTATGAATAAGTTCCTAACTCATTAAAATAAGGTTTTGTGACAAAATTTTGCAAATAAAAATCTCTAAAACTTTCGATTTAAGGATTTAGGGCTTCCAACATGTGTAAATCTATGCTTTAAATCCTAAAATAATTTTGTTCAGTATAGTTAAGTCGTTTACCCTTCATTTAATTACTAGAAATTATTTTTATGTTGTTTTAATTCATAGAAATTGAATCTGTGTCCAGAAAATTATTGAAAATTCATAGATTCATATTTACTATGTTATGAACTTAAATTACTATTATCTTGCTTTGATTTGATGATGGTATATTTGTTGAGTTTACCATGGTTGCTCTGCTTATTGATAGGCAACATGTCTGACATTACAAAGAGATATTTTGATGAGCTGGCCATGGATGGTAGCAATAATCTCACTAGGTGGACAAATACGAACCTACTTTTAATTAGAAATCATGCAATTGCTAAGCTGATTTAATATATTATCTTACTAAGGGCTAAGTTTCCAGATCATTGGATAAAATCCATAAGAATGGATAATGTTAATTTAGCTCAAAAGCAGTTAATGATTATTGTATAGCCTTAGGAATTAAAGTGGAACATTTTGTCCCACATTCAGAACGGACTCGCAAAATCACTAATTAAAAGAATCAAGTTGATTGCTAGAACTTTACTGTTAAGTTGTAAGTTACCCACTATGTGTTGGAGACATGCGGTTTTACATGCCGCTAGATTAATACAGCTCTGGCATTAGTGCGTGGGAAATAACTACATATTTCCCGTAAGTGTAAATTTGGAATTGTTGTGTATGTGCCGATCTCACCACCTCAACATACGTCAATAAGCCCCCATTGTAAATTAGGAATTTATGTGAGATTTGAATCTCCGCTGATTCTAAAATATCTTGAGCCCATGATAGGGGACTTCTTAAAAGCGAGAGACATTGATTACATATTTAATAAAGATTAAGTCCCATTAGAGGGAGGAAAGGACCCAAAATAAGAATGCCAGGAACTATCATGACATGACAGCAATCTCTATAATATGAATCCATGCACTAAAGAAGCTAAACAAGAGGTTTAGAGCATCATTGGTTTGCAATACCTTATAGATAAGGGGAGAAAGTTCATGAACCGAATACAAATAAAAATCATTCAAGAGACACTGTTCCATAGAGTCCAAGAGATGAGAATATCCATTCTGGGAGAAATATAATAGTTGTTCATCATGCATTACCATGAGCAGCAGAAAATAGGGAATATTGAAATACAGAAGATTCAGACTAATGAAAATCTCACTAATCAGTTTACCAAATCCTTTCAGACTTCCACATTTGAGAAGCATGTGAGAGGCATAGGTATGAAAAGACTCATAGATTCTAAGTCTTTAGGGAGGTATTTATACTTCATATGTTATCTTTGGCATGATATGTTGTACTCTTTTTCTCTTAATTGAGTTTTAACCCACCGGGTTTTCTCAATTAAAGGTTTTTAACGAGGCAACATGTGCAATGCATGAGACACAAGAGCTATGTACTATTTTCTCTTATTTGTTTTTTTTCCAATAGGTTTTTCGGAAGGAGTTTTTAACGAAGTATGAGTATAGCATTAAAAAAGTGTCCAAGAGGGAGAATTGTTGAATATTCTATTCCATATATATATATATATGTATATATATATATACGTATGTATATATATATATATATATATATATATGTATGTATGTATGTATATATATGTATGTATATATATATATATATGTATATATATATATATATATATATATATGTGTGTGTGTGAAAACTTTTTTAAATCAACTTGTATTAGGTTCCTAATTAGGACTCAAATTCTGGTCGATTACTTTAGGATCGAGCCTTCTTCTCTTACAAAAAAGTCCCCTCCTTTCCCATATATAAGTGATGGCATAGGGGTATATTGTACACACACCAGAAAATATTAATGAAAACGGGAGAGTTGTGGATCTATATCTTGTGTTTTTGTTTTGATACCGTGTTTATGCGATCTTAATTAGTGAACAATCATATTAATACATCACAGAAAATATCGGTTATGTTCCATTCATTTGGAAGATATTGATAGTTTGCCAGAACATACAGGTAAGGTCCTGTGTTCATTAGTAATGCAACGCTTGTCTTGGGAGGATATTTGCAGCATTTATTAGCTTTTCGGGCAGAACAAAGAATACATCGTTGATGATATACCATTCTAATGTTTTTTCCAGTTCAAATCTGAACTCATAAATAGCTTTTCGGGTCAAGTCTAAACACATAAATAGCGTGTTAATGTGATCGGAAATTTCCATGAATATATTATTCTGCAAGTGAACATACCTGTTCTTCCAACATAAGTAGTAGAGAATAATAAATGTGAGTAAAATACAAAAGAAAAAAAGAACTCCACATGACTGATATTCCTTATTTTGTAACGTGTCGAAGTGACAGCAAGCATGTTTTCAATTGAATGTCAATAGAAACGTAACATTCTATAATGAAAACATGACAATGAAAAATCAAAGTACCAAAAAGAATTGGAAAAGTACATTATCACAATTTCTACGCTTATTTCACTTGTCACAATATTTAATATTGTTCGTTCTGTTGTTGGGGCTGTTCACCCTGCCAAGCCCAAACAATGTCTTTCAATCCTGGCCTCACATCTTGTTTCATAACCTTCCGATACTCAAGGGTATCACCATTGGCCTTCTTGATCTCCACCAGATGAAAGTTTGGTGTAATCTGAAATATCTCAGCATTGATGGACATTACACCTTTCCTTCCTGGTTTTGAACCCTGCATCTTCAACAATCCACCATCTTTCTTCATGAACTTTAGTTGCAAGCTCTTTGCAATGTCCTCGAGCTTAGTGATGATTGTCGTAGCTGTGTTGGTAGATGTAAATTTTGACTCCTCTTTGTTAGTGTTCTCAAACATACCAGAGAGATCGAATCCAGATGAAAGAGAAATGATGTCGAAAGCATTCAAGTTAGTAAGTTTTTCTGCTTCTTGTTTGCCCTCAGTTGTATTACTATTGAAGGGTTCAAATGACGAATCCAGGTCACCAGGAACAATATCCTCTACAGGTGTGTCATAATTAAGTAGCTTTGAATCAAGGCCTGTCCTAAACCAAGGATTTTCCATGACTTCTGAGATAGAGATCCGTGTACTAGGGTTTGGATCAAGAATAAGTCGCAAAAGCTTCCGGACATCTGAATAAAACCAGCTTGGCCATTTAAGTTCTGCTTTGCAAATCTTCTTATACATGTCCATCAAATTATTATCCTGAAAAGGGAGATAACCAGCCAACAATACATAGAGGATCACACCGCAAGCCCAGATGTCAGCTTTTGTACCATCATATCCTTTTCTATTAATCACTTCTGGAGCAACATATGCAGGAGTACCACAAGTTGTGTGGAGCAACCCATCTTGTCTCTTGCATTCCGCAGGTGCACTCAAACCAAAGTCTGAGACCTTTAAATTGCAATTCTCATCGAGAAGAAGATTTTCAGGCTTCAGATCACGGTGATAGACCCCCCTGCTATGACAGAAATCAACAGCACTAATTAGCTGTTGAAAGTACTTCCGAGCAACTTCTTCTTTCAACCTTCCACGTTGAACCTTGTTGAACAGCTCGCCTCCTTTCACATACTCTAGCACAAAATATATCTTGGTTTTCGTAGCCATCACCTCATATAATTGGACAATGTTTGGATGTCTCACCAACTTCATCACCGAAATCTCTCGTCTTATTTGATCCATAAGCCCACACTTCAAGATCTTCTCTTTGTCAATCACCTTGATGGCAACGCTCTGTAAAGTCTTAACATTACGACCATGGTAAACTTTAGCAAAGCTCCCCTGACCAAGTAGCCTTCCAATCTCATATCTCTGCATCAGAATATTCCCTTTCTGCTTTACCATCTTGCCAAATGCGTACGTACACAGAAAGCAGTGATCCTGTAACTTGAGGTGGTGATGAGGGGCACTCGATGTGGAGGGGAGCCTACAGATGACTGATGAATTCAACCATCTCCACCAAGATGGTAATCTAAGATGATGGTTGAGCTGCCACATCTAGCCCCATCGTGCATATGCACATGGAGCAACTGTTGTGCACACACTTGTACTTCAATGTCATCAAGAGCAAGCAAAGTGCAAATATGTTCGGCTACCCTGCCAATTCCCACACTAGGTGGCTCTCTAGCATACAAGCACATCTTCCAGCATTCCTTTTTGTTTTTTTTCCTTCTTACTGAAAGCCCAGTACTGCCAGGAAAAAAGGCATAAACGATTAGGTACAGAACTACTGAATAGTGAAGAAATCCTAACCAAACTAAAATTCTTCGAACAAAGAGAAGATTTCCACGCATACGATTTTTTTTTACAAGAACGTAAAGGGCAAATCCATTGCCTCTTAAACGCAAAAAAGAAGACATAAAGATAGGTACTTGCACAGATAGGATGCCTTATGAAATATGATTCTTTTCGTTCGAACTACCAAAACCTGTGTTTGTCCTTTATAACCAGATTAAGACGACAGAGGCCTACGTGACATAAAATCGGCAAACACCATATCCCAGATTCTAGAGACTCTACATCCTGATTCCAGAAAACCAGTTGTTTTCCTAGTCAGAAGTCTACAACATACCAAAAAAAAGGATCCTAGTTCCAGGTTTGTTCATAACGGAACCAACTAGGACAATTGCGAGCAAATAAGAGAAGATAATAGGATAATACTGGCATCCAGGCATCCGAGCGAACGGAACACATCGGATGCCTCGCTCCTCACAAAGTCACATGAGTCAAAAGGGCACGTCCTAGTCATTCCCTTCGTTCCCCAAGCTATCCGCCCATCCCACTTCTCCATTCCCCCCAAACACCTCAGATCCACCACCACCATGGGCAGTTCTTCCTCAACATGTCCACCATCACCACCACTGCCAGTAGCTACCGTCCCACACACCGCCAATGCAGCAGCTTCCTTCTCTCCCTGCAGCCGTGGAGGAAGAAGTGGCAGCGACGCAATGGCTGTGGCGGCGGCCGCCGAGAATCACACCGGAAAACTTGACGACGAGTTCGTGGCCTTGGTGTTTGTCCTCCTCAACTCCAACAAACAGCAAGCATTGCTCCCTCGTTCTCCTCCTAGTGTTGCTCCATCGTCCTCCTCCTTGTGTCGGCCACGTTGGAGGGCTAGTGGCAAGGCACCGGGTGGCCCTCATCCTCGCCAGATCTAGGCCTACCGGTGATGAGGCACTGGGCTAGCCTCCTCCTTTGCCGCCGTCAAGGCCAAAACCAGTGAGTTGAGTATTTATTGCATCTACAAGATTTTTTGTTGCAATAGGTGATTTAAGACTTTGGAATTATAATTTTTTTAATGAGATTTTTTGTTGCAATAGATGATTTAAGACGTTGGAATCATATTTTTTAATGTTGCAGTACAAATTCTTGAGTCCAAAATGTTGCATCCTCGTCTAAATGTTGTTGTTGTTTGTTTGTTTTTTGATGTAGTAATGTTTTTGTTGAGATAATGGGTGTTTTTTTCAATTTTTCTCAATGTTGCAACAATCATTGCACAATGTTGCACACTCAAAATCATAATGTTTCATGAGCTGTGTCAATTGTTACGTGGGGGAACACCTGGGTGTTTTTTTTTGGTTGCAATTGGGGATATTTTGTTGCGCCAATCATAAAAGAGATCAGACGGTATAAGTTCCATATGTTTATAAAGATCCAACTGTAGGTGAGGCACCCGTCGGATGCACGGGCGCTAGCATCTCCCAAGAAAATATCCTAGAAATACCCCCAAACACTCTTGTGACAGAAAGCTCCAGAATTACAGGAGCAATCAACTAAAAAATTGTTCAAATCTTTTGCCGAACAGCAGGCAAACTAAGACCTAATGACCATCCCGTGGCATCCATCCATACCTATAAAGATCAAATCTAAATCTAAAGACTACTGCAGAGTACATCCGTGGCCGCATCATCTATTATACCAAGGGCAAGAATCTTTAGTTTAACTAGCTCACTGAACCGTGTAAGACGGCAAATTCCAGCAAGATTCGCGTAAACGTGCCATGGAAACAAAGATTTAAACCCTTGTTCACAAGAAGCGAACTGACACCTACCTCCTGTAACCCCCAAAAGGTAAATCTTTGAGTTACAATACCAGTCTAGAACAGATCAGAATCACAAAACGGGAAAAAAAATCAGTACCAGATCCCGGTGATCCTGGATGCGGAAGAGATCGGAACTGCGGCGACGGAATAACTAGCTATCCCCCAAATCGAGCCCCCCAGAAAAATTCCAAGAAGAATGAACCGGAGCGTAAGTGAGGAAGAAAATGTAGATGCTTTGGAGGAGGCCTTATTTATAGACGCGCCCCGACGGGATCTTTCTCCGCCCGGAACAGCCTTGGCAAGCACCCAAACGGGTGTGCCGAGTGAGTACTACTCAACCCCACTGATCGGGGGTCCCGCCATTTTCTAGGTGGGACCCATCATTCTGTAGTTAGTTGTTTTTAAAATCGGCAGTGGAGTTTGTCAGGTAGTAGTACCACTGTGCAGCTCGAGAAAAAACCGTATCAAAGCGTGTAACTGTTAAGAAACTCTAATAGCCCATTGGAAGGCTCATGTGGTCCTTACCAAAACCCGGATGGCGCTTATAAAGGAGGAGGTCCCCTATGTACTGTAATTCATTAGCAATAAAGAATTTTCGCTTTTGCTCTCCCTAAACACGTGTCTCTCTCTCTTTCTGTTCTCCACTTCAGATCTGTTCGAGAACCCCGGACTATTCGATAGCGAGGTTCCTTAACACGTTATCAGCACGAATTGCTCAACGGAGATCAGAATTGAAAAGGTGAGAAAAGGTGGGATTAGCGTTTGAATCTAATCGTTCTTTTTCTATGCATGCATCTATCCTACGTGGCACGGTTACACGAAGAACGCTCGGCGTCTCGCAAGACGGCCACGATACATGAATTCACTTGCTCATCATAGAGAAAAAAAGGGTCGCCATTGCCGCCGCGGCAGCGCGCACGGCCGGCCGTGGCCATCGTCTCGGCATGCGCGCGACGGCAACAACCCGCGGCTCGAAGCCGCCGCAGAAGATCGCCAAGACGCGGCTCGGCCTCCGCTTCGCTTCGCCGGCCGGCGCGCCGCGCGCCCGACCGGCTCGACCTGTGGCGCCGAAGTCGCTGGCCGCGATCGCCATCGCGGCTGTTCGGCGGCAGCCGCACTGCCGCCGCCGCCGCTCCGCCGCGTGGCGCCACCCGTCGGCTTCAGCCGCCTCGGCCATCACGCGCCTGGCTGCGCCAAGCGCCGCGACGCTCGATCTCGCGCAGCGCAGCGTCGTCGTCGCCAGCTGGCCCGCCGTGCGTGCCATCGCACCTCGCCGCCGCCGCCGCCGCCGCCGTGCCGCACGCCCATCGCGAAGACCGTAGCACTACGCCCGCGGCCGCCGCCCGATCCGGCCGCCACGAAGCGGCGCCGCCACCACCTCGGCGCCCGGCCCGCGTTGCCGCTTCCCAAAGAAGCCGGCCCGCCGCCGCCTCGCCTCTCGCGCGGCCGCCCGCCGGCCGGCCGGCCGGCCACCACCGACGCCGCTAAGGCCATCGCGCCGCCGCCACTTGTCTCCCGCGCCCGGCCCGGCCGCCTCGCCACGGCCAGATCCGGACCTTCACGGCCGCGCAAGCCGCCCATTGCCGCCGTCGCTAGAGGCCATGAAGGTGGCGTCGGCGCGTGGAGGCGGCGCTGGCATGGGAGCATGGAGGCGACGCTTGGAGGCGGCGCGTGGGGAGGCAGCGCATGGGGGAAACCCTAGCCGCCACTTTTATGCCTTGCGCAGTGGGCCAAGGCCCAAAAGGCCAGGGGAAAAGGAAATGGCCCGGAAGCCATTCGGCCAAAAGGAAAACAAAGAAAGAAAAAAAAAGGGGGAAAGAAAAAAAAAGAGAAAAAAAAAGAAAAATTGCAGAAAAATCGCAGAAAATTTTGAAAAATTGCCAGAAAATCAAGAAGATTTATTTGGCTCTATTTTTAATTTTTCTTGCTTTATTTCTCTAGTTTTTGAATTTTTTTTATGATTTTTGAATCTGTTGCTTTATTTAATATATTGCAATGCATAGCAATTTAGTTTTTCTGCAATTTATGCTTTTGCAACCATTTTCTATCAGATTACACGCAGTTAATCTAAACCAAAATCTTGATATCATGCAGATGTCTGGCATTGTGAATCGTGAGTTTGAAGAACTGGCCCCGCACGGTCAGAACTATCTCACTTGGGCATCGGACGTAAAAATTGTTCTTAGGGCAAGAAGCTCCGTTCAGCGATTGGTCTAGGGTCCTCGCAGGACGCAAAACCTACCGCTGAGCAGAACGATCAAGCTCTGCATTTTCTCAGGCACCACCTCTCAGCCACTCTAAAGAATGAATACATGGCTGAAGAGAATGCGCATGAGCTTTGGACTGCACTTCAGAAGCGGTTCGAGAAGCTCAAGTACACCATCTTGCCCCAAGCACAGTAAGATTGGGTAGCAATCTGCAAATCAATTATCTTCTGGACTTCTTGATTTGCTTCATTAGTTCGGGGGTCATGTGCGGGGATCCCAGTGGAATGCCATATGATTTCCGGCATTTTTCATCCAAAGGTTGATTTCTCCCTAATGACGGAAACGATCCTCGCCAAAGATGCAATCAATGAATCGGGATGTATGCAAGTCTCAAATCATGGGTTCCAAATACCGATTATGGATGCACTCTCATAACCAACGATATCCCAGACTTGCGGAGAGGGCCCATTGCGATCCATTTGGGGTGGTATAGGTACATATACCATACACCCAAATTTTCTAAGATGGGAGATCTTGGGATGATCCGTGCACAAGTGCATAGGAGAATGGATGTTGTAGGCCGGCGGTCTAAAATTGATAAGAGCTGCTGCGTGCAGATCGCGTGTCCCCAACAAGTGTTGGGCAAGTTACAACTCGCAAAAGCGGTCCGCAATGAACTTAATCCTCTTTATTAGTGCTTACGCTAGTCCGCTCGCGTATGAACGCGTGCGACGGAGTGCTCAATCGCTATCCTCGTTGTGTGCAATAATCATCAAATGCCTTTGAAGTAAATTCTCGGCATTGTCCATTCTAATGGACTTCACGCGATGATCATGGAAAGCATTCTTAATTCTTATGATCTGCGAGATCAGCTTTGCAAAAGCATGGTTTCTTGTTGACAACAAGCATACATGCGACCATTTCGAGGAAGCATCGATGAGCACCATAAAGTATCGAAACGGCCCTGACAGGGGCTGAATCGGACCGCAAATATCCCCCTGGATGCGTTCCAGGAATGCAGGGATTTCACTTTGCACTTTCATGACAGAGGGTCTAGTTATTAATTTCCCGGTGGCACATGCAGGGCACACAAAATCTTCATGATTCGGTAATTTTTTAACATTTATGCCATGACCCTGTGAGTTGTTCACTATATTTCTCATCATTCTAAGACCAGGATGACCTAATCTACCATGCCATAAAGAAAATAACTCAGAGCTTCTAAAAACAGTCTTCAAGGAAGTATACACTTCGGGTGCATGAATATTCGTGTAGTACAACCCAGATTCATATGAGGGACATTTTTCTAATACCATTTTTCCACATACCGCGTGCTTCACAATGCACAAGTATTCTTTGCCATTTTCTTCATTGGTTTCTACGTGAAAACCATTGGCGCGGATGTCTCTAAAGCTTAAGAGAGTACGTGTTGATTCAGGGTACAAAAGGGCTTCTTCAATTACCAAAGTTGTACCCATAGGCAATATAATAGTGGCTCTTCCTGAGCCGATTACATATGAGTCGCTTCCTGCGATCGTAGTAATCTTTCCAGCGTATTTTGTGATCGACTGGAAATACTTAGACTCTCTTAAGATGGTATTTGTTGTGCCACTATCAACAATGCATATCTCTTCCATTTGGGCGCTACACGATTTCTAGATAAAAGAAATATAATTCTAATCAGATAGAGGCAAAACAATCCAAATATTGCTTGCAAATTTGAAGAATACTGGAATAAAGAATAAATTGCGTATTTATTCATGAAAGAAGTATGCTCTTCTAGAGCTTACAATTCATTATTCAAAGAAAATGCTAACAACCATAATCTAAAAAAATATGATTCATGCATTTGAACGGAAGTACTAGGTTTGATCGTTCTGCTTGACGGTAGGTTTCACGTCCTGCGAGGACCCTAGACTAATCGCAGCACAGAGCTTCTTGCCCTCAAGAACGATCTTCACGTTCGATGCCCAAGTGAGGTAGTTCTGACCGTGCGGGGCCAGTTCTTCAAACTCACGATTCATGATTACAAAATTTCGACATTAGATTACTGCGTGTAATCTAATAGAAAATGGTTGCAATAAGCATAAAGTACAGAAAAATAAATTGCTATGCATTGCAATATACAAAATAAAGCAATTAATTCAAGATTCATAAAAAAAATATTCATAAAACAGAGAAAAAAAAAGATAGAAAAATTAGAAATAGAGCCAAATAAATCTTCTTGATTTTGTGGCAATTTTTCAAATTTTTCTGCAATTTTTTTTCTCTTTTTCTTTCCCTTTTCTTTTCTTCTTTTTCCCTTTTTTTTCGGGCCGTACCGGCCTATGGGCCTACTTGGTCCGCTTGGCCCATCACAGTGCGGCTAGGGTTTCCCCTAGCCGCCGCCACTTACCCGTCCGCTTCGCTTTTCTTCCTTTGCCTTGCTTCCCCTTCTTTCTCTTGCTCGCCTCACGCGCCTTCCTTCCTCCTCTTCACCGCCGCCGCTTTCCTCGGCGCGGCGAAGGCTGCTCGCCTTAGGCGGGCGTGTACGGGCGGCGCGCGGCGACACTACTCGCCGGGCGCGCACGGCAGAAGGCGCGGTGACGGCCGAGCCGGGGGGGCGCGGTGGCGAGGCGAGCGCTTTGCGCGTGGAGGCGGCGGCGGCAGTGAGGCCGACTACAAGCGGCGGAGTGCGGCCGTCTTGCGCGCGGACGGGCCGAGGAGGCGGCGAGCGGAACTAGCGGTGATTGCGGCACGGCGACGGCGGCTACTGGCGGAACGGCGGCGAGCCGGCGGAGCTAAGCGACGCGACGCGAGCCGAGGTCGGATTGGCGCGGCGCGACCGAGGCCGAGGCGGCGCGCGGCGCTTCAGGCGCACGGTGGAGCTTCAAGCCGGGCGGTCGGTCGCGACGGCGACGGCGGCCGGTCGATGGCGGGGCTCGGCGCAGCGGCGGCGGCGTGCCGAGTGGCGGCGGCGCGACCGACGGCGGCGGCCGGACGGCGCGCGTGGCGTGGCTACGTGCAAGCCGGTCAAGCGGCGAGCAACCGCCGGGCTAAGTCGACGGCGACGACGCGGATCGAGGCGACGGCAGCGACGCCGAGGCCGAGCCGGCCGAGCAGCGGCCGAGGTGGCGGCGGTCGGTCGAGCGCCGGGCCGCAAGCGCAAGGCGGCGCCGACCGGGTGGTTGCTTCGAGCAAGGGGCGGCGTCGGCCGGACTTCGAGCCGGCGGAGACGCGGCTAGCCGGCGGAGAGTGGAGGCGCGACCGGCAAGACTTCGCGGCGATGCGCGCGGTGGCCGTCTTCGCGCGGCGTGCGTGGTGGCGGCCGCCGAGTGTCGGCAACGGCGCTTGCGGGGCCGGACGACGCGGGGCAGCCGAGCCCGAGGGAGACGCAGACGCGAGCGGGCCGTCGGCGGCGGGCGGGCGTGCGGCCGAAGGCCGGCGACGACGCCGTGGGGCCGAACGACGAGGAGGCGGCCGAGCGAGGCGTGGGTCGGGCGGCGACGGCGAGGTCGAGCTCACGCGTCGGCGCGGCGCTTCATGCGCACACGTCGGCGGCGACAGCTCCCGGCTCACGAACCGAGGCGGCGGAATATGGCACTTCGTGCGGGGTGCCGAGCCGCTTCGACGGCGATGCGGCGACGGTGCTTCGAGCACTGGCGGCGGCGCTGCGAGGCCAAGTGGGGAGATGGCACTGCGAGGCCAATCGCGCGGCGGTGGCAGTGCCGGGCTTCATGCGACGACACGCGGAACGAGACAGAGGCGCAGTGCTTCGTGCATGCGTTGTCAGGGTTTTTTTTTCTTTTCTGTAATGAACAGCGAATTCATGTACGGTGGCTTCGTGCCGAGACGCTTCGAGCGTTCTTCGTGTAGCTTCGTGCCACGTAGGATAGATGCATGCATAGAAAAGAACGATTAGATTCAAACGCTAATCCCACCTTTTCTCACCTTTTCAATCTGATCTCCGTAGAGCAATTCGTGCTGATAACGTGTTAAGGAACCTCGCTATCGAATAGTCCGGGGTTCCCGAACAGATCTGAAGTGGAGAACAGAAAGAGAGAGACACGTGTTTAGGGAGAGCGAAAGCGGAAATTCTTTATTGCTAATGAATTCTCGTACATGGGGGGACCCCCCTCCTCCTTTTATAGCGCTCTCTAGGGTTTTGGCTAAGAGACCACATGGGTCTTCCAATGGGCTATTAGGGTTTCTTAACATATATTTCGCTCGCCATGCCGCGCCATTCGATCGATCCGTTCACTCCGCACGGCTAGCTACCACGTACGTACCCAAATTGCATAGGATTTTTTCGCCCCGTCTTGTCACTCAAGAGTCAAGACGTACGTTGGCTGACAGGCGCGGCCGGCCAGCGCCCATGCTGCCCATGGCCGATGGTGTACGCACGTACGTACGTCCTTGGCCGTGTACGTGCAGTTTGGGGGCATGGACGACTCCCGGCCGCGGCCGGAGACGCTTCAATTCTCGGCACAAAACAATTGACATGCTCGCACCGGTGACCGGTCACGGATAGATGTCGTTACGAACCTGCACCGTTTTTAAAATATAACTTTAATCGTTAATTTTTATTAAAGTACATTATAAAATCTAATAAAATTATAATATTATCAAAATACTTTTTAAGATAAATCTACACACGTTATTTTTATGTATCCAATTTAAATATTATTCAAAATGATAACTATTCATAATTGGAGAAAGTTGTCGCGACAGATGATTCATGTCTTTCGAGCTCATCGAGGGAGCTAGTTTCACAAATTCAAACAAAGAAGATTAAATTGGTCAAAAACAAATTTTAGAGGGTAGAAACGACGGCTTCGATTTATTTCGCTTCCACCTGAGCCATACGGGAAGGTCGAAAATATCTCAACACGGTGGCGCGTCTATGGTTGGTTGGATAGGCACGAACACAACATACGTATACATTTCCTTGCACCACATGAAAACAAGTGAACGCTAAAGCATCCCACATTTTCTTGTAACCATGGGCCATATGTGTGTGTGTCCATGTCCACGTCCGAAACATTGAGTAATTAGCATATACATCTACTTGTTCTCATCAAGCAACAGCCGGTTAAAATCGAGCGAACACACATGCCGAAGGATAATCGTAGACTCAAGAGTTTACTCCTTTTTTTTTATTTATTGTGGCGAGAGTAGACTCAAGAGTTGATTGACCCATCATTCGCTAACCCCGGGGTCTTGATCAACCCATCAGTTCCTAACGTCCTATTCCTATGTGGAGGACTACTATCATGGAGCGACACCGAATCGATCGATACGAGGGAATCATCAATTCATCATCAATTAGCTCCCCCTTTCTGTCCGTCTGATTCTCGATTTTTCCAGTGATAACTTGATTAGGGGGCGCCCGTCATGCATGGTTGTCGATGGAGCAATTTGCGACAGTGATGCACGCCTATGCGGCGACATCGGTCGTATAATGACTTCTTAATTTGACAACTATTCCGTGTTCAAGACGTACGCGTGGCGAGTAGACATTATTAAACTGTAAATTAAGTACGCACGCTTCATAATCACAGGCATTCCAATAAATAGCATTCCCTGGTTTGATACTGATCGACATACTCCATAATCCATATAGATCGTGTCTGATCGATGATGAGTTACGGTACATGGAGGCTTCAATCACACAGAGCGGCACTGAGTACAGATCACCAGCAAAGTAGATATTGTTCCGTGCAATGTTTACAGCAATATATTTCCCTGAATAGAAAACTGAGTAATCCAGGGGGGCAAAAGCAGAAGCTATTATTTATCAGTACAAAAGGAAAGGCAGCACGACATGAAGAGATGGTTTTGTGTACCGAGTGGATATAGATGAGATGCAAGAAGCTGATGATCTGACTAGCTCCTTCCATCGACAAGAAGATAGATATGCACCGATAAAGTGGAAATAATAAATGGAGTGACGCGCATGAGAGCCCAAAACTAAATCCAGAAGTCGTACAAAATAAATGAGAAGAAACGGAGAAGATGGAGGGAAGCAGAAGCAGAGAGGCGGAGACAAGGATCATCTCGTCATCCCGCTGTCGACGCGCGTGGCTGGGAGATTTCTTTTTTTGTTGTTTGCCCCCCGCACGAAACCGACGCCAAAACCACCTGCGTTACGTACGCGCGCGTTCCAATCGAAGAGCAGAGCCGCGAAAAACGGAACAGAACCGCGGTGGGTACGAGCACGAGAGAGACAGCGCGCGCGACACCGGCCGCGGGGTCTACGACGCTTTGGTCTGGCTGGCATATAGGGCGCGTCGCCGTCGGACGTTGGCGTCTCACCCCGGACGTACGCCGGGCGGAAAAAATCTGGCGTGTTTGGCGAGGTTTCTGTTGGGAAACCACGTAGCCTATAAAGGCTCACGATGGTCCCTTAGCCGAAATCCTGGACGACTACTATACAAGGAGGAGAGGGTCTCCTATTGTACAGGAAATCACAAAAACAATAAAGAACTATGTCGCTGTTCCTCTTAGAACCTATGTCTCTCTTTCTCTCTCTGTTCTCCACTTCAGATCTGTTCGGGAACCCCGGACTATTCGATAGCGAGGTTCCTTAATACGTTATCAGCACGAAGCTCTACCGGCGAACGGATTGAAAATGTGAGAATCGGCGATTGGATATAAACGCTTGTTGATTCTATGCATGCATCTAACATACGTATCTGGTACTATACATCACGTGGCAAGAAGCTACGATGACATAAAGCTACAGTACACGAAATTACTATTCATCCGTAAAAATCAACGCCGCCTCGCCTGCGCGCGCCACGCCATCGCAGCCGACGCAGTTGTCGCCCGCCGCCGATGGTCCTGCGCAAGCGCGCGCGCGCCCGTCGCGCTTGCGACCTCTTCGTCGGCTCGGCCGTCGGCCGCGCCAGCGCGCGCGTGGCGCGTCGTCGCCTCGGCCCTCGTGCGCGTAGCGCCGTCGCCCACGCCTTCGCGCCGCAAAGACGCCGACCGCCTCGGTCTCGGCGCTCGGGCTCGCGATCGCCGTGCCTCATCGCGCCGGCCGCCAAAGACGGCCGAGCTCGCCGCCGCGCGCGCCCTCCCGCGCCTCGCACGACCTCGCCGGAAGCTCCGCTGGCGCCGCCGTCTGCGCCCCGCCGCCGCGCCGACGCCGCCGCGACGTCGCGCGATGCGCCTCGGTTTCTTCGGCCCGCCGCGCGCGCCTCGGTTTTCTCGGCGCCACCACGCCGAAGCGGCGGCGCCGCGCTCCGCGACGCCGCCACGTCCGGCCGACGCCGCGTGCAGACCTCGGCCGCCTTCCCACACCGCGCCGCACAAAAGTAGCACGGCGGTGGCTAGGGGTGGGAACCCTAGCCGCGCGCGCGTGTGATGGGCCAGAAAAATGCCAGAAAAACGAAGGCCCAACTGGCCGCCCGGCTGGGAAAGAAAAGGGAAAGAAAAGAAAAGAAGAAGAAAAAGAAAAAAATTACAGAAAAATTAAGAAAAATTGCCAGAAAATCCAGAAAATTAAATGGCTCTGTTTTAATTTTTCTAGCTTTATTCTCTGCATTTATGATATTCTTTATGAATTGTGAATTCATTGCTTTATTTAGTATACTGGAAATGCATGGAATTTTATTTTCTGCTCTTTAAGTTTTTTTGCAACTATTTTCTATTAGATTACACGCAGTAATCTAATGTCGGAATTTTGAAATCATGCAGATGTCCGACATCGTGAATCGTGAGTTTGAAGAACTGGCCCCACACGGTCACAACTACCTCACTTGGGCATCGGATGTGAAGATCGTTATTGGGGGCAAGAAGCTCCGTGCTGCGATTGGTCTAGAGTCCTCGCATGACGCGAAACCTACCGCCGAGCAGAACGACCAAGCCTTGCACTTCTTCAGACACCTCCTCTCAGCCACTCTGAAGAATGAATACATGGCTGAGGAGAGTGCACTTGAGCTTTGGACTGCACTTCAGAAGCGGTTTGAGAAGCTCAAGTACACCATCTTGCCCCAAGCACAGTAAGATTGGGTCCGCCTGAGGTTTGCAGACTACAAAATAGTGATCGAGTACAATTCTACCTTGCATAGAATTTGTACCAATCTCTCCCTATGTAGCAAGAAGATCACTGACGAATAGAAGATTGAAAAGACTCTCTCCACCTTCCACCCAAATGCTATCCAGAGTGCACGCAGCTATCGTCAGGACGCATACAAGGAGTATAGCAAACTGATTGATGTCATGCAAGTTGCGGAATCACAAGATTATGTTCTACGCAAGAACTTCGTCTCACAGCCATCTGGAAGAGGCATTGGCACAAAAGTCAATGCCAACAGCTATATGGTGAAAAAGCCCACTCATAGAAAGAAGGGCAAGTAGGGTGGAAAAGAGAGGTTTCAGGTCAAGAGAAAGTCCAAAGCCCCAGTGAAGAAGTATGACAAGGAAAAGGCGCACGCCAAGCCGTATGGACAGCAGAACCAAACGTGCTTCAGGTGTGGCACTTGGGGACACTGGTCGAAGATATATCGGGAATCCAAGGAAGTGATCAACGCATATCAGGCTAAGAGGAAGGCAAAAGAAAATGCCCAAGCAGAGGCGCACTTCGCCAAGATTGGTGATAATGATACCATGGATGAAGATACCCCACTTGTCTCATCCTCACAGAATAGCCTGGACATCGATGCTGCAGCCAATCTTATGGCAAATGATGAGAAAACTTCTATCGATGACATAGAAGCAGAAATTAATGCATATTTTACAGATTCCGTTTAATGCATGAATCGCATTTTTATTTTTAGATTATGGTTGTTAGCAATTTCTCTTGAATAATGAATTGTAAGCTCTAGAAGAGCATACTTTTCTCATGAATAAATATGCAATTTATTATTTATTCCAGTATTCTTTAATTTACAATCAATGTTTGAATTATTTTGCCACCGTTTGATTGGGATTATTTTTCCTTTTTAGAAATCTTGTAGCGCCCAAATGGAAGAGATATGCGTTGTTGATAGTGGCACAGCAAATACCATCTTAAGAGAGTCCAAATATTTCCAGTCGATCACGAAGAACGCTGGAAAGATTACTACGATCGCAAGAAGCGATTCATATGTAACAGGCTCAGGAAGAGCCACTATTATATTGCCTATGGGTACAACTTTGGTAATTGAAGTTCTTTTGTACCCTGAATCAACGCGCACTCTCTTAAGTTTCAAAGACATCCGCGCCAATGGTTTTCACGTAGAAACCAATGAAGAAAATGGCAAAGAATACTTTTGCATTGTGAAGCACACGGTATGTGGAAAAATGGTATTAGAAAAATGTCCTTCATATGAATCTGGGTTGTACTACACGAATATTCATGCACCCGAAGTGTATACTTCCTTGAAGACTGTCTTTAGAAGCTCTGAGTTATTTTCTTTATCGCATTGTAGATTAGGTCATTCTGGTCTTAGAATGATGAGAAATATAGTGAATAACTCACAATGTCATGACATTAATGTTAAAAAATTCCTGAATCATGAAGATTTTGTGTTCCCTGCATGTGCCACCGGAAAATTAATAACTAGATCCTCTGTCATGAAAGTGCAAAGTGAAATTTCTGCATTCCTGGAACACAAACAGGGGGATATTTGCGACCTGATTCAGCCCTTGTCAGGGCCGTTTCGGTACTTTATGGTGCTCATCGATGTTTCTTCGAAATGGTCGCATGTATGCTTATTGTCAACAAGAAACCATGCTTTTGCAAAGCTGATCTCGCAGATCATAAGAATTAAGAATGTTTTCCCTGATCATCGCGTGAAGTCCATTAGAATGGACAATGCTGGCGAATGTACTTCAAAGGCATTTGATAATTATTGCACTGCAACAGGGATAGCAGTTGAGCACTCTGTACCGCTTGTTCATACGCAGAATGGACTAGCTGAAGCACTAATAAAGAGGATTAAATTCATTGCCAGACCGCTTTTGCAGAGTTGTAACTTGCCCAACACTTGTTAGGGACACGCAGATCCCGCACGCGCAATGACCCTCATCAATTTCAGACCTTCGGCCTACAACATCCATTCCCCTATGCAACTGGTGCACGGGGTCATCCCGAAAATCTCCTATCTAAGAAAATTTGGTTGTATGGTATATGTTCCTATACCACCCCCACAGCGGACTGCAATGGGCCCTCTCCGCAAATCTAGGATATACGTTGTTTATGAGAGTGCATCCATAATCAGGTATTTGGAACCCATGACTAGAGACTTGCATACAGCCCGATTCGTTGATTGCATCTTTGACGAGGATCGTTTCACATCATTAGGGGGAGGAAATCAACATTTGGATGAAAAATACTGGGAAATCATATGGCATTCCACTGGAATCCCCGCGCATGACCCCCGCACTAATGAAGCAAATCAAGAAGTCTAGAAGATAATTGATTTGCAGAATTTAGCAAATGAACTGCCTGATCATTTTTGTGATCTGAAGGGCGTGGTTAAGTCGCATGTACCCGCAAGAAATGCACCGAGAGGGTGGAAATACCAAAGAAAATGAAGGTATCCTCATCCTGCTCGAGGCCTCAAAGAAAAGAACAGAAATCTGCTCATCAAATCCAAAGTACCAAGACGCCCGAGAAAATCGGCGAGAGGACTTACCACAACCAGCCACGAAAATACCCCAAGGAAAGAAGGGGAGCCAGTTGAGACCTGGCACTGGAAAGAAGCCGACGAAAAAGGCAATTCCAGACTTGAATCTTCCACTACAGGAAGCCGCCGGAAATAATATGTGCGCACACATAGGTGATAAAAAGCTAAAGGAACTTCTCCTGCCATCGGAAATAGCAGCGAAGAGCAAGTAGAAGTGCATAAAGCACCCCATGATGAAATGGCCATAAACTTTGTGATAACAGGAGAATCCCTGAATAGAGCAACAGCCAATGTCGATGAATACTTTGCAAAGAAGATTGCCTCGATCATTGATCATGATCCCGAGCCTGCATCTCTCGCAGAGTGCAAGAAAAGGCTAGATTGGGAAGAATGGAAGAAGGCAATCACTGCAGAGTTAGTCTCTCTGAACAAGAGAGAAGTGTTTGGGCCCGTATGCTGCACACCTCCCCCATATAAACCCTGTAGGTCACTAATGGGTCTTTGCTCGGAAGAGGAATGAAAACAACGAAGTTGTAAGGTACAAGGCAAAGCTTGTAGCTTAAGGTTTCACCCAACGTCCTGGGGTTGATTATGAAGAAAATTATTCTCCGGTCATGAGAGGAATTACCTTTAGATATTTGATCTCAATGGCAGTCAACTTGAAGTTGAAAATGAAGCTAATGGATGTTGTTACAGCATATTTGTATGGGAACTTGGATTCGGAGATATACATGAAAGTACCAGAAGGTATTCCTATCCCGAACCAAGACAGAGGAAATAGAAACCTGTACAGTGTGAAATTGGAGAAATCACTGTATGAGCTAAAACAGTCAGGAAGAATGTGGTACAATCGCTTGAGCGACTTTCTCTGCAAGAAAGGCTATACGAACAGCGAAGATTGTCCATGCGTATTTATATAGCGATCCCCGAATGGATTCTGTATAATTTTCGTCCATGTGGATGACTTGAACATCATTGGGACGGATGAAGAGATTGAAGAAGCATGCTCATACTTGAAGTCTGAGTTTGAAATGAAGGATTTGGGTAAAACCAAGTTTTGTTTAGGTTTGCAGCTTGAGCATGTCCAAAGAGGAACCTTGGTACACCAATCATCCTACACGCAGAAAGTGTTGGAAAGATTTGGCTTTGAAAAGGCAATCCTGCAAAGACTCCAATGGTCGAAAGGTCACTCCAAGCAAACCTAGATCCATACAGACCTAGAGAAGAGGGGGAGGAAGTCCTGGGAGCAGAATTCCCATATCTGAGTGCAGTTGGAGCGCTCATGTACCTTGCGAATAGCACCAGGCCGGACATTGCGTTCGCTGTGAATTTGCTAGCCCGGTACAGCGCAGAACCCACCAAAAGGAATTGGAAAGGGATCAAGGACATCTTTCGTTACCTCCAAGGAAGCAAAGATATCGGTTTGTTCTTTAGAAGAAACAATGAACTGAATTTGGTTGGCTACGCCGATGCTTGGTACTTATCAGACCCGCATACTGGTAAGTCCCAAACTGGGTATGTTTTCCTATGTAGAGGAACAGCAGTTTCCTGGAAGTCGTCTAAGCAGACTCTTGTCTCGACGTCGACAAACCACTCGGAAATCATTGCTTTGTATGAAGCCTCTCGTGAATGTGCATGGCTCCAAAGAATGGTTCACCATATCCAGAAGTCATGTGGTTTGAACATTGAGCAAACTCCCACAATCATCTATGAAGATAATGCAGCTTGTGTTGTTCAAGCACAGATGGGTTATGTGAAGAGCAATCTCACGAAGCATATCAACCCCAAGTTCTTCTATACTCACGAATTGCATAAGATGAACGAGATCAAGATATTGCATACTAAGTCATGTGAAAATCTTGCAGATTTGTTCACTAAATCACTCCCAGCATCTACCTTTGAAAGGTGCGTTAAAGGAATTGGAATGATGAGACTTAGAGAAGTGCAGATTTCAGGGGGAGATATTTCACATACTCCCACATAAATCTTGAACATGAGGTTTGAGTACTCAACATAAATCTCGAAGATTAGCAATTGAAGTTTGGGTGAATTGTACTCTTTTTCCTTAGCAAGTTTTTCATGAAGTTTTCTTGCATAAGGTTTTAATTAGGCAATTCGTGCAACACAGTAAGCGTATGCTATGTACTCTTTCTCCAAGTGTTTTTTTCACTGGGTTTTTCTGGAGTTTTAATGAGGCATAAGCATCTCACGGCAAAAAGTCCAAGGGAGAGTATTGGGAAACCACGTGGTCCATGAAGGCCTATGATGGTCCCTTAGCCGAAACCTAGACGATTACTATATAAGGAGGAGGGGGTCCCCCATTGTACAGGGAATCACAAAAGCAATAAAGAATTCTGTCGTTGTTCCTTTCAGAACCCGTGTCTCTCTTTCTCTCTCTGTTCTCCACTTCAGATCTGTTCGAGAATCTCGGACTATTCGATAGCGAGATTCCTTAACAGTTTCGAGCTGCGATTGTGTGTAGCGATCGAGCGGCCGCTGTAGCGGTGGGACGTCGCGCTGGATGTTGGAAGGGGCTCTTCTGAGGCCCGAGAAACCGCCGGTGAGAGTGTGATGGTTCTTGGGGTGTATTGACTGTTTCCAGCTTTCCGGGACGCGATCACTGTCCTGCAAAGGAGTGCTGTGTCGGGCCACAAATGGGTTCGATGGAGCAGTTGTATCCACTATCCACCACACTTATCGATACCGTATCGAGAACTGTACTGATTTGGTTCTTATAATAGCACAGCTTAGTCTACGGGAATCGATCACGGTTGAACAAGTGTTAATACCGACGTACAAGTGCAGATTTGGATGAGAACTTATACTGGCCTCTTTCGGGAAAAATAGGGGGAGAATTTCTACTAGCACTACTGTCGAAAAGAGATAAACACGAAACTTTAAAGTTCCTCCGAAAATCCTCGGTTGTGCATAAAGTTCATACGGAATGTCCTCGATCTACACCGATCATTTTAGTAGATTCCTTAGTACCATGATCGGTAGAACGGAGGATTGTTGATGAAAAACGATTGAACATTAGCCTTCTGATAGGCCGTTGTCTGCACGAATAAGCAATAAACTAGCCACGGCACATAATCTTGGGCCCCCTGTTCATTCATACATACACTAAATATCTGCGAGTTATGTGCGTCCAGGTCGCAACAAAGAAAGTAACATCATTGATCACCCGTTAAGGGCTTCTTTGGACTTAGAGATCTTTCGATGAATTTTGTCGGATAGGATCGAATAAGGATGTTTTCTATAAGGATGTATAAATTGCAAGAATAGGTCTGATGAGGATATTATAATTTGTTAATAATCTATAATTGCTTATCCTATAATCTAACCGGTTGGATCCATATATGTCATATTATAACTATATTCTTTTATTTTATAAGCACATGACTAAATAAGCAATATCAGTTGAGGGATCCGTGACCCTATTAGGACCCACTTTTCAACTGGTTTACGGGTCTACCATGGACCTGCATATGCATAACTACTTTACATGTGTCTCTGATAAGAGCAAGTACAATAGCAAAGTCAACTACTCGCTAATAGTAAGCTAAAAGCCAGTTTGTACAATAACTGTCTCTAAAGATTATCTCTAGATATTGTGCAATAACTATCTTTTCTCTCTTGTACATAAATGATCTACCTATGGTCCCGTGCAAAGCTGCCTACTCCCTCTGTCCTGAAAAGTAAGGGACAGAAGAAATTTTAGGACAGATTAGGGCATGTACAATAAGGCCATGTCAGCTGGCTCTTAACCTGTACACATTAGCTTTGGTCTATGTGGAGGAGTGAGAAAAGAGGAAAGAGAAGAGAGCTGTCCCTTATTTAGTAGCCAGCTTTGCACGGGAGTATAGGTAGATTATTTATGTACAAAGAGAGAAAAGATAATTATTACACAACATCTAGAGACAACATTTAGAGACAGTTATTGTACAAGCTGGTTTTTAGCTTACTATTAGCCGGTAGTTGGTTTTGCTATTGTACTTGCCCTTATTGTATAACATCTAAAAACAACCTTTAGAGACAGTTATTGTATAAACTGGCTTTTAGCTTACTATTAGCCAGTAGTTGACTTTGCTATTGTACTTGCCCTTATGATCTCTATCAAAAGACTCTAATACCCTTATTTAATAATGTGTCTATTAATTGGCAACATGCATGCATTAATTAATCACGATTATAGGGAATGACCTGCCGCGTTTTTGTTTTGGAATATATGTGGTCGCATGTATCTGCGTACATCTGCATGCATGGGCACAATTTGAGGACATAATTTAAAGGGGAAAGCTCCCAATCCCTAATATTGGAGGACACAATTTGAACGCTTCTCTCCCTTACTTTCAATGATGGAGGGAGTACTAAATAAGAGACAGCTCTCTTCTCTCTCCTCTTTTCTCACTCCTCCACATAGGTCAAAGCTGATGTGTACAGGTTAAGAGCCAGTTTACGTGACCTTATTGTACATGCCCTAAATAACGACCGAGCGCATCTATGTCTCTAACACCAACTACCTAGAGGCCGCTTTTTCCACGTCGCTAAGAGATGAACTACAGGCAAGAACCGCTACCACGTGTGCCGCCCTTTGAAGCAAGAAGACGCCTCATCCGACATCACCAACTTCCACCTCTTCGGTAGTATATAAGGACCAGTTGGATAGTAGGATAGGGCAGATACAATTGTAACCACATCACGCTCATTGTTTCCTGTGATCAAGGAGCAACCCTGTAATCTATTCTTATTAATAAAGACATCTCTTTTTAATTGCTTGTCCTCGAGTTCTAATGTTTCCCTCATCATTCCACAAAATTGTCATCTAGATCGTCAACAGTTAGCGTGCTAGGTGGGGGAGCACCAAGTTCTCAATCATGGAGAATCATGCACCAATAGTGGACCTCTGGGATGAGGAGAACTCCTTAGACCTCGCGGATCACGCGCACATCGACATGGACTCCTGCATGGGCATGATCCAACTGTATGATTCCTTCCTAGAGCCCATTGAACACTGCAATGGTGGCTCGCCCGTCGTTGAGGGCGATGGCATCAACACCATGGAAGAGGACTTAACGTCCGATGCAACCAAGCAGGCTGGGGGGAACTTAGATCCCCCAACATTGAGCGCCTAAACAGCGCAAAGGAACACCAACCGTTAGAGGGCTCCAAGCAACATGGGAGAACGGTTGCAGCCCTCGAGACTGGAAGTTCCGCTGCCGGTGATGCAGCCCATGTGCATTCCACCGATGTTCCAATGCATTCTAGCACTGGATCGTCACATGGTGATGGCGATCATGAAGATGCCCTCACCGAGCCAACCGGGGAGAGTTGTACTTACACTCCTCCCTACGATGGATCGGTATTCACCTTGACGAGGACTTCACTTCCTTGGATACACACAAGAGTATTCCTCTACAAGATGCTAGGCAATAACCTATGACAAGAGCACGTGAATGACAATTGAATTATCAGGTGAGCTCATTTCTAGGAGATCATAATTTTCTTATTGAGGATGGATTGCTACCTAAGTCATGCAATGTTATTCTACTCATAAACCATGGTGAGGGGAGCAGCACTATTACCACAACAAATCCAGGCTGACCCTGCTTCAATTCTAGTCCAGTTTGGAATCAGCCTGACAGCCCTGAATTAAAATGATCATAACTTTCACATACGGAGTCTGTTGGAGGTGTGCGAGTAATTGATTGAAAACTTATGATGAGAACTTTCCAACGGATCTGGCCTCACCTTCAAATTTGTTGTCTAAGCATCACAATCATCAAAGAGAAGTAATGCACCGCTCTTACCAATTGGGCTTCGACCCATGTAATAGGAAGGCCAAGGAGGGACGCCCCGGAGAAGTCCGTGTCCACCTCCTGGTATCAACCCTTTTAGATGCTTATTTAAGTTAGCGGAGCTCCCTCATAAGACTCGGATTTTGTTTAGTCGTAGTTTTCCTTGGTGAAACTATTTGGTATTCTTTTGTTTGACTAGATCAACAACAATACCGTGTTTCGGAACCCCACATCAATACTTCAATTATATTTGTAATTTCAGATTGCTTTTGCTTTGTTCTTTCTTGTTCTTCGATTGCTTGCAGGAATTGATCTTCGTGATCAGGTCAATTGGGTTTTGGCACGATTGATAACAACTTGGAGTTTGGTTCAGCGATTGCTTGGCATCGATCGTGTTTCGGTTGGTAACCTGGATCGTGAGAGTCATCTCCACTAATCAAGAGTTATCCATCTCACCGAAAGATCGGACCTCCATAAGCCTCATCACACCTACACAACAGCAACCAGAGATCCTAATTATATGATGTTCTCCTTCTTGGTGGGAACTCATTTATGCAGTGGGCCTATGACTATTAGCCTTGATCCAAGCTCGGACAGTGGTTCCTCGTGGGATGATCATGAGGTCAAACAATCAAAGATCTCAGGGCCTGTTTGTTTTAGCTTTTGATTCTGGATTCTGATCCCAAAAGCAGAATCAGAAACAAACAGTCTGATTCTAGAATCTGATTCTGACAATCCACCCTACTCATATACACTAGAATCCACAATCTACTTCATATGTGCTTTTGGATTCTAGCTTTTGGAGAATCAGCTTCTCAAAAATCACAATCCAAAATCAGATTTTAGAGAATCAAAAGCTGAAACAAACAGGCCCTCAATGCCACTCCCAATCTATCTTCTTCAGGCGAACGTTGGTCACCCCATCCACCTGCTCCTACAAGCATTGCAAAGGCCGCTGTCGGCAATGGAGGCAACGACTCCTGTCAGCATCGCAAAGGTACTCCAAGTGCTCACGATTCAGAGGAAGTAAGTGTGGGTGACCAAGGAGGAGATGAAGAAAGGGATGATGATGATTGGATAAATCCTAGACGAAGGTTAGTCGTTTGTGCTCTAACCCCAGAGTTGTTACCCATGCCGAGAATACAACATCAACGTCAACTACCGATCGTGTCCATTACCAGTCGTAAATACTCAAAACCTTCAGGTGATTAATGATATCATTGAGAATCCTGATTCAGAGTTAGGTAGAGTCCCGGGTTATGATGCCTTTGCAACGCAAATTACGCAAGTTCTTAACTCTACCATCGAGCGGTCTGAAAAGTTTCAAGTCGATCGAGAAATTAGTCATACCATAACATATTCTCAACAAGATCTTCAGCAACCTCTATGTGGGAGGGGCAAGGAAATCATACTAGCCAACGAACCGATCGAGGATCTAATCGATAACCATACGTTAGAGACAGCAGGACCCAACATCCCCTCCTTCTCAAAACCAATCACCAAGGCATGATCATCGACTGAAACATGTTTCTCCCAAAGATCTTAGCGGACGATTTGATGATGAAGCTGAACAAGATTACAAAATAAGCATTCGTGAACGATTAGGACCAAACAACCCCACTTCAGAAAACCGTTGCAATCAATCACCGAACTGTTTCAATCCTGCATACACACAAAGGAGGCGATATACATTAATAATCGGTTATCGTGCTCTCTCCCCAGGTCTCCAAGATGTTCGTTGGTTGAATAAATTCTGACCAGCAAATCTTGAATAATTTGACGGAACTCAGAATCCCTTTAGAGTTTTTGTAGATATACACAATAGCTATTCGGGAAGGAGGAAACGGCAAGGGTATTTTCTATTTTACCCTCATTAATCTTCCCTCTCTCTTCAACATTAATGAGTAAACACCCAAACAACTATTCTCTCTCTTATTCCTGAGATATTAAAAATATGAATGCTATGGTCATTTCCCTTTAATATTCTATTGGTTTCATGCGCTCCTTAATTCCTATACCTAACCAAAATACGCATAATAAAATAAGGAATAAATATATTTCACACCCCCTAAACTTTTAAAAAAGTCCATCTAACACCCTTAACTACGAAACATGACATTTAACACCCAAACTTACAAAACCGGATCAATTCACACCCTAAGATGGTTTTGATAATGTGGATCCCACTTGAGGTGATTTTCACCATATTGGCAGGTACATCATCGAGTTTTGATAATAAGGATCCAATTTAGGGGTATTGACATCCACCTCATCGACCTCTTTCTCACTCATTTTCTTTTTATACATTCTCTTTCTTTTTCTCATTATCATTCCTTCTCTCATTTGGATCCACATCAGTAAAGATTAATGACATAGCTACCAATATAGCAAAAACCACCCTAAGTTGGATCCCCATAAACAAAATTGCTCTTTAAAACCACTTTAGAGTGTAAATTGATCCGGTTTTGTAAGTTTAGAGTGCTAAATACCCGTTTTATAGTTAAGAGTGTTAAATGGACTTTTTGGATAGTTAAGGGTTGTAAAATGGAATTATTCCTAAAAAGAAATGGAGGGAGTACCTTATATTTTGAAATGAATGCAATATGTTTTTATCTCATTCTAAGCTACATTTTTTTTCTGTAGGCCCAATGACTACTCACAACTTGTGTAGGATCGGTGGGTGGCAAATAGAAGAGGGTGAACAAGAGCCTCTAATTTTCCTCCCAAAGTATTCGAGGTTCTTTCACTCCAATAGCTATGAAGATCAGGGCCTTGAAGTGCACAACAGAAACCGATACAAAAACTCAAAACCATAAGCCAAAACGGGCTACAGAAAAACTTGAGTCAGATTATCCTACTGACTCAGATAATCCGCTTGATTCATATTATCCTACTAACTTAGATGACACTACTAGAAAAATAATTATTAACGACAATAAATGTGGTTGTTAAAAGTCTAGATGTGGTCATTAAAAGTCATTAACGACCACCAAATTGTGGTTGTTAGTCATTGTTAAAAGCCCCGTAGTTAATAGTATTAACGACAACATATAATTTCCCATCGTCAATTTTTTAACGACGGCATAGTATGTCATTGTTAATTATGTACTATCAACGACCACATTTCTAGTATTAACGACCACTTTTTTATCATTGCTAACATGGTGGTGGTGACCACTGTTAGAGCATTAGTGATATTTTTTATAATTAACAACCACCCTTCTTTGAAATTTGTGATCACATTTTTTGTGTAGAAGAATAGAAGACCAGACAAATATTTGATACAGTGCAAGTTTAATTCAAGTTTCATATTTTATTTCCAACACAGGAGATGAAAAGATAAATACATGAACAATATTTTGCCTAGAATTAAGAAATAGATCGCTAACTCGTACATATATATGTAGATCTCAGTCCCACTAAACTCTGCAGTTGCCTCATCCATGAAAATTAAAATTACTAAGATCCATCCTAGTACAACTAGCTCTTGCGGATTTAAATAGACGTGAGCATTTGTACCACCCATCTCTTCAAGTCTTGTCTTGAACCCTGCAAAATAGAACAATTTTGTGAAAATTTATTAACAGCAACATATATTAAGTGAAAATTTTAATTACAAGAATCATACTTATTGGTAAAAATAAGGAACAATTTCAGTTGAGAGAATTCTTTGGCTACATTGTAGAAAGCATATAAGCCTTCACAAAGTAAAAAAAAAAAGATAATATGAAACAATGAGATGTTCATTACCCTCGACCTAATGCACAAAGTGGAATACATCATGAACAGAAAAACCACCATGGCAGATAATGTTCAGTCAATGAACCATATGTGTAGTAAAATGCTAAAATTTCAAAAATATAAACAAAAGATAAAGGGAAAAATTAGCACAAACCTTCTGTGAGATTCTGATGGAGGAGGTTCATGCCCAGTCACCACACCACTGTCCACGCCATCGATGTTCATCTAGTGCTGCGCCTGCGCTACCTCCGAGGCCAACAATGTGCAGCCGCCGACAACAATGCACTATTGTGCCATCTTTAACTCTGAGGACGATCGCCCGTTCCACCACCGAGTCTAAAGCCACAGTGCTGTCTTGGAGGACTTCTGTTTTGTCGTTGGCCATCCACCCTCTGCCATCTTTGAGGACACAAGCTCTTGCCACACGTCAGTGTTGCCTCCGTCACAACACCCCCTAAGCCCTCCATCGTGTCACTACCTTGACCAGCCCATCCACCGCCTCCGCATCCCCCGGCCCTCTTCTCACCTCAGATCGCCCCTCGAGAATAAAGATGAGATCAGGATCAAGGTGCAGATAGTGGGAACTGGAATCTCGCTATATATCTTGGTTGTTGGTAGTGCTAGCTAGTTATTAGGGATGTTTGGCCTTTGATTACAGATTGGTTGTTTATCCTTTTATTAAGCCAACAATTCAGCGTACTACTAATTAGCCAAATCTTTTAATCAACAACGACCACCCACCAAGGTGATTTAACGACGGGCAATACTTTGTTCATGTGGGGTGAGATCGCAGCCACAACTTGCATGTAGAATTGGTCCACACTACTTTAAACGTCCACTTATTTGCCACGGTCGTTAACAGTTGGTTGTTAATACTTGAAATTTTAGTAGTGTGATCCGGGTCAACATAACAAAAAATAGCAGCACAACTCAAAACCAAAACAAGTACAACTTTCAAACCAAGGCTTCAAATGACTTGAAATTTAAAACAAAATGTCCCTAGAACCTCAAGAACCTATTCTAATCAACAATCTCAAAGATCATTGACAAAGTTAAAACCAGGCAAAGCTGTAAAACCAAGATCTTGAGTTGCTCGTGAGAGGATTCAAGCCAACATGGCCAAGAATGTTTTCCCATAGTTCTCTTAATCTCATAAAGAACCAAGTAAAAATCCCTTGAAGCACAAGAACGAATATTACACCCTATTTAGCCAAAAACCCGGTCAAACTCCAATAACTTGCTAAGAGGATGCTTAGATGGATGGGATATAACCTCCTCAAGGTTTCTCTACCTCTTACATGTCCTTGGCAATCGGCAAGATGAAAGTTCAAGCTCCATTAGTTTGGTTTTGGTGTTAATGACAAATCTAATATTGAGACTAACTCTTTTGATAATCATAATATTGATTAGTCTCAATTGTTAATTAATGACAAATCTTTTTATGAGACTAACTCTTTTGTTGAGCTTAACTCTTATTAGTCTCTTTTGGATGAAATGATGAAATTATCAAAGGTATGCATTCAATAACACATAGTATATATATTGTTGCATTTTTTATGTCAAATATGTTATGATTTTATTGATAAATCTAAATGTAAGACTAACTGTTTATTGAGTATATATTTGAATAGTCTCATGAAAAAGAAAAATGGAAATCCAAAAGGTATGTACCCAATGCAACTTTATTATTTCTAGATATATTCTTTGGATTCAAGATAAAGGGTAAACTCCACCATTGTTTTAATCTTAAGATGTGCATTTTGTTTCCGACTCCATATATACATGAATACACACATTTAGGGGGAGTTCACACTTTACCTTGATGTTTCAATAGTATTGATCTAATTCATTTTTCTATATCAAGGGTCATTACTTTGAAACAAACTCTTGAGTATATATATATATAACTTGTGTAGTTGTAGTATACTCATATTAATATAGAACAAACTCCAAAGCAATCTCAAAAATTGAATATGTGCATATTAATTCAAGTTCAATTATTTGTATTCACACATTTAATGGAGTTTATTCTATAATTAATAGTCTTAAGAGTATTGATCCTTTTCCACCACTCCATACAAATTGGATCATTACTTTTAGATTCCATCGAATTGAGTATATGAAACTTGTGTAGTTAATATATACTCATGACAATTTAATTCAATTTAAATTGCGTTCAGTTGCCATTCAATCAACAAAGAATTAATCATGTACTGATGATTCACTTCGTTAATCTTAGGGCAATTGAAAGTTCTTGAGTACATGAAGCATTAGTTGCATTAGTATACTCAATACACAATTAATCTTGCAATCAATTGTCTTTGGATTATGCTCAATCGATCTCGGGGGCATCCATTATGTGTTAATGGAGTGCAAGTGATGATTGAGACAACCGTGTTTGTTGGACTAACAATCTTCCATGAATTATGAAGTAGGTTGAGTCCGAAAAAATGAAGAATCGGGAATAAGAAGTCATCATGTGTTGATGAGCTTCAAGAGGTTATCTCAAAGTGAAGAAGAAGAGAGGAAGTTCATCATGTATTGATGAACAAGAAGAGAGGACCCGGCTTGGAGAGAAGATGATGGGAATCATAAAAGCTCCAAGTGGGATTGCTAGAGGCAAAGGTATAACTAGCTAGGGCTAAGGATGTGTTCCTAGTCTTTTACCGGTCTCGGTGTTTGGATGGGAGACTGGGTTGCTAGTTAGGTGCCGTACTATTAAGAGGGGTTGATTCATTTAGCTTGAGCTTTATCATGTGTTGATGAACTCAATCCAATTCACTCTAGTTTGCTCTCTTATTTGGTTCTTGCATGAGCTAATATTTGCATGTGTTGCAAATAAGGAAGCTCATGCTTGCTTCTTATTGAATCTTGATTTCGTTTTTGTATAGAGCTATGGATTTGCATGTGTTGCAAAAGGGAGATAGTTTATGCAAGTTGGTTTAAGTGGTTATTTGTATGGAGCTAGATATTTGCATGTGCTGCAAATAGAGAGCTCATGCATCGGAGTCTTAGCTTGTGACTTGATCATGTGTTGATCATCACAAAGGCTAAGATAGGTTTATACTTTGTGTTTGCAAAATGAGTTTTCGAAAAATATGGTTTAATTGAATATTATCTTTGAGCATATGAATAGGGTTTGCAAATTGGTTTGATCATGTGTTGATCATCACATGGCTCAAATATATGATCTTGATTGCTCTTGTTTGCAAGATTTATATTTGAATATGTGTTTTGCAAAATATTGGTGTTCATGCATTTGATTTTGGAGCATGTGATTAGAATTTACAAATGTGTTTTGCAAAATTATTTTGATAATGAGTTGATCATCACATGGCTCAATATTTGATCTTATTGACTCTCTCTAGATTGTAGTCACGCTCTTGATCAAGTGTATGTGAGGGATTTCGAGAAATCAGATTTTAGACTTTAATGACTACATTAGAGTCTTAGTTTTTATGATATTTAAAAATATCTATGGTTTATTAAATACTAAAAATGGGTGGAGATTGTAGCCCTCTTGATAAGTTTCGCATAGAGCCAAAGATCACCTAAATCGGAGTTCGGAGTAAAAAGTTATGAGCGTTTTAGTGGCTGTAGCAGTGGTATGACCGGGCCTAGTTCGGTATGACCGGCCCCAAGTCCGGTATGACCGGGGTCACATCGGTGTGTTTTTTTCTAGAGAAGAGGTATTTTAGCCCGAAAAATTGAAAATAGGCCCGATATGACTGGACCCATTCTGGTATGACCGGATTTTCTGAGTAACGACTAGTTTTTTCTAGCCATTGGACCAGAGGCGGGTCATACCGTCCCTAGGGTGGTACGGCTGGGTTTCGTGGGTGTTCATGCCTATTTTACCCCCTAACGGCTAGTTTTTCTTGTTGAGACTATAAAAGGAGCCTTGGGGGCTAGCTTTTGGGCTTGCTATAGTTTTAGAGAGTTTATTGCTCTTTGTGGTTGAGTTGAACATGTGTTGCACTCTTCAATTTGGTTTTTGAGCTAAGAGTGAGCTCTAATTGCATGTGTTGCAATTAGGAGGGGTTTGAGAGCCTCTTGTGCATGTGTTGCACTTGAGGGGAGCCTTATGCATGTGTTGCACTAGGTAATCACCATTGTACATGTGTTGTACTTGATGGAGTTCAAGCTAGAGGGCTTGACTTGTTACTCTTGGTGTTTTTCGGCACCTAGACGGCGTGTGGAGGCGTCGTGCGCGATGACCTTCTCAAGGAGATTGTGAGAAGGCCCAGCAAAGTTGTGAAGGTCGGAGCTCACCTACCTGGAGGGAGAAAGAGCTACCACTAGTGGATTCGAGGCGGGTGCTCAATTCGTGAAGCCGGTCCAAAGTGTTTTGGGCTTGCCTCAGCGTGGATTAGGAAAGACCGGCAAGTTTTCGAACACCACGGTAAAATATCGGTGTGTCTTTTGTGATTTGCATTCTATTCTTTATTTATACTCAAGTAATTTATATTCATAGAATTGATGGTTTGATTGCTTGTATTTAGGATTACAAATTATTGTTAGAGACATAAATAGTTAGTGCACTTAGTGAGCCTAATTGACTTAGGCTTTAATTGTCAAAACCTTAGTTTATCGCTTCCGCATCTATTATCATTTAGGTTTTGATATAAGGGTGCTTCGGCAAGATTTTAATTAATCGTAGAAGAAATTTTTAAAACCGCCTATTCACCCCCCTCTAGTCGGCATCCTCGATCTTGCACAAGACAAAGAGTAAGAAGAAACAAAGAGAATCCAAGAAAAATGACCAAAGAACAGGTCACACTTGAGTGGAAACACAAAAGTGGAGACTTGAATGAAAATTGATCTCTATTTCCACTAAGAGATGAAAGATTACATCCACTCTAACCTTGGAGGATAGAGCTCACTCAAGAGCAGACACAACTCATGATTTCACATGTTCTAAGCACACTCACACATCCTACTCATGAGCACTACACTCTTTTAAAGGTTTCCAATGGCTTAACCCTTAAGTCACATCTACCTCTCCTTTTATAGTGGTGGTCAAGCCAACCATTTCACCTCAAAATCCTAGATCTTGACCAAACATGTGGATACTATCCACTTACACATGGGCTAACCCGGTAACCCAATAACACACTGAGTTTTACACTTAACACACACTTGAGCATGTTTTTCAAAACATTCTTCACCATGATGCTCCAATAACCCGATCCACACTCGTGTTCTCCTTTTGCTTGACCTAAACTATTTAGGCCAACACCGCGGTTTTCCATACTACCACTTTTTTGATATTGGGCAAATGTTCAAATTGCCCCTCTATCGACCTTTTTCCATTTCTTCTCCTAAGCATCACCAAAACCAATCCAAATCATCAAAGCATCTCCACATGCTTTGACATGTGGCCCGTGGTGCCCAATGACTTGTTGTCAAGTCCACACATCCGATATCCCCCGGACATCTCGAGCATAAGTTCCATAAACTTGACTCGCATTAGTCAAAACTATGTATCATGCAACACACATCGACCCTAACCACCTAGGATCAAACCATAATGCCATCTCATGGCTCACAATGCACCATACCGCTTTCATAGCATTATCTCATCACAAACAAATTTCCATCACTCTAAAAACATCACCAATAGACTCACCTCGAAATCCTCTACAAAAGATGTTAAGGCCCTATAGCCACCGGATCGACGAAACACTCCGAAATGGCTCAAAGCACCAAAACATGCTTACTAGAAAATTAATCCAACCTATGATCCGAGTGATTGAGATGATTTTGCCTAGAACACTCTCCGGATCATTGATCTGACTGACCTGAATCATCTGCCCCAAAACAAAACAACCTCGAATCTTTTCACTCTTCCAAAAACAAACTACAAATGTTAAGTCCAATCAAACCAAAGTGTCAATTACTCATCTCCACACATAGGAGGATCTCCAAATGGCCTCACAGATTGACATGATTACTTCTGGTGTCCCCAAAACCCTTCCTTTCTTTCCAATTAGGCTTTGTTTGGAACTTGGAACTGTAATCAATCGAGTTGAAGGCTCAGTTGTGATGCAAGAAAATTTTAGTAGAAAATAGTGAAGTCCTTATGAAAACCATCTGTTCCGGACATAGGTTTCACTATTGAAACATTACAGATACATTCACAAGGAACAATTAGAGTAATAGGATTAGCGTCTTAAAACAAAAACTAGCAGACACTTAGCTTTCCTCTGTTTTCTTCGATATTTCTGTCTTCATATAATCATATGTATTCTTTTTCCAGAGAAATAGAACGAGTTGGCTTGCCTGGCAGATTATAAAATGACCACGTCATTTTCCTCAAGTAAGACTAATCCACTGAGCTAGCCACGCATTAGACGTTGAGAATCAATTTGGTACCTAACCATGTTCACAAAAGCTGCAATTTCTTTTTCAAATGTCATCTGTCTGAATCACCCTGCAAATTGCAATCGAGCTGATAAATATCTTCTTTCTTTATGCTGTAGGCATCGATATCGCATCACTAAACCAAATGCAGATAGACATCAAACTTCTAGCCCGGCATAAACAAGTCGTTCCTCGGTTCAAAAACTAAAAACAACAAGAACAAACTAAGACTAAATATAAATTGACTCGTTATCAACAACAAGAACCACTAAGGCAAGGATAAGTATGGCAAGGAACCAAACATGGCCTGATTTACAATTTCATTACTATATTCTACAGAATTAAGAATGTTTTTAGTAGCACCTCATGGTAGACTTCCAACTTGACCAAGCCCAAGCAGGATACTTATCAAGAAATACACCGTGCCAAACTGGTCTATGCTGAAGGGCTAAATTTGCAATGGAAGTAATGATGCAGCTATGGAAAAATAATATACACCTAATTAGTTAACCTTCTCAGTGCTCTTACCTGAAGCAAGCAATGAGACTTAAATAAGAAAAGAATCAATTAACAAAGGCAACCTTTCTAAAATGGAGTGACTCCAAAGGTGCTGCAATAATAATTGACTAAAATATGAACTGCAATCTCTCATGTTCTTTCCTTTACATGCTGGTACATGCAGATTGACGATAGTATACAACTCAATATGGCTAGTACTATCAACTCGATAATTGGCATTGTTTATTCTTCGTTTGCCCTGCAGAATACAGGCCCATGATTGTGCTCCCAGCTGCTAACTGAAGAAGGCTTCTAGTGTTCTGTTACCTACATGTTTCCTCACCTGCAAGCTGCAATGCAAAGACATCTTCATATCTTAACCATATCATTGCAGCCACTGCAGGAGATTCAGTGTTTACCTTGCTTTTATCTTTGTATCCCTTCTTTGACAATCATATTTTCTTCAGGAAAGAGCAGAACCTCCTGCAGTGGCTGCAATAACATCTTAACCATATTATTTTAGTGAAGGCTTCTCACAAGTCTATCCTCTTGCCTTTTGTTGTTTGCAACCGACTACAAAATATGAAACAGATGTTTCACTTGCATCTAAGCACTACCAGAGTATCAGAAAAGCTCGAAAGACGTTGATCAGCGATCACCAACATTTGGTTGATCGATGACCTGTTGAAATAATTTTTTGACAGAAATAGCAATTGCTGGTCCATTACCATCATTTTTATTTTAAAAACACAAAGTAATAATATTCTTTTTTACGTGAAAAATACTAATTTGCATGGCATTTGACGCACATAGCACGTAGGAGAAAGACAGCAAAGGATTAATCATTCCTTGGATAGTTGGATATGGCCAATGCCCAGATTATTTATGGTACAAACATACCATTAGACTGAGCATGACCTGATGAATAAAATCATTTGGTCTCAAAAGAAAAGATGAATAAAATCATTCAACTAGTCATCAAGAGATGCTTCACAACGAGCTACAGACATCTGCTGAACTTTCCACCATTCATATGCAGAATCAAATACATGCCCCTAGGGTAATACCTAAATATTCATAGCCCTTTTTAGTTAGATCAATCCAACAAACTAAATCCAACAGTGCATGACAAAGTATTGCGGAATTTTAAGCTTCACAAGGTAAACGATAAGCAATGTATCTAGTGAGCTCAGACCAAAGTAAAACTGAAGAACGACGTCTGAAAAATAGGGTGAGCTTACAACATACATTTTTCAGGTACAGTATTTCTTTCTTGCAAATATAAATCCATAATCTCGAATGGGCAGAAAAGATTAGGGTAGTATACTTGGTATAAACAAGTAGCACTTTTTTATACCTCAACTGAAATAAGCTTACAAGATTATAGTGAAATAGAAATTGAAACGCAGAACACAGAATCAATCACAAAAAGATGTGTTCTTCAGGTACTCTATGCTACACATGGCTTCCTGCATCTATCCTCAAGCGAAGGAATCTACAACTTCTGCCGACTGGGAGAAAGCAATACATTCAACAACCGAGGACTTTTAGTATCTGATTCCTTTTGCAACCTCAAAGAAATGGGCAACATTTTCCTCAGGAGTCCCCACCTTAATGCCATGACCAAGGTTCAATATATGTCGGTCATTACCAGCCTTCTGTACAGTGTCATAAATCCGCTTGCTTATGAACTCTTTTGACCCAAAAAGAACACCAGGATCCACATTCCCTTGAACCGCTATGTTAGATCCCATTCTTTTCCTGCCCTCAGCCATATCAACCGTCCAGTCCAAGCTAACGACATCAACACCTGTCAACGGAAGCCTCTCCAGCAATCCACCAGATCCACTTGCATACAGTATCAGAGGTAATTCAGGATGTGTTTCCCTAACAGAATCCACGATTTGCTTCAGATAAGGCAAGCTAAACTCCTCAAAATCAACTGGGCTGAGTTCTGTAGCCCATGAGTCAAAAATTTGCACAGCTTGTGCCCCATTGTCAGCTTGGTATTTAATGTAGTTAGCCATGGATGTCGTAAATTTCTTGAGCAAATTATGTAGAACCTACAAGGATGCAGAGCAACAATCGGGTCAAAATTCATTTTAACAAGACCCCACAAGATCAGAGAAGGAAAGGAAACATATTCCCAATATGCATCTCCAATTTCATTCAACTGAACAAGTAATCAAGCCAATGAACAATGACAACGGACTTCACAAATGCTTCATGCTAATCAAATCTAATACTGTCATTTGCAGTATTTTGTCAGATATCGGTCAACTGTATTGTTTTGGAATACCATGCTAACAGCCTAGCAATACAAAAGCACTGTAAGCAAGTTGCATAACATTCAGTATTCTATATGCCAGGAGCCCAGCACAATTTTGAAAGCATTAAGAAATTGTCTTTAATGGATGAGAATTTGTCTGCAAAATCTTTGATTAGCAATAGGATGTTTTCGATACCGCTGGTTCTGAGAAGGCCATTTTCTTAATCTTTGAAAAGTTCTTCGATGAACCTCCTTCCACACAATAAGATGCCAATGTAAAGGGAGCTCCAACAAAACCTAGCACAGCAGCTTCATTCTTAACCTAGGGAAAAAAACAGTGGGGTCATTCCCTTGAAATGGTTAACTGTGCAAAGTAACAGCACAAAAGGAATGTTCATACATTCTTACATTTTATGGGAAAACAATACCATGCAAAGACCAATTCCAAATAAGCAAACTGGGACATTCTGTTAGTCTACCCTTGGTGATAAACCCCCAAACCCCGCGAACCGGATTCGTCAAATCTGAACCGGTTTAGGGTACAGGTTTGAGTTCGCAGTGGATATTGGAAGAAAAAGTTGCGAATCGTGAACCCGAACCTCGGACCACGAACCACGTTTCTGGTAACTATGCCCCAAACATCCACACAAGATTATTTAATTCTTTAAATTCTCACAAAGTTCTTCTGTCGATGAACATTGAACCAAGTATCCGATTCTCAATCTGTCAATTCTCTTACCTTATAAAGAAATAGTCACTTCATTACACAGGGATGCAAATATAATAAGGGTCAGTTTGACATTAGTGTACTGAGCTGTGGAATGTAGTTAGTTATAGATAATTTTATCAACTGTAGTTTTTTTTTACAGCTCTGAAAAGGTGTTATTAATTAATCTATACATCCAAACGTACTATAATGAAGGTTCTTTAAAAAAAAAACCATTGCAATGCCAAGCACATGTCAAGTCAGATTTCATGCACCCATTACTGGATCTGCTACTGTGCAACATTACAGATTCAGAAAATAATGGTATTAATGGTACCAATGCCAATGAGCCGCAAGCAGTTCATATATTATAAAATAAATGGAGGAAGCCTATTTCCATAGAGAGGATGAAAAGTTCAGCTGTTATATAGCCTCAGACTCTCCGTAAGCCAGTCTCCAGAATATATCAACCCTATCTAAAAGTCAGTCATGGATTGATGCTGACCACATAAAAAGTATAATGGATACATTAAGAATCGGAGAATCGTAAAAACATCGAATTCTTATAAAGCCATGAAGCCCATGCAAATATATTCGCATGAGCTCATCCTCAGTTACTATTGTGATATACTTGATCTACGATATTGTATACTTGATCTACGATATTGTCATGACTCTGACAAGCTCCAAGTTATGTCACATTCAGAAATCAATAAAAATAGTCAGCAACTTAATATAATTGATCAATTAGACTGTGACACTTGGAAGAAGAAAGTTATGAGCTGACTAAAAAATGTAAATGAATGACTACCTACTTCCATGCTAGAACACTTTCAAAATGACCAACTATTTCCAATTCCCATGCTTGGATTCTGAAAAGTATACTAACCTCTTCTCGCAAAAAATTTAAAGCCTGCCCTACATAAGGGACCCACTCCTCTGGAACAAATTCTCTGACTTCATCCACAGCAGCTGCTGTTCTCAAGGGATCGTATATCACTGGACCTTTTCCTTTCACAATGTCAAAAGGTATGTTCATCCCAGGAAGTGGAGTAAGGATATCAGAGAACAAGATAACCTAGAAAAAGCATATCAATAAATAGCACCAATAACAAACATCAGATATGAATATATTACAGGTGCGCAACATCTCAAGCCCATGTAAGCATTTGAGATAATTGCAAAAGGGAAATTCCAAGCAACATACAGAAAGGTCCAAAGTCCAAATCTTACTCCATCAGGCCTGAAAACCTTCCATGGTTGCAGAGAGATCTCAACAACAAGGTCAACATTTTCTGATCTTTCACGGAACGAAGGATGTCGCTCACAGAGCAATTGATAACTCTGTAGAAAAATTCACAAAGCCAAAAGTTTTGTAAGGATGAAGGGTCCTCATTGCTTGGATATTCCAAAAGGAAAATAAATCATTCCTTAAAAGAAAAGAAGCATGCATGATGATTCATAGAACCATAGCTCACTATTGAGTGTTATTTACCATGGAAGAAATATTTCATGTTTACTTTGAACAAATCAAGGGGAAAAAATTCTAAAGAAGGGTCAACTAGAACGAAATGTATGTAGGTATTTACTAACGCATGCCTCATTTTTATAGAATGGAACATTCGTTATCTGAGAACTTACCCTCGATTTTTACGAACAAAGCAGTATATAAAAATTGACCTAAGATGCTTCCAAAAATAGGATATAGTATAATAGACTGTTGAGTAATCATTAATTCTGCAGTATGTTTTGGTAGTAAAGTTTTAGTAGTTACATTAACTAGTCCTTATTGCCACATCCTCTTCAGCCTAGTAGTCTAGAACGCTGCTAATATTTAGTACTCTAATTTGCTACCATGGATTATCTTGGTCCAATTAAGTTATCTCTTCCATCTCAATTCTTTAGTGAAACGACAACAATTGCAAGTACTTCAGTTTCTCTTTCTCTAACTGCAATGTGGATGCTAATTATACAATGGTTGCGAAAAGAATAAGGGGACGTAATGCATGTGATAAAAAATAAAAGTGAACCTGCCTTCATGTACCTCCCGGCCTGCCTCATGAGCCAGACCGGCGGCCTCTCCACCTTCCTCCCCTTGATTGCGCTCACCAGCAGCGGCTCCTCCGCCGTCCCGACAGCCGCTTCCTCCGCCACAGCCTCTGAATCACCACCAAAAGAAAAATATGCCCAACACTAGTCAATCTTCGATAAAAACCGTCCAATTGGTAAAACAGAAGAGTAGGCAGGCGCTCACCTCCGACGGCGCTGCAGCGGGCGGCGGGGAGCGGCCGGCGGGCAGGGCCAGCGCGGGCGGACCTGCGGAGGAGGGATGTGGACGGCAGCGAGAGCGGCGGGCACGCGGTCGCCATTGGGGGGGGGGATAGGATTCGAAATCTCAAGGGGATGGGGTATTGAGATCAATGAGATGAGACGGACGGAGATGTGGGGATGAGACGGTGTTTCGGCGGATAATAATGTGGGCCACTGTCATGGGCGTCTCGGGTCTCGATAAGGCGAGCGTTTGCTTTCGGGGGCGGACTACCGACGAATTTTTTACTTGTAATTTTTCCGAGATTAATTGTTGATTTGACGAAATTATAAAAATGTATGTAAACAGTAACTTCGTACGGAGCCGGACCGTGAGATTTTATTTTATTCATTTTTCCGCGGATCTATTATAAAAATGGTCTGTGAACAGTATATTCGAGCAGACCCAGACCATGAGATCAGATCCGCGGGATATTTTTTTAAAAAAATTACCGCGATTCCAGCGATCGTCGTCCACGGTTTAATTTTTTTTAAAAAAAATTGGAGTTCCATCTGTTTGGAACCGCTGGAACTCCGGGCCAAGGGCGGGGGTGGGGGGTAGGGGTAGTAGGGGACGCAAGTGGGGGAAAAATATGTACGACTCTATGGACGTTGAAAATTTTCTAAATTTTTTGTGGAGGTTTTTGACACATCAATAAAATTTTCATAAAAATTTTAGAAGATTATCACATATGAGGAATTTTTAAAAATTCGATCATTACAACTTTCTTGATGAAACGCTGGCAAGTAAATTTTAACCGAACGAAAAATGAAATAAACCACGTTAGAAAATTTTAAAAAATTCTATCCATAGTTATGATGCATCATTAATATTCTCATAAAATTTTCCAATGATGAACAAGCTGTATGAATTTATTAAAATTTAGACAGTGCTACTATCCTGATTAAAGCCATACCGGGAAAAATTAACCAAATGAAAAATGGTACAAACCACTTTAGAAAATTTTACAATTTTTTGTGTATGCTTATGATGCATCATTAATATTCCTATAAAATTTTCTGATGATGAACAAGCTGTATGAATTTATTAAAATTTAGCCAACGCTACTATCCTCATTAAAGCCATACCGGCACAAATCAACAAATGAAAATGGTACAAAGCACTTTGTAAATTTTAATAAATTCATATAGCTTGTTCATCATCAGAAAATTTTATGAAAATATTAATGATGCATCATAATCATAGACAAAAAATTTCAAAATTTTCTAACGTGGTTTGTTTTATTTTTCGTTCTGTTAAAATTTACTTGTCAGTGTTTCATCAAGACAGTTGCAATTTTTGAATTTTTAAAAATTTCTCATATGTGATAATCTTCTGAAATTTTTATGGAACTTTCATTGATGTGTCAAGAACCTCCACAAAAAATTGGAATTTTTTCAACGTCAATAGAGTTCTACATATTTTTCCCCCCACTTGCATCGCCTCTGCCACCCCTAACCCCCGCCCCCAAAACAAATTTAAAAAATTAAACTGCGGACGCCGATCGTTGGAATCGCGGTAAAAAATTAAAAAAAAATATCCCGTGGATCCGATCCATGGGAAAATGAATAAAATAAAATCTCGCGATCTGGGTCCGCTTGAATTTACTGTTCACGGGCTATTTTTACAATTTCGTCAGATCAACGGCTAATCTCGAAAAAATTACAAGCCGTCGGGTTAGAACAGTAAAAAATTCACTACCGACTACGGCTCGGGGTCCGATCGTGCCTACTGGCGGTTTCATGGCCTGAAATAGTTATTATTATTATTATTTAAAGGTAAGACTAGTTTAAGGTTTGAAAATATAGACTAAATTTTATAAAATTACAGATTTTATCTACTAACTATAAGAAAACTATAGATTTTAGCTATATTTCACAAAACTATAGATTTTAAAAAGAACTTGTTTCACAAAACTATAAGTTTCTTGTACAAACTATCAGAAAACTACAAATTTTAAATTCTATTTCATAAAAACTACAAATTTTAGGGGAACTTGAATCATAAAACTACAGATTTTAGAAGAACTTGTTTCACAAAAACTACAGGTTTTAGAATTGGTCTTTTCTTGTAACGGATCTGACAGTGTGGGCCCACATGGCGGTCTCACACGCCCTCATTTCCTATTTCACTCACGCATGAGGCTGTCATGTGGGTCCAGACTGTCAGACCTGTTATAAAAAACGATTAATTTTAAAACCTGTAGTTTTGTGATACAAGTTCTCCTAAAATCCGTAGTTTTGTGAAATAGAAACTAAAATCGGTAGTTTTCTGATAATTTGTAAAAAAAACTTGTAGTTTTGTGAAACAAGTTCTTCTAAAATATATAGTTTTGTAAAATAGAAGCTAAAATTTATAGTTTTCTGATAGTTTGTACAAAACATGTAGTTTTGTGAAATTTACTAAAAAATATAAGGATATTTTTATATGATGGCTTATTTTATTTTTATCCACCATAATTCTTTCTCTTTCTCTCTTCCTTACTCAGTTCCCCTATCTTCCTTTGTCACCCTCTAACAAAAAAAATTCGAATTAGAAAATTTTAATTTTGGAAATTTTGACAAGGAATTTTTTTACTCAAAAAAAATCAACACGAAAAGATTTAAATAAAAAATTCAAAGCAAAGTTTCAACTCAAAAAAATTCAAATCAGAAATTTCAAATCAGAAAGTTTCAACTTCAAAATTTCAAATCAGAAAGTTTCAACTTCAAAATTTCAAATTAGAAAGTTTCAACTCGAAAAGTTACAACTCAAAAAAAATTAAATAAAAAAATTTCAAATTAGAAATTTTAAACTCAGAATATTTTAACTCGAACAATTTTAAATAAAAAATTCTCAATTAGAAAGTTTTAACTCAGGATGTTTCATCTTCGAAAACTTTCAATTCAAAAACTTGGGTAGGGAAATTTGAAAAATAAAAACTATTTGAGTTTGAGGGGAAGGGAGCAGGGGAGGAAAGGGGGTGAAGGGGGATGGAATCAAGTGTCACGACGAGAGAGCACTTCTATAATTGCGTTAGGAAGAAAGCTAGATTTTTTTTAAAATAAGTTTGCGAGAGGGCTAGAAAAGTAATAGCTTCGTCGGTGTTGTTCTGCTTGCAATGTGGCCATTCTGCCTGTAATGCGGCCCAATTTGCCCATTTCTTTCCATGTGTTCTCCAAACTACACTTGGATAATGAGCTATCCTTTTAGGTCGACCTAACACGACACAAATACCTTCGGGCTAAGTCGGAAGGGCATGAATGATGGGCTATGCCAGACCTAAAAACTTGGCACGATAGGCAGTCTGGTACGATACGACCTATTGGGTCGTGCCTAGACCAGCACTACACAAATTGGCCCTTTCATAAAAAATATCCTATCTACAACCCAATCTATCATCAATTATTTTACCCTAGTGGTCTAGTTCATCATCAACTAACTTACCTCAGTGGCCCAGCCCATCATCAAATATTATTTCTCCCCTTCGCCTTCTCCCATGATCTATCCGACACAGTCACCATCTCCCTGTGCCTCCATCAGCTCTTTTCTCTCTTCTCTCGCCCTCCTCCACCCTTACTTCCTCCTTGGGCCACCACCTCCCTCCGTGCCAAATCCAGCTGCCTTCAATCACACCACTGTCGGATACGGCCTTGAGGCACTACGTCGTCAACTCCACTGGCCGTCCCAAGGAAAAAGACGACCACAACTGGAGAGAAAGAAGACGATGACGGTATCGGATCTCAACTATCCTCACCACCTCGGCGCCGCCAAATCCTCGAGCACCAGCTTCTTCTTTGACACTAGTGTCTTCCTCGCCTCCAGTTGAGCTATACTCCGTCATCGCGACCACATTCGGTAGGTGCCTGACGAATACTAATAACAGGGGTACCCCAACGGCCCGAAACGACGAGCCAGCGACCTCAAGCATATCTCCAGCCCAACAGGCCGCGCCCGGCCCGCCACCGGTCGAATCGCCTGCGAGACCACACAAGACATCCGCTCCCGACCGGCCAGGGGAAGCGAATCCGACCGGACAGCGCTCCCGACCCCTTGGCGGAGCGGGATCTCCCGACTCCGACCGAACCAAGGTGACGGACGCCAAGGGCGCGTGTCGCCCTCATCACCTACCGCCACGCACCTCACGAACGAGGTCAATCGGAGTGACTATACAAGGCGGTGGCTCTTCCCAAGAAAGTCCGTGACTGGCCAAGACAAAGCTTCCGGCCCATCAACCCGATCGCAGACAAGATTTAACGCACGCTCCTCCCGAGGCGGCGCCAACGCCACGCACCGCAACGCCGGCGATTCGTAAGGATCACAGAGGGCAAGTACGCTATTTCCGGGAATACCTAACCTCCCGACCACCAAGGCTACCGACCCAAAGATGGGCAAAGACGGTAGCGATCACCCATAGGACGAAGGACCGAGCTTCTAACATAGGTCACCTCGCTCTTCCCCGACTCTCGATGTAACCCGCCCTTCTTTTACGTATAAAAGGAGGCAGGACTAAACGATTCAAGGAGGAGGAACACATAAGAACACGAGGAGACTAAGTCATTTAGGGGCCTCGTCTGTAAAACATAGTGCAAAAGCAATACAATACTGCCATCTGAACTGGAGTAGGGACTTTCAGCCCGAACCAGTATACATCTTGGACTCACGAGTCTAACCATTCAGGGAGTGGAACGCGCGACCCCTTAGACTTACAAATTTACTTGCCGGCGCTCGAAAACGCCGACAGTTGGCGCGCCAGGTAGGGGGCCTTCGCGCGTCTTCATCACCATCTCCGGATTCCGTTTATCTCCCTGATGGCATCCACCCACTGCGACGGCATGACTGCGCCGGGGAACCGGATCCACTTCGGCTCCCTCGACTTCGCCGTCACCCCGACGGGAGGGCTCACGCTCGTCCCCGCCACCTCCGGAGGACAGGCGCCCGCTGAGAGCCTGGGCGTCCTCTCCGGCGACTTCGCTAAGCTCCGGCTTGGGCGCCGCAGCCCCGGCCGAACTCGAGGAGTGCTCCGCCACGGCTGGCGAAAACTCCCGTAGGCCCGGGCAGGTGACCATGTCACCCCCCGTAGGCTCGCGACTTGTGGCGATGGCTGGCTACCTGCCGGCCTCCATCCACGAGCTGCTGGAAGACTCTTCCAGCCATGACTCCACTCGACACGGAGTACCACGCGCGAGCGGCACTCTCGCGAGTGCAACATGGCGGCACGGCCGATTGACCGTGGCCCTCGCGGCTGCGGACCTCCTATCCGGCGCACTCAGCGCAGGAGGAGGAGTACCAATGCAGCGTCATCGAACGCGCCAGGCCGCCGCGCCGAGCTCCAACAACAACAAGCAAAGAGTTGGAGGAACGAAGAGCCGAGCTCGACCACTCGAGCCAACTCGAGCGGGGAGGAGCTCGGGACCCGCATGTGCTGGCGACGCACAAGCACGCTGCAAGGCCGAGCACACCCCAAGAAAGGAAGAGTCCGACGGTCCTCGGTTCTTCCCCCGCGCTACCAAAAACGTACGCGCCGCGCAATCGCCGAGGCCTCCCGAGCCGACCGACCCGGAGGCCAAGGCCACTTACCAAAACCTCCGGTGGTAGAGCACGCGGCCGTCGCAAAGACATGCACGCCCGGCCCCATCGCCCGAGCCACCTCGCCACCGGCCGCCGTCTGCCAGACGGAGCCGGTTGGTCCAGACAGCGTCGCCGCGACCGCGAGCCACACCAGGCCTCGCGCGCCCCGGTGCGCCAACGCCTCGGTGATGCCTACGACATTCGCGCTACCCTTGAGGCGCGAAGAAAGATGGCGAGAGGCCGCCCACTCACGAGTGCGGCGGCGGGCACCACCACCGCAGCCCGAGCCCCGACGGTCCTGGACCGCGAGCGTTCTGCCAGGGGATCCGCCAGGCGGACTTCCCTGCCAGATTCCGGGCGCCTACCAACATTGCCAAATACACCGGGGCCACAAACCGTGTGTCTGCTCAAGATTACGGCCGCATGCCGGCGGAGGAGCAACGGATGACCTCTTCATCATCCAGTACCTTCCCATCTACCTCGCGGACTCGGCCCGAGCTTGGCTCGAGTACTTGCCCGCCAAAACCATCAGGAACTGGACCGACTTGAAGGCCCTCTTCGTCGGCAACTTCCAGGGCACTTACAAGCGCCCTGGAAACTCCTGGGACCTGAAGGGCTGCAAACAGCAGCCGGGGAAACGCCGGGACTACATCCGCGGTTTTCCGCGCGAGGCAACGAAGCTCCCGCATCTCCGACACCGATGTCGTGGGAGCATTCATCTACGGCACCTCCTGCAAGGCCTTGGTACACAAACTAGGTTGCCTCAAGCCCAGAACTACCAAGGAGCTCCTCGATATCGCCACCAACCACGCCTCCGGCGAGGAGGCTGTGGGGGCCATCTTCGAGGGAAGAAAGGCCCAGCCAGAACCCGGCGTCCGCATCGGGTCCCCTTCTGACCGCTCCGACAAACGGAGGCGGCACGGGAAGCAGATCCGCGAGACCCAAGTGGTCGCCACCGTCGACCGCCCTGCCAAGCAGCAGGTGCGACCGACCGTCGCGCCCGACCACTTCGAGAAGTTGATGGACGGCCCGTGCCCAAACCACGGGTTCTCCGTCAAGCACAAGTACCGGGACTGCGAGGTCCTGAGGCGTTACCTCTCCAGCGTCCCCGCAACGCCGCGTGGCAAGGGAAGAAGCTGCACGCGCCGCCGTCGCAGAGAAAAAGGCAGACGACGAGTTCCCTGAACCCGACGGCTGCCTCATGATCTTTGGAGGACCGGCCTGCTATGCCGACAAGCGCCGGCTCAAGCTCGCTTATCGCGAGGTCCATACCGTCGCGCCATGCGTCCCCCAATACCTCCGGTGGTCAGAGTTCCCGATCACCTTTGATCGGACCGATCACCCGACCACGCCCACACGGTAGGGAGATACCCCGGTGGTCACCCGTCGTGGGAAGAAGCGCCTTTCAAAGGTGCTTATGGACGGAGGCGCGCCTCAACATCCTCTACGCCGAGACGCCGACGCTATGGGGTCCCGCTCGACCCTCCGACCCGCAAGGCGCCTTTCCATGGCGTCATCCCCGCCAACAGCCCATCCACTCGGGCGATCGACCGCTGTTACCTTTGGGGAACCGGAAACTTTCGACCAAACCCTCGCTTTGAGGTCGTGGATTTCCGGTTCTTACCATGCCATCTGGGAAGGCCGTGTTACGCCAAGTTCATGGCGGTCCCGGCCACGCCTATCTCAAGCCGAAGATGCGGGCCACGGAGTCATCACCGTGGCATCATCTTTCGGTTGCCTACAATCGCGAGCGCAGTTAGCTAGAGCTTGCCTCGGCGATCATCGCGTCTGCCGAGCTCGACAACCTCGTGAGGAAGCCTCGAATCCGCCCCGAGTCCAAAGCAAGTCGGGGGCGGGATCCTTCAAGTCCGCCGAGGACACGAAGGAGGTCGCGGTCGATCCCTGTGATCCGACCAAGACCGTGCGGATCGGAGCCACGCTCCCCGCCAAATAGGAAAGCGCGCTCGTCGACTCCCTCCGCACCAACAAAGACGTCTTCGCATGGAGGTCCTCCGACATGCCGGAATCCAAGGGAAGTCGCCGAGCACTCCTTGAGCATCCGACCCGGGCTCAAAGCCGGCCGCCTAACGCCGCGCCGCCGACGAGGAGAAGCGCAGATCATAGGGAGAGATCGCCAAACTTCGCCGCAGGTTCAGAAAGAGGTGCGCCACCCCGAGTGGCTAGCCAACCCTGTACTTGTAAAAAAGAAAAATGGGCAATGGAGGATGTGCGTTGACTATACGAGTCTCAACAAAGCATGTCCCAAGGATCCGTTCCCTTTGCCCCACATCGACCAAGTCATCGACTCCACCGCAGGTGTGTCCTCTCTTTCTCGGATGCCTACTCGGGCTACCACCAGATTGCGCTAAGAGAGTCCGACCACCACCGCGACTTCCTTCATCACCCCGCTCGCTCATTCGCGCACGTTACAATGCCGTTCGCCTAAAGAACGCGGCGCTACATACCGCCGTGTATGCAAACGTGCTTCAATAACGGATCGGCCGTAACGTTGAGGTGTACGTCGACGATATTGTCGTGAAGACCAAGAAGGCCGACAACCTTATCCCCGACCTGGAAGAGACCTTTGCGAACCTTCGACGATTCCGCATAAAGCTCAATCTCGAAATGCGTCGGGTCCCCAAAGGAAGCTCCTTGGCTTCATTGTCTCCGGCGAGGCATCGAGGCCAACCAGAGAAGTTATCGAATCGCAAGGATGGGCCCAATCAAGCAACCTCAAGGGGTCCAGAGGTCGACCGGATGCCTAGCGACTTTGAGCTGCTTTCGTGTCTCGCCTCGGCGAGCACGGAATGCCGATCTGAGCTACTCAAGAGATCCGACCGCTTTAGCTGGACCCCAGAAGCTCAGGAGGCCCTCACCCGCCTGAAGGCCTTCCTGTCCTCGCCTCCAGTCCTGGTCGCCCCGGCACTGGGAGCCGCTGTTTCTCTACATCGCCGCCACTACCCAAGTCGTCCGCGGCCCTCGTGGTGGAGCGGCGGAAGAAGGCCGCGAACTTAAGGTACAACGGCGATTTACTTCATTAGCGAGGTCCTTTCCGAGTCCAAGGCTCTGTACCGCAGTGCGAAGCTACTCTACGCGGTGCTCATTGCGAAGAGAAAGCTCGCCCACTACTTCGATCAAGACAACATCACCGTGGTGACCACGTCCCGCTTAGGCGAGATCGTCCGCAACCGCAACGCCGGAAGGATAGCCAAGTGGGCGCCGAGCTCACGCCACGACATCACATACGCCCTCTGACGGCGATCAAGTCGCAGCCCTAGCCGACCGTCGCCGAGTGGACCAAACCTGTGCACCACCGGTGATCAAGACCCCGAGCATCTTGGACAATGTACTTCGATGGGTCTTACAACAAGAATGGCGCGGCGCCGAGTCGCCATCATCTCTCGCCGGGAACAAGCGAGACGCCATCGGCCGCTGATGCCACCAACAACGTTGCCGAGCACGAGGCCCTCGTCAACGGTCTCGGATCGCTGCCGACCTCGGTGCTCGCCGACTCCACATCCGCGGGGACTCCAAGCTTGTCGTCGACCAAGTCATGAAGGCCGCGGAGCCCCGAGACGCCCGTATGGCCGTCTTCGTCGAGAAGCGCGCGGGCTCGGCGCGTTCAAGGGCTTCGAGCTTCACCATAGCTACCGACGCTACAATAGCGACGCCGACTACCTAGCCAATCGGCCTCCAGCAGAGCCGGTCCCGCCCGAGATCTTCGTCTCGCGACCTCCGCGCCTTCCATCGGTGGCCCGGTGGCCGAACGGTCCCGACCTACCTAGCACGGTCGCCCCAGCCGCCGCGGTCGGCGAGACTTGGCCGGTCGAGCGCGCAGCGTGCTAGCGATCGAGTCCGACCGAGAAAGCCCTTCATAGATCGCTTGACGGACGGGTCACTTCCCGACCGACCGAGGCGGTGCCTCGCCCGCGGCAAAGTCTTTCGTCTGGTCGGCCTGCACCTTTACAAAAGGAGCCTCCGGTCCTCCAAAGTGCATTCGCCGACCAAGGGAAACAACTGTTGGACGACATACACAGCTGAATTTGCGGTCACCACGCTGCGCTCCGATATCTTGTGGGAAAGGCCTTTCGGCAAGGTTTCTATTGGTCGACCGCCATGTCCGACGCCGAGCACATCGTACGCACCTCACGAAGGATGCCAATTCTTTGCCAGCACACATCCGCCACCAGCCTTACTGATAATCCCCATCACGTGGCCTTTGCGCTTGGGGACTCGATCCGTCGGGCCTTTCAAGAAAGCGCCCGGGCTTTACCCACTTGCTCGTCGCGTGGACAAGTTCACCAAGTGGATAGAGGCTGCCGGCCGTGAGCGCCACGTCGGCACAAGCGCCATCTTCTTCCGCGACATAGTCTTTCGGTTCGAGTCCCAAACTCCATCATCACCGACAACGAACGCAGCTTCACGGGAAGGAGTTCCTCGAGTTCTGCGATGACTTCAACATCCGCGTCGACAGGCGGGCCGTGGCCCATTCGCGGACCAACGGCCGTGTCGAGCGCGCAAACGGCATGATCCTTCAAGGGCTCAAGCCGCGGATCTTGATCGGCTCAAGCACTTCGCGGGGCGCTGGGTGACCGAGCTACCCTCCGTCCTCTGGAGTCTCAGACCACGCCGACCGGGCGACCGGGTTCACACCGTTCTTCATGGTATACGGGTCTTTGGCCGCCTTGCCGATGCACCGAGTATGGCGCCCCAAGACCGCAAGTTTCGAGGAGGCTCGGGGCTCGCCAGACAACAAGACGCCGTCGACCACCGACGAGGCGCATGACGTGGCCGCCCCGCGATCGGCGGTATCAACAAGCTCGCGACGTTATCACCCGCCGAGTTCGAGGGCGGTCTTCGATCTTGGCGACACGGTCTGCGTCGGGTCCGCATCGATGAGGATAAGCACAAGTCGTCGCCCCCTCGAAGGCCCTTCACCGTCGTGCAGATCCTCCGACCTGGCACCTTTCGGCTCAAGGACGCCGACGGCCGCATCCTTCCGAATGCATGGAATATAGAAAAGTTAAGGCGATTCTATCCCTAAACTCTTTTCCTCTTCCTAGCATGCTCTCTACTTTTTTCCTTCCGAGCACAGTCGCCATGCGACGACTCGAGGGTCGCCCTTGGCGCCTCCGTTCAATTTGCTCGGTCGGCGCTATGCTGGTTGATGACCCAACCGACCACAAGGTCCTTCCCGAGCGGTAACCCTTCGACCCAAGTGCTCTGACTTCGCCCAGCGGCTATGGTTGCTAACACTTCGCGGAAGAAGGAAGTACCCGAGTGGAGTGACCTTTGGGTCGGCAGGGAACACTCCTCCCCCGCACGAACTCAGCTGTCCCACGCGCTTATGAGGGTACGTGACCCGACTGGTCATGATGTCCATCCCGAGCGATAACCCTCTCAACCCAAGTGTTACGACCTACGCCCCAGCGGCTATGGTTGCTAAGTAGCACTTCGCGGAAGAAGAAAGTGCCCAAGTGGAAAGATCCTTGGCCGGTCTAGAACACTCCTATCCCTCACAAGTGCGCCTAATCATTTGATAGCCAAGTCTCCAATCCACCTCGCTCCTCCCAAACGACCCGACCTACGCATAAGTGACCCCTGCGGTCCTTAAGGCTATGGTCGGTCAAACGCTCACCCTAAATACGAAAGAGGACGAGAGGCGATTCTGGAACTTGATAAATTCAAGATTGTTTACATAGCGTCTTTACAATCTAAAAGGATAAAGCTAACTATTTTATTCTTCTTGGTGGGCGGCCGGTGGCGAGGCGGAGCTGGCCGCCTCTCGCTTCTTGGAGGCGGCTGCGGCGGATGCTGTTGGCGATCTCCGGGCGTCGGCGGCTCGACCAGAGCTCAAACCGGTCGATCTCTCGTCGATCCGGTTCCGGCCACGCCACGCCCACCACCGCGAGGTCGATGCGTCGTCAGAGTGCGAGCGGTGTTGACCAAAGACCGACGGCTCAAGCGCGCGCCGGTGATCACCGCCTCTTCTACGGTCCGCACTCGGGCAAGACGGGCAAGGGCACTCGGGCTGCCCGGCTCCAAGGATGCGATCGCGAGACTTTCGACCGGCCTTGCGGAGGGCCTCCGATTCGGCGCCATCTCGGCCCGACCGTCCTCAGAACCTTCAACGCCGCCGGGCCTCGCCCCGCCACGATCGCCACGTCGTGAGCATCGATGCCGTTCTCTGCGCCTCCACGGCGACGCCGATTCTTCTGCGCCTCTGCAGATTGCGGCGATTTTGGATAAGTTCGCCCTGTGGGTCGCACCCTGCACTTAATTGAAGAATTGAGACACTTACCGCCGCAGAGTTGGTCGATTGCGGCTTCCGACTTGGCGCCCAGATGAAGTCCTCACTCGGCCATTCCTTACGGCGATCGCCGCTTCGAACGAACTCGGTCGGCGTCCCCGAGCCTTGTTTCGCTCGGTCGCGGCGTGTTGCTGCGTCTGCGCTGATCCCCTCCGCGGCAACGGCGGCATCCTTGGCCTCGGTGACCTCCGTCGAGAGGACTCGATTCCACCACTTCGCCTCAAGGCCTTGGCTCCTAGGCGCTCATCATAAAGGGCCTTTGTGGCCTCTTCAAACCCCTGGCGGATCTCCACCGCCTCCGACCGCCTAATGTCAATGGCCTCCTGGGCTAGGCGCAGCTCAAGGCGCAGACGACTGCACTCCTCCACCGCGTGCCGCCACGACCGTTGAGCGCCGCAGAGCTCAACACAGTGCACGGCGAGCCCGCAAGAGCCGCAAAACGTGGACACTCCGTTAGTCGCCGCGGAAGAACTATAAAAATGTGCAACGAGTCGTAACTTTTCGGTGACCTACAGGCGATCGGTGGACTTCGACCATCGTGCCCGCGTACCGTGGAAAACTCGAGCAAGAGCTAGACCTTTACGGATCGCGCCTATCTCGGCTTCGGCGTCGGCCGCGCTTTTGCCGAAGGCGGCCCACTCGCTCTCCTCCGCGACCCATGATGCCCGACCGGGATTACACCGGCGCACGCCCGCGCGCCCAAAGCACCATGGGCAAGGGTGATGAGGTCAACCTTCGAAACCCTCGGCGACTGCACCGAGGAGCATCGGTCGGCACCTCCCCAGGACAAGGGTCGAGCACCTCCGTCGCCGGCCCGCCACGATCGGGCGCGATCGCCGGCCGCACCATCGTCTCATCCTCGAAAGGACGATCACGTCGTCGGTGGGGTCCCGCCGAGGCGGCGAAAGTTCTTCTTCGCCACGACCTCGGGTGAGGCCCGTCCTCGAAGGCGATCGCCTCGGATGCCGACACCGCGACCGCCACCGACCGATCGGAGTCGCCAAAATCGGCCGCATTTATGAGTTGCGAGCGCACGACGCCCACGGTCACCCGTGTAGCGCTGCGCGTTGCAAAGATTCAAGAGTCGCCGGCGGCTTTACCAAAAAAATGCTCCAATAAAAGAAACACTTACAAGGCCGGAGTACGTGGCACGCGCCTCTTTGCCGCCCCGCTAAGGGCAAGTCGTCGGTGGTCGCTTCCGAAACCACCTCCACCGAGGCGCCGCGACGACCACGAAGCGCAAGATCACCCCGCTGGGATCCGCGCCACGGGCTCGTGATGCCGCCTCGGCCGGTCCACGCCTGCCGCCACCGGTCGTGGTCGAGAAAAACCCACCATAGGGATGGCCGAGGCGCCCCGCCATTGTCGATGGAGGTTGTCCCCACGGTGGTCTCCGACACATCCTCGCGCAAGGCGCGCGCGTTCCTTATGCTTCTTCTTCCTCCTTTCCTCCTTCCGCTTCTTGCGGAGGAGTCACCGCTGTCGTCTTCGCGGGCCGCCATCGCGCCTCCTTATCTCGGAGCGGCCCGAAGACATCCCCGTGAGCCCCTAAGAGGATGCAGGAATGCCGGTCGGACCAAGTACTAAGGACAAAGAAAAGAGAAGCAGAAAGGAATTTCACCGACTTACCAGATTTGGCGGGAAAGCCGCCGAGAATGGCTCCGGGTGGCCACCCGTGGCCACCGTGGCGCTCCGCCAGAATACCGTCACCGGGCCTCCACCTCGAGACGCGGCCACTCGGTTTCGCCATCCTCGCCGGTCGGACGGCCCAAGATACCGGAACAAGGGTGCGGCACAGGCACAAGGGTTGCACGCGATCCCCATAAAGGTGCGCACAACAACGTCCCCGTGAGCCCCGCCTCCTTTGAGCCCCGACCGCTCCACGATCGGGCCGACTTGTTCTTCTCCCTCTTTTGGCGCCCAGGTTCCACCGCCTCCGCCATGGAAGCTCGCCGGTGAAACGAGGGGCGCTGTCGCCGACGTTTTGAACGTAGAGCCATTCGGAACGCCAGCCCTTGTTGGACGAGGGCAGCTTTACCTCCAGGTACTCCGTGCTCCGGACGGCCGAAGGCGGAGGGCGAGGCCACCAGGCGCCGCGGCATCCGACGGCGGCTGTCTTTCGAGCCTTGCTCGGAAGAAGTGCCTCCACAACGCCCAATGCGGCTCGATCCCAGAAGGCCTCGCACTGGCGTGATGAAGATGGCGATGTGGAGGACCCCATTGGGGTTGAGATGGTGCACCTCCACCTTGTAGTGAGACACAGACCCTCGGACGAACGGGTGCGTGGCAGCCAAAGCCGCTCGAAGAACGAGCGGGCACCACGACCTCGCCGCTCGCGGCGCGGGGTGACGGCCCCGTCGGCACCCTCTAGCCGAAAGGTCTGCGGCATGAGGAAGCCCTTCTTCACCAAGCCGAGCGCCTGGTGTCTTCGCGCGAGCACTCCGCCACGACATCTTCACGAAGAGACGAGTGGAAGGTGAGAAAGAAAGGTCGGGTTTTCTTTCCTTGGCTCTCTAGTGCTTTTCTTGTTTGAGAGAGAGAGAAAGAAGGCAAGAAAGCGTGACTACCCGGAGCACCCGACGGGCGATTTATAGAGGACAAGCAAACGCCGCCAAGCGTGCACCCCCTCAAGCGGGCGTCGCGCCCACCCTCGCCTATTGCGCCACTGGTAACTCCTGGGCCTAATACCACTCCGCTTTTAATCCTGTCATGTCAGCGATAAAGGCCATAAAGACGTCGCCCGAACAACGTGTCCGTAACCTCTTGGTCTCCGCTTTAGGTCGAGCGGTTGTTCGAGTGCGCGAAGTTTTGGGCAGCCGCGGCCCCAAGACGGCAAAAGCTTTGTGGCTTGCGCCAGGCCCAGCGAGGAGTCAGGTTCAAAAGGCCTACCCACGGATGGGTATAAGGCCGCCCCAGCAAAACAGAGCAAGGGGCGGTATGAGGTGAGCCCCACGGTGGGCCCTCGGTTAGGTCGGTGACGGCCTAATCACCTCTACTCGCGCCCGAGACCATACTTCACACTCTCCGGGAGCTCATCAATGAGCGACACCACCGTGTGCTCGGGTTGGCGGACGACCCGTGGTCCATACGGGATTGAGTAGAGAAAGGTTTTTATGGGTCGCCCCACGCCAGGCCAGACACCCTACTCGGGACCGTCCGCTCGGAAGGGTCCCCTTGGCGGGACCTCCCAGACCCACTCGGACTACCCGCTATTGGCTCCACGAGCACGGCGTTCAAACCAACGCAGTAAACGTCGCCGCTCAGCCCTCCGTGTCCCACACCGTGGATGGGGTATACATGTGGGATAGACGGTGGTCATTCTTCTCGCGATTACCCTCGCCGACGAGGACTCGGGAAGGATGCCCCACGCCCGGCTACGACGATAACGAGCACTCACGTCCGGCTACGACGGAACGAGCACTCACGTCCAGCCACGACGTTAAGCGAGCACTCGGACACCCGAACCTCACAGAGGCATCCGGTCGTCCCTCGCCGACCAAGGCGGTCGGACACCGAACCTCACAGAGGCATCCGGTTGTCCCCGCCGACCAAGGCACTCGAACACCGAACCTCACAGAGGCATCCGGCCGTCCTCGCCGACCAAGGCACTCGGACACCGAACCTCTCGAGGCATTCGGTCGTCCTGCCGCCACCAAGGCTTTGTCTAGCTACGACGTTAAACGAGCACTCGAACACCCGAACCTCACAGAGGCATCCGGCCGTCCCGCCGACCAAGGCACTCGGACACCGAACCTCTCAGAGGCATCCGGCCGCCCCGCCACCAAGGCACCGTCTAGCTACGACGTTAAACGAGCACTCGGACACGAACCTCACAGAGGCATCCGGCCGTCCTCGCCGATCAAGGCACTCGGACACCCGAACCTCTCAGAGGCATCCGGCCGTCCTCGCCGACCAAGGCGATCGGACACCGAACCTCACAGAGGCATCCGGCCGTCCCGCCGACCAAGGCACCGTCTAGCTACGACGTTAAACGAGCACTCGGACACCGAACCTCACAGAGGCATCCGGTCGTCCTGGCGACCAAGGCACTCGGACACCGAACCTCTCAGAGGCATCCGGCCGTCCCTCGCGACCAAGGCACCGTCTAGCTACGACGTTAAGCGAGCACTCGGACACCCGAACCTCTCGAGGCATCCGGCCGCCTCGCCGACCAAGGCACTTGACACCGAACCTCACAGAGGCATCCGGCCGTCCTCGCCGACCAAGGCACTCGAACACCGAACCTCTCAGAGGCATCCGGCCGCCCCCGCCACCAAGGCACCGTCTAGCTACGACGTTAAGCGAGCACTCGGACACTCGAACCTCACAGAGGCATCCGGCCGTCCCGCCGACCAAGGCACTCGGACACCGAACCTCACAGAGGCATTGGGTCGCCCCTGCCACCAAGGCACCGTTTAGCTACGACGTTAAACGAGCACTCGGACACCGAACCTCTCAGAGGCATCCGGCCGTCCCCGCCGACCAAAGCGCCGTCTAGCTACGACGTTAACGAGCACTCGGACACCGAACCTCACAGAGGCATCCGGTCGTCCTGCCGATCAAGGCCCGGTCTATCCACGACGGTTAAAATTAAAGCAAACTCATCGCGAAGACATTTTCATAAAGAAAAAGAAGATTTCATTATAGGCCAACTGGCTCAGACTTTACACGACTTTACACACAGTACCCGATAGACACAAGAGTGGCCACGCTGCACCGCGGCAGGACTTTACCCACGCCTAGAACCTATCAAACATCCGTACGGCGTCGGTGACACCGATGGCATGCTGGTAGGCCCTTGCACGGTCGACGGATACCGGCCACGCGCCGCTGGAAGTGACACGCCGATGCCTCGCCGCCGTTCGGCGACATCGACGCGGATCGCACGGCCACGATCGGTGCCCTTGCGCCATCGCCTCCGAAGGGCCCCTTACCACCTCGAGCCTCGGGCGACCTCGGCGGTAGCGTCAACGAAGCGATCATCACGGCCGCGGCTTCCTCCTCCCTAAGCTCGGCCATCGCCTGGTCGAACTCAGCCCAAAGCTCGGCCAGAGGATCTTCTTCTTCCCCCGCGATGTCATCGCCAAAGCTAAAGACTAGAGGGTGTCTCGAAGCCATTTGAAGGAGCAGAAGAAAGAACTCTCGTCTAAAGGGTTATCCTTCAAGCAAGCTACAGCGCATATATATATATACCCGGACGAAGGGAGGCTAAGCGTCTCCAGAGTAAATGCGGGCGCCGGAAAACGAAGCGTCCTTCACCAGAACCCGAAGCAGTCAAGAAGACGAGCGGGCGGGGCGCGCCAAACTATACTCGGCATGCGCAACGAGGCAAGTAAAAGCCTCCGGCGGTTCAAATGCCCCCGGCCAAACTGTGGCAGCCGCCGGATCCATCGAGGCACACCGACGGAATCGATTAATCGGATCGGCTCGACCGACCACTGTGCCCGCCACCACTCATCCAAGTTCAACCCCAACCAACTCGCCGAAATCGCCGGAGTTCGGGGCTCGACGAATACTAATAACGGGGTACCCTAACGGCCCGAACGACGAAGTCACCGCCTCAAGCATATCTCCACTTAACAGCCGCTACCGCCCGCCATGCCGCCGAATCGCTGCGAGACCACACAAGACATCCTCTCCCGACCGGCCAGGGGAAGCGAATCCGACCGGACAGCGCTCCCGACCCCCTTGGCGGAGCGGGATCTCCCGACTCCGACCGAACCAAGGTGACGGACGTCAAGGGCCGCGTGTCAGGCCCTCATCAGCCTACCGCCACGTACCTCACGAACGAGGTCAATCGGAGTGACTATACAAGGGCAGGTGGCTCCTTCCCAAGAAAGTCTGGTGACTGCTGAAGACAAAGCTTCCGGCCCATCAACCGATCGCAGACAAGATTTAACGCACGCTCCCTCCCTCCGGCGGCGCCAACGTCACGCACCGCAACGTCAGCATTCGTAAGGATCACAGAGGGCAAGTACGCTATTTCCCGGGGAATACCTAACCTCCCCGACCACCAAGGCTACCGACCCAGCATGGGCAAAGACGGGTAGCGACCAGTCCATAGGACGAAGGACCGGAGCTCCTAACATAGGTCACCTCGCTCTTCCCCCAGACTCTCGATGTAACCTGCCCCTTCTTTCTGTATAAAAGGAGGCAGGACTAAACGATTCAAGGAGGAGGAACACATAAGAACACGAGGAGACTAAGTTATTTAGGGGCCTCGTCTGTAAAACATAGTGCAAAAGCAATACACATCGCTTATCCGAATCGGAGTAGGGACTTTCAGCCCGAACCAGTATACATCTTGGACTCACGAGTCTAACCATTCAGGGAGTGGAACACGCGACCCCTTAGATTTACAAATTTACTTGCCGGCGCTCGAAAACACCGACAGTGCCTCACTCGTCTTTAGCTCTTTTTCTCTCCCCTTTAACAATCCAAATGGATTGAACCTAGATCGGTACGACATAGATATGACATGATATACTAATAGGCTGTGCCTATGCTAGCTGGAGATGAGTCGGCACGGTTCAATACCCAGCTCAACTCCGAAGTCTGAAGTCTGAACACAGCGGCGTGCGCGCATACCCTGATATGCAAAAACGGGCAAGCGACGCTGTGCCACGATGAGCCCATGACCACGAGCCGACGGCAAGCGAGGGGTGTCTCGCGACCGCATCTTCAGACTGGGAGAAGACATCGAGCGCAAGGGATCCAGGCCGGAATCTGCTGGTGGGGCCCTCCCGGCCCCTAGACACATCACGGCCACTCCAACGGCGCGCGGACCGCCCAAATCGAGCTGTCGGGCCTGCCTCCATTGTATGCCGCAGAGATTTCCCATTCCACCGCCGCCTCCGCCCGCCTATGCCCGTTTCCTAGCCTGAAAAGCCGCCGAGGCGAGCGGATTGGTGCCGGGCTCCCGGCGCCCTCGTGCGGAACGCTGCGTCGACCGTGTCCGAGCAGAAGCCCGTGGCGTGACTCGCAGTTGCGCCCTCGTCGCCAGGCCCCCGAGCAGCCAAGGGAGACTTCGTACGGCCGTGGCCTTCGCCCGGGCAGCACACGGTTTGCTCGTCTCACGAGTGGGCAGAGGCACAGTGTTAACTTGTCCGAGATTTTCCGCCATACTGGCAGTGGCAGGCAGACAGCTAGTGGAAAACGCTTGCACGAGCGAACATCTAGTGATCTGAACTATCGTTTCAGCGTCGGCCTCCTTTAAGGTCCACTAAATTTAATATGAATATAGATGTTCATTGTTTTCAATCCAACTCAAATTAACTAGTATTTATTTATAGGTGTATCTAGCCTTCGTCTAGATGTTTTGTTTCTTACAAACATTTAAATTTTAGACCTTTAGTTCAAAGTATCAAACCATCAAAACACAATCCTTACCTCCATTCACGCCTTACGGATCTCACCGCAAATCCAATGCTCCAAAATTTAGATGTTTTTTTTCTAATAAAATATTCAGGTGATATTTATCAAAAACCCTTTATTTATATTTTCTCTGATATTAATAAATAATTGACTAAATCAGATTTCTCCTGCTTACCATATATTACGAGTATAATGAAATGTAAAATCTCTTCAGCATTACTCGTAATAAATGCTGCCGGATACAAATTCCAGGGCCATTACAATACGATGCTGGGCAAGTTACCTACACAACACTACAACAGCTATGATAAAAGAAAAGGTGTATGACCAGTAAGCGCTTACCGTATCAGAATTCAGGCGACATTACAAAAAAAAAAACGTCATTTCATAGCACATACACCATGCCGACCTCGAGGAGCGACGCCGGCGGCACGCGCAGAGCCACGTCCGGGCCGCGGCAGTTGCTCCGCAAGAAGTTGTACCCGACATCCACCACCAGCTTCTTCAGCACCGACGACCCGGGCTTGCACTGCACGTGCGAGTGCCCCAGAATGAACGCCGTGCCGGCCTCCTTCGCCGCCGACAGAGCCTCCAGCTCCTCCGCCACGTGCTTGTCCGCCTCGGGGCTCGCCACGTGGCTGTCTATGAAGAACCTCACCTGCTTCGCCGAGTTGGCCCGCGCCGCGAGCTCCGCGCCCACGATGCCGGGGCTGTCGGCGGCGCGCATCTCCACGGACGAGGCCGAGTGCTGGACGCTGTCTTCGAAGTCGTAGCTCGCGTGCTCCCGGAGCGGGTTGCTGCCGATCACGGTCAGCCCCCGCTCCCGCTCCTCCAGCTGCTGCTCGCTGGCCTCGCTGCAGCGGTAGGAGGCGTCGAGCTTTATGAAGGTGGCCAGGCTCTCGATGAGCTCGGTCTCAAAGGAGTCAACGTCCTGGTGCACGTCGCGGTAGCCGTACCGCACAATGCACCTGTACGACCGGTGGGCTGGCGGACCGACGCGGCCGATGAGGTACCGCTCGGCGGGAAACACGTACGGCACCGGCACTGACTTGACACAGACGAAGACCAGGACCTGATGGAACGCCGGGAGGTTGGTCACAAAGCGGGAGAAGTTGGCGGGGATGCCTGAAGTGAGGTCGGTGTACACGAGGCCAATGCCGGGGACGCGGACCATGCCGAGCTTGTCGCCGAGGGCGAGGAGCCACTCAAGGGTGACCTTGTTGTGTAGGTCGAACTCATACTTCTTGATGGTCGTGTAGTGCCAGACGAGCATGACGGCCATGAGGATGAGGGCAAGCAGGATTGGGAGCCATGCGCCCTCGAGGAACTTGATGAGCGATGCTGAGAAGTAGAGCGCTTCGATGGAGCCGAAGAAGAGGAGGAAGCCCAGGGCCAGCAGTGGTGGCCTGCGCCAGCACAGCATGATGACCAGGGATGTGAGGCATGTGGTAACCAGCATCACCGTGATCACTGCTAGTCCTGCACAACAGCCAAGGTTCAGAAAGCAACTCGTCATTACAAAAATAAAATAAAATAAAAAATCTTAGACTTGACGATACTAATAGCAACATATATATGATAAGATCATGTAGTCTTTTGCGAAAACAATATAATTGCATTGTATTTGTTGTACGACTAGAGTAGCATTGCAAAAAGGCAACTATAAATATGACAATTTTGTGCATAATACCATATTAGTCAAGTTTGATTGCAAAGCACTCGAGAAATTCCAATCAGTTTATTCTTCTAGATTTCACTTTTATAGGTTTTGCTGCATTGCCCTTGACTGGTGCTAGCATTGACAAGAAGTGGTAAAAGCCGTGGAGTAGTTGATCTTACCAGATGCGTTTCCCATGTGCTTTGTGTCTCTAAATCCAACAGTCACAGCAATGCAAAGGACCATGAGCAGCCAATTGATCTCAGGGATATATATCTGACCATGAATTTTCTCAGATGTGTGTACAACTTTTACTCGAGGGAAGCAACTTAAGGACTGACTCTGATTGATAATTGAGAAAGTTCCACTGATGATTGCTTGGCTTCCGACCACTGAAGCCAAAATTGCCAGTACAAGCACAGGCCATCTGACCTTATCTGAGGTTTGGATAAATAAAAAACTTCATATGAATTCAAATGGCAAATGAATTCCTAAGAAATAAGAAATTACTAAACGAGCTATCACTCATCACTCACTTTTTGCAGGGTTTGTAGTATGCATCTTCATTAAAAGGGTAGAGTATGGATGCAAGTACAGAGTAATTACAATCTATTATAATATTAAAGCAGAGGCAAAAGAAGCCATCACGTTCGCTTTCAAGGCTAGAAATTCACACATTAATCGAAGAAAAAAAAAGAAAGATCTACACCGTTGATCATGGTGGGTCCAGATTATAACAGTCTAGATTAAAAAAAAGAGTTTGTGTCATATACAATACAAGAGTTTATGTCATATACAATATAAAAATAACTAAAATTCAGATTAAAACTAAAATAAAATCAAAATTTTCATTTCCATACGATTGAAAGAAAGTCCAAGTATAATAAAAAATTTCAGAATAAAATATAAAAGATAATTAATAATCTGATTGCCATACAAACATCAAAATAAAATTGAAATTAAGAATAATTTTTAAAAAAAAATCGAAATAAAAAATAAAAGATAATTAGTAATCTGATTTCCAAACGAACATTAAAATAAAACTAAAATTTGGAATAAAAATTATTAGTTGGATTTGTATACGAATTCTAACAAAAAACTGAAATTCAGAATGAAAAATAAAAAATAGGAATTTGATTTTTATAGGATTAAAAGAAAGAGTCCATGTCAAGCACAATAAAAACCCAAAATTCACTGTAAAAAAATAAAAGTAGCAATTTGATTTCCATACGAACATCAAAATAAAATAAAATTTGAAACAAAAATTAATTGAAAATTAGTAATTGGATTTGTTTACGAATACCAACCTAAAACTAAAATTTAGAATAAGAATGAAAATAAAATTAGCAATTTGAGTTCCATTCGAACTCTAAAATAAAATCCCTAGATAGCTTAAATTCAGAACAAAAATGAAATAAAAAATACCAATTGGATTTGTATACGATTCCAAACTAAAACTATATTAAAAAAATCAATGTCATGTATGATCCAACAACACGCAAATATAATTTATAATACAAACAAACAAAAAATGTTAATTTGTTTTGCACAAGAATTCCAATTCAATTTCCATACAAATTTCTAAATAAAATCCCTAAATAAATATAATCCGGCATAAAAATTAAAGAAACATTAACTATTAGATTTCTGTATGAATTCAACAAAAAATAACTGAAATTTGAAATAAAAATAAAATAAAAAGAGAAAGGCCAAAACCAAAAGAGCCAAATGCCGCGATGACGAATGGTGAGCGTGTGCATTGTTGAAAAAGTCATTAGCAAAAAAAATTGATGATGGGGAGGCCTTGGTAGAGAGGAGATGAAGCTTTGCATGGAAGACAAGCTACAGAGGATATATATATATATATATATATATATATATATATATATATATATATATATATATATATATATATATATATATATATATATCCATTGGTAGTTACAAGCGTGCCATCATTTCTTTGAGAGACATGACATCACACGCGATGGTGGGAAAATTCTCTATATTGTTAGATAACGACTAAAGCAAACATGCTAGCGTCATAAAATATGGTAAGTCATCGCGTTAGTGAGGAAGCAACATCGTTGAGTTGGCCAACGTCGAATAAATGGGACAAGCGTAAATCAAGCATGTATAATATCTTGCATGTGTATATGCATGGATGAATTCATTTGAATCAAAACAAGTTGCAAAAAAAACTCAAGAGTAGAGATGACGCTACTCCATGGAATAGGCTTGGGGCTATTGAGTTGCATGCACCAACCAGTTCACCCAAAAGCTTAAGCTGATGAGGAAAAGAGGGCAATTCACTTATACTTCAACACTCCCCCTCACGTATAGGCTCCCTCAGATCTAGGACGTGGAATAGAAGTAGAATGCAATTATTTTTCTAATTGCGATAACCGGGTCTTGAACTCGAGACCTCTTGGCTCTGATACCATATTGAGTCGCATGCACCAACCAGTTCACCCAAAAGCTTAAGCTGATGAGGAAAGGATGGCAATTCACTTATACTTCAACAGGGGCTACTAGTGAGAGCATGACGGGTGTCCTTGATAGGGATAAACAATAGTTGTACATGTATGCATTGCATGTTAACGTCGTAACGTTTAGCATTAAGTAATAATTGGAGAAATAGAAGATAGTTATACGATAGAGTATTGAATTAAAAGGGTAGCAGTTAAGAGGGATCGATAAAAAATTGGGCTTGCTATTGGCGGTTGAAGCGGAAAAGTTGTAGGGCAATTAATAAGAGATATAAGATACATGGTTTTGCGGGGCAACCAGCGTGTGAGGAAGATACATTCAAAGTCACCCATGATGTATCAGTATATATATGAGCAATGTACTCTAATACCATGTAAAATAATCGGCATGTTACGTGAGATTAAATAGAGGTACGTGTGTTGCATATGTTTTTAAAAAAGGGTTACTAATGGAAAAGGAACAAAAGTATATAGCTATATGACCTATGCAAGATGAAGAGTTGCTATGTTTCTAAGAATACCCAACAACTTATTATTCTTAATGATTTTCTTCCATCAAACCTTTTACTTCAATTACATTCCTTAAATTAAATTTTTCTTCAAACTTCTAGTGTCATTTCTAATGTTTATGATGTCTTAAAAATCTAAATAGTCTATAAAATATGTTAATATATTCTCAAGCATATAAATTATATCATTTAATACAATAAACTTTTAAAAAATCTAGCTGCGCAAATACGCGGGTCACCCTACTAGTTTAGATTATATAAAGCAAGATAGAATTGACCTTTCGAATTTATGCAAGACCATCCCTTTCAAAAAAAAGACCACATATGAAATATCGATCATTGGGCTATTGTTTAATAATATAACAGTGCTTGTTTCTATAAATGGTATTCAAATAAATCTCCAAATAGAAAACTACTGATCATCATATGAAGCAGTGGACGGTGAATTCAGGATGTACAGTAGATTTTGCCAGACTAATTTTCAATTTAATTAATCCAAACTATCAGAGGCCTCTTCATATCGTGAGTGACAATAAAATAAAGCAGGAATATGATTTTTTTTTTCAAAAGAGTAATACTGCATGATGTTTAAGTTATACATGTACATACTAGTTTCTGTCATAACAATACATGAGCTGAAATGCCAATACATACCTGGAACTGCAATGTAAAATCCAACTTGGGAATTCGAGTAAAAGTCATGATGTTTTGATAAGTAAGCAGCTTGACCCATGTATGCCAGGATCAACGCGGGGTAAACTAAAGAAGTGAAAGCAAGCTGTGATAAAACTAAATGATCAGCACAAAAAATATATACCAAATATTATGTAGGAATTCTCATGCAGGATCAACAAATTACCTGTATTGCACTGTATGAGAAGTGTCCAAGATCTGCAAACATTGCTTCAGATCCTGCACATCGGGCAAGCTAGAGAGTTAGCCAAACTCTCTTATTATAGAATCAATACAAACGGAAGAAAGGAACTTTTCTCTTCGAAAAAGAAGAAAGGAATTTCTGAATCCAGCTTACATTTCATGACACAGATATTTATAAGCATACTGTAGCATACCTGTCATGCAGAGCAAAATTCCGCCAAGTGACATCCAACCATATTTTCTAGTCTTTTTTAAGAACTTGAACATGTAATAGGGATTTAGAGCTTGGTACACATGAGGATTCCAATGTATGATATTATAAAGGCCAAGAGCACTCATGCAGATTAACCAGGCTAGAACTATCGGGGCAAAGAGAAATCCGACCCGATGTGTACCATAATGCTGGAGGGCAAACAGGAACGCTAGTATAACACAGGTTATCGGAATGACAGCATCTGCATGTAAAAGAGATCAATAATCACAGCCAAACGAGGATGTTTGAATTGGGAAAAGGAGAAATATCATTGCAAGATGACAATTTACAAGTGTTTTGACCCATTTGGTGCTAAAAAAATGATACAGACCTTCATTTGAAATTTATTATATGAATGCAACTATTCACTAGGAAGGAAAACTTGTGATTCAGATTACTGGTTTTGTTATGGTCTAGTAGCTGGCTATTTTATCAACATTCTTGGTGCGGCATATTGCTTGGATAGGAATATTAATTTGCTACTAACTGAACTCACTAACACAGCATTGCCCAAAGATGATCAACTTTGGTATCTCACAGTGCCATGATGAACTAAAAGATACATTGGGAAAAAAAGGTCATATCCAGAAGGCAAGACAGCCAATGCTATATTCTAAGAAAAGCTATGCTGCCCACTGCTCACAGTAAAGAATAGGAACCTTCAACCCAAAAGGGTGTGGAGGTATTTGAGTATTTCACAGCTATGGCCTATAGAAGCACCAATTAATCCAGTAGAGTATTTAATGCCAATGCAAGCAAGAAGTCACTAACGAATGGACTGGAGTTTTGACCCGTGTCCATATGCTCATATTCAACTCTATCCAAACATCTGCTAAGATAGGAAAAAGAAATGAATCTTACAAGAAAATTTCCTACAGAACTTACATTCGCGGTGATCTTTGGACAAAGAGAACTCAAGACCTGAAACTGCTGAAAACACTGTGACAGATAAAAGACAAAACCCAACGTAAGTAACCAGTCAATCAACCTGTAGAAAACAGCCAAGCGGAGCTAAGAAGGCTGAGGATACCGGATATAGCTGGCGTGAGAACTCCGTCCCCAATCACCATGCATGTACCAATCAAAACCATGATGAGCAGGGCAGTATGCAGCTTCTTGTGCTTCTCAAGCCACACCTTGATGCGGGATTTATCAGTTCTTTCAGAAGCACATTCCAATTTATATGTGGAAAGCTCCTCATCAGCGATTTGCCTATTCGGGAGAAGGCTCACATTGGCATGCCGGCAAATTAGAGAGTACAGAGCAAAAGTCCCTCCTGCGAGATTGCAAAATATACGCGCTTAAAAGTTTAGCAAACAAAGTTGGCAGAACAAGTAGAAACTACTGGAGTTCATGCATACCCTCGCCATTGTCGTCAGCTCTTAGGACAATGGAGACATACTTGATGAGAGGGATCAATGTAAGTGTCCAGAACACGAAAGAGAGCACGCCAAAGATCTCCTCATTTGTCTCTGAGTGCTGGATGTCCTCAGCGAAGGTGCTCTTGTACACATACAAAGGAGATATGCTCAGGTCTCCATAGACCACCCCTAAGCTCTGATATGCCAGGAGCAAGGTAGTCTTCCAGGAGTCCCTCTGCAAGAACCCAAACCACTAAGCTCAGCAAGCATTGCCCCTCCATCTCATGAAGAGTCTACCAGTTGCTAGATTACACAACAGTTTAAGAGAGATCAAACCTTTGGGGATCTCATGCCCCTCCCAAACTCAAGATCCATTGCTAGGTGAGAAATTAGCCTTTACACATAAGGCTCAGCTTTCCTACTTCAAGAAATAACATCATCTTAAAACCCTGTTGTTCCAAAATACAGACAAATTAAATTGACCAAAAACAAGAGGAAAAATTACCTCAAAACAGCCAAGAAAAAAGAAACACTGCAAGCATTGAGCTAGGAACTCAGCTCTACAGGCCGAATGAAAGAAGGGGATAGACTAGAGCAAAAAGGACCAGCCGACCAGACAAAGCAAAAGACACATGCCATGGTGAAAAGATGGTGGAGCCCCCCGGGGTTACTGAGATGGGGAGAGGTGAGGGAAGGAGGGCCACGTGTTCTGGAAGTTGCAGACCCATCAATACTACTCTGAGTACTCTCATTCACTCCCCCTACCAGCAACCAAGAGCCAAGAGATACCAGACTACCAGAGCAATACAACAACACAGCCAAAATCGATGGAAAAGGAGATGAGCCCAAGAACTAAAAATACTCCTTACCAGGTCACATCTACGACAAATCCATGGATGGAGATGTGCAAAGAAGGGTGTGGTCTTGAGGCAATCCGAAAGGCACCAAAAAATGTGCGGGGGGAGTATAGTAGACAAGGAGCAAGCCATGTGAAACTACGGACAAATGCATGTGGTCTCCATCTCCCCACTTTAAGACGCTTACTTCCGCACCAATGCAGTACCATGAAAACCTCCTCCTAGATCGGTACAGCGTCCTGATCCTGGAGAAACGAAGTTGGAATTCTTCTACCCTTTTCCCCCATGTTTGTGACGTGACCTGTTCCTAAGAATCCTAGCTAGCGTTGTTATCACAAATTAATGCAAGAAGCTGGCTATTATATCAATGCTCTAATCTAAACTCCAAAGTTGCTACTCCGGGATTCTCTTGTCTGTTTATTGGGAGGCCTAAAGAACGTAATCTTTGTGGGTATCTTCTTGATAGGGCAAGGATTGGATGGGCCACAAGGTCTACATCGACAAGGAACCGATGCTAACGAATCAATCACAACTTACAGCAACAGAGGAAGCAAAAAGATTCATGTCTTCTACCTACTTATGTAGTAGTAGTAGTAGAACTAGAACAAGCGCCTAGCAATGCGATCTTCTTTCTTACCTAATACTATCTCAAGAACCAAACCGAGAATCTCACCTCTTTTGCTGCAGATAGGATGAAAGATAACAACAATACGCAACAGCACAAGGCCCATCACCTCACCTATGGCTCCATGAGACTCATCCAGATTGCTTCGTTCTTTCATTGCTACCAAGAAAGTACTAACGCAGGAAACGTTTTGAAGGAAGAAATTAAGCAGCAGTTCAGGACAGGCAAAGACTTGTGGCCACCCACCCGCCGAAGTATTAACTCTAGAGTGGCATTAATCTCGATCGATAAATTCCAAGAAAACAAATCTTTTGTACCAGAACTCCAGAGAAGAAGAGATTTCCCTGCATTTATAGGCCTAGAAATGCCATCCAGCACACACATGAAAATAAACCGATGGACCCAGGAAAAGGTGGAATTCTGACGCATCAACAAACACATAAAAGGCCACGACTTTTTTACCATCGTCGAAGTATCAAACGCACCAAGCACTCAAGCAGGCAACTTCCAAGAACAGATGAGCTACTGCCTGCCTATCTCCTCGTGGACGTCGCAATGCCATGAACAGGAGAAGAGGGGGCGTCCCACGCTACACATCACTCTACTAGTAGCGTGGTCGATCAGACAATGAACACTGATGCTAGCAGAACATCTGCAACAATTGGTTGCTATGCAATTGAGTGTTGACCAATTATTAGGAGGTCTCTGCGGTTGGTGGGAATCCTTAAGAGGGGGCGGTGACGAATAGAGGTAGCTATATTATATTTGTTTTTATTTTTTATACGGGTACGAAAACGAATAGTACGGATATAAATACGAATACAAATAATATCGAATATAGATACCAATCGTATCGGATACGGTTTCAAATATTTATCGGAACATGATAAACCCCTAGATTGTATATAAAAAACAACAAAAACACATAACTATTTGATTTGATCAAAATATTATTAAAAATTGAACAAATATAAGTATTTTCATTCACTTAGACAATAGTTAGATACCATATCGCAAACAAAATTATATAAGATTTAGTTTATCACACACATACGATTAATTCATCATACACATAGATCAAAACACAAAATGAAGGTAATTCTTACTCAGAGATACAAATGGAAGCAAACACATAACACACTAAAAGTTTGATAATACTTAGATATTATGTCTCTAGAAAAAGTATATAATACTTGCATGTAATGAACCAAGATTTTATGTTCTTTGTTGAATTATGTTTAAAATAATAAATTATGGATTTATGAGTTTTTATGCATTTTTAGCTATTTATTTAAAATATTTTTCTATTAAGAACAACAATGTTTGAATTTTTGAGAAAATTTAAAATCTGATAAAATTTTGAAAATATATTTTTTAAAATGTTAGATTGTTTCTGAAATTTTGTTAAAACAATTTGTAATTTTTGGAGTTGGTTTGCCAATTTTAATAATTGAAACTTGTTTTATGGATTAATTAAATTAGAAAACGATTTTGAAATTAAAAAATCTTTTTAGGCTAAAAGAATCGTCTTGGCCCAGCCCACATGCATATCCGGATACCCGACCTATCAATATCCGTATTCGTATCCGATAAAAAAAATCTATATCTATATTCGATTCAATACTATTCGATAAATATTCGATCCGAAGTAATTCGTATCCCAGCGACGCACGCGGTGTGCAGGCCGGGACAAGGTTGAAGCAGAAACCGAGGAAGGTATCGTGTCTGGAGCACATTTGTTTAATTCTCATTTGATTTGATTATTATAAAGTGAGGGTGGTGAGTTGCTTTCTCGTGACAGCTTCGGCACCGGAAAACACGAGTCGCCGGACAGACGGCAACTTGCGGGTGCACGCAGGAACCAGGGGACAAACGGTTTGGACCGGTGTTTCTGCCGGCTATCCTTTTGCTCTTTTTTTCTTTTCTTTTTTTTTTGCAGAGAGAGGTTATTCTTTTACTAGTAGTTCTTCCCATTGAAATGGGCCAATGTTGTGTAATCTAACTTACTATGTGCATATATTCCCGAAATCAGTTTCGCACATGTTACTTCTGCAAATCAAACCACACATGAAGGTAAGAAAATAGACACGTCGTCTACATTTATAGGTATGCTGGAATGGTATGCAATCAGCATTGGTTTCAAAAGCAACCGTATTATGTTTATATACCGAGGATACGGCAATCAAACAACTTCTTCAAAAATAAATAAGACGCGGTCGAGCTCTTGCTCGATTGGCTGGCGTGTGCAGCGCACGCCCAGTCCGTTCGGGTTCGAGCCGTGGGCGCGCATGAGGCAAGTGCTGCGCGGGTGTGAGTGTGTGCGCGCACGCGTATGTAACTCGTCTATTATTATTTCTTCTGTAATAAATGCTAGAACTCTTGACTAATTTTTTTAAAAATAAACAAGACTAACCAACCGTACCAGTCAGTATGGGTATGGCACTGTCTCTACGGAGGTAAACATACCAGAGATTTGAATTTGTGACTTGTGAGTTATTCACATCAAGCTTGTTTTTTTTATAAAAAAAATGGTTATGCACCTTAAGATAAATATACTAGCTATTGTTCCCACTATTTAAAATATATACAAGAAAAAACCAAATATGTTTGTGCAATAGACATTGCAATCAAATACTTCTCTTGTCATTGTTCAAGTGCAAGCAACAACCATACATTAATTTCTTGGGATGTCTAGGGAGAATGTGAGCGTTTTCTTACTAAATAGCACTAAAATTTAGACCCTTCAGATCTAGATCCAATAGATAAAATCAATTTGCTTCCTCTCCTCCTATTTGAGTACTATTTTATCAAGGAGTACTCAATTTTTTAGGTAATGAATGAGGAACATTATTCTTTTCTACGTGGCCTTTTTACATCAATTATATACTAGTTTTATACAAATTAAATTATGTAAACATGAAGTGATAATTTGTAAAACAAAGAACATTATTATTTTATGTATGGTTTTTACATCAATTATATACTAGTTTTACATTAAATAAATTATGTAAAAATAATGTGATAATTTGTAAAAAAAGGAACAAAACAAACTACAAGGAAAATAACAAATAAATACGTGAATCACAAAGTCAAATATTGATAAAGTCAAAATAACAAAACACAACGTGTGGATCATAAAGTAATATCTAATAAACAAAAAAATTGAGTGCTCACAAACAAAAAAACACTAATATCTAATAGTCAAAAAAAATTAAGTGCTAAAAAAACACTAAGCGCCATTTAGCAATTCCCTAATTTCTTTTTTTGAAAGACTTGAGGCAAATCAATGTGTTACGAGACATAAAAGAAGTCTCTTCATATCCGTAAAAGCCAAAATATAAATGGAATAACACTAACATTATTAAGAAACTAACCCTAGTATGATATTCTGCATTACAAGCAACAAAAGACAACACCAGAACAAAAGGCTTTGGAGTTTGGATGGGCTAAACACTCCCCAACAAGAAGGTAAGAACTGATCAGACGACCGGACGAGCCAGGCCGGCTTTCCGGTGTAGCACAGAGACGAGCTCAGAAGCGGCAAGAATCGTCGTCCTTGGGCTGGCCCGGCTGGCTAATCTGCATGCAGCCCTCGGTGCAGGCGGCGGCGCAGTCGAGCTTGTTGGGGGCCGTGCCGAGCGTCACACACCGGTTCTTCATGCAGTCGCAGAAGCACCCGAGCTCCGCTCCGTTCTTCTCCGTGGCCGCGACCGCGACGACCACTGCGGCGGTCACCACCACCAGCAGCCACACCGTTGCCGCAGTTCTCTTGACGTGCTGCCCATGGCGGTTCTCTTTGTGCTACGAATTTATTCCCGTTCTGAACGATAGAATTTGAAGGAAATCGTCGGTGTCTGACGTGCCGGGTGGTGACTGTTTGGGCCAAGGGGGAGGAGGCCATACATCAGAGCAGCTGGGCCTATTCTTGGGCATGGAAACCTTTGTCAGGAGTGAAACTAGAGCCTAAGGGTATGAACGGTGAAGGATCTAGGTCCGATCGATTCGCTCAATCTGTGACCGTGGTAGTTGATGCTTCAGGTACTCACCTATTTGACATAACACTTTGGTAAACTAGCTACAACCGCGGCTCCTCAAAGAAATTCATCATTTTGACACAGAGGCAGGGCGGTTCCTGAGTTTTTAGGGGCCTGGGGCGGAATTATAAACGGAAGCCTCGTAACATAAGTACTAATTTTTTTATAATATTATATATCAACTGAATGATTTAATATATTGTAAAAAATGATGAACGACAAAAAAATGTATAAAAGTAAGATTATTTACCTCAAATATTTTGTAGAGATCGCCTTTAAAAATGTCTTCTAACATTTCTAGATGCAAAATCATCAATGATGGCTTCAACATTAATATCATCTAACAATTTCTTCTCAATACATAAAGTTGCTAGACCGTTTAACCTTTCTTGAGACATTGTAGACCTCAAATAATTCTTCAATAATTTCAGCTTGAGAAACTCTTTGGTGATGCCACGATTCTGGTATAGTAAATAATATCCGATAAGCAACAAATATGTTAGGATAGCAATCCACTTCCTTGACAAACTCAAAAATTTCCATAGCAGACATTGATCTATCTGGCAAGGTCATTTGCAATATTCTTAGCTCTGATATCAGATTATTTTCCTCAAAATCAAATGAATCATCAACAGAGAAAGTTTTTGCCAACTTAGTACAATAATCCTCAAGTTCAATGTGATCCAATGATTTCAATGATGTTGAGTTCAGAAGAGGCCCAAATATACCATTGAATACTTGGAGTTCCTCAAATCTATTTTTCAATGAATTGTTTGCCATATCAAGCATAACCAAAAAGCAATTAACTTCAAAATCTTTCTCACCTTGTAGATTTGCTTCACTACTGCAATCATTTTCATCAAAATATTTTTTTCTAAGAGAGCGACGCTTTACTGGAAATGATGCCTCTACATCCATATCAGAAGCAATATCCTTGGCAATGGTTATACTAGAAGCAAACCCTTCATTTTTGTACTTGCCAAAGTAACTCATTATACCATCTATTTGCTCCAAGGTAGAGTGAATGCACATGGATGGTGATTGCAACTTCTTGCTCACAACATTTCTGACAAATAAAATGTCATGCCAATTAATCAGTAAAAATAATAATCGCATAAGTTGTTAAGCATGCATGTTACTAGAAGAATTAAAAAAGGATAAATAAACTAGTAGATTAATTAAACATTTAAACTAGTATCTAGGGTCTGACGGTTGAACCCGTGATCGGCGTCTGCGACCACTTTCTTGGTCGTAAACTAGATCGGAGCGACGGTGCGCAATACCACCGTGAAGCCGGGCCGACACGCCATCAGGTGGACCCACAGGAATTGGGGCCGGGCGGCCGCCTTCGCCCCTGCACGGGAACTGCAGAGGCGAGAGAAAAATAAAAAATAATAATAATAAAACACTCAGAGAGTGGAAAGTAAAAAAATAAATAAAAACACAAAACACACGGTAGAGATTGTACAGTAGAATCTATGGTGCCCGGGCGTGTGGCGGGCGGGCGCAGATATCTTCAACAATATAGATATAGATAGATCTGCATCTTTCAAAGATATTGTTTGATGCTTTACAATAGCTTTCTGATGGCGCTGTGCCCCTGTCTACTCGAGATGTCTGTAGAAACTATGCGGGTAATAAAAAGAGTAAGATAACAAGAGTAGGTTAACCTTTTTACACGAAGTAAGCACGAAAATATAAGCGGGGTGTTATGCATGCATGGGCTGGGTTGGGCTTTGAGCGAATTTTGGGTTAGAATGCATGCATCAACCTTCACTGCACAAGCGTGTATGGGATAGGGGTGCAGGGCTATGCCTATGGTGCGTATGGAACCAGAGTGGACACACGATATGGCATATGTGCTGGCACTAGACATACGAATGTGTACCAAGGGATGGTTATGAGTATTTTTGTCGTGTATACGTGTAAGATCGAGGATGCCGACTAGAGAGGGGTGAATAGACGGTTTTAAAAATTCTTCTCACTAAATACACGCTCTATTGATCTCTATGTCAAAACCTAAACAATAATCAATACGGAAGCGATAAACTAAGGTTTTGACAAATTAAAGCCTAAATCAACTAGGCTCACTAAGTACATTAGCTAATTATGTCTCTAACAATAAATTACAATCCTAAAGACAAGCAAGTAATTTAATTCTACGAATGTAAATTGCAACAATATAAATAAGAAATTGCAAGGAGACACAATACTTTTTACCGTGGTGTTCGAAGACTTGCCGGTCTCCCCTAATCCACGTTGAGGCAAGCTCAAACCACTTTGGACCGACTCCACGAATTGAGCACCCGCCTCGATTCCACTAGTGGTAGCTCTTTCCCCTTCCGGGTAGGCGAGCTCCGACCTTCACAACTTTGCCGGGCCTTCTCACAATCTCCTTGAGAAGGTCACCGTGCATGACGCCTCCACACGCCGTCTAGGTGTCGGCAAACACCAAGAGTAACAAGTCAAGCCCTCTAGCTTGAACCTCACCAAGTGCAACACATGCACAAGGATGCTCATCCTTCTCTAGATGCAACACATGCAACTAGAGGCTTCTCTCCTTGCTCACAAAGTGCAACACAGGCACAATGTAAAGGAGAGGCTCACACTAGTTCAAGAGAAAGTAAATCAACACCAAAGAGATTCTACACAAGAAAATCTAAATCAAATTCATTTCAAATCACTCAAATATGGCTCTATGAGTTCTTGAGGTTTTGCTCTCACAAGAATACCTCAAATGGGTGCTTGAGCAACAGCTAAACCCTCCTAGCTCAGCCCCTTTTATAACCCCTCAAGAAAACTAGCCGTTGAGGGGTAAAAATGGTCAAAAACGCAGCAAACCCGGTGCTACCGCCCTACTAGGGCCGGTAGCACCGGCCTTTAGGCCAACGGCTAGAAAAACTAGTCGTTACTCAGAAAATCCGGTGCTATCGGGCTTTGGGCGGTAGCATCGGGCCTTTTTTCTTTTTCTCGGGCTAAAAACATGCATTCTGGACTTTTCACACCGCCCTTTAGGCCGGTAGCACCGCTCGGGCCGGTGCTACCGCCCATCTACCGCCCTACTAGGGGCGGTGCTACCACTGGTCCAAGCACTAAAACACTCATAACTTTTTACTCCGAACTCCGATTTAGTTGATTTTTGATTCTATGTGAAGCTTATCATGAGGGCTACAATCTACAACTATTTTCAAGATTTAAGAAACCATAGATATTTTTAAATATCACAAAAATAAAGACTCTAATGTAGTCATTCAAGTCTAAATTCTGATTTCTCGAAATCCCTCACATAGACTTGATCAAGAGCATAACTACAAGCTAGAGAGAGTCAATAAGATCAAATCTTATGCCATTTGGTGATCAACTCATGATCAAAATAATTTGCAAATAAACCGAGAACCCATAAGATCAATCCTCTAGCCATGTAAGGATCAACACATGATCCCGACACTTTACAAGGTACATTTGCAAATACCAACATGCTCTATAATCAAAACCATAACATCTAGATTATTTGCAAAACACATTTGTAAATAGAAAAATCATAAACTTTACTTAGCCTTGTGATGATCAATATCTGATCAAATCACAAGCTAAAACAGTGATGCATGAGCTCTCACCTTTTGCAACACATGCAAAACTTAGCTCCATACAAAAACTACATAAACCAAATTACATGAGCTATCTTCTTTTTGTAACACATGCAAATCCATAGCTCCATGCAAAAACCAAATCGATTAAGATTCAATAAGAAGCAAGCATGAGCTCTCTTATTTGCAACATATGCAAATACTTAGCTCAAGCAAGAACCAAATAGAGAGTGAGCTAGAGTGAACCGGATTGAGTTCATCAACACATGATGAAGCTCAAGCTAAAATACTTAACCCCTCTTAATAGTACGGCACCTAACTAGCAACCCGGTCTCCCATCCAAATACTGAGACCGGTAAAAGACTAGGAACACATCCTTAGCCCTAGCTAGTTATAACTTTGCCTCTAGCATATCCACTTGGAGTTTTTATGATTTTCATCTTCTCTCCAAGTCGGGATCTTCGTCTTGTTCATCAACACATGATGAACTCCCCTTGTTTTAACTTCAGGATCCTCTCTTGATGCTCATCAACACATGATGACGTCCTTGTCCCGTTTATCCATCTCAACCTTGGACTTAACCTATTTCAAACTCATTGAAAGTGTTAGTACAAAATACATGGTTGTCTCAATCATTATTACACTTCATTAACATATAATGGATGCTCCCAAGATCCTTTGATCTTTTCCTTTGATGATTGGCCACAACCCAAAGACAAATGATTGAAAGATTAATTGTATCTTGAGTATATTAATGCAACTAATGCTTCATATACTCAAGAACTTTCGATTGCCCTAGGATCAACAAAGAGACTAGTTCTTTGTTGATTGAATGGCAACCGAACAATTTTTAAATTGTATTTAATTATCATGAGTATATATTAACTACACAAGTTTCATATACTCAATTTGATGGAATCTAAAAGTAATGATCCAATTTATATGGAGTGGTGGAAAGGGATCAATACTCTTAAGACCATTAATTACAAAATAAACTCCGTTAGATGTGTGCATATAAATAAATGAACTTGAATCAATATGCTCATATTCAATTCTTGATTGCTTTTGAGTTTATCCTATATTGCCATGAGTATACTACAACTACACAAGTTAAATATACTCAAGGAATTGTTTCAAAGTAATGATCCTTGATATAGAAAGATGAATTAGATCAATACTATTGAAACATCAAGGTAAAGCATGAACTCCCCTTAAATGTGTGCATTCATGTATATATAGAGTCGGAAACAAAATGCACATCTTAAAATTAAAACAATGATGAAGTTCACCCTTTATCATGAATCCAAGAAATATATCTAGAAATAATAAAGTTGTATTGGATACATATCTTTTGGATTTCCATTTTTCTTTTTCACAAGACTATTCAAAAATATACTCAATAAACATGTTAGTCTCACATTTAGATTTATCAATAAAGTCATAACATATTTGACATCAAAGAATGCAACAAAATATAATAATATGAACTCGAATACATACCTTTGATATTTCCATCTTTTTCATCCAAAAGAGACTAATAAGAGTTAAGCTCAACAAAAGAGTTAGTCTCATAAAAGATTTATCATTAATTAACAATTGAGGCTAGTCAATATTATGATTATCAAAAGAGTTAATCTCAATATTAGATTTGTCATTAACACCAAAACCAACTTAATAGAGCTTGAACTTTCAATACGGTGTGCTGCTAAGGGTGTTAGCCCTAAAGGGAGTGAATGTAATACGTTGGCCCATTAGTGTGAATAGCCATGTGGAGCAGTGGTGAGGTTAATCCCATATTGCTTGTTTAAAGTGAGTTATAATAGTATACAATACCTGTTGGTCCGAAGTGAGGATAAAAATATAAACAAGGTGCTATGCATGCCTAGACCCGTCTCACTGTGAGATAGGGTTTGAATAAATTTTAGTTCAGGGACGAGTATGTATTGTCCTCTCAGTTGTATTTATTTGGCTACATGAAGTTGGTTTGTACCAAGCCCTATAATTTATGGTTGCATGGAACGCTTACAACATATGTTATATATATCTACTATCTTTAGAGTGGAACAATTTGGAGCACTCCTAGGGCGTCCACTCCATCTTCTTCGCTCAAGAACCCTTTCCACCCGTTCTTTTTCAAAAAAACCTCAGAAAAATAAAAAATTAGGTTGAGGCCCTTCTACCCACCCTTTTGCAAAAAGAGCCTAGTAGTTCCGCAAATTCGCACCAAGGTCCAGACCAGGCCCTTTCACAAACATATCCTCGCATTTATGAAAAATTGCAGCTGGACCCAATCAGGCCCCTTTTGCAAAACAGGCCCCATGGTTCCGCAAATCTGCACTCGAGTCCTTTTGCAAAAAAACCACATGGTTCCAGAATATTATGTTGATGTTGCTCTTACCGTTTGAGCACTCTATCAAAATTCAGCCAGCACAACAAAGCATGCAGATCTACCTAGTAATAATAATAATATAATATATATAATATAATAATAATGTATACCTTATATTATAGCTGGGAGGATTGTAGCCCTCCCAGCTATGCCACCTTAGCTCCCCTCGAGACAAGTTCCTTTGGAAAATTTGAAATTGCATTCAGGTCCTTCTATCGGTTTTTAACAAAATAGACCCAAAAAACCAAAATTACATTTAGGTCCATTCGCGGTTTACGTTTAGGTCCTCCCGTTGGTTTTTAACAGAATAGACCCGAAAAAATAATATTTAGGTTCATCTGCGGTCTACTATCTTTAAAGCAGAACAATTTGGAGCACTCCCAGGGCGTCCACGCCATTTCTTCGCTCAAGAACCCTCCAAGAAATTCAAATTTCTGTAGGGGCCTTTCCACCTGTTCTTTTTCAAAAAAACCTCAAAAAATAAAAAATTAGGTTGAGGCCCATCTACCCATCCTTTTGCAAAAAGAGCCTAGTAGTTCCGCAAATTCGCACCAGGGTCCGGACCAGGCCCTTTCGCAAACATACCCTCGCATTTATGAAAAATTACAGCCGGACCCAATCAGACCCTTTTGCAAAACAGGCCCCATGGTTCCGCAAATCCGCACTCGAGTCCTTTTGCAAAAAAACCACATGGTTCCAAAATATTATGTCGATGTTGCTCTTATCGTTTGAGCACTCTATCAAAATTCAGCCAGCACAGCAAAGCATGCAGATCTACCTAGTAATAATAATAATATAATCTCTACTACTTCTAATTAGAAGTTGGTGGCGGTGGTCCGTTCTCCTTCAGAACATCTAATCTGTTGGATCTAGCACGAACGACTGAGATGTTGTCGAGATATGTTTCGCTTGATGTATGTATAAAAGTAATTGTAGTTTATTGTATGGCTTAGGATCCTTCATACTTATATGTATCATCTTTTTTAAGATTTCATTACAACGCACGGGCACCCTACTATTCAAAATAAACAATAAGAGGCAAGTAACTATTTAATTTGCATACATGCTCCAAAGTAAAAACCCTATACTCCAAATATAAACAAATCAAATATGACTTTATAATGAATTATACAACATTTACAGTTTTAAACAAAAGCAACGAATAAAGTGTAAAACAGAGAGCATATTAAGGTTTTCTTTTGTTAAAAAACTTGCTATATAATCCTACATGCCTGGGCGTATCAATCAATTTTGATTGGACCAGTTATACTTGGATATAAATTGGACTTTAAAGATTTGGATTTCGATATCTATCCATTAACAGGTCCAGTTACATGCCAAATATACCACGGTTTGGATAGTTTGAATTGGATATGGATTGGATCAACTATATATAGATAACTTTCAAATTTGGAATTGAATGTCCATCCATTAACAGGTCCAGTCACATGCCTAATATACCACGGTTGGATAGTTTGAATTGGATATGTATTGGATCAACTATATATGGATAACTTTCAAATTTGGAATTGAATGTCCATCCATTAGCAGGTCGTGTCACATGCCAAATATATCGCATTTAGACGCACGGGCACCCTACTATTCAAAATAAACAATAATTGGCAAGTAACTATTTAATATGCATATAAGCTCCAAAGTAAAAACCTTATACTCCAAATATCTCTACTACTTCTAATTACGACTTGGTAGCAGCGGTCCGTTCTCCGTACCCTCTCTTTCCTTCTATTCGCTCGGCCTTGACCCTCCTTTCCTTACATTCGCTCAGCCGCCCCACCTAATCCGAATTCCCTCTATTTTATGAAAATATTACCGATCACATCTCCTTAAAATGGAAGGATTTTATTCATATCTCTTATAAATGAAAGAGTTTCCTCGTCGTATCCCGCTTGGATGGAATGACATACTCATCATATTCCATAACATGAAAATCCTATTTCATTATATCTCATTCGGATGGAAATGTAGAGATTAAAAGGCAAGAATTGCATAATCAAATCACGTGCCAATCCCGGAGATCACAAGGCACCGTATCATAGAGGCTGAGCACTCACACGCCTGGCTGCACTCTCCTCCACCTATAAAAGGCCACCTTCATCTCCATCGTAGAGGACATACGAAGAGAAGAGGAAGGCTCATACACACACAGGAGAAAGAGAGAAAGAAGCAATACAAAAAGATTAAAGGGGGTGCAAGAAACGATATGGAAGGAGGCATGGCCATGGCTCCTTCTCTCTTTTTTTTAAGACAGCTAAAGCTGTGATTAAATTATGAAGATAGAAAACAAAGTTTAAAGTTACAAGGTGTAGAAGACTGCACTCGAGACAAAAGGGGAGGAGAAAAAAAAGAAAAAAGAATAAATTCTTTAAAGTTGCCGTTGTACTATCATGTTGAGGCTTTTTAAAATTATACTAGCATGAGTGATTAACTGATAATTTGAAAGTACTCTTAAGTAGCTAACAAGTTCGCTTCATACATGTCTTTCTCATCAACCAACTTGACTGATATTTTGAAAAACTTTTCTTAATAAGGTTGTGTTTGAGAATTTTCGTAGCAACGCATGGGCATTTAACTAGTATATATATAATATAATAATAATGTATACCCTATATTGTAGCTGGGAGGATTGTAGCCCTCCCAGCTATGCCACCTTAGCTCCCCTCGAGACAAGTTCCTTTGGAAAATTTGAAATTGCGTTCAGGTCCTTATGTCGATTTTTAACAAAATGGACCCAAAAAAACCAAAATTACATTTAGGTCCATTCGCGGTTTATGTTTAGGTCCTCTCGTCGGTTTTTAACAGAATAGACCTAAAAAAATAATATTACATTTCGGTCCTAAAAAATTGTTTTTTAAAAGGAGCATGCAGTTCCACAGATACACCGACGGCTCCTAGCAATCCGCAGATTCACCGACGGCTCCTAGCAACCAGTTCTTTAAGAAAAAACCCGAGAAAACCGAAATTATGTTTATGTCCCTCGGCAGTTTTATCCAAAAAAAGGAGCACACGGTTCCACAGATTCACCGATGGCTGCTAGCAACCTATTTTTTAAGAAAAAAATCCAAGAAAATCGAAATTATGTTTATGTCCCTCTGCAGTTTTATCCCAAAAAAAGAAGCACGCGGTTCCACAGATTCGCCAATGGTTTCTACCAATTCACAGATTCGCAGATAGCTCATAACAACCCGTTTTTTTAAAGAAAAAACCTGAGAAAACCGAAATTACACAAAAAAAACCCGCACCACACAAAGCGGACCCGTGGTGCAGCAAATTCATCGATGACTCCTAGCTAGCACATTTTTTAGAAAACCCTAGAGAAAAAAATGAATACATGTTTATGTCCTTAGACCCTTTTTTTCAAAAATAACCATCAGACCAAATTTCGCACGGCGCATAGTTGCACGACTAAATTTTTTATAACGCAGCATAATGCGTGACCCTAGCTAGTGGAAGAAATTCGAGCGCAACCAGAGAGCCATGTCATCGCGCTATGTGAAAGGCCCCTCGAGTTCTAGTTATTTCCATCCGATCTCACCTCGCGTGTAACGGAACCATCCGATCGCGAACGCACGATGGAGATCAGACTGGTACAAAGCCGTGGGATCGCATCAGTCACCAGCTTCTTCCTGTCACAACTGTCGACACGCATTGCCTCACGCTTCCCCACGCCGCACTCGTCGAGGTTCATTCACCCCGCCTCCACTCCCCCAAAACCTTAGCCATCGACGGCAACCACCAGGGAGCTGGGTGAGGCGGTCGCGCGCTGATTCGTTAGTGGAACACTGCGCCGACCGCCGCCAAGGATCGGGACGAGGCGATCGCCTCCACCCGCAGCTATGCGCAGCCCCTCTAGTCTGTCAGGACTAATGTTGGGGTCCTCATCATCTTCTGATGAGGGAACCTTTGCTTCCCATGAGGAGAAATTGTAGCAGCAGCACCCGAAGTTGCAATCTTCTAAGAAGAGGCGCAGCAGGAAGATGACACTGGAGATGACAGACGACCTCGATAAGGATGGTGAATTACCACATCCGGTCTCCAATGAGGCGGCATTGCCTGACAAGGGGAAAGCAAAGGCAAGTGCTAAATATTAGTATTCTTGATGCTTGCTTCGTGGTCTTGCTTGGATAGAGTTCTTGTTTGATCCATCCGTACAAGAGCTGCCTGACAAGTTCACAAGGACTATATAGATCCTGGCCTTTGAGATTGCCAACACAATTGCCAAAGGCTCCAATCTGATGAAATTCCTGTCTGAACAAAGCATAAGGCACCTGGAAGCTGTGGTGCTTCAGACCCAAGTCATCCAATGTCTGATTTCAGATGATTACAACCAGTTGCTTGTTCTTGTTGGATCTAAAATTAGGTGAGCAGTGGCATTTTCTACAATTTAGCAGTGTTTTCCTTTTTTAGATTATTTTAGCAATGTTTTTGAGATTTACTAATATGCATTTGGCTTAATTATGCAGAGAGAAGTTTAAATATTTGACAGCAAATGTTGCTCGGTTCGGAAACCTGTGTAGAGTTCCCAAATGGCACAATTTGGATCAGCATTTCTCCAGGTAAAGTTCTCATTGCCGCTACTTTAATTTATTGTTCTTAGAGAATACATGGCTCCATCATTCCTCATGCAGTATGTGTATTCTTTCTATGCTTCTTTGTCAATGTACAGATTGGAGTCTAAACTCACACCTCAGAAACACTCCAAAGAAGCAGTAGCATCCAAGATGCAGTATCTGATGGCGCTTGCAGAGACGACTATGGTCAGTGATTCACTCACAGAGTCATAGTTCATGTGCTGATATCTTTGATAATTTCCCTCTCTAAAATTACTAAAATCCATGTTGTCTTTGTTTTATTTTTTGTTGCACAGCAACTATATCATACGATGCTCCAATTTGAAACCTCTGAGGAGTTGTACAAGAAATGCTCTCTTGAGTACATGAAAGGAAGTGAGAACCAGAATGCTTTCTAGACTGGTTTGTGCCAGACATATCTTTATGTGATTGCCAACACTGTCTTCTAAACAGAAATATGTTTGGTATTTACATCAATTATAATGTTATTGTAAATGTATGTAGGAATATCACTTCAATCTCTTTGGAATGCACCAGAGATGGATAGAAAATGCATGTAGGACTTGAAGAAGAAAACACTTTGGATCAAGAAGATGGAACATGTATGTTATACCGTGTTGTCGATTAATGTTCTAATCGCTGTAGCTCCTAGGAATTGCAACATAACAATTGGAACACATTTTTACTCTTATCTATTAAACTAGCAAAAGTGATGCTACTACATCGGTGTGTATCTTTTACAAACCCAGGTAGCTCGCATGACCATAATTACTCCATTTAATCATTAATCCTAGAACCTTGAGTTAAGTTATTCATCAGGAATAGCCTAAGACATTCAAAAGTAATTTCGGATTACATTCAGTCATAAGGATATATGACCTGTGATCATGCATTTTTGAAATATACATCTCTTCTTAGCTTGTGATCTGTGTGTACATTTCAGATTAAGCAATGATGCATACATTATTTTAAGTGCTTTAGTGACTCTAGAACCAATCTGTTGCCTTGAGCTATTCTGTTTGGCTAGAAAAGAATGCACAACACCATATTGAGTTGCCTGTCATTCGACATTCTGACCAAGCTAGGCCTAAGTATTATTAGAGGTCATTCCCTTCCCTCTGGCTAGGCAGAAATGAATATTTTCTCATGATTCTCTCATGTACAAAGCTTCAATTGCCAAGTGTCATTAAGTCATATTAATGCATGAGCAGACTCAAGTGGAGCAAATTACCAAGGATCTGAATTTTGGAGCTTTGGAAATAGGAGGAAATGAAGGTTCAATGCCTATTGCAACGGGGTTGAATTCTGATGGTACTAACAATCCTAAAGAGAATGAGGTATTCCTTATCTGACCACCATGCGCCACCCCCTTTCTCTTGGCATTTCCTATTATCTATATGTTCTTGATCGGGTTGTTACATCAAACTATTGTACACGTAGTCCATATATATCTATAGCATAAAGGCCCAGGGAATTATCTGTACATTATTTTTTAGGCAGAGCTACGTGCTTATTTAAAAAACTCTCTATATAAATACATGTGTGTTGATAAGAAACTGCACGTATTCCCTGCGTATGCATGCTATAATGCTGCCTTCTACACGGATTCTATATTTTTCTTATGTATAGAGAACTGCATAGGCTAATATTTCTTTTCACGCTTTTAAGTGCATATTTCCATCCGACGAGGCGTAGCGCATAAACCTACCTAGTAGGTTTACAAGGTTGAGCTATTTTATGTTATCTTGGTTATTGTTTAATTCATTTTTTGTCTGCACCAAAGGTAAGAATGTTCCCGGGCATAGTTCTGGGCGCCCTCGAGCATTCTTAGACACGAGGATCTAAGCGTGCTTGGGCGTGAGGTTCCAAGATTATATTTGTGAAATTATTTACCTTTACCAAGACATCCATCATGTTTATTCTTGAATTGTTTCTTTATGGAGAAATAGTTAGTGAAATTGTTCCTGAAAGTTTTGGGTAAAGATGGTTTTAATTCAGAGACAAAAAAGATATAAGTAGCATTCTAGGCTACGTTGTGCTGGAGTGTTACAAACAGTGGATAGTAGTAGCATTTCGGGCTCAATGTTGGCTAGGTGTTACAAAGCAATTGGCCAATCCTACAGAGAATGGTCTGCATCAAACCTGATAAATTATTCCACAACACGTGAATTCGACTCAAATGGATGGTGCCTAGAGACTCCAAACTTGTCTCCAAATCTAGTTGGTTTTTCATTACTAGTCTTATAATTACATAAAACAGTAGTATTGCAAGCCACTGTGTACAAAATGCATGAACCACACTTACTGCTTTATTGGTGGCAAGGCCAATAAACAAGTTAACAAAACAAACCTGGTGGACTTGATTCATGAGGAACTACAAGTGTGGACCTTTATTTGGCTATGTCCAGTTATGCACCTTCTTTTAAAACTATGGATGTATGACTGTTTGTATAACTCTGTCTTCTAGGTTTATTCGTTTTTGTGTTTTGATGTTGTGCTCATATGATATATTTCGGCATAAACTCTAAACCCTAACTTGGATTTCGGCCTTAAATGATGTATTTCGGTCTAAACCCTAAACACTGACTTGAATTTCAGCCTTACATGATGTATTTCAGCCTTAAATTGTATTTCAGTCTAAACCCTAAACCGAAAACGAAATTTGAAACCTTGTTGTAGAGCTCAATGTTGTAATGATTGATGCCGAATTCCTATCCCTCTGCACTAGGCCCAAGTCAAGGCCAGAGCTGGCCTTACTCCCTTGGTCCCCTTTGTCCTTGACACGGGCCTAGTACGGAGACCTTAGCACCAGCATCTAGCACGAGCCTGCCCCTTCCCCTAACCACCCAATACAAAAACTAGCACGAACCTAAGAGTAGGCAAGTGGCACCCACTCTCAGCCCAGGCTGACCAACCGAGAGGTAGAGGCATAGCCGCCCTGTTCCTCTCTCCCTCTCTCCTTCCAATCTAACACAAAAACACCAATTTGAGCCAAGATTTCTTATGAGGATCGCAACACAAGGTAAGTCCCTCACTCCCCATCATTTTACTAATTAGAATAGTATGATTTGATGCACATTTGTTTAATCCCTAGATTCGGGTAACAATTAAAAAAAACTTGAATTAATCATGTGTATATTGGATTATTGTAAGCACATGGTGTGCTTAGAGGATTAATCAGGTTTCGTCCTCCAATTGTATCATACATTTGACAATGTCATAGTAAATCATATAGATTTCCATCATGTTCCATATAAAATTATTTCATGTTCTGAATATTTTGATTTTTTTTTTGTTTAATTCAACAAATACATGTTATCTTAGCAAGACCTAACCTATATTAGTGGAAGACTAAGTATTTTTACGTTGGGAACTTGGGATCTCTATGCTACGGTATTGTAAAATGTAGGATTACTTTCATTTTCAAGTGATGTTCAATTTTGCACGCAAAGTTTTTTCGGGGATGTCATACTATGTGGAGATGCTCCGAAAGCAAAAAATAGGTTGCCAAGAAGGCAGGAAAGTACCTGATAATTCTTGCAAGGATGCGTCTATTCCACAAGAATTCCCACACCCGCAGTCCAACTGAAGTAAGCCAACATGGATCAAGCAATTGAAGTAAGCCAGCATGGATCAAGCAATACACAAATCCTAGAACCACCGCCCGGGCTTATTACATCTATAGGGATTACCGCGTAGGTGATGTTTCTCGATATTTCACATTGCATGTTGCGTTTGAAATATCGGTAACTTTACCTGTGTATTGCAGCGAATGAGCGTTGCTTCTTCTTCCAATAGATCATCGACTTAGAGAAGAAATACATGCTGAGATATGCAGTTGCGCCGAAGGCATTTACCCATTGGAGACCTCCCTCAATCGGGAGGGGGAAAGACAAGGTAAAGGTACTGATGGTCCCTGGTACCCCTGTTACACCAAACATTATTTCGGAGAAGGACAAGCCCAAAAAAGACCTTATAGCCGAGTTCTAGGAGGCTCGTGCGAAGCCCTGTGCCTGCAAAGGGGAGTGGGACGTATGTCCGTAAGGCTAATTTGTTTTCCATCTGCCAAATGTTTTTGATGCCAAAAGACGCACGTGTATCTCAGTTGTAGTTTGGGTTCATAGTTCATGCATGTTGCTATTTGAACCGTAGGAGTAACAAGGCAAACTTATGTACATAACCAAACCTCATGTGCTATGTAATTCGCACCTTCATTATCAATTTTTATGTTAGGCCTGAAATCTTATCTTCAGTGTTATGTTCTCCATGAAATCAAAGCTTACAAAATATCAGTCCAATTGATCACATAATAATAAAAATTCTAGCTAATTTCGGTGGTTCTAATTTACTCTATCTTCTAAAGCATCATACTTCCAACGTGTGTCTTCGGTAGTCCAAAAAGTTATAAAATACCCTAACATGAGATGCACTCTACCACACCCTATATGTCATCTAAATCCAAACTTCGTCCTCTAATTATCACCATATTGCTTGGGTTAATGTTGCATGTGTTGCTCCACATATCACGGATAAGTACTACGCACAACCACTTCAACTACTACCTACAAACAACTACTATGCCCTCTATGAGAAATGGCCCTTACCTCAGAGACGTATTATCTGACGTTGAGATTGTACACATCAGCACCACACTAGTCAGCACTAGGGTGTGCTGACATGACATCTACTAGGACCTACACGCTAAAGTGGCACCAGATGTGAGCGTCAACCAGTACGGCGACAGCGACGGCATATACAACCTCATTTCCATTCAGGGTGGCGCTAAACGAAGGACTAATTTTGAATTTTATTTCCTGAAGGACCGTTTTTGGAAATAGAATAGAAAAGGCCAAAATAGGAATTGGAAAACGGTGGGGTGTGATGCTGGGTGCGCAGTACTGCGGTGTCCGGGTAAAGCCAGGCCTAATCTGGACATGGTCTCGCAGGCATCGATCTATCTATCTGTCTCGGCCGGTCCCGTCCCAACCCAAGCGAACTTGCATGACAGAGCAAACTCGCTTTTCTTCTCCCACATGCGTACGTGACGACGACGACGCCGGCGCGTGCCGTGTCGTGTAGTAGTTAGTATTGTATGCAGGCGGCCGCTCGTGTGGTATGCACACGCACAATCGCAACGACGGATGGTGGTGGGGTGTGTGCGGCGCATGCATGGAGGGCGTTCTTCACCGGGCGGGCCGGCCGGCCGGCCGGCCATGAGACGACGGATTTGAACGCCGGAAGGACAACACGGCGACGCGAGGTCCCACGCAAATCTTCCGGCACTGTCGCGCCGCGGCTCGCGAATCTGCTGTGCGTTGACAATCGATCGCCGAGATGCGCGCGCGTCCGTCCCTGGCCTCATCTGTCGATGCGTGCTAGCTTGATTTCAGGGATAGAATTCCCTGCATATATACGGTCGACACGAACAGATGGCGCCTTCGAGGTCGTGTGATGATTAACTGAGTTTTGATCAGCTGAGAGCATGGCGTCGAGACAACAGTAGAAAACAAAGTTCAAGTTGATTAGTCCCAGTTCTTTCTGTTAAGAAACCCTAATAGCCCATTGAAAGGCCCATGTGGTCCCTTAGCCAAAACCCTGGATGGCGCTTATAAAGGAGGAGGGTCCCCTATGTACGAATTCATTAGCGATAAAGAATTTCCGCTTTCGCTCTCCTAAACACGTGTCTCTCTCTCTTTCGTTCTCCACTTGGATCTGTTGGGAACCCGAACTATTCGATCATGAGGTTCCTTAACACGTTATCGCCACGAATTGCTCTCTGGAGATCGAATTGAAAAGGTGAGAAGAGGTGAGAATCAGTGATTGTTTCTAATCGCTGTCGTTCTTATACATGCATCTACTGTTCGTATCTGTTTTATGTTTGCATCATGTGGCACGAAGCTACAAGCAACATCAGTACATGCATCTATCCTACGCATCTTGTACTGTTTTTTTTTCGTCACGTGGCACGAAGTCACTCGGCGATCGCTCGAAGCTACAGTACATGTTTTTCTTGTTCATCACGAGAGAAAAAAAGAGGCGCCATTGCCACCGCGGCAAGCGCGCCGCAAGCCGCCGCCGTCGTCGTCGGCATCGCGCGCCTGAAGCACCGACCACCGGCTCGAAGCCACCGCGTCGCCCAGTCTCGGCCTCTGAGCGCCGCCTCGGCCTCTGCTGCGCGATAGCCCGACGATGTGACCTTAGCCGCCGGACCTCGCGCAAGCGCCGCCGGTCGCCAGCGTCGCGTGTCGCCCGCCGGCTTGAAGCCGTCGCGTCGCTTATCGCCTCGGCCGTGCTTGCGGCCGTCGCCCGCGACGACTAGCGCCTCGGCTTGCATGCCACCGACGAAGCCGCCGCGAGTGCACGGCAACCTTTGTCGGCACCACGCTTCGGCCGCGGCAACGCCATGGCGGCGTCGCGACAATCCGGCCGATGCGCCCGACCCGCGTGCGTCGCCGCCTCGGCCCAAAGACGCGCGCCGCCGCCGTCGCTCGGCCCGCCGACTCCGCGCGCAGAAGAAGCACACCCGACGCGCCGCACGAAGAAAGCGGCGGTGGCGAACTCCGGTAGCCTCGCCGCGCCGCGCCGCCGCCTCGAAGGCTGCGCGCCGCACCTCGGTCGTCCGCCGCGGCCGTCTCCACGCCCGCCGGCTCGCCGCGCATCGGCCGCCCAGACCGCCCGCGCGCCCGCCGCGCCGCCGCCGCCCGCCCGCCGTCATGCAGCCGGATCGCTCAGCGAGCTCGCCCGCGCACTGGCGGCGTGACCGATGCTCCGCCGTGCACGGCACCGAGCATCGCATGTTCGGGCGATCGCCCTCCGGCCGGCCTCGCGGCCCCGCCTCCCCTCGCCGGCGCCGCCTCCGCCTCTGCGCCCGACCTCGGCGTGTCGCCGCCCGCCGCAGCGTCGTCCTTAGCCTCCTTGCCGCCGCCTGGCGCGGCCCGCCACGCCGCCGCGCGCGCGGCTTGACCCGGCTCGCGGCCCAACTTCCGCGCCCGCCTCGGCGCTCGCGCCGGCTCACGGCCGGCTTCCGCGCCCGCCTCGGCGCTCGCCGCCGGCTCGCGGACCAGCTTCCCGCCCCGCCTCGGCGCTCGCCGTCGGCTCATGACCCGGCTTCCGCGCCCGCCTCGGCCGCTCCGCCGCCGGCTCGCGGCCGGCTCCGCGCCCGCCGCGGCAGCTCCGTCGCCGGCTCGCGCCCGGCTCGTCGCGCCCGCCGCCTCTGCGCACCGCGCCTCTGCCGTCGCGCATGTAAGGCCGCTGCGTCGGCCGGCCGGCCGCCGCCGTCGCCTCGGAGACCATGAAGGTGGCGGCGGTGGCGTCGGCAGCGTGGCGGCGGCAGCGGCATCGGCAGCGTGGCGCGGCGGCGGCGTCGGCGTGTGGAGGCGGCACTGGCGTGGAGGCGGCGCTGGCGTGGGCGCATGGAGACGACGCATGGAGGAGGCGCGTGGGGAAACCCTAGGCAAGGCAAGCATTGGCCAGGGCAAGGCCCATTTAAGCCGATTCGGCCAGAAAAAAAAACAGAGAAGAAAAAAAAGAGGAAAGAAAAGGGTAAGGAAAAAAAAGAAAAAAATTGCAGAAAATTTTGAAAAATTGCCAGAAAATCAAGAAGATTTATTTGGCTCTGTTTTTAATTTTTCTTGCTCTATTTCTCTGTTTTATGAATTTTTTTTATGAATTTTTGAATCCTTTGCTTTATTTATATAATGCAATGCATATGGATTTTTTTTTCTCTCTGCACTTTATGCTTTTTTTTTGCAACCATTTTCTATCAGATTACACGCAGTAATCTAAACCAGAATTTTGAAAACATGAATCGTGAATCGTGAATTTGAAGAACTGGCCCCGCACGGTCAGAAGTACCTCACTTGGGCATCGGACGTGAAGATCGTTCTTGGGGGCAAGAAACTCCATGCTACGATTGGTCTAGGGTCCTCGCAGGACGCAAAACCTACCATCAAGCAGAACAATCAAGTCTTGCACTGCCGTTTAAATGCATGAATCGCATTTTCTTTTAGATTATGGTTGTTAGCATTTTTCTTTTGAATAATGAATTGAAAGCTCTAGAAGAGCTTACTTCTTTTATGAATAAATACGCAATTTATTCTTTATTCCAGTATTCTTCAATTTTGCAAGTAATATTTGGATTGTTTTTGCCTCTGTCTGATTAGAATTATATTTCTTTTATCTAGAAATCGTGTAGCGCCCAAATGGAAGAGATATGCATTGTTGATAGTGGCACAACAAATACCATCTTAAGAGAGTCTAAGTATTTTCGATCGATTCTGAAGAACATTTGGAAAGATTACTACGATCGCAGAAGCGACTCATATGTAATCGGCTCAGGAAGAGCCACTATTATATTGCCTATGGGTACAACTTTGGTAATGGAAGAAGCCCTTTTGTACCCTGAATCAACACGCACTCTCCTAAGCTTTAAAGACATCCGCGCCAATGGTTTTCACGTAGA